>JAEIGM010000010.1:2673333-4010000 GCA_018903735.1 Drosophila cardini
TCGTTGTTAGGGGTTTCCAGGTATCAACATTTGAAGCCTTTATAAATAACACTAATGAATGGGCATATTAATATTGTTAAATTTAATAACTTGTACAGGGAATGAAGTACAATTCTAGAAGTTGTTCATTTATGGAATTGAATTTATACTGGGAAAATAAACTCTTTTGACTGTTGAACTAAACATGGAAGTAAAAGTAGAAACTAGAAAATTTTTCAATAAATTCTTAAGCTATTTAAGCAGAGCTAAAGGCTATTTGTAGCTTTTATTTAAATAAATAATTTAATTATTAATTAATTTTAATTGTTATAATATAGTTTCCAAGTACTACTCAATACAATTGTTTAGTTATGCTCATTATTTGCTGAGTTTCTTCATTTCCCACATAAATTTTCACCTTTTTAAAGTACAGGTACTAAACAGCACTTCAACTGATGATAATTTAAGCTCCTTTTCGCCCAAAAAAACACCAATTTGGATGCAGGCAATGAATATGGCATTATCACAGATAATTATCAGTTCATTCACAATTACTGGTGGACAAAGGAATGAGTCGATGGGTCATTAAAGCTTTTACCCCAGT
Source organism: Drosophila cardini (assembly GCA_018903735.1). Lineage (NCBI taxonomy): Eukaryota > Metazoa > Arthropoda > Insecta > Diptera > Drosophilidae > Drosophila > Drosophila cardini. The sequence continues at coordinate 2,673,917 of JAEIGM010000010.1, forward strand.
GTAATTGTCTTCTGTCGATTTCGATTACAAAACTCTTTGAACAAAACACAGAAAGAGACAGAGACAGAGATAGAGACTTGAAGAGTAAGAGCAAGAGAGAAGATAGGAAGAGCAAGGATTGCAGTTTCTAGAAGCTGCATTAAGGGGTCTACCTAATGTGCCACATCATTGACTTTTGGGTCAGCCATTGGCCTGAGCATTGTGCAGCAGCTGAGGCAGCTGAGGCAACATGAGCATCAGCATCAGATTCACCTACAGCTTTATACTCAACTCTTGGCATTAGTTGCACAACAGCAAATCGGCAAATCGGCAAATCGTTTGCGCCTTTGTGCGAGTCACTCAATGCCATGGAAGCCCTGGAAAATGCCAGACTCAGGCCTTAACGTGGCCAACACATTCCGGATTCGCTTTCAAGTCATTTTGCGGCGTAAAGTCGAGGAATCTCAGAATTGCCGGGGCTATTCGGTCCATTGTTCGCTGTTTAAACGATTAAACATTAAAGTTTGGCTTTAAAGTGCAGCAGTTCATTAAATATTTAAAACGCATTTATAACTATAAACACACACACTTACACACACACACACATAGCGTAGTTTATGGGAATCTGTTTGCTCATTTCCTGTGCTCAATGAATGCAATTTATTTACTGTATGTACACGCGACGTATACGTAATATTACGCATTACACATACGCACATTTGCACATCTGCTACTAAAAACATATTAACAATTAACAATTATATACTATGTTAGTTGCTCGAATTAAATACCTAACTTTTACTTTCAGTTCATAGACTTAAATGTTATTGCAAAATTTAAATATATTTAATAATTTTCAATGAACACTACTTTATTTATTTACTTTCAATTCAACAGAATTTATTTATAAATTATTCTTTCTACCAAAATGAAACCATTAAACCAAATTTGAATTTATTTGTCATAAATTTTCAATAGTTTTTTCGGAATTTTGTCTAGTGAAAATCTAATTTAAAGCCAAAAATGCCAGAGAAAAATAGCGATAAAATAAATGGATTTTTTTTTTTATTTTATTTTTAACTTTGTTTGCATTTTCAAGTGCAATCGATATGTGCTAATAAAAGTGTCACACACAAAAATCTACACTCACACACACACACACACACACACTTATTCACACAATGCACTCGAAGCTGTTTTGTACTTGTGAATATGTGGCATAAAACCAAACAAATGGGTTAAAAATTTAACGTGAAGGTATAAATTTACATACACACCACTTACACACTCACACACACACACACACACACCCCTACACTCTATGCAGAATGGCATGCATTAAAGGTGGGCAAACATCAGAGTTTGGAACAACCAACATCGATGTTCATGTTGCTTAAAAAGGTGAAAAGTTTTGATAGCAGTTAAAGTTATTATTAATATTATTATTATTATTATTATTATTATAATTATTATTATTATTATTATTATTATTATTATTATTATTATTATTATTATTATTATTATTATAATTATATTATTATTATTATTATTATTATTATTATTATTATTATTATTATTATTATTATTATTATTATTATTATTATTATTATTATTATTATTATTATTATTATTATTATTATTATTATTATTATTATTATTATTATTATTATTATTGTTATTATCTTCAATATTATTAACATATATTTTTACTTAGCTTGCCATATAATCAACAGTTTTTCAAACTTCCTTCTAATAGTTATTTGTCTCTATAAGCATACGAAATGTTCCTCAGCTAATAAAGTAGTTAAATAAGAAATAAAATCGTCGTTTCCAATAATCGCACTCCATATTTCTCCACCCCACTCTCTCTCTCTCTCTCTCTCTTTCACTCTCTATAGCTCTGTCTCACTCTCTCTCATAAGTAGACCCTCGTTTGTTATTAGTTCCTATGATTTCAAGCTCAGTTTTCCAACATTTTATCGCTTAAACCGAATGCTACTCTATCTACGTGGTTTGTGGTGTGTGTTTACGTGTAAGAGAGAGAGAGAGAGAGAGAGAGAGAGTGAGAGCGAGTGAGAGCGACTGAGATGCGTGCGATCACGAAGCGCATAAATGGCGTTTGACACGTGACAAAAATTTAGAATTTTAATATTTTTGCCATTGTGTGTGCTCTGCTTCTCTATTTGTATCTCTCTGTTTGTCTTCCTCTTCTTTTCCTCCTGTCCTTTCTCTTCCACTTACCCTATATTTTGCTATATGCGTGTGTAGGTGTGCGTGTGTGTGTGTGTGTGTGTTTATGTGTGTGTGTGTGTTTGCTGGTTAAACTGAATTTCATTTGGTTTTTCCTGTCGTTCCATTGTTTTTTGTCTGCATACTTTTAGGGGCGCATGTTTCCTACTAAGCACAAACACATACCCACACACACACACACACACACATACACACGTGTATTTGCACATGTATGTAAATAGGTAAAAGGGGACTAGTTTCGTGCTTTTGGCATTTTTATGCTGCTTCAGCGCTAAAAACCAAAAAACTCTGAACTGAATTGCTCGAAAAGAAAATGGAATGGAAACTGCTTTCAAAATTCCGAATGCGCTCGAAATTTGTTTGCTTTGCATGTTCCGCCATTTTGTTAAAATGATGCGACATAATAACTGGCACTCGACCACTGTGCCACGCCCCTCCTCTATCATGCACAGGAGCCTCTCCCCATGGCACCCTTTCAACGCGTGTCAACTGTTGGCTGCCTATTAAATATTATGGCAATGCAAACGAAACAATAACTGCAACAACAACAGCAACAGGAAAAACAACAACAACAACAACAAAATGGGTAACCATTTTTGGACAGCAACGCAGATTTTTGGCATTGGCAACGCGGCGACAAATAAAAATGAAAATGAAACCGAAACAAGGCAAATAAATGCGAATGACGATGACAGTTAACACCAACACCAATACAATCACAACAAACACTCAAAGAAAGCAACAACAACAACAACAATTTGACCATACAACAACAAAAATTACCTTTACAGGTGAATGCGAATTGTTTTGCTAAATGTTTAGAGGAAGAGAAAGAAGAAGAAAGCATTTAATCAATTGGCAATAGGAAACGATCTCAAAGTCGAATTTTAAACTTCGTAGACCCCGTACTCAACAAAAGTAGAGGGGTGTCTTAGGTTTGTCAGAAGAAGAATGTGCTTAATAGGCAGAAGGAAACGTTTCCGACCGCATAAAGTATATATATTCTTGATCAGCATCAACAGCCGAGTCGATATAGCAAAGTCCGTCTGCCGACCTGCCCATCTGTCCGTTTGATCACCTGAATCTCAGAGACTATGAGAACTAGATCTACCAAATTTGGAATAATAGTCTGTTTACTTTGCTAGCAGATCAAGTTTTTTTCAAATCAACGCCACGTCCCCTACCGTCCCGCAATTTGTGAACAAAAAACATTTTCAGAACACCATAACTTGGAAACGACTAGAGCTATCGGGATATAATTCACACATAATGTGTGTAGTACTATTCTAACTATCCACACCAAGTTTGATCTGGACCAGACAACTATAGTCTATAGCTCCCATAGGACAAATCGGTCAAAAATTACTTATTTATATGGTAAAACGCACTCTGGAATGAGTACAGGGTCTTTTACAGTTGATTTGCTCGACTGTAGCCTTTCTTACTTGTTTAATTAAATGCAAACTAATTTTCGATTGTTTGTTTAACAAAATAATAACTAAACTCCCGTTAAATAAATAATATTTTCGTGAAGGTATTTAATCTGCTAAAGGTATTAAGGTTAAGATTAAGAACTGATAGACACTCGCTAATCAACACTTCAATTAATCCACCTTTGTGCAATTTTCATTATTTCCGTGTAATTTTAATCGCATTTAAAAATTTTACAAATAATTTAATGAGTTAAGTCGCTAAAACAAGAATTTAGACCGAATGCCAATGAAAAGAAATGTTTTGCTAAAACTGTCAAATGAAATGAAATGCCCAAGTGACAAATTTGAGTGTGAGCTGTATTGCACACCTGGTAATACACCTGTCACGTGTAGGCCAAATAAAATGAAAATATTCAAGACGTTCCCGGAGCGAAAACAGCACAAACTGTCAAGTGGTCCTGTGAATATAGAGTGCACTGTCTCACTTCCGCTCCGTTTGGCCTCCCCGTCTCCCCCACTCTCCCCACTTCTTCGGCTCTCCGCCTCCACGCCCCTCATGCCTGCCCGCTCCCCCCACTTCCACGCCTTCCCGCCTCGAAACCTCCACGCCTCCATGCCTGCCCGCTCCCCCCCCACTTTCACGCCTCCCCGTCTCCACCACATTTTACACTTCATCCTCAAACTCATTTTGCTCCTCATCATTCACAAAATGAAAGTTGTTTAGCCGCTTCTATTACACTGTGCAAAATATGCAGGATATTTAGGATTATCACTGAAAATGTTTCCAGTTTTTTATAATTTTCATTTATTAATTTAAATATTAATTAGTTAATTTATTTATTTAATGCTCAAAACTGCTTCAAATATGACAATAAAATTTTGGGTTTCATAAATTAGCGACTCCTGCTACAAATCATACTTAATTTTTCTCAGTGCATGTATGACTGCTTAGTGTGTACACTGGAGTAGGAGGAGAAGTAAGACCTTAAAGTGGAATGGGAATGACTGTAGCTGAAAGTCTCTATTGACGTGGCATGAGTTGACACGACTTTGAATATGCCAGCAATTGCTGAGGGAGGTGAAGGCAGAAGAGTAAGAAAGCAATTACCTATTTAAAAAAGAAAAAGAGAGAGAGAGAGAGAGAGAGAGAGAGAAGGAGAGAGTAAGCAAGAGGGAGATGGAGAGAATGTGTGAGAATATTGACTTACTCTTGCGCAAACTGATTAAAGTTAATATGCACTTATATTGAATTATGAGTGCAGTCAAATGGGTCTGGCCAAGAAAAGTTGGCTTACACGATGAGCCACTCACTCATCTTGAAAGCCAAGAAAATTAGGCCAAACACAAATGTGTCGCAAGTGTTAATGTTGTTGTTGTTGTTGTTGTCGTTATAGGCCTGGCTAAATGACACAGTCAAGAAGTGAAATCAACTCGAGACTTTTCCTTGGCCAAATGTTGATGCCACTCAGACGGGATACGTAAACAACTTGAATGCGGTGTACATCAAAAAGAAAAGAACAAAACAGACAGAGACAGGGAGAGAGTAGGCAATATAGACGAAGATACGGACAGAGGGAGAGTGAGAGAGAGCGAGAGAGAAACATCATGCTATGTTTGAATACAAGAAACTAGTAACTACACAGAAAAAAATTGGTTTCAATTTTTTTTTTTTTTATTAATATCACAAATTTGTTTCCTTTTCCGATATAATTTCATATTTTTCATAACTTTATTTATTCACTTAAGTATGCTCTTAATTTTTAAATAATTTAAATTAATAAATATTCATTAAAATATTATATTATTGAACAAAATTAATTAAAAACTGAACATAAAATTTATTTAACTTTCCCAATTGTTTTTAATACATTTTTAAAAAATATATTTCATTTTTATTTCAAATATCTATATTGTTATAATGGCCAAGAAATTTGCTTAAATTTCTTTCAGTGTTAAAAATATATTTCAATTTTTTTAACACATTTTTATTAATTTTATGTTTTAATATTTAATTTGACTGTTTTTCTCCAAAATTTTCCTACTGTTTCTTTCAGTGTATGGTAAGTCTGTTCACATTTATTCACATAAACAAGTGGCATACTTTGAGCCAAGTTTTAAAGCTCGATAAGACGTCGAGCGCAACGGCATCGACTAAGTGTGAAAAATTAACTGCTCTTGAAGGCGAAGTCTCTGCGACCCAGCCTCTGCCTGTGCCACGCCCTACCACACTGTGGCAAGCTATTGTTGCCCTTACACAAAGCTTGAAGGATGTCAGGTGAGTGGCATGAGTTGGTAGAGAGTAGGGAGTAGTGGTAGAGGGGGCGGCTGAAGAGAGGGATGGAGGCAAGTGCTTGAGGTGCTGGGAGTGCGACACGTGTGCGTCATTAGAGAAGATGCTTGAGAGTACTTTGGACATGGACAGCTCAACTTGCTTACTTGCAGTTTCACTTGAAATTGAGCTTTACACAAGTTCATTCATAACCGATTCGTAAGCGATTCATAACCGATTCGAGGGCGCTTAACAGTGAGCTTCATTAACAATAAAGTAGAAAATTGTAAGCGCTGAAATATTTTCAATTTGGAAGCAAAAATAATTAATAAGACAATTTATAATTGAGATTGAGATGAAAAGAAAGACTAGAAACTATAAAAAATTGCGCTCTAGAATAAGTACGGGGTGTTTTATAGTCGGCTCGCTCGACTGTAGTCTTTCTTACTTGTTTGAACAAAAAATAAACTTCGAATACATTTAGATTTAATTGTGCTCACAATTATTAGTTTTAATTTATTTTAATTTACTTTACTTTTTATAATATTGCTGTTTTCCCGTTGTTGTTGCTTAATTAGTTATTATTATATGTCAAAAGCTTTTTTAAGATTATCCGTTAGCGCAAAAGCTCAGCTCTAAAAAGCTCAGTTAGATATTGAAAGCTTTTAGCAAGAAAAAGCTCATCTTCGCCCATCGCTAATGGATGCTCGCTAATCGTTTAGTTCCTTTTGCGCATCGGTTTTTTCTGCACGCCTGAGTATGTGCTTCGCGTTACGAGCGTGAAAAAATATTTAATTTCGGTCCGATCGGCTTAAATTATGTATCAATCAAAAGAGCATTGTCGTCTGCACAACATGCCACAAAAAAACTTGTAAGTTACAATGAATTAACTACATTTATTAACGTTTGAAAATTTGTCTATTAGCAAAGCCTCTGGTGGCGTCGCATTTCACCATATTTTTTCACACTCTCCCACTCCAACTCCAACGCGTTTTCTTTTGTGCGCTACTTTCTTAGCTCTCTCTTTCGCCGTCGATAAACGTTGTTGTTGTAAACTCTTGCGCTCGCTCTCTTACATATGCATTAGAATGCATGCGCAACATCGTGTCGGTTTCTCTTTAAATTTCGTTCGCTCGCTCGCTTTTCGCTTAGAATATGTAAAGCGCGTCGATCAGCGTTGTTGTTGTAAGCTCTTACGCTCGCTCTCTTACATTAGAATGCATGCGCAGCATCGTGTCGGTTTCTCTTTTAATTTCGTTCGCTCGCTCGCTCTTCGCTTAAAATATGCAAAGCGCGTGTCTCTTCAGTTTTGTTTTTTTTTTTGTGTGTGACGCACCAAATCAATGGAAATGGTGCGAAGTAAATGTGCAAATTTTTTTTTTTATTCATCCCGCAGCCCGAAAGTATGTGAGGCAATTGTGTGCTTGTGCATTATAAACTATTTATGCCTTTGGCAAATCAAAAGTGAAGTGAAGTGCAGTGTTGTAATATCAAGTGCCGTGCACTGTAAAAAGTGTAGTGAAGTGCAGTGTAATAATGTGGAATGCAGTGTAAAAGTGCAGTAGAAAAGTGTTGGGCAGTATAAAAAGTGCAGTGCAGTGTAAAGTGTAAAAGTGCAGTGTAAAGAGTAGTGTATATAGTGCATTGTATCAGTGTATTCGTAGTAGAATATCACTCAATATGTTTTTCTTTCTTTTTTTTTAATGTGGCTGTATTGTTTAATAATGAAGTCAAGTAAAATTGAAGTGAAAGTGATAACGCAGTGAAATTGCACACAAATATCTTATTGAAATTTCTAAAATGTGAGTGTTTTCTAAGGCTTACTTAAAATTTATATAATTTTAATATTGCAATCGCTTTAATTGTTCTAAAAAAGCCATTATTTCATTGCAAATATTTTATTATTTTCGATAATTTATTACCCTTTAATATTTTAATAAAATTTTTTTTTTACTATATTATAGTCGCTAATCACGAACAAATGGATCGCTATGAAAAGTGGAAAATATTGAGTGGTAAGTGAACATAAACTTTAATTACAATTAGAGTCTTATTTGTATGAAAAAGTAGGCACTGAAATAAGTACAGGGTCTTTAACAGTCAGCTGGCTTTCTTACTAATATATTACATGAAAATTTATCTAATTTAAATTTATTGTATTTGTAATGAGACACTATCGGGGAAAGAAACAATCTGCCACATTCATAGCCAGTAAAACTGGCTTTAAACTGTGGGCAGCCAGATAAGCAGAAGAAGAAGCATTGTGGCAATATTTGATAAAGCAAGTTAAAGATCAATATTTGCCATAGTCAACAGTGGGAATAAAGTAATTATTGGTGTGTGGTTTATGTGGCTGGGATGCGCTTGTTTTAATTACAGAAACTTTTTGGCATGGCCAAAAGGCAATAAGCCAGTTACACTGCCAATGTCAATGGGTGACATGAGTGTGAGCACGAAGAGTGGCAAGAAGAAGCACGAAAAGGAAGACAATGAAAGGAAGAAAAAGGGGGGAAAGTAGGAGCAAAGGAAGTGGGACCAAAGAAGAGCCTCTGATAAATGTCGTTTGTTTGGCTTGCACTCGATGGTAAAGTTAAGTGAAATTGTTGCCACATGGCAGCTGTTGGCTGGTAGCTTTTTTTTTCTTCTTTTTTTTGGCTTACAGTTTACAGTTTGCAGCTTACAGCTTACAGCTTACAGTGACTGTCGTCAGTCGTCTGCCATTAGCCATTAGCTTGCATTTACTTATTTGCATATTACGCATACGCGACGTGGTACGGTGATTACAGCAACATTAGTTAGACTTACCGAAAACAAAAACGAAAAAATTGTTGCCATGAGTGCCACAATAACCTTGACCCTTGAGGCGCATAATAAACACCGCGCCTTTGGCCTTTGCCAGGTAAATTTGTTTGCAGCCGGCAGACAGAGACAGAGGCGAAAAGGAAGACGAAGTGGAAGAAGTTAAAGACATAGACGAAGAGGAAGACGTAGACGTAGACGTAGACGTAGACGAATACTAAGTCCTAGTCCATGTATCGTGTTGCTTAACTCACCTTGCACGCTAAGGCTAAGACTTATAATGGCCCTGAGGCTGAGGCTGAGGCTGCCTTTACACAATGCATTGTACAGCTAATGAGGGGCATAAATCAGCGAGTCAGTTTTTAGTCTCAGACCTGCCTCTGACCCAGACCCCCAAGCAAGACCCCGACCCAGAACACAGCTGAAAATGAGACTGAGACCGAGACCGAGACAAGTGCACCAGGCACGCACATGCAGCTACACTGACAGAAAAGTCAAGCCATTTCAACTCGAAGCTTTAAATCATAAATTTGGGAAGCAGGTCTTCAAACTGGAAATTGTATTTTAATTGTAAATTAAGAATAATAATTCAATTCAAACTTATACTTCTACTTATACCTAAACTTATACTTCTTATACTATACTTCTTATACTATACTTCTTATACTTATACTTATATTTATACTTATACTACTTGAACTTTTACTTATACCTTACTTAAACTTCTGATTACACTTCTACTGTAACTTATACTTAAACATCAACATATGTATGTATATGTCTACTTCTACTTATACTTCTAATTATACCTTCACTTTTACTTATACTCCTACTAATACTTCTACTTACACTCCATCTTTTACTTATATTTTTACTTAGACATCTTCTCATACTACTACTCATACTTATTCTTCTACTTATACTTATACATCTAGTACTTTTACTTAAACTTCTACTTTTACTTATACTTATACTTCTTCTCATACTTCTACTCATACTTAAACTTCTACTTTTATTTAGACTTAGACTTTAACTTTTTCTTAGTTTTCTTATGCTTATACTTTTATACTCCTAATCATACTTCTACTTACACTTCTACTTATACTCATACTCTTACTTATACATCTACTTATACTTCAACTTTAACTTCTGCTTATACTTCTACTTATACATCTACTTCTTCTTCTACTGATACTCTACTTTTACTTATACATACGCTTATACTTATACTTCTACGACTACTTACAATTCTTATTCTAGTTCTACTTCTTCTTCTACTTTTACTTCTACTACTTATTTTACTTCTACTTCAACTTCTACTTCTAACAGCTGATTGAGCATGACCGTGTGATGACCGGCTCACTACAGACAGTTTCTCAATTCAATTTTTAAATACATTTCAATTAAAAGTACATTTCTTTTCTTCAAGTGTAGTCATATCCTTCAGTTTCTCAACCCTGTAACCTCTTACATTTTACCTTTTGCCGCTGTTAACTGTGACCGTGCATAACTTTGAGCTGTTAACAAAATACTTTTTGATCGCGTGACGGGATGGTGGATGCCTGTTGTCGGTTGTGTCGGTTGTTGTCGGTTGTTGTCGGTTGTGGCGGGCGCCAAAGTGTCGGACGTCGCGACGACTACTAATCTACATATTGAATTGCTTTAAATATTTCAATACGAGCGCAACGTGGCGTATACGTGACGTGACATCGCGTTGCGTTGCGTTGTGTTGCGTACAATTGCTGTAAATGAAAAATGAAAACTATTTGCATAGTTTAACGGTACTTGTTGGTCTTTGAATTGCTTGAATTGTTGTTGTTGTTCCTGTTGTTGTTGTTGTTGTTGTTGTCGAAAAGCAATAACTAATATGAATGCCGAAAGTCAGACAAGCGCGTAATGAGCCCCAGCAACTAAACTGTTTAACATGGCACATTGTCTACTGGCTAAAAGAGATGGGGGGTAAAGAGGAAAAGAGAGGAAGAGAGTTATGCTGGGACTTACAGGGTCTAAAGGGAGCAGGTGGCAGCTCACTGGTAGTTGGTTCAATAAATTTATGGCATTCGTTTCGTGATCAATCGCTTGTCATGACCGCGAGCAAATGTGAATTTGCGGTTGCAACTGTACGCACTAAAATACACACAGGTTAAAGGTGAGTGGAAACGCACTACACTACACTGCAAACAATTAGCTACTACATCTAAGCCCTAAAATAAATAAATTATTTAAAATTGCTAAATTAAACTAAACTTCAAGTTCGTTTTAGGAATTTTTCTTAGATTTTTTGGCTCACTAAAATTCTTGGACTGGAATGTTCTTAAAGATAGCTAATTTATAAATAATTAAACAATGAAAACCTTTTATTTTTTTAACAATAGGTTTTAATTAAAATATTTTTCAAGCTTAAAATATTTTTAAATTTTTTATTAAATTATCTTTTTTGTACAGTGCAACGCAGTTTACAATTTGCAACATTTGTGCAGCATGCAGGCATCGGCAGTGCAGTAAATAAATTGCAAAGGGGCGTTGCCACGCCCACTACTCAAAGGCTTGCACCCATTTACCCACACACATTTGCTTATCTGTTTCATTATTGTATGAAACATTCTAGGCATTTGTTATTGTCGTTATTCACGTTCCTGTTTGACCCTGTAAAGTCAGAGACACACACGTACACACACACAGGCAGGTGTACACACAGGTACACCGCGACTTTTGTATGCATTATGGCAGCTGTAAAAACTGCGGCTAATTGCTTTTTTTTTTACAATTTTCAGATTTGCATAAAACGCAAAACGTGTGCGTCTCTCTCTCTCTCTCTCTCTCTCTCTCTCTCTCTCTCTCTCTCTCTCTGTGTAATTTATATTTGTTTATATGCATATGAATACATTAAAAACGGACAGCCAGAAAGCACAAATTACATTCACACAGACACACTCACTCACACACACCAGTAGACAAAGAAACACTCACACACACACATACACACACTCTTGGCCTTTGGTGGCTTTTCATACACCCGACAGTGGCTAACAAAATATTAGTTCAACATACTCTCAGTATCTTTGTCTGCCATTCACTTCCTAACCCTACCCACTGTGTGTGAGCACCCACTACCAATACCAATGCAGAGTCATATACATATATCTAAATTCAGTCACTTGTGTTGTTTGGTTATAACTTTTGCTGTTTTCCCACCCGCAGGACCCGTAATAAATTTGTCAAACTCATGCAGTTGCCAAAACAAAAAACTACAACAAAAAGAACTACAATAAAATCTACAATAACAATAACAAAGAAACAACAAATAAAGCTTGAATGCTTTTAAATCATTGCTTCTTATAAGAATTCAATTTCCAGATTTTATTTGTTTACTGCAAATATTAAAAGCGGATTTATTGTAATGAAAAGTTTGTTTACTTTTCACATTTAATACTTTTTGCATTTGCTGGCATTAAATATTAATATTTTAATTTAAATTGTATTTTAAAAACAATATTTTCTTGTTATTCAAATCGACTTTATTTTATTTATGCCAATTTTGACCAAGGAAAAATGCATTTAAGTTAAAGATTTTAACCTTTTTGTGTGCCCTGTAATCGTAAAGGTAGAAAGATCCTGTATTTAGATACAATATACATATTACGTATACGTAATGTGTTATGCGCATTGCGTATACGTAATATAAGTAATTTTTGTTACACATTGCGTATACGCAATGCCATGCGGTTAAGTAATGATTAAATATGCTGTCAACGGCTAAAGTGGCACTACTTAACTCCAATGGTCAAGTGGCAATGCCAGTGGCAGTTACCCCCGCTGCCCTCTCAGCTCACTGCTACAAGCCGCTGGCCAAATATAAAGTTTAAGTCTTTCGGTCAATTTGCGGCCAAATTTTGGGTTTATCATTCTGTCGTACAGGCATTAGTCATGTTTGCTCATTGCATTCCAGTATTCTGAGTGGAATTTCGAGTGCAACTCCTAAGTGTAAGAACACTGTTCAATTTCATAGAAGGGGGAAAAAAAACTTCAATAAAAAATTCTTATAGTTTCTAGAACACAAAAACCTCTATGAGTAAATTATTTTGTGCCCAAAATTCCCAAATTTTCTTAAATTTTTAGGTTTCAAGTTCTTTTTTTACTGCAAAAATTGTCATTTTTCTCAGCTCTGTAAGGTTTTACCCAAGTGCTGTCAGTTTTTGTCAACAGTTTTGATTTGTGTAGCTGTTGATTTGGATCAGTGTATGTTTGTGAAGTATAGTGAGAGTGCAAAGTGCATAAAACATGTGCAGACAAGCATAATAAGTTAGTTTGGGTCCAACTGAGTTCAGTTGAGTTCAGATGAGTTGATGCCAAGAGTCTTCAAGATGAACGACTGACAAAGTAATCAGATCAAAGTTAAGCTCAACTGAGTATAAATCGAGTGTATTCACAAAATAAATCTTGTTACCATTTCATTTATCTCAATCATATGCAAATATATTAAGATGCATTTTGGCCAAAAGCAGCACTCAACACTCGAGGCATAAATTTATTTAATTGCACTGCGAATTGCGGCAAATATGAGTATCAGAACAACAATTGCAATGCAATTACAATGCGAATTTGGTATACCAAATGCAATTACTTCCCCAAAACACTGCTATGACTTCAAATTACTCGGTCTTTGTGCAGAGATTTGTGCTCGGCATTTAGTGAAGCTCAAGAAATAACTCAATTTAAGTGAAATTAAGCATTTCGAAGCTGTAATCGCTGACGGTGATTACTTTGTTATTAAAAAAACTCTAGTTTAAATATAAAAAATATATTCTTAATTTAAGATTTAAATATATTTGTTGATATAAGTTGAAATAATTTAAGCTGACAGCTGTTTTTGGCATAAAATTATAGATAAGTATATTAACTTAACTGCAGTTAATTAAAATACAGTAGAATCCGGATAAAGCGACTCCGCTTATAACGTTCGTCCGGACATTGCGACGAAAATTTGACGACTTGACTTGACCATAAGATAAAAAAAAACAAAAAATTTGTTCTCTCTTTCGGTTAGAGCGTCTTCTGGGTATAACGACGTACAATCTTAAGTGTCGTTATAACCGGACTCTACTGTATTAATAAAAAATTCTTCAAGGAACTGTAGCAAATACTTAAAATAAGTAATCTCAAAGTTTCCTTAGAACTAATCAGCTTATCAGAACTGAAACTTGAGCTTGTCTCAGAGCTACTTAACATAGACACTTTGTTACTAATATGATACAGGGTACAACAACTTGATACATATTCCAAAAGCATTGCATTTTGGCTGCTTAAAATAGTAATTAAGCCGTAATCTGAGTCGATATACTAGTACGTGTACTTGTACTTGTACTGGTACTCCTTGTAGACGCTTGTATTTGTGCATTTCTCTCTCTCTCTCCTTCTCTCTCTCTCTCTCTCTCTCTCGCTCTCTCTATGAGGCTGTGTGTATAATTAAATGGAATTTCTTAATGAATAGGCACTAGATATACACCAAAGTCGCTGTGGTACGAGCTGCAATATTGCTTCAGTCGAGTATCGTAGACAACAACTTAAGCAAAACGCAATTCATTAAATTAATGAAATTGCAATGCATACACAATGAAATGGTACACCTCGGCCTCCATTAACCGCCCACTGTCACACCCCTTTTGGGTTCTAATATGGCCTAAACTAACTCCTCTGAAATCGCTTCAAAGATAGTCACACACTCACACTACCCCAACCAACAGATATGGAAACCAAACATCAATTCATTCACAAATATAACTTATAAATCTAAATTGTGTACATCTATCAGATATCAGTGGCTATAGGAAGTCATTTATTTTCTAACGGACTTATTGGTTAGTCTTTAGCTAACTGTTTTAGTTAAAGAAATTAAGAGAAATACCAACATATACAATGAAGCACAACAAAGTATTATATCGGTGTGTGTGTGTGTGTGTTTGTTTCTGACAGGTGTGTGCGTGTCAGGTGTTTGCAAAAATTTATGAATACTGCTGCTAAAAAATGCTGCTCTCAACTGAGCATCATCTGATGCCGCTTGATGCAATTTCATTCAATCAAACAGTCAATCAAACAAATTGCATTCGTTATGCTCGGAATTCAATATGCTCGACACAAGGGCGTTTGTAGCTGCATGTCTCTGCGGCATATACAGGGAGGGGGGTGTTGGGGTGTACCCAAGGGGTGTTCATAAAAAAGTGTATGGTGTATAACCAAATTATGAGCAAAAACACACGTTGTTGCAGTTTTACATGCATTGCTGTATTCCCACAACTCAAACCCAAATACACATATCCGCTTTCACTTCGCTACCTCTAACCCCTTCCCTCCCCTTTCCCTTTCCCTTCCCCCATCCCTTTTTTCACCTCAGAGCACCTGTCTGTCTGTCTACGTATCTCTAGGTTTACTGTAAGAGACGCCATTTGTTTTGCAACACCATTTTGTTTGAGTTTTGCGGGCTGCCTCTGCCTCTGCTGATGCCTCTGCTGCCGCCTCTGCTTCATCCTCTGCTCAGTAACTATCAAAATAAAATTGTTGGCAATAAAAATGTATACAAATGCGGATAGACAGGTGAGTTGGAAAGAAAGGTGCGAGTCAGCAGCATCTGTCGGCTGCCAAAAGGGGGCGACAGCAGTAGAAAATGGTATGCGGGCAATATGGGGAAGTTAACCATGAAGTTTTGTATCTGCAAAGTCTGATACACTGAAAAAAAATACTAAGTTATAGAATTTTAAGTTTAAAAAATTTAAAAACAATAACAATAAATAATAAATAGAAACAAATTCAATAAAAACTATAATTATTTGTGGCACTAAGACGAAGATTCTTAACTGCAATTCTGCTACACTGAAAACAAAAAGTTTTTTTTAATGGTATTTTAAAAAAAAAAACGATTTTCTTAATAATAACTACTTCATCAACAGCCCAGACGATATAGCGATGTCCGTCTGTCCGTCTTTCCATCCGTCTGTATCCTGGATCTTCTTAACTACAAGAGCTACAACCACCAAATTTGGAATAAAAGTCCGTCAATAGTGTACGCAGTGCCAGTTTATTTCAAATTTTTGCCACGCCCGCTATCGCCCACGCAAATAATAAAAAACCATTTTCAAATCATCATAACTTAAAAACGACTAGAGCTAGAGAGACCAAATTCACACCTTATATGTATGGTACCATAATAACTATCCTTATCAAGTTTAGTTCGGATCGGACAACTATAGACTATAGTTTCCATAGGACAAATCGGTCGAAAATTGGTGATTTGTATGGAAATACGCTCACTAGAAGGAGTTCAGGGTCTTTTACAGTCGGCTCGCTCGACTGTACCCTTTGTCTACTTATTTTTTAAATTTTTTGTAACAAAATATTTATTTTTTTTTAAGGAATTTGTTAAATTTGTCTATTTTTTTATCGGTGTAGTCGTTTCGCCGTTTCGCAGCTAACATTATTTATTGGCTTTGCTTTTGGGTGTGTGTGAATTGGAATTTATTTAAATATGTTTTTGTGAGCCACTCCCCCAAAGCACTCCACTCCCCCAAAGCAGACTGCATGTGATTCGTGTGTTTTCTGCTTTTTGCTTTCAGCTTTTCATCGATGCTTCGCTTTCTAGTATTTGTATCGGTGTGTTTGAGTGTGTGTGTATGTGTGTATTTGTATGTATTTGTGTTCAAGTTTCTCGTTGTCTTCCACTTTTGCACCTTTTGCAAACATTTTTATGGCCTGCCATTTGCAGCTGCTGTGACGCAGCTTCTGCCGCTGCCATTGCCTCTGCCTCCGGCTCTGCCCCCACAACCCCCTCGGCCACGCCCCTATTTCAGCCCCATGAAGTGGCCGTGTTGCTGTATAGCACATCGCAACGCATCGACATTTTGTTTATGCGCTGAAGCATTTTATTGTTGTTGTTAAACACCTGTAATAGATTTCGTTGGCCCAGTTTCGACAGACAGGCCAAAAAGTATCTCAGCTTGCAGCTGAAACAAGCACCGGAAACGGAAACTGAAACTGTTACAGAAACACAGTAACACAAATAGCATCGACAACAACTTGCTCTAAACAGCTGTGCAATTTGCTGCTGTGAAATTAAGCACCTGGCCAAAAAAAAAAAAAAAAAAAAAAAAATGCTGGGTATTCTGAAAACATGAAACTCGTAATTTAAGCGAGTGCAGCGTGAATGTCACGCTTGAAATATTAAAGAACTTTCAAGTTAGTTTTAGCATAAAATTTATAGAAAAGAATTTATAGTTTTGGGCGAAAAACTACTAACAAATCTACTCAAAAACTATCTGTTCTTAAACAAAGAAGGAAATATTTACAAATACAGATTTTATATATACATTTTTTGGGGTTTCATAAGAAATTTTTATGCTAAATTTTTCAATTTTTAAAACTTAACTTCAGAATCTATAATAAACAATAACATCTATATAATAAGTAAGGTTAGGTTAGCTTAGCCTAGTTAAGGTTAGGTTAGATTAGGTTAAGTTAGGTTAGGTTAGGTTAGCTTAGGTTAGGTTAGGTTAGGTTAGGTTAGGTTAGGTTAGGTTAGGTTAGGTTAGGTTAGGTTAGGTTAGTTTAGGTTAAGTTAGGTTAGGTTAGGTTAGGTGAGGTTAGGTGAGGTTAGGTTAGGTTGAGTTAGGTTAGGCTACTTTAGTTGGCTGCTATTGTCAAAAACACCAACACACATGGGCTGCGATTCGTATGGAAACCAGCGCACACTCTGCAGCGCAGTTGCCCCCTGTATCCAGGCACTCATATAAGGTAGAGATCGTATTGTACAGCCATCTCCATTAGAGATCTGCGACATTTGTTTGATATGTAGAAAAAAGAAGAGAAGCAATTAAACTTCTATGGAAGCGATGCAAATCTCGAATCTTTTGTTTAAGACTTTCCGAAAAATATATTTTATATAAGAACTATTTGTAAATCCGAAGCAGTGAGAACTAAACGATTCATGTACACCAAACAACACATAAACACAGTAAGGATATATACCCTTATTAAAGATATTTTATACTGCATTGAAAGAGCTTTTAAGAGCAATCAAAACAGTAATTAAATTCAAGTTAATTGTTAAATTTCCTTTTGCTTAAAGTTCAGTTCAGTTCATTTATCTACTTGCTTAACCCTTGGCTAAATATTTCTAACATTTATTCAGAGATACTTGTAAACCCAAAACCGAAAAGATAATGAGACAAAGATAGAGTTTTTAGTAAAGTTCTAGAAACTATTGTGTCTGTAAGTCATTTTACATTTACGACTTTAGTGGCACTTTAAGTTAAGTTTTTTTTCTTTCCTTTTTTTTCTTTGTGGGTTAAACGGCAGCTGTTCCTTCAGGCCATGGCCAAGGGAAAGTTTGATAATCGCTCATTTGATTACAAAAGTAGTGCGCTTAAAGTTTGTAATTGAGGTATTTTTCTTTTGAGTTATTTATCTTCATTATCGCTTAATACTTGACCAACTTGCTGATGGAAACGGCTGCTCAGACTACACTGTGAAAAATAAGCAGTTAGAAGTCTCAGTTATCATTTAGTTACTTAATAATATTAAAATATTTAAGTTTATACGAAGTAAACCAAAGAACTTTAATACTATTAACTGATAACTAATTGTTGCAGTGTTGCATGTCAGTGATGCCAAATTGTTTTAGCCTCGTTTGTGTTCGCTTTCTTTTAGCTAGAACAACAAGTTTTGCACAGTGACACACAAATCATTTCCCGACAAGTCAACAGCAGCCATCAATGTCACAAGCGGCAATCAAACCCAAAAAGCTGTAGTAGAACCGGAAGCAGAAGTCCCTGCACTTTTGGTATAGGAAAGGGAGTAGCAAAACTGGATCGCGTCTCGGTTGAAAGTCACACATTGGGCGAATAAGTTGTAATCAAGGCATGTCGCGAGCTGAGACTCGAGTAGACAAAAGAAAGTCAAGCTGCAAAAAGTTGAAAAGTTATTAAAGTTAAGCCAAACACGATTGGAATATCAACTAAGTTCTTTTTTCGCTTTTCTTTCTATTTTTTCTTTATTTTTTTCTTTTTTTTTTTTGTGATTTCATTTCGCCAAAAATGAAGGAAAATACACTCGCATAGATGAAAAGTTGCTATTAATGAAATTTTGGACTTTGGTTAGCAAACAAAGCGAACAACTGAACAGGCTGCAGGGGAAACCCTCGACTCTAAATGCACCCGTTGGCAACGTTTCAAAAATATAGCATACTTTTCAGCGCTGCTACTCTAAATTGCTGCAATTCAAGCTTTATAGGCATTTTCAATCATAACGTGATGGGAAAAAAGTAGATGCCTGCTGAACTTTGTTAACTTGAATCGCTGATTAATCAAACAAATAAGATTTTAACCTTTCGAAGATATTAGTTTATCAAAAGTGAGTCAATTAACATGTCATGTGTGGAGTTGTGTTTAAGTTTAATAAAATACTTAAAATAAGTGACAAAACACTGTAAAATATAGAAGAAACTACTGGAACAAGTTCGATTTAAACTGAAGAAAATTATGACTAACCCAAATCAAGAAACTAGCAACTAATAAAGGTTGGCCTTTACTTTGAATTTCAAACAATATTTTTATAAAAATCCACTTTAACTACAAGATATTTGTAAACCAATTAAAGTTAAGTTTCGCTTGTTTTTCAAATTCTTTGGCTATTTTCGCAAATCTCTCCTTTTTTCCTCTGCTGAAGTTAAATAAATTTTCATTTTCAAATGGTGCATAAACTATGCCCAAAATGGCAACTTATTCAATTCAATATACTTGGGGATTATACCAGGAATCTATATATTCAACTCCCCAGCTCTTAAAACATATTATAAAATGTTGTGCCTAATGAAGTGTGCAAGTTTTTGGAAAGTTTCTATGCTATTGCCATTGATACGCACTTGAAATTGATTCGATCGATGCCAGAAAGGGAAAACAGAAGCAGAAAATGTTGACTTTGAAGTGCTGCTGCCAGTTCTCTGCCCTGCAGCTGCCTACACACCATACAGCCCCTACTAACACTCATCGTGTTCCTCCTACTTTAAGCTGAGCATGAAATATTGAAGAGCTAAACCCGGACTCGGAACCTGCACACACTCGAAATCTTTAATCCTAAAATAATTGGCTGGACATTTTATGGCCATGTGCCATGTACCATGTGCCCCATGGGCAGGACCCAAAAGCCCCAAAACCAAAAACTAAACTCAACTCGAGTTCAATTTCATTTTATTACATTGCGTATATGGCATATTAATTTGGTTGTAATGAAATCAACAACAAATTGCACAAACTTTAAACTATGTAAGCATCGAAATCTTAAAACTAATACCTTAAACTAGAAACTAGAACATAAACTAAACGAAAAGTAAAGTTTATAAGATTTTATTCGGTTTTTCTGGCTGGTTACTGGCTGGCAAACAAAAAAAAAAAAAACTTAAAACTTTGTTAAGACATCAACATTGACTTTTACACACACACACACACACACACACACACACACACACACACACACACACACACACACACACACACACACACACACACACACACACACACACACACACACACACACACACGCACACACACACACACACACACACACACATTTCTATACCTTTATCTTGAGCTGAAGTTTTTTACATTTCTTGCCTGTTTTTCCTTTTTGGAAAACTTTTTGGCTAAAATGCAAATCTTTTTCCAATGTCTGCACACGATGTGTGTGCCGTGTGTGTTCGGTGATATATGTGTGACTGCGTATGTGTGTGTATTTGTTTTGGTATTGCTGACACTCATTGACATTGTTTGTGTATGTGTGAGTGTGTTTGCATCTAAATTTTTGTTGAATTTAATTACTCAATGCCACAAATATTCATTTAATTTCATGCCATGCAACACACAGCCAACAAATTTTCCACATTTTCTGTCTTTTCTTTCAAAAATGTCACAGCCTCTTGGGCAAAATAGCTAAAAACCCATAACCAAGGTAAATTTATGTTGAATATATATATATATATACATACAAATCCTTTTTTATATAGGCTCCTTGGAAAATATCGAACTTAAATTTAAAATTTTTAAACATTTTTTTTTTTAATTGTCTACATATTTTTTAAGGTAAGAAGCAAATATAATAACTGATTTTTGAAGCATATACATGAGAAACCAAGTTACTGATCGAATTTTAAATTGGAAACTTGTTCAGAAAGCAATTTTTCGAAGCATTCGACCAAAGCAAGAAAAAAGCAAAGAAGAAATTTAAAAATAGACTGTATATATGACATGCGACATGTTTTTTCATGTGTGAACTTGTTTTAATATGTGCCCAAATGCATGCCAGTGAGTACAGGGTATTTGATATCCTAACTTGCTTAACGAAAACGGGTTTGTTTGTATTTTTCTTGTGAATTAATGCGAGTTTAATGAAGGAATACAAATTTTAACATTAAAATATTTAGAAAATATCCAAAAATATTTAAAAATGTATTTATTTTTAATATTGAAATACCCCAAAAGCCCACTACTTTAAAGTGATTAAGTGTCTACCTATGTATTCTATATAGAAAGCAATGCTAGTAGTATATAGTTTAGTCGTCCCTTGCTCCTAAAAACATTACTTACAATAAATTCCATTAATTAAATCAGTTCAAAAAGTATTTTTTTATTCCCACAAATCGGCAAACTTTGCCACTTTCCCAAATTTCAATAAATTTTATTTTATTTTATTTACAAAGCTTTGGAAATACTTTAAGTAAAAACATAAAAAAATTCACTGCAAAAGTTTTCTCTATCACTTTTGGTTTACAACCCAAAGTAAAACTTGTAAAACGGGTATCTTAGAGTCGGTGAAACTCTTTAAAAGCAGATTGTTGACACAAACTTTCGATATGAATGCACAAACATCTGTGCCGCATTTGAAGCAAAACTAAAAGTCCAAATCGGACTAAAAGTCCAACTCGAAGTCGAAGTCAGAGTCACAGTCACAGTCGAAGGCGAAGTCTTATCTGTCGCCTTATCGAAATTCCATGTAATGTGCTCAATTTGACAGGTTGACCAGAGTTTAGAGCAGTTTGCGCAGTTGTGTGTTCGCTGATTGGGTTTTGGCAAAAAAAACTTCATGGCGATTGCAGCTGACATACATACACTTACACACACCCCTACACACATACACACCCACACTCACACCCAAACACACCCACCCACTCTTACGTACTTGTACAATCTGTAAAGGGAGCACCAAACTTGTTAAGAGGCCGCACTTTTTTCACATTTTAAGACCCTGTACTCAAAAAGAGTACAAGGGTATATAAGAATTGTCGGTGATAAATGTGTGTTAAAGGCAGAAGGAGGAAAGCTAACGGGACCAAATTCACAACTTAGCTTTATAGTACCCTTAGAACCATCCTCATCAAGTTTGGTCCATATCGGACAACTATAGCCTATAGCTCCCATGGGACAAATGGGTTGAAAATGGAATTTTGTATGAGGACATGCAGTGAGAGTTGACTGATCGCAACCAAAGTCACATATAATGTGTATGGTTCCACTATAACCATACTCACCAAGTTTGGCCCTAATCGGACAACTATAGCCAATAGCTCCAATGGGACAAATGGGTTGAAATTAAGCACTTCGTATAAAATAACGCTCAATATAATGACTACGAGGTCTTTTAAAGTCGACTTACTCGACTGTAGCCTTTCTTACCAGTTTTCTTTTTTTTGTTGGTCAAAAACGATCCTGACAAATGTGGCAAAAATTGTGACAGAAGCGCAATATTTTGTGTTCAGTCGCATATTGTTGTCACTTTTGTTGCTTTTATTGTTGCTCCTGTTGTTGCTCTTCTTCTTCTTCATCTCGCCTGAACAACGGGGCTTTGTTGCAATTTGAACTGACAACAAAGTTGCGCTGATTCCAACAACACTTTCCCATTTGTTTCGCTGGCGGCGAGAGAACTTTGGCAACAAAAAGCAAAAACAAAAAAAAAAGAAACTGTTATACTGGAATTCTCTAGTGAATTCAGAACATGCCATGTTGTGACTGGACTTTGTTGTTCTCGCTGCTACACTTGTTATCGCTTACAATTTAATCTGCAAAGTCAGTTAAGTCGAGCTAAAAACAGAAAAAAAAATTTACTTTTTAATTGTAAAGATAATTCTAGAAATCTATCAAATAAAGTTATTTAAAGTTTAAATTAATTAGTGGAATCAACAATATCATAGCGAATGTTGGGCAGCAAAGAAATTAATCCCGATCTGTTTAATAGACTTAAATTAATTTTCTTAAATCAAGTTTTAAGCAAAAATTAATGTTTAGTAATTTTATTTTATTATTTAAACTCTTTTTTCGACTAGATATTTAAAGCATAAATGTACCCACACATTTGTGTATCATAGATTGTACGCCATTTTGTAGGAATATAATAAGTAAAAGGAGCACAAAAAGTCATATTTTAGACATTGACAACCCAATAGACGACCCACAAAAGTATGCTACACATAATGTGCGATACTTTTACAACACACACACGCAGACACACACACCTACTTCAAGAGACAGACAGGCACACAGATACATATACACATACAGACACACACACAAACACACACACAGACACACACACACACACACACACACACGCATACACACACTCGCACAGATTGTCACTGAATTGACGCTCATGATTATTTACGCAAAGTGGATTAGAAAATTTTTATGGTTTCAATAAGCCGCAAATTAATTTTGCCCAGCAAGTCTTCAATGGGGAATATGAGAAATGGGGCGTGGCATATTGATGCCATAGCCTGATGCACTATGGAGCGAATAACTGTCATTACATTCATATTTATTTATGGCATAATAATTAAAAAAACTTCAAGTTGAATTTAACAAGAGTTCTGGGAAAACTCCTACTATAAAACACAACAAATTGAATTTCATAGATAAATGTTAATTTGTGCCACTGTGCACAGCTGAGTGGCAGTTTCTGTGAAGTGAGTGGAGTGAAAAGCAGTACATGAAAAGAAAAAGTCTACACAAGTATCATTTACATAGATTTTCATATATATTTTCGCCTTTAAAATATGTTCAATAATTTCAAATTCAATGTGTCTACTTGCCACTTAGACTATATGTAATTATTATTTAAAATGTAAGAGTCTCTTTGGAGTTAAACACAATTTTAGCGAGACAACATTTTCGGCACTTAAAAGTTGGCAATAAATTTTGATTGCTTTTGAGCCAAGTTTTAGCACTACAATAAATGCTTTAGGGGAAGCAAATGCTTTCAATATCGAGTATATAATTTATTATACTAAAGTAACAACAACAACAACAGTAATACTAACAAGAAGAAGCAGAACCATAACAAATACCTTACAACACCTAAACGTTCCATTAAATTTGCGTTTTATAGTTTTAAAACACAAATTACCTGGTACATAAAACCAAAGAGTAACATAGCTAAAAATGGGGTAGGGGCTGAAGAGGGTAGTGGGGAGCAAAAGGGGTGCTGCGTAGAGGTGTGGCAGCAACAACTTTATTGCAGCAAACTTGCCAAAGTTTTGCATTTGAAAATGATTTGTAAGCCAGAAAGGAGGAGTTCTCTTCCACTAACAACGATTGGCAATGGAATTTGGTAGAGGAGTGTGGAGAATGGGGGGGGAGCTTTGGTTTTGTAGTATGCGACATGGCGTAAAACTTTGTTACCAAATAGAGCAACAACAAGAGCACAAACAACCAGAGCAAAAACATGCATAACAACTGAGGCAACAAATTAAACAAATCGAAAGTTTTTAGTGTGACGAGTTCAGGGAAAGGGAGAGAGGGAGAGAGGGGGAGAGGGGGAGAGGGGGAGAGGGAGAGAGGGGAAGAGGAAAGAAGAGTTCGATTAAGGAACTGAAATTTAAGCCATAAAATACATATCAAATCAAAAAGGTAATTGCACAAAAACAATGTTGTTAACATACAAATTTAATTGATCGAAGAAGTTTGATTACAATTTTATTGAATACATTGGAGCATGAAACAATTCTTTATTGACTTCAATCATTTTGTTTCTTTGTCTTTTTTCTAGTAGTTTTGATATGAAATTTAAGATGAATAACCAACTTTAATTTACAACTATTTAAACACCTATTAAACCCTGTACTCTTTGGGAGCAGGGGGTCTAAAAAAATGCTTTGAAGTGAGAATAAATAAATTTAATTTAAGTTGAGACTAAAGTCTTTTATTTATTTAAAGACAATAAAACGTTAACAAATAATTATAAAATAATTTCATTTTATTTGACTCTTTTGAGTTGCATTACTAGAGCAAATATTTGAAAACAGCAAAGAAACAGATTTTGGGTCATTTCAAATATGTGAAGCTCTTAAAGTATCGTTTTCAGGACACACACACAAACACACTGAGCAGACACACACACTCACACACAAGTTAGCCAAATTGGCACCCAAAAGTTGACCAAGTTAATAGGCAATAGTCAGCTAAGAGTAGCCAGGGAGAAAGTAAAAGTAAAAAACAGTAAACTAGTTTAAATAAATACAGACTGAGTACATAATATATGTGAAGTTCGATGTGTTTGGACGTTCTCTGGACTCCGGATGGAGCAAAAGCACAAGTTTGGCATTTGTGTGACCCGCATTAATCACATGAACCCTGTGCACCAGAAAAAAACACACACAGACATACACACCGATAGCCTTTGTGTCCCGAGCCCGAACCCGAACTCGAACCCTAACACTAACCCAGACCGAACCCAATACGAACCCGAACCCGAACCCATGCCTAGCTTGAACCCTATAAACAATGCGATATCGTCGCTCTGTGAGCTCAGATGTCGCACCATTACATCCAATAACAAATCGCAACAAAATCGCAACGAATCGAATTTAAAAGCGAATTACAATCAAATGTATTTAAGCACTAAGCCGACCAAAATTTTAACCTTTCCACCAACTTTTTGATAGCACCCACAATCACTTATAGACCCATACACACACACACACACACACACATACACCACTCTCAATCAGATACACACACACAGACACAGACACAGACACAGACACATTCAAAAGCCAAAAGAGAAACGCAATCCAATTGACTTTGGCTACACCGAAAAAAAGAAAAGAGACAACGAACTATGTGTGTGTGTGTGTGTGTGTGTGTGTGTGTGTGTGTGTGTGTGTGTGTGTGTGTGTGTGTGTGTGCCAATTGTTGACTGACTCGATTGAACTTTATATTTGTATGTGCTGTAGTTGTTGTTGTTTCTTTTTTAGCTTTTGCCCCATTTTGTGTGTTTGGTGTTTTTTTTACACACACACACACACAGACACATACACACACACATATAGTGTGCTGCCAGCGTCAATCCGTTGTCGTTGACGCCGCCGGAAGCCGTAAAAATCCACAGCCCACACACACGCACAGACAGACAGACAGACAGACACACACACTTACACACACATGTACACACTGCTACCACTACACACACCCACAACAAGCACTGTGTACAAAGACTGAACCTCGAGTATGCCGTTACATGAAATTGCCACAAAAAACGCAGCCACAAAGCCGACATTGCATTGGCAAAATGGCAACCCTACCACCCCCGCGGACCACGCCCCCTCACTGTGCACACGCAGTTCATGTCATTGGAATTACCTCTCTGATGGACTTGAATAAGTTTTCAGGTATTTTGACAGGATCACTAAATATTATTTTCAATTTGCTCAGTTTGTAGTCAACAGTCGCATAACGAAATCAATTCGTCTTTTTCGGCACAAAGATGATCATTTTTAGTGGCGTTTTTTAAGTGAATTAGTAAAGTAACCGACTCTAAAACACCCGTACTAATAGGTGTTCCTAAATCTGTACCCATACCTGTATCCAGAGTGTACCCATAACTGTACCCATAACTGTACCCATACCTGTACCCAGATCTGTATCCCCACCTGTACCCAGAGTTGTATCCACACCTGTACCCATACTTGCACCCATATCTGTACCCATACCTATACCCATACCTGTACACATGCCTGTACCCATACCTGTACCCATACGTGTTCCAATACATGTTCCTATTCCTGTACTCAAACTATACTTATACCTCTAATCATACCTGTACCAACACTTGTACACACACCTGTACCCATCTCTGTACCAATCTCTGAACCCATCACTGTACCCATCACTGTACCCATCCCTGTACCCTTCCCTGTAACCCTTCCCTGTAACCCTTCCGTACCCGTACCCATACCTACACTCTTTGCCATACACATACCCATCACCGTACCGATAACCGTACCCAACCCGTGCTCATACCCACCTGATCCCTTATCAGAACTCACCTGAAACACTTAAATGAAGCCAAGTATGTGCCTAATACTCATGTAAAAGTAAAGTGAGTTACACCACAAGAGCACTTACTCCATGGTTGAAAATTCAAGCTCCTGTCACGGGGAAAGTGTCTTACGGTATCTCTGGCAAAAGTCACAAATTTCAGACAAAATTTATGTTTATTAAAAGTAAAAGGATTAAATTTAATAATTGTTTCAAACAATAAATTTTATTTTATAAACATTTATAACTTTTAAGCATTTTTATTTACTCAACAAAAGCCAAAAAAATTATTCGTTTCATAACTCAAATTTCTATGACTAGTTTCAAGTAGTTTCCTTTTCAATCAACTGACAAACTACCAAATTTTTACATTCTTAATTCATAGAAGTACATATATTATATAGAATCCATCTCAACCCTAAATCAATACGTTTTGAATTTAAAATGATAGGCCAACAGACGTTTGAGGGCACTTAATAGACCTTAACAAATGATAATTACGGGTAAACTCATAATATTTCGACAGCAAAGGATTTGCTTCATCAATTTCTTTTCTATGTTCTACTATAACGAATACGAATAGTAATATATATATGTATATGTATTGTGTATATATGTTAAGGGGCTTGTGTTTCGAGTATGTGTAGTATGTTGATTGGCACTACCAAGCCGGAAGCTCTTGGACTATGGACACCCAACCACACACACACACACAGACAGGCACTGAAACGGACACGGACACGGACTCGGACTCGGACACGGACATGGTAGAATCAGAGAGGCAGAGATAGAGAGACAGAGAGAGAGAGAGAGGAGCAGAGCCATCGACATGAACAGAGACATGGACAGGCGCATGAAAACCAATAAATATTGTTCATCCACTCGAATGCTTTTTAACTGAAAATCGTTGAACCCTTGCCGCAGCCTAAAAGTATGCTACGAACACTGAACACTATGGGCATGCATGTGTCTGTGAGAGTAAATGTGTATGTGTGTGTTTGAGGCATAAACATAGACCAACATCCGCTCAATGCGGCGCAATGGAGCTGAGTTGAGATACTGAAAAACCAGAATACTTGCACCCACAAAAATAGATCGATGCTAAAAACCAACAGAAAAATCAGGCCATCAAAATAAAAACGAAGATAAAAAAGAAACCAACAACAAGAATTTAGCTTGGAAAAACTGAAAATGTTTGCAGTGAAAACTATTTTCATCAGTTGCATTTCTTTCGATTCTGTGAGTGTGTACCAAAAATGTATAACATGTGCTCCAAAAATACCTGAATGCATTTATGTGCGTCTTATTTTGGCTTCTTAAAGCCATACTCTCGTTTCCGTTCCCTTTAGTTGTACTGTACTGTGCTGTCCTCGCCTTGAGTGAGTTAGAAACTCGTTTTTCACATTAGTCTACCCAGTGAGGAATTCCTTCAACCTAAACAACGCTTCAGTAATTAATCATGGTGACATAAAATAAAAGAACAGAGCAGCAAAGAGTGGCGAATTGATAGCACAGTAGGATACCCTATCTCCACCAATCCTTCGACTGTTTAATGGAGTCATTTTCAGAACTGCTAAGCAGTAGAAGAAAAAGTATTAATTAGAAAAAAATATTTTAAAAATTATCTACAAAGTTTTAATGGTAGATAACTTAAAAAACAGCAATTTACAAATATTATCTTTTCATTTTTTTTAAATAAATATTAAATATTTTTTATTGAGCTCAAAATTTATTTAAAAAATTTAGTTTTTATTCTTATTGGTGAAACAAAAAATTTATCAACCCAAATCTCTTTTATTTAACTGTGATATACCTCTTACTGAACCCACTCCACCTACAGGGTATCTTAAAATAAAGTAAAAACAGAATGTCAACCAAAAAAATGATTTTAAAATGCCCCTCGGTGATAATTTAGCTGATGCTCTAAAATAAATTATAGCTAGGGGAATGGCTAAAGCGTGACAAGAGCCGTGATTTCCACAGTCAGCGACAGTGGGAGGAATTGGTTATTTACTGAATTTGAATGTCAGTTTGGTGGAAGCTGCGATTGCGACTGCGACGGCGACTGCGATTGTCGATGCTTTTTGCTTGTGTCCCCGTTTGTTTGTTTGCTTTGGCGTTATTGCATTGGCAATTGCATAATAAATGAGCATTTTTAAAGGATTATGGGAATCGGGAATCGGGAGAAATTGGGGAAATCGGTGGAAATTGAAGAGAATCGAGGATGGCGAGCTTTTGGAGTTACAATACTTTTGCAATTTATGGTCTTATTGAAAATTCCAACGAATTTTAGACCCCGTACTCCAAAGAATACAAGGTTTTAATGGAATTTAAAAATAAATTATGTGCGTAACTGGTAGAAGGCTGAACCTTAAAGTATATAATCATATATATTCTTGATCAGCTTCAACGGTAGAGTTCATTTAACAATGTCCGTCTATGGAATTTGAATCTATAAGTATTAGGGTCATTACACTTTGAGTAAAGTCGTCCTTCCTATCGTTTCTTGTTGCTTTTTCGCTTATATAATAAAAACAATTTTGAAAACGCCATAACTTGTTAACTACTAGAAATATCAGAATCAAAATTACATATAATATATAAAACATTATTTTATAGATTTCAAATAAATTTAGGCAGAATCGAAGAACTTAATCAGTTAACTCGGATACAACAAACCTATAAGACTTAGTGCATACGTATTAAGTGCAATATATCTACCAAAAATCACACAATATGTTTATAATATATAATTAATATTAGATTATTCTATAAAGAATCGAATTACTATATCATATAGCTGCCATAGAAATGCTAGATCTAAAATCTGTAATCACTTTAATTAAATTTAAACTTTAAGTCATAGCTACAGTTTGAGTACGGGGTCTTTTATAGTCAGCGTACTCAACTGTAAACTTGTTCACTAGTTAAAACTAAAGAAGAAGCACAAAGTTAGGGAAGGTGATGCAGTGCGACGTCGATGTGGCGGAAACAGTAATAATAAATTTTATAAAAGTCATTAATCTTTTTTGCAGTTAAGAGCGAACGAACAGAGCTGAGCTGAGCTGAGCTGGACAAGCTGTGAGTGGAGAGGGGAGAGGGAAGAAAGGGGAGAAGAGAGAGAAGAAGAGAGCAGAGTGGAGAATTGGAGTCTGGCGCTGCTTAGCTGCCACTTGTGTTGCCGCTTGATTTCTTAGTTGGCAATAAAACAACGTAATAAGATGTCCTGCCCGTGCTAGCCCCCAGCCACGCCCTCTGTCACGGCAGTCTTTTGATATATGCATGTGTGTGTGTGTGTGTGTGGGTGGGTGTGTGCCCCTATTAGAGAGGTGTGTGTGTGTGTGTGTGTGTCTGTGTGCAACATTTTTGCGTTCGCACTCGGAACTTTTTAATATGGCTTGTTAGAGAAGGATTTCGAAGCATGTTTCAACGGGGGGGCATCACTCGGGGCACTAGGGGCACTAGGGGCACTAGGGGCATTAGGGGCATTAGAGGCATGCAGCAGAGCAGCAACAAGCAGCCAAGTCTTGCAGCTAAAAACGTCAACATGTTTTACCGCTCCTACAAAGTGCAGGCGATCCATCAACGTTGCAAGTTCCATGTTGCAAGTTCCATGTTGCATGTTGAATGTTGAATGTTCAACGCTCAAGTTGTTGATAAACTTTTCCTTCTATATGAGTTGCAAGCACATTTTTTTCCTCTCTTCTTTTACTTTTCTTGTGCCCACTCGGGGTCATTTAGATCGGCAACACTTGAAACTGATTTCGTCTTCGACTTCGCCATTTTGTACTCCTCCTCCTCCTCCTCCTCCATTCTGTTTTTGCTGCTTTCTCATTCTCCATTTTGCTGCACAAATTGATAAATTATTTGTTCATCGAAAAGTTGTCGGATAAAGTACTTATAAGTAAACATAAGTCAAACATAGCATGAAACAATATTGAAGACACTATTAATCAAAAAATTAGTAAGCTATTGTTATGGTTTTTCAATCAATAAACTTGATTATGAACAATGTTGTTATCATTATTGTTTCAAAAGTGTTGTTTTTAAGAGAACACACTTAATACATTAGTTTAAAATTCAATTTAGTTTATTAAATTTTTGTTTTTGAACATAAGTTTCATTCCAGAAATGGCAAATGGTAAATTTTTAAGGGTCAGAAAAGGGTTAAGGTTTAGAAAAATCGTATAAAACCCCAGTTAATACAGTAAGCAGATAGAAAACTCCTTTTAATTTCAAAACTAGATAAGAAGTCATAACTTGACTTCTTAGACCCTGTACTCTAAAAGAGAGTAGTGAGGTCTATTGAATTTGTCAGCAGCGAAATGTGGGTAACAGGCAGAAGAAGACGTTTTCGACACCATAAAGTATATATATTCTTGATCAGTCCGTCCGTCTGTATGAACAGCTTAGAAACTGTATGAACTAGAGCCACCAAATCTGGAATGAAGGTCCGTCTATGCGTCAGGGAGATTAATTTTATATCAAATTAGTGCCATGCCCACTACCGCCCTCGCAAATTGTGAAAAACCAATTTCATAACACCATAACTTGTAAACGACTAGAGCAATAGAGACTAAATTCACACATTATGTGTATGGTACCATTACAACTATGCTCACCTAGGCTGGTGCGGATCAAACAACTATAGCTTATAGCTCACATATGGAAAAAGTCGCACTAGCGTGAATACAGAGTCTCTTACTTGTTTTAAATGTAATTTAAATATTTTATAACTTTTGCAGTGAAAATTGACTGTATTTGAAGTTGATTTCATAACAAATTGACATATTTATAAATTAGCAGACCGAAACCAATTTCCACATTCATTACGGCATCTGATCACTCAATTAATGAGAAAAGTGTCGGGTAACACACAAAAGGACAACACACGATGTGATATATGACACGATTACGTAGCTATATAATGAAAGTTAATTATAATAGTTGTCATTCACACCGAATTCTGTTGTCATTTTGCAGTCACACACAAAATTCAGTTATGGAAATTATTTGAATTTTGTTCGAATTTCTAACCATAAAACCACAAAAGTGTGATGCAATTAGGCCGATAAATAACTGAACTAACATACACAAGTTTTGTTAACCCAAATTATCCCAACACCCTCCCTATCCTACCCCTTATCCTACCCACTTTGGATTCCTAGGGGCCAGGCCTCAACTAAATGGTGTTTTAATTATTTATAAAATTGATTTCAATGAATGCCTCTCACCCAAAAAAGACTCGAACTCAAAAATATTTATGTCACACACAAAATAACATACATCCCACCCCCTCCGCTAACCACACCCACCGGCCCTTAACCGAGTACACCTCTTGGGTACCCTGTTGGCACCCTTAGCCCTATTAACACTTCATTAGCCCGATTTGGACCCAAATTGAATGCCATTAGAATCAACAGAAAAACAAAAACCTTCAACGATAATCATCTGTTTTTATACCCATTACTCTTGTAGTTATAGGGTATAGTATAATCGTTGGAATGTACGCACCAGGAAGAAGTGGGCGTGACAGTCATTGTCATTGTCATTGTCATTGTCATTGTCATTGTCATTGTCATTGTCATTGTCATTGTCATTGTCATTGTCATTGTCATTGTCATTGTCATTGTCATTGTCATTGTCATTGTCATTGTCATTGTCATTGTCATTGTCATTGTCATTGTCATTGTCATTGTCATTGTCATTGTCATTGTCATTGTCATTGTCATTGTCATTGTCATTGTCATTGTCATTGTCATTGTCATTGTCATTGTCATTGTCATTGTCATTGTCATTGTCATTGTCATTGTCATTGTCATTGTCATTGTCATTGTCATTGTCATTGTCATTGTCATTGTCATTGTCATTGTCATTGTCATTGTCATTGTCATTGTCATTGTCATTGTCATTGTCATTGTCATTGTCATTGTCATTGTCATTGTCATTGTCATTGTCATTGTCATTGTCATTTTCATTTTCATTGTCATTGTCATTGTCATTGTCATTGTCATTGTCATTATCATTATCATTAATTTATAAATAAGAAAACTTAATAATTAAGACTATGCTCATTTTATAAAATTTATTGAAGGAAGCAGTAGATCAAACGAATATGATTACGACAACCACTTGTTGTACTCGTTCCCTTTTAAGATTATCGAAAAGAACCTTTTTGACCAGTACAGAAGGGGCAGTGGCAAGGGAGGAGTAGCTGTGGGGGTAGGGTAAGGGGGGCTTTGTATAATTGTTCAGTTGTGAAGTGGCATCAGTTTTAAGGTAACTTTATAATTGAGAAGCCGCAAATCTGTAAAAGCCCATTGAAGGTCACCTCTGGACAGAAATTTACTGGAAAATGCCAGGAGGCAACACACACACAAACGCATTTCCTTTAATATTGTGTGGCTAAAAAAAGAAAGAGACAAATATAAAATGAAATGAAATGAAATAAAAGCAAAATGTAGCAGGATTCGACTGTCTTTCAGGCTGTCGTTGGGTCTTGACTTAGGGCGCTGTCTTAGGTTCATGTCCATCAATAGAAACAGGTGGACGGACACGCAAGTTGTTTGAAGTTTTTCCTTCCGTATTTTTTTCTGGCTTTTTTGATGGGAGAAATATTTGTACAATTGATTTTTATTGAATGAGAAAATAGAATTTGAAGCGAGGCGAAATCTTGCGTCAATTATGTGGGACACACGATGGCTTAGCAGCTGCCCCCATTGTGTGGCAATTGTAACTGATTACAGAGGGGATAGCTGGGGGATGCCGGGGATAGCAGGGGATAGCTGGGGATAGCAGGGGATAGCTGGGGATAGCTGGGGGCATGAAGGCTCAACAAAAGACACTTTGAAAGCACTCGCACACATTCAACTTAATCAAAAATGCATTGCATTCAATTTGAGTTAATGCCAAAGCCTAAGCCGCACTCACTACGAAATTAAATGATGTCTTTTGCCTGAAATGCATTTCAATTGGCATCAGGTGAAAGTGCAACACAACTGGACTGTGCCACATTTCCAGAAGCCCAATCAATTCAGCTGCTTGACACGCAACAACAGTCGCTATAGACCAAGAGCTGACCTGCTACTAACGTCTCTTTCAACAGCCCATAACTTCTATGAAACCATATCTCTCTATCTCTCTCTTCCTCTCTAAATACCCCTCTCTCTCTTCTGCTCTCTTATATGTGCTCGCGTTGACCATTGTGACGCACTGGGAACAGAGCATAATAAATTGTGTGGCACTTTAGTTATCCACACAGCTCATAATGCAGCTCCAATCGACTGCTGAATGAGGCAACTAAGAAACGAGTTTCCCTGTTTTTCAGGTCAGCCAAAGTAAAGCTGCTTAAAAAGGCAGCTAGCCCAGGATTAGACAGTAATCTTTTCATGAGACTTCAAGTTTTTTCTTGCTAAAATGTTGAACTAAAATTAGTTCAAAGTTTCTTAAGTTGAGAAACTTATAGAGTAATGACAATTACTCAACACTTTAATAAAGAACACAATGAACCTGAACACGATAGTTTATATACAATGAAAGCTCTACTTGCGGACAGCTATCTCAGGCGGACAGCTCCCTCAGGCGGACAGCTCCCTTAGCCGTACGAATTTTACAGTTACACAAAGTCCTTTAGCGCAGGAAAGAATGGCTATCCAATCAAGGGAGTCTTCACTGTATTGGTTTTTTTGTGAATTTTGTCTCCTTCTACAAACTAATATTTGAATATTTCTGGACACTGTGCTCCAAACAAAGATTGTTATACCTTTTTGGACTCGTAATGACCAGGGCTATCGATACCCATCAAAATTTGGAAAAATTAAATTTAGAAATTGTTTTACAAAAATATTAAGGGGTAAGATCATAAAATTTTGGCGAAAATTAATAAATTTTTAAAATTTCCAAGTCAATACAAATTGAATATCGATTGATTCAATCTGTTGTCTAGAGCCTAAAAAGGTAAAAATTTTTAAGATATCACCTCAATTGGCTGAGTTATGTCTATTCAAAGTTCAAAAATTCATTAGATTTAAAATATTTTATTTTGGGTTTTGTAATTATTACTTAACCAGTATTAACTCACTTGTTAGCTATAAATAAAATACTAATTATAAAATATACAAATAAATATATTTTTTCCATTAGTAGGACTGAAAATCCTTGACTTGTTGACAACACATCCCATAACTCTCATAGTTACATCCTTTGTTTTACTTGGTTATCAAACTTAATGGACTTTCAGTTGTTAAACATATGCAACAGCATTTTGCACTCAGCTGCAAAATCGGCGACAACTCTGGCAAGTCACTTAAGCACAATATATATATAGAGATATAACTATATAAAAATGTATATAAATATGCGTAAGTAGAAACTGTACATAAATATTGCATGACTTTGGTGTAAGTTGAGTCAATGTGCACTCAACTTACACACACACACACACACACACACACACACACAAACACACACGCACACTGAGAAAAACCAAGATGAAAAGCGTATGTAAAATATTTTCACGCGCAACGGTAAATGATTCAGCATGTGGCAACGACGCGTCACAGTCAGCGTCAGCCAAGGGCGGCCATACAAGGGGGTGCCAAAGGGGTTAATTGGGTTAGGGCTAGTTTCGTAATCGAAAGGATAAATAGTTAACAACTTTTATAATACTAGTCTTAAACTAAATATAGCTGGAAATTTTCATAAACATTTCTTTGAAGATCTCAATAATTACAAAATTTGTTTAAGACATTCCCCCTTAAATGTCATATCCTACTCAAGGTCACTCTCAGACTTAAGATATAGCTGCCCGACCATACACATAAAACTATCGCTCCAAATTCAGTGTGTCTAGCTCTTATAGTCTCATAGGTTCAGGTGTTCATTCGGACGGACAAACAATTATTGCTACATCGACTCGTCTGTTGATGCTGATCAAGAATATATATACTTGACGGGGTAGGAAAGCATTCTTTCTATCTGTTTTGCTCCATAACAAATGAAACAATTAAGCAAATTAGATCCACTATGACTAACCCCTTCAAGAAAACGTCTAGTTGCGCCACTGCTTTCAGCGTCAACATCGACGTCGACGTCGACTGCTCTGCCGAGCCCATCGTCAAGTGCGGAGCCGAAAATGAGCTACTTTACATAACTAAGTAATTGGCGGGCGTCAGTGACAGTGGCTCAAACGTGAAATTATTATAAACAAACCATTCGGCAGTCGTAAAAAAAAGCAGAGAGAAAAAAGAAAAAAAAAGGAAAAAATAAAAAAACGAAGAGCAAAATTTGCTGGCTGACATAAAAAACGGCGGGAAATTTCTTCATTATGCAAAGGCGCGTCCACAAAAAAAGGCGCCAGAAGTGCCAAAGGGAGCAGCCAAAGTATAAAATATATAACATATTTAAATGCAATAAAGCAACAGGAGACTTGTACTTGTACTTTAACACACACACACACACACAAACACACATTGAGTACATCTGCCCAGCATTCAACTCATAAATGTAAGTACTACACATATATGTATATATATATATACTCTATAGTATATATACCCGCACATTATCATTTTTTTATATGCACTCATGTTACAATTTACGTATTAAGACAGCAAACTCAGTTACTGAAACATCAGTTACATATATCTATATACTTTTAAGCAATTGAAGCAGAACTTAAATATTTGACAAACATAAATTTTATTTCTATATTAAACAAGTAAGAAAAGCTACAGTTGAGCGAGCCGACTGTAAAAGACCCCGTACTCCTTCTAGTGCGCGTTTTACCTATAGGAGCAATAGTCTATAGTTGTCCGATCCAGATCAAACTTGGTGAGGATATTTATAATGGTACTATACACACAATGTGTGAATTTGGTCTGCCTAGCTCTAGTCGTTTTCAAGTTATGGCGATGTGAAAATAGAGGGGGCAGAAGGGGTGTGGCAAAAATTAAAAATAAACTTAACCTGCTCGTAAAGTAGACGGATTTCATGTCAAATATGGTAGCTCTAGCTCTTATTGTCTCTGAGATCTAGATCGTCTCGTTTGTTGATGCTGATCAAGAATATATATACTTTATTGGGTCGGAAATGTCTCCTTCTACCTGTTACGCACATTTCGTTTCAGACAAGCTTATTAGACGCCTCTATTTGTTTTTAGAGTACGGGGTCTAAAAATAATACTTGAATCGGGTGTTAAACCCACCCAAAGCAGTTTGAAGATCTGAAGCATTAAACACTCAGAACAAAAAGAAGCTGCACCGAGTACTTACAGAGTTTCTTAAGTTTTAGTAGATAAAATCTATAAAAAACTCCAAACTTCTGACCAAAACTTAATTATAGTTTATGCTTGGAACAGTTTAGAATAAAACAGTAACAAATTTATGTCAAAAAAAGTCATAAGCTTTGTTACAGATAAAATCTAAATAAACCTTAACTTTCCTAGTTTTATCAACTTAAGGAATAATCAATTAAAATTAGGTAATTAAAAATAATTATTAAACAAATCGAAAAATATTTCTAGAAACTTTAATTTTATAGCATTCTTTTGGGTTCTCTATACCTTATCAGAGGGTTTACTGTCCTTATCACAAACTTTAATAAATAGTTGTACATTTTTTCAACTTTCTTTAACAAAAATTGGATCACATTAATTACGATATCTATTTGAAATATTTTGACAAAGCCCAAAAAGCAAGCACAATTTACTTCAATTAAGATATTTAAATTATTTCATTAATTTATGGAAACAAATGCCAAAAAGCGAATTGAGCGAACTTTGAAATGAAAATCACAAGTGCTTCACTGCCACAAAGTTCTCTCAGGGTCAGTAGTGTGAGTGGCATTGGGAGTGGGAGCAGTAGAAAGACCAGGAGCTGGAGCTGTAGCGGGAGCTTGGGCAGGAAGTATGCTTCTCTGGCTTTTTGTGGGTCAAAATAAAGTGCGTTTGCGTCGATTTTGGGTGGTTTACTGTTGAACATTGTTGTCGGTTGGCCGGCTATGTTGGTTAGTTGGTATCCTGCCAACTGGCAGCCCATTCCACACCACATCCTCCTACCACTCCCACTCCAACTCCATCCCATCCCATCCAAGTAGTGCCCCTTCTGCCATACCTCACTCACGCCTTTACCGCGTAACGGTCGCGGCTTGCGTTGATTGTTATTTTATTGCCATCGCATGGAGCGTCACGGGCCAAAGTAGAAATTGTTTGCTGCTGTTTGCGGTTGAAATCTCATTTCATCGCGCAAGCCTCGACACCACAATATACCCAGCACGACACTCCACCACCACCACCACCACTACCACCAGCACCATCATCACCAGGACCGTCACCAAACCGACTCAGAGCTACTACGTCTGTTTTTCCAACTCTCGCGAAATTGGCGAAAAAAAATTGTGCAATTAAAATGTGAGCACAAAAGTTGTGCAAAATACAATTTGTAACAGTTTTCCACTAATTGTATAAGTAGCCTC
Source organism: Drosophila cardini (assembly GCA_018903735.1). Lineage (NCBI taxonomy): Eukaryota > Metazoa > Arthropoda > Insecta > Diptera > Drosophilidae > Drosophila > Drosophila cardini. The sequence continues at coordinate 2,712,469 of JAEIGM010000010.1, forward strand.
AGAAATGAGGCAAATGACTTTCAATTTTGCTCACTAGCATATTGGTTTTTCACCATTTTGTAGTTATCATTATCACTACTAACTACTCACAATGCATAAATTCTCAGAAAGTGTTCTCCAATTAAGTCCAAGCAGTGCAGTACAATCAATTGCATTCGTTTAAATGCTATTTATTTGTAGGTTTAATTGATTCTTATGCAATTGCACTGTCAATTCAGTTTGTGTTCTTACAAAATTTTACAACAAAGCTCTTTTAAATACGAACAATAGTTTACCAAACTCATTAACTTCAACTTTCAGATACAAAATTTCTCACTGTTCGTGCTTGAACTGAAAAATATTGCATACTTTTAGGTGCTGGCCGAAATTGTTCTGCTATTGCAGCTTTTGCCATATTTATTCGAATTAATTAATTTTTTTTAGTCTTTTAAATGTACTTAATGTTGTGCCTAAAATTGGAAATTAAAAACAGATAAAAAGTGAAAATTTAATAAATGTAAAGTTTGTGGCAGTTTAAATTTTATAAATTGAAAATTCACTTTAAAAGCAAAATTTTCAGAAACAAAGGAATCACACGTATATGCCACATAATTTTCAGTGCATTTTATGAAAACTTTAAATAAATTTCATTTCTAAGCAAATTAATTGAAATAAACAAAAACACTAGATAGCAACTATTCAATAGTCCATGTCTAGATGGGAATTTAGCAAATGAAATGCAAATAAATTTGAAAATTCTGCATAAATTTAGCAGCACTTTAATTATAAATGAAAATTTTCTAATAAGATGTTGACCACATTCGGTGACAGCTTTGGGCTTTGACACAATTGTGTCGCAAGTGAGTGTGTGTGTCTGTGTGTATACATATACATCTTTGACTGTGTGTGAGATTTTGCATGATAATATGGGTGTGGCAGTGGGCTAATGAGCGTGTCAACAACAATTTGAGAGAGACCGCACGGACAAAGTGACTTAAAAATGTTGAGGGGGCACTTTATAATAACTTGTTGACAATCCAAATTATGCAGATAAGTTCGAGGCATTCACAAGCTTCAAATGTATTTCAAAATACGGCATAAATATGCATTTGTCCAGTAAACACAAACACACAAACACAATTATTTGCCCGCAATCACACATTTTGTATGTATAAACACATATGTACAGTGCACTGTGGTGTAAATGCACATTTTTCGCAACAAATTAAAATTTTTCAGTTGTTTTCTTTAAATTTTAAAACATTAGAAATACTTGAACTTAAATTATAACGAACTTCGCTTCAATTTCCAATTGTTCCTACGGAAGCTATATGATATAGTAGTCCGATTTGGATGAAATTTAGTCAGCATATAGGGAATGATAGCAAATGTGCAATGTGTGACTTTGGTTGAAATCGCTCAAAAGACACTGAAAAATTTTATATACTAAGCATTTTTAACCGATTGTTCCTATGACAGCTATATGATATAGCGTTACGATCTGATTGAAATTTTGTTTGCGCATGGGATTTGGTATAAAATGCATATAGGCTTAATTGGGTTGAGATTGTTCAAAAAAATGGTTTTTTTAACCGATTGTTACTATGGGAGCTATACGATATAGTCATTCGATCTAGCAGCTCATAGCGTGCAAAGAGAATATACAACTGTACCAAGTTTCATCAAGATAGCTACAAAACTGAGAGACTAGTTCGCATAGGAGACAGAGGAACAGATGTCCATGGCTATATCCACTAGACTGTTGATGCTGATCAAGAATATATACTTATACCATATAGGGTCGCACACGCTTCCTTCAATGCGTTACAAGCTTCGTGACCAAAACATAATATCCTCTCCAAGTTTATGTAAAGACCACTGTACAGAGTTAGAAATTCATGTGCTTACATGTAAATACATATAGTAATGTACATACATAGAGAGAGATAGATAGAGTGAGTGAGAGTGAGAGAGAGAGAGAGACAGACAAAGTCCGTTTATTTATGTAAATTTAAATCAACATGCAAAAATTAGCGCTTGACATGACAGTCAGACAGATTTGCAGATATATAAAGACAGGCAGAGAGTGAGAGGGAAAGGGAGAGTGTGTGAGAGAGAGAGGAACAGAGGAGGAGAGGAAGAGTGTGATGAGAAGTTTTGTGCATTGCGGCAAGCAGAAACCATTTAATTTAGTTAATTACTTGGCCCTTGATTAACATATTTAAATGAAATGCCGCAACGCTGGCAAATAATTTCACTTAGACAGGTGATGCTCAAAATGGAGGACAACGGGTTGAGAGCTGTATGGAGAAGGGTGCGAAGGGGGCGAAGAGGGCGTTTGGGGCTGGGCTATAACTTGATGACACGTCCGGACAGACGAGGAGGTGTGTCAACATAATGCACGTCTGATTGCCGACTGTCACGATTAACAGTGAGTCAGCACTCTTCGAGTGCCATGCCTGGATTTTAATTTGTATTTAAATACTAAATACTGAATACTGAATACTGAATTCAGTATTCTCTTTAGTTTTGTTTTTGCATTTTGAATTGTGGTTACCGGTTGACCGTTAGTTGTTGCTCTGTGGCTATCAACCATCGTTCATTTCTACCAAATGTTTTTGGCCACAAATAATTCTGATAAAATTTGCATTAATTAGCTAAACATTGTACAGCCGAAATGTTAAAAGCGTGCGAATTTATATGCATTTTCAATTTGCATAAACTATAACAGCTAAAGAAAATTATTAAGAGGAAATTATTATTATGGGAGACTTCAAAAGACTTTAAAGTATTATAAATGGATTTAATGTATAAGACATGTTGTAGGATCATTATTTGGTTTGTCAGAAGCGAAATGTGCGTAACAGATAGAAAAAGGGCTTTCCGACCCTGTAAAGTATATATATTCTCGATCAGCATCAACAGTCGAGACGTTAAACCGATGTCCGTTTGCTCTCAGGAACATCTATGTAGATCTCAGAGACTATCAAAGCTAGAGCCACCAAATTTGGAATGAAAGTTCTCCTATAATGTACGCAGATAAAGTTTATTTCAAATTTTTGACACACCCCCTACGGCCCCCACTAATTGTAAAAAATTGTTTTCACACCATCGTAACTTCGAAACAACTTAAGCTAGAGAGACTAAATTCACATATTATGTGTATATTACCATTATAACTTTTCACACCAAGTTTGGTTCGGATCGGAAACCTATAGCCTACAAACCCCATAGGACAAATCTGTCGAAAATGGGAAATTTGTATTAGGACATGTACTAAGAGCTGACTGATCGCAACCAAACTCACACATTATGCGTATGGTACCATTATAATTATTCTTACCAAATTTGGTCCGGATCGTACAACTATATTTTATAGCCTCCATCAGACGAATCGGTCAAAAATTGATGATTTTTTCTGAAAGGCGCGCACTAGAATGAGTACGGGGTCTTTTACGGTCGGCTCGCTCGACTGTAGCCTTTCTAAAACTTAACGAATTTCTTCTTTTTGCCACTTCTTAACATATGATAAGAACTTAAGTTCAGTTATTGATCCAATAATTTAGTTTATAGAGTTATGAATTAACTAATTAGTGTCACACACTCACAGAGTGTTAATGCTGACCAAGAATTCATCTAAACAGGGTCAAAAGCAGCTTGTTTTAAATGATTGAAACGATGGAATATGAAATGAGTGTCACCAAATTGGCAATTAGTTTGCTTAGCAATGACATCATAGATGTACATGAAGCAGGGGAGATTTCAACATGACCGTTAGTCAGCTCAACATTTATAATTGCCTTTTGAGCTAAGAGTAAAGCGACCACTTAACCAGGGTTCGACCATAAAGACCACGAATATTCCAAGAGACAAAGAGAGAGAGAGAGAAAGAGAGAGAGAGCGAAGTGGAAAGAGAGGGAAAGAGAGAAAAGGAGCAGCAATAACTAGTAGTAAATGCGATAACACAGGTCGAGGGCACACTCTGGCAATCCGAGTAGAGCCAGGGACCAGCTACCAGAGACCAGAGACCAGGGCTAAGCAGATTAAATGCTTAATGCGCAGGTTGCCTGGCGACCAGGATCAGCCGCAAATAATAAAACTAGAGGGTCCAAGAGGACTTAAAGCAAGATAACGATGGCGCAATTCGCTGCCAGGTGAAGATACAGCTATCCCTACACTGAGAAAAACAAAGCAATTTTAGTTAAATTAGGCTTGTGAACACTGTTTAAAGACACTGTAAACACGGGAGTACTTTTTTAAATTTTCTTAAGCTAACTTTTTATTTTATTTTATAGACCAAATTATTTTAAAAAACATTTAACTAACTTAAATTTAAATAAAATATTTTAATTTTGAAATGGTTTATAAATTTGATTAAAGCACTTAGTTACTAAATTAGAAAGTTTAAATTCACAAATAAATTAAATTTAAAAAATTAGTAAATTATTTGTTATTTTAAAACAAAAAATTAGTCAAAAAAAAATCGGAGATTCCTTGAAAATCCTGAGATGTTAAATTCTTTTCTTGAACATAAGGTTGAAAAAAAAAATGGTCTTGAATCAAATATTTAAGTTTTATTTAACGACATTGCATTTGTGCTGTCTTTAGAAACCTACCTACCACTGTGGGCGAATGGGGCGTGGCACCGAAAAAAAAAAAGATTCTTGCATTGACCGACTAAATATCGAGTCGATACTGACTAAATTAAAACATGTAGCTTTTACCATCTCTGAAATCTGTTTTTTATACGGACAGACGGACATGGCTTTATCGACTCGGCTTGTGATGCTGATCAAGACTATATATACTTTATGGGATCTGCCACGCCTCCTTCTCCCTGTTACATACTTTTCACAAACCCAATATACTCTCTCTTGCAGAGAGTATAACAAAATAAATAAAATAAAATTAAATAAAAATTTAAATCGAAAGGTGTTAAAGGTTTTGCCTTTTCTATTTCTAAAGACTTCTAGATCATAGTTTTGAACAGTGTACTACATACGTATATCTATGCATATCTAAGTATGCCTTTGTGCCAGTGTGCGTGCTTGCATGCTTTCGTGTACATATGTGTATGTGTGTGTGAAGCTATGACGCATGTCAAGTCAAAGCTGTCAATAGCCGGAAGCATGGCCAAAGGACATAGAACAGGACGACACAATGTGCTACACGAAGGGAGCACAACTAAACAAGCGCCATAAATAAATTTAAATTGCGCCAAAAATCGCACGTTATTATTATTATTTATTATGTAAGCAATTTGCACGCATTCTCTTTGACTGTTTGCACGTGTGCGTATGTGTGTGTGGTTGTGTGTGTGTATAAGGGACTTCCAGCGAACAAAGTCTATTAGAACTTTGAGCAACTTAAAGGAATTTAATATGACTGCAATTTAGCATTTGCCAACACAAACAATTTCTATGCTTTCCTTTCGCAAACGCAGCAAAAGTTACTATTTAGTTTTTGGAAAAGGTGGAAAACCAGCAGAAGGCTTTTCTACTGCTGAGAAAATTATGTTGCAAAATACTAATTATAGAAAGAAAAAAACACTACAAACGTTGAAACTCACTTCACTGCTTCACATGTTTAACAGACAATAAAATACCCTTTAAAATAGAAATATTAAATAAATATTTCAAATATGTATATCCAAAATATCTTTTAACTATAGTTAAATTAATTTTCAAATTAAAACTCTACCGCAAAAATTCCAAATTATTTTAAAAGAGAGATAAAATAAATACAAAAACATGTTCCATAAGCCATAATTAAATTTCTATAAACATTTTCTATTCCTTTCTAGACAAAATGTTCTAAACAATTTTTATTATCTAACAAATTTCAACTTATTTCAAAAGTTTAATTCATTAAAAACTTTCATAAACTTTTCTATATTTTTTTTTTTTATTTAAAATTCCTTATTTTAACTAACTTTCTGTTCTCTTCTATGAACATATCTTAAAAGCATTTTATTTTATATATTTTTCTTAAGTTTTCTGCAATATTTTCGAATTTTACGCCATTTAACTGGCTCAGCATACCCAAACCCTGTGTCTGGTTTAATATGCGCCGCCTAAAAGTATGCAGAAAAGTAATTAATTTTTGTGCTTGTGGCATCGCAATGCATTGGGGGACTACAGTTCAGTTCTTTATTGTGCTCATTTGAAGGGTTCCAGTCTGTTGATTTAAATGATATTACCAAATTTGAAGCTCTGTCGCTTCCACTGGTGTAATCGAAATAAATACACTGCAAATGTACACTCAGTTATTGAATTTATTTCACTTTCATATGTATACAATATATTTTTTTTTTTTTTTTTTTTTTGTTGTTACATAATTTTTATTCATTTTTGTTTTGCTGACAATAAAAATAAGTTTTTTATTTCGACATACATATTATCGAGTATGTAGTTATAGTTATGATATCCGTCTATTTACTTATTTAAATATCTATATATGTATATGTACTTGTATATGTAAATGTATATTTAATAATTAATTATACTTCCATTAATGTATATAAATTTGGACTTTAAGACTTGTTTAAACTAAGTTTGTTTAAGGGAAAAATAACAAATAACAATAAAAAGACAACTTAAATGCATTGTTTGTTTGTTTCCATATATTTTATATATATATTTATTTATTAGTTATACTTGTAGTTTTCACATATACATATATATACCATTTATATATATATAAAAAAAAAAAAAAAAACTTTATATTTGTGCAATTGTGATAGATAGTTTCCATTGTCCGTTTTAAGTAAGATTAATGTTCAAGGAACCGCTTGTAGAATCAGATCTTGGCAAATTATTAAATTTACTAGAATAATTTCTAATTAATTAATTAATTATTTATGTTTAGTAATATTTAAGTTAAATTTGGTACAATTGAGGATACTATATATGTTATGTAGCTAGTTGGTGTTAGATATACATAAAGATATTCTGTCTGTATCCGTTTTTCTTTTCAAGTATATTCCACATAAAAATTCTTTGGTTTATCCGTTCCATAACTGACTAGTTAAGTAGTTAATAAATGTCATCATTTTGGTGTTATTCGTTAGTTTCATTTTACTTGATTTCATAGATCTTTGAGTTGAATTCAGTGTATACTACACACATATCATTGTTGTACATATTCATGGAACTTGATATGTGCCAAATGCTTAGTGAACTATAGAGAAGAGGAATGTTCTTCATCATTTCAAGTTGTTCGTTAAGAGACTGCTTAAATATGCTATTGATTGGTGTTAATTTGTGCTATGGTCTTGATTGATATATATATTTGTATGTTAATGTAGAACTCAAAGATATATTTTCATTTGAAATTTGTTTAACTAAAACACACTTAATGTTAACCCAATTGATATGGGTACAAATAGTATTTTTGGTATTAACTACCATAACTAAGTTAATTATACTTTAGTATATAAAAAATACAAATTGTTTTTCGTTTAATTAATTTTTTAAATAATTTATTTTTTTTTTTTTAATTTAGTTCGCACTTTGGAGTTTGGCAACGAAAGGCAGCAGAAACTGCATGTGCTGTATCCCTCTCTCTCTCTCTCTCTCTCTATCTCTCTTGCACTCCCAGCTCTATCGTCATCTCGTTCGTTTCCATACACACCCTCAAACACTAGAGGAGGAGAATGGAAATCCTCTTTCAAATATTTATTTCAGCTTCCTCCGAATTCTTTGGTATTTTTTTTATACATTCAATATACATAAATAGTTATACAAATACAGTTATCTTTAGCTGGCCTACATTAGTCTGCAGCGTTTACAGTTATAAATTGTTTATATCTACTAAATACATACATAGCTAACACATATACATTCATTGACAGATCCATTCAATCGACCAACATTTCACTTTTCGCCATTGATATCGACAAAAAAAAATTAAAGCATACTTTTCTGCAATGCCACAAAACCGGTTTTATATGCAAGCCCTTACAAGTATGCTATAGAAATTTCTTATTTGATGCCAGTAAATTACCAAATAGCTCAATATTTGTTGCTTAAAACTCTATTATCATTTCGTTTTTTTTCTAAGACGCACATTAAATTATTTAAATTTATTTAGTTTTTTCCACTGTATGTTTTTTTGTTTTTTTTTTTGTTGCTATTGTTACTTTGGTGTTTAAATGTTGTTTAAGTCTCGGCTTTGGTATGTTGTGGCCCAGGCTATCGGCTTATAGTCGGTGATTGCCCGTTACCGTAAAGTTATACAATCATCGGTTTATCGTCAGATATACTATCGTTTACATAGGCACAATGACTGACGTTTTTTTTTTTTACTTTTTTTCAATAGTAAAATTACAAATTATAACTATTTTCGATTTTGACGAAAATTGTGCATAAACTTGCAGAAGTCTGTGTCACGAAAAATACAAAAAAAAAGAATATAAAATCTTAATTTAAGCTTAGGTTTTGTTTTGTTTTTAACTTTTGTTTCGAACGTATTCTATTAGAATTGTTCCCAATTCCCATTTCACTAAATTCTAGAACATTTATTTGACTGCTAGAAATAAATGTAGTACAATTATGAAAAGCTATGATTTTCTTTTTTGTTTTTTTTCTCATTCCTTAAGAACTAAACTAATTATAGTTTCTCAAGTAATTGTTGTAAATTGGAAAATGCATATGGAACTATTACAGACAGACTGCTCATAAACTACATAGTTATCTGCAAGTTTATTAAAAAATAACTTTAAAAAATAAAAGATAAATCACTTAATTTTAGCACACATTTGAAGCTATAAGCTTAATAGATAAATATTATCTGTTGTCTAAAACAGATAAAATTGTTGTTGTTGTTGTTTCTTGTGCGGCGGTGTTAAATAGTATTTGAAATTTGTTTTTCTTCTAATTTTCTGTTTTTTTTTTTTTTCATTAAAACCTTTTGAGATCTGTTTTTGTTTACCAGACTTCGCACTTTTTGGTCGGATTCATACGCTTGTCGGGCTTGCACTGGAAAACCTCGGCAAATTCCTTCATATTCGATAGTGTGCCAATGACACGAAATTGCGATGGTGAATGCGGATCCTTCTCCATTTGCAGTAGATTCGTTTCATCCGTGGTGCTGGAACACCAGACCTAGAAAATCAAAAAGAAATTTGAAGAAATTGTTACAAAAAAATGTAAATAAATTAAAAATTTACTCACCTGTGCAAAGGAGACAAAAAATAGTTGTGGATGCGTTAGATTTAGTCCCGGCAGCTTCAGAGTGTCGGCATCTTTTTCGGGTTTAGTTTTCAGATAGGCATGATAAGCCGCCTTCAGACCTCCATTATCAGCTATATTCTCACCTATAGAAAGGTAATGAATTTAAAATTTATTACTATAAAGCAAACTGATTTAGTAAGCAAGAAACAAATTAAAACACAATTAAACCTGATGATTTCAATCGTGTTCCAGAAAGTATGCTACAGTTTTTTTTTTTGGGTTTGGTGGAATTTGATCAAAGAAAATCAACTTACTCATGATTGTAGATCAATTTGTAGACATATATTTATTTGAAATATCATTTATATAGAAGGTATGACTTACCCAATGTCTGTTTGCCATTCAGATTGCGTCCATTGAGCTTGAATGCACTGTATTGTTGTGCAATACACTCGGATTTCTCATTGAATCGCTCAATGCTCTTGGCATCCCACCAACGATTTATATTTCCATATTTATCATATTCCCGTCCCTGATCATCGAAGGCATGTGTCAGCTCATGCCCCATGACCACACCCATGGCGCCAAAATTAAGACTTTTCGGATTGTTGATATCAAAGAACGGTGACTGCAAAATACCGGCGGGGAAAACAATTTGATTTTTGGTGGGCGTATAATAAGCATTCACCGTTTGCGGTGTCATGCCCCAATTGGTCTTATTCACAGGTTGATCAAGTTTCTTAAGATTACTCTTCAGATTATAGATGGCCACCTCAATGTTATTCTCAAAATATGCATCGGCTGTTATATTTAAATCGGCATACTTTTTATCCAACTCCTCGGCATTGAGTATATAATCGGGAAATCCAATCATATCTGATATCTCATTGGCCTTATCAATGGCGCGCTCACGTGTCTGCTTGTCTACCCAGCTGAGATTTTGTAAATTTGATTTAAAGGCTTCGCGTATCTCGGCGATCATTTTCTCCGCCGCTGGCTTGGAGACACCTTGGAATGCCTGGCGTACAAATATGGCGCCCACTGCAAAGCCAACAACATTATTTGTATCGGAGACACAGTAGCGCCAAACCTCCTCGCCGCCATCGGAGCCCATTAACGCCTTACGCACACCCTTATACGCATCCCTGAAGGGCTTGGACAAGCAGCTGGTCAGCGTGCGCACTGCCTGCCAGATCAAATAGTTGTTCAGAGTGCTTAAAAAGGAAAAGAAGAAAAAATTGTTTACTTTATAAGTTTATTTCAGTGGAAGTTAAGTCCTTTAAGTACACTAAAGCTTTCGATAGCATGTCGAGCTTTAATGATCAAAAAAGCTCTTGTTGTGCTTGCTGTGCAGAGTAAGTTTATCGAAAGATAGACCGAAAAAATTACGAGGAAAGGTAAATCTGAAAGACTTTATGATTAAAAGTTAACCATTTTCCGATCGATTTGACCAATGGAGGTTATGAGATATAGTTGGCCGATCTGGACCAGATTTAGTATGGATATATAGAGTCCTGATACATAAATAATATGTGAGTTTAGTTAAGATCGGTCTGTTAAAACTAATTATTTTCATATAAATTACCAATTTTTTACCGATATGGTTTATGCATCTATAGGCTATAGTTGTCCGATCCAAACCAAACTTGGTGAGGATAGTTAAGACCATGATATACGCATAAAATGTGAGTTTGGTTGCGATCACTTAACTAACACTACATGTCTTCACACAAATCACCCACTTTTGACCGATTTGACCTATGAGAGATGTATAATATAGTTGTCCGATCCGGACTAAATTTGCTATGGATATATAGAGTCATGACATAACGGTATATATGTGAGTTTCGTTAAGAAAGGTCAGTTAAAACTAAGTTATTCATACAAACTACCAAATTTTCGACCGAGATGCAGGATAAAGTAGTTCGATCTAGACCAAATTTGGTGAGAACAGTTATAATCATGACAACCACATAATGTGCGAGTTTGGTTGCGATCAGTCACCTCTCACTAAATGTCACTAATTTCGACCGATTTGTGTGAGCTATATGATATAGTAGTCTGATCTTGACCAAACTTGTTAAGGATAGTAACAACGATACCATACACATTATGTCTGAATTTAGTCGAGTTACCTCTATTAGTTCCCAAGTTATGGTCTTGAGAAAATGGTATTTTACAACGTGTTTAAAGCGAGCGTGATTGAAAACTAACAGTATTTTTTGCTTAAGACTAAAAGAGCACATAATTTATCCAAAACGGTTTTTTACGCTTAAGACTTACATTTTGCCCGCCTCCGTTTGCTGCATACTCAGTATGATATTGGAGAGATTCTTGAGAAAATCGGGAGCATAAACGACGACGACTTCCTCCTCGGTGACACGTCTGTTGACCAATTGCATGGCATTGTCAAAGTGATCGGTCCAATTGAGGAATGGAGCAAGTTTGGTGAGTTCCTTGAGTTTCATGGGATGATACATGGCCTCCTCGTTTCGACGATCCTCCATGGGAATTGTGATGTTGGCCAATTTCTTTTCAAAGTTTATGACAGCCTCCATTTGGGGACGTGCATCGGTCTCATTAGCACCCAATAAGACACAAATTTTGGTCATATATTCGATATACTCGCTAAGCACCTTGCGATGAATATCGGTCTTATTGTTATAGTAATCGGCAGTGGGCAGCGTGAGACCTCCCTGATCGATCTGTATAACATGTCGTGTCGAATTCTTGTCATCCTCCCCAATAGCCCAGCCAAACAAGCAGTTGAAATTGTATCTTGAGAGGGATGAAGAAATAATTATAGCCAAAATATATAGAACTCTGATCGTATGTTCACTCACTTATTGTGCAAGATTTTGAGAGCGCTACCCAGTTTCCATTTAGTCACATTATAGTCACTTTGCGTCACATTCCAGCCACCAATTTTGGTCAACAGATCATTCATGGGCTTCGCTCCCAGTTTCTCCATATGTTCATCCACATCCAGACACGATTCATAGTAAATTTTTGCCTTTCGCTCTGCATTCGATTTGAAACTTTTAGCCGGTTTATCCAACACATTCCGTATGATCAACTGATTCATCTGCTCCAATTTTCCAAAGGTGCCCCATGTCGATTTACCCTCTGGTATGGGATTATTCTTAATCCATTGATTACTGCAAATTGTTAAGAAAGAAAAGCGTTCAGTTTAAAAACACATAGAAAAACTTTGTACTCTGCGAAGCTCTGCTTTTCTCTCTCCCTTTTCTCTCTCTCTCTCTCTCTCGCTCTCTCTCAAATATTTGTCTTACCAAGCATATCCATAAAAATCATCGCAGGGATCAACAGTGATGTCAATGGATCTAAGTATCTCACTAGAGGCAAAGATACAGTGCTCATTGAGGCAGGGTAACTCATTGGCCGCCAAACAGTCTGCAGAATAAGCAAAAAGTATAAATATAAATCTTAAATATATTTAAATATATAATGTATTTATGGATATTCACCCTTCTTGTGTGGCTGGACGTGTAGCACATGTTTATCACTGGATCCATTGGACCACAATACAGTAAGTAGCGTTAGAATCACAATGGCCATCACAAATGTGGTAATGAGCAGCCATTTTTCAGTTTTGTTACGAGAGCGCCAGTTCCATGTAGCCTGTAGAATGTAAATTGTAAATTGTTAATAAATATATATTCATTATATTATTATCACCGGGTATATTCGACTGCGGCTTGCCCTGTACTGCTAAAAAATCTTTTATCACTAACTTTGACCCATTAAAGTAGGGATGTGTCTAAAGAAAACTAATATATGAAATTTAATTTGCGAACGCCAAAAAGTATGCAATAATTTTTAATTTATTAAGTGCATTAAACAATGATAGAAACTCAATTGTTTTCTTTTAAAGACTGTAACTTACAGTAATAATACAAAACAGCGATTTTTTTAAGTTTCTTAACATATTTTTGAAATGTTGACACAGCAAAGAAAACATTTTAAATGAATTTTTGTTGAACGGCATCAAAGAAGTCAACTACAGATAAAACTCTTCCATGAATTATATATTGATTCCTTGTATGAAATATGAAGATTTATACATTTCTTGGAATCATTTTATCACTAAGAACTTAATGACTGATAAGCATAAAACTCTGATAACACATGAGTATGATCGTCTTGGAATATAAACTTTCATTAAGCGAAATAAAGAGTTCTTTAAAGAGTTCACATTCGCTAAAGTAAATTAAAATTCCGCTTAATTTTTTTTATACTCTCTGGAAGAGTATATTGAGTTTGTGAAAAGTATGTAACAGGCAGAAGGAGGCGTGGCCGACCCCATAAAGTATATATATTCTCGATCAGCATCACAAGCCGAGTCGATATAGCCATATCCACAGCTCAATATTTTAAATTCACAATATTCCCAACTTTGACTGATCATAACTCAGCCAAATGAAGCGATATCTTAAAAAGTCATACCTTTTTATAATCTGGACAAATAGCAGAATTAATCGCAATCAAAATCTAAAATTCTCCAAATTGAACCCATTTTGACAAATTTGGATGAAAGAGTCATCAGATATGTGGTCCTCGTCCTAAGTATCTAAAATTGACAATTTTCCCAACTTTGACTGATCATAACTCAGCCAAATGAAGCGATATCTTAAAAAGTCATACCTTTTTATACTCTGGACAACTAGCAGAAATAATCGCAATCCAAATCTAAAATTCTCAAAATCGAACCCATTTTGTCAAATTTGGATGAAAGAGTCATCAGATATGTGGTCCTCGTCCTAAGTATCTAAAATTGACAATTTTCCCAACTTTGACTGATCATAACTCAGCCAAATGAAGCGATATCTTAAAAAGTCATACCTTTTTATAATCTGGACAAATAGCAGAATTAATCGCAATCAAAATCTAAAATTCTCAAAATCGAACCCATTTTGTCAAATTTTATGATGTCACAATCGAAGATTGGATGCCAAAGTTCAATATTGAAAATTGACAATTTTCCCAACTTTGACTGATCATAACTCAGCCAAATGAAGTGATATCTTAAAAAGTCATACCTTTTTATAATCTGGACAAATAGCAGAATCAATCGCAATCAAAATCAAAAATTCTCAAAATCGAACCCATTTTGTCAAATTTTATGATGTCACAATCGAAGATTGGATGCCAAAGTTCAATATTGAAAATTGACAATTTTCCCAACTTTGACTGATCATAACTCAGCCAATTGAAGTGATATCTTAAAAAGTCATACCTTTTTAGACCCCGTACTCTAAAAAAGAGTAGAGGGGTCTATTAAGTTTGTCTGAAGCGATATGTGCGTAACAGGCAGAAGGAGGCTTTTCCGACCCCATAAAGTATATATATTCTTGATCAGCATCAACAGCCGAGACGATATAGCAATGTCCGTCTGTCCGTCTGTCCGTCCGTCCGTCTGTCCGTCTGTCCGTCCGTCCGTCTGTCCGTCTGTCCGTCCGTCCGTCTGTATGAACACCTGGATCTTCTAAACTATAAGAGCTAGAGCCACCAAATTTGGAATGAAAGTCCGTCTGCTTCGCGAGCAGATCAAGTTTATTTCAAATCTTTGCCACGCCCCTTACCGCCCCCGCAAATTGTAAAATACTATTTTCACATCACCATAACTTAAAAACGACTAGAGCTAGGGAGACCAAATTCACACATTATGTGTATGGTACTACTATAACTATCCTCACCAAGTTTGGTCCGGATCGGACAACTATAGCCAATAGCTCCCATAGGACGATTCGGCCGAAAATTCGTGATTTGTATGGAGACATGAAGTTTTAGTTGAGCGGTTGCAACCAAACTAACACATTATGTGTATGGTACCATTATAACTATCCTCACCAAGTTTGGTCCGGATCGGACAACTATAGCCTATAGCTCCCATAGGACAAATCGGTCGAAAATGAGTGATTTGTATGGAGACATGAAGTTTTAGTTGAGCGATTGCAACCAAACTAACACATTATGTATATGGTACCATTATATCTATCCTCACCAAGTTTGGTCCGGATCGGACAACTATAGCCTATAGCTCCCATAGGTCAAATTAGTCGAAAATGGGTGATTTGTATGGAGACATGAAGTTTTAGTTGGGCGATTGCAACCAAACTAACACATTATGTGTATGGTACCATTATAACTATCCTCACCAAGTTTGATCCGGATCGGACAACTATAGCCTATAGCTCCCATAGGACAAATCGGTCGAAAATGGGTGATTTGTATGGAGACATGAAGTTTTAGTTGAGCGATTGCAACCAAACTAACACATAATGTATATGGTACCATTATATCTATCCTCACCAAGTTTGGTCCGGATCGGACAACTATAGCCTATAGCTCCCATAGGTCAAATCAGTCGAAAATGGGTGATTTGTATGGAGACATGAAGTTTTAGTTGAGCGATTGCAACCAAACTAACACATTATGTGTATGGTACCATTATAACTATCCTCACCAAGTTTGATCCGGATCGGACAACTATAGCCTATAGCTCCCATAGGTCAAATCAGTCGAAAATGGGTGATTTGTATGGAGACATGAAGTTTTAGTTGAGCGATTGCAACCAAACTAACACATTATGTGTATGGTACCATTATAACTATCCTCACCAAGTTTGATCCGGATCGGACAACTATAGCCTATAGCTCCCATAGGACAAATCGGTCGAAAATTGTTGATTTGTATGGAAAACGCGCACTAGAAAGAGTACGGGGTCTTTTACAGTCGGCTCGCTCGACTGTAGCCTTTCTTACTTGTTATAATCTGGACAAATAGCAGAATAAATCGCAATCAAAATCTAAAATTCTCAAAATCGAACCCATTTTGTCAAATTTGGATGAAAGAGTCCTCAGATATGTGGTCCAAAGCTCAATATTGAAAATTCACAATTTTCCCAACTTTGACTGATCATAACTCAGCCAAATGAAGAGATATCTTAAAAAGTCATACCTTTTTATACTCTGGACAATTAGTAGAATTAATCGAAATCAAAATCTAAAATTCTCAAAATCGAACCCATTTTGTCAAATTTGGATGAAAGAGTCCTCAGATATGTGGTCCAAAGCTCAATATTGAAAATTCACAATTTTCCCAACTTTGACTGATCATAACTCAGCCAAATGAAGAGATATCTTAAAAAGTCATACCTTTTTATAATCTGGACAAATAGCAGAATTAATCGCAATCAAAATCTAAAATTCTCAAAATCGAAGCCATTTTGTCAAATTTGGATCAAAGAGTCCTCAGATATGTGGTCCACAGCTCAATATTGAAAATTCACAATTTTCCCAACTTTGACTGATCATAACTCAGCCAAATGAAGTGATATCCTAAAAAGTCATACCTTTTTATAATCTGGACAACTAGCAGAATTAATCGCAATCAAAATCTAAAATTTTTAAAATCGAACCCATTTTGTCAAATTGGTCCTCAGATATGTGGTCCTCAGCTCAATTTTTTAAATTCACAATTTTCCCAACTTTGACTGATCATAACTCAGCCAAATGAAGTGATATCCTAAAAAGTCATACCTTTTTTATAATCTGGACAACTAGCAGAATTAATCGCAATCAAAATCTAAAATTCTCAAAATCGAACCCATTTTGTCAAATTTGGATGAAAGATATGTGGTCCTCAGCTCAATTTTTGAAATTCACAATTTTCCCAACTTTGACTGATCATAACTCAGCCAAATGAAGCGATATCTGAAAAAGTCATAGCTTTTTATACTCTTTACAACTTGCAGAATTAATCGCAATAAAAACCTAAAATTCTCAAAATCAATGGCTTTTTGTCAAATTGTATGACAAATATACCAATACCGATTTTCTTAACACACCCAGATAATTGGAATTAAAATGTAGGGAGTATTATACTGTCGGGCGTGCCCGACTGTACTTTTCTTTCTTGTTTTATTATCATTTAATTATTTGTAAAAATTGATCGAATGGCACATTTAAAAAGAACACAATAATCTAATAAGCAATAAGCCCATTAAGTACTCCATTAAAGATTACTTCAATTACTTTATGGAAATAGTTCAATGACTCAAAACCCTCGGAATATCAAAGTCGAGTTTCAGATTATAAAAAGATATGTTATATGCTTTAAGAAGCACACGAAGTATTAACTGACAACGATTAACCTTCAGACTAATAAAATTGTTGATATTGCTTTATGGGTCATTGTCATGTAGGCGTAACCCCGCCCCCGCTGCCAGGGCTGACCCATTGTAGCCAGACAACAGAGAGCGAAAAAAATTGAATTGATGGAAAGATATAGTTAAGTGGATCGTGTGTGAGCAAACACACTGATCAACACAATTATTGACACAGCAAGAAAAATTTTGGATTCTTGGTTGCTTTTTGGTCCAGCTTTAAAACATGAGCAGAACTCCCAAAAAGATGTGGTTTAGCTGGAAAAGTGTTCAGTCAAATATATAAATCATATTTAACTTTATAGGAAATAAAAGTTTTGGGTAATCCTATTGATGAGATATAAAATTAACTGATCAAGAGTGCGAAAAAAGAAATGCAAGCTATAAATAGACTTCTCTAGTGGCAAATTGGCTACTTATTGGACCAAAAGTGATCAAAATATAGGTTTCTGTGATAGCAAGCATACAGGACAACTATATCCTGTAGCATCCATAGGTAAAATCGGTCAAAACTTGAAAATTCGTATGAAGACTTGTAGTTTTAGTTGAGCGATCGCAACTAAACTCACACATTATACGTATCTTATGAGTATAACTTTTTTCACCAAATTTGGTTCGAATCGGACAACTATAGCCTGTAGCTCCCATAGGACAAATCGGTCGAAAATCGGTGATTTGTATGAAAAATTTAATTCTAAATATTCGAGCTCAACCAAAATCCCACATTATGTGCATATCATGACGCTATATATTCCCACCAAATTCGGTACAGATCGGACAACTGTAATCCATAGCTCTAGCCATAGCTCTGTAATCCATAGCTCTAGCCATAGCAATTTGTCTGTAAAAAGGCACACTAGAATGGGTACAGGGTCCCTTACAGTCGGTTCGCTCAGCTGTAGGCTTTTTTACTTGATTTTTCTTAAGTTTAGTAATTTTTTGAATTTTCTACATTCTACAAAACCCCATTTTAGGTAGGAAAACTAATGTTATGTTATCTTTACTCACCCGCGCTGTGTGATAGCGTATCTGCATGCCCGGATGTCCCGTTGCCTCATTTAGCTGTATTCCGCCAATTGAACTTGAATCATCTTCAGTAAATTCGGTCTGTTTGTAACGTGTCATCTGTAATAACAACAAAATCACAACAATAATAATATTAATATTAATAATAATAATAATAATAACAATATGCAAAAAATACGACACAATGTTACAATCCGCATTATGTTGGAAAAGATGCGCTACGATCCAGATTAAAATCTGGCTATAGTCGAAGCGACCTCAAGTCTATTATAATCAGACTCTCAGATGTCAAGTTGGGTAAGCAGATTGCAAGCAGGCAAATTTATGCGGGCACCAAGTTTTTTACTCTGAATACAATGCTTTGCCAACAATTAGAAACAGTGAAAAGTATTTGAAATACAAAGAAACTTTGGAATACACTGATTTTCATACAAATAGAATCGGTGAAAACTTAACTAAACAGTAAAGTTATAAGTCCTCTCAT
Source organism: Drosophila cardini (assembly GCA_018903735.1). Lineage (NCBI taxonomy): Eukaryota > Metazoa > Arthropoda > Insecta > Diptera > Drosophilidae > Drosophila > Drosophila cardini. Next base: position 2,731,319 of record JAEIGM010000010.1, read on the forward strand.
TACATTTTTCAGTAGTCTGTTTGGCATAGGGAGTCAAAAAAATGTTGAGTTTGTTTTAAAAATTTTAGTTATTTAAAAATTTTATATTTTCTTATTTAAAATTTAATAGTTTATGGTACAAAAATGGAATATTTAAATATTTTATTATTTAAATTTAATATTTAAACCTTTAAAATTCCAAATATTTAAGGTTTCAATTTAAAAAATAGAGTTATGTTTTAGTCTTTTAAAATTTAAAACTTTTTTTTTATATTTTTATTTGAAAAATTCTTATGATTAGGCAACTTAGTCTTAATAGATATCAAAACTTTCAAAATAATATTTTACATTTTTTTTTTCTAAAAATTTTGTTTTGAGACTTTGAAAATTTGCTTTATTAAAAAAAAAAAAGTTTTGCACCATGAATATAGCTTTAAAAACGTTTTAAAAAATTAGATCAACTTAAGATTTCCCTTACATATTTAATTTTTCAAGCATTTTACATAAAGGAACATAAATAATTTACATAAAAATACTAGATTTTCTTTACTACTTTACATATTCTTAACAAAATATTTATATTGTTTTTTTACATTGTATCTATTTGCGTGTCGTGCACTGTACTTTTGTGCGCGTTTGTTTACTTATTGTTGATCTGATAAAAGAGTGAAATAATACTTAAGATTATCCGACAAACAGATACATTCTCCCCTGTTGGAATATGCAGGAGAATATCAATTTGTATTATTCGGGCACTCTCCCTCTCTCTCTCTCTCTCTCTCTCTCTCTCTCTCTCTCTCTTTTTCCCTCTCTCTCTCTCTCTGTCTTTCTTTCCCTCATTTTATGCGCTCTCGCTCTCTGATGCCGGCATCTTTGTTACTTGCACTCTTTCTCACACTTTGTGTATTATACCCTATGCCCGATACCCTAGACCCGATACCCCTATATTTTGAGCAGTTTTCTTCAGATTGGATCACTTTGAAATGATGTGAGTAATTTTATTGAAATACTTACTTACAACATTCCAGTTATGGTCATAAAGTGTACAAGATTTGCACTTTTAGATAAATTTATGTAAATATCTTGATTATATATAATGAATTCTACAGAAAATATAAACCATATCTCATTGACTCTTTGTAAAATTTCTAAAACTTACTTTTAAGTGCTTTATATTTATCATATACATAAATATTTCGCTCTGGGAAATATTACGCATTACAATTGCGGTTAGAAAACATATATTACAAATTATTTAAAACTATAAAGACCATATTTTTAAAGAAATACTTATACAAAACTTATACTATCGACTCGGCTGTAGATGCTGATCAAGAATATATATACTTTATGGGTTGGGAAATGCTTCCTTCTGCCTGTTACGCACATTTCGCTTCTGACAAACCTAATTGACCCCTCAACTCTTATTTAGACTACGGGGTCAAAAAAAACTTTAATAAATTTGGTTTTGGTTGAACGCTAATCACGAACACTTCGAATTCTGACCACACAAATGTTTATGAGTCTGTAATTAATGAAATTTGACCAGCCGCAGCCAACTTAACGCACACGCGAACACAATTATTGATTTGCATGAAAAGTTTCCATATGGTTTTATTGCCAAAAAGTATATACATATATATGTATAGCTATTGTTAACGATTTTATCACCATTTGGGCATAAAAAGCTTAATGCAAACTGTGTTTTGAGTCTGATAAGCCAAGAATTCAGGTACAACACACACACAACACACACACACACACACACCTACCGTGCGGCAATCGGTGAGCCACATTTTCAGCAATTAGGCGAGAAACAAACAACTTTTTAGAATATATATATAAACTCGATCTACGTAATATCCGATAAAAATGTTTTTAGAAATTATTTTTGTTTTTAAGTTAATCGTAAATATTGACAGACGTCGGGCTAGATCTGAGACTGGTCGAATTATAGGGGGCCTGAGATAACGCGACTACGCAATCTCCGATGTTCATCCCATGACCGTTGAATGTAAACTGAACGATACCGAGAGCCGACTCGATACCGATGCCCCTAGCGATGGCGATGGCAATGCCGGCTGTTGATGTCGATGCCAAAACGATACCCATTTCAAAAATCTATATAGCATATAGTATATATATATGTGTGTGTCTGTTAACTATATAAACTATATACGTTCTCTTTTGCATTCTTGTCTCCCATTCAAATAGTTTTGTACCATCAGCAAATTAATTCTCTCAATTGACTGAGCGTACGATATCTGCTGTGCATATATATATAGGTATATAGATATATATACTCCTACTATATGTCCAAACAATCTGTTGAGTCTTGAGTTCGTCAATCATAAGATCACCATAATATTAATTATTATTACCATACAATTTATTGGCATGTCAACAATAAAATTGACGCTGTCATTTCTTAATTGATTTAAGGTACTCACAACTATTCCGATATATATATATATATCTATAATAATTATATTATATAGTATGTGTGTGTGTGTGTGTGTGTGTGAGTGTATTTAACTTAAGTATATGGTAATTGTAAACATAAAAATTGTCTTAACTGTCACTGAAGAGAGAAAATCAGCAGGAAGGACAACAAATAATGATGTAAGCCCAGAGTAAACTACAGTGGAACCTACGTTTGAGGAACTTACTTATACTACACATTAAAATATTAATATATAACAAATTAATTTAATAAATATGCGTTTAAAAACAAATATACTTTCATAAAAATGGCTACAGTAAAACCATCGTTTAAAGAACTCATTAAAAAAATGCATTAAATAATTAATATTAATGAAGTCAAATAAATTTACATAAAAAATTAAATATACTTTCATAAAAATAGCTCACTATCAGCTACAGTAAAGTCTTCGTTTAAGGAGCCTACTCATTAAATTTTAGATATAAAATAAATAAATTAATTAAATTAAATTAAATAAATACGCTCTTACAGAAATAGCCCACAGTCAACTACAGTAAAACCTTCGTTTAAAGAAATTACTAATGAATTACATTAAAAGGCGTATAAAATATGTTTAAGTATATTCTAGAATAAATATCAATCCAATAAATTAAACATAAAATAATAGAAACTTACTAATTTGAGCTTGAGTTTTTTCTTAAAAATTTCGAAAATATTTTAAATTTACAAAAGTTAAGAAAACTCTTATAAAATGCTAAAAAAAAAACCTTTAAAATCTATTTCTTATATATTCTAATAAATTTAAATTAATTCTTTTTATTATTATAAACAAATAATTCTTTTTAATACGATAGCCAAAAAGTTAAAAATCGTGTTCTTAATTTTTTTTATTTTTTACAAAAAATGTTCTCCATCTTAGATAATTTGCTTATACTTATGGTAGGAATATTTAAATAATAAAATATTAAAAAAATTGAAATGAAAAAATAAATAATAATAATTTTTAATAGTTAAATATTTAAAGTGGTTTTGCCTCAAGTTTCGTTGTTTTACCTAAAGTAAATTTTCTGATTTAATTTCTTAAGTCTAAAAGTACAAAATAAATCACTCAAAAAACGATGCCAATAAATCAAACAATTTATTTTGTTATTTTTAGCAGCTGTACTTATTAATTTTTACTACATACAGTAAATAAAAGTAATGAAAATAGCTACTAACTAAAAGTTTAACAAATTCTCACTTGAAATGAGTCTAAATTCTCTTAAGTCTTATGTTAATATTCACTTTAATTAAATCAAACAATACTTTACTTTATCAACCAACTCATTTCTCATGAACATATGATTACGTCATGTACCACTATAGCCAGAGAGCACTGTATTTACATACAATATGCTGAAAATGCCCATTTAACGCCGACAAAACGAACACAAATTTTCTCCGTACAAATGGAAAACTGTTGCGCAGTTCATTTATTTTTTTTTTTGCGTTTTTCTTTCTACGTTCCAATGATATTTGGACAGAGAGTGAAGGAAAGTGGAGGAGAGACGTGTTCGCTACAGGGTGCCAAAGGGGGAGGGACAACATTTGGCCAAAGTTAGCCCCGGACACGACGTGAGGCTGAAATGTTGAGTCCGTGTAAACACACGAGCCAAACTTGCCACTATTCAATGTAAACAGATATTAAATCGCATTTCCCTTCATATTACAAGACATTTTCCTTCACATTTCCACTCTGACAGTCAAACATGACACGATGTGACACTCAAGTTCAGGCAAATCAAAGACTGCATCAATCACGGACAATATAAATAATTTAGTTTAGTAATGAGACAAAAACTCTGTTCAAGTAAAACAAGTCAGAAAGGCTACAGTTGAGCAAGCCGACTGTAAAAGACCCCGTACTCATCCTAGTGCACATTATACCATACAAATAAGCAATTTTCGACCGATTTGTCCTATGGCAGCTATAGGCTATAGTTTTCTGATCCGAATCAAACTTGGTGAGCATAATTATAATGGTACCATACACATAATGTGTGAATCGGGTCACGATTGCATTAGCTGTTTCTAAGTTATGGAGATTTAAAAATAGTCGTTTACTATTTGCTGCGGTAGGGGGTATCGACAATGCTATAACGACTCGCCTGTTGATGCTGGTCCGGAATAAATATACTTTATAGGGTCGGAAGAGCCTTCTTCTGCCTTTTACGAACATTTTGCTTCTGACAAACCTAATAGACCCCGTATTCTTTTTGATTACGGGGTGTAGCAATACGTTATCGAAAAGTTTGTTGTGTTAAAAAAATTTATGTATAACTTTTTCAATTTTATTATAAGTATTTTATAAATTTTTGAGAATTATTTCTTAAGAAAGTTAATTTTTTTCTAACATCTACTGATATTTTTTCATGTTTTTGAGTTACTAATAGTTTTGCTTTGTGAATGTATTCAGTATTATTTGAATCCGCAACTATATAAGCTTTTCCAACATATACTTTTCTATAAATTAACACCAACTTATTAACATTTCATTTATATATATTTATGAGATGCTTGTTAAACTGACAAATTCTGCAACAAATTTATACTCAGAGATCATGAAATAAATGAGAGTCAAGAAAATTATATAGTCAAGAAAAGCATACAGTTATAGTATATAGTATATAGTATATAGTATATAGTATATAGTATATAGTATATAGTATATAGTATATAGTATATAGTATATAGTATATAGTATATAGTATATAGTATATAGTATATAGTATATAGTATATAGTATATAGTATATAGTATATAGTATATAGTATATAGTATATAGTATATAGTATATAGTATATAGTATATAGGGGGTGTCGACAATGCTATAACGACTCGCCTGTTGATGCTGGTCTGGAATAAATATACTTTATAGGGTCGGAAGAGCCTTCTTCTGCCTTTTACAAACATTTTGCTTCTGACAAACCTAATATAGTATATAGTATATAGTATAAAGTATATAGTATATAGTATATAGTATATAGTATATAGTATATAGTATATAGTATATAGTATATAGTATATAGTATATAGTATATAGTATATAGTATATAGTATATAGTATATAGTATATAGTATATAATATGTAGTATAGAGTTGCATTCTATTGTAATCATTAGATATATATAGACTATAGTCTATATAGCATACCATTATAGTCATTTGATTTACCATCCCTACACCAAGTAAACTGCATATAGTATTAATTTATCAATGATTTATCAGTCAAAAATACCCAAAATACTAAAATTACAAAGCAGAAGATTCAGATAAAGCTAAAACTAAGTTGTGGAAAACTCAAAATTTTTTCGAACTTTTAAGAAGTTGCTTTAAAACTCAGCTCATTTTTCTCCAAAAGTTAAAAAAATGTTTTAAAAAGTTATTGAACACTTTGCAACTAAAATCCCAAACTTATCATAAGTTTAATTAATTTGTTAAACAAAAATAAAAATATATTTCGTTTTGTAAATATTTGGGACTGAAAATTTGTGTTTTCCCAAGTAAAATCCCGTAAATATTTATACTTTAAGATACAAAAGGAAAATTTGAATAGCAAAAGTTTTGAAACATTCACTCGTCTATTTAGACAACATGAGAAACACGTGAATAACAAAACGCAAATCTTGTGGCTTTCTACAGCTCGTAAATTTTGTTAATATCAAAAATTCAGAAATATTCCCCATAGAACTATAAATACACTGCCAGAATGGATAAGTAAATTATTTAATTGTGAAATGCAGTTACTTAAATGTAACTTATCAGATAAAGAAAACTAAATATAAATACTGTTTGCTTTATATTTAAGATAACGTTTACTACAGTGAAACAGTCCGCTTGTGAACCCTGTACTCATTCAAGTGCGCGTTATACCTAACAAATAAGTTTTTTCTACCTATTTGTTCTATGGGAGCTATAGGATATAGTTGTACGATCAAGATCAAACTAGGTGAGAATAGTTATGATGGTACCGTACACATAATGTGTAAGTTTGGTTAGTATAGCTCTAGTAGATTCCAAGTTATGTGTAATGTAAAAATAGTTTTTCTCTGAGGTGAACATAGTTTTTTACAATTTTCGGGGGCGGTAGGGGGCGTGACACCAATTTGAACTGAACCTTATCTACTTGACGCATAGACGAACTTTCATTCCAAATTTGGTGGCTCTAGCTCTCATAGTATTTGAGATAGAGCTGTTTATACAGACGGATGGACAGACGGACATTGGCATATCAAATCGGCTGTTGATGCTGATCAAAAATATATATACTTTATAGGGTTGAAAAGGCTTTCCTCTGCCTGTTACGCACATTTAACTTCTGCCAAAACTACTCAAAAAGAGTACAGGGTCTTCAATTGTTATTCAATTGTTATTATGAGTAAGGACTTTTGTTAACAGTAAAGTTTCACAATTAAATTTAAGATATTTTATCAATATATTTCTATTTAAACTAATTTTCTAAGTGTAGTTAAACTAAATTTAATAATTTTAATGATCCTTATACACATAAAATGTAAATTTTATTTAAATTTGTAAATAATTTAAGTAGTTTAACCAATTTAAAGTCAGCGTTGCCTTTTAAAGCCCAAAGTGTAATTAGTATGGTCCAACTAGGCAACATAGATACATTTATCTAACCAAATTAATGACTATGTATATTTTGGCCATATCAAAGCATCTTTCGGCAAGAGTATCAAATCGCAAACAAATTATTAATCAGTAAAGATTCTGGCAAACTGCGCATTTCTATGGATACACAAACTTTTGCTTGTTGACGGATTTGCGAGTGTGGTGGGTGTAGAGTGTGGGTAAAGGGGATGGGTGGGGGATGGAAGTGATGGTGGTCATAGGATTCTAACGAATGGTAGCTAAATGTGCAATTCCCACCAGTAGCCAGAGCAGCCGAAGCAGCAGCTGTTCATGCGTCAAATTGCATTTGAAGCAAGTTCAACTTTTGGTTGCCAACGCATAACTGTAAACGAATCTGTAGAGAAACACACACACAAACACACACATACACATACATTGCCTCACTCACTCCCTTCCGCTCTCTTTGCCTCTCCCGCTGTCTTTCTATTTATCTCTTAAGCTGGCTCTCTTCGGTTGTCAGTGGTCTGCTTACTTGTGTGACATATGTTAGACATATGTCTCAGACTTAAATCGCTGTTGGCTCCGTTTGCACTGCAAGCGTTTCAAATTGTGTATACCACTCGCACTAATTGTGCACTGGGCTGCATTCGAAAAGGGGGGCGTGGCATTAGAAGGGCCAGAAGAGAGAGGGAAAGTGTATGCTGCATGCTAATTAAATTGCAAAACCAATTAAGAATTTCATTAGTTACAAATTAGTTGTGTGCAATTGAAAAGAGAGTCAGAAAACAAAGAAGCTTTCGAGAGAGAGTGAGTGAGAGAGCGAGTGAAAGATGAAACGGTAAAACGATGAGGAGTGGGGGATAGTTGGGCTGTTGGAAGAGGGGAACGAAACGACTGCAGCTGCCGCTGTCGCTGTCGCTGCAGCATTGTTGATATCGCACACGCACAGTGGGAATGAAAGCAAGAGAGAGAGACATAGAATGGGAGAGCGGGTAGAAGAGCGAGTGCGGCGTACGCTCTCTTTGCCTACCTTTGCGCTCATTTTATTTTATGCGCCTGAATAGATGCAATAAATTTTTTTTCTTCCTCTCTTTTGCTGTTGCTGCTTTCCCGTCTTGTTTTTGTTGTTGTTGTTGCTCACGTATTTGTTTGTTTATTTTTTTCCTACTTTTATTTCATTTATTAACAAATGTTTTTAATTTTTACACTTTTTTTTTTACTTATTTGTTGCTTCTACTTTGTGTTTTCAGCGCAAACTTTTGTTTATGTTTTTTCGCATAATTTCTTTTTTTGTCTTTTTGTTTTGTTTCTTTTTCTGCTTCTCTCTTTTGTTTATCTGCTTCGCTGCTTAAAGCTGGCGCTAGCCAATTTAGTTAATCATGTTTTTAGCCACATATTCGTTGACCGTTTTTTTTTTTTTTTTTATTGTTTATAATTTTTCGATTTGCAATGAACTAACGATTTTGGTAAAAAAAAAAAAAATTGATTTATATATACAAATATGGCAACTACTTTTGGCTGCCGCTGCTGGCGCTTTTGCTGCAACTGAAATTCCACCACCAAGAGCCAACAGACTGAAGCCTTCAAAAGCCAAGTTAACAGCGGACCGAGCCGAACAATGTCACTATCAAGCCGAAAAGCAAGGAACACACACACACACACACACACATACACATACGCAAACACGGCTGGCCGATGCTGTGAAAAGCTATCGTTATCCGTTGGAAAAACAGCTAAATAGAGGAAAACAACAATAACACACGAAAACACACATACACACACACACTCACTCACACACTCACTCGCACAGGTTCATACCCTTAGCTAGTTCCGGGAATCGAGGGGATGACCAGCCCTACTAGCATTGCCATTTTGGATTGTTTTGTTAGCCAGTTTAGTGCGCAGTTGCAGGTGGCAACTCCCGTCAGTGCTGCCATATCTGTTTATTGTTTCAGTTCAAGCGCCAGAGGGCGCTTGTTATAAAATTCATCTCTAGACATTTTTATGTTCAGGATTATTTAGCTTTTTTCTAGCTTTTTTTCAAATTTGAATTGATAAGTTTGAAAAGCTCAAAATTTAAAAGCTTTTTCCCTCTCTAAGGCAAACCTTAGGAAACGAAGTTAAAACTTCAAAATTTACTTTATCACTTTGTTAAGTAAATATTATTTATTTATGCATTAGTTTTGTTGTCTTGCTAGAAAGTAAAGAAATTATCGACAATTGTTGCATGTGATGTAAACCCGCAAATATTCGACTTTGGCCTTTTTTTTCGACCGACAACAACGCGAGTGCATTGTGTGTTTTCCTCAAGTCTCAAATTGAAAACTGAGTTTCAATTTCAGTTTCAGTTGAGTTCGAAATTTGTTTTGACTTTATGTTGTTGTTGTCATTCCACTGCTTTGACCATAAACGAAATGTGTTAAAAAGTCGCTACTTCGTAACCAAAAATAAAAGTAAAAGTAATGCACAAAAGTAAGGTTGTTGTTTTTGTTGTTTTTGTGATCATTTAGAGCTTTTCTGTTGATATTTATTATCAAGTAGCTGACACATCTCTCAGTTGTATATGAAAACTCATTTGGCCCTGTCTCAATTTGCGTTCACAGTTAAATTATCTCCAGGTGAGTAAGTATCTCCATGTATGTAAGTATCTCCAGTTAAGTATCTCCAGGTCTGTGCCATCGTCTCGTCATGCATATCATTAATGAGCCAACACATTAACGTGTTCTATACCGGAAAAAAAAACTTGCGCCTCTCACGTCAAATCGCTCAAATTACAGCAACAACAAGTAAAAAAGGCTACGGTCGAGCGAGCCCACTGTAAAAGACCCTGTATTCATTCTAGTACTCGTTTTTCCATACAAATAAGCAATCTTCGACCGATTTTTCCATTGGGAGCTATAAGATATAGTTGTCCGATCCGGATAAAATTTGCTGGGGATAGTTATAATAGTAACATACTTATAATGTGTGAATTCGTTCTCGATACTGGCTCCAGCTTTAATAGTTTTTGAGACCTAGGGGTGTCATACCGACGGACGGACATACGGACATTACAATATTGACTCGGCTTTTGTTGCTGATCAAGAATATATATACTTTATGGGGTCGAAAATGCTTCCTTCTACCTGTTATGCACATTTTGCTTCTGACAAACCTAATAGACCTCTGTAGTCTTTTTGAGTACAGGGTCTAAAAACAAAAACAGAACAGTTTTACACAAATTTGCGTGTTCTGTATTGAAACAATGAGAGAAAAAAATAATTTTCTTTACAAATATGTTAAATATGCTAACTTACCCCGAGGCAAGCGACGAATTTAATACTCTAAAAAATATTAAATACAAAAGAAAGTAAAAAAATTGTAAATTGTTAAAAAAAAATTTATAATAATATAAATAAAATGTTACTCAAATTTCTCAAAGCCAAAATTTAGCTATTTTTTTGGCAAATGCTCTCGCTTTCTGCTGTAGCAATACTAGAATCAATAACTTTTCTTTGAACTATTTAAACAATTATGTAAGACAAATGTTTTTAACATTTATTAAATATTTTTATTTCTAAAAAATTAAATTCTTTTTAAGTAATTTTTTAAAAATTTATTCATTTATTAGTTTAAAATCAAGTAAATTTTAAAGCCACTTAATAAATTTTAGCATAAAATAATGCAAACTCTGAGCTGGTCAACTGATTGCCAATGAATTGACACTGAGTCAACTCTGGCTTACTTGCCAAAATTCATGAGAATTGTTTGATGCCCACTGTAAGTGCACAATGCTCAGGTAAACAATTAAAAACAACAACAATTGCAATAACAATAACAACAAAAACAATAATGACTCGCTGACACTACAACAACACAGAAGAGAGAGAGAGAGGGAGAGAGGGAGAAAGAGAGAGAGAGAGAGAGAGAGAGAGGGAGGTGGGAGAGAGAGAAGCACAGAGGGCGTGGGTTGAGATGGGTAGGGCGAGAGGAAGAGGAAGCGGCTTATTTTAGCCGTCTGTGGGAACCAGTTTAAAACCGTTGACGTGTTGCCGCCAGCGAATTAGTTGCAGCTAGTCGACCAGGCTTGAAACATGTCTCAAAGCGATCGTCGGAATTGTGTTGTTGTCGTTTGCCTTTTGGCCGCACTCTCAGCGGGTAAGTTTAACCGATTCTAACCGTTTTCACACCATGGATTACCAGTGTCAAGGATTAAACAAGACAAAAAGAAAAACCCCAAAGAAAATTGTCAGTGAAAAACGAAAGTGAACAAAAAAATAAATAAATTAGCAAGAAATTTTTCTATTTAAATATTTATAAACCAACAACAATTAAACTTATTAATTTTCAAAACTAAGTAGCAAAAAAAACTTTTAAAGTCAATAAATTAAAAAGAAAAAAATTTATTGAAGAAAATTTTTTTTTTTTTTTTTAAACTAATAAAAATATTTTTAAAATTTTATAATTATTAATTTTGCATCAAGGAACTTTTTTTTAACACCCAAAATAATAAAATGAAAATTTAGAGTTCAATAAATTAATAAAAAAAAATTATAATAAATATACAAAAATAAACCAATTTTTTGTAAGTTCAAAAATTAATTATTAAATATTATTAAAACATATAAAAATAATTTTTTTAGAAAAGTTTTAAAAATCAATTTTTAATAACACAAAAAAATTAATTTTTTTTATTTAGTTGCAACCATTTCTTTTTTTAGTTTAGTTACTAAAAATTAAATGATTTGTTGTGAAATTTTGTTACATAAAAAACATTAAAAATAATTAAATTTTGTGTTGAATTTCCACGGCGATAAAATTATTGATAAATTAAAATACCCAAAAAATAATTAAAAATTTTTAAATTTTAATAAATTTTTTTTTCCTGACATTTTTAATTATTTTATTAAAATATTTTATTAAAACGATTTTAAGAATTTTGTATACAATTGTTTGTGTTTTCCACCCACAGTGCACGCTCAGGCCGGTGGTGGTACCTGGGGCGGTGGCAACAATGCTGGAGCGGGTGCCTGGGCCAACTCGCAGCAGGGTGGACCCGGCATGCATCCACCCGGCAGCCTGGGCAGTCAGGATCCACAGATCAGCTACGGCTATGCAGGTGTCGATTCCCGTGGCACCTACGGTGGAGCGGGTGGTAATGGGGGATACTATGTGAGCGGTACGGATGAACATGGACGTCCGTTTTCCTACAATGGCGGAGTGGGCGGTCAACCGGGTTTACCCGGTCAACCCGGTTTGCCCGGTCAACCGGGTTATCCCCACAATCGCTATGCATATAGCAGTGCGAGCACCACTGCGGCCACAATGGGCGTGGCCTGTGCTCTAGCCCTGCTCGTCGCGAGATCCTGAAAACCTAACCTCACTTTTGATATATATATTTTTTTATCAACATTTTTTTTTTTGTTAGTTTTTAAGTTTTATTTATACGTAAAAGAAATACCAAATTTATTGTAATTTGAGAGCAATAAAAGTGCGTTTGTTGGATTTACGCTTAGAATCAAATATCTATATTTTATATATATGTAGCTTTTCTCAGCTGTGACGTAATTAATGCGCAGTTAAATTCATAATTAGCACCGCATATAATTACTGTATAATTAATGAAAGTTATACAATTTTGCGTTGTTCGCAACTCACGAAGGTTTATGAAATCATTGGGTTCAATCTCTGGTGTCATATTGCATTCAATTACCAATTATATATACTCGTACATTAATTAAGCTCTGAATAACAACTTATCGGGGCCTGAGTGTATGAGTAATTGATGGCAGGAAGAGTACTTAAATACACAAACACCCAGCAGGCAGGAAACGCGTTGAGAGGAGTGTTAATTATGAGTTTTGGGTCTGCTTTTGTCACTAGCGTAGTGACAATGAATTGCGGGTGATATAAGACAGTATTGTGCACCCTGTATACATTACTGAAAGCTGTACATAAATTATATGTAGATAGGCATATTTCATAGCACTATGCTATGGGAGCTATGGGATATAGTTGTTTGATATGAACCTAACTTGGTCAGGATATATACAGTTATGGTATACACACAATGTATGAGTTTGGTTGAAATCAGTTTATTAAAAAAACATTTTTTCATACAACTCACCCAATTTCGACCGGTTTGTTCTATGGGAGCTATAGGCTATAGTTGACCGATCCGGATCAAACTTGGTGAAGATAGTTATATTGGCACCATACACACAACTTGTGAATTTGGTCCAAGTAGCTTTAGTCGTTTCCAAGTTATGGTGATGAGAAAATATTTTTTACAATTTGCGGGGGGCGGTATGGGGCGTGGCAAACGTGTTAAGTAATCTTGATCTTTCTGAGATACAGATGGACTTTCACTACAAATTTGGTGGCTCTAGCTCTTATAGTCTCAAAGATCTAGCTGACAGACGGATATCGGCTATAACAACTCGGCTCTTGATGCTGATCAAGAATATATATACTTTATGGTTTCTGAAATCCTCCTTCTGAGTGTGACGCACTTCTGACAAATAAGCTAAACTCCTATACTCTTATTGAGTACAGGGTCTAAAATAAAATTTGTTTAACTTTTAATCTGCTTTAGATAAAAGTAACAGACTTCTCCCACTTTCCAGCTTATTAGTTTACTTTAACCCAAACCGGTTTAGGGACTAGACAATAAGTACTACTAGTTAAGTACAGAATTTTCTCGTACACAACTTGAGAGAAGTTTACGATTTTCAGTTGTTTTCCAGGCACTGTAAAACTGTTTACAAATCGGCCTTAAACAGCATCGTTAACCCTGAAAATCATAAAAGATTATTCGAATTCTAAACGTTTTGTAAATCAGTCTTGGGTTGTGATTTCCCAGGCAGTTGAACAACTTAATCGACTGTCAACAACATTGTCACCCACGTAATACCCTAGAAGTCAAACACGAAGTTGTTTAGACCAGAACCGCCCCTGTAATTAACCCAAAATAAATGTTGTAAACTGTAGCACACACCTGTTGTGACAGCACGAGCTTCAAATTCACAAACTGAATCATTCAGTTATGAGCTCATCTATTCTCATACATCCAAAATGAAAACATAACGCCGAAAAGAGAGAACAAAATAAAGATAATCTGTATCTATATACAAAGTGTACGAGATACACGAGTATTTATTTATATAGATACTAATTGGTAGACACATCTGCGACTCACGCGATTCCGACACAGTATGCGAATGAGTGTGCGAATACATTGAAATGAATGCGAATACGAGTAAGAGTACTCGAAATACTGCAGCGTACAGTGGGGCAAATCGTTGATTTATCGCAGCTATCATTTGGCTTCCATTCATTCCATGTTTTTTTTTTCCGATGCCACGCCCCATTTGCCCACAATGAGCAAAAAACTAGACACACCTTGTAAAAAATTGATGTTTTAGGCAAATATCTAAGTAACTATGGCACTTAGGAGTACCAATTTTGGTAGAGAGGTTTCTAGAGACGGTATAAATACATTGTCATTAAAAATTTTGGGCTGCCACGCCCCCTTCTCTCAAAAGAAATACAACAATTTTCAAACTTGAATGTCATTTTTAAGGCATATGTTCTTATCGTATAGTATTGAAATTTGAAATCCGTGTGTAGACAAACTATATAAAACTATCCTGAAAGTTCCATTTAAATCGGACTATAAACAAAAGAGCTAGACGCGTAACAATTCTATAATTGAACGCATTGTCAATACATGTGTGCAAGCGAGACAAAAACATTCAAAGTCTGAACGAACGTTTACGCTGCTTGTGTAGCGGCAGCGCTGCCCGCGAAGACTGGCCGTGCCGACCACTGCAGTGCACTGATGTAAGTATGTATTACATACTTACATATATGTATATATATGACTGATCATAACTCAGCCAAATGAAGAGATATCTTAAAAAGTCATACCTTTTTTTACTCTGGACAATTAGCAGAATCAATCGCAATTAAAATCTAAAATTCTCAAAATCGAACCCATTTTGTCAAAGTTGGATGAAAGAGTCCTCAGATATGTGGTCCACAGCTCAATATTTAAAATTCACAATTTTCCCAACTTTGGCTGATCATAACTCAGCCAAATGAAGTGATATCTTAAAAAGTCATACCTTTTTATACTCTGGACAATTAGCAGAATCAATCGCAATCAAAATCTAAAATTCTCAAAATCGAACCTATTTTGTCAAATTCTATGATGAGACTTGACCTTTGAAATTTTGTCAAATATTGACAAATATACCAATACCGATTTACTTAACATAACCATATGATTGGAAATAACATGCAGAGAGTATTATACTGTCGGTCATGCCCGACTGTACTTTTCTTTCTTGTTTTTTTATCAACATGCAATTTTTTTTGTTTCTTATGAAGATTTTTGTGATCTGTGATAAGTATTGTGTTGTTTATGCCTATAAACTTAACTAATCGCTCCTTATAGCTAAGATTCCATTCAGAATAGCTTCAAAAAATAGTCTTAAAAGTTTTCCCACATTGTTCACATTTGGCCCCACTGTGCGTGGCTGTAGTAGAACTACCGCTGATTTTGTACACGAAGGTAATTGGCCTGCGGTTGTGAGAACACGAAAATGAATTGCTGACTTTCTTTAAATATGAATAAATAATTTATTTTTTTTTTTATTTTACTTTGCCTAAGCCTGAGAACATGCCACAAAAAGAAGAAGAAGAACAACAACAACTACTACTATAAAGAATAGCAACAACAAATGTTGATGTGATTAACTTAATTGCGGTCGCAACTAATTTCAGTTAGAGACTTCAAGTTTTAAGGTTTCAAAGGCCAAACAAAATGCGTCAGTTGATTCGAGCTTATCAATGTCAAGTTCCCATTTTGTACCCCACTTAGGAAGTGGAGGGAGGAAGGGAGGGTAGAGTTACTCCATAGCACTTGAAACGTGCAACAAGTCGGACTCTACGTGTATTGGATGCTTATCAGCCTTGGCTAGACCAACGTGCAACTTTGTTGTGGGCGTGTTTTTTTGTTGTTTATTTTTCAGTTAACAACACGACGTGTTAATGGATCTGCAGCTGGAACTGGAACTGGGACTGGGAATACGATTTGGTTTACTTTAATTTCTTTAGATAGTCGTACAGAGGAAAAAAGATTCAGTGTTTCAATGGTAAAAAGTAGAAACAGTAGAACTTTTTTACATTTTTTATTAAGTATTTTTAGACCCGTACTCTAAAAGGGTACAGGGTTTAATTAGGTTTGTCTAAAGCGAAATGTGCTTAACAGGCAGAAGGAGGCTTGGCAGACCCCATAAAGTATATATGTTCATGATCAGCATAAACAGTTTAGACAATAAAGCAATGTCCGTCTGTCCGTACTTTAGTATGAACACCTAGATCTCAGAGACTATAAGAGCTAGAGCCACCAAATTGACCAAGCCACTCACCAAGTTTTGTCCGTATCGAACAACTTTAGTCTATAGCTTCCATAGCACAAATCGGTCAAAAATTGGTGATTTGTATGAAAAAATTTAGTTTTAAGTAACCGATTTCAAACAAATTTACACATTATGTGTGTATCGTAGCTGTATATATCTTCACCAAGTTTGGTCCAGATCAAACAACTATATTCTATAGCTCACATTGTACAAACCGTTCGAAAATTGCTTATTTGTAAGGAAAGAGCGTGCTAGAATGAGTACAGGGTCTTTTACAGTCGGCTGGCTCGGCTTTGCTTGAAATAATTCAGTTCTCTTGGTTGTTGTCATTCAATATCGATTAAGTCGTGTTATCTTGGTTAAGTATCGATTGTCTAGTGTTAAGCACTTGTGGACAGGATAACAATAGGTTAAGACTAAACTTCATTCATTCTCTTCTTCCGATAACTCTCATGAGATGCAAACGTATTCGACGATTTAACAGTTTATTTCTTTCAGTGTAGCTGTTGTACTGACCCATTTGAGTGCTCCGTGTGTTAAACGTGTGAACTTCATATAACTGTCACAATATCCAAGGTTAATCAAATGTAAGCCAAATAAAAATTACTTTTATTGCAACTAATCGGTTGGATTACTTAACAAATTAATTGATGCTTGATTGACACTATAAGTTACTTAAAATCTATATATTACCAATTTTTTTTTTTTTTTTTTTTTTTTTTTTTTTACTTACCCATTGAAATCCTTAAAGTTTCCACTTCAACTTAAAAAAAAGCTCCAGCTGTAAATTGTTGCTCATTAAAAGTATTTTCCCGCCCCTCCACAATAAAAGAATTTTGCCAAAAAATACATTTATTTGTCTAATAAACAATATTTTGATTTTTATTAACCGTTTTCTTGCTTATGACTGACTGTTATTTCATTTCCTTTGTTCTTTTTTGATGTATTGCTAAATGTATTAATGCATTCATTGGCATTGTTCAAACATTGTTCAATTAAAAAAAAAAAAAAAAAAAAAAAAAAAAAAAATATTTTGTTAGTGGATTAAAATTTGGGTGAATGGACAATTTTGCAAAATTTCAACTTGTTTATAATTGTACAATAATATTTCATGTAATCAAACGGATTATATATAGAATATATATGCATTTAACTATTTGATTTTCATCTTTTCTTTTTTATTTTCTTTAATTTTAATTTGTTATTTTTGGGGAAACAAATGACAAAATTTCATATACTTTTGCAGTGACATGGGGAAACAAACATTTGATTTTTGGTTTCAATATTAGCTGTATGCTATAACTAATCGATAACATTTGTTTAAAAAAAAAAAAAACTCGGAATTTTGTTTATTTAATAATTATTTTTGTTAATTTTGTTTACGTTACATTTTGTAGATTGGTATTTTCAGTATTACTTCAGGCATTACTTGTGTTTGTGTGTGTATATTTGAGTGTGTGTATGTGTGTGTGTGTGTTTTGTATTGACTGTACTAAGTTTGCTGTTTAAACGCAACTTCTTTAAAAAAAAAAACTGACTATTATACAAATATATGAGCTGTTTAACCATTTTTTGTTTAGTATTTTGTTGTTGTTCTCCATTGTCTATAGAAATATATATATATATATATATATGTATATACGTTTATATAGTGTATATAGTGTTGTATATGTATGTATATGTATTGTAAATCTGGCCAGCTTATAATACTCAGGCCCAATATATGTACTTGTAAGTGTATGTGTGTGTGTGTCTGTCTGTGTGTGTGTGTGTGTTCCTAGGGTATACGATATCGTACAAATATAATTTTTTTCGTTTTTTTTGGCTAGTTTCTTGCTCTCTGTATACCTCTCAGTGTTGTAATTGAATTAATTCTCCTGTTCTTCAGTTTTTTGTTTTTCCTTTGTTTCTGTTTCATTAGCATTTTCATTTTCATTAGCATTATCATTAGATTTACCATTCCCTATATGGTCCGAGTTGTAAACTGTTTTGTTCTATATATTTTGTTTGATATATAAGTTTTTGTATTGGTATACATGTTTCATATGTTTCTGCTATGCTCCCTATTCCTTAGTACTTACCTATGTATGTATATGTGCGTGTATTTGTATGTGTTTGTCTGTGTGTGTGTGTGTGTGTGTGTGTTGTCTATCTCTAACGATTTTCTATTGCTAACACCTGTGTCTAAGCCACACACAATAAATCGCTTCATGCTCTATGCTCTTTCTCTGTCTCTACTGCTCTACGTATATAGCTCTTGACACGCCTACTTTTTAGCCCCCTACATGCTTATATGTACGTATGTATGTCTGCTTGTATGTATGTATGTATTTATGTTTTATGCTTGCTACTAATTTTCTTGGCACAACTTTAACTTTAGCTTGAATTGAAACAATTTAAATTATGAGACGTGTTTTTCTCTTGCAGCCTAAAAGTGTGCTTTAAATTTTTAAGAATTTGTAAATTTCCTTTGTCGTGCGAAAATTAAATTCACGTGTTTAAAAAATTAAGTTTGAAGCAACAATATTAAAATAAAATACATTTAAAAAGAAGTCATATATGTTTGTTATTTTCTTGCCGCTTTAAAGTAACTCACTGCAAGTTGTGTTTATTGCTCATCCTAAAAGTAGGCAATGAATTTTTCAAAACCTCAGTTTCCTTAGGCGCTGCTTAGATAAATCTTTTACTAAATTAAAAGTGGTTTTGGCATAAAAATTAAAAACAAAAAATTCTGAATTAAAAATAAAAATTGAAAATATTTTGTAAAATAATATTTTAGATAAAAGCTTATCCAATATTATAGTTAAAATTACTGTAATAGTGTCAGGGAAGTAAATGCTTCTGAAACGTTTCTTTTAAAAGCAATACTTAAAGTATATATGTATAATGTAATTTGTACCACAAATATACTTCCAATCACCTTTAAATAATTTATAGAAACTTTTTGAACTTTAACTTAAATTTCTGTGAATAAAATCTGAAACTATCTCTTAAACAAACTGATTAAAAAATAAATTGCTGCAAGAGTTTTTGTTGGTCAAATACACAAAATTCGATTAAAATGAATTTTTATTATGTGCTTTTTGTAGCATTATAAGAAAGAATTTAGTAAAAAATAATAATGATCATAATAATAATAATAATTTATAGATAATACACTGTATATATGTGTGTTCGTGTGTTTGTGTGTATGTATTTGTGTGTGTGTGTGTTTGTTTGTTTAAAATTAAGTGCATAAATTATATTGTATTTGGTATAAAACAAATGATTTTCAATTGCTTACTAACTAAAAACGCTAAGCATTAAAATTAAATAATAGATATAATTAGAGTACTTCTTGTTAATGTATGTGACTTGTTGTTGTTGTTGTTATTGTTGTTGTTCTACACTCGATACTTAAGGATTTTTGTTACGCAACTTAAATATAGTGCTTCAATTATATATATTTAATATTTATATATATATATTTGTATATGTTTTCGATAATTGTTTAATTATGATATATAATTATATAAAAAAAATTGTAGTATGTGTACTTAATTTGCTCTAAATTATAGATACAAATAAACTATACATAATTTGTTGCAGAAATCAAATTTCTCAAAGTATTTTGCTCAACATAAACTAAAAAAATAAAAAAAAAAAATTATAAAAAATAAAATATATAAATATATTTTAAGTTTTATGTTTTCTCACATTTGATAAGTTTTCTTTTCGTTAAATTTGTTTATGTTTATGTTTTGTTTGCTTACAAAAACTAACAACAAAAAAAACCAACAGCACGTAGAATTGTGTTAAGTTTTTTCTCTCTAACTTTCACTTTCACTTTCTTTCATTCCTTATCATTCTATCTCTCTGTCTGTCTCGCTTTCTTTTGGATTTTGACTCTCCAATTGGCAGAGTGTGTGCGCAAATTGTTTTTTGCCTGAGCATTAATTTTGTAGAGTAGTGTCAGTTGAAATTCAACAAAAAAAATTAAACAAATTTAAATATAATAAACTAAAAAAAAAAATAAAAATAAACAAAATGTATAAACAATTAGTTAAGAGTGTAGTGTGAAACTTAAGATTGTTGACTAAACTCAATAATAAATACAATTAACTTAATAACAAATTATCTCTGTGTGTGTGTGTGTGTGTGTGTCTCCGTGTCTGTGTGTGTGTGTGTGTGTGTGTGTATGTGTGTGTGCGTTGGGCGCATAATAAATAATAATTTATGTAAATTACATAGAATTTTTTGCGTGTTCTCTTGCGCATCAATTCAATTACATTTCCATTTCCATTTTTCCCATTTTCCACTTTCCATTTCCCATTTTGGTCGTGTGTGTGTGTGTGTTAGTGTGTGTATTTGAATGTATTTGTGTGTTTCTTTTGTCTTGTTTGTCAACACTCTCGCCTCTTAAACGCTAATGAAGCAAATGTATCCAAAGTTTTTCTTCAATTTTCCACATAGTTTTCCATGCTTGCAAGCACTTTCATGTCTCCATTTCCTTCTCCTTAGCGTTAAGTGCAGTTTCCATTTGTTTTGCCATTTCCCTGGGCTGTGGCATTCGACGCTAGCTGCACACAAGCGCATTCTTCTGGGGCAATTTGAGCAGACGACGTGTCCGGAACTCGTAGGCGCGACGACAGAACATCACCAGCTCCGGATTTGTGTGATCCGGCACAGTGCGAACCGTAAAACAATTTGATGTATTACTCCTTCGCGGCACAATGCTCACATCCTCCACATCCTCCTCGGCAGCGCGCAGACGTCGACGATATCTAAAGGGAATTGGAAATTATTTAATTAATTTTTAATAATTTATTTAATTTTTTTAGTTTATTTAGTTACTCACCTGCAATACTCGCTAAAGGTCAGCACGTAGCACTTATCCTCAATGCAGGCCACCGAGTTGTGATCCCGATGACGCGATGCATAAACCTCATCTGGACAATCGTTGCGCTGTCGTCCCTGATCCGTATGCTCAGGTCGATAATACCACAGCAGGGACATCATCATCTCGCCTGTAAAAGGTAAAGGATATTTTGTTAAATTGGGTATGTTATAAAAATAAATAAGCCATTTTTATTTAAGTTTTTAAAGTCAAAACAAATTTATTAATTAATTAAGACGAGTTAGATAAGCTGCAGTCGATCAAGCCGACTGTAAAAGACCCCGTACTCACTAGATTATCAATTTTCACTGATTTGTCATATGGGAGCTAAAGGCTATAGTTGTCTAATCCGAACCAAAATTGGTAGGAACACGTAAGGTTATGGTATGCACATAATCTATGAGTTTGATTGGTATCAGTTGATAAAAACAAAATTTTTTCATAGAAATCACAAATTTTGTACCGATTTGTCCTATGGGAGCTATAGGATATAGTTGTCCGATCCGAAACAAGCTGGGTGAACTTAGGTATAATAGTACCATACTCCGTATGTGTGAATTTGGTCTCTATAGCTCGAGTAGTTTTCAAGTTATGGTGTCATGCAAATGGTTTTATACAGGTGTGAATACGGACGGACAGACAGACATGGCTATATCGACTCGCCTATCGTTGCTGATCAAGAATATATATACTTTATAGGGTCGGCCACGACACCTTCTGCCTGTTACACACATTCCGTTTCTGACAAACCTAAAATACCCCTGTACTATGTTAATTACGGGGTCTAAAAAGAACTAGCTCACTAAAAATCAAGATTCCATCAGCGTTTTTATTTAAATTTAAGTGATAAAAGTTATATATTTACAAATTTTGATTAAGAAACCTTTTTCAAAAACTATACAAACTTTCCAAGAACTGGAACTAGTTCAAAATAGTGAACTAATACAGTTATAAGCTGTATAAATGTGAGTAATAAACTTAGTACATTACACGGCAGCTTACCATCCTCGGGATTCTGCCAGAGATGCGCAACTTTGGCGACATAAGGCAGCTCATTATCCTCATTGGCCTTGAGCAGGACACAGTCCCTGGTACGAATGATGTCACCCTCCACGTGCTGCATGGCTGGGTAACAAGTGCGCAGCACCATTGGATCATCGCTCTAAGAAGAAGAACAGAAATTTACATTAGAATTCAAATTTAGAAATAAAGTGTTTTAGTTTAGAGTCAAATCTGGTTCGGTTCGGTTCAGGTTCAGGAACATAGGTTTAGGAACTCTTTTAGAAACAACTCAACACTTTAGTGTAAAAGTTGGATTAAGTTTTGGGTTTGATAGGAAACTAAATTATCGTTCACTGTGGGATTCAAGTGTGATTCATTATTTAATTCATTTACTGGTTCAATAAGAGAACTAGGGGACGATTCAGTTACGTAGTTTTGGAGACAATTATTCTTCGATTCATCGTTGAAATAAAACTTTAAATGTTATGATTTGAACCGGTTCGACACAGAGAAGAAATCTTAGTTTTGGTACAGGTTCGAGCTCATGAAGTTAGTTCTAGTTCGGTTCATTATTCAATTCGGTTTCTGGTTTCAAGCAGAAAACTTAGAAAACTTTAACAACAAAATATAGTTTTAGGTCTTAAGATTTGGACCGATTGAACTATGTTTTGGTTCGGTTTCTGGTTCGGTTCCGGGTTCGGTTCGCTCTAAGTACAGTTCAAAATCTAGTTCCGTGAGTAAACAAGTCTTCAGTTTGAACCATTTTGCCGTCCATAGTGGTAACTGTAAATTGTTGCACTCACATTGAGAAAGACCGCGCCCTGAAAGGCCTTCCCCGCCCACATCCACCCGTTGTTCCACTTCGGAACAACATTCGCCCGCGTCGCCGGCGGCTGCGTCTCGTCCAATTCGAAGCTGACGCCGCTGGGACGTTGACGCTGCTTTTTGCGATTGCCGAATTTGCACCGCGAACGGGCGCGTTTCGTATGCGTTGCTGTCTGGGCGTGTCGCGTAGGGGCGGCTGCTGTTGTTGTCGTGGTAGGCATGGCTGTGGGCGTGGTCGTTAACATTGACTCTGAAGGATTTGTGGGCATCAGGAACTTGTGTTGCTCATCGGAATGTTGCTGAGGCTGAGTTGTTGTTGTTGCTGCTGTTGCAGTTGCTGCTTCGGCAGCAACTGTTGCTGTTGTCGTTGCATCAGCAACTGGCACTGTGGGCGTGGCATTGCATTTTTGCGCCTGCAAATCAGCTATTTGATATTCATTATTATTGGTCTCGACAGCAGCGGGAATTGTTGTTGCTGTCACTGTGCTGGCAGCAACTGTTGCTGTCGCCTTGCGTCCCTTGACCGCTGTCGCTCTGACCTTGGTCTTGACCTTGACCGTTTGCTTGCGCGCCTTCTTGGCCGGCGGCTCAACGCCAGCTGAGGTAGTTGACTGCGCTGCCAGCGATGTTGCAAGTGTTGAGAGTGCAACAGTTGTTGTTGTTGTTGCTGCTGCTGGCAGCGGCTTCTTAGTCTCCGACTTGGAACGCTTCTCTGCCGCTGGCAATGATTGCTGTTGCTGCTGTGTCACTGCCAGCAATGGCGAGGGTGTTGCTGGCGCATAAAGACCAACTGTTGCCTGCCCGCGACAACTGTTGCCACTGCTGCTGCTATTCAACTCCGGATCACTAAAATAACCACGCGTTAATGTTGCATCCAGACTCTCCAGCAAATGTAAGGCAGCAATTGCCTGTTTACGCGGTCTCACGCGTTTTGGCGATGCACTTGGCGAACAGGCGTTTGTAAGGCCCAATGTTGTTGTTGCCTGCTCGCAGCAATTTGTGTTGTCGCTGGTGGTTGTCGACACGGTAGCAACTGTTGTTGCTGTCGTCTGTTGTGCGGCATGTGTGGCCAACTGTTGTTGCTGTTGTGGTTGCAGCAACTGCTGTTGTTGCTGCTGCTGCTGCTGTTGCTTGCGCTGTTGTTGCTGCTCGCGTCGCTGGGCACGCAAACGTTGCTGCTGCCGCTGTGTAAGCAACAGTTGCCGCCGTTTCACATACTTGGCCGGTGTACGACCATAACGACGCATCAATTTACGTCCCGGACATAAATAATTCTTTGGCTCTGCCTGTTTTATGAGACTCTTATAACTATGTGCCTTGGTCTTTTTGCCTTGTGTTGCTGCTGACGCTGACGACGACAACAGATTGATGCGTTGCTTGTTGCTGTTGCTGCTGTTGGTTGCTATCTCCGTTGCTGTTGCTGTTGTGATCAGGTCTAGATTCTCCTTCACTTTCAATTCCAATTCCAACTCTGGTTCTGTTTTGATTGTTGGCTTCAGATCCGGCAGTTTGCTGATATGTTTATTGCATGTTGCTGCCGTGTGTGTTGCTTGCGTTGTGTGTGCTGCTGTTAATGTTGCTGCTTCAACGACAGCATCATCGTGTTCAATTTTGATTTTGGTCTCTGCTTTGATTTCTGCTTTAAGTACAAAAGGCAATTGTGGTTCTTCTGCTTCGACTTGTTTCAGTTGCAATTGCAGCTGCAATAGTTGCTGCTGTTGCTGTTGTGCTGCTGCATAGACCATTTCTCTGGCCATGCTTTTGCCAATACGCGCCTTGCGTGGCATTGTACCTTCGTGTGCCACGCCTACTGCTGACGGAGGCGGTGTATTGCCCGTCAGATCATATGATTCAATATCTTTTGTTTGCTGCTTGTGTTGCAGCTGCAACAGTTGTCGCTGTTGCTGTTGTTCCTTCTCCTCCAACGTTTCTTTCTCTGTCTCCTTTTCCTTATCCTTTTCTTGCTCCGTATCGGGCTCATCCAATAATTTGTCATCGCTGGCACAATAGCTTTCGGGTGGTGTTGGTGGTGGCATCACGTGTGCTTCATATTGCATTTTTGTGCTGTGATTGCTGTTGTCGTCGGTTTTTAGCTCCGTTTTTACCAACATTTGGCATTGGGTGCCCATGTTGTTGGTTGTTGTCGTACTGGTTGCTGTTGTTGTTGTTGTTGTTGTTGACAGCGAAGCAATTGTTGCTGTTGTGTTTGTTGCTGCCGTTGCAGTTGTTACTGCTGCTGCTGTTGTCACACGCATGTTGCTGTTGTCGTTGTTGATATTGTGATTGTTATTGCCATTTTTAACTGGGCCTCTACTGGTAGTCAGCGTTGTCGATGTTGTTGTTGTCATTGCTGTTGCAGTTGTAGTGTTGCTCTTGCTGCTGACAATCAATGTGTTGCTGCTCTCGCTGCTCACATTGCTGCCATGCATAGGCATGTTGCTGTTGCTGCTGTTGTTGCTGTTGTTGCTCATAGCACTCAGCAACAAACTGTTGTTGTTGTTGCTGTTCTTGTTGTTGCTGCTGTTCGTCTTGTGCATGGAACTGTTGATGTTGTTGCTGCTGCTGCTGCTGTTGTTGTTGCTGCTGCTGCTGTTGCTACCAATATGAGGCCCAGTATGGACGTTTTTTGGACACGATTGTTGCATTGGACATGGACACTGCGGCGGGTATTCTGCAAAAATTAATTAAAAATCAATTAAGAAATTTATCATTAAAAGTTTAAGCACTTAACAACACTACTGAGACTTTAATTTCAACTGATTTGTACGATCTGATACCTATATCTATACACAACATAATCCAACCTTATTCTAAAATGAACCACTATGGTCAGCCAGTTAGAGTGTACAAATGTTCATCTTAGTACTTTTAAATCGGTCGAAAATGAGTCATAGTTTGATAGCTAAGTAGCATAAGTACAGGGTCTAAACTAAAACTACTCTCACTACTCTCCCTAGCATAAGTACAGGGTCTCCACTAAAACTTCTCTCACTACTCTCCAAAAATTTTCACTTAAGCTAATTTTTTCATCCAAATAGAGTACAGTAGTCTAAAAGTTTTTCAGATAAATCCATATAAACGCTGAGATCTCAGGGACTATACGAGCTAGAGTCATTAAATTTGGAGTGAAATTCTGTCTATATGTTAGGCAGATCAAGTTCATTAAAAATTCATGCCACGCCCCCTACCGTCCCCGCAAATTGTAAAAGAAAACATGTTTATAACATCAGAACTATTAGAGTTAACTTGCTCAACTATAGCATATAGCCAAATCGGTCGAAAATTAGTCATTTGTAAGGAATTATGTAATCAGAAAGAATTTAGGTACTTAAAATTAGACTCGTTTGACTGTAGCTACTACTACTAGTAATTCCTGATCGTGTATGTTCAAAATATCTCCACTTAAATCAAGTACTCCGTACCCGATCTAACGAAATCTGGCGCTACTCTAATTCTAGCATCGTTTAGGGTCGATAATATCCTAGAATTCACACTCGATCTAACAAAACCTGCAGCTACCCTACTCCTGACACCGCTTTGGATCAATAGTACCCTAGAATTCTGATTTTTCTTCTGCTGAATTGGAAATTCTACTCGTTTCTCTGGGTATAACCATATATACGATAGATATACATATAGTGTTGAAGTAGATCATACTCGATCTAGCATTATCCGATTCTACCCTACTCCTGGCATCGCTTTGGATCGATACTACGCAAGAACTCTGATGTTTCTTCTCCTGAATTGGAATTTCTACTCGTTTCTCTGGGTATAACCACATATACGATATATATACATATAGTGTGGAAGTAGATCATACACGATCTAAGAAAATCTGAGATAACCCTACTTTTGACAACGTTTAGGATTGACTCTACCCCAGAATCTAGTTAGTTTTTTCTCCTATATAGCTTTCCTACCACTTCCTCCCCATATACCTATAGCTATATATATCTATATACACACACGATATAGAGGTAATCATACTCTTTCTATATACACGTAGATAACCATACTTTTCCTTACCCATATACGGACCCTGCAGTCCCCTCGTGTAGCACTGCCCGGCAGCGCTGCCCGGTCCTCCGGGACTGTAGCCCGCGTAGTAGCTGGGCGGACCCGGATAGTGCTCCAGATGCGGCTGCGGTTGGTGCGGATGGGCCGGGACCAGCTGAGTGCCAACTGGTGCTGTTGTTGCACCTGCGGCGGCAGCTGCTGCGGCTGCGGCAGCGGCGGCGGCAGCAGCAGCAGCGGCTATGGAGACCGGCTGCTGTTGCGGTGGCAATGCACCCTGCGGTGGCGGATGCTGTGACGCTGCCTGCTGATCGTAAAGCTCCGGCGGTGGTGGAGGTGGAGGTGGCGGCGGATGGGAATGCGGTGCAGCGTGCTGATAATACGGATAGCGTCGATAGGCAGCCGGCGGTGGCGGTGGCGGCGGTGGATGTGTATGTGCTACAGGATGACCCGACGTTGGTGGCGGTGGCGGTGCCTGCGGCGGTGGTCCGCTCTGATAGATCTTGCTGGAGAAATAGGGCTGATACGCGGGCGGGGAATAGCACATGACCTCACCCGGATACGGCGTATAATAATTGGGCGGATACGCCGTCGAGTAGTGCATCTGAGCTGCGTGCATGGAACGTGGATACGGTACGCCCGGATGTCCGGCTGCAGCGGCAGCGGCAGCGGCTGCTGCCACGGCGCTGGCTCCCGTATACGCTTGTTGCTGCTGTTGTTGTTGCTGCTGTTGTTGCTGCTGCTGTTGTTGCTGTGCTGCTGCTACTGCTGCGGAATCGATCTCCGCACTCGCTGCTTGATCTGCAGACTCCTCCTCCGCTAACTTCTTAACGGGCTGCTGTTGATTGGCAGCCGCTGCGGCTGCTGCTGCTGCTGCGGCTGCGGCAGCGGCGGCTGCTGCTGCTGAGTTTGCTGGCGGCGGCGGTGGCGGTGCAATAACATGCGTTGATATCAGCGGACCAGCGGGCTGATAATAGCCTGGAATTAGATAGAAAGTGGGTACAAATTATTGAGGACTCATAGGGAAATTTAAACATATTTTTAGTATACTACAAACTAATGGGAAATTTAAATGTATTTTTTTCAAATAAGGGATTTATTGGGGAACTTTTAAGTAAATTGAACGCGTTAAGAAATATTGGGAAATTAAAACATTTTTGGTTAAGGATTCATTGGGAAATTAAAACATTTTTTTGGTTAAGGATTCATTGGGAAATTTAAACGTATTTTTTAATTTATAACAAAATAATGGGAAATTATAGTACATTTTGAAAATTAAGGATTTATTGGGAGATTTGTATCAAATTTGTTTATATATGCTTATAAATATTTGCTAATTTTATATATATTTTTGTAATTTGTTTTATTTTTTTTTTAATTTTACAAAATTTTCCACAAAATTTTTAAGGATTCATTGTAAATTTTAAAAAATTATTTTTTTTTTTGCTTTTCTGTTTTTTTTTTTTTTGGTTGCTGCGGCTGCCAAGTGAAATGTGGCAACGAAGCATAAAGTGAAAGTTGGTCGGTTGGTTTTGGCCAAAAAAAACACAAAAAAAAACAGCTAAATAAATAAATAAAGAAGAAAACCAGTTGAGTGAGCCGCTTTTGGTCACAGCTACAGCTGGTCGTGCAACAATCTCAGCAATCTCACCACTCCCCATACTCCTTCTCACTACCCACTCCTTACACTCGCTACTCCCCACACCACACCATTCCCCTCTCCCAAATGCCCACTCCCCCTCCCTACTGTCAACCCCACCCCCTTCTTTACCTCTTCCCAGCATGTGCGCCGCATACAGAATGTCGCGAAAATGATGCGCCGCATGTTGTTGCAAGAATGTAAAAGATTCGGCAATATTCGCTGCCAGCGCCGCAGCAGCAGCGGCCTCATCAACGCTCGCTGCCATGGCGGCTAACGGTGACAGCGCAGACAGCGCTGACGCTGACGCCGATGCTGCCGTTGACGCAGCTGATGCCAATAACGAAGAAGATGATGACGACGATGATGACGATGATGATGAGGAGGAGGAGAAATAAGAGCAGGATGCTGATAAGGATGATTGTGTGGAACGTTCCGTTTCGCAGGTACCGCTGCTGCTGGTGCTGCCAACGCTGGAGCAGCGCTGCTGCAGCAGCTGTTGTTGTTGCAGATACTGTTGTTGTTGTAACTGTAGTTGTTGTTGGTGGTGTTGGTGTTGGTGCAATTGCTGCTGCTGCTGCTGCTGGGACATTGCTGGCGGCGTTATGCGCAGCGTTTTATACATTTCACCCGACAGCGTCGGCAGCAGCGTCGACGTCGGCGTCGCTGTTAACAGCGACATTGCGGGCGTTTGCTTTTTTGTGGTTTCTTTTAGGCGCATTTTGCTTAATTTCTAATTAATTTATTAGCGTCGTATTAAAAATATATTTATTTATACTTTTTATATATTTATATATATTGTATATATATGTATGTATATTTGTTTGTA
This sequence comes from Drosophila cardini, assembly GCA_018903735.1. Lineage (NCBI taxonomy): Eukaryota > Metazoa > Arthropoda > Insecta > Diptera > Drosophilidae > Drosophila > Drosophila cardini. Next base: position 2,760,959 of record JAEIGM010000010.1, read on the forward strand.
TATATTGTTGTATATTTATTGTTGTAGATATATTTGTGTATATATAATGTCAACAGGGAAGTTTTATTGTTAAGGCAACACTTTTACACTTTTACACTTTTTCTTGATTTCATTTGATTTCAATTGCAAAATTCTCATTTTTATTAGCTGTAAGAAGAGCACAAAACGAACGATTCTATGAGTTTTAAAATCACACACACGAAAAGCGTTTTTATTTGATTTCTCTTTGCACGCGTTTCACGCGCGGTTTTGTTAGCGTTTTTAAGCGCGTTTAAAGTTAGCGATTTGTTTTTGTTTCTTTCGTTTTTATTGCTGTTTGTTGTTGATCTTTTGTTTCAAATATAACGTGTTTAAACCAAATAACACCCACTCCTTAAGCTGTTGCCACGCCCACTAACCCCAGCACCGCCTTGGGTCATCAAAATGAGTTTTTTTTCGCCCGGTTTTCAAATATTTGACCAGCGCGCATAAAGAAATGAAAGTCAAGGAGAGGAAAGAGAAGGATAGCGATGACAAGAAATGGAATGGGAGATGAGTATTGGTCAAAGATTGGTCGACAGGTGGCGCAATAACAGTAGCTGCAGTGCAAAGTCTTCCTGCATAAACACAGATATGAACACACGCACACACAGGTACACACTCATACACATATGCAATTGGCTTTGAGTGTATTTGTGCCATTGACTGGCTTCACAATCGCAGAAGAGCAAACAGCTGTCGCCTATTAAGCTCTCCCACACCTGCTCTCTCGCTCTCTCACACTTACGCTCCCCCGCCCATTTCTTGCTCTACTGCGCTCTCTCTCTCTCTCCCTCTCTCTCGTTGTGGAAACATCGAGAAGCCAAAAAGTCATACACACACACACACACACACACACACACTGGCATACGCAAGCAAAACTCCTCCACACAAAAAAGAATCAAAAGAGAAAATAAAAGAAACAACGAGAACGTGTCTGTTGCAGCGTGTGAACATTGACGCCAAACGCACATCGCACAGTGGTATAAGGCAACAAAACACTTACGAAAAATTTATTTTATGAGTTTTGTAATTTTGTATAGTAATTAACTCAAAATATTAATATTTCAACAAAAATTCAATTAAAAAAAAAAAAAAAGAAAAGTTGCATTAAAAATTAAGTTGCAAAAATTAACAATGCTGTTAAAATAAATAAGATTTCGCAAGCAAATATCAAACAATTACATAAACTTTAATAAGTAAACAATAAAAAATGCACAAATCCATTCACACATTTATAATTTTAACACTTTATCAGCAACTTTATTTTCAATAAACTAAAAAAAGGTATATATGACTACTTGATATCACAAAAAAATAAAAGTGTTAAACATAAAGATGCAAAACTCAATTATTATTAGTCGTTTAGTTAATCTATTCAGATTTGATAACATTTTTACTGTTCTATTAAAGAACACAAAAATGATATAACTAATAGTGGTTTATAGTGCAAAATGTTTAAGTGCTTGAGTGTTGAGTAACTCGCAGCTGGGCGTTTTAAAACAGAGCATTTCTATTTGATTGAGAAATAAACCTTTGAACATATTATAAAGCGTTACGAGAATTTTATTAGAATGCAAATTTTCACAATTAGTTCAGTTCTATTTGCAAAACTATTTACCATAGTCACCCAGTGCATCATAGACTTCTGACACAAGCATTCAATTATTATGAAATATATACAGATACTTTTATATCTATTGTAGATAAGCTGTTTACTGAGCTGATAAAAGGAACCACATTGTGCTTTGTATAATATACTGTACATATACATATATATACTTATGAGTGACTACAATTCAATAGAATATCCTCCACTGTGCAGCGGCATGCCTAGCAGCACGTAGACAGCGCAGGCGGTCGAAGAAGAAAACGAAAAAGAAGAAGAAGTAGAAGCAGCAGCAAGAGCAACAGCAACAACAAGAACATTGTGAATGCAATATGACAACAACAAAGGCGTGCGCTCAATTTCATTCTCTCCATCTCTTTTGCTCATTCGGGCTTTTCTCTTAGATCTCAACGGCGCGCCGTTGACAGCCGACTGCGTTCTGACGTCACTGAACTTGATGACATACGAAATGACAATGATGCTGGTGTTGATGCTAAAGCTGATGCTAATGATGACGTTCTGTCATGACTTATAGCAACACTCGTTCCATAACCACCCATCTCCCCCCCCTCGGTTCCACTGCACAGCTCCTCACCAAGTTTTATAGACACAAAAGCTTCTGACGTTACGAAGCGCATTTAGTACTTTGCTCAAAAGCTCTGACAAAGGGCAAAGCCAACAAGCCAGAGAGAGAAAGAAAGTAAACTGCAGACGAAGAGACTTTATCGGTCTCAATTTTTTTTGCTTTTGTTTGGAACGCAAGCGAAGAGCGGCGAGCGAGAGCGGGTGCTGAGTTGCTTGATATGGAGGGGGAATGGGGAATTGGTGGGTGGTGAATTGGTGTGCTGGTATGCTGGTGGGTTGTTGGCATGGCGCTGTGAGTGTCACTGTCAGGTGTTATTATTTAATGTCGACGCCTGTCAAATGCAACAATATTGTATAAGACGCATATAGACAAACAATTTGTCAAAGCTTGCACTTGACCTACAACACGAACAGGCTATCGACTGTATGTGTGTGTGAGAGGGAGAGAGTGAAATAGAAAGGAATGGAGAGAAAAGTGTCACGCACAAATTGTACATCCGTTATAACAACTAACGTCATTTAACCCTATAATTTACTTTCTCCTCTTTTGCATTTGTGAGTGCCAGTTTCAAGGTACTCAATTCACCTCCCACTACCCCTTTGAACCCCACCACCACCATCTCACCCACTATTCACCTTTTTCAATCAAATTGAGTGACGACATCATTGAAAATGCTATAAAATCGAATCGTACAACAATAATAACAAAATGCACAAAAACTAAATTTAATCGAATTTCCATTCAGCAAATCGATTTGCATTTTATTAAATAGATTAGACTAAGAGCTAAAATAAAATTAAAATGGGGCAACACTGGCTCAAAACTTGCTTCATTTACTTAAAATCTTTCTATAGGAAATTATTTTTTTAAATTTTTTTCTGGATAGTAAATTTGGTAGGCATGCTTATAGGGTTAAAGAGCTTAAAACCCAGCTAATAAAGAACCTGTACGTAAAAAAAAACAAAGGGTGTTTTATGTTTGTCAGAAAATAAGTGTGGTACTAGCGAAGGAAGCTAAACGGGAATATATTTAAGAATATATCTTTTAAAATTTTAACAAGAAATTAATTTTTATTTTATCTTTAAGAAATGAATTCCCGAAACCTTTTTTTAACCTAAGGTAAAGATTGTATTACTTTTATAAGCTTAGAAATTTTAAGATATAAACATTTTTAAACTATTGACTCTCCTTTATAATCCAAAATGTATTTTAAAAATTTTAAACTTTTTTCTAAAACTCACTTAAAACTGAAATTCTTTAAAAACTTTCCATTTTTAGGTGATAAAATTCCCCCACATTATTTTAACTGAATAATTTCAGAGACCTTTCGTTGGACATACGACTACAAATTCAGTTAGTTATCGCTAATGGGACGATTAATGAATCACGTGAGAACAAAGTTAAAAAAAAAAATTGTTATAAAGAGGTAAAAAACACTTAAGGCGGAAACAAGACACGTAAAACACCTGAGGAAAAAAGGTTGGGGGATTAGGCTGTCTTTGGTTTTAGGGTGACCGTAGGCGCAATTAGCAGAGGTGAGGGCCAACGTTTGTGGCATAACAAGCAAAGTGAATAATTACGCACAATTAAATGCACGCAAAGGCACGCCCACAGTCCACCGACCACCGCCCCCCGTGCAGTAACAGTGAAAGAGACGGAAATTGCAACAACCCACACACAAACACACACAGTTACACCTGTTGCAAGCATAGACAACAACAGCAACACTAAACGCAGCGTGTGAAAGTCACCGCCTGCTTGTTGCATCCACGCTTCGTTCCTGCCGCAGCGTGTGGCACCAACTTTCTCCTTTCACAGCCAACGGTAACAAAAAAAAAAATTGTACTGGTCGAGTGAGCAGACTTTGAAAGACCCTGTACTTATTCTTAAGAAAGCAGAGAGACTTATCAACTTGATCATAAGTTTTGCTGCATTTCAAACGAACATTCCTATGGCAGCTATATGATATAGTCGTTCGATCTGCACCAAATTTTGGTAGCTAATGCCAGATACCATAATTCAAACAACATGTAGATTTAGTAGAGCTAATTCCAGCAGTTTTCAAGTTATAGCGTTTTGAAAACTGTTTTTTCATTAATCATAACAATAGAAAACGCGGAGCAAACTCGAAAAAAGCTTACTTTTCATAACGCTTAGACGGATCTCTTGTAGTCCCCTAATATTTATAGAGATATTAACAAGAACATATATATTTTCCGACAAATCTAGTATTACCCTATACTATTTGTACCTACGTGGTCTCAAAATGAGCAGCAACGGAATTTATAGCTTGCATCGATCGCTTTTCTGGGTGAAAGGTAAAAGGGGATCGATTAGTGATTAACGATTACCGATAATCAATTACATAAAAATCGTCTACTCATCTTCATTGACATCGTTTCACCGTTAAACACAGCGAAGAAGTGGAAAATGTTCAGAAAAAGTTTTCAGATACAATTTTCTGATAAAGTTTTTAAATTTTTAAGTGATTGAGTGTGAGTTTTTGAACTGATTTCAACTGAAAATTGAACAACTAATGTTAGTACTGCCAAATTATCGTTGGTATCATAAACAATTCTGTTTAAATTAGAGCATAAAGTAATTTAAAGAAAGCACTTAAAATTTGTCAAACTTTGTTAAATGGAATAAGACCCGTTTTTGTACATCGAGTACAACAATCGATAGTTTTAAGAATTTACCAATGATAACTTTTCGACTGGTCTATGAAGTAGGTGATTCAGAGACATTTCTAAGCCCGAAAATCATTATCCTTAACTATATACACTCCTGGACAATAAAATAGGTATAAAAATGTAAAATAATATTCGGGTTCTAACACCTATTTTACAGTCCAGGAGTGTATATTCCAGTTAAGATCTCAAGTTTGTTCTTAGGGCCTCTCACAGAACTTTTAAGAAATTTTCTATATTCCATTCTTACTTTTTGTTTTTACTTAAAAATCTTTTAACTTCAAAATAAGTCATGGTTTTTTTCTGAAGTTAATTTATTAATTTTTATTTACTTATAAAATTTACTACCAAAACAAGTGTATTTTTAAAAGCTTAACTATTTTTACTGAATTATAGCATTAAATTTAATAAAAACATTTTTACTATTCATTTAAACCAGTGAGTAATACCATAAATAAATTTATGCTTCGAATTGTGTTTTAATTACTTTGATTGCATATTTAAATAAGCTTTAAAATATATGCTAGTTAATTAAATACTTTTTGCTTCAAATTAAATGTAATTAAATAAAGATTTTCAGTATTTTTTTTCCGACTTTTCATTTGCCTGCGCGAATTTAGGTAAGCAAATTAGGCAGTAATAAAATTCAAAAAGTACCAACAAGAGCAAGAAGAAGAACAAGAAGAACAACAACAATAATAATAAGAAGAAGAAGAAGAAGAACATCAGCAATTCATAAAGAAGATAAATGAACGGAAGCCGCAGTCAACAAGAAGAGGAAGAAGAAGAAGCACAAGAAACAAAAGGAAAAGAAAAACCAAGTGGTAACAGCAGGTACAGCTCCTGCCCCTGCCACCCCCCCCTGCTGCCACTACACTGCTGGCGTGCAGTCAACAGTAAAAGTCAAATATTGTAATTATGCAAAATACATAATTTACTTTGAATTAACAGCTGAAAACGAAGGAAATAGCAGCTCAAAAAAAAAAAAAAAAAAAAAAAAAAAAAAAAACGGAGCAGAAGAAAAAAACTGCCGCATAAAATGATATTGAAATTGCCCCAGAGATAAGACTTTTGTGGCATGAGGCGTTGCCCAAATGCCGCTCAGAAAAAAAAAAAAAAAAAAAAAAAAAAAAACTGAAACAGAAATAAAATTCAATTAAATTGCAAGCGGGCCGCAACGCTTCGTCGGTCAACAGGTAACAGGTAAGAGCTAACAGGTAAACAGGTAAAAACTTGAGCGTCTGCCTTACTTTTGCGGTCTCAGTGGCACCTGCCACGAGACTCAAGAGTCAGCTGTGCAGCAACTGAAACATGTGCGAGGATCAGGCGGCAATTTGCCCACAGCGAAATATATCAACAGCAACACCAACACCAACCAGGCATCATCATCATCATCATCATCAACATCAACGTTATCATCATTATCATTAACAGACAGCTGCGATTGAGGCTAAGAGGGCGTGTCTCACTTCATTATTCACTTTGTTATCCAGAAATATACAAAATTAACCGACTTAAGTACAAAGTGAATACCAAAAGTCAAACAAGTCAAAGTTTTTGGGAATCCAAAAATAAAACTCAATAAGTTCTAAACTCATTATCAAGCACTTAAAGTTTATGTGACACTAACAGCGTCACAATAACAGCGCTGTTAATTAACAGGACGTTTCCAGTAAATGCTTTAGCGTAGCCGGAAGTTAAGTTAAGTTACGAAGAAGTTTGGCTGTCAAAAATTCAAGTAGTTTCTTAAAAATTAATTTAATTTAAAGAATTTTTATATAATTAATTTTTAGTAGACACAAAACATTTATTAAGGGAAAGAATAAGTAAAGTGTGGAGTGCAAAAAATAAGTTTAGAGGCAAAAGTTGTTAGACACATTGAAAGTAGTTAGAAAAGTGAGAAGTTTAATGGGAAATAATTAAGGAAGAGAACCAAAGTTGATGAGGATAGTTATAATCATGATATACACATAATGTGTGAATTTGGTTGCGATCGCTCAAGTAACACTACAATTTCCTAGTTTCGACCTATTTGTCCTATGGGAGCTATAGGATATAGTTGTCCGATTTAGACCAAACTTGGTGATATACACATAATGTGTGAGTTTGGTTGCGATCGGTTAACTAACACTACATTTCTTCATACAAATTAGCTACTTTCGACCTATTTTTCCTATGGGAGCTATAAGATATAGTTGTGCGATCCGGATCAAAATTGGTGAGGATAGTTGCAATGGTACCATACACATAATGTGTGAATTTGGTTCCAATAGCGTCAGTCGTTTTTAAGTTATGGTGTTATGAAAATGGTTTTGTACCATTTGAGGGGGAGGTAGTAGGCGTGGAGTAGACTAGACGTTCATTCCAAATGTTGTGGCTCTACCTTTTAAACCATCTGAGATCTAGGCGTTCATACGGACGGACAGACACTTCTATATCGCCAACGCTTTTGTTGCTGATCAAGAATATATATACTTTATGGGGTCGGCCACGCCTCCTTCTGCCTGTTACGCACATTTCGCTTCTGAACCTAATGGAGCCCTCTACTGTTTTTTAGTGTACGTGGTCTAAAAATCAAATAAAAGTTATCCTCAAGATTCTTCAAGCTGAATTTATCGATAAACGTTAAGCGATAGCAATGTATATATATATATATTGTATGCCCCATTGAGAAAATACAAGATGATTGGAGAGTAATCAGCAGTTAAATACACTCAATCAAGATAATGTTCTGCGACTTGAACGAAATGCACTCGATTTAATTCACGATTCGTTGTGAATTTTGCAATCTGTTTTCAGTTTCTTTTTTTGTTGTTGCTGCCACTCATTCATTCAGTGACTGCCCCCCTTTCCCTCCCTTTGCCCTGCCGCCCTGTGTTACCTTCGCTCAGGTGCTGCGAATCGAAGACAGGTGCGAAATTGTACGGCCAAAAAATAAAAAAAAGGAAGTGAAATGAGAGAGAGAGAGAAAAAAATCAGAAGAAACAATTTGCCAAATGAATAAAGCGCTGAAAAATAGCGAGGAAATAAACAACTTGTGGGCGTGACTGGGACAAAGGGCGCAGAGTTAAAAAAAAGCCAGAGAAAAAAACAAGTAAAAACTCGACATAAAGATACTCATTACAAATTTTGGGCTAAAGAAGGAGTTTTGCAAATTTAAATTTAAAAAATTTAATAAAAATTGTATTTAAAATCCCAATTAATTATTTTAAAAGATAGTAATTGACACTAAAGAGTTCAAAAAACATATAGAAAAAAGAATCAAAGCTGTTGAGCTAAGACAACCAAAGTTATGTAGCTTTCGATGCTAACAACTTCAAATGGGCATAACTTCCAGTAAGTTTAACCGATTATAAAACGATTTAGACCAACTTATTTATAACGATTAAATGTATCGTTTTTCATTAAAAAAAACATAAATTTTCTTAAAAAATAAAATTTTTTAAGCTTTCTTAAATTTAGAAAACGCAGAAAAAGTTTCAAACAACTTTGTGTTTTGTGTGGTCTTAAAAAGAAATAAACGATATACCCCACTTGCACGATTAATGGGTATACGAATGGATATATAGATGAATGGATGACTGAATGAGCAGTTGTAAAGTTGTTAGACAGAAACAGTTTATAAAGATGCAACAATAACAATAAAAACAAAACAAGCATAGAAATCACAACAACAACAACAACAATAGTTTTTTTAATAACAAGATTAACAACAACAACAACAACAACAACAAGAGTAGAAAGAAGAAGAACACAGAGAGACAGAGGACGAGAAAATTTATGCGTTGACCAAAATACTCACACAGCAGGCTGTCTCACTCTCTCTCTCTCGCTCTCTTTCACCCAAACGCCCACACGCCCACACTCTACTAAAATCACAGTCTCTATCTCACTCGTTCTCTCTCTTTCCTTCTGTTATTGCTCTCTCTCTCTTTTATGGAGATTTCAACGATTTTTTTCGCCTGCTCGCACTTTTTTTTCTTCACTTTTTTTTTGTTTGTTTTAAATTTTATTTATTTTTTTTTTGCTGCAAAAAAGTAGTCATAAAGTCAATGAGTGTGAGTGTGTGTGTGAGTGTGTGTGTGAGTGTGTGTGTGTTCGACTTTTAGGCCAAGTAAAAACCTCAACAACAACAACAATTTGTTGCCCATTTCGATGCGCGCTTTTTTTTTTTATTGCCTTTTGGTTAATTTTTTTTTTTTTTTTTTTTTTGTAGTTTTTGCTGCCGTTCTGTTGTTTCTGTTGTTATTGGTATTGATTATGGCTGTCCGTTTATGGCTCATATTTATTCATTAGCTTTGTCGTCGCTTTAAGTTATTTAATGTGCCTCAAACTAACCCAAAAAAAATAAAAAACTTATAGAAAAAAAAAACTAAAACAGGTAAGCAAAAAAAAGGTGTCGTCGTTTTTTGAGCTGAACTAAAAAAAGTCGCAAAACTTAAAATCAAAAATCAACTGCCTGCCAATCAAATTAACACATTCCAATTAGCATTTCGCACACACACACACCCATACACCTCTATACACTCACTCACACACACACACACACACACACTCCCTCTCTCTTTTTTCTATGAATTAATAAAGTAATTTTAAACGCAAAATTTAATTTGAATTGGAATTTCATTAAAAAAAAACCCTAAAGTATTATCAATGAAAAATTCTAAAGTTATCGATAAAACTTTAGGTGTCACTAGGCACAAAGTTAAGAATTTTTAGGATTTTTCATTGATAAACAATAGTTTTTATTAATAAACAAGTAAGAAAGGCTACAGTCGAGCGAGCCGACTGTAAAAGACCCCGTACTCATTCTAGTGCGCGTTTTGACATACAAATAAGTAGTTTTCGAACGATTTGTCCTAAGGGAGCTATAGGCTATAGTTGGCCGATCCGAACCAAACTTGGTGAGGATAGTTGTAATGGTACCCTACACATAATGTGTTAGTTTGGTTGCAATCGCTCTACTAAAACTTCATGTCTCCATACAAATCACCCATTTTCGACCGATTTGTCCTATGGGAGCTATAGGCTATAGTTACCCGATCCGGACCAAACTTGGTGAGGATAATTATAATGGTACCCTACACATAATGTGTTAGTTTGGTTGCAATCGCTCTACTAAAACTTCATGTCTCCATACAAATCACCCATTTTCGACCGATTTGTCCTATGGGAGCTATAGGCTATAGTTGTCCGATCCTGACCAAACTTGGTGAGGATAGTTATAATGGTACCATACACATAATGTGCTAGTTTGGTTACAGTCGCTCTACTAAAACTTCATGCCTCCATACAAATCACGAATTTTCGGCCGATTTGTCCTATGGGAGCTATAGGCTATAGTTGTCCGATCCAGACCAAACTTGGTGAGGATAGTTATAATGGTACCCTACACATAATGTGTGAATTTGGTCTCCCTAGCTCTAGTCGTTTTCAAGTTATGGTGATGTGAAAATAGTTTTTTACAATTTGCGGGGGCGGTAAGGGGCGTGGCAAAGATTTGAAATAAACTTGATCTGCTCGCGAAGCAGACGGACTTTCATTCCAAATTTGGTGGCTCTAGCTCTTGTAGTTTAAAAGATCTAGGTGATCATACAGACGGACGGACAGACGGACAGACAGACAGACGGACAGACGGACATCGCTATATCGTCTCGGCTGTTGATGCTGATCAAGAATATATATACTTTATGGGGTCGGAAAAGCCTCCTTCTGCCTGTTACGCACATTTCGCTTCAGACAAACTTAATAGACCCCTCTACTCTTTTTTAGAGTACGGGGTCTAAAAAAATTAGATTTTACTTTAATGAGCAACTCAAGACCAACTTCAATACAGATTCCTAAAGTTACTATCGATTTATCGAGTAAAATTCAGTTAAAAATAATTTTCTTCTATAAAAGTAATTTGTCATGTAACAGAAATGGGCATTATTAATACTTAAATTTCTTAAAATAACAGCCATGTCTTAAACTATATATAACTTATGTTATCAGCAGCTAAGTCACAGTTTAAGTGCTTTAATTAGCTAATTGAATTGTTGAAAAAGTATCGATTTATTGGTGAAAAGTTAGATTTATGTAAATTTAGTTTGCTACACTTGAAAGCACTTTAAAAACAAAGGTACACTGGAGGAAGTGATAAAAAAAATCGATATATCGATAAAATCGATATATTTTACGATTACATTTTTTAAAGAATTATTCCTGGACAGCAATATATTTAGTACTAATATTTTTTCATGAAACTACAGAGACCCCAAAACAAACGCTATTCATCCCTAACTAATTTGTTAAACAGAAATTGTTCCACTCCGTAGAATATCTTTTAGTATCGAAAAATATAATTAAACAACTTTTTTCGATTTTTCAGAATCAATAAATATAATTATACTGTTTTTAAAGACCAAAGTTATCGCTACTTTAAATTAGTATTTAAGTCATTTAATTCTCCATAAATACATTAATTTTCCAACTAGAAAATTTGTTTAAAAACCCAAAAAAATAAAATAAATATTTTCAAACAAATTTAAGTAATAGATATACCCATTTTAAAAGTTGTATAAAGTTTAAAGCATAGTTACGTGAACACCCTATATTCGCAGGCCAAACTAACTAACTAACAAACTAGCAAACAAACTAACGAATAGCTAACTATTTATGGTCATGTGTATACATAAAAGTGTGCACTTTAAATTTGTTTTTGTTGTTCATTTTATGTTTTTATTTAAGTTTTTTTTTTTTATTTATTTTTATTAGTTTTTTTTTTTTTTTTTTTTTTTTTGGTTGTGGCTCAGTTTGTCGATGAATTTTGTATGCAAAACTCACAAGGTTATTCCACACGCGGTTTTAATGACTCTCTGGGGGGCAAAAGTAGTATTTGTTTAGGTATTTTATGATCCACCAAAACTAACAACAACAACAACAGTAACAACATTGGGCATTGCCTCATAAAGAGCAATAATAGCAAAATAAAAGCAACAAAAAAATACTAAAACAAATGGCATAAATCTCAAGAGAACTAGGCAATTTTTCCAAAAAAAAAAATTATTTATGTTTTTTAAACAATAAATACAATTAGAAGATATAAATATACTACTCAAAAAATTATGCAAAATATGTATTTACAAATTATATATTACAAAAAAAAAAATATATCAAACAAACATACCAAAGAAAAAATTATAAAAAGAAAATACTAAAAAAAAATACTAAAAAAATACTAAAAAAAATACTAGAAATACTAAAAACAAAACTAAAAATCTATATTTTAATAATTTGTATAGTAAAATATATGGTAGCAGCACGCTAATCATAAACAAAAACAAAAAAAAAAAAAAAAATTTTGAAAAAAAAATTAAAAAAAAAAATATTTAAAAAAAACATAAAATAAAATAGCTTTCAAAAAAATATACATATATTTTATTATTTTAAAAACAAAAATAATACCAAAAATATAATTCCAATAATTACTACAAACAAGTGTCAAACAAGAAATTTTACCAAAAAAAATTCAAAAATAAAAATTTTAAATTCCAAAAAATTTTAATTTTAAATAAATGTATAAAAAATGAAGGTAATTGAAGGTAATTGACAAAGTACAAACATTTAAAAAATGGTAATCCAAAGTTAATCCACATGGTAAAATGTTCGTGCATTGTAGGGCGTGGCAATTATTTGTTTGTTATTCTTTATGTTGTTGGTTGCATTTGTTGTTGTTGTTGTCGTTGTAGTTGTTGTTTGTTGCACACGTTTTTGTTGTTGTTGTAGTTTTGAATTTGTTTTTGGCTTTGCTTTGTTTAGCTGTAGTTGTAAGTTGTTTGTTATTGTTGTTGTTGTTTGTGTTATTACGTTGTTGTCTTGCAGCACCCTGTACTTGGCAAGAGCGCAGGGTAGCTAAGTGTACGACTTTAGCAAGTAACTAAGTGTCTTGCAATCTAAATACAATAAAAAGTTCAAAACTTAAGCGAGTGCTTTTGTTTATTACAGGGTCCATACCAGTCGGGTACATCCAAGCGCTGTGTAGCTTAAGCTTGGTCTTAAAATGTAAATCAATTAAGCCAGCCAATACTAAAACAAGGACTTGTGTTTATTACAGGGTCTTAAACAGTCGGTTACACCTAAGATGTTTGTTACATGAGCTCTGTCTTGAAATAGAAATCTATTAAGAAACTCAAAACGCGTGTTAGTGCTTGTTTTCACTACAGGGTCTATTCAAGTCGGGCTACCCCAAAGAGTGCTCTTATTTGTGTGCCCTGTGAACTCTCACCCAAACAAAAAGAAAACTCTAAAAAGGGCAAAACATTTAAACAATCAACACACTCAGGCAACAGGCAACAGGCATCAATCCATGAGATACTCGCACTTTTACAGCCCAAGCGACAGCAACAACAACAACAGCAACAACAACAGCAACAAGAACTACAACAACAGCTAAAAACTTGAAATTGAATTTGAAAATGATGGCAAAGTCATCATGTCTGGCAGTGTGGCGACAATTTGTGCATAAATCAAATTAGGTTGTCAATCTGCTGCTTCAGCTACTGCTGTAAATGTATCTGTATCTGTAGCTGTTGCTCTGTTGCTGTATCTGTATCTTTAGTAGCGTGCGTATCTGTATCTTTGTATCTCTGCAATAACTTCATTAGCATTACAACCGTTTCATCTTCAGCATTGACTGACTGACTGACGTGTAGTAGTTTTGTTCTACTACAATAAATACAAATTCTATGTACAGTGAAGCGCCGCTAACACGAATTTCGTGTGCTATTGGAAAATTTAACTAATCACTGACAGTGAATGGAAATTGCATTCTGGAGTTTTAAAATTTGCATCAATTCGATTATTTATCGATAACTTGCAATAACCGTAAAACAACGATTACCCAGACAAAATTGTAAAATCAACTAGAAGTTAGTGTAAGAATCATCTAAAATAGCGAGTTTCATTCAACAAAATCCAAATAAACTCAAAATCCAATATAGAAATTTTGTGAAATCTATCGAAAATATCGATTTTTATTTAACAAAATCCAAAGAAATTAGAAATGCGACATAGAAAGTTTGAGAAATCTGCTTAAAGTTAGTACTTTCTACAATCGACTCATTAGTTTTGCAACATTTCAACAATTTATCGATTTTATCGAATTGTTTCAAAACAGATTTGTTGTAAAATGAACTCTTCTTATAGAATCTATCGATTATTTCGATTTTTAACAACAAAATTTCATGGTCATCATTGTAAAATCTATCAATCTTACGATTATTACGATCTTTAACCAAACAATTCTTATCAAATTTGGTATATAAATAATACTAAAATAAGTGAATTTACCCATAACTCCCATTCAAAGTCTTAAATACCCTATTAAACACAAAGTTTTAACTCAAACCTTTAAGAACACAAATTTAGAGTTCCTTCACCTCTCGGTGTCACTTAGGCAAACATGACTGTATTTTTTTTTTTGTGGTTTCTTATGCATGTATATTGACTTCTAAGTGGCATTTTAGCTTTGGCATTAGGTGCTGGCGAAATTTTTACCATGATACTTATTTCTCAATAGCACTTCACATTTCTGAAGATACCAAAAGCGTCGGGGCGCTCACTTAAAGCGTGTTACTTTCAATGGACAGCGGCTCGAAGAGGTTACGAGGGCACTACGATAGAGGGAGAGGGAAAGTGAGATGGATAGTGTGAGTGAGTGGGATAGAGACAGGCGACTGGAGGAGACGGAAAAACATGTTTGGATCGACGTTCGACTCTTTTTTTTTTTATTTTGCGCCGGCTTCCGGTTTCGTTCGGCGAGTGGAGTGGTTCATTATTGTGGCTCATAGACTAAAGTAGCATTTGACGAATGCGACGCCACCACCGTCGCCGTCGTCGTCGTCGCTTTGACTGTAAACGAATTAACATATGAAACTATGCGATAAAGTGTGGACTTGCTTCGATAGCAGCCGCCGCATTGCGCGAGTGCTCTGATACACTCAGAGAAAAGGGTAGTAAGTACCAACTGGATTTGAAATTGATACAAACAACAGTTAACAGAGCTGTTGTAGTGTTAACATGTACGCAAAGGCACACTGTTAAAAAAATTAAAGGTTTTCTTCAATTAAACTTTCACTAGTAATTTAAATAAAGTTAACATATCTACATTAACAGCTGTAGTCATTAACTTCTATACCCATATGCAGCATGTAAAATTAACAGCTGTTAAAATGTTAACACCGCAAAGTTAACATAAGGTTGTGTAAAGTCAAGATTTTATGCAAAGCATGAAACTAACAGTTGCCAGCAAAAGAAAATTTCTGCTCTGTTAAGCTAACAGCAAATGTAAAGAAAACTAAACAGAACTATGTTAACATAAGTATGAAATGACAAGCTTTCCAGTAGTAATTTTCTGTCTAGAAAGTCAACAGCTGTTTTCAAATTTAAGCAACTGCACTGTTAAGCGAACAGCTGATGTAAACGAATGTATGTAGTGATAACAGAGCTCCTGGTAAACTCTGTTAAAGAAAATCTAAATTTAAAAAGAAATGCCACCTAAAAATCACTACAAGTCCTTTTTATAAAACATTCTTAATATTTAGTTAATATATTTATATTATTTTTTTTCAGTAATTTGTTATTATTTTTTATTTAATTGATTCAAATTTTGATTCTTATATTTTTTTAAAAACATATTTTTTAATTTTTTTTATTTATTCATTTTTTATTATTTATTAAAAAGTTAAAATTCTTCATTTTTTATTTTTTATTGTTTGCTATCAATTTTTTTTATTAAAACATTTAATTTTTATATTTATTTATTTTTATAATTTATTTATTTTACTTTTATATTTATTTATTAATTTTATTTATTTATTTATTAATTTTATTTTTTATTTATTTATTTTATTTTTATTTATTTATTATATTTTGTTTCACTTATTTTATATGTTTTTATTTATTAATTGCAAATAAATTTTTAAAGACTACTCTGAAATTTCTCCCAGTGTAGTGCTCATAATAAGCAACACTGGCGACGACGCGCTGCTATGCGAAGGTCACACACCATCAACAGCAGCAACAACACCAACAACACTAACAACAACAACAGCAAGACGAGTGTCTGCCCAGTGGCGATAGTTGGTACGAGGGGGCGTGGTACGTGGGCGGAGTTGGAGACGAAGGCGCTAACAAAATGTTAAGCGTAGACTTGCTTTGCATTCCATTGTGGAAAATTTGTCATCAGCAAAACAGATAGAAAGAGAGAGGACAAAGAGAAAGAAAGAGAGAGAGGGAGAGTACGAGAGAACAAGTGAAAGAAAGAGAAAGGTCAATAGAGTGGAAACTCTATGAAGCGATAAAAACCGAGACAATTTTGTGTGGCAAGTGAATGTACTCATAATATTCACGAGTGCGTTCAAGTGAGTGCGGACATAATCCATGATAATTCACTTCCAACGATTTCAAGTATCCCCAAAAAGAAAACAAAAAAAAAATACTAAAGATAATATACCAAAAATATTCACAGATTAATATAGACTTAAGTCAATGGCATAAAACGATTTTCTGAACATTTTGAATGCTCGATTTATTGGGCTATGAATTTGTTTATCACTCAATTAGTTTTCGTATTGGTATTAGTACTAGTATTAGTACAAATACTAAAACTTGCTTATGTGTATCACAACACATTAAATGAACAGTTTATTAAATCATTGGCAAGTCAACTAAGTGACTGTAATAATACTAGATTTGATATGTTGTTGATCAGTTAAACTTTTTAATCTGTCCTTCCAGAATATGAGCCGACTGTAAAAGACCCTGTACTCATTCTAGTGCGGTTTTCCATATAAATCATCAATTTTCGAACGATTGTCCTATGGGAGTTATAGGCTATAGCTGTACAATCAAAGTTGGTGAGGATAGTTATAATGATACCATACACATAACGTGTGAATCTAGCTATTCGCTTTCAAGTTATGATGATGTGAAAATACTTCCAAATATGAAAGTTTTTTTTTTTTTTTTTTTTTTTTTTTTTTTTTTTTACAGGGTATTCGAAACCACACTTGCTCTATTGGATCATGTGTGTAAAGTTTTTTAATAACGCTAGCGTGTGGATGAAACCACAAGCTTCGAGCTTAAGCAGCGGTTTTAACGACTCCCGATAATATCTAAATATATGCCCACATGCCCCTATATAGAGAGTTAACGATTTTCTATATTCAACTGCAGACAGATTGGGGAAGTTGGGTAAGGGGGTGTGGGAGGAGGGGGCGTATCAACTTTGGAGCTGCCTGACATTGCCGTGCAAATGCAATTGCGCAGCAACAAAAAAAACGGTTTAATTGCATTTCCAGTATTGCCGCAGATATGTCGGATTCGGAGTTGAATCCAAATGGCAGCTATGTTTATTTATGAGTCGATTCGAGTCAAGTCGAGTCAATTCGAGACTCAACTCAACTCGAATCAATCGACGGGGGCCACTCTCGGTTGCCCGCAGAGTTGCGTTTTGCTTCGAAAATGCAAATTTTCAGTTGCAGAAAAAAGCTATAGCAAACAGAAATACACTGTTCAAAAAAGTGAAATTTTATAAAACAGGAATAAGGTCAATAAAAATACTAAATACTTCAAATTTTGAAGAACATTTGTTCAAAGATACCAAAAAAGATACCATTAAATTCACTTCACTTCACTTCACCAACTAATTGTTATAACTTTTTGTCTTAAGAGTCTTAAAAAAAGTTCTTAAATATTTTGAGAATTCTTTGATTTAAAATTAAGTCTCAAAAGTCATAGCTTTGAGAGTCTTTGAGTTTGAAACCCCCTTTTTTTTTAACAGTGTACACATACAAGTAAAAACAAAAAGCTTTGGTCTTAGGGGCTGTGACAGAAGACAAGCAACTAGCAAACAACAGCAACAACAACAAATTGTCGCTCAAGGACATTTTCAAAGTACAAACAAACGTCGCAAATTGTGACTGAGAAGAAGAAGAAGAAGAGGAAGAAAACGAGTTTCAAATGCCATCGAGAAAGAAATGCGCTAAGAAAACCAAACATAACCCTAAACACCAGCTGACAGTTGACTCCCAAGTGTGTGTGTGTGTGTGTGCGAGTGTATTCGAATAACAATACTACATTAATAACATGCACAACAACAACAACAACAACTGGGACAACCCTTAATTTCAATACATTCCCAAAAAAGTAGAAAAAGCTACAATCGCATAGACTTTAAAAGACCTCGTACTTAGTATAGAGCAAACAGATAACATCTCAGTATCCATAGAATAAAATTTTACATACTAATTACTGCAGTTAAATCAAATCTTCCCTTTGAAGCTAAATGATATAGTGCTTCGATCCGAACTAAATTTAAGCAGAATACTTCAAAGTGTACTTTACATATAATGTGTAAATTTGGTGGAGGTAGCTTCACTTTTACCAAAGTTATGGTGCTTTGAAAAAGTTTTTTTGTTTTAAGTTTTCAGGAAAAATTAGAAGAATAAAAGATTTCATACTTAAACGACTCACACACCTCTACTCCTGCTCCTTTTCTGTTAAAAACCTTTTATATCCCAATACTATTTCTAATTACAGGGTCTAAGAAGCCAAATTTCAAAAGAAGAGCTGAGCGTAGTTTAAAGAGAGCAGCAAAATTGAGGTGCAGTTATAAATTTTATTGGGTTAAAACCTAAAAATTATAAAATTTGCTATTGATTAGTAGCATACCCTGTAAAATTTATGTTTCATATAAAGTGCATGAAAAATTTAATACGGAATGGAACACTCTTGGGAAAACTAGTACCCTGTAGTGTCATTTTATAGTTTTAGTTCATATATAAACTTCTTACTAAACATCATTCGAACTTTTTATATAATTTTCATATTTATGGGTATTACCAAAAAAATTTCTATAATTTTCCTAGGAATGCATGCTTTGGTCTCTTTACGTAAACAAGAGTTTTTACTGATATTTTTGTAAATATGCAAATTTGACTAAATTATAGTGCTTGTTAATTAAATAAGTGGTTTAACTCAAGCCCTGTAGCATACAAATGCAGGGTATATGGGGATATTTGGAAAGTTAAACATTTTTTTAACTTTTCCGCTTAAATATAGGAGTATTATGAGCTCTTAGCTTACGAAACAGTTTTAAAGCTTATAAAAAAGTGTAAGTGACATAAAGTTCAGTTTCTCTAATAAACTATATTAAAGAAAATTGAGTAAAATTCTGTTAAATGCGATGAAAATTCTGAATTGAATTGAATGTTGGTCATAATTGTGGAGTTTTGGGCACGTTTTACCCACTCAAACTATAAAAAGTCTGTACAAATTAGAGTTTAGTTCTATCTAGTAGGTAATATTTATATGTACATCAAAAATATATAACTTTCCAATCCAAGTTGTCTCTATGAATTTATCTAAATATATATCTTTTGTGCAGGGTATCTAGCTAGTCGCTTGCTACAGTTTTCTTAGTTGTTGTTTTCAAAAATGCTACCAAATGATCAACTATAACAATAATAATCATCATCATCATCATCATCATAATGATGATGATATCAACAATGTGCGCTGCGTCATAGGTTGAAAACACACACAAACACACACACACACACACACACACACACACACACACACACACACACACACACACACACACACACACACACACACACTTATATATAGAGACATAGACAGGGTAGTCTACACTCGTGCCACATAATATGCGGCATGATATTGAAGCAACAGCTTTTCTTGCTTCTCGATTACGCATACGACGCCTGTGTGTGACAACAACAAGAGAAACAACAACAACAAGAGCAACAACAACAACAACAAGAGCAACAACAACAACAACACTCGCAGCACAAGCAGGTAGCAAACAACGGTAAATGGCTGGCAAGCATAATATTAGCAGCCGGCTTAAGTGCAATCCATTCATAAGCGAACGAACAACTGAAACGGATAAGCGCCGACTAACAGCGAGAGAGGGAGAGTGAGAAAGAAAGAGAGGGAGAGGGAGAACAACCGTGCGAGTGAGCGAGCGCACATGAGGATGAGAACAAGAATGAAAACAGGAACGAACGGTAAAGGCAACGGCAATATGAATGGGAACGGGATAAACTATAAGGATAAGAAAAATTTCTGACTTCCTTGCTTGGCTAGTGCTGTCAGCACTGGCCATAAATAAGCTAGATTTAGTACACACTTAATTGTCATGGAAATGCTTTTAGCTATAAATGAGATTATTAATGATAGAGTTACTGACTTGCTTGAATTGTCCATTTGTTAAATACTATACAACAATTTCTTTAAGAAATCAATTTTTGAATAAAGTATATACACTGTAAAAATATATATTGGGTAAAAAGGTTTGAAAGTAAAAAAAAACAAGCCATCATTAGTAACTTTCGGCTTGCATTAGAGTAAAATATTATTTTTTTAATTACTAAATAAATATAATATAATTTAAAACTTTTTAATGAATGAATGACTTGTAATTAAAATGGCAAATTTTGATTTGGTTTAGCGATCTTTTGATATCTGTGAGTGCAATGTAGTGCAAATGATCAAATTTAGCTTGAAATGCTGCCAGCACTGTTTGTTGACCCAACAACGCTCTCTTTTGTCGCTCTCTCTCTCTCTCTCTTTCTTACGCTCTCGCTGTAGCTCTCAGGCTGCTTCTATTACTTTGTTGCTGGTGTGCACGTCCTAAGCGCGTGCACAGGCAGCAGACGGACAGAGAGACGGAGAGACAGACAGACGGTCGGACTGACTGACTGACTGGCAACAACAGCCGCTTCTTATTGACATTGGAGGCCTTGTGGCTCGAGTAACACCCGGCGCAGATGCTAAATAAGAAGCAGGAATTAAAGTGCAAAGGTGTGCGACAACAACAACAACAACAACAGCAGTAAGGAGTAAGGAGTAAGGAGTAAGAAGTAAGAGTAAAAGGGAGAGACAGAAAAAGGACCGAACATGTGTGCGTGTGTGTGCACCGAGTACTTAGCGTACTCACAATGCCAGGATACGAGTCAATATACAACAACACAAAAAAGCAACCAAGCGATTGCATTAAGAAATCTCTTCACAGTCTTTTTCTTCTTCCTCCCCACTCCCCTCTCTCCATTCACCTCTCTCATACTGTTACTCTCTCCCTCTGCCACTCTCACACACACTTAAACACTCACATGCAAATACATTGCCAAATACGCAGTGAAATTTCAAAAGCGCAATTCAAATGGCTTTTAAGGGAATTTGTTTTTGTTTTTTTTTTTTAGCTTTTAAAGGCTAACACGCAGTTAAACTCATTTTTAAATAGGCTAAAAATGGACTAAAAATCAAAAATGACATAAGAACTGACGATCAACAAGTTATCAACACGTTGAATTTTATCTCTCAAATGGATCAGACAAAAAACAAGACCATAAAATTATTAGATCACTTTTTCGAAAAGGAATGCAAGCTAAATTTTAGCTTAAGCGATAGGCTATAGTTGTACGATCGGGACAAAATTTGGCAGGGATATAAAGAGTCATGATTCACATATATTGTGTGACTTTCTTAAGGATCGGTGAATACAAAGTAAATTTTTTTATACGAATCTCCTATTTTCAACCGACTTGTCCTATGGGAGCTATAGGCTATAGTTGACCCATCTGCAACAAACTTGGTGAGGATAGTTATAATTACGATGTACACATAATGTATAAGTTTGGTTGCAATGGCTCAACAAACAATAAATGTCCTCGTACAAATATCGCATTTTCGAGCGATTTGTCCTATGGGAGCTATAGGATAGAGAAGTCTGATTTGGACCAAACTTGGTGAGGATAGTTATAATCACAATATACACATAATGTGTGAGTTTGGTTGTGATCGCTCAACTTACACTACACGTCTTCATGCAAATATCTCATTTTTGACCTATTTGCACTATGGGAGCTATAGGATATAGTTGTCCGATTTGGACAAAACTTGGGGATTATAGTTATAACTATGATATACACATAATGTGTGAGTTTGGTTGCAATTGCTCAATTAACACTACATGTCTTCAGACAAATATCTCATTTTCGACCTATTTGTCCTATGGGAGCTTTAGGCTATAGTTGTCCGGTCTGGTAAGGATAGTTATGTTTGCTTCTGCCTGTTACGCACATTTCGCACCTGACTAATCTTATAGACCCTGTACTCGTTTTGAGTACGAGGTCTTAAAATTGTTATTTTTAATACAAAACAATAATTCAATGAGCTCTTTATAAAAACTTATGTTCTCCCTATGCTTATATCATAAAAATATAAGTTTTTTGTATAAAAATTAACAAAATTTTTAATATAACAGTAAATGTGTTCTAAATTTTAAACAAATTTTTCTGTAACTGAAACGACTTTTTAAAAAGTAGTTATTTCTAAATAACTGATCAATCTAATGAGGACAGAGGAACAGATTTTAGTTTGCTTTACAAGAAAATATATATTTATATGTAAGCTCAAATTAAACAAAACTGTCAATTAAATGCATTGCCTAATAAAACTACAATATATTTAAAAATTTAATTATTATGTAAATTGTTAAACAATTAAATGCAAATTGTTTAAATCAACTTAAATGCTATAAAAGGATTACAACCAGATAGTTCAGTTTTAATGACCAAAATAATGGATAGCACAGAGTTATATAGAACAATTTAGAATTTAAAATAACTAACAAACTTTTTTTGTAGTAGATATATAGTATATAGATAATTATATACGAAATGGTAGTACTTTTGATGGGTTTTAAGATCAAAGCAAAGTGATTTATGAGTGCAACTGATTGTACGAATCAACGTGTACGTAAACATACAAACACAACTGTTTTCTCAAGTTTCTACTGCGAAATTTTGGGCAAAACAAAAAAGTTTTGCAAAATTTCATAAAAATAAAATTCTGTTGACATTATCAAGAAAATAAGTATTAGAGTAAATTGTTTAATCTATAATTTGTTGTATCACAGTTATGTTGAAATGTTTGTGTGTGTGAGTGTGTGTGTGTGTGTATGTGTGTGTGTGTGTGTGTATGTGTGTGTGTGTGTGTATGTGTGTGTGTGTGTGTGTATGTGTGTGTGTGTGTGTGTGTGTTTGTGTGTGACTGGCGAACTAAATTGAACTGAACTCTATTCAAATTTCGCCGACTCTTTGGAATTTTTTGTTGTTTTTTGCCACTGCTGATATCTCGGCAAATTTAGCGGGAAAAAAAAGCGAGAAAAAAATTAAAATAAAATTCCATTCATTATCAGAAGGCACAGCACACATACAAGTAAACATGTGTGTGTGTGTGTGTGTGTGTGTATACACATTAATACTTTAATAAATCGTCAAAAATTTCGAGTAATTTCTTGCCGTTTGTTGCTGTTGTTGTTGTTGCTAGTGTTGCACGTTGTTGCAGGATGAACAGCAGCAGCAACAACAACAAGCAAACTTTTTGCTTCTTTTGTGTTGTTGTTGTTGTTGTTGTTGCTGCTGTTGCAGCCAGCAAATAAAATTGCCAAATAAGCGATGAAAATTTTTGTCAGCCGCAAACTTGTTGCTCCGCATATGAGAATGTATGTGTGTCTGTATGTGTGAGATGGTGTATGTGTGTGTAAGTGAGCTAGTGAGCGCGGCGTATGCCTCTGTGTGTGTGTGTGTGTGTGTATTTTAGGCTTACTTTTAATAATTAATTATATTTGTATTTTTTTTTTGGTTGCTTAGCTTTTTATTTTGATTTTGATTTCGATTTTCATTTGTTGCGCACTTTTCACCAATAACAAAACAAAAAAAAAAAAAACTTAAACACAAAACAAAAACAAACTTTATTTTACGTATTATTTATATTCTTGTTGTTATTGTTGTTGTTATTCGCGTTCGCAATGAATTTGCACGTCAAAGTCGACACAACTACAGTCACACTTAGGCACACACACACACTTAGACACTGAGTCGTACACGTGTATGCTTTTTGCATGTGCATAAGCGTTTTTATAGTCTATATTTGCACTAGTGTGCGTGCGTTTGCGTGTGTGTGTGTGCGACGGGGCGTATGAGCAACGACAGAGGCGAAAACTTTGCCACTTTGTTTCGTCGCTGAATTTTTGTCTGCGCAAAACAAAACACAACAAAAACAAAAACACACAAAATAATAATAATAATAAAAAAAAACGCACACAAAACAAAAACAAAACGCAAACGTCAAAGTAACGCGCAAATTTTTACACACTGACGTCGCTGCTGCTGCTGGTGTTGCGACCGCGGCGGCGTCGTCGTCGTCGTCGCGTCGCGTTTTAATGCGGTCTCCACGCGCGTTGTAAGCGATTCGACAGGTAGAGCAGCACTGAATTCGTTTACGCTCAGCACAGCGACCAAAACCGCCGCGACACAACGACGACGACGATGGCAAACAGCGTAACAGCGAGTGCGAAGCAAGCAGCGTACATGGCTCTCTTTCACTCTTGCACATCCACTGCCGCTCACTCACTCTCTCTCGGAGAGTAAGAGTATGAGAGCACGAGCACGAACGCAACAATTGCTTTCGTTGTTGTTATTGCTGTTTTTGTAATACATTTTACATTGTGTGGTCCACAAGTTGGCGTCGTCGTCATCATCGTGGCCGTCGTCGTCGGGCAGGCAACTGTAAATGTTGCTTGCGTTATGCAACAACAGCGACAACGACAACGATACACGAGTGATTCTGATTGGTCGCAGGACGTGCAGCCGAATAGCCAAAGCCAGCCGAACACACTAAACCGAACGAGCCGAGCTCACTGCTCTCACTCACACCAGCAGCAAACGTTTGACCGCTCTCATAGTAACTACCAGCTGCTGGTCAAGCAATTGAGCGTAAAAAGAGTAACTGAAGCCACTAAAGCCGCTGACGTCGCTGCCATCGTTGCTTGCCATTGCTGACGTCGCTGCCGCCGTGGTAGGCTTGTTGTGTTCCCAATGAGAAGAAGGAAACGAAACGTTTCACTCGCAGTCGGTAAGTAGTGAGCTTGGCATAGCAACTGAAATGTCATCGTCATGCTGTGTTATCTCACTATCACCATTATTCAGACAGTATAGTCGGAGAGAGGATATTGCGATCAACTAAGTAGTACTAATCACGACCAGTAACGAAAGCAGTAAACAAAAACACACACACGCATATTGGAAATTGACTAAAAAGATCGCAAACTGTTGATATCTCATACGAAAACTAATTTAGAGCAGTCTAATTATGATTAGTTAATGTTTTAAATGGTCAAAATAAAAGAAAAATACCAACAAAAATACCAATACTAAAAAATAAATACTAAATGTTTCAACATTTTGAAATTATCATAGACATTTTTTTAGTATAAAGTGTGTAAAAATAAATGTTTAAACTTTAGATTGAGTTTTAATGAAAATCTTATCAAGATTTTTTTTAAGTAGAAAATAAATATGAGTATTTTTTTAAATGAAGAACCGTTTGATGACAATTTTTATTATATTTTATTTGTTTTAAAAACAAATTTTGTCTCGGAATTCAAAAATTTATTTAAATTCAATTTATTTGTAGTCAAATTCCATACTTGTTTCGACAATATTTGATTTATATATGTATAACACAATTTAGGATAAATTTTTAATTTGATAACTGCATTTTTGCAGTTGACTTGATTATTGAATTGATAACTTTATTAAGGAAACTAAAAAAGTATCTGAAACCTTCAAAACCTTTTAATTTTAAAGCAAATTTTAGCAATTTTCAATGTAGAACTGTTTTGAAAATGTCTGTATATAACCAGACATATTTTGCGTACCTTTCAAAAAAAAACCTTATCAAAATTTCCCAAGAATTATTGAATTATGATTTCATCACAATATGTACATGCCCCGATAAATACAGCCACAATATTCTAGTTCAATTTCAATGATGCAATCTTCATTAACATTTCAATTCCTTTGTTTAGCTATTAATTTCATCATTCGAAGTAAATGAATTACAACAAATTGTTTCACAATTTCAGGTAATGTACTATTAAACAATCACTGTGAGAATAATAATAAAAAAAAACTAAAACAAAAACATTTGAAAACTCAACTTTTTAACTAACTCAAAAAAATACCCTTTAAAATAGGAGTTTAAATTTGATTATTTTTACCAATTAAGTAAACGTAACTCTTGTTATCAAATTCAGCTAGACAAAAATCTGGTAATCCGAAACTCGACACACGAATGACATTTGAGTTGAACAGGAAGTGTCTAAGTTTTCGTATTGAATTGAAATTGAAATTGGAAGTGGAACTCTAACTCTAACTCTGACTCTAACTCTGGCACTGACTGTAACTGTATCTGTTTAATATCACACTGTCAACAACAATAATCAAAAACAACAAAAGTTAAAACAAGTAAAAAAAAGGCTACAGTCGAGCAAACCGACCCTAAAAGACCCTGTAGTGCCAAATTTCCCAAGCAAATCACCAATTTTCGAACAGTTTGCCCTATAGAAGCTATAGGTTAGCGTTGTCCGATCTGGACCAATTCTGGTGAGGGTATATAGAGTCATGTTGTACACATAATGTGTGAGTTTGGTTGAGGTCGCTCTACTAACAATACATGTCTTCGTACAAATGTTTCACTTTCGACCGATTTGTCATATGAAAGCTATAGGATATAGTTGTCCGATATGGACCAACTTTGATAGGGATAGAAAGAGTCAAAATACATACATAAAATGTCAGGTTGGTAGAGATCGGTTAATAAAAACCAAATCTTTTCATACAAATCAGCACTTCTTGACCGATTTGTCGTATGGGAGCTATAGGCTATTGTTGCCCGATCCGGATCAAACTTAGTGAGGATAGTTATAATGGTACCGTACATATAATATGTATTTGGTCTCCCTAGCTCTATTTGTTTCCAAGTTATGGTGATCTGAAAAAAAGTCTTTCTCAATTTTTTAGGGCGGTTAGGGGCGTGGCAATAATTTATAATAAACTGGATCTGCCTGACACATAGACGACCTTTCATTATAAATTTGGTGTCTCTAGCTCTTATAGCTTCTAAGATACAGCTGTTGATACAGACGGGCGGACATTGCTATATTGACTCGGAAGTTGCTGCTGATCAAGAATATATATACTTTATGGTATCAGAAAATCCTACTTCTGCCTGTTACGCACATTTCGTTTGTGAAAAATCCAATACACCCTGTATGCTTTTCAACTACAGGGTCTAAAAATAAAGTAAAACAAGTACAAAATCCAGACAGCAATTAGCGATAAAGCATTCAAATTGTTTTCTAGTTTTTCGTTACGTTTCCAAACGTTTTATTTTATTTATTTATTTATTTATAATTTTTTTTTTTTTTTTTTTTTTGCTTTTGTTGATTTGCGAGTTTTGCCAGAAAGCAACAAAAATGTTTGTAATTCATTTGATTATTATTTGTTGTTGTTGTTTTTAGTGATAAACTGCGTTTTTCTTCACTAAACTGAATCTGTTGTCGTCGAATTTTGTTTGATTTTTTTTCTCTCTTTTTTTTTTTGCACACTTTGTTGATAAGATAAGGGAACTTTCTGGCTAGTGTTGGCTGACATGGTATTACCCAGCGAAGCCATATAAAAAGTACACACTCACACACACACACACAGCTACACAAAAAATAATAATAATGCGAAAAAAAAATACTGTAAATTGAGCGCTCGTGCCACATGTCCCTTGATAACACCGCTGAACGTAGACTGGCGGTGGTACTGCAGGAGGTCGCTTAACCAGCCTGTCTGAGTCATCCATATAGGGTATAAATATGGCGCGAGAGTCCATTAAAGGTGAATCATTCATGTCAAAAATAAATATATAAGTAATAAAGAAAGAGCGACGACAGTGAAAGACCCTGTACGAAGCACAATGCCGTAAAGGACGACTAAACTTAACGACTAAAAACGCTTTCTAGCGGGCGTGGCAACTACAAAACTGATCTGCGTGCAGCATAAACTAAACTACATGCCAAATATGGTCACCTTAGCGCCTAAAGTGTCTAAAATCAAACTTTTTAAACAGACAGTCTGAAAATCTAAGTGACTGGCATCTCTATATCGCCCCAAATGCTGCTGCTGATCAAGCATATATAAGCTATAGTATCGAAAAAGTATTAAGATACATTTTTCGCACACAAACCTTAAACACCCTGTTACTCCATTTACATACAGTTACCAAAAATGCAAACTGTCAATTTATTTTCCACCTGAAGCCCCTCCGCCAATTACAAAACTGATCTGCGTGCAGCATAAACTAAACTGCATGCCAAATATGGTAACCCTAGCGCCTAAAGTCTCTAAAATCAAACTTTTTAAACAGACTGACTGCAAATCTAAGTGACTGGCATCTCTATATCGCCCCAACTGCTGCTGCTGATCAAGCATATATATGCTATAGTATCGAAAAAATATTAAGATACATTTTTCGCCCACAAACCTTAAACACCCTGTTACTCCATTTACATACAGTTACCAAAAATGCAGACTGTCAATTTATTTTCCCAGTGCAGCCCCCCCCCCAACCACCCCACGCCCCACTGAACGGAACGTCCCTGCTGCTTCGCCATGTCTTAAAGCGCCCTTGACCCATAGCAATGCATTTGCCAGATACATTTTGGGTTTGTATCTTTGTATCTTTTGGACATAAAGGGCAGCTTTAAAATGCTGTGTATGCGGTGAAAGGCGTTTGGCTAAAACTGCTGGCTTCAAACTAAGTTTTGTGCTAACAAAATTGCCAAAGAAAGATGGAGGGGGAGAGCGAGGGGGAGGGAGGAGAAAGGGAGCAGAGGGAGGGAGAGAAAATTGCTGCTTATGTTTAATTTCTTTTCTATTTTCTTTCCATTTTGTTTGCCATTATTTTTATTGTCTTTTTCTATGAGTGTGTGTGTGTGTGTATGTGTGTTGTGTGTGTGTGTGTGTGTGTGTGTGCTTTTTGCTCACGTTTTGTGCGCCAAATTTCCATCGTGCTCTTGACCATGCTAACAAACTTGTTTGAAAGCCTACACGCTGCCCAAATTGTCGCCGTTTTCAAACAATGAATAGTAGTAACTACAGCTGCAATTGTACACACAGAGAGATGCACAGCTACAGATACAGATACAAAGATACATTTACATGCACTACCGCCGTTACAGATACAAATGCAGCGAGGCGAGTGCAATGGACAATGGATACTTGAATGTGGACTTTGAAGAGACTTGGTGAGATTTTTTTTTTATTTAGTTTTTCTTTCATTTTCTTTAATTTTCCTTCATTTTCTTTCTTTTTTTTTGGCACATATAAGTCAAGAAGAACGGAAATAAAATGTGAACGCACACACAAAGTCCAGACAGAGAGCGAAAAGGGAGCGAGAGAGCGAAAGGGAGAGAGGGAGAGGGAGGGCGAGGGGAGAGGAGAGCGTAATGATGTCAAAATGGTCACGGTTACTTGCACATGGGCAGAAAATTGTGACCGTCACAAAAGTGGGAGAGAATGTCGTGAGAACGCGACGCAAAGAGACGCGAGTCTCTGCCAGGGACAAGGCACAAAGTAGAAGAGGAAGATGAAGAGGGAGAGGAAGAAGAAGAGAAGGCAAAGAAGCGTCCAACCGTGCAGAGACTGCATATGACGATCAGACAGAGAGAGAGAGAGAGGGAGTGGTAGAAAGAGAGAGATGCAGAGAGAGGGGGAGAAAGCAAGAGGAACTAAGATAGTGCTGGAGAGCAGTGCAGCCAACAACTGATTACAAAAAAAAAGCTAAACTAACACTGCAAAGGATAAAAAGAGCATAAATTTAGTTAAATAGTTAATAATAAAAGATTTTGTATGAAAGTGATGTTCTTGGGACTGTAAAATTCGTCCGGCTAAGAGAGCTGTCAGCCTGAGAGAGCTGTCCGCGCGTAGGGCTTTCACTCTAGTTCAATTCTACACGTTTTTCAAGGGAAATTTTTGCGAATTTCCTAAAGTTTAGCTTTTAAAAATAAATAAATTTATTTATTTAATCAATTTTGTTTTTTAATTAAAAGGCAAAGATTTCTAGCTAAAAGAACTGCTCCAAAAATCCTTTAATTTCTTTAAATAAAAAGACAAAGATCTGTCCGGAAAAAAGGCTAGCAAAGCAGCACTGTTAGGGCGAGTGAGTCGCCAGGGCGGACAGTTAGGAATGGGGTAATGAATGATTAAGTGTTGTGATAATCAAAACTGTAGACAACTGAAAAGAAAGACACGTATGTACACACACACACACACTCATACCTACACACTGAAACCCACTCGTACATGTTTGAATGACAAGTTCCTGAAAGCTTCAAAAAAGGAAACTTTAAAAATTTTAAATTTCAAAAAATTTAGTTTATTTTATAGCTAAAACAATTTAGAAAGGCTGCCGTCGAGCAAGCTGACTGGAAAAGACCCTGTACTCATTCTACTGCTCGTTCTTTCATACAAATCGTCAATTTTCGACCTATTTCCCCTACGGCAGCTATAGGCTATAGTTGTCCGATCTTACCGAAATTTGGTAGGGATACATAGAGTCAAGATTTACACATGATATGTGACTTTGGTTGAGATTGGTTCGTTAGAACTAAATTTTTTCAGACAAACTTCCTACTTTCGAACGATTTGTCCTATGGAAGCTATAGGCTATAGTTGTCCGATCTGAATCAAACTTAGTAAGGATAGTTATAATGGTACCACATACATAATGTGTGAATTTGGTTCGGATAGCGTTAGTCGTTTCCAAGTTATGGTGATGTGAAAATATTTTTACAATTTTCGAGGGTGGTAGGAGGCGTGGCAAATTTGTTATGTTAAGCGTATTTTAAAACAGTAAGATAGTATCTTATCTTAACTTAAAGATACACAACAAACTAAGTTTTAAAATAGAAAATAGAATTTTTTTTCCATTTTTCCCCATTTGAATCCTACCAAAATGGAGCAACTTCAATGCTAAATCAATTTTGCATATGAATCCATGAAAATCAGCATCTGCAACAATTTTCTCTTGGCCAAGTCAAATCCAGTTAGTGGCAAGTTTAACAACCTTGACCCAAAATGCGTGCAACAGGAGCGGGAGATGGAGAGGGAGGTGAAGGGGAGAGAGGGGGGAGAGAGAGTGTGGAAGACACAACAAGTAGACGGCTAATAGATGGGGCAACAAGCAAATCAGTGGGCGTGTCTGCACTCACAGCCCTTGCCCCTTACAGCACCAACTGCACCAGCACCTGTATCTGTATCTGTACCTGTGCGTGTATCTGTATCTGCACCTGTACGTGGCTACCTGTGCTCATTTGACTAATAGAACAATTATCGACGCCCACGGGCGCCGACGAGCTGCATGTGGCAAGAGGCGTCAGGCATGTGGCAGGAGGCATGTGGCATGGGGCAGGAGGCATCAGGCGTTGCATAAACATCACATTTGCGCTCATAATGCTGATGATAATGATGGTTATAATGATCATAATGATGATGATGATGACGTTAATGCTGATGGGCAGCTATAACCACAACAAGTCAACGCTGCAACAACAGGTTCGTCTACAGCTCAGTGGCGTAGCCAAAGAGGGGTTGCAAATAATACCCATTTAGTAACATTATTTAAAAAGGTTTTTGAAAAAATATATATATTTAGATAGCTTAATATGTATAATATTTTAATAAAATATTTTGAATAAATTTTGTAAGACACTGATAATATTAAAAGATATTTTTAAGTAAAATTAAAGATATGATAATTGTTGTTCAAGAAAATTGATCGAAAAAAAAATTTGAAAAATTTCTAAAATATAGAACACACTGAAAAAAATGTTTGAATAACATTGAAAAATATTGAAGATGCTTTTAATGTTTTTTGAAGGTTTTTTTTAACATTTGACTAAAGTGTATTTATATTTTTACATGACAAATTTTGTGTGTCTTAAAGTATATTCTGCTTAAAAAATTATTTTCTTTATAAAAAAATATAATTTGCATAAAAATTTGTATCTTAGGAATATGAACACCCTAAAATAGCGTATTTTGTTAAATACTTTCATATCTTAAACATTTGGTTAAGCACAATTTCCAGTGAAAGAATCTTAAACAAAATTAATCAAATAAATTTTTTTTAAAGAAGAAATTGATCTTAACCTAAACAACTATAGAATATTCTGTATTTTGTGCTCAACACAGCACTATTCAGTTTTAACTTCTCAATAAGAAAGAAATTCCCAAAGTCAAAAATTGTATACCAAAAGAAAGTTTAAAATTTGAAGTTTCTTATACTTGATCTTAAGTTGAATCAGGTTTAATACTTCTTGAACTCTTTACTTAATATATAAAGCAATTTATGTTATTAATACAAATTTGAAATTTAAACTAATTTAATTCAATTCAAAAAAAGTTAAAACCTTTTTTTTTTTTAAATTTGTATGCCTGGAAAAGCTAAAGATAGTTTTCTATAGATATAATTACTAAATTGCTCTCTCAAGTTTTCCTTCCCATCTTCTCCAACGATCCCCTCTCAAATCACATGCACTACGCCTCTGCTCTCTGCTCGTCAGCTGAAATGCGTGGCCAATAACACAAAGGTGAAAGGAAAACAAGTTCCGTTTCAAAGTTTTGCTCATCATCGGAATCATCAAACCACAATCCAAATATGCTTTTAGAAACTATGCTAGATACTAGATACATTTTGAGATGCCAGAGTATCTATTAAGTAGTAGTTACGAACACATTAGACCCAAAGTGCTCAAAAGTGCTAACCAACTGAAAATTATTTAAATTTTCCCAAATTGGGATCTGATGGGAATACTGTTACAATTTATTTGAATACAAGGTTTTTCCCACAAACGATAAGAATTTCTGTAAAAAATTATGAAATTTTTGTATATATAGAAATACCGTTGATAAAATTTCCGAGTATCGTAAAAAAGGAAATTCCAATATTCCCACAGAATTATTACACTCCAAAGTGAATTTAATTTTAGTTTTTCTTAGAAACATTGAATCCACAAGCATTCCACTTATAGACCACATAGTTCTACATCCACTTTAAGTTTACACGAGTTGAATACAAAATATATTCAATTATTATCGTTAATAGGATCACATACAATCCACATATAAAAGATTCAATTCTTATATAAAAATTAAGAGTTTAAACTATAGCATCCAAGTAGCCAAAGACATACAATCCACGTAACTTTCGCACACTATCCACATTTGTAATATTTTATATTTATTTATATATCGCACACAATCCACACATCTTCCACAAGATAGGTGAGCGTCAACACACTTTTTACTTATCATTCACATACTATCCACACACAATCTGCTAACAGCAAGCTTACTATACACCAACCAACTAAAATATCGTCCACTTACAATCCACACATAACTTGAATTTTTTCTACTTTCACAATTTCTATATACTATCAACATATCATCCACATATTCCCTAAAATGGCTTTCCTTACTATTAACAAACCAATAACATACCATCCACATACATTCTAAATACAATCCAAGAATTATCTACATACAATCCACAAATTTATTAAATTTACTAGTCCTATCGCATAAATATTAACCTCAAATTTCCTAATATAGCTTCCCTTACTATCCACAAGCAATCCACACATAATTTAACTACTTTCTAATTATACAATTTCCACATACAATCCAAAAATTACCCACATATCATCCAAAAATGCCTTAAAGGACCTTCCCTTACTAACCACAAACAAGCAACATACCATCCACATGCATTCCACATACAAATTACGAATTATGTACATACCATTCACAAATTTCCTTAATTAGCTTCCAGTACTATCCCCAAAACCAACATCAGACCTTCCACACACAGTCCACTTATTATCTACTGACAATCCACAAGTTCCAATTGTTCTCCACCCACAAAGTATCATACCACCCATCGTTAAACAACAACCATCTTCAAATTTGCACTCCAAATGCAATCCACACAGCTTCCACACACAGTAAATACTGTAAACAGCAACATCGATTCCTATAACCCACAATCCACATTGATTTTTACCCCCTCAACCTCCCCCCACCCCTTATTTTTTGTTTCTTATCTTGAAGCAGTAAAAAAAATGTGCAAAGTCTGATGCCAAATTGCTGTCTCTTTGGCAAAGCAAAGCATTTGCCTTAACAAGCTGCATACGACAATGGGCCCTAATGGGGAGGAGGAAAACAGGCGCAACAGAGACAAAGGGCTGGGGGAGAGAGTGAGAGAGAGACAGAGGGAGGACAGCAGATGCCACATGCCAAAACACAAAGCCAACAGGGGACGCGAAAAACGCGCGGGTGGAAACGATGACACATGCATCCCGGTTGCAGGCAAAAAACGCAAAAAAAAAAAAAAAGCGAAAACGAACGCAAATAAGCGACAAGGACGCGAAAAGAACAGAGAACAGTGGGGGGAAGGGGGGAGGAGGAGGAGGGAGAGATGCCAACGAGGCCATCGGGCTCAAAAATGTCAAGGCCCTTGGGTTTTTCGGTGGTCCTGGCAACCCGTTTGTGCCAACAAGGACAATAACAATCCAGTTAACAGTCTGCAAAAAAAAAAAAAAAAAAAAAAAAAAAAAAAAATCTTTACAACGTTGGAAACTTTGCCCCGATTGGAATTCATTGCCCAACAACAGTCATTCCAACAGCATCACAAAAAAAAAATTAGCATACTACTATTTAGTCTATTATTTATACTGTATTTCTAGTATTTTTTTTGGTTTGTATTCAAATTGACCAATAATTTGTAATGCGATACGATGTATCGATACTTTGTATCGCTTCAAAAACTCATTCAAATTCATTAAATCATGAAATTTGAGATTTTTAATGAATTTTGTATATGAACTTCATATTATGAAGTGAGACTTTCTAATCAGTTGTCGTTTCCATAAATCTATACATTTTTGACTTTAAATTCAGTTTAAAAGCTTCATTAAATCAAATCACAATTTGAAATTGGTTTAAAATTAGTGTAAGACACAGTATTAAATAAAAAAAATACTGTTATCTAGTTAGTTAGTCACAAATATTGTCAATTTGTCAACGATATAGCAGTAAAATAGTATAAACTGGATCATTTTAGCGATTAAAATACCAACTGATTATGATTATAACCGTCTGATGAGTATATCGAGTCTTATAACCTATGAAAATTTGGTTGGAAATCCGACGAATTTATCACATTATACAGTTGTTTGGAAAACTTAGCTGTTTTTTACATTGTATATATTTGATTGATCTAGATAAAGTACAGGGACTTTAATAGTTTATTTACTTTAGGTTCCTCTACTAGTATTTATCAACTTGGTAAAGAAATACCAACTATCATTCTTCTATTCCGACCCCATAAAGTATATATATTCTCGATCAGCATCAACAGACGAGTCGATATAGCAATGTCCGTCTGTCTGTCCGTCTGTAAAACAGCTGAATCTCAGAAACTATAAGAGCTAGAGTAACCAAATTTGGTATGAAAGTCAGACTATGCGTCAGGCAGATCAAGCTCATATCAAACTTTTGCCACGCCCCTTACCGCCTCCGTAAATTTGTATTACCATTTCCATAGCCCCATAACTTGGAAACTATTTAAGTTATTGTGACCAAATTTACACATTATGTGTGAGGTACCATTATAACTATCCACACCAAGTTTGATCCAGATCGTACAACTATAACCTATAGCTCCCATAGCACAAACTAGTCGAAATAAGCTTTAATGTATGAAAAAGTGCTCACTAGCATAAGTACAGGGTCTTTTGTAGCCTTTCTTACTCGTTCTAAATCCATTTAAACTACATTTGAATGACATGAGAATTTAGTTGATGGCAAATTATAGAATTATTTGCAAAAGTTTTGAATTGATTTGGAGAATGAGCGTAGAGTAAACGTGTAGCACAGATACCACAGCAAATGGCCTCATGGATTAATCATTTTATTGCTGTTGTTGCTGTTGTTGTTGTTGTTGTTGTTGTGGCAGCTGACGCTTAATCGTGTTCCAGCAAAACACTTTGGGCCAATCTTCATCGCAATGTTACTCTGGAATATTTACACGCCAATCATTTGTTGTTCTGGATAGTTATACCCGTTAAAAGTAGAGTAGTAGAGGGTATATTGCTTTTGTAGCCATATTGAAGTAGAAACGAATATGTTCAAAAAGTATAATTTATATAAACATTTATTCCTATTCACTATTTTTTTATATTATGTGCGTTTTTGTGGGGTTTTCTCTAGTATCTTCTGACTTACAGACTATAATAGCTAGAGACAGCAAATTTTAGTAGAGCAAATTCTTTGGTTTTTCAAAGTTACTTTTTGCTCTTGACTCATTTTCGGTGACCAACTACATTTGTTGAGTATTTTTGAAAATTTTCTATTAATTTTTCCAAAATCAACTTTTTGTTAGAAATTAGACCTAAAATTCGTTTAACGGGTAGTCGTTAGTTAGTCTCACATCTACACTCTCTTTTTCCCCTCTTTTTATCCCTTATTCACTCTTGCTCTCCCTTTTTCTTTTATTTTTAGACCCTGTACTTAAAAAAATAGTGTGGCTTAGCATTTTTGTGCGTAAAAGGCAAAAGAAAGGGAAAGTATACCTATATAGATATATCTATATCTATACCTATACCCATACCCATACCCATACCTATAACTATACCTATACCTATACCTATACCTATACCTATACCTATACCTATACCTATACCCATACCCATACCTATACCTATACCCATACCCATACCTATATCTATATCTATATCTATATCTATATCTATATCTATATCTATATCTATATCTATATCTATATCTATATCTATATCTATATCTATATCTATATCTATACCTATAACTATACCTATACCTATACCTATACCTATACCTATACCTATACCTATACCTATACCTATACCTATACCTATACCCATACCCATACCCATACCTATACCTATACCCATACCTATATCTATATCTATATCTATATCTATATCTATATCTATATCTATATCTATATCTATATCTATATCTATATCTATATCTATATCTATATCTATATCTATATCTATATCTATATCTATATCTATATCTATATCTATATCTATATCTATATCTATATCTATATCTATATCTATAACTATACCTATACCTATACCTATACCTATACCTATACCTATACCTATACCTATACCTATACCTATACCTATACCTATACCTATACCTATACCTATACCTATACCTATACCTATACCTATACCTATACCTATACCTATACCTATACCTATACCTATACCTATATCTTTACCTATACCTCTATCTAAATCAGTTTTTGCTAAGAAAAAGCTTTCTAGTTCCTCGAAAGATACAGGGTCTTTAGCAGTCAGTCCACTCGACTGTAGCCATTACTTTGGCTTTGCGTGTCAAATCAGATTTTGTAATTTCTGTTGTTTCCCCAACGCGTTTTCTAATTCTTTTTGGTTTCTCAGTCGCCGTACGCTTTGACGCCTTGCACTACGTGCAAATGGGTGTGTAAGTGTGTGTATGAGTGTGTGTGTGTGTGCGTTGTTTATAAACAGCAATAATGTAAACGCTGGTAGCACTTGTAAATGGTCTGTTAATTGCTCACGGTTTCTGAACACACACTCAAACACACTCCAACACACACACGCACACACACTCCGTCACACACACACACGCATATATAATGCAAACAGGGCGTGGCAAACAAAACGTTGAACAAAACCCTAAATTCTACATAACCTAAATCAGCCGCAAAGCAACGTTATGCCGCCCACTGCCACACCCCCTTAAGCACTGCCATAGAGTGGGCAAACAAGGCAAAGTTAACAAATGTTGCATGCAACAACAAGTTTATACAGACTGTCGAATCAAACAGGTGCAGCAACAAAATGGCCAACGCTCAGCGGTAGCTGAAACGGAAGCGGAAACGGAAACGACGCCTGCGGCAGCAGCAGCAACAGCTGCGGCAGCAACCCAAAATGGCCGCTAAATTGAAATGTGAATTGTGCGTGCAACAAAATTGCGTTTTTGGGCTAACCACACACACAGGGACACACTCACACACACACAGGGTCACACTCACACACACACACACAGGGACACACACTTTTGCATGAATTTCGTCCTCCAAGCACTGACCCAAATAATGCACTGCCTGTGTGAGAGTGTGTTAGTGTGTGTGATAGTGTGTGTGTGTTAGTGTGTGTGTGTTAGTGTGTGTGTGTTAGTGTGTGTGTTGGTGTGTGTGTGTTTTTGTCCTTGATGTCCTGTTGAGCTGACCAAAGGTCAATTGCACTATCCCTTCCCTTAGGCCAACTTCATCACCATATTGCCTGCTCTCCCTCCCTCTCTCTCCTCTCTCCTCACTCCCTCTCTCACGCTCTCTTGCGTCTGCCCCAGAGGCACGTTCCTAAATGGCTGATGGTTGCAAATTCGATTTCATTGTTTTTCAAAATGCATCCAATCGAAAATCATCAACCGATTTCATTCGAGTCCTTTCAACGCATTTCACTTCAATTTCAAACGTAGCTGCAGTGGACGCAGCAGGAGCAGTGCCGTAAAGCATAAGGGGGTGTGAGTGAGTAGGAGAGGAGAGGGAGGTGTTGGAGGGTTACTATTCAAACTTTGTGAATGCGCGTTAATCGGTGAAATGCAGACAAATGGGCTTAAAACGGAGCACTCTAGTGTAATGAAAAGACTCCAACTAGTGGGAAAGGCTTTAGTAGAGTGAGCCAACTATAAAAGACCCTGTACAACATTTTGAAGTACATTTATTTAGACACTTAAACAATTTTTGATCGATTTGTGCTATGGAAACTATAGGATATAGTTGACAGATCTAGACTATCATGTACATCTAGATATCAAATCAGGATATAAACTAGTAGTAAAGACTACCACTGTAAAAGTCTCATACTTATGGATATAGTTGACCGATTCGGACCAAATTTGGTAAGAATATATAGAGTCATAATATGCATATAATGTGTGAGTTTGGCTAAGATAGCTCAATTGAAGCGACATTTTTTCAAACAAATTAGATATTTTCAACCGATTTGTCCTATGGGAGCTATCGGATATAGTCGTCTGAATCGGATCAAATTTGGTGAGGATAGGTATAATGATACCATATGCATAATGTGTGCATTTAGTCCCCATATCTCAAAAAGTTTTCAAGTTATAGTGTGCGGAAAATGTTTTTTAACAATTTTGCGGAGGCGTGGCAACAATTTGAAATAAACTTGTTCTTCTCGCAAAGTACAGGGACTTTCATTTCACATTTGGTTGCTCTAGCGGCCGGACGGACAGTCGGACATCGCTTTGACGATTCGACTGTTGGTGCTGATC
Organism: Drosophila cardini; assembly: GCA_018903735.1. Taxonomy (NCBI): domain Eukaryota; kingdom Metazoa; phylum Arthropoda; class Insecta; order Diptera; family Drosophilidae; genus Drosophila; species Drosophila cardini. The sequence continues at coordinate 2,800,226 of JAEIGM010000010.1, forward strand.
AAGAATATATATACTTTATAGGGTCGGAAACGCCTCCTTCTGTGAAACCTAATAGACCCCTGTACTGTTTTGAGTACGGGGTCTCAAAAAACACGCTAAATTCAAAGTTTAAGACTTGAAGCTTAACACAAAGTCTCAGGACTAGTTGGACTTCAAACTACAGTGAACCCTCTCTTCACGGACAACCCTAATAAGCAAACGCCCCTCTTAAGCAGACAAATAACCTCTGATTTTCATAATGCCCCTTACCTGTTAGCCACCCCTATTAACCGTACAAAATTAGCTCAACAGTAGGTGTACGCTTATGAGAGTTTTCATTGCATTAAGCTACGAACAGTGTTGCCACCTGTTCCGAAGTGTGCTTAAAGTGTTGTAAAATGTTTGTAAATTTAAAAATTTAATTATTTCTATTAAATTGTGCAGTAAATTCCTAAAATTTAACAAATATTTCCAGCACATATGCATGTAAATATTTATCTGTTATAGCCAAGGAACTATATAAACTGCCAGAGCTAATCATTGTGTCAGTTGGTAACTCGACATGGGACATGGGACATGGCACATGGAGCAGGCCACGTACGGATGTTGGCCAAGATATCATGTCTACTAAATTTCTCCCCATTGCATGGATAAATCTCATCGTCTCTACCCCTCTCGCCACCCCCTCTCGCCTCTTACACTTCTCGTCTCTGCTCTCCTTTTCGCCTGACCACCCAGATAGCTTCTCTTATGCTCTTTTGCTCCTCTTTCTCATCCACACTCACTTTTTTTTTATGTGTCACGTTGAGTTATTTTCAACGCGAATTTTGTGAAATTTATTTGTCGAACATTGGCTATATGCTTTGGGCCACGGGAGGAAAGGGAGGGGGGGGGGGCTAGGTAGCACTACAAAGAGCATAGGGGTAGAAAGAGGCAGGGGGTAGTCGGGGGAGGGGAGGTATTCAGCATGTATTTTTCAATATGCATTCCCATTCCCATTCGCATTCGAATTCGCATTCTTTTGACGCTGTTTTCCTCTTTTTCGCATACGCGCTACTTTTGTTATGATACCCGTTAACTGTGGAGCATGGGGTATATTAGTGTTGTTGTAAATGAAATGTAAATGAAGTAAGTAGTTCATTCTGAATTAAACGACTTTCAATTTGCTAGTCAAACGACTAAAATAAAACATTTTTCTATGTCAAGGTTTAGATGAGTGATTATTCAATCAGTCTATAGAATTGGGCTGAAATCGGTTAACAAATCAACAGGTTATGTCTGTTTTAAGGTTAAAAACGTACAGTAACAGCACCCAAAAGTATGCAACACATAAAAGGTTGCCCTTTTAAGGGTTAATTTGAGTTACGGATGTTCATAGCTAACACTTTATGAACATTTTTCTAACTATAGCTTTTATTTATTATATTATTTATTAAATTTCGACATAGTTTTAGGCATCTAAAAAATTAGAAAGGAACGGATTTTGTATGAAAATCATGATCTTGGGACTATCAAATTCGTCCGGCTAAGGGAGCTGCCCGCCTAAAGGAACTGTCCGCGAGTAGAGCTTTCACTGTGTAATTATTGAAGCGTTCAAATAATGCTCTCTACATAAAGAAGTTCCTGCTAGCTTAATTTTATAAGCTATATACTGATATATTAATATAATATGTTTAACTAAATTTCCTGATACTTAAAAAACCATAAGAATAAATTCAACTTTTAGTACAAATTAATCAAAACCAATAATTGTACGGGTATTTTCTAGTCGAGCTAAACTCAATTTTTATACTTTACTTTCTTCTTCTTCTTATTCTTATTTATTTTGTTTGGTTTATTTTGATTTTGTTTTGTTGTTTTGTTTGCTCATTTTGTGCTTTGGTTTTTTTGGACATTGCCAGCGATGGCATTTTTGTGGCCTAAATGCAAACGATTGGCAACACAGCGGTGCATGGTGGGAGGGGAGCGAAAGAGAGAGAGAGAGAGAGGAGGAGAGTAGATTGTGCAGGGCCGATCGATGCAATGTGTCAGCGCCAGTTGCCTCAATGAATCTGTTTACATTTTCCACATTGATGTCGCTCTCTTTCTGTCTCCTGCGGCGCTTCGCTCTCATCGCCGCTCTCCCCACCACACACTCTCCTCGGCCACTAACACGCTCTCTCACACACTCACACGTACAACTGAATCGCTAGGTATGTCGATGTTTTGGCAGCACATGCCACATGAAAGTTGCACGACTCGTTTATGTGTGTGTGTGTGTGTGTGTGTGTGTGTGTTGGCTTGTGCTGATAGCTGATAACAGTCAAGAGCTAACAGGCAAAACGCAAAACCCCAAAAAAAAAGAGAAAACAAAACAACACAACACAAAGACAACTGAACAGAGCAGCAGAATGGAAGAGCAAGAACAGCGAAAGAGAGGAAGAGAGAGAGACAGAGACAGGCAGCAGGCAGGCTAAAGCCACCGCCCACAGGCGAAACTTTTTGCAAGCTTGCAAGCGATTCTAAACACACACACACACACACACACACACACATAATCACACACGCGCACGCAGACATAGAGACTCGCACACACATGCTTGACCGAAAAGCACCGTTAAACGGTGACAGACTCAGCACAAAAAGCAGTTGCAAGCAGCACCAGCAACAACAACAATGTCAAACAAAAACTCAAACGAGTTGACTTCGCTGCCAACGTCGACGTCGACGTCACAGTCAACGTCTCCGCTATCGTTGCTGCCAACGACTTCTAATAAGAACCGGGACAGCCACAACGATAGGCGGCAACGTGCAGCAGGAAAAATTGTTCAAGAAAATTCTTATAAGAAATTAGCAAAAAAAAAAACCAACAACAACAACAACAAAATGAAGAAGAAAAATCTACAACAAAAACTAAAACAAACGACAACGACAACGATGCGATTTTCTGCCGTTAGCTTTTTTATGCGGCGCACAGAGCAAAGCTCTGAGAGAGTGCAAGATGGTGAGCGTAAAAATCTATATGTGTATAAGAATGAGAGAGATAGAGAGACAAAGAGACCAATAAGCAAAAGAGAGTACGCGGTCGTCTAGAGAGCATACCAGAAGGCGCGACTTGACTCGCTGCTGTTGCCGCTGTCGCTGTCACTGGCGTTGCCGTTGCCGTTGCCGCTGCAGCGTTGCCCAAAGACGAGAACTGCAATGCACACAAGTCAAAACGAGCACCCGACAAACGTGTCAAAAATGATTTGATTTCTAAGCTTACAATTTGATATGGGTTGTATTTTATTTCTTTTAATGAAGTTCACTTAAACTTAACGTTTACTTTAAAGACGAAGAAAATTTGTATTAAATAACAATTTATATTAACTTTATAAAGAAATAAATTTTAGTAATAATTTATAGACAAATTTCAGTCATATATTAAGCAACTCTGTGCTCTCTTAAGCAGCAAACTCCATATAAAATTAACCGTAAACATTTCCTTTAACTAATTCTCAATCGATTTTGAATACTTCTACAATAAAGCAATTTGTTAAGAAACTGACTAAGTAAAGAAAGTATAAAAAAAAAATATATAAAACGTTAAATTTTTTTATTTTTCGACGATAAACATACATAAAATCAATTTTTGTTGCTTACGAATTTATAGCCTTCTAAATTGATATTGACATTTTTGTCGGCCATGTCTGAGCAAGAAGACCATTTTTCAAACACAAACGCTGTAACGTCGTCAGCCGGATGCTTTGCTAGCTTTTGCTCAATAAAACAGCAGAATAAAAGCAAAAAAAAAAGGGAAAAAAAAACAACCAAAACAAATGAATGCAAAGAGACTATGTGAGTGAGTGAGTGAGTGTGTGTTTGTGTGAGTGAGAACGATAGAGGAAGAGCGGCAAAGAGAATAGTAAAGAGCACTCAGCGCAGTTAAAAAATTGCGTTGTTCATAAAAAAATCAGTTGCAATTAAAATTAACTGGAAAATGCAACGCTAATTAGATCTGCGGTCTGCTAACTAAACATGGGGTCAAAACTGACTACGATGCGAACATCGCCTGGATTCCGGATCCGGACAGAAATTTAACACAAAACACGGAACACGAAACCGGCCGGCACTTAAGCACAAAAACATTGAACGGGGCGTGGCGTGTGCGGGGCGGGGCTGTTAAACCGCAATGCAATGCCAGCAAAAAAAAATTTAATATATATATAAAAAATATTGTTCAAATTGTGCAATAAACAATGCGTCATTTGTTTAATAACAATAATAAGAACAAGCACAGCAATGACAACAACAACACCGAGAACAATAATAATAATAAGAGACGAAATGCGACGACAAAACGTACCGTACGAGCATGACAATAATTGCCAATTGTTGTTGTTGTTGTCGTTTCTGCTGCTGACAACAACATGCAAAATGCCGACAATAACAACGCTGCAATAACAACAAGAACAACAATAACACGAACGACACGGCAAAAACAAAAACAAAAAAAATAAACACACTCACACACACACACACACACGTAAGTACGTACGTGTAAGAAAAAAAAATAAAGAGAAAAACACACAATTATTATCTATCAACAGCACGCGCGTTTCACGTTACGTATACGCAATATAGACAATACACGACAAAACGGTTGTTGTCGCCCGCTCTTTATAATTATCATCATCATTATTATGATTATCATCTGCGTATTCTAACCACAATTGTCATTGTCGGCATTGTCGCTTTCGCCAGTCGCCGATGCCGTCGTCGTCAACGTCAACGTCACCGCTACCGTATCGTTACGTTACGTTGTCGTCCCGACGTCTAAATGAGCACTAAAAACGTAACTTGTCGACAGACGCCGGGCAGCCGGCAACATCAGAATAACGCAAAACGAAAACTAAAATAAAAATAATAATAAAAAGCGAAAAGCGAATAACGAATAACGAATAAACGTATAAAGACCAACAACTACAACAGCAAGAAACACATTGTATAACGGTCCTTGCTGCACTCTCTCACAGTTCGCACTCTCCCACTCACGCTCACTTGCTTGCTTATTTGCTCGCTCGCTCGCTCTCTCATGCTCGCTCCTTGGCTCTCCCTCTCTGTTATGAACCGTTTGTAACAGAGACGCAGCAGCCAAAGTAGCAGTAGCTGCAGCTTTTAGGGAGTTGAAGGGGCTGTGAGGCGACAGGACAAAACGAAGCTCTCTTCTCTTTAGACATATGTACATATGTATGTGTGTGTGTGTGACTGTGTCTGTGAGCATATTTGCCTTGGTGTGTGAGCTTAAACATGGATGAACGAACGTCAAATAGAACATGTGCTAATGAATTATCAACTGTCAGCACATAGCGTAAAGTGCAAACACTCACGCGGACAGCGCGGACGCCTGGACAAAGAAGGATGAATGAATGAATGGATGGACGACAACAAGAACAAAATAAAAATGAAAAAAATAATAAAGATATATGTATTGTGTGTGTGTGCATGTTTGTGTGTTTGTAGGACAATCCAAATGGTAGCCTACTTAATAGAGTCTGTTAGACACTGTGCAATCATCAACAGCAAATGAATAACAGCTTAATGAATGAGTGCAGTCAAACTGAACGACTGTAAATGTGTTTGTGAATCATCGCTTAAGCCGATTGGCACGCCCCTCCCTCTCCTCCCTCTTTGTCCCTCTCTACCAACAAAAGTCAAAGATGGAATGCTGTGCGATAAAAAAGCTGGAATTTCACAATTTGAGAAAAAAAAGCAAAAAAAAATGCAACGTTGGAGCGAAAACTCGGAATTATGACAGCTTTAAGGTGTTTTTAAGCACATAATTCTCTATAGAAATGCTATATTAAATTACTTTTAATAGGAATTTGTATGGAATTCGAAAAAGGTAAGCAAAAATGTATTTTTTTGCAGTGGAAATAATTTAAATATTCAACCAATTTCATTTATTTATCAAATTCAGAATGTATTAACCTATAAATAATACAAAAAATAATAAAACAGCACAGTAATTATTCGATTATACAAGTTATCGAAGTAAAAATTCTAAGAAAAATATTCCTTAAAACTTTAAAAGCACACTGTTTTAAACAAGTATTAATCAAAAGTTCTTTGATCACAAACAATCGTATAACGAATATATATATTCGATAACATAATATGGTCGATACAAGCAATATCAGTATTGGCTATAAACAGTTATCAAACGTAATGTTTAAATAAGTTTATGCGCGCTGGCTATATACTTCCATATAAGATATATTCGATAATTTAAACTATCGATGCAAAATTTTTTGCTTAAATTATGAATAAAGCGCTTAAAACTTGCTAACTAATCGAAAGTTAGTTAAGCACATTAAACGATTACATATAATCGATAACATGCTTGAGGTATTCCAAGCCGACGCTACAACTATAGCCAGTTTTAGTCATAGTCATCGTGATAATTACTAGACCACATGAAATTTATATACACAGCTACTCCAATTCTAGCTCTAAACGACTGTATTAACTTATAACAGCAAATTGCAGCATTCGATAAATATAATTTATTGAGAATTATCGATACACAGTCACAACTGCTTATGTCTATTGTTAACCTTGGAGCTGGATTTCCACTGCTTATGCCATAAAGATATGTAGCACACTTTAAGGCGCCTCCAAGCGCAGCATGTGGTGTAAGTTTTGGTATGCCTATGTGTGTGTGTGTGTGTGTATGTGGCACGCCTGTCTCTGTCTGTTAACACATACATATATGTATATGTAATATTATATATATTCATGCACATGTGTGTGTGTGTCTGTACCAAAAGGTAAATGACATCAATGGAGGTTGGCTGGCTGCTCAGTCGCTCCTGCTGCTGACTGCAACGCCGACAGCGATTGCGACTGCGACTGCGACGTCGACTGCATGTTTACTTTTTTGCTTGCATTCTTTGGTCTCGGTCTCGGTTTCCGTTTGCTGCTTGCCTGCTTACAGTTTCCGGCTTTGGCCAACACTCACACACTGGAAAAGAGTTTCTATGCGCGCGCCTAAATGTATGCAATGATTTCGTTTCAGTTTTTTTTCACACACAGCTCCTCCTTTTAGCAGTTTTCACAAATTCTGTACAAGAGTCGCAGTGTTGTCAGAACTTATACAAAAAAAAGCCAAACATGTTTAGTCGAAGAGCTCGTTCATTTCTGTATAATTTTACTCTAAAGCTAAAATCCAATTGAAGCAAATTTAGCTATAAAGTGGCCAAAGTGACAACACTGAGCAGAAATGGCACACAGACAAACACAATTCTTGAAATTTGGCTCTTATGCAATCACTTTCATACATAATTTGAGCTTAAAGGAAGGAAAGTTAGCCAAATTTAGCTATTAAATGGCTGAAATGCCAACACTGAGGATAGCAAACACAAAAACACACACCAGCTCTAAAATTTGCTTTACTTGAAATCATTTTAATAGTGATTCAGAGCTCTAGCGAACAAAAATTGGCCAAATCTAGCTATAAATAAGCTAGTGTGGCAAAACTGAAGAGAGCAAAAACACCAATCGACATATTCCCTCTAGTTCGGTCCCTTGGCGGCATTTTAATGTATTAATCGCAGTCTAAACGCATAAACATTTTGCAAATCTAGCTATGAACTAGCTAAAATGCCAACACAAACACACTAGACACACCAGCACACACACACACACACATTCTCTAAAGTTTGGCTCTTTGGCAACCTCTTTAATAACTAATCAGAGCCAAAATGTTGTGGGCCAATGCCTGAAAGGCTTTCGCCAAGTTATTGGATGCGTTGAAAACTTTTTGGAAACTAGAAATTGCCGCTCATTGTTGGCTGATAACTGAAATCAGAGCCTGTATGTATAGGGCGTAAGACACAAGGCGTGGCACCTATTCAGGTTACCTTTTCCTTGGCCTTATGCCAAAAATTGAAAATCATTTGATTGTTCGAGGGTTTATAGAAATACGATTACCCTTCAAACTAAAGACTAAAGTATTTCCTTCTAAAGTGTTCCAATCTCAATGTTCCAGAATTGAAATGTTTTATTTTTTAAGATTTAAAATGTTTTTACATGTTTTCTGTCATTCCCAAAAAGGAATTTAAGCCCAAAACTAGCAAAGAATGCTGGAATGGAACATGTTTAGGGAACGACGGAATGAAACACTCATTAAAATTGATAGCAGATTAAATGTACGGGTTTGCTACACAGAAATTGTAGCCAACTTGGTCAATTTTTGAAGGGAAATGCTGGAATGAAACATGTTTGGGTGAAACGACGGAATGAAACACTCAAATAAAAATATACTTAATATTAAATTCAATGCAACTCCATATCAAATTTGTATCAAATTTGAGCCGAAATTGAACAGATTTTCGTGGAACAACGGAATGAAACATTCAATTGAACGTAGAACAAAAATCCTCACACGACTAACCAAACAGTCGAGTGTTCCCCAAACCCATTTGAATACCCTTTCCTTATTAGGAAGTCCTCGAAAGTCCCAACAAAAGAGAAAAATCAATTTGGGGAGGAATCAGGTAATACAGGTAGAGCAGGACCACGGACCAAAGTCCGACCACGGAAAAAGTTTATTATGCAAAATAGTTTAGAGTATACGACTTACCGCTGGGATCGTGATGCGGTGGCAACGCCTGCTGCTGCTGCTGATGATGATGATGATGTGGATTCGGTGCACAAAAGGCGCTCGAACCACCGCCCAATGTGGGCGGGGGCCCCGCCTGTGGTGGTGGCGGATACGCGCTGGCCCGATACGATGGTGGCGGTGATCCAACATCACAGCGATCCGGTGGCACTGGCGGTGGCCCACCCGGTGGTGGTCCATAATGTGCCTGCGGTGGCGGTGGTCCACCATAATGATGTGGCGGTGGTGGTGGCGGTGGTCCGCCATGATACTCGGCCGCCTGTTGATAGTGATGAGCGTGCGCCGCATGCGCTGCATGTGCCGCTGCGTACTGATGCTGGTGGTGCATGTGCAGCACACCGCCTCCGCCGGGTGCCAACTGATGGGCGTGGTAGGCAGCAGCGGCGGCGGCAGCGGCAGCAGCAGCGGCCGCATAAGATGGCGGCGGTGGGCCATGGTGTTCCGGCGCTGCGTGCTCCGTGTGCAGACCCAAATCGGGGGCGTGGTACATGCCCGCACTGAGTGGTTCCCCCGGGAGGAGTACATGCGGTGCTGGTGGCTGCACGGGAAGCGGCGGGGAACTGTGGGCTGAGGGGAGCAGATATAGAACAATGTTAATGTTAATGTTAATGTTAATGTTAATGTTAATGTTAATGTTAATGTTAACGTTAATGTTAATGTTAATGTTAAGCTAACATATTCATTCAAAGTGAGTAACTTACCCTCGCTGAGTCCCGAACTGGCGCCCGGTGGCAACATGCTGGACAAGGCGCTGAGTGGTGTATAGGATTTCGGAGGTTCCACGGAACCAGGACGCAGGAGACGCTCCTCGGTGACACTCGACTGCACACGGTATTGCATTTTGCAGTAGGCCTCTTGGGCGGCACCATTGCTGGCATTCACATAAACACCGGTGATGGTGACATCAGTGTCCTGGACAATAACCACACTGGACGATGTGGGACGACTGCAATCCTTGGCATCCTTGGCACTGCTCGAATCACCGCGATAACCAGTCGTTGTGATGGTCGTGTCCGTATTCGTCTCCTTGGTCTCCTTGGAGTACTTGGAATCGTTGCTTTCCTCGATCATATTGCTCTGGGGTTTATTACTATTGGCTGCCTCCCTCAGCTCCTTCAATTCCTTTAGCTCCTTGGCCTCCTTAGACTCACGTTCCTTGGGCTCCCGCTTGATCTCCGCCTGAAGTTTGGCTGATTTAGTTGTAGCCGGTTTGGAAACCACTTTGGCAACCTCCAGTTCGTCATAGCTCTCAAAACTGCTGCAATCACTGGCCAAATTCTTGTCCAAATGTCGTTCCACCTCATAGGTAGCAGCCACAATGGCACTGGCATTGAGACTAGCCATACGCTTTCTGGCCAAGATGCCCTTGTAATCCCCGATGAGCTCCTCGGTGAAGGCGCTCTTACGTTTCTTGGGCAGCTGCTTGGGTGGCGCCTTCGTTTTCTCCTTCTCCTTGTCTTTATCCTTATCCTTATCCTTCTCCCGCTCCTTGGTTCTATCCTTGTCGTGGGTATCCTCCTGCGACTGCTGCTGATCCCCATCATCGCTATCATCGCAAATGATTTTCTTGTGACTCTTTGGACCTCGTTTCGTCTCCGTTTCCGTTTTGGCCTCGTTCTGCTTCTTGGCCAGCGTTTTCTTCTGCAGCTTCTTCTTCTTCTGCTGCTGCACACGCTGCAGCTGCAGTTCCTCCACTTCGCTGTCGCTATCGAATTCCCAATGCTTGCCCACACCACGTCCACCGGTCACATGACGCAGCTCCCGACGCGGCTCCAATGCCACCACCGGTGGTGTTTCCCTCTCCACCTTCTCCCTGTCTTTCTCTGCCGTTCTCTCTCGCTCCTTATCGCCACGCTCCTTCTCCGCCGTTGGCAAATCACTGGAACGATTGTTGTCATCATCGCTGCCATCGAGCGTACGTATACGCGGTGGTTGCTGTGTCGCCTTCGAGAGTCCCAACTCGTGTGCCGTACGCGATTCGTTCTCGTAGAGGCACTGCACCTTGGCCAGTGCATTCAGTGATGCCATACGATGCCGTTTGGCACCACAGCCATAACTGCTCAGCTTTTTCTCATCCTCCGAGTCGCTGCTCTCCGAGTTGGAACTGTCGCTGGGTGGTGGCAACACCTTTGTCTTGGCGGCCGTTGCTTTCTTTTTGGCAGTCACTGTAGCTAAGGCGGTTGTAGTTGTTGTTGCCACTGTTGTTGCTGCTGCTGCTGCGGTGGTTGTTGCTGTGGTTGTTGTTGCTGTTGTTGTTGGTGTTGGCGTATTTAGCTTGCGTTTCGTCTGCTTTTTGTTGCCTGTTTTTGTTGTTGTTGTGGGCGTTTCTGGCGGTGTTTCCGTTGGAGTGGTTACTGCTCCTCCGACCACCGCTGCACTCTGCTCCTCTTTGATCACCTGCTCCACCTTTGTCTCCTCCACTTTAGGTTCCTCCTTCGGCTGCTCCTTCAGCTGCTCCTTTGGCCGCTCCAGCTGCTTCAACGGTTTGTTATCCTCATCGGAGAATTCACGCAGCTCCTTCAGTGTCGGTAGCACCATTTTAATCGGTTCCTCATCATCTGATCCCGATTTGAAATCGTATATATCCTTAGCTGCATTTAGCGCCATTAGTGAACTTTTACTGCAGGCCTGCTGCAGTCTGGCCTTTGCCGCTGAGGTTTTACTGTACTTGATTTTGGGACGTTGTTTTGCTGGCGCTGCTGTGGATGCGGCACTGGTTGCTGCCACCGTTGTGCCGCTACCCGTGGGCGTTGCCTCCATGGGCATCGCTGTGGGCGTGGTTGTGCCTGTGGCTGTAACTGTTGTGGGTGTGGAGGTGGATGTGGGCGTTACCCTCGCTGTGTTCGTCACCATAGACGTTGATGTGCTGCTAATCTCCTCGAGCTCCATCTGCACCGATTCCGTATTCGAATCGAGTTGCACACGTGACGCAGCCTTGGATTTCACGGCCTCCGCTGGGGTTGGGGTTGGAGTTGGGGTTGGGGTTTGGGTGGTTGTTGTAGCCGTTGCGGTTGTTGTTGTTGCCGTTGCTGCGTTGGCTGCTGTTGTTGTCGCCGCTGTGGCCTGTGTCTTTTTGCCAGTTTTGGGCGCTGTTGTGCTTTTGGCCAGTTTCTCCTTCTTGGTTTCGGTCAAGGGTTTTTTGGGCGCTGCTTTGGACGCTTTGCCATTGTTGGCGGTTGTCGTTGGCGCCTCCAACTTGGCCTTTTTGGCCGCATGACCTTTTTGACCTTTGGTAGCGGTCGCTTCTGTTTGTGTATCCCTGGACTCGCTTAATACTGTCTCTGGCTCCTTGGACTTTTCCTTTAACTTTTCCTTGTCTTTCTCCTTTTCCCTTTCCCTTTCCTTCTCCCTCTCCTTCTCCCGCTCCTTCTCCCTCTCCTTCTCTCTTTCCTTCTCCTTCTCCTGATCATTGCGTTGTCGCTTCACATTGATCGGTTTGCCGGGATTTAAACTGGCTATAACTTTTACCGCTGCTGCACGCGATTTTGTCTTAACATTTTCGGATATGGAGGATTTGAGACCTTCGCTCATACGCTCCTCACCGCTGGGCAGTAGATTATCAAAGCCATGAATTTTAATGTCCAGACTTTTGAGCATTTTATTGATGGCTCGTGCTTTGCCATCCTCTTGACGCTCCTCTGCCGACAGCTTTAATTGCGTTGAGCAGCCAGCTTTATCCGTTTTATCCACTTTATCCGATTTATCCGCGCTGCCACTGGCCGCTGTTGTTCCTGCTGCTGTTGTTGTTGTTGTTGCTATTGCACTGGATAATTGTCGCTTTGTCGCTGTCTCCGTTTTGCCGCTTTGCTTTTTATCATCCGTTTCGTCCGTTAACTTTTGCTGCTTGCCGGCCATGCGCTTCTTTGACGTTGACGTTGACGTTGACGCCGAAGTCGACGCAGCTGCGGATGTCGTTGTACTTATTGTCGCTGACGTCGCAGCAGCAGCGACACTGGCAGCACTCGCCGTTGAACGCTGCAGTCGCTCTGCGACGCTGGAACGTTTCTTTGGACCCATCTCGTTGCGCTGCCCAAGCAAGAGACTTTTTTTTAAGAGAAACGAACGAAGAGCGTTTGGAATGTGGGAAGAGAAGGGAATTAACATAAAGAGAAAACACAATGGCAGGAGCTGAGTGAAAAGCTTAATGAATATCAGTTTAAAGGGTTTAGTTGTAAATTTGAAAGTTTTCTGTATTCTAGCGTGTCGAACTGCAATATACCCTTTAACAAATCCTTTGCTAATTAAAATCTAGTTTAAGGCGTTCGTTTATCATTTTGAAACCCTGTATACCCTGTGATTAAAATGTAGTGAATATATCCCTTGTTTATGATTTTAATTAGCTCGACTAAGAGTATACCCTACATTTACGCTGCATATCTACCTTATTTCTTTAAAAAGAGATAATGTTCTTAAGCAAAAATAATCAGAAAATTAAACTTTAACTTATTTCAGAAATTTTTGAATTGGCCAAGAATTAGCAGACAATTTATTGATTTAGGAGAAAGCAAATATGAAAAAAAAAAAAAAACTAATTTCATTTTTTTTCTTACTTTTTGGTTGAATTATTGAATTTATGCCAAAGCGAGCAGCGCGCACTCACTGGATGTGGATGGGGGGGGGATGTGAATGAAAGCAACTTTCCACTTCACTTTTCATTATTTTCTTGTTTTGTCTCGCTTTTTTGTACTCAAGTGTCGGCACGTGACAAACAATGGAAAATTTAGTTGAAGGAGTTTTTCCATACAGAATTTTCATGTTGTTGAGTCTCTTTTCATTATATCCTGAAGCGTTGCAAAAGCAAAAGGTTTGGAAATTGCAAAATATCTTGGGCAAAGCAAATAGCTCTTTTTTAAAGGTGTGGCAACGCCGCTAAACTTTTTTTTGCACTTTCTAAATTCAAAAAAAAAATTGCAAATTTTTTTTTTTTTTGTATTTTAGCTTAAGAAAGAATCTTGGCACTAAACCATAAATGAGTTTATGAATATATTAGTTAACAGATAACAGATACTTATTATCTTGGCTTATTGGATAAACTGTCTAACTGACTTAGATAATCTCCAAAACTCCAATTTAGTTTGCTGCAAGTTAAACATTTTTTCTCCTCTCACAAATTTGAAAGCTTTCCTTAAACCCCACTTGCCTCCCAAAGAGCGCATTGCTCTCTCTAACTCCAACTCCAACTCGATCCCTCTCTGTCTGTCTCCCTAACTAGATCGTTATCTGCCTACAAACAAATAAACAAACTACTGCATACAAATGCAAAATGCATCTGCATATGCATGTGTGTGTGTGTGGTGTTTCGTGCGTACGTATTCCAGTAAGAGATCTTCTTGTACTTACCTTACTCTCGCTCTCTCCTTGGCTGGCGCTCTCTTTTGGGTGTTTGTTTTAGGTGAGCTGGGAATACCAGTAACAGTTCAAGCCAAAGCCATTCCTGGGCATTGGCTGCAACAGCGCCATTTGGCCACCGTAGGCGCCTATTCGTTTTTTGTTTGATTTTAAATATTTTTAGTTTTTGTTGATATCAATTGTTTTTGATATTGTTTTATGTACATATAGATGTACTGTCTTTTAGCTTGCAAATTTTAATGCTTTTGCGCACTTTTAGCCTACAAAATATACATATGCAACACTTTTCTGTTATTAAGTGATTTAACATAAACAATACGGTAAACACGCATTTTAAACAGATTTCGTCATAATTTATGCATTGCAACGACAGCGTCGGCTGCTGCAAGCGTTTTATGTAAATGAGCTAGCCCTCACGTACACACAAACTCATAATACGCACACACATACACTCGCACACACACACACACGGGCACACTTATTCATGCAGACATGTGCATAGTTGTAAAGCCAAAAAGTTACAAGACATTTGTTTACGTTTGCTCAAATAAGACGATATGGCAACGCCGTGGGTAGTTTGGTCTCGTATACATACACACACACACACACACGCACAGAAGGCACACATTGCTAAAACATCAACAAAAGAAAAATGAATTTAACGCAAGCAATACGCACACGCACTTAGGGATACACACACAAAAGGCTTTTATTAAAAAGTATGAAACGACCAATATTTAGACTCATTTACAAAGTGTATGCATTTCGATTTGTATTTTCTAAGCAATATGACAACAGAAGTAGCAGCAACAACAACAACAACACACACCGAAACATGCATACACACTCACACTCGAACATAAAATACGAGAATTGGGGAGTGAACACGCCCGCCCGCTCGCCCGCTGTCGTTTTGACAATATTAATGCATATTGGCTCTTATTGGAAGTTAAATGCATTGCAAGCAAATTGCTTGTATTAAATGTTAATGCACATTCACAGTCGAAATCAACAAACAAAACAAAAACAACAAAAAAAATATTAACAACAGCAGCAGCTGCTGCTACTACTGCTGTATAGCTAGGCTAAAGCACACGCACACGCAGCGAAAAAAAATTGTTTAACACGGACGCTCGACACACACGCTCACGAGCATCTTATCAGACTGGCGCTCTCCATGGAAACGACAAAAACCTATCGATATCTATTCGTCGACCAACTGACAGCTGTAATTACCTATCGATTGTGCTGCAAACTATCGCAAGATTGTCTGCTGTGCAAATATCAATTACAACGAACTATCGATGTCGTTGGTAAATTACAAAATGCTTAAAAAACAAAGTTGTAATTTTCTGCTTAAATTGTTTAATATATAGAAATAAAAATTTTTAAAATTTAAATTTTTACTTTAAAAAATTAAATGTCATTCATCACCCTGACTAGAATTTGAACCGCCGAACTCACGCACTTGAAGCTGTTACTCTACCCGCGAGGCAAACTTAATTTTATGACCAGTGTGGACAAACTCAAGCAGTTTGTTAAATGCAACCGATGTTCGCACCGTTACTCTGTCCTTAAAATGGTTTGAACGCATTAAAAAGGCGTGTAGCGGTCAAATTTTAATAATAACCTGATCTGCGTGCAGCATAATCAGTTTAAGTACCCAATTTAGCTTCTTTTTGGGGTAGTATACGCTGCCAACTACCCATTACATGCTTTTATCAAACGGTTATACTTAGCTACAAATTAAATTTAATGTTATTGTTATAATTAAATGAACTTGTCGTTTATTATAAATGCATAAATGTAAGGCAACATTAAGTATTTGCTAAGTTACAGTTAATTCAAGTCAAGTTCGATCAAAGTTGATCAAATATTGCTAAAACTGAATACAAATTGGTGAAAATTAGTTTTTTTCCTCTAACTAATCTTTTAGTTTAACTTATTGTACTAAAGATAAAGCCTCTTGATTGCTCTCTCTCGCTCTCTTGAACCCTGTTTAGTGCCTGCTAACGGGTGGTATGAGTTCCTCACGAAAACCGCTATATAAACTCCATTTCTCCAGTGCATCCAAAGCGCTGATCAATTCCTCATTGCTGGCGAATGCATTCCGAAAATGTTTGGCCACCTTCGAGGCGACTCGCAAACCTTCGCAATAGAGATTCGGATCCTGTTTATCAAAGACTATGTCGACATCATCGACAGTTGAAGTCGTTGTCGTTGTCGCTTCATTTGCCGTGCGATTGTCGAGCAATTCGTTGCTCACAAAAGGCTCAATGATCATGCCAAATAGTCCAATCAAAAATGAACTATTTGTGGCATAATCCTGTAGATTAGCGAGCAGACGTTGAAGAAAGAAGATTTCCGCGGACATGGGCAACATGGTCACATCAGTTAACACCAAAGGACGTTGCTTCATCTGCAAATAGCTGTCCAAACAGCTGGCAATCATTTCGGCCATGTAATTCCGCACCAATTCGGATTCATCCACCAGCAATTGGAGCACAATTCGCATATAATTGCCAATCAGTGAGACATCGCCGCTGGCAAGGATTTGGCGGACATTAATGCTCAGACGATCAATCAATTGCGCTGCCTTATACCGTACGTAGGGGCTCTGGGTGGGTGCACTTATTTCCAGGGTATAGTCCATGAGTGGCATCCAGTCTTCCTGCTGTTCCGGCTTGCGCATACCCTGTTTAGTGATGACACGCGTCAGACAGATCACCAGGCCCGGTTCGATGCCACAATCCCGTCGTTTCAGTAACTCCGGCAGCGTCAAATCGAATCGTCCCAGCAGCGCCAGGAGCGTATAGACACCACTACCCAATCCTGGATGCCTTTTGGGCTCCTGGGCTATGCGATTGGCCAACTTGTGTATGTAGTCGATAGCCTCCTCGGATTCACGCAGAAAATGTGCCACCAATTGATGCAGTTTGGAGCCCATTACCTTGCAATACGCAATCACAGTGGGATCAAAGTGATAATTTTTGGATTCAAAGGTTTCGACAAGTCCGCGTGTCTTGCTCGCATTATTGGCCAGTGGGAAGAGCATGCATAGCCACAGATCCACTGTCAGTTGTTGTGCCATGGGTGGCACAAACTCTGGACGCACCAGCAGCGACAACATGTGCTCCAATATCGTCTGCGGTCGCTGCGTTAAACGCTGCAAATGCAACGCGAAGACGTAATAGAATTTTGGCGATATTGCGTATTCCTCGCAGCGTTTCAATATCGTCTTGTGATCCAACGTGGAGATCACTTCAAGTGCACTGATTTCATCAGCATTCAAGCTGTGCTCATCATTCACATCCATCATGATAGCGGTGAGCACATTGAGCGCCGCTTGGAATACGTATATGTCCTGCTCGAAGCACTTTAGGGCTCCAGCGGACAGCACATGCACAATGGAGCTGATCAGATCGGGTCGCTGCCAGCGTACCAGGCGATAAAGTTCCAGCAGCTGCAGCAGATTGCCGTGCTGACCGTTCAGATCACGAGTGAAGGGTGTATTCTGCGAAAAGTGGAAAAAAATTGATTAATAAGTGAAGAAATCAAGTAAGTTTGAATTGAGAATGGGGAAAAATGGGGGAGAAAGTCTTTAAGACCCTGTACCCAAACATAGCTACAAGGTATTTAAGCTCAATTTAGAGTCGACTCTTAAAGACCTCGTACTCATTCTAGTGAACGGTTTTCATACTAATCACCAATTATCGTCTGATTTGTCCTATGGGGGCTATATGATATAGTTGTCCGATCCGGACCAAACTTGTTGAGGATAGTTATAATCGTGATATACACCTCATGTGTGACTTTGGCTGCGATCGCTCAACTAACACAACATGTTTTTATACAAATTTCCTACTTTCGGCCGATTTGTCCTATGGAAGCTATAGGTTATAGTTGCCTGATCCGTACCAGTCTTGGTGTCGATAGTTATATTCAGGATATACACCTAATGTGTGACTTTAGTTGCAATCGCTCAACTAACACTAAATGTCTTCATACAAATTTCCTACGTTCGACCGATTTGTCCTATGGAAGCTATAGGATATAGTTGTTCGATCAGGATCAAACTTGGTGAGGATAGTTACAGTGGTACCATACACATAATGTGTGAATTTGGTCCCAATAGCTCTAGTGGTATCCAAGTTATGGTGTTATGAAAATGATTTTTACAATTCGCGAGGGCTGTAGGGGGCGTGGCAACAATTTTAAATAAACTTGATCTGCCTGACGCATAGACGAACTTTCATACCAAATTTTGTGGCTCTAGCTCCTATAGTCTCTGAGATCTAGGTGTTCGTACAGACGGACATTGCTATATCGACTCGGCTTTTCATGCTGATCAAGCATATATATACTTTATGGGGTAGGAAATGCTTCCTTCTGACAAACCAAATAAACCCCTGTACTCTTTTTAAGTACGGGGTCTACAAATTTATAGATTTTCTTTAATCAAAACTAAATGTAAGCAAAGTGTTTCTAATGTACGTGACTCTGGTGTATGGGCAATCATGAGAAAGAAAGAGACAGAAGTAAGGCTGTGTAGGAAAGAGTAAGAGGGAGTGAGAGAGGGAAAGAGAGAGGGAGTGAGAGAGGGAGTGAGAGAGGCAAAGAGAGAGGGAAAGGGAGAGGGAAAGGGAGAGAGAGCGACCCTCTACTCTGCCTTAGAGTACGAGGTCTAATAAGATTTCCAATGATGAGATGAGCTCACCTTCTGGTGCAGGAAGTTCATCATTTTGAAGCGAAACAGGATGCGGGTAATGCTCTTCTCGGCCAACGCTGGTGTCATAAAGTTGGCCAAGACCTGACTAGCACGCTGTCGTGTCATGTGATCATGGACGCAGCAGATCTGCTGCAGAAATGGCACAAAGGCACCAAGCTGGAAAGAAACAAACAATGATAAATCTGGAAAGTGACTAAAGTAGAGGTCGATGAAAGTGACTAAAGTAAAGTTCCACTTACGTTGAGCGTATTCTCGGTGCCCTCGAGTGGTGAGGGATAGAGGCGACTGAGCAACTGCAGCATGGCCTCCATTTGGACAGTCTGTCCGCCTGAGGAGTCGCCACGTTTCTTGGCCACCGCCGCACGACGCAGACACGCATGGAAGTAATCAAAGAGTTTTGGGTAACGTGTGAAGAAGATGCGTCCCGTCATGCGATTCCGTACATGCAATTGTCCTGCATCATCTCGAGCACGTTCCACGCCAAAGATGCGTATGATGAGAGCGGAGAGCATTAGAGTGCCACCATTGCGTTCCGACCAATCTGGAGCATCCAAACTCTCCAGGGCACACTGTACGCCACGCCCAATGAACTCGCCCACCAGCTCTGACAATTCGCTGCAGCGGAAGAGGGCGCGCATAATGTTTAGGGCGTGGCTACGTGCCACTGCCGCTGCTGTGCCCGCCTCCCGACGTTCACAGACCTGCAGCAGCAGCGTCATGCTCCGACTGAAGGTCTGATGTGTACCCAACTTCAGTTCCGTGCAGATCAAGGCCTGCAGCATATAGGGCACACCGGCGCTACGTCTGGTGGCACAAATGGATTTGCCAGGAATGCCAGTGGCGACACCAACGCCCGTGACTAGCTGCAGTGCCTCATTTAGCCAGATCATGGGCAATTGGTTCAATGAGGGTTCATAGCTCGACCAGAAGCGACGACAGAGCTGGGTGAAGCCCACATAGGCCTGCTCGAAGGCACCGCGATGCTTAATCTCCGCCAGCAGCAACAGAAAATGTTCACCAATCTCCGCCAGCTGTTGGCTGTTGATCAAATAGTTGACGGGCTGCTCCCGCTGCAGTGGCGCCTGCTCCACCAGTTCGCCCAGGATGAGGCAGACATCCTTCATGCTGCGCCAGGCGCACAGCAGCACCAGTTGTGGTGTTATGGACAACGTGTCCAGTTCCGCATCGGAGTCGGACTCGCTATCGGAGGCTTCTCTCTCTGCAGACCCATCACTCTTAGCTGCAGCTCCTTTCGCCTTCTCTTCCTGCTTCACCCCGTTTCGCTCCTCCTGCTGCTGCACCACCTTGGCAGGCACATGACCCTCGGGTGACTCACTGCCCACCACGGGCAGCATCAAACCACTAATCTGCAGACAGGTGGAAACCAGTTCTCTTATGTAATCCCTCCAAAGCGGCTCCTCCGCCAACTTGTGCAGCTCCAGCAGCTGCAGCACATGACGACTGGCCGCCAATAGACCATACAACGGATTAGTTTTTGCTGCCAGCGTAAGATCCACCTGTGCCAACTCCATACCCTTTCGCAGCTGCTGTAGGAGCCACTGCAGCACAGCATAATAACGTGGCTCCGTTTGAGGCAGTGCCTCCGTCACTTGTGGCACCGCCACGCCCGCATACTTAGACTGACAATACACCTGCAGCTGATAGGCAGCGGTCAGTGAGTCCGGCGGACGAAGTGAAACCAACAATTCCAGCATTTCACTCGGCTTCAGATTCGTGGGCAATTGGATTAATCTCAATAGATCTGCAGCCAGAGATTTGTTGTGCTCATAACTGTCGCGCAGGCAATGCAACAGATATGGCATGGTCTGTGATGGCAGTTTGTGTATCCAGTGGAGACGATGTCGTTCCATGACCTCAATGCAATCCTTGAGTAACTGCATCGATAGCCAACGACGTCCATAGTTGGCAGTGGGAAACAGATTCAACATGAGTATATACATCAATTTGTTAATGAATTTGATGAGCATATGATCATCGCTTAACTGGGATTTCTCCCTGATCTGTTGTCCCAAATTCAGATCTAGACGCTTAATGGCCTTCTGCAGAATGCCACGCCCAATTTGCCTCAGGTGGGCATTGGGACTATTGGCATTATGCTCCACATAACTAATGATCACATCGAGCTCAAATTGTGTATAAGATTCACTTAATTTCGGTGTCTCCACCACAAATCCCAGTGCCATCAGTCGTGCATTATCATTAACTCCCACAATCGATTCATTTATCTGATCTTTAAAGTCCAGCATCAAAGTCTTAACCTCTCGATGTTGTCCATTAGCTCGTGCCTCCAGCATCGCCGCCAATTTACTGCTAAAGGGCAGCGATCTCTGCTTCAGCACCAACGCGAGCACATTGTGATCCAATTGTACCGCCACTTTGATCAGTCGCTCGATCACCGGCAAACGATCCACCATTGTATAGGCCTGATTCATTAGGTTCACACACCAGGTGTTGAACCAATCCCTGAAGGTCTCCTCCTTGTACGCCGCTGTCATCATGCCTGAAAACAATTTAGTGGAATTAGTTATCCGTCTGCATGAACACCTAGATCTCAGAGACTATAAGAGCTAGAGCAATTAAATTTGGTATGAAAGTTCGTCTATCTTGTGAGCAGATCAAGTATATTTCAAATTGTACCCACGCCCCTTACCGCCCATGCAAGTTGTGAAAAACTATTTTCATAACATCATAACTTGGAAACGACTAGAGCTATTGGGACCAAGTTCACACATTATGTGTATGGTACCATTATAACTATCCTCACCAAGATCGATGCGAATCGGAGGACTGTAGTCTATAGCTCCCATAGGACAAATTGGTCGAAAATTGGTGATTTGTATGGTAAAACGCGTACTTGAATGAGTACAGGGTCTTTTACAGTCGGCACGCTCGACTGTAGCCTTTCTTACTTGTTATACATAAGCTAAACCATGAAATGAGACCAATTTTCACCATGATAACAGCAATACTAGAAGACTAGTTAATATACAAACTGAAGATCATACGACTGATCAAGAATATATATACTTTCTTAAGCTCTGATACGTCTTCTTCAATGGCCCACAAGATAAAGGACAAAATTATTAACACTTTTGTTGCTACTTACACTTGTAGAGCGTGTTGACATTATCCTCCACACCCAGATATCCAGAAAAGAGTTTCTCACAGACACCAGGACAATTCTTAAAGACCGATTTGGTGCCCATAATATCGACAAGTTGTTGGAGTATCAGACAGATGGCATTCAAGGGAATACTCTGACGCTCGAATGTTGCATAGATTTGATTAATAATATTATGTTGATTATTTGCCTTGCACAATTGAATGACCTGTGACAAAAGATTCGCGGTCATGTGGCGAATGGACTCAACGTTGCTGGAAATGTGCTCAATGGAGAAACGCATCAAAGTGGCCAAAATCAGATTATACATGATCAGAGCACGTTCCGTTAGTTGTATAGATGCCAATGATTTGGAGTAAGTATATAGATGTTTGGACATATAGACCAATAAATTGGTAACATTATTAGCCTCCTTGACCTGATCATGCATCTGCTTGAGTATATCCAATGCTATGCCTATATGTTGGGCATAATCGGTCTTTTGTAGCACCAACAAAGCGGCTGCCTTGATCGGCAAATACTCCGCCTTCATGTCCTTGCATCTTGCCAGATAATCCTCAAATTCATTAAAGAAACGCGCATTATGGCCAATTGCCAAACCGGCCACCGAGCGCACATCCCAAGGTGTCTCCACATGGCGAGCCACCTGCTCTGCAGTTTCATTGATCAAACGCAAATCCTGACACTTCTCCTGCTCCAATATCAGCTTGAAATCCACCAGAAAATTGACATGGAAACGCAGCAGACTCTGTATGAACAGATAAAACTCGTTGCGTCGCGTGGGCGACACATCCTCACCAGCGTCACTGTAATTACCAACAGTTAGACTATAGCTTGCTAAGGGATTAGGCCAACTTCCTTACCTGATTGCTGACCAGTAACGCTTTAGTGCTCTGGGCAGCACTGGTATAAACTCATATATCTGCTTAGCTAGCGCATTCCGACCAAATGGAAAATTATGCAAACAACCACTGACGGATACAATCACATCATTGAGTAAATCCAGTGAAACATCTGGCGCCTCAACACTCTGGGCCAGCTGAGCAAGTGAATCACAGAGCACACGCTCCAGCGCTTCCTTTGTGTGCGTTTCATTGGCACGCTTATTCGTCTCGTAGTTTGAGAAGAGTCTGCCAAGTAAATCGTTAATAATTATTACACATTTCATTAAACAATTTCATTACTTTGTGAGCGTGCCGCGCACCGAGTGCTTGAGGGGACTAGAGAGCAGCAAATCGGCTAGAAATGGAAACGCTTCAGGTGCATCAAAAAGTTGTTTCGCTACGGAGATTTGCTCCGTGCAGCTGCTGGCAGCCGCAAATTGTTGCACATATTTGCAGTCGGCTAAAAATTAAAAACAGTAAAAAATGATGTTGACAAGTTGCAACGTGTTCGGTGCTCAGAAAAAAAATACTTACAATTTTGCCATTTGACTGGTATTGGCACTAGGGCGCCGCGCATCTCTGAAAATCGTTTTGGATGTGCGCATAGCTTGAGCGCAGCTACGCGCAAATTTAAATCATTCATTTGTCGTTATTATAAACTAAATCAAAAAGAATAACAAAATGAAATAAACCAAGCACAAACAGCCGGTAGCAAGTAGCGTGCAACTGGCAATCAAAATTCTGCGATATGTTATTTATCGATAGCATCGAGTCTGCAAATCCGATAGCTATCGATATGGATTTTAAGCCAGGTATGCTGCGCCAAGCAAAAGTCATGCGAATTAACTAAATAAATAAAAACGTATTTTAAGTAATTGGAAATCTTTGAATTATAAAGAAATATAAGTTGGAAATATATTGACAGCTAGAAAGCAGCCTATATTAAGCCTAAAATAAGCTTTTTCGTACATGTAATCATGACATGTTTTGGCTTATTTATTAAAACGATTTTTTTAACTACAAATTGCATTTACATTCATATTTTCTGATTTATTTCAATGATTTTAACAATGTATTCATTCAATACAAAAGAATATACACAGAGATGAAAAAGAAAATGCAGAATTTGTTGTTGTTTTTGTTGTTGTTTCTTCTGTTTGTCTGTGTTGGGTGCGCAGCCAGTTGCAGATTTACAGACGGCGACCACGACGACCGCCCTTCCTGCGTGTGGAATCGGATGGAATGGGTGTAACATCCTCGATGCGACCAATTTTCATGGATGAGCGAGCGAGAGCACGCAGTGCAGACTGGGCACCGGGTCCGGGTGTCTTGGTCTTGTTGCCACCAGTGGCACGCAATTTGATGTGCAGTGCAGTAATGCCAAGCACCTTGCAACGTTCAGCCACATCCTATATGAAAAAATAAAAACAATGTTTAATTTATATAAAATTCATTACTATCGATAGACGGGTCATACCTGAGCAGCCAACATAGCGGCGTAGGGAGAAGCCTCATCACGATCAGCCTTGACCTTCATGCCGCCGGTAACACGTGCGATTGTTTCGCGACCGGACAGATCGGTAACATGCACGAACGTGTCGTTGAAGCTGGCATAAATGTGAGCAACGCCGAAAACGTTCTCGCCATCGCGCACTTGTGGTCCAAGGGACACTTGCACTTCCTCTTTTTGAACTTTAGCCTTCCTGGGAGCCATTGTGCAGCAATTAACGGGTTATCAGCAAACTGTAGAATAGGACAAAAAAAAAGTTAGTAAACAGTTTAACAATAACTTGCACATGGCATGGCACCGCACGGCACAACCATAGACATACACACACAGAGCCGCACACACACTTGCAAAAAAACAAAACAAAAAAAAAGGAATGTGTCAGTGCAACATTGCCAAAAACAAAACAAAAACAGGAATTTTTGTGCACTTTTTATATAAATTCATTATCCGCATACTCTGCTATGCCATTCATGTTTTTGTTTTGCATTTATTGCGTATAAACATGGTTTTTATTTAAAAATAAAACAAGAGATTGTCACAACACGAACCAATTGCGTGAACCGGATATTAAAAAAGAAGGCTATGTAGCAGATGTCAGTGCAGAGTTGCCACACTATTCACAATAGGCACATGAACTGTCAAGCTGCGCACATGGTTGCATTGCAGGCATGATGATACTTTAAAGGTAGAGCTATCAAAAGCTTGATGTTATTTCTAAACAATAATACAAGTAGTAAATAGTGATTTAAATGATATACGATTTATTGAAAGTGTCATAATTGTCAGTGACATGCTAGCTTTGACATGTGTGATGACATTAATAATGGATGTGGCGTAACCGCGACTTAGCGCCACCTTTTGTCCGTTGGCCAAAAATACGCGGCTTCGATAGCGATGTATCGATAGTTTTGCAGCTCTGGTCACAAGATTATTTATGTTGGAACTGACAAGATAGGGTCGAGATGTCGTGGGTTTCGGATTATAAGTATACGTGGATACAAAAGATAGCATTCCAAGCATTGCAGCAATCAAACCAAATACCCCACCATATCGCCTTCGTAATGGATGGCAACCGGCGATTCGCACGCTCCAAACACTTGGACAAGATCGAGGGCCACTCACGGGGATTCTCCAAATTGGCGGACGTGTTGCGTTGGTGTCTTGACATGGGCATTCGGGAGGTGACCACATTTGCCTTCAGCATAGAAAACTTCAAACGTTCCAACGAAGAGGTCGACGGTCTCTTCAATCTAGCCCGGGAAAAGTTCGCCAAGCTACTGGACGAATCCGATCGTTTGGATGAGCATGGCATACGTATACGTGTGATTGGCAATATTGAGCTGCTGCCTGTTGATTTGCAGCGTTTGATAGCCACTGCCATGTTACGCACGGAGCGAAATGACAAACTCTTCTTGAACGTCGCCTTTGCGTACACATCCCGCGATGAAATCACTCAAGCTGTCGAAACCGTGCTCAAGGAGAATCAGCCGGAAGACGACACTGAGGCCCTGCAGCCCACGGATATCAATGAGCGTCTGTTGGAGGCGTGTCTGTACACACGACAGTCATCACCACCGGATCTCGTATTCCGTACCTCGGGCGAGACGCGTTTGAGTGACTTCATGATGTGGCAGGTAAGGATTGCGAGCAGCGTTTAGGGCGTGGCTGTCCCCATTTATAGGGTATTCGCTAGTCTTGTAATCAAATCTATCTTGTTTTGCAGATCAAATCTTCGGTGTTATACTTTACGAATGTCCTGTGGCCACAAATAACAATCTGGAATTTTATGGCCGGCATTTTGGCCTACCAGAGGGATCGATTCTATATCGAGGATTATAGAAGGGAGGAACGTCTGCATAGCGCGCAATTGGCCAAATCCAGTGATTTTTATAGTCATCGCGTCCAAAAGTTTCTGCATAAGATGGATGCAAATCGCAGGAAATTGCTAATAACATTGGCTTCCAATTAATTAAATGCCGGCCAAATTGTTAACTGCATATTGAATGTTGTTTGTGATAGGGAAATAATTTAAATGTAAATATCAAATAAAAGTATCACAAGTATTTTAACGTTACTGGTTTCGATAAAATCCAAAATGTGACAACTCTGTTCAAAAACCAATATTATACGGGTCACTATTATTTATTTTTCCCAGTAATTCACCGGTACTTCGTGATTAAAGGGATAAAAGGAAACAAAGTCTATGAAGTACGATATTATAACCAAGGGAACCAAGGAGAGATCTACTTTTATTTATTTTAAAACCTAATCACTTTCATGTAATTAGAAATTAACTTGTACATTACAGTTGGTACGAAAATTAATCCCCTAACTATTCAAAATAATTTAAAATTTAAGTCGCTAAGTTGCGCGCAGTTGCTAAACTAGCTTAAATCGAAAGTTTTTTTTTAATCTTCCTAGCATTTATATATTAAGGGTACTGTTACAAATTTATTTACAAATCTTAATCAATGAAAAACATTTTATTTAGACAACAGATGTTTTTAGCGAACAGTGGGAATATTCAAAGTACTGAATGAAGCACCGGAGCGAACAAACGATTTGGAACATTAAGGGGCTTCCTGATTTGAAACATAACGAAATCAACTCAGACTGCTTTTGACTGACATAATAATGTTGTCAGCTGATCTCAATATTCACAAATAAACAATTATAGACTTCTTTTAAAATAACCTCAATATAAGCTTAGCTCGTTTTAATGATCCCTTTTTAATTTACTCCATAACGAACGAGCTGAACTATATGAACGAACAAGCAGGGATGTATTTCGCTCGTTCCCCAGAACGAGTAGTTCGTTCAATCGAACCTTTCCTGAACGAACGATACAACTCTACAATACAACTCTAGTGGTAATTGCTGAAATTACCATCTTGCAAAACTTTTTTTGTTGTAAAAATATATATACAAATACACACAAGAAAAGTAATAGGCATTAGTTTTTCATAAAATAGTGTAAAACAAAGTACACTTTTAGTTAGCTTTAAAGTTAGTTTTCAGTGTTAAAAGCAATTAATTTGAAGCTCTAGCTCTAGTTTTCTTACACTAGGCGTGACGACGAAAAAAATCGACAAAAAAAAGGAAAAAAAAAACACATTTCACTCGAAATCCGCAAATAAGATTTACACGCGACCGCATCAAATACGACAACTATACGACAAATATTTTGTATAACAACGTTTCAAAGTAGCTCAAAATTATTGAAAGTCAACAACTAACACGAAAATAAAGGGTAAGTAAATGTGCTACAATGTGTGTATGTATGTATGTATATACAGCTCTGTAATATGTATGTGAGAGTGTGTGTGCCTGTGTTTGCGTGTGTCGTTCTGCATGTTGCTCTCTTTCTGTTTTTTTTTTTTTTTTTTTTTTTTGACTTCCCTTTTGGTCGGTCGCTGGCGATGCTGTATTGATTTTTTTACGTGAACGCTGCGACGCCTTGTCTACCGGCAGAGGTTGTGTGAGGGGGCAGCGGCTGTTATGGTACATTTTATATGCAGTTTATGGAATAGAATTAAGCAATAGAAATGGCCTTATGTGTGGTTCAAATTGCATATGCGCAACTAAACTAATCAGTACTTGAGTGCAATTTTTCCATGCAAAGGTAGATTTGTACCAGTTTTTACTTTTATTTAGTTTTTTTTTTTTTTTCTATTTTGCATTTTATCAACGCTGTCCCCTCAATATTAGCGGTTGCGGCTCTCTTCGGTGCGGTACGTCAAGCCGGCTGTCGTTTGTTTTTAAACCACAAAGGACAAATAATAAATTGAATGTTATTGAGAGAAAAAAAGAAACTAAATACTAAAGTGAATCAACTGCATGTACAATTTGAAAGTGTATGTGTGTGTGTGTGTTGTTTGTGTGAGTGTAATATCCATGTCACGTGTTAACAGTGCTGAAAAACATCTGCAAGTCACTATTTTCAATACTAACTTCAAAATTACACAATGGTGTAGTGGAGAAATAATGAATGAGTGGTTCCGGTTCAAGGATTGCAATTGAACCGGTTCTCGGGACTCTGTTCTCTGTGCACTGTGCTTAACACCAAACGAAACTTTTATTTCAAAACTTCATTGATGTTTTCTTTGATAACTTAATGCAGGGTATTTTGTAGTTGAACACATTTTGCATATCTTGACAGTTAACAAAGCAGGCGGAGTGAACTTTTGATAACCAAAGTTGAGGTACGACATCGTGATTTAATTAAACACAAAGAGTTATTTTTAATTTAAAATATTTTAATTGATGTTTAATAATTTACGTTCTCACAAAATGCTGCGATGCAGACACAAAAAAGAAAAAAAACCGTTCCGGTTCTGGCTCCGTAAAATTCGGTTCGACAATTTGTATATTTTATTCATTTTTTGCATTTCTCTATCGATTCAGGCGGACATTGAAGAACCGCCAGAAAGGAACGGAAAGAAGAGGCAAGGATAGGAAAGCACAGTTTGAGCCAAAAGTGAAAGAGAGAGTGAGTAATCCGGAAAAGAGTTAAAAATGTACGCACCCGCATATGCACCCAACGCTGGAGGCGTTCAACAACAGCACACGGGCGGCTATTATGGCAACGGTGGCGGCGGAGCAGCCGCTGGCGGCGGCAATGGACCACGTCACGAACGTCCATATTATCCGCGTAATAATTTTGCTGGCGCTGCTGGAAATGCGGCATCATTGAATGGAGCCGGTGGTGGTGCAGCAGCCGGTGGTATGCATTTTGGTCAACCGTATGGTGTTATGACCTATGGCATACAGAACGGGATCAGTATGAGTGCTGGAGGTAATCCATATCGTGGCGGCGGCGGTGGTGGCAATGCCATGCAAAATGGTGCATTTGCCGGTGCCAATGGCATCACTTTCCAGGGCGGACCACGTGCCAAAAATCCCAATTATACCCAACGCTATCAGAAGCCCCACAATGGCATGGGCAATGGCGGTGGTTATCAGGGAAGCGGTGGTGCCAATTACAATGCAGCCGCATTGGGCATGCTCTCCAAAGAGGAACGCGCCGAATTGCAACGTGAAAAGGCCAAGAATCCAGGACGTAATCTGGTCAAACCCATATGGGAGAATTTGCCACCATTTCAAAAGGATTTCTACATCATGCATCCCAATATGCAGAATCGCAGTGAGCAAGCCATTGCCGAGATGCGTCACGAGCTGGAAATTACTGTGTCTGGTAATGATCTACCCCATCCGGTGGCCAGTTTCGAAGAGAGCTCATTGCCCCAACACGTGATCGATGAAATGAAACGTCAGGGTTTCACCAAACCGACCGCAATTCAATCCCAAGGCTGGCCAATTGCCCTAAGTGGACGTGATCTTGTTGGTATTGCCCAAACCGGTTCGGGCAAGACCTTGGCCTACATGTTGCCAGCCATTGTGCATATTGGCAATCAGCCACCGATAATGCGCGGAGAGGGACCCATTGCTTTGGTGCTGGCACCTACACGTGAGCTGGCCCAGCAGATACAATCGGTGGTCAGGGATTATGGGCACTTGTGCAAGCCAGAGATTCGTCACACTTGCATCTTTGGCGGATCATCGAAGGTGCCACAAGCACGCGATTTGGAACGTGGCGTTGAGGTGATCATTGCCACACCCGGAAGATTGATTGATTTCCTCGAGAATCGTAATACCAATTTGCAGCGTTGCACGTATCTTGTATTGGATGAAGCCGATCGCATGTTGGACATGGGCTTTGAGCCACAAATTCGTAAAATTATCGAACAAATACGTCCGGATCGTCAGGTTGTTATGTGGTCCGCCACATGGCCCAAGGAGGTACAAGCTCTAGCTGGTGATTTCCTTAACGATTATATCCAAATCAATATTGGTTCAATGAATCTGTCGGCCAATCATAATATTCGACAAATTGTCGATATTTGCAATGAGAACGAGAAGCCGCAACGTATGGTGCGACTCCTCAAGGAGATCACTCCGACCACCAATAATGCGGCCAACAATGGCAACAAAATCATCATATTTGTGGAAACCAAAATCAAGGTATGTCCAGTCATCGAATGTAGTGATCGGTAGTTGTTTTCATAGTCAATTGTTGTGATTACACCATTAATTGTTTAATCTTGATTAATTCCACCTTGATTTGGTGCTCAATATCACGTTTTGTTCGTATTAGATAAGATATTTCCGAACAAATGGAGGTAGTCGATACCAGTATTCCATTTAAAACAGTTTATTTGACTAGTATACGTGAATTACCTTATTCATGTTGAACTTTCAAAGCACGTTAAAGCTCCTTTGAGTCTAGTTTCATGAAAACTGAAATTGTTATGCAAAACATTAGTAGTTTCATAATTTTAGTTGATAAAAGAGCTTTTAAAAGACTTGAAGTGAGTCAGCTTTTTATTATAAACTTTAAACAATTGAATGAAATTATTCATATGCCTTATAATCCATAAATACACTCTTAAAAGTTGGTTAAACAATTATCAGTGAAGCAGTAATTTAAATTTTATTCATAGCACATTACAAATTTCTTACTTAGACCCCTAAAGACTAATTTGTTATATGACAGATTTGAAGTTTCACAGTTGATTTATGAAAGCTCTATATTTCTAGGCCTTAAATAGCATTTCAATGAAAGCTTCCGCTACAAAGTCATTTTTATCAAACTTTTGATTACTTTAAAACTATACTAAATGATGTGGAAACATTTTAACTTAATTGTAACGAAAGCTTTTTATGGTTTAAAATGATTTCTCAGCGAAAAAACTTTAGTATCAAAGCAATATCTTCTATACTTAACGAAAGCACATGAAAGCTTATAAGCTTTAAGTATGAAAAGACAAATTTTTTAGTAAATTATTGTACACTTAAATTTGAAAGAACATAAAAGCTCTTCAGCGAGGAAAAAAGCTTGATTATTTTTATTTATAAGACAGAGGAAGTTGAGTCTTATAGTATATTACTAGTAATACACCCGCAGCATGAAAATTTGGATAGGATAGCTTCAAAAATAACAGACATTGACATCGAATTTAATACCTTTTCAATCAATATTTTGAAAAACGCGGTCTTCTTGCACGATAAAGTTATGAGTTAAAGTTATGTGTGCAAATTTCATCTCTCTAGGGCCTTTGGTTTGGTCCGTAGCGTGATAGGTCAGTCAGTCAGTTAGTGAGGACAAACTATTTTATATATATAGATTATGTTAAATGAATTCTGACAGTACAGAAAAGCCTCTTAAACAGGACAGGTAAAGCTTTGTAGATAATTATTTTAAATTAAAGCTAAAGCTCAAAAGCTCCTTAGAGAAAAATTAGCGAATTAATTTATTAATGCAGATTTGCTTACATTTCTTAATGTTAAACTGACAATCTATAAGTTTGGCCGGATGTTCTCTTAAAACAGAGCATAGGTCAGTTATATCTCTTAGTATATAACTTAAAGCACATGAAAGCTCTTAACAGAAACAAGAAAAAGCTCATTGTTAAACTGTTTTTCGACACAAACAAAAAACTACCAAGAATTGAAAATAATTTAAATTTTATTTGAATTTCAGGTTGAAGACATTTTGCAGATAATTCGCAGCGAGGGCTACACAGCCACATCCATACACGGTGATAAGTCGCAGAGTGAACGTGATTCGGTATTGAAGGATTTCCGTAATGGTAAATCGAATATATTGATTGCCACCGATGTGGCATCACGTGGCTTGGATGTGGAGGATTTACAGTATGTGATTAACTATGATTATCCAAATTCATCGGAGAATTATGTGCATAGAATTGGACGAACTGGACGTTGCCAGCAATTGGGTACCGCCTATACATTCTTTACGCCCGACAATGCCAAGCAGGCACGTGAATTAATCTCAGTGCTTGAGGAGGCTGGACAGACGCCAACACAGGCGCTGCTCGATTTGGCACGTGCCATGCCCAATTCGGCCAATTATCGTGGCAACAAACGTTGGAATAACAATGGCAATGGTGGTGGCAATACCGTTGGTGTCTACCAGCAACGCAGCAATCCGCTAAACTATCAAGCTGGCAATAGCAACATGGGTGGCGGCAACAATGGCTATAACAATCGGGTCAATAGCTATCAGCAGCAGCAACAACAACAGCAGCAACAATATGCCGCTGGCGGCAACAGTTATCAGCCCAATGGCGGTGGTGGCGGTGTTGGCAATTGGAATCGTGGCACTGGCGCTGCATTAAATCAGCAAACTGGTCCCGATGGCATCAATCGCAATGGCAATGCCACATATCGTCCACGTGCACCATTCAATAATGGTGGACCGCGTGCCATAATGGGACATAACGGTGCGGGTGGTGGTGCTGGCAATGGTGCTGGTGGCCATAATGCTGGACAACCGCATTTGGGACAACAGGGCGGTGCATTTATGCAGCCAAATTATCGAGGACGTCAATTTGTGCCACCAAATGCAGCAGCAGCTGGCAGTGGCATGCCACGTTTCCAACAATATCCAAAGCGTGACTATCAACAGCAGCCACAGCAGCAGCAACAACAGGCGCCGCAGCAACACTATCAGCAGCAACAGCAGCAGCCACCACAGCAGCAGCAACAACAACAGCAGCAGCAACAACAACAGGCACAACAGCAACAACAACAGCAAAAGCCAAAGCATCCCGGTGTCGTTGATGATAAGAATTTTAAGGAGTATGCACCAACAGTTGTTAGCACACCGCTTGTCCATTATACGCCAGCAAATTCGCCACCAATTGCCGCTGTAGCAGCAGCAGCTGCTGTTGCCGGCGGTGCTGGACGTGCAACGGTTGCCGCTGCACCCGGTGCTGCCTATATGTACGATGCGGCAGGTGTATTAACAACAACAGCGGCACCCGGCACCAATCCCTATGCCAGTCAATTTAGCATGCCGCCCGCCTACTATGCCACACAGCACCATCAATTTGCTCCAGCTGTGGCTGGACCCGGTCCAGGTGCTGCCATCGAACAGGCTGGACAGCATTAAGCGGTGACCAAAAGAGACAAGCACACAAAACAGATTTATATATATATATATAACTATGTATATATAAATATATATGTATATATATATGTGTACTATATTATATATGTATATATTTATATATATATATATATACAACTATCTATATATTTATATATATGCGAAGAGAGCTCCTGTTTTAATTTTCTTTTCCAAAACAAAGTCCAATAACTACAACAACAACAACAACTGCAATATCCAACAACAACATACAAGAGATGCAAGCAACTACACACACAGACAGACACACATTGACACATACACACCTTTATATATATGTATATCTATATATAAACAAATGTATAATGTATAACGAGGAATCAAACGAGTTTACACATTTGCTGCAATTTGAAATACATTGTTTTGTTTATAGAAAATAATGTTAGTTATACAACTTATGTGCATTGTGTAAGTGCTGTAAGCTTGTGTGATTCAACAGCAAAGAGACAACAGCAGCAACAACAACAACAACTACAACTATCAAGTCGTCCCAGGGAGGCAGACAAGCGACAACAACAACAACTCGGACACAAATGGCAACAATTTGCAAGTTTAAAAAACCAACAAAATCTAGAGAAAATCATGAATGAAAAACTAGAAGAAAAGAAAAGCGAATGAAAAGCAAAAGAAAATTTTGTAAAAGCACAATTAATTTTCGCCCCCCTTTTTGTTTATGTACTTGCAACTAGTATATACATATATGTGTGTATATATATCATTTAATTCTCATTTATTATTTATCTGCTACAACACACACCAAGACACACACACACACACACTCCCACACCTACACCCACACACGATCTAATTGCTTGGCGACTGCAGCAGCGACAACAGGCAACAACAACAACTGTAGTAACAACAAACATGATATGGGTAAGTCTAGTGACTATATAGTTAATACGATTTAGCAGTTCATCAACTTTTTTTTCTATATACTTTTTTTTAACACAGCAGCAAAGCAACAAAATAAAAATTTAAATAAACAAAAAACATGCGACTGCTTCAAACAACGCTTGGTAAATGAACAACAACAACAACTACAAACACCACCTCAACAACAACAACAACATCAGCAACTACTACAAACAGCAACTAACTGTTTAACTAATTAATACATACCTTATATATATATAAACATATATATATATATTCATTATTTAAAGCATTCTTTAACGCGGACAAACAAACAAACAACAAAAAAAATCGCATGTTCTTCGAATGTTTAAGAGTTAAATAATTCTTATTCCTCAATTTCTTATAATTATAATTTTTTAAATGGATTATAGAAATATGCTTAATATTTTGTTAAATTAATCATACACACACACCCACACACACACATACACACACACACAATTCATACTTAAAACTTTTCACAGAATTTGTTAATTATTAATTTTTAAGTGCTATACACACTAATGCGTATACCATAAATAACAACAACAAACAATATATATTCAGTAATTTGTTAAATAGAAAACAAACACACACACACACACACCTACACACACACACACAGATACAGACAGGGACACGTACAAAATTATAAGAAAATTGAAAAAAAAATGAATGAAAATTTTGTAAAACCTTTTCACTAACTTGGTTGGTATGAAATTAACGGTTTGCTTATATAATACTATATTTCAAAGATTATAAAACAATGAAAAAAAAAAAACAAAAAATACACAAAACAAACAACATTAATATAATAATAACGAAACTAAAATTAAATAATACTCAAAATACTGAAAAAAAAAATATGACACATACACACACACAGAGACACAGATACACACTCACATTTGAACACACACACACACGCACACTGAGAGAAAAAATGCAGCTAATCGTGAAAAGTCGAATTGCTAAAACCAAAACGAACTGAAAACAAACAAAACTTCAAAAAACACACAAGAAAAACTATTTAGAAAATTTGTAAACTTCGTGAAAAAATTCGGGAAAAATAAAAAAAAAATGAGTTGCTCCTTTAAAAGGGGTAAAAATAAAAGTAAAATATAAAAAAATAAATAAAAGCAGCGCTGCTTTGGTAGAAGTATGTAAACGAATCGGAAGAAAATCTATGAAAATATGTATTGGAAAACAAATGAGAAAACAATTCAAAGTTCGAATAATATATATATATAGATATATATATACGTGTTATGTATATATATATATGTATATGTATAATTTTTTTTATATTTTGTTTTTTTTTTTTTTTTGTTATTAATTTTTTTTATTTTGCATATCTTGAAGCTGAAACGCGATCTAATTTATTTAACTTCTATATATATATATATATAAACAAACGATATATATATGCAATATTTTTTGTGAATATATAATTTTGTATAGGCTTAAATGGAAAAATTTTTGATTTATAAACAATATATATATATATACATATATAACTGCTTGATATATTCACACATTCTTTCAAAAAGTACTGGAAAAAAACACATTACAAACTTAATTTAATACAAACAAATTAAGAAAACCGAAAGTTGGAAAATTAAAAGAGAAAGAAAAAAGAAAATACGCCACATTCATCCATAAAAAAAAAAACTTAAAAATTAAATTAAAAACAAAAACAAGATGATAAAAGAACAATAATAATGAACAGAATATGCATATATAAGCATATACATAAACTAATTGATATTATGTGTATGAATATATATGTAAATTATATAGAAAAATCAATTAACAACAACAATAACAACAATACATATATATACATATAACAAATTAGTGATTTTGTTTAGTGTTTGTAGCAGAACGTTTTCACATACTTTGAATATCAGATCATAAGTAAGGATTGGATTAACACCCCCACACCACCCCACCCCCTCACTACGCCATGACTTGTCTGTCGTCGTCGTCCCCCCCCACCCAAAGAGGGATAAAGAAACCACAATTGATTCAAGTTGTAGTTATAATGCTTAAATTTGTTGTATAACTTTTGCCAATAAGAAAACTTAACGATAAATTTTCCAAGTTCATACAGAAAAATGGAGTACAAAGAAAACCAAGAAAAGGAAATGCAGAAAGAGAGAGAGAAACCATAAGAGACAGGGAAAAAGTGAAAGTAAAAAGAATTCCTTAAAATCTACACATACTAGCATATATAGATATATATATACATATATTTATTTACATACTACCTACATAGAGTACATATATATATGTACTCCTTGTACATGTTTAGCAACTAAAATGGATTAAAGCCAGAATCGAATGATAGAACAAGAATATATATCAAAAGCACATGGATCTCCTTCTAACAACAACAAAAACTACATTTAAATGAAAGAAAAATTATATATATATATGTATAAACAGTTAGGAAAGGCAATAGGAAAAAAAGGAAAACGAAATGGAAACTGGAAAATGGAAAACGGAAAATGGCAAGACATTTGTTTATAACAATTACATTGATTACTATTATTAGTTTTGTTTTTGTTTTTGTATTGTTTAAAAATTTGTTTTTTTTTTTGATTTAGACTTTCCGTTACGACTCTCATAGTATTTTTTGGTATTTTTTGGTTTTAGAAAAACTGAAAACTAAATACTACTACTACTACTACATTTATTTTTTATATGTATATGTATATACACAATGTTACTAAGTGAAAAAAAATGTACACCCAGATATGGCTGGCGTTTTTGGGCGGTACCGGGCGTTACGGCGGTATCTTTTTTTTTTGTTGTTTTTTGTCAGTCAGTTAATCCAAACACCACCACCACGCCCCCCGCCCTCCTGCGAACCGCTACGCTCAGCCCCGCCCCGCCCTGCCCGCTGTCTAGGCATTTTTTTTAATGCAACCAAATTGTGATGATGTGATAGACTTATAAAAAATACTAATTAATAAACAATTAAAAAACTTAAAAAAAAAAAAATATGAAAAAAAAATCGAAGCAACAGCCAAAAAATATAAGTTATATATATATATGTATATGTATGCCAATATATATGTATGTATATATATGAACCCATTTGATGGCTATTAAAATATATATGTATTATGGATGAAATGAGGCAAAAATTTTTTTTTTTTTTTTTTTTGATTTATAAGAATTACACAAAAAATATATAAAAAAAAAGCCTATAGAACGCGATATTTGTATTGTATTTTACCTATAAGTTGTTGTGAGCACACATACAGGCAGACACACTCACACCCATACACCCCCCCACACACACACATACGAAACAAGCAAAGAAAAGCAAAAACAAAAAAAAGAGTAAAACAAGTTGAAACTGAAACTGATAAAATTTAAGCGTAACAAACTGAAAAGATGCAACGAAAACAACAAAACAAAAAAAAAAAAAACAACTTGAAAAATTAAATCCTAAAACCGGGACAACAAAAAAATCGTAAAAAGTTGAAAAAAAAAAAACAACAACAACAAAATTCATTGCAATTGAAAAAAGTTTGATACAAACTTTTTTTTTGTCTTGCTTTACTCGGTAACTCTCTCTCTCACCTCTCTCCTCAGTCAAATTCGTCTCTCTATCTCGCTCTAAACTATTTGATGTGTCTGTCTCAGTCAGTCTCTGCCCCCTCTCTCTCTCTCTCTCTCTCTTAACTCTTTATGGTAAACAATTTTTACAAATATATATGTATATATATTTTTGAATGTTTGAAGAAACAAAAAAAAATACAAAACTTTTGAGCGCAAAAAAGTTAAATTCAAACACGAAACAAAATTACGTGACGTAACGCAACGTAACGTAACGTTAGCTAACGTTTCGTTTCCAGTTTGTTTCTAAATAATTTTAAAAGGAAACAGCCAAAAAGAAAAACGAAAAATACATATATATATATATAAAGTCCGTTATCTTTTATAACATATATATTTTGATAAAAATGAAAATGTATTTGTTTTTTGTGTTGTCATGCGTGTGTGTATGTGTGTGTGTGCGCGCGTGTGTGTGTGAATGAATGTTGGTTGTATTACTTTTGCTTCAAGCGTATCTCTTATGTTTAAAATATTCATTTTGTTCAGATATATAAATATATATATATATAT
Source organism: Drosophila cardini (assembly GCA_018903735.1). Lineage (NCBI taxonomy): Eukaryota > Metazoa > Arthropoda > Insecta > Diptera > Drosophilidae > Drosophila > Drosophila cardini. The sequence goes on from JAEIGM010000010.1 coordinate 2,838,507, forward strand.
GTATATGTGTATATGTTTGTATGTATGTACATGCATAGCATATATGTATATAGAGTCTTATATAAATACAATACAATACATAATTTTATACATACATTTATCAAACGCCAGTCGCGCTACTAGTGACGAAAGTGAGAGTGAAACTGCATTTAAAAAGAAACAAAGAAAAAAAAAAAAAAAAAAATGAAAACAAAAACAAAATGAAACAAACAAACAGACCGTACAGTGCTGGCCGTAAAAACGTTGACAGCTCAATTAAAGCGCTCGACCGCACAATTTGCCAAAATGCACAGACACACAAACACACTCACACACACACTGATACACACACATACAATCATACAAATACTTTAAAGCGCCAAAAAGGAAATTAGCTGCAGCTTTTGGAAAAACAACAGTAAAAACATAAAAATTGGCATAAAAAAATTAAAAGAAAAAAAAAACAAACAATAACTTAAACTAAAGCAGCATTGTAAGTGATAAGAAATATATATATATAAAAGAAAATTGGAAATTTTTGGCCAGCTAAAATGGAAAAGGAAAATGGAAAAGCGATTGAAAAGTGAAGGATTTAAAAAGAAAACCCCATTGTGATACAGTTACAAAAAAATAAAAGATAAAAGAATGAGAGGAATGTGTAGAAAGAATACGTAGATACATACGTTAAATGTTTAAACATTGCGCGTAACAACGGAATTTCCATACATATATATATATATGTATATATAGTGAACGCATATGTATGTATGTGTGTGCATTTATAGGCTATGCATACTAAAAACTACACACAAATACAAAATACAAATATATATATACATATACATGTATGTGTATATATGTGTGTGTGTATTAAGGGCAATGATGACAAACTTGACGTTTATATCACAATCAAACGAACATAGAAAATTATGTTTGTAAGTATTTCGAAAACAGAACGTACAGAAAAAAAATACAAACTACAAGTATCGAAAAATAATAATAATAAATAAATAAAATAAAAACACAGACACACACAAACACATACACATCTAAAAAGCATAATATTAAAAAGCAAGCCAACAATTTATACAAACTAGTTTTTAAAAAAATACTCACACTAACAATCAAGACATACACACACACATACACACTCAACACACCAACACACACACACCAACCTCTATCTATAAGCAATTTGGTTAATTTTTAAAGAGAGCAACCAAAAGAGAACGAAAAAAAATAAGAGAACGACAAAAACTAAGCAAAGAGAACTTAATTTTTTTTGTTTCAAATAGTATTTGTTGTGTTTAGCAAAAGAAAAGTTAAATTTTGAAGTATGATAAACAAAATTTTGAAATATGAAAACATTTTTAAGAAATATGCAAATTCTTAGCCATTTCGAAGGAGTGTGCATTTAGACATACCAACAAACAAACAAACAAACATACATACATACACACATACTAAGTATGTATGTAGCAAAAAAGGATTTACAAATTGGAAAAATTTCAATTTTTTCACAATTTTTGAATTGGAAAAATACTTGAAAAACAATTGAAATTGTACTAGAAAAAAAAACTAAACTCTTAAAATGAAACAAGCGAAAAAAGCTTGAAAGAGTGAAAAAATTAAAGGACAAAAAAGTAATTTGAAAAATAAATTGAAATCAATTTAATGGAAACTTAATTAAATTCACAAAAAAAATTAAAAAATAAATAAATATTTAGAGCTTAAGCGAATCCAACAAGAAGCACACATTCAAACCTTATTATAATATAATAAACATATATATTATTAAAATAAATAAATATATACATACATACATACATATACATATATATGTATATATATCTATATACATACAAATACAATTTATGTATGCTACACACATATGCACAAACATGCACATGCATGTTTAATAATTCAAGAATTTTGAAAATGAATTCAAAAATGAGTTCAACATATGCAACAAGTAAAAATGAAGTAAACTAAATGTATTCAATCTTATCTTATGTATATTAAGCTAACACACACACACCCACACACTCCCCCTATCCCCACACACACACCTGTTCCCTGCAGACCAAGCACCCACCCAAACTCCCCCCTCTTACCCTAGCCCTAAAATTAGAGATGGTCTGAATTATAAGAAGTTCGCAAAAAATATATACATACATATATACATTTTTTTGGGCAAAACCAAATTAATAAAAAATACATTATAATGGCATACAAACACATACATAACTACTATGTACAAGTATGTTTACGATGCGAATGATATCTATGTAATTAAACAAACACTTTTAAACAATCGATTTTTGTTTTAATAATTCATTTTCTTGGTGATTTTCTTACAGCTATGGTAAGTAACCAGTATTTAATTGGAAGAAGTACATAAACAAAAAATATATGTATAAAGATTTTAAATTTAAATTTTTTCCCGCTCACATGTGCTTATGTCACTGTCATGCCAAAATGGCGTCAAAGTCAAAGTGCTGGTATTTTAGTATTTTTGTTTTCTTCTCGTGCTTTGCACGATTTATAAAGTGTCCGGCTTTGGTCACACTGCTTGAATCTTTCGTAATCTGAATTGTTGTTGTTGTTGATATAAATATAAACGCGTTTTTCGCAGACGCTCTTGGAAAAGCGAAGGACAAACAAGGAGCGAGTGCCGTTGTGATTTTTCTGTTCTATTTTATTTTTTTTCTATACATACAGAATTATAGCAATTAAAAAGCGAAATATTCAAATTTTGTAAAATCGGCACGTTGTTTATGCGTGTGTGTGTGTGTGCTCCCGGTATATAAAAGCCCAGAGTGCGTGCGTGCGTGCGTGTATACGTGTGTGTGTGTGTGTAAAATTATGGGTGCCATAATTTAAAAATATCGCCGCTTGCTTTAACGCATTAATCAAAACATCAAATCGCAAACTAACCCAAGCAATAGTAAGATTACGCGTAGTTAACCCAGCAACGGTATGTCATATACAGAGCTGGAATCGGGCTATCAGGATCTTCGTCAATCCACGCAAAGTAATGTCGGAGCTTCACAGCTGCACCAGCAGCAGCAGCAACAACAACATCAGCAGCACCAGCAGAATTCGCAGCAGCAACCGCTGACATCGCATTCACACCGCGTGGGCTTTTACTTGGGTCACGATGGCAATGTATGCAGAAAACGAAAGTTTATAGTTTAAACAAATTAATGTTCGAAAAGGTTCATTCAATACATGCGCACACATGCTGTCATTTATAATCTCATACTAACATATCGACTGATATGTACAAATGTCAGGACGATGTCAAAATCAATACACATACATACACACACATACAAATTAATTTGTTGTTGTTGTTGACCCTGACTTTGTCATTTGTGTTGTTGCTGTAGCAGCAGCCGCAGCCGCAGCACTTTCACAGCTGACTACAATATCCTCTCCCGCTCTCTCGTTCTTTCTCTCTCTCACTCACTCACTCATTTACTCGCTCTCTCGCCGCCAATTTGTGCTTTCGCTATACGTACTTGAGCTTTTTTATATACCAAATCGAGCCGAACATTGAGTCATGTTGTGAGTGTGAAGGTGACAACAACACCAAAGTTGCGGTTGCTGCTCCCCCAGGGACACAACATTTTGACATTTATCACGGCCATTTCGAGCTAAACTGAAGCAAATTGCAATATATATATGTAGTCTCAGTCCTGCGCTTGTTCTTTGATATATGTCAATACTTACATTTATATACATATCGTAATGCATAGAAAGGTACTACAAACCAGACAATTACAAAAATGGGCAATAGTTTTGAAAAATTTGCGGGCGGTAATAATTACAATGTTAACTCACGTCGTGGCTGGAGTAGACGGCGACGTCGCCTAGCGGCAGCAGCGTCAACACCATCAGCTGTAGCGGCGTCAGCAGCAGCAGCGCCGACAGAAAGTTCACAATGCACAAGCTCCAATGCAAACTCACGACGCTGGCTGACACATGTTAGCTCAACTCCAAATTTAGGTGGTGCGTTAGTGTGCGTGCAAGCGAGTGCGTGTGTGTGTGTGCGTGCTCATGTGCTGTCAGCTGTTCTCTCATGCCTGTCGTTTTCGCTCTTTCTGTGTTCTTCCGCAGAGACAACATCCGCAAATGACGCACTGGAGCCGCGCTCATCATCCTTTTCTTATGTGGTGAACATTCTTTATTATTTTTTTTTCAACAATATTATTTACATTTGTTGCGTTCGTTTTGTTTAATTATGGCTTGAGTTTAAGTTCATTTTGTGTTTTTTTTTTCTTGTCTGCGTTTGATTTTCGTTTAATTTTTTTTTATCGCATTTTTAAATCTTATATTAATTTGCTTGCGCATCTGTTTGCTCATTTGGCGCAATGCCTAATTAATTTGTCGGCACTCGGTACACATGCAGACAAAACATACCGACATACATACATAAATATGTGTATGCCTTTGCTTGATTATCTTATTTTATTTGTTCTACCTGTTTGCTTTCGATTTTCGTTGAATTTCCGCCAACCATTTCCACCCAAGAGTTCACAAATTTAGTTGCTAAATTGCCACAGAACCATAGCTCGCAAATAACTGTCGACCGTTTTTTTTCTTGCGCTCTCGTTGCGAGCACAACCGAAAATGTTCGTACCCTCTCGCTCTCGCTCTGAGCAAGAGACTCTTGCTGTCTTCATTTATGTTTTCTGTTGAGCTGTTTTCATTGAGCTCTTTGTATTTCGGTCTTTCAGTGAGCAGTGCGTAAAGAGCGAAACGAAAAGCGCTCGCACAATGAGACTCAGCAAAAGACCGTTTGACCGAAAAACTCAAAGCAAACGGTCTTCACTTTTATTTTCGTTGTTGTGAAAAATAAGTAATATAATTTTTTAACAGAATAATTTAAATTTAGTTTCAAATATTTTTGTTTTTTTTTTATATTCTATTTAGAAAATCATATTTTCACGATCGATTATAATTAAAGATCGCAATTAATATATTTCGTCTGCAAAACAGACACTTAACGATTCGCTTGCCTATGCGTGTGAATGTATACCAATACAGGCGTAAAAGACCGTTTGCTTCATTGAACACGACGAAACGGTCTTGGAACAACCAGAACAAAAAAGAATAGAAAAATACGGTTTCGGTCCGAGCGCGAGCGAGTTCGTTTAGGAACCGATAAATCGGTTGCTCGCTGAGTCTTTTCGTAAAGAGTCAGGAAAAGACACTTATTTGCAGACAACGAGAAACGGTCGACAGTTATTTGCGAGCTATGCACAGAACTCATTTCATTAATTGCGGTAAGTCAACGTAGTTGCACGTTCTCTGAACGAATCCTTCTGATGACTCCTTACGTCGCGACGTAACAGTGTGCGCATTGTTGATAACGTAATGAAGTCTCAAAAACGTTGCATACTTTCTAGCGACGTACAAAAATTAATCATACGTAAATTGACTTCTGGGCATTGAGGCTCTGAAATTTCAAAACGTGTGAAGTTTTAAAAAAATGTTTCAAATAACTAAACTAATAAACAATTTATTTTATGTGTGCTTTTAAAATATGGTTTTAATATAGAATATTTAATTTTTTTTATGATGAAGTGCAGTGTTGATAAATGTCTACTTATGGATGTAGTGAAATAGATTATGTTTCAAAACATGAATAAATCTTATTTTTTTTACATTTAAATTTAAACTTTTAGGTTTAAACTTTAATAACATTAACTTACATTTCCCAATAGAAAGTTTAAGAATAATCAATATTGAAAGGGAATTGCTGTCAGAAAAAGCTAAAAGAAATTAAAAATTTTTAAAAAAAAATTCTTTTAGTTAAATAATATAATATTAATAATAAGTCATGAGACGGCTTTTATATTTTTTGTATACCAAAAACCATGTATTTTGTTTATAATTGAAAGAGGTCCTTTAACTTTGCTATAGTTTTCATGATTTTAAGAACAGTTTTATCAATTTTGATCCATTTTATATTAAAATAAATTTGTGTAGTATTTTTTATTTCATTATTTAATTTTAGTCTCCAGATGGAGTTTTGCTAACTAGTGTTTTTCGTGATAAATTTTTCAAGTAAATCTTAAATTATTTAGCCGAAACGCTTGTTTAAACTGTCTTTAAAAGCTTAAGAAATTAAAAAAAATGTTGCTGAAGTAGACTTTTGTCAAGCACTGTGAGATTTAAAGGTATAAGAAAGCTGTGCTCCATATTTTTCCACTAAATGATTATTTCTTTGAAATTCCTTCAAAAATATTTGTTAGAAATTCAAGCAATAATATTAAATTTATAAAATTTCTCTATGGTAGAAGCAATAAATCTAAGCTTGCTTATAGTTTTTAGACCTCTGCAATCAGTTTTTTTTTAGCCCCAATATAAAATTGAGTGTGATTACTTAAATTTCAGGTTCTGATTCAGTCAAAAAACTGTCATAAAATTATTTAAGCCTTTGCTAATTTAAAATTGTGCCCTTAATGTTGTTTTCACTGTAGGTAGCTGCACTGAGCGACAGGTAAGCCTGCTGCTTACTATTGCACCTGCTGAATTTGGCATGCGTCATTTTTTTTTTTCGGATCGTTAAGTTAAAAGCTGTTTTAGCTCCACTGAACTACTGTGTTCTCAATGTAATGTTTGCTCTCGCGCTCTTCGTTTCGCACTCCCTCTCTCATTTTCTGTCTCAGCTACCGGACGTGTATGTTACGAGTATTTAAGTAGATGTTGTTGTTGTCTTTGTCTTTGTCGCCGCTAACAAAGATAACGTATTCAAACAATTGCCACACACAAAGAGCAGAATAAGAAACAACAGCAAAAACAACATCAAAGAAAGCTCTATCGTCTTTGGCTTTGTCTCAAAGAAGATGAAGAGAGTGAGAGAGAGAGAGAGAACGTAATTAAAATGATCAACGGCAGAGAAGACCAGACCGATTGGCGCACAATCAAGAGACGCAAAGCGACGCGCTCAAATAGCAGCGCTTCGGCTCGCTTCTTGTTAGAGATGAGCGCGTGACACTTGTTATCGTACGCACAGCAATCGTTTGTATGTTGTGCGATAATAACAAGTTATTTAATGATCGAAAACTGCTATTATGTAAAGTTATAACTTAAAAGTGGCTTAGTTTATTTTAAACAATTTCTTATTAAAGTTATCTCCACTTTGTTGATTTTTTGGGTATGTCAGAATAGCGTTTAAATAGTTAAATTATAAAACTATTTGAAATTTCAACTTAACACTTAACTTATTCATGCTGACCTTGTTTCTACTTGAAAATTTTGTACTGTTGTTGTCATTTGTGTGCAATAAAAGTTTTATATTTATAGTGGTAATCATATTTTTGCTTTAAGAACATAAAAAGTTTCATTATAGACAAATTTATAGAATGTCGATAGTTCTTGCTTTTATCAAAGAATGGCATAAAATAAAAATCTACAGTGTGAAATGATCTCTGTAGTGGCCCGGAAGTAAATTGCCAACAAAAAACAAAAATATATAAAAAGAAAATAATTCTGTTGCTTTTTTAACCACAAATCATTTTATGAAATGCTTATAATAAAGCGAGGTCGCCTAAAAATAAATATTTCAAAATGATTTCATTTTTAATATTACATTTTATCGTTTAAGAGTGAAATTTAGAACATTTCTTCAGTGCAAGCAAAATAGTTTCCAACGATAGTTTGATTGCTCCACGAACGTGACGTGCCGTGTTGTTTGCTGGCCTCGTGCTTCAGTTCGCACATCTCTAGTCCGGATCGGAGCGTGGCTGATAGCCGATAGTCGTAGTCGCCGTCGCAGTCGTAGCCGTAGTCACAATCGCTGCCGTGTCGTGGCACATTGTTCAGTTTGTTGCGGCGTACGGCGCGAATTGCTACCCAAAAAAAAAAAAATTAATAACAAATACGGCAAAAACAAAAAAAAAACAATAACAAATAATAGCGAGGGGGAAAAACAAAATAAAATAATACTTAATAATAACAATAAAACACGAACTGAATTAGTTGCTGTGCCGTGTCGTTCCGTGTGCTATTAAAAACAACAACAAACAACGAACAATTTGTTATAAAAAAAAACAAGATATAAAATTGTTTATTTGTTGTTGTTAATAAGTTGAGGCCCTTAGAACATGGAGTGGACATGGTTCAAGGACTGGTGGCGTCTCAAAAAGCTGCGCTCGCGTCATCAGCGACACAAGAAAAAGCTTGAGGCAGCCGCCGCAGCAGCGACCACAGGCAGCGCTGCCCACTCAGCGGACGAAGCGACCGCCGAAATGCGTGACGAGGGAGGAACGGTAAAACCCGAGAGTTTAACGGGTCGCAGAGAGGAGCGAAGACATAGTCTGGATACGCATACGAGACGTCGTCGAAGAGGACGCGATCGTCTCGTGCCGCGTGCACGAAGTGTTGACCCAAACAAAGCTCGTGGGGAGTCGGTGGAGGGACAAGGGGAGGAAGAGGAAGATGATGGCGAATATGGACCATTCAATGTTAGCGATTACATGGATTACGATTATCGCAATGCCAATGGCGATAATGACGATGAAAGCGATGATTTTTGCTATTGTGATGAGTGTCTCAACGTAAGGTGGCTCTTATCGGGTTTTCAAGTGTGTTAATGTGTGTATGTGTGTGATAGTGTGGGTGTGGCTATGGATCTGGCCTAAAATACGTATTACCTGCTAATCAGTTGCGTCAACTAAATTGCCGACAGCTGCTAATTGAAGCGTTAAATAAGCTAAAATATAACAACAACAACAGCAACAACAACAACAACAACAACAACAACAACAACATTTTTCCAACGGTTGAGCTCATTTCGAACCGAGTGGTTTCGACTGATTCTAACCGTTTCAAACCCGTTTAAAGACTTTTCAAAGAAAAACTTTACTTTGTGTAAAACTTTGCGCAAAAGTTTAAAAAACCTTTAAGTTTAACCGTTTCAAAACGGTTTTCAAGGCAAACTAGCTAAAAAACAGCGGGTGCTTCAGTTTCTACCGATTACTGGTCACTTTTAAAGCGTTTTTCTGCTTAATTTTCAAACTGGTTTCAAATCTTTTAACAGAAAACTGTTTTTAGTGTAAGAGTTTACTCAAAAACTAAGAAAACTTTAAATGGAAATCGGGGATTAGCTTAACCTTGTTTCAAAAACAGCGATACTAAGTTTTATAACCGATTCACTGTTGACTTTTGAACGGATATGTTATTGGTTGTTCCACAAAACTTAAATTTGAAGACGAATTTCATTTCGTTTTCGATTACTGTGTTTTAAACCGTTTGGAAGTGTGTAGTTCATCGCCATATTGGCCGTTAACCGTTTCAAACCATTTTAAATAGTGTAAAATAGTTTTCAAACACCTTTTGAGTTGAGCTATCACTTAAAATCAATGCGTTACTGAAATTGAATAAATATTCGCTTGGCTGATAACCGTTTAAAGTTGGAAACGCACTGAACTTTTCGGTTTCTAACCGCTTCACACCCGATACAATTAATCAAAGATTAAACTGACATCTGGTCTGAAATCTCTTCAATTAAGTGAAACATGATATCAATTCTCATTATTTATTACTGTCAATTGTTAACAGCTTTAAAAAATATGATGTTTACTTGTGGTACAGTCAACACTACAGAGTAACGAACCAAAGTCGGTCTTCTAAAAATGTAGGAATTTCTCTGAAATTTGAAATATAACGAAATTTATTATTGATTTCAATAAGAAATTTTTAAAAAACTCAAAAATTTTAAAATTTTCTTGAACCGCAAGCGAGCTCGAATCGGTTAAATTTGTATAAACTTTCTAGCCTTCAAATTGTCTAAATTTTTCCAACAATATAACTTTCCCAAGCATTTCAAAACAAGAAAAGCTACTCAGAAAAAAAATGTTCAAAATTTGTTCACAACTCACATTTGAATTGTGCCCAATCGGTTAAAGAGCAGAGCGGAGTATCGGGAGGGTAAAATCAACAAAACTAACAAAAACATAATGCGCTGCATGAAATCGTTAAGAATTAATTATTACTGACATTACAAAATTATTTTAAATTATAAATTTTTTTTTATTCTAAAGGGCGACACGGACTTTGGTGATAGCAATGACGGTATGGACTCGGATACGAGCACCTCATCAAGCAACAGTAAACAGGTCGTTGTTGGTATCTGTGCCATGGCCAAGAAGACACAATCGAAGCCAATGAAGGAGATCCTAACACGACTGGGTGAATTTGAGTTTATCAAATTGGTCACATTCGAGGAGAATGTGATATTACGTGAACCGGTACAAAATTGGCCCATCTGTGATTGCCTTGTCTCATTTCACTCGAAGGGATTTCCACTGGAGAAGGCCATCGAGTATGCTCAACTTCGTAATCCATTTGTGCTCAACAATCTGCACATGCAGTATGACATTCAGGACAGGAGACGTGTCTATGCCATACTGGAGAAGGAGGGCATCGAGATACCTCGTTATGCTGTGCTCGATCGTGATTCGCCCGATCCAAAGCGTGAGTAACACTAGTAAACTAGATAGATTTATCGGTTATGGTTTAAATTGTAGTACTAAGAAAAGTTTCCTAGTGGGACTCTTGTACAAACTAACCTCTAAAATGCAGTCATTCATAGGGCGTTTTTCATACTGAGTACTTTCAACCGATTGTTCCTATGGCAGCTATATGATATCGTGGTCCGATCTGATTAAAATTTAGTTTGCACATGAGATTTGGTACTAATTGCATATATGTAGACTCAATTTAGTTGAGTAAAAACAAAATTTGTTTTCAACCGATTGTTCCTATTAGAGCTATATGATATAGCATTTGATTTTGAAGATTACTTTATACTTTTTGTTTTACTGACTTCACAATTTTAACTCTTTTTTTTCAGATCATGAGCTTATTGAGTCAGAGGATCATGTGGAGGTCAATGGCATTACGTTTAACAAACCATTTGTGGAGAAACCCGTATCGGCTGAGGATCACAACATCTATATCTATTATCCGACATCAGCTGGTGGTGGTAGCCAACGTTTGTTCCGTAAAATCGGTAGCCGAAGTAGTGTCTACTCACCGGAGTCGCGGGTACGAAAAACGGGCTCGTTCATCTATGAGGATTTTATGCCCACCGATGGTATGCTAAACAAGTATTTGCCTCTTACCTTTAACTTTATAAATGCTAAAACCACAATTGCAATCCATGTACTGCTCTAGATACTGCTCTAGCACTGCTCTAAGCTCCCAAAATTCTGGATTTAATTCTAACAATTTCCACTCACTTAATATAAACACACACACACACATATATAATATATATTTATTAGTGATGCAGCTTGAAACCTGAAATTGATTAATCGATTTCACACCGATAAAACGATTTTTACACGACTTTTTCTTAGAATTTTTTTAGATTTTTTTATTTAATTTTATTGCTTAAAATTATTCTTTGACTTGAAATTGATCGATTAATAATCGATATATTGCCAAGTGAAATCGATATTTCGATAATTTACTATTTTTTTTTCTTATATCAGTCAAATATATGATATTGCGCCTATATTCTTTTATTTTTATCGATTTATCGACAAATTCCGACAACTTGATTTTAACATATTGGGTTGACTTTTTCGTGAATTTTTTATTCGATTTCAAAAAAGAAGCCTATCGATTAATATTCGATATATTGCCAAGTGAAATCGGTAAATCGATAGTTTGAATTTTTTCTTTACATCACTAATATACATAATACATTACCGATACATAATATACTAATCGATATATCGAAAAATCGTACACCGAAAAATCGATTTTTTCATAGATTTTGTTTTTATCGATTTAAATATTTTATTTAATTTTACTGCTTAATGAAATTTTGGCACAAATCAGCCTATTGATTTAAAACAATCGATATATTGTTACAGATAAAATCGGGATAAAAAACTGTAAAAATCGACTGAAGATCGATATATCGATGTTTTTCTTACATCACTAATAGACTATACAATATATAGTGCCTAGTTATCCTAGTCTCCACAATCCTACACTACCAACACCCCCCCGATCCATACACTATATAGCATTTATAAGCATTATGTCATTTGACCCATTGTCTTGCGTCTCGCTCGCTCTCTCTCTCTCTCGTTCGCCGATCGTTGCTCGCTGCTCGCCGCTCATTTGCCGAAATTTCCCCCACAAAAAAAAAGAAAAATAGAAAAAAAAGCAAAGAAAAGAAAATGTAAATGAAAAGTGGCCGCCAGTCGAACGCACTGAATCCAGCATTACCTTTACAACTTAGTGTACTTTTCAGGCACCGATGTGAAGGTCTATACCGTTGGACCCGACTACGCCCACGCAGAGGCACGCAAAAGTCCCGCCCTCGATGGCAAAGTGGAACGCGATAGCGAAGGCAAAGAGATCCGTTATCCGGTCATACTCAATCACTCCGAGAAGCTCATCTCCCGGAAAGTTTGTCTTGCCTTCAAGCAAACCGTTTGCGGATTTGATTTGCTCCGTGCCAATGGCAAAAGTTATGTCTGCGATGTGAATGGATTTAGTTTTGTGAAGAATTCGAACAAATATTATGATGATTGTGCCAAGATCTTGGGTAACATGATATTGCGTGAATTGACACCGACTCTACATATACCCTGGTCGGTGCCATTCCAACTGGATGATCCGCCCATTGTGCCCACTACGTTTGGCAAAATGATGGAGCTGCGTTGCGTTGTCGCTGTCATCAGGCATGGTGATCGGACGCCCAAGCAGAAGATGAAAGTGGAGGTGCGACATCCCAAGTGAGTTAACCATTAGAAATCTTCTTTTAATTGAGCTTTAAGGAGAGTTTTAAATTCTTAGAGGTCGCTAAGGCAAGCTTTTAATTCGACCTAACCCAAAACTATTTCATACTTTTAGTCAAAAGCTCGCTTTACTCTACTACAGCTAAATTATTTTAAAGGAGCTTTTAGTTTAGGTATGTAGGAGTGTGGAAAGCTTTAATCTCTTTAGATGCTTTTGACTTTACTTTGCCCTACTTGTAGCACTTCCAACAATCAAACTACTCTTGAAGCTCAAAAAGCTTTCAGTAGATGCATGTGGATGTAAATGAAGCTTAAAGCTTTTAATGTTGTGTTTTAGGACAACTAAACTACTCTAAAAGCTTAAAAATGTTGTCAAAGTAAAATTTTTGCAACAATTTAACTACTTTAAAAGCTTGAAAAGTTGTCAGTGGATACATGTCATTAAAGCTTTTAAGTATTCTACTCTTAAGCTATATCTATCAAATAGACTTTAGTTTTAACTACAAACGACTACATACTGAAAGGTTTAAAGGACTATAAAACAGCTTAAAAACAATAAAAAAAACTCTAACTTTTAAAGGAAACAAATTTTGAAAGCACTGAAAGCTCCTTTAAAAGCACTTTCAAAGCAAGTGTAGAAAAAGCTCCCCAAGCTCTTAAGTCACTACTCTGCAGAGCTTTTCTAAATCTAACTCCAGATGGAAAATGAATTTTAAAAGCTCTGAAAGCTTTTTTTTTAGTAAGAAGCACTTTAAAGGCTTCCTAAGTGTAGATAAAGCTTCCCAAGCTCTTAAGTCACTACTCTGCAACTCTTTTCTAAGTCTAACTTTAATAAGTAACAAATTTTGAAAGCTCTGAAAGCTCTTTTTTTTTTCAAAGCACTTTAAAAGCTTTCTAAGTGTAGATAAAGCTCCTCAAGTTCTTAAGTTACTACTTTGCGACTCTTCCAAGTTTATACAAAGCTTTCGATTAAAGCTTTCTTAAATGAGATTCTATTAATTCTTCCGTAGATTCTTTGAAATCTTTGAGAAATACGATGGCTACAAATTGGGTCACGTGAAACTGAAGCGACCCAAGCAGTTGCAAGAGATACTGGATATAGCACGCTTCCTGCTCAGCGAGATACACACAAAGGCGCATGCGGAGATTGAGGAGAAGGAGAGCAAACTGGAGCAGTTGAAGAATGTGCTCGAGATGTATGGACACTTTTCGGGGATTAATCGAAAGGTACAAATGAAATATCAACCAAAGGGTCGTCCACGCGGTTCCAGCTCCGATGATGGTAGGTTTTGATCAATTTTAGGGTAACATAGCTAACCACACGCTAAGTCCTATCTGTTTCAGCTGAAACACCCGCCGAACCATCGTTGGTGCTCATCTTGAAATGGGGAGGAGAATTGACACCTGCGGGACGCATTCAGGCAGAGGAGTTGGGACGAATTTTTCGTTGCATGTATCCCGGTGGACAGGGACGTTCCGATTACTCGGGTACCCAGGGATTGGGTCTTTTGCGGTAGGGTTTACTCACTTCCTTACATATTCTATTCTAATTATTGTTCCCTTTGATCAGTTTGCATTCGACCTTCCGTCATGATCTGAAGATTTATGCCTCGGATGAGGGGCGTGTCCAAATGACCGCCGCCGCCTTTGCCAAAGGTCTGCTCGCCTTGGAGGGTGAACTGACCCCCATTTTGGTGCAAATGGTCAAGAGCGCCAATACGAATGGTTTGCTCGATAATGATTGCGATTCAAGCAAGTATCAGAATCTGTAAGTAGTCCACAAAACGATCAAATGATCTTGAAATTGAAATTGATGTCAATCAAACAATTAAGCAGTTGATTAAACGATCACTAAATGATCGAATGATCAGCGCAATTGTTTCAAAGACTCAAAAACTCAGGAGAGTTTGCTCTCAGCTTTTTGTGCCTTATTCTAAGGGTAGTACAGAGTCATATAAGTAATATTGTGTTGCTAACTCGTGAAGTGATTGAAACACTTGATTTACTATCAATAGAAGTTAAATGAAGTTAAAATTTAAAGTTTTATGGCTACGTTCACACTGCATCACTCTTGAAATTGTGCAGAAAACTTCATAAATTTGAATATCAGAAGGGTAGGTTAAACTAATGCTGGGTTCAAACTGAGTCACAGTTAGAATGTTATACAAAACCGTTAATGATATGCTGGGCTCACACTGTGTCACAGAGTAAAATGAGTACTGAGACTACACAAATTATATATATATGCTTGGTTCTCACTGCGTCAAAATAGGAAAGCTATATAAAAGTTTTAGCAAAACCAATGCTGCGTTCCCACTGTGTCACGGAGTAAAATATGAGCTATGACTAGTGATAGAAGACTATATAATAGTGAAATAATAGAAGTCTAGCATAACTTATGCTGCGTTCACACTGCGTCACAGCCAAAAAATTTAAGGAAAAACTTAAAAATTCGAAAATGTTCAATGTGAAGCACAAACCTTCGAATTATGCTGGGTACACACTGTGTCACAGACAAAAATACGAACTAAGACTACACATATTATATATGTTAATGCTGCGTACACACTGTGCCTCGTAAAAGATAGGAAAATTGATAGGAAAACTATAGAAAAGTGTTAGCAAAAGGTATGCTGGGTTTACACTGCGTTACTGAACAAAAAGTGAACAAAAACTAAAAGAATTTTAGAAGTTAAACACAAATGTTAAAGTAAAGCTGGGTTCACACTGCGTCACGAAGTCAAATGTTAGGAGAAGTGTAGCCAAAAGCTGTGCTGGGTTCACACTGCCTTGCAGACTATAGCCTCTGAACGCAGTGTGAACCCAGCATAACTTTAAAACTCTCTTCTTTTGTATCAAAATATATTTATAATATTTTTTTTCTCTTACCCTCCTGCAGTGCCAAAGGACGTCTACACGAACTAATGCAAAACGATCGCGAGTTCACGAAGGAGGATCGCGAACTGATAAATCCGTGCAACAGTAAATCGATAACTCAAGCTTTGGATTTTGTCAAGAATCCCGTCGATTGTTGTCATCATGTGCATTTGCTAATACGTGAACTACTGCACATAATCAGCATCAAAAAGGACGATCCAAAGACTAAGGATGCGATCTTGTATCACGGCGAGACATGGGATCTCATGCGTTGTCGTTGGGAAAAGATCGAAAAGGATTTTAGTACCAAATCGAAATTATTTGATATTTCAAAAATTCCCGATATCTATGATTGCATCAAATATGATCTACAGCACAATCAGCATACGCTGCAATACGATCAGGCCGAGGAGCTATATATATATGCTAAAAATCTGGCCGATATTGTGATACCGCAGGAGTACGGTCTGACGCCACAGGAGAAATTGGCAATTGGTCAAGGAATTTGTTCGCCTTTATTACGTAAAATCAAAGGTGATTTACAACGGAATATCGATGAGATCGAGGATGAGTTTATGAATCGTCTGAATCCGCATTATAGTCACGGTGTTGCCAGTCCGCAGCGACATGTGCGAACACGTCTCTATTTTACCAGCGAATCACACGTACACTCGCTATTAACCGTACTCCGATACGGCGGAATGCTCAATGTTGTAACGGACGAACAGTGGCGTCGTGCCATGGACTATATCTCAATGGTATCGGAACTCAATTATATGTCACAAATTGTCATAATGCTCTACGAGGATCCAACCAAAGATCCTTTATCCGAGGAACGTTTCCATGTTGAGCTACACTTTAGTCCCGGTGTCAATTGTTGTGTCCAAAAGAATTTACCGCCGGGTCCGGGATTTAGGCCGCATTCACACGGTGATAATTCCTGCGGTGCCAGCATGCAGTCCAGCGAGGATGCGAATCCCTCGCGTATCGAGGAGGAAAACGATTGCGCCTCCAACGATGAGCAGCAGAGCAAGAAGCGCAGCGTAATACATGTTTATCTATAAGTTTAGACAGTTTGTAGACCCTGTACTTAAGAGGAGCACAGTGTACATAATATGACCTGTTTGATTTGACCACCCAGATCTTTGAGACTATTGAAGCTAGAGCCTCCAAGCTTAGTATAAAAGTCCGTCTATGCTTTATGCAGATCAGATTTATTTCACATATTTGCCACGCCCCCTACATTATGTGTTTGACCAAATTTTGTTCGAATCGAACAACTATAGCATATAGCTATCGTAGGACTAATTGGTCTAAGATTAGGAATTTGTTTGAAAATATGTAAACTTTGTTAAACTATCTTAACCAAACTCACACGTTTTGTTTATATAATGATTCTATACAGCCTTATCAAATTTGGTCTTGATCGAACAACTATATCCTATAGCTCCTATGGGCAAAATCGGTCAAAAATTTGATTTTTATGAAAACCTTTGTGTTTTTTGTGCTACCTCAACCAAGCTCACATTTTTTTGTATATATCATTATTCTATATGTCCCTAATACATTTGGTTCAGATCGAAGAACTATATAGTATAGCTCCTGTGGGCCAAATCGGATGCAGATTGTTGATGTGTTTGAAAAAATGTACTGTTTATTGGGCTATGCCAATCTTATTAAACTATTTCTGATTCTATATAGCCCCACCGAATTTCTTCCAAATCGAACAACTATAGCGCATAGCTCCAATAGGCCAAATAGGTCGAAAATTAATGATTTGTATGAAAAATCATTGTGTTTTTTTGAGCTATCTCAACCAAACTCACATATCATGACTCTATATATCCCTTCTACATTTGGTTTGGATCGGCAAACTATATCATATAGCTTCCATGGATCAAATCGGTTGAAAATCATGTAATCTATAACAAGTACGGGGTCTCTTACAGTCGACTTGCTCGACTGTAGCCTTTCTTCCAAGTGATATATAATATTTATACTCCAAATCTGTTCGATTTAGTGCAATCTGAGTGGGAGCCAGCGGAATACGTCTAGCAACTCGTTTGGTTTCAATCGCTTGGAATTGCGTAGCAAACAGCTCAAATCGAAGCCAATACCAATTGGAGCACATCACACTGTGAGTGGTCACGAGGCAATGGATTTGGCTAAGCGTCTGAATGAGGAGTTGGCCTCACAGCAGCAACAGCAGCAGCAACAACAACAGCAGCAGCAACAACAACAGCAACATCAGCAGCAACTGCAGCAACAACACCAACAACTGAGACCCATTAGTCCCGATATAAGAGCTGTGAGTCCAGACTGTGAGCCGCGTTCGCGTAGCTTTGAGCAGCGTGGATCTCCCTCAGCGAATCGTGGCAAGGAGGCTGGTATGTATGGTTGGTTGGTGTGTTCATAAACTTGGCTATAATTGGCTCAGATAAACAAAAAACAAATTGACGCTTCGGCGTGCAATAAATTTTCCCATTTCAATTTTCAAACTTTAATGGTTGATTCGACCAAAACAAAAAAAAATACCAAAAAAAAGACCACCTATTTTGCCCACAGTATTTAATACTCTACTATTTATCACATAAATACCGATATATACATATATATTTATTTAATTATCTAAATATTATTATTATGACTATTTGAATTGTCCATCAATCATAAATATTTATACAGTATTTTTCAAATTTTCACTCACTCATAACTACTGACCAACAACAAAGCGAAAACAATTGGCTTATCAACTACTAACTTGGCTAACCATTTTATCATTATGCGTTTTTCCCTCGCTCTTCATTTGGTTAAAACTTAATTTATTTTATTTAAAATTTTGATTTTGATTTTGATTCAATGCATGCATATTTTGTGCGCGTTTTGGCCAGGTTTGACTAACTGCTTACCCAAAGCGCCTGTAACACCATATAAAGCCAACCTCTATCCCAACTTTCCGCATTCGAAGAAAAAATACCAAAAAAAATACCAGAAAAAACAAAACATACCAAAAAAAATACCAAAAAATACCGAAAAAATAAAGAAGCAGACCCCCTCGACCTGTGTTACTTTCATTTCCATACGTATAATTTCCAAAATTTACTTATTTCGTACTTCACATACCATTTTAAGTTCTCAAATTTTTTGTCTTAAGTATTTTTTTTATTGCTGAGCGCTAAATTCCAAGTTTTCTTTTCATTACAAGAAATCTTAAACAAAACTCAACTGAGCCCAACATTTTTGATTTTCATTCTTTCCACAAAAAAAAAAATACCAAAAAAAAATACCAAAAAAAAAAAATGAAATTAAATATTTATTTATTTTAAACAATACTACAACTGCAAACTGAGTTGTGGTGCTCCCCGAGCTCCCGTAGACGTCCAGAGGCGTTGGGAGTTCTCGGAGTTTGGGAGAAAAGTTGGGAAATTAATGAAAATCTATAGGCATCTGGCCGCGGAATCCCGTGTACTTGGCAATGCATTATTTAAGCCCAAACATTGCTTAGAAGAATCAAATTTAGTTAAAGTAATGCCCCGTCCCGACCCGCCCACCTACCACCCATCTACAACTTGACCCCGTGACCCTTTCGTTGGGTTTTTAGTCTGTAGGAATATAAATTTGAACATCAGTTGTGAGTCAGCTAATGCTGCCACGCCCATTGGGCGTGCATTTGCTGACTTTTAACTTTTGTTGGCTTATATAACTTTGTGGCGTTGCTACCTGCCTCTCTCTCTCACTCTACCCCTGCTCTCTTTCTATCTCTCTCTGCCTTTAACTATGTCTCAGTCTTTACTCTCCCTCTCCCTCTCTCTCTCTCTCTTTATGTGTGTCTCGTCTCGGTCTGTTTTGCTGTCTCTTTTTCTCTCTTTCTCTCTTTATATCTCTCTCTGTCTTTCTTACTCACTACTGTCTATCTGCCTCTTTCTATAATTATATATGTTTAATGCATGAATCGAGGATAATTTTCAATACAATTTGATAACAAATTTATTAATTGAATTGTTAACAGTTTTTTTAACAACAAATAAAAACTGTAAAATGTTCGCTGTTTAATTGTTCATTGTTCGTTCGTTGATCGTTCGTTCGTTCGTTCGTTGTTGTTGTGTTTGTGTTGTGCGCAAAACACTTACAGAAAAAAAGGGTTTTTTTTTCCGAAAAACCTCAGACTAATCTTTGTACTAACTTGCTCAACTTGACGTTAACTCACCGCCAACTAACCGGACTCATTTGACTCTTTTTTTATTCTTCTTACTTTTTGCCTGTCGTTGATACAAAATTTTGCTGCCGACGCTCTAAAAAAAAAAACCAGAAACCTTCCTGCAACGCATCACCCTGTATATATGCTTTAGTCACCAGCGTGAACAGCTGTCTATAGCTGCAGCCTACTCATAAGTAATTATACAAAACTTGTCTAAAAATCTAGAGTTATTTATAGTTTAGCATATCTTTCTCAAAAACGGTAGTAAAAAAAAAAAAAAAAAAAAAAAAAAAAAAAAAATTATGAGAATTGATCTTTTTAACAGTTTAGTTTACAAATTAGTTATTGTCTCTAGTTTAGTTTCTGATTTAAATGTTAACTTTAAAATTGAAAAATTTTTCAAAAATTTCAACCAAAAAAAAAATAAAAAAATTATTTGATTTCTTTTATCAGCAAGAAATACTATATACTTTATATAAGCTATAGTATATATTGTTCACCTTTTAGAAAGTTTTCATAGGAAATTTCATAACTTTTCCCAAATCATTAAAAAAAAAAAACCTTTAATAAATGTTTACAGAATGCCTTGAGAGCGCATGTTCAAATTTGCCAAACTGATCTAGTTTTAAATAAATTAAAATTAATTAATAATAAGTTTATTTATAATTTAAGTAACGTGTCATTTTGACTATCACGTGACTGCTTAAAGTCATACTAAAAGTTAAGTAAACATTTTAAAAAGAAATATCAGTTGGAAAATATTCAAAACTTTGAAGTTCTTGAAATAACTTATAATATGTAAGAAAGGCAACAGTCGAGCGAGCCGACTGTAAAAGACCCTGTACTCTTTCTAGTGCACGTTTTTTCCTAGAAATCGCCAATTTTCGACCGAATTGTCCTATGGCAGCCAAAGGATAAAGTTATCAGAGCTGAACCAAATGCAGTAGGAATATATTGAGTCATGATGTACACATAATGTGTGACTTTGGTTGTGATCGACTAACTTACTAACTTACTACTACATGTCCTCATACGAATCTTTAATTTTTTAACGATTTGTCCTATGGAAGCTATAGGATATAGTTGTCCGATCCGGATCAAACTTGTCGAGGATAGTTATAAGGGTACCGTACACATAATGTGTGATCTTGGTACCGATAGCTCTAGTAGTATCCAAGTTATGGTGTTATAAAAATAGATTTTCCCAACTTGCGAGAGCGGTAGGAGGCGTGTCACCAATCTAAAATAAACTTGATCTGTTCGCGAAGTAGATGGACTCTCATACCAAATTTAGTGACTCTAGCTCTTATAATCTCTGAGATCCAGGTGTTTATACGGACAGACGCACAGACAGCCATTGCCTTATGGTCTCGGCTGTTGGTGCTGATCAAGAATATATATACTTTATGGGGTCGAAAAAGCCTCCTTCTGCCCCTTATGCACATTTTGCTTCCGACAAACCTTATAGACCCCTCTACTCTGTTTGCGTACAGGGTCCGCCAGTTTTGAATATTGATGTTTCTTATTTTTGAAAAAAGTATTAATACCATTAAGTTCATATAGATAAATTTGATTGAAGAACACACTTCCACATACAAATGTGTAGTACACACACGTATAGCGTATGTGAGAATGTGTTAGTATGTGTGTTTTGCAGGATGCGTTCAGTTTTCGGCCTTTGTCGAAACTTCCGATATTTTTTTTTCTCTCTTTCTTTCTTTCTCTTCTTGTTCTACTTCAACTTTAATGAGTATTTTTCGGCTAATTAGTTTTCTGTTTGTATACTCTATGACCGCACACACACACACCCATACACACACACACATACATACAAACACACACATACACACTTGATTGGCTAACTGAACTGAACACTTTGTCCCGCTTGCGACTCTTTACTAACCACAAATACCAAAGTGACGACAACTTTCGATGAGATAGCCAATGCACGTGTGGGCGTGGCTGATCGTGTGGGCGGTGGCGGTACCGCTGGCAGCAACAGCAGCAGCGGCAATCGCACTGCACTACAAATTCGTGTCACCGATCGACTTTCGTTCTTTAAGATCGATTCATCAACAAATGAGTTACCTTTGTCGGACATTGATTTCTCCCTGACTCCGGGCACACCACAGTGCCTAAGTTCAGGTGCTGCCAGCGGCTGTGGTCGTGCCCATAAGCGTCACAATCTGTTGAGCATGCGTCGCATGGTTAGCGGTGATGAGGCAGAATTTGAGGGTTTGCCACCATTGCAACACTTGCCACAAATCTCACCAATGGCCACCAATGAGCGACCGCTGAGCTGCAACTGCAATTCGATACCGTTGGGCACAGCAGCGCATGCCCACTCCAAGAGTCTCATGGAGTTGCATGCAAGCGGTGGTAATGCCAATGCCAATACTACCGCCAACACTACCACTACCACCACTAGCAACAGTGTGGTAGCTGCTCCATCAGCTATTTGCAGTAGTTTTGAGGAGGATTTTCAGCTGTCCAGCTCAGCGCCAGCGGTGCTGCTTTCAAACGCCTTCGAACTGCGTGACAATAGCAGCAAAATGTTACAACCGCTGGCGGGGCACAGCACCACATCACCCACTGCATCCACACTCAAACTGTGCATGGATCTTGAGACGCCTTTGCGTCCCTTGGAGCGTGACCAGCGCAAGATTACAAGTCATTCATGTGGTCAGTTGTCGCTGCTAATGGCAACGGCGCCCATTTCAGCGCCAGTGCTCAGCGAGAATCCATTTCGCTTTGCAGCAAGTGCAGTGAGTGGAGTAGCAGCAGCGGTAGCAGCAGCAACAACTACTACAACAACAGCTACCGCGCCCATACCCATGGCCGGCAACTTTGTCAGCTGCTTTGCGCCTATAGCCGAGTGTGTTACGCCCACAGCCACGCCCCAAAGCAAGCACTTGGTATACAATATACCCACAGTACTCATAACAGCAACAGTTGCTGTCACCAGTAATGCAGCAGCAAACAAACCAACAAAAACAGCAACAACAACAACAACAGCAACA
The DNA here is from genome assembly GCA_018903735.1 of Drosophila cardini. Lineage (NCBI taxonomy): Eukaryota > Metazoa > Arthropoda > Insecta > Diptera > Drosophilidae > Drosophila > Drosophila cardini. Next base: position 2,861,354 of record JAEIGM010000010.1, read on the forward strand.
ACAACAACAACAGCAACAACAACAACAACAGCTTTGTCTTATACTAAAGCAACAATGTCTTCTAATCAACCTTGTACTAACCAATTCAAACCAATTGATCCTTCCTCAATTGACGCTACACAACAACAACAACAACACAAAATCATAAACATAACGAACTCGTACACAACAACAACAACAACAACAACAACTGAAACAACTACTACTACTACAACAAATACAACAACTACAATAAACATCACAACGCCCCCGTCTTGTTGTACAAATACAATCGCCACAGATAGCAACGTTTCGGTCTCGATATCGGCATCGGTATCATCGGCCAATTCGTCCACATCGTCGCGTCGCCAAAGACACAGTATTGCCGGCCAGATGTCCTATATGAAAATGTTGGGTTTCGGTGGTTTTAGCAAAAAGATGGCAACCAGCGCAAATAGCCTTTTCAGTACGGCGGTCATAAGCGGCAGCTCATCGGCCCCAAATCTACGCGATATGATACCGGTATCATCATCCGGTGAGTACACGTACCCATACAAACACCCCAATACACATCCAAGTACACCCAAACACACACACACACACAACCATACCTTACCATACACACACACAAAGAAACAATTTTGCCCACTACCGTACACTGTCCAACACAAAAAGCATCAAATGAACCACAAGCAAAAAAATAATTTTATATCAAAAAATTATATTTAAAAAAAAAAAAATATAGTGAATGTAAAAAAAAAACATTTAAAAATTTTTAAATTATTAAAAAAACACATTAATAGGCTTATTTGACCCACTGTACTTACCAGCCATACTTTTTTTCACTCAAATAATATTAAAAAAAAATTAAACGTTTAAAATGTAAATGTAAACAAAAAGTTAAAAAAAAAAAACATTTAAAAAAAATTTTAAATTTTAAAAACCGCATTCATGGCTTAGTGACAAAAAGACAGTGGGCCAAAACTGTCCTCACCAGCCATACATTGTTTTTAATTTAAACAAAAATAGAAGATAAAACAATTGAATTTTGAAAAAAAAAAAAACATTAAAAAGTGTTTAAATTATTAAAAAACAATTTCATAGCTTATTTGACCCACTGGTCGCACCAGCCATACTATGTTTTTTTTTTGTTTAAAAAAAATTGAAAAAAATTAAATGTAAAATATTTAAATGAAAAAAAATAACTTTTTTAAAAATATTTCGAAATTATTAAAAAAGCACATTCATGGCTTAGTGGCAAAAAGACAGTGGATCAAACTGTCATCACCACCCATACTTTTTTTTTTATTAAGAAAGTGTAGAAAAAAATATTTCAATTTTGAAAAAAAAAAAAATTTCAAATAAAGTTTTACAATGTACACACTCATGGCTTATTTGATCCACTGTCGTCACCAGTCATACTTCTTGTTTCTTTTTTAAATTTTAGGAATATTATAATCAAAAGTTTTAATTTATTTGAATTTTTTTTTAATTATTAGTTTCAGTAAGTTTTACAATTGTTTTTGCACAAAATTTTTTACAAACTCTAATAAAATTTAAACACAATTAAAATCATAATTTTCATAGTATTTCAACTTGACAGAATGTTGTTAGTAAACAGGAGAAGAATAAAAATTTTTACTATACTTGAAATTTTCGAAGTTTTTTAGTAAATAAAATAATTTTTTAACTTCGTAATACTTTTGACAGCCCAAACTTTTGTGGCTTTAAAAATAATTTTATTTTCAATAAATTATTTGAAGATAAAATTACCAAAATAGCAAAAAAATATGTTACGTTTTTAAAGTTAAATAATTAAAATATAAATTTTAAATTAAAAGCTAAAAAATTTAATGAAATTTAAAAAGATTTGTGGGTCAAATAAGCTGTGAATAAGTCAAGTGAACAAGGTAACTGGAAAAGTGCATATAAATCCTACCACAAACTGCGAATCGAGATTAACGCGAAAAGTTAAAAAATACCAAAGATAAAAAATACTGAATTTTCCAAAAGAAAATTTCAAAAACCAACTAACGAGCATTAAACTTCAATAGTTGCAGAATCAGAGAAATATATAATAGAATTTAATACAGAACTGTTATCGAAATCGAATAATCGATAACTGAGTTTTGTGAAAAAATCGCAAAGAAAAAAATACAAAAATTTCTTTTTACAGTTTATTCGTTGATTCACAAACGAATCGACAAATTCGTCAAAACTGAGAGATAAGTATAAACACAAAATTTGAACGACAACTTAAAAGTAGCGACTTAGAAAAAATACTGCAATTTAGTATTAATCGAATGAAATCTTTCTGTATCGCAATGGGTATTAAAAAACATCAAATTTATGTCAAATTTTGGAATTAAAGTAAAAAAGAAAAAAAAAAAAAATACTAAAAATCTACCGATTTGAATAATATAACGACGTAATTACGTATATAACTCTGTGTTAGCTCTAGAAATGGGCACACTCGTAGCTGTAGCATCTGTGTTATGCACTCAATTTGTGCTACTACTATATAGCAAATAGAAAAAAACTATAAAAATACTGATGAGCATTTCGTGTGGTATTTTTTGCAATCACATACACTCACAAAAATACGCACACAGTTAATAATCTTTTTTTTTTAGTTATACCAAAAAATTAACTCCAAACTTTTTCCACTACCATTTCCACTATCATTTCCTTTAACCCTAATCCTACCCAACCACACCCCCTGACGCCCCGAAAAAAATACTATTTGTGTCATTTTCTTGTCTGTGTTGTATTTTTTTTTTTTTTTTTTTTTTGACTATTTTGGAAGTCTTGTTAATCTGGTGTATATGTATGTGTGTATAGGATTTGGTGATGTACCGCCGATACGACCACTGGAGACTCTGCACAATGCGCTGTCGCTGCGCAAGCTGGACAGCTTTCTGCAGGACATGATCCTTGCGCAGATCTTTAAGACGCCGACGGGCTCACCGCCACGTGTCCATGATGCACCCGGCGCCAATAAATCGTCTTTGGTCACAGCCAACACCGTAACAGCCCTATCCACCGGTTTGGGTTCGGCAGATACCATGGGTGTGGTCTCCTCAATTATGGTACGACCGGATGCTACAGTTGAATCGACCACATATCGTCGCGATACATCCGATATAAGAAATTTGGATATACAATCGGGTACCAGTGAGATGAATTCAACCGCAGGCGCTAATCGTTTGTCCCAAATACCCGTTAACGAGGATCTCGAGGAGACCAACGATGATGAAATGCTGTCATCATCAACGAAAACTGAGCGTAAGTTTCAAAATCGTAAGTCAGTCATCGGTTGGCGCACATAATGTATGTTTACTGTACTTGCAAAAAAAATTCACTTTAAAAATTTTATTTTTTTTTATTTTTTGATTATTTTATTTAATTTTTTTTTTTAATGCATGCTCACCTTTATTGTGCCAAAATTTACTATAAAAAATCAAAAAAATTTTTATTTTATTTTAAATTTTATTTCCTAAACAATTAAGCAAACAAATATTGATTAAAACTTAAATATCTTTTCTTTTTTTTTTTTTATTATTGTTTTTCTTTGATTTTCAGTGGATTAAAACACATCGGCACATGATTGAGATTTTGTTGAGTGCTTTTTGTATATTTCTTTTTTAAATACTATATATTTTTTTTGTCTCTCAATAATCTTGTATATACTCGTATTGGTACAGTTTATGTTCATGCGTTTTAAATATATTTTTATTGTTTTTTTTTATTATTATTATTATGAATAACTTATGAAGCGTATGAGAATAAAATTTAACAAACACTCGCACTCTTCTCTCGAGCGTTCTACTTACTCTCTTTTTCGATACAGTATTTTATGTATTTTTATACTTAAGTGCAAAAGTGTTGCCAAAAAAGTGGAAAAATTTTAGAAATTTTAATTCTTGTACAAAAGTTTATAAAAAAAAAAAAAATATTACAAATACCAAAAAATACCATATTTAATACTAACTTTCTATCGTTGGCTAGTCATATGATTTCACTGTGTAGTTTTAGACAAATTAACTTAAAATTACCTCAAAATTTTGAGTTTGAAAACAAAAATTTTAACACAACAAAAAACTTATCGGCGATTTAGGTTTAAAATTTTAGCAAAACGATGTCACAAGTTGGCTAAAACTAAATTTTCTTAAAAAATTGGTATTAAATAAATACTTAATTTGGGCATAGCACCTTTATACCCTTGCAGAGGGTATAATCTTGTTGTCGCGAGTTTTGTAAAGCATTGAAGGAGCTATGTCCGACCTCATAAAGTATATATGTTCTTGATCAGCATCAACAGTCAAGTCGATATAGCCCCATATTCGTCTCTCCTTCGGTTCATATGCAAACCAAACTTGATGAAACTTGGTACAGTTGTGTATTATCTCTGCACGCAATGCATATGTTAAAATCGTTAAGATCGGACTACTATATTATATAGCTCCCCTAGGAACAATCGGTTGAAAACAAATTTTTTTTTGAGCTAAGTCAACCACATTGAGTCTATATGCATTTGGTACGAAATCCCATGTGTAAACCAAATTTCATTCAGATCAGGCCACTATAACATATAGCTACCATAGGAACAATCGGCTGAATGTACTTTTTATGCGAATTTTCATTGCCTATGGAACATTTCAACCAAATTCACGCATTTGCTATATGCTGACTAAATTTCATTCAGATCGGACTACTATATCATATAGCTGACATAGGAACAATTGGTAATTGGAACCAAATTAACGCAAAATGCATGACTGCAAGGGTATTTAATCTTCGGTGAGCCGAAGAGAACCGTTTTTCTTGTTTAGCAATCTTTTTTACAATTTTAAATCAGGCTAAAAAATTTTAATTATAATGAAATAATTCAGATTTAGTTTTCAAGTTTTTTTTAAAATTGGATTTTTAGGAGGATATTTCAATTATTTACCAAGTTATAATTTTAAGCTTTCCATGTTAATGCTAAAGGCTAGTAAGCCTTAAGTCTTATCCAAGTTTAAGTCTGTAACTTCAGGCTAACGTTTAAGTATTTGTTTGAAAGCTTAGAAAAAAGCTAAATTGGCAACACTGATGCATAGATTTGAATCCTGCACGGTACTCCCTTTGCTAAAAACAATCAAATTTTTCTTTTTTTTTTTTATCGCACGCATCTCTATTTGCTCTGGCTCTGTTTCCGTCTCTCTCTTTCTTTTTTTTTTCTCTATTTCTATCTCGTACGCGTTTGGCTTGATTAACAAGAAGCTTCAGCTTGCCAAACCTTGCGCTGAGCTTCCCACTCTCTCAGTATCTATCTCTCTCTCTCTCCGTCTTCCCCTCTCTCTCTCTTAATCCTTTTCTAACATTAACGTTCAACAATTTTGATGTGAACCATGAAACTAACAAACTGAAACAATTGAAAAATAACTAACCAAAAATGGCAAACAAGTTTGGCCAAAGCATCAGGACGCTGACGAGGATGCGGAGCAGGTGAATCAACTACAACAACAGCCGGAAATACAACAACCGCTGCACAGGTAAGCGTGAGTTTTTAGAGTTTTTTAAGCAGTTTTGCGATCCAAAACGACAGCTAAAAAAAAGGCTAGAATAAAATTTCAAAAAGTTCTTTTAGCTATTAATAAGCTAAAATGCCAACACTGTTATGTAGACAATTCATATTAACTCACTTTTGCAGCCTCTCGACCACTGTGGACATTGTAATGATCGATGAAGCGGATCAACAGGAACTACGCTCCTTTGAGCCCATGAATCAGGACACATTGTCCACAGCTGCGACTGCTGTCCACGGAGGGAACATTCTGCTCACCGTCTGCGATGAATTGGAACCAAGTAGCGCTTGCCTAACGCCAGTCAGTGGCATGGATCTTGATCTTGATCTGAGCATGGTGGCCAACAAGGGTTCCATGACGCTGTCAATGGATGTGAGTGGAAGATTAATCGAATTCTTTGGGGAATTTTACTACGTAAAGCCGTGTTCCACATAGATTACTGTATAAGATTTTTAGACCCTGTACTCAAAAAGAGTAGAGGGGTCTATTAGGTTTGTCTGAAGCGAAATGTGCGTAACAGGCTGAAGGAGGCATTTTCTAATTCATAAAGTATATATATTCTTGATCAGCATCAACAGCCGAGTCGATATAGTTATGGCTGTCTGTTCGTCCGTCCGTATAATCACCTGGATCTCAGAGACTAAAAGAGCTAGAGTCACCAAATTTGGAATGAAGGTCCGTCTATATGTCAGGCAGGTCAAGTTTATTTAGAATTTTTACCACACCCTCTACCGCCCCCGCAAATTGTGACAAAACATTTTCTTAACACCATAACTTGGAAACGACTGAAGCTATCGGGACCAAATTCACACAATATGTGTATGGTACCATTATAACTATCTTAACTAAGTTTGGTCCGGATCGGACAACAATAGCTTATAGCTCCCCTAGGACTAATCGGTCGAAAATGGGACATTTGTATGAAGACTTATAGTGTTAGTTGAGCTATCATAACCAAACTCACATTTTAAGTTTATGGTACCCTTATAACTTCCCTCACAAAGTTTGGTTTCCAGATCGGACAACTATATCTTAGAGCTTTCATAGGACAAAACGACCGAAAATTGGTAATTGGTATGGAAAATCGCGCAATAGGATGAGTACAGGGTCTTTTACAATCGGGTTATAAAAGCCTTTTCCTCAAAGAATTTCTGTGTAACTTTTAAAAAATGTAGCTAACGGTAAATTAATGTTTCGCTTACTTCCAGGGCTTCGATGACGATGAGGAGGCGACACTCTCGGCGGCTACAACGCCCTCCCTGCCGCCCGACACGGAGCCCAAACTGGAGCTCTGCTACTGTTGTCCCACACATGCCGAACCACCACCAGATGTGGCCAGCGATGATCCCAAATATTGCTTTGCATTGCCCGTGCAAATCACGCATGCATCACCGGAGCACACACGGCCGAGTGTACGGCGTGCACACGATCCGATATCGCCGCGAATGCAGAAGCAAATCAGTTTATTTGAATGTGGTCCCGAAGCGAATGCTTTACATGCCTCAATCAATTTGCCAGCGGCTGCACAACAATTGCGTCAAGATGCAAGATTACGTAAATTCGAGAACCTCACACAATCCACGTCCAATTCGAATTTTCCTTTTGAGAGCAATACGCTGAAGCGAGTGCCACTTGTGAGCACCAAAGATGATTATGCGAATGTTTCGCATACGCAGAGTTGCATTAATTTGAAGAGTAGTGGTGTTGCTTCCGGTTCCGGTTCGGGTTCCCTACACTATGGTTCACCGCAGCATCAACGTGAGGTGGAGCGGGAGAAGACACGTCCGCCCACTGCGGCCATGCCCACACATTTTCAGCGTTTACCCAACGCTTTGTCCGTCTGCTGTTCCATGGACACCGATGCCGGTTGCAGCACAACAACAACAGCAGCAGGAGGAGGAGGTGGGGGAGCAGCTGGTGGAACAGCTGGTGGAGGAGCTACAACTACTCTGACCATGACCACACCACATCCGGGTGCACTCATTGTCAAGGAACGCTTCATAGAGCCACCAAAACGTGGCATTGTCCGTGGCTATCATGGCAAAACACAGTCCATGGATGCCGATTTCCTCTTTAATGAGTTTCTACTGTTGCCCGCGATGGCACCCACACTGGACGATGATCTGGTCGATGTGGATATTGAACAGGCATCGGAACTGGATCTTCAGTTGCCCAAATGAAGCAGAAAAATTCTTTAAATTATTTATAATAATATTAAAATTAATAATAATAATATAAATTATAATAATTATAATGGAGAAATCTCTGTCTCTTAAGCTATTTACTATAATAATCGTTATTGTCGCATAGTATGTGCATTGTTGTCTAGTCTCAATACTAAATAAAATGATCTATTTTTCTGTCCTAAGTTCAAATTTTGTTTCATTTGGTTTAAAACTCACATTTTAGTTGGATTTTGTTACTGGTTGTTAATTAAACCCTTGCAGCGGGTTTCTAACGTATTGAAGAAGGAGTGCCCGATCCCATAACGCATATATATGCTTGATCAGCATCAACGGCCGAGTGGATATAGCCATATCCGTCTGCCCATCTGTTTCTATGCGAACTGGTCTCTTAGTTGCAAAGCTAGCTTGATGAAACTTGGTACAGTTGCGTTTTAACTCTGTACGCAGATCGGACTACTATATCATATAGCTGCCATAGGAACAATTGGTTGAAAACACATTTTTTCTAGAGCTATCTTCACCAAATTGAGTGTATATACATTAAGTACCAAATCCCCTGTGCAAACTAAATTTCATCCAGATCGGACTACTATATCATATAGCTGCCTTAAGAACAATCGGTTGAAAAATGAAGATTTTCAGTGTCTATTGGACGATTTCAATCAAATTAACGCAAAACACATTTGCTATCATTCCCTATATGTTGACCAAATTTTATACAAATCGGACTACTATATCATATAGTTGCCATAGGAACAATTGGCAAAGGCATTTAATCTTCGGTAAGCCGAAGAAAACAATTTTTTCTTAAACTTGTTAGGAATGCTAAAAACTTAACATATGTCTGTAAAAATGCGTCGACTTTGGCAACTATAAAAGGTCGAGACTTCAATCTGTAAACGGAATTAGTTTAAGTTTAGATTAAGTTTCTTTGAACTTTTGTTAATGCCACGCCTCATTCGCTACAAAAAGTGAAAGAGCGACAATATCTACTAAAAATGTTACTACCTTTTCCGCGTAGGTTCAGTGAATACAATAGCTAGAATTACCCTATATGGCAAGTGGGTGCCCGGAAATAATACGCTTAAAAAATTGTTTGAAAACCTTGGGTTTTACGCCCGCTTTAAAGAGTAACTTTCGATTGAATTTTATTTATTATACTATTATTTATTATAAATAGGAAGATCAGATGTCTGGTAAATAACCCAAATCTAACAGATTATAAGTAAATTCGGGACACGGAGTTCTAGATACTTCAAGTTGCTGCCACGCCTTCCTATGCCCCCCTAACTCATCTAAAATATGTCACCAAAACTCAAACTTAATGCTAAAAATCTTTCCCCTTAGTACCCAATTGGTCCTACAAATATAGAAAAAGTTACGACTGTTTAAAATCTGTTCAAATGGAACTTTCGTAAGACCCAAATCCAAGTTTTTAGCTTAAAATATACCCAAAAAAAATATTTAAAAGAAAGCATTCTACTGTCAGCTACCAGTGATTACTCAATGATGAGCATAATCTTGATGATAATCATGTTGATGATCATGATGATGATTATGAAGTCTCAGTCGAAGTCAAGTGAAAGTGAGACAACAAGCGCTGTCAATGACCAACCCAGACCCAAATTGGTCGAGAGAGTGGGAGTGGAAGTGGTCAGTAGTGGGAGAAAAGGGGGTAAAGAGGAAGGAGAAAAGTGGAGGGACTGTTGGGAAGGGGGGAGGTCAGACAATATCAGAATTGTGAGAAGCAGCCGGTTTTTTTTTTGAGATTCGTTGTCGCAAACGTTTTCACTTGACTTGTACTACTCACTCGTGTAGATACTATATATATAGTGGAATGCATTAACCTCGATCCACATTCGATTGCAAATTTTCAATTCGTGTTCAGCATTTGCACTCGCATTCAAATGCGTATGAATACATGTATTCATTTACCTACTCGTATAAGTTTTCAGCTGTATTTGTATTCTATATTGCGTATGCAAGGCGTATAACAGTCGACATCACCCACTGATAAATTGTTGTGGCCCTCAGACAAAACTCACTTACACTGCACTACAAATGGGTGTGTGAATGCGACTACGAATGTAAATGTGAATAAGAATCTGAATACTTTAGTGAATACGTGAGTGGAGTACGTGTAATGAGCTGCAACGCACTGATGCAGTGCCAGAGATAACGTGTCTGAAGGCAATTACACACTTCTCTGGCAATCTTCAGACTTAGATAAGGAATATATATATGTGTTATAAAATAATGTTATTAAATTAAGAACATCTGTCACACTTAGAAGGGTCTGAAGAACTTTCAGTTCAACGTTCATTTGTTTTTGGTGTCAAAACTTTTTAAGACCTTGTACTCTTAGAATAAGTAGAGAGGTCTGTTAGGTTTGTCAGAAGCGTAATGTGCGTAACAGGCAGAATGAGGCGTGGCCGAGCCCATAAAATATATATATTCTTGATCAGCATCAACAGTCAAGTAGATCAAGCCATGTCGGTCTGTCTGTCCTGTTTCTATGCGAACTATTCTTTCAGTTTTAAATCCAAACTTGGTACATATGTGTATTTTTGTATGCACGCAGTTCATATGCTAAAAACGGCCGGATCGGATGACTATATCATATAGTTGCCATATGATCAATCGGTTGAAAACAATTTTTTTTTTTAACTATCTCTACCAAATTGAGTCTATATGCATTCAGTACCAAATTCCATGTGCAAAGCAAATTTTAACCAGATCGGACCACTATATCATATACCTGTCATTGTTAAAATCGGTTGAGAATGCTAAATAATGCAAAGTATCAAAACCAGTCGTGTCTATTGAGCGATTTTAACCAAATTCACGTAATATGGGTTTGTTATCATTCTCCATTTTCAAAATTTCATTTAGATTGGACCACTATATCATATAGCTGCCATAGGAAGAATCGATTGAAGTACTTTATATGCAAATTTTTAGTGTCTATTGAGTGATTTTAACCAAATTCCTTTATTCTCCATATCTTGACCAAATTTTCTTCAAATCAGACTTCTATATCATATAGCTGCCATAGGAACAATTGGGTATGCAAGGGTATTTAATCTTCGTTGAGCAGGAGATAACCTTTTCTTTCTTGTAATTTCTTCTAATAAATTAACAAATAAAATAGTTAATAAATTCCCAACAACTTTAAGAAGTTATGTGATTGGTCTTAGGACCAATTCAAATTCGCGATGTTTATAATTGATTTGGACACTGTGCAAGTTTGTTGGCCAAGTCTTTTGTATTGTTCGATGCTGCAGAACGCATTCAAATCGCAGTTGATCTCATTTTGTGTGTATTTTGTTGTTGTTTTTTCATTTGCATCAGCAATTTTCATTTTTGGTGCGCACCTTTAACAACTGTAATTAGCATTTTTCTCAAGTGCCCGCATACCTACACACACACACACACACACAAACACCTACTTGTATGGAAAAGTTTCCACTCAATTTATTTTTTTGTTTCTTTTAATTTTGCGCGCCAAGTGAAAAGTAGAAAAGAAGACTCAGTTCAGCTGTAACAAGAGTAGAAGTGTGCCCATCAAACACACACACACACACACACACACACTACTACTACTATATATACCTATATGGACATACATTAGCTGTGCGCTGTTTAGCATTTGGTTGGGTGCGGGTGTTTCCGAAAGTTTTCGCCATGGGGAAAGTTCTAGCTTTAAGCGATTTTAACTTTGCCAATTTATGCAAATGCGCGAGCAGCATATCAACAATAACACACACTCATACACACACACACACACTCAGGCACCCATTCACTCAGTCACTCATAATCTATATGTGGTAATATGTATTTGAATTTCATTTCGAAAAGAGAGCTGCATATTTGCCTTTTAAATCAGCAAACAATAAATAAATGCCTGAATCTCAATTAGCAAACGAAATCTGAAAGAGCACAAAAAGACTAAGATCTTATGTTCAATAAGATATGTTAGATAGTTGAGGTATATCTGTTTTAAATTGAATAATGATAATGGAAATGATAATAACAATTATAATGATAATGATAATGATAATGATAATGATAATGACAATGACAATGACAATGACAATGACAATGATAATGATAATGACAATGACAATGACAATGACAATGACAATGACAATGACAATGACAATGACAATGACAATGACAATGACAATGACAATGACAATGACAATGACAATGACAATGACAATGACAATGACAATGACAATGACAATGACAATGACAATGACAATGACAATGACAATGACAATGACAATGATAAAGAAAATAATAATAATAATAATAATAATAATAATAATAATAATAATAATAATAATAATAATAATAATAATAATACTAATAATACTAATAATAATAATAATAATAATAATAATAATAATAATAATAATAATAATAATAATAATAATAATAATAATAATAATAATAATAATAATAATAATAATAATAATAATAATAATAATAATAATAATGATATTGATAAAGATAATAATATCGAGAGTAGTAATATTTTTCGAGATAACAGCAATAATATTATTAATTAAAATAATATTAAAATTAATTTATTATATTAGTCTAATAATTTTGCAATAACTCTAGCAATTCAAACTGTGGACTTTTAAAAGCAATACTTTGTCAGCCAAAATGATTAGATTTGTATAAAAGCAGATTTCAAATTTTTTAATTTAAAAACAAATCAAATATTCCTAAATTCATAAAATAAAAATTGTAATAAAAATTGATCACTCAAACTTAAGTGAATGTTTTCTCAGAGAAAGCTGAGCTCAAATTCAGTTTCAAAAGTCTCAAGTGGAATAAAGTTATCTGAAATATCGTAGGTGTGTCGACTCCAACTCTAATACCTCTCTACCTATCTAGGTATTTTGAAGTCTTAACTCTGTTGTGCAGTGTTAAATACACTAATATAGTTAGCTGTTGAAACAAGTAACTAAAATGTTTGTTAGTTTTAACTAACTTATTAACTTTTAGCCAATTTCATTAGCATATTAGAAAATCTGTTAGCATCTGTGGGACGAGTGTGTGTGTGTGTGTGTGTGTGTGAGAGTGTGTGTATTTTTGGCATGTTTATGGCAGAAGTTACAAGCAGAGTTAAAAACTAAAATTAAATTTCAGTTCGATTTGGAATTTTTTGGTTTTATTTTTTGTTTTTTTGACCAGTTGCCAGCTTCACTTTCTTTTTCACTCGAACAAATTTTTGGACTGAAAATCGATGTGTGCTGATAGCAGTAGTAGTAGTAGTTGTTGTTGTTGTTATTGTTGTTGTTCAAGTATTTGTTGTTGTTGTTGTTTTAGCTATGCATATTTAATAGATTTCGTTGTTGTTTAGCACCCGCGTGCTGTGGGAAAGCAGCTAAAGTGGCCAGCAAATTTAGCTTGAAAACAATAGTAATAATAATGATAATAATAATGATGATGACACTTAAAGAGAGTTGGTTGAAAGAGCGTAAAAGTGCTCAAGAGAGCGGGAGAGCATTAGAGCTGACTGTATCCTGTTTTCCAATTTACATTTTATTTTTTTATACTTTTTTTGAAACTCGCTCATTATGTGTTCACTCAATAATTACTTCAGTTGGACAATTGTCCAATTGGCCAGCGTCTAAGTTCGTTAATCATTTGGCTTTTGCCAAACTGATCAGACGGGTTTTCACATTATCCACACATCACTTCTTCTCCCTCTTCCTCTTTCTCTACTCCTCCTCTTTTTCTTCCTCTTCTGCTTCCTCGACTTGTCAATTGCGCGCTAATTACGCACAAGCGGCAGGCGTTGCTGCTACACGGACATGGCAAATTGCGCATACGCCGCGTATGCGGCTTGGCAGTGAGCGGAGTTGGGACCACAAATGCCGGGGTTTATACAAAACGCTTGACCCTGTACTTAGTCTGCTTATATTTTGCTGGTTTCTGATTTCTTTTTTGACAGAACATATACCCTTTGTACTTTTTGAGTACAGATATTGAGAATACTTAATGGAAAATTGTTTAATTTTGGCTTAAATATAATTGTTAATTTTTTTTTAATTTATTAAGTTTAGTTTTAATTTAACTATTTATTTTTAGCTTTAATTTAATTCTGATAATTTTTAAAAATTTGCAAAACCTGCTAAATCTAGCTTTAAATGGGCTCACCTGCCAACACTGTTGACACAAGTAGAAACTGCTAAATCGCTTGTCGTTTGCACACTTTTATAGCTCTTTCTCTTTGTCAGTGGTGTGCAGTTAGCTACTTTATAGCTAGTTTTGGCATTTTATGAAGAAAAAATATTAAATACTTTTTTTTTTTATTTAATATTATTAATAGAATGTAAATAGACTAAATACAAAAAAAAATAGTAATAATAATAAAAATAATTATAATAATAATAATAATAATAATAATAATAATAATAATAATAATAATAATAATAATAATAATAATGATAATAATAATAATGATAATAATAATAATAATAATAATAATAATAATAATAATAATAATAATAATAATAATAATAATAATAATAATAATAATAATAATAATAATAATAATAATAATAATAATGATAATAATAATGATAATAATAATAATAATAATAATAATAATAATAATAATAATAATAATAATTTTTTATATATTTTTTTTTAAATTTCATTATTAATTAAATTATTTATTATTAATTATAATAAAGTTTTGGGAACAACAATTTAACTTGTCTAGCTTTTTCTGGCTTGTTTCAGCGCCTCCAAACAGCAGCTGTCAGCACTACTCAGTGTCAGTCTTTCTGCGAACGTTCGCTCTCTTCGCCATACACATGCTAAACAGCAGTTTATCTACCTGTTATGAGTGTGTAAGAGTGTGTGTGTATGAGTGTGTGTGTATGAGTGTGTGTGTATGAGTGTGTGTGCTTGTGTGTGTGTGTGTGTGTGCTTGTGTATGTTTAAAATTTATGAAAGAATCCAATGAAGAGTGAAAGCAGTCAAAGTTGTAGCCGGTAAAAAGTGTAAGTTGTTGCCGGTGTGCCACAGCGAAAGATCATTGGCATATTTACATGTATTATCACCGCTTTGTCTTTGTCTCTTTCTACCTCTCCCTTTCTCTCTCTCTCTCTCTCTCTCCCTCTCTCTCTCTCTCTCACTCGTTTCACTTCTGTTAAGCGATCAATCAAAACTTCAACTTAACTTGAGTCAGAGATTTTTGCCACTTGCCACTTAGTAACTAACTACCCCGTGTCACTTGTCACTTGATTAGTGGGTATCTCATAGCAACTCATATCACTTCTTTGCATCAAAATTCCATTTATTGTTAGCTAACAGTTCTTTTGTTAGCCAAATTTCGCACTGATAGAATACGGTAAATTTTTATTCAATATAAGTGTGATATAACTGCTTAAATACAGTGTTGGCAAGTGGCTTGAATATTATGCATACATATTTTGAATTCAATCAATTTTTATTCATTTTATTTGTTATTTTCATAACACCATAACTTGGAAACGACTTGAGCTATCGGGACCCAATTCACACATTATGTGTACTGTAACAATATAATTATGCTCACCAAGTTTGGACCAGATTGGACAAGTTAATCCTATAGCTTCCATAGGACAAATTGGTCGACATTTGCTGATTTTTATGAAAAAATTGGCACAAGAATGAGTACAGGGTCTTTTAAAGTCAGCACACTCGATTGTAGCCTTTTCTACTTGTTTTACTTAAATTTTTTAATCAAATTGATTGACAATTACAATACTTAAACTACAACAAAAACAGTAGCAACTCATGTTGTATTTATTTCACATTCCCTCTAAACAAATTGGGAAAGCCGGCCCAAAAAAGGAGGAGAAAAAGAAGAAGAAGAAGAGGAAAAAAATTACAAACTGATTGCAGCATACTTGGCACATAATTATTGTAAATGTAATTTATTGTTGACTTGCTTAACTCGTTAAAAAATATTCATTTATACATGAGCAGACATATATATATGTATATATATATACATATATATGAATATGTTTATAGTTATTAATTGGTTGTTTTTGGTAACTGCAACTTGTTGTGGCAAAACAGCTGAAATGAACAAGTAACAAAGGCTACAGTCCAGCAAACCGACTGTAAAAGACCCTGTACTTAGTCTAGTGCGCGTTTTTTCATACAAATAACAAATGTCGACCGATATGTCCTATGGGAGCTATAGGATTTAGTTGCCCGATCTTAACCAAATTTTGTAGGAATATATAGAGTCATGATATACACAAAATGTGTGAGTTTGGTTGAGATCGGTTAACTAACACTACATGTCTTTAAACAAACAAAACATTTTTAAACGATATAGTTGTCCGCTCTGGATCAAAGGTGGTTAGGATTGTTATAATGGTACAGTACACAAATCGTGTGAATTTAGTTTCTCTAACTCTAGTCGCTTCCAAGTTATGGTGTTATGAAAATGGTTTTTCACAATTTGCGGGGGTGGTAGGGGGCGTGGCACCAATTTAAAGTAAAATGTATCTGCCTGACGTATAGACGGACTTTCATTCCAAAATGGCTCCAGCTCTTATAGTCTCAGAGATCTGTGTGTTCATACCGACTTCGAACAGACGGGCACTGCTATATCGACTCGTCTGTTGATGCTAAGCAAGAATATATATACTTTTTTGGGTCATAAAGGCCTCCTTCAGCCTGTTACGCAAACCTAATAGACCCCTCTACTCTTGTTGAGCACAGGGTCGAATGAAAAACTGCAAAATAGCACAAAACAGAAATGTGCAATTTTTATGCATCGATTTGATTAAATATTCTGCTTATCATGCTGTGTGTATGTGTGTGTATGTTCGTGTGTGTGTGTGTGTTTGCCTACCTGTTGCAATGCTGAATGAATAAAACAAAAAGAGGAAAAAAGTAACAATTTATGAGCGCCAAAAACGAAAGACTTAAGACACAAACTTGTCGCTCGTCGCTTGTCGCTTACATAAATAAGCAAAGCTTGCGCGCTTAGGATAAACAGACAGAAAACAACAACAACAACAACGACAACAAAGGCAAGAAATGGAAACCAGTCAATGCTGCTTACTTGCCACTTGTTGCAAGCAGTTAGTAACAGCAGCAGTAGCAGCAGCACCAGAAGGAAAAGGTATCCGGGCACTTGCTGTGCACTTGCGCAAATCCGTTGACCACTTTCGATGCAGCTTGTACAATGGGAAATGGAAACAATTATTGGAAATGAACTACAAGTTTAAAATTTGCAAATCTAACAGATCTTAAACACTATAAGGAAGTAAAAAAGGCTACAGTTGAGCGAGCCGAATGTAAAAGACCCCGTACTCATTCTAATGCGCGTTTTTCCATACAATTCACCAGTTTTCGAATGATTTGTTCTATGAGAGCTATAGGCTATAGTTGTCCGATTCGGATCAAACTTGGTGAGAATAGTTATAATGGTATTAAACACGTAATGTGTGAATTTGACCTCTCTAACTCTAGGGGCTTCCAAGTTATGGTGTTACGAAAATGGTTTACCACAAATTATGGGGGTGGCATGGGGCGGGTCACCACTTTGAAACAAAGTTGATCTGCCTGACATATAGACGGACTTTCATTCCAAATTTCGTGTCTCTAGCTTTTATAGTCTCTGGGATCTAGGTGCTTTTTTAAGCTGTCATACAGTTAATGTTTATAACTGTATGAAAGCTCAAAAAAAAGCATTTTTGTAAAAATTATTTAAAAAATACCAAAAAAAATTCTTTACTTTATGCTTAAAAATTGAACGATTTGCCCCGTAGTGCTTGCTGCAGCTTGTCCAGCATTCTTGTTGGTTTTTGCCAGTGTTGCAAAATGCTACAAAGCATATTTTGATTTATTCATTTTTTTTTAAGTTTTCCTTGTTTTTTGCTGGCTGTGACGCGTGCCACATTTGTTGCAAGACTCTGGGCTTTCACATAGTCCACACACACACACTGAGACACCCATACACACACACATACACACACACACACTGGCACACTAATGAAGTTGAATGCTCTAGTTAAGGTGCCGCTGGCTGCACTCTAACTCGCATTTAATTACTCAATTTATGTTTTGGGTTTCGCTTCGTCCAAATGGCCTATAATAATTTTAAGCTATATTTTAAGCTATTTTTTAGCTATTTTTTTTTTTTTTTTTTTTTGTTAACTACTTTTATGAGGCTTGAAAAATCCGTTTATCGTTGCAACAGTTACGATTTTGTTTGTAAATCTATTAAATGAGTATAACGAACTCTGACCCGTTGGCTTATATAATCCACTGACAAAACGCATCCAAAAAATACCAAAAAAATGCCTCGATTGTGTCACGTTTTTGCACAAAGCCACAAGAACACTCGACAGCAATTTCAATTAACATAAAGACAACAAACATTACAACAACAACAAATCAGCGAGTTTAACGCGATTTAAGCTGAAGTTAAACGAGTTTTGGTTAAACAAAAAAAAAAAAAAATACAAAATAAAATACTTTCAGTTTACTTAACGTGTACAGCTGACGAGAAACGAGATTCAAAAAAAAAAAAAACAAAAAATGTGATCAAACAAAATTATGTATTTAGACCCTGTAGTCAAGAGTGGCACGATAGAAAATTTGGCAAATAGAGTAAAAAATCACATTAAAATATTGAAAATTATAGAACAATTTTTTTTTGTGGTAATATACTAATATAACAGAAGAATTACTGTTTTATGTACATAAGTACTTGTAAATTAATGTTTTTAAAATATATAGTTTATTTAAAAATCATTTTTTTGAACTTTTTCTACTCATTTGGTCTTATATTATTTTATATTGTCTGCAAAAATGTAGTTTTAATTGAGCTAACTCAACGAAACTCATACAAAATGTGTTTATTGAGATTATACTTATAAGTACCAAATTTGGCTTAGATCGGTGTACTATATTATATCGTTCCCATAGATCAAATCAGTCGACTATTAGTAATATATCTGAGAAAGTGTTACATAAAGCAAGTACAGGGTCTTTAAAACTTAACTTTTTTGATTCCAAATTACAGGGTCTTTTTAACTTTATCTCTAATAACATTTTTTATATATACGTTTAAGTTTTTACAATTTTTTATTTGTATTTAATAACTTCAATTTACTTAAATTTATTAATATTTTGAATTATATTTAGTACGTACAGAATACTGTATTTATATCAATAAATTAAAAATTTTTAATTTTCATTTATAGCTTAGCTAGTCATATAAAAAACAGCATCTTAAAAAATAGAACACCTTTAAGCGTAATAAATTGTATAAATTTATGACTTTCCCTTTATGCAATTATATAGAGTTTGGTCTCATAACAAGTATATAATTACAATAAATTTCAGATAAAAAAAAACTCATTAAATGCAGTGCATAAGCAAAGTCATCTAAAAACAATTGAAATGGTTTTTGGAAATGCCCTTCAAGCATTTGACGATGTTTTCGAATATACTAAGTTAAATACTAAAATTCATGAAATTGTATAAAAACTGATTTGAAAAAGTCGAAAAACTTGAATTTTGTGCAAATTTTGCTGGCAACCAGTTAAAAGCGAAGCTTAAGATATAAAATCAAATATTTGTAGATACAAATATGAAGCAGATATGCGTGTGTGTGTCTGTGTGTGTGTCTGTGTGTGTGTCTGTGTGTGTGTCTGTGTGTGTGTGCATGCTGTTGAGATAAACTTATCAGGTGTTTGGCTAAAGAGTTTCGAAAAGTGGAAGAAAACGCACTTGGGAGCTTTCAATTGGTTTCACATTTCGTCTTAAGAATGTTTGCTGACGTCACAGACAGACAGCGTGTGTGTAGTGCAAGCAGCATAATGATCATAACGACGGCGATAGTGAAGAAGATGAGAGGCCAAAAAGTTCAATTCGAAAGCAGCCGTCGTTGTTGTTGTTGTTGCTTAAGCTGCTGCCGCCGTCGCTGCTGCTGCTGCTGAGCGCATGCGCTGCACGCTCATTACCGTTTGTTGTCGGCACTTCTTTAAACGCAGATTTACGCGAACAGGTTGTAAAGTTAACGTCAGCAGCAGCAGCAGCAGTCGCCGCCACCACTGCCACAGCCACAGTGAGAAGAAAAAACAACAACAAAACGACGGCATACCAAAGACCAAGTAAAGCTCAAAGCGCAGCTTTACAGCAGTTAACGTCGCAGTCGCCGCCGCCGTCGCCGTCACCTCTGTTGTCGACAAAAACCGAAAAATCGTTACGTTCGCGCAGCCGCAGTTGCTAGTCTCAGCTTAGTCAGCGACGAGCGCGCCAAGCGATCGCAACGCAAGCACGCAAGAGCGCAAGTCAAATTAACAGCAAAAAACAAAAGCAACAACAACAACGAGATAAGCAATACAAAAACGTACGAATTGAAAAGGAAGAGCGAATACGATAGAAGCCGAA
Organism: Drosophila cardini; assembly: GCA_018903735.1. NCBI lineage: Eukaryota > Metazoa > Arthropoda > Insecta > Diptera > Drosophilidae > Drosophila > Drosophila cardini. The sequence goes on from JAEIGM010000010.1 coordinate 2,881,521, forward strand.
AAACGAATCAAGTGTCGTGTGCTTTTGCAGTCAGTGCAGCTCAAACTGTGAGCTTTAACGGTAGTGTGCGTGCAAGTGTATTCCGCCTCGCTCTCACTCGCTGTATTAAATTTGTTTTTTTTTTCTGTTTTTAAATTTTGTTTCATTGATCGAACGCAGCATCTTTATCTAACTGACTTCTGCGTGCGTGTGTGTGTGTGACGTTTTTTTTTTTGCTTGTGTTATTTGGTGTCTATAAGTGTGCGCGTGTGTGTGTACATGTGCGTGTGTGTGTATTAAAGTGAAATGGAATTTGTTGAATTTTAATTGCACGCAGCATAGTTTCAAGAGCTGAGATCAGCAGAGTAACAGAAACAGTCATTTCATTCAACTTGCTAATGAAAAAAAAAAACAACAGCAACAACAACAACAGCAACGACGACAGCCAAGAGAAAATAACTGATAAATAATAACAACAACAATCAACACCGGCAAATATCAACAAAACAAAAGAAAACTTCAGCCTCTTCAATTAACGTATGTAAGTTGTAAAAATAAAATTAAATAAATAAATAAATATGAAATATGCACCTCAACTCAGTGACTGTCAAACTGTGCAACTAACTTAAGTTAAAGCATTGCATTAAGTGTAAATAAACTTATTTTAAGATATCGAAATTCTTGACGTTGACACAGTTGGAAACTAGCGCAAATAAACCAAATATTTTTTTTTACATTTTTTTTCTTTGACTTGGAAGTTTAAGTATCTTTTCTTAAAGAAATATTTTAAAAAATTTTTAAAAATTTATTTGGAAGTTTAAAAAAATGATGCTGAACAAAAAATTTAGAAAACTTAACAACTTTCCTAATTTTTCAAAAAATAAAATCAAATTAAATCAAGTTAAAAAAAAATCTTTTACATTATTTTAAAAAATTTCTTAAAAACAAGCAAATTTTGTTTGGTAAAAAATGTTTAAATTTACTATACAAATTCTATACAAAAAAAAAAATATTTTCTAATACAAAATGTTCAATAAATTTCTATGAATTATTAATTTTTTTAACATACCTTAAAATCATTTTAAATTCGTTCTGTCTTAAAAAGTACTTTAAAAGTACCAGAATTTTTATGTTGACAACTTTATTGAAAAATTTAAGATTTACTGACTTAAAAACAGTATTTTTAGGCATAACTTTAAAGGTATAGATAAAACACTTGCGCTCAAACTAAATCTTCAAACCTAAATTAGGTTATATACATAGCATAAAATACCAAAAAAAATACTAGACGACTATAAAAGACCCTGCAACGTAACTGTGCGACTTTGCTTAGAATATTTCAGAAAAATACCAAGTTTAAAAAAAAAAAGCCAATTCTTATGAGCATTTAAAGGCCGATTGCATTAAAAAACGTTAGAGAGCTTGCTTAGAAAATACTTTTAAAAATTGTTTTATTATACTTAAATAGTAAACAGAATTCTAAGTGAAACCTGATCAGCGTGCACTATTGACTACAGCATATCAAGTTGTTTTGGCTACAGGGTCTAAAAAGGGCAGGGCAAACTACACTTAATCTACTTCCAATTCGCTTCTATCGATATTTGTGTCTATTTCTAGTCTCGATCAATGATCATCGATCAGTTTAAGTTTTTGTAGCTTCGATTGAAATTTGAAATTTTTGGATTTATTTTTGGTTTCTAGCTTTTTTTTGGTTTCTGGTCTGACACTTGTCTGGCTCTAAGTTTGGGGGCTGGGCACACATCAATTTAGGCCACAACGAAACAGAAACGAAACTTCCAAGCGAATAACAATCAAGTTAAAGACAAAAATAAAGAAAAATAAGTAAAGTAAAAAAAAAAAAAAAAGTAAAGTTAAGTTAAGTAAAGTAAAGTATAAAAAACCAGTGCAGTTTCTTTCAAAAGTCATGTCAATTTTTTTGTTTTCGTTGGTCATAAAGCACAGCAATTATTAGAGTAGTACAACAACAATAACAACAACAACAGCAACAACAACAATAACAACAACAATAACAATAGCAACAATTTGAGCACATGCCACATAAAGTCGGTTATAGTATTGTATCTAGTTGTTAAGTTGTAGATAAACGAGTACCAGCATGTATGTAGCTACAAAATGGAAAGTATTCGTATTCATATTCGTTTTTTTCTATTCATATTCGTACTCGAATTTATGCACAATTGTTTTAGTAACACATTTTTCGACATTTTTTTTTTTTGCCCACTTTAATATTTATCGATTTAATCGATTTGCTTCAAGTTCCATTTAAAGCCTTTCATTTTCAATGGGTTTTTATACCCTTTAAAACGGGTAGTTCAGTGTATTGTTACAGATGGAATTTATAGTGCATTAATCTTAAATTAAAATTTTTTTTTAAATTTAAGAATTTGACTTTATGTTTAACTACAAAATTTGAAGAATTATCTTACTTATAGTAGACAAAGACTGGATAAAGTAAGCTGCTGACTTAGCATACAGGGAATGATAGCCATTGTGTATTGCTTGAATTTGGTTAAAATCCCTCCATAGACACTGAAAAATTTCTTACTAAGTACTTTAATCGATTGTTTCTATGTCAGCTATATGATATAGTGGTCCGATCTAGATGAAATTTGGTTTGCACATGGGATTTGGTACTAAATGCATATAGGCTCAATTTGGTTGAGATAGCACCAAACATTTTTTTTTGTTCAACTGATTATTCCTATGGGAGCTATATGATATAGTCATTCGATCTGGCCGACTTTAACATATGGCCTACGCGCAGAGGGAATACACATCTGTAGCAAGTTTCATCAAGTTAGCTTTAAAACTGAGAGACTAGTTCGCTTAGAGACAGAGGGACAGACGGACATGGCTATATCGACTCGGCTGTTGATGCTGATTAAGAATGTTCCTACATATATACTTTATTTAATGAAATTATAAAAATCAAATCAATTTATCATTAAATCAAATCTCAACTCAAATTTAATTTTTATTGTATTTTCCTACATATCATAAATCAAGAAATTTTAATTGTATAAAACTTTAGCTGCTTTATGGCTTACTTTAAAGTTAGTTATAATATAATAATGAGCAATAATATAATTAATGAAGATTCCCTTCAAGTTGTCACTTTTGGCTACAATTCAATATCAAATAGTTAATCGGATTTATTATATAGTATTATATAGTATTTTTATAGTTTCAAAGTCAATCCGTTCAATTTGTAATGCTGCCCTTGTTATTGCTATTGTTGTTATTTTAATTAAAAATATTTATTTTTTTTTATGTTTTTTGAAATTTGCTGCACAATTTAATGAACCCTTTGCTTCGCTTCAACATACAGGGTCTCAGACATATTTTTCATTGCATTTTGCAATTTCCCCAATTACCCAAAAAAAAAAAGAAAATTGCACAATATCCAAAATTGTGAGTGCGCCAAAAAAATAATATTATTTTTTTTTTTTTTTTTTTTTTTTGAATTGAAATTTAGTATTTATTATTTATTAGGTCTGCGTTAATGGACAGGAAATGCTGCAAAAAATTGCATGCAGCGAAAGTTTTTCCTTGAAATGCGCCATAATAAATAAAATTGCGCGCAAAACAAAAAAAAAAACCAAAAAAAAAAAAAATACTAACAAAATTTTGAACGACAAACGCGGAAAAAATGGCGTTGAACTGCCCAGTGGGCAATTGAAAGTGAAAGAGGGAAGGCAGCAGGTAGAGTATGGGTAGGGGCAGGGGTAGGGGCGGGGGTGGTGCCAAGGGGAGGGTTGCCAGGCAAAAACAAGTGCAGACCATTTTTAATGATATGCAGACCACTAAATTGGCTACAAGGTTTTCCAAGTTCCTCCAAATTGACCAAAAACAACATTTTTTTTTTTTTTTTTTTTTTTTTTTAATTCCACTTTTCCAGTTTACCAGTTTTCCCGCTTTTTTTCTCAGTGCGTTGCACTCAAGTTGTCTCGCCTTTGAGACTCAACTGGATTTTCATTTCACACAATGCGTGTGGTAAAAACTCCATTTTCTATGCCAATTAAATTGTATTAAGTCATTTGAAATTTTAATTTTTTTTTATTTTCGTTCAGCGAAACGACGACCTTGCCACGCCCATAATTGTTACGGTGCACAAATCAAACAGCAAACAAGTCAAAATACATAGTGGAGTTAAGCAGACTGTAAAATACGCTGTTTTAAATCGTTAATCTTGTTTTTGAGGTTAGTTTTCAGTTTTCCTTTCGCTATAACTTTTTTGTTTCCCAACCGATTTTTTTGAAACGTGGTACAGTATTTAAAAACACTTTAAGCTACACAACTGCTTAGTTATAATATTTTACTTCAAGTTGCTGCTGCTCAAAATGGCAGTCAAATATTTGATTGACTCAATGCGCGCCAAAGGGGCGTGGCAGTAAAAAATATACTTAAATTTCTATAAGCTGCTTATGTAAGCAGTCAATGTGCCAAATTTGCTGTCTCTAGCTTGTACCCGCGCTGAAATAATCAATTTTTAGTCTCACACCTTGCACGAATAGGGTAGACCCTTGCTACAGGGTAACACAACACTCAAATGGCAAACTTCAAAGACGTGTGCGAGTGTGAATGCGTGCAATGATTGTTGTTTAACCAGATTAGGCAGCTAGCTGTTTAGTATATATGTATATATGTACATACTATATATAGTATATATACTAAAGACGCAGACAAAGCCGATTTGAAATGATTTTTCAAATTCACGTCACCGCTGCAGGCAAATGTGAATAAACTGTAATTGTCACAAATTGCATAACGATATGCAAACCAAAGTCAATGTAATACAAATTAAAATTAATTTTTTTTTTTTTTTTTTTTTTTTTTTTTTTTTTAACTGTCAATTATCATAATCAACTCTTTTTCACTGCAAAGTTCAATCAATTAACTTGGCTATGACATAAGTGATTACGTTTTTACACTATGCACACATGGTTAACTCATTAATCAGACAATTAATTGGCCAAATGTATTATTGCATTATTTTTTATATTTTTCATTTATTTTTTTATTTTATTTATAGCACATTAATTACTGCATTTATGAGGCGTTCTCCATTAATAGATTAAAGCGATTAAGTAATAAAATTAACTATGAGCCGTCTTTGGTGGGGGAAGGGGTGGAGTGGGGAGAAGTATTGATAGTCATAAACTATCCACAAATAATAATTATTTAAATTTAGTTGGATTTGTTGAGCATATTGTTAAAAATATTACTGTGGAGTTTCATGCGCTTTGTGTTTTCGAGTGCTGCTTTCGTCACCAGCGTAAACTGCTAAGTATATTGTCTGGTAATATGTAAACTTTAACTTTAGAAACATCGCCGACACCATAAAGTATATACATTCTTGATCAGCACCAATAGCCTAGTAGATATAGCCGTGTCCGTCAGTATGAACAAAAGGATCTCATAGACAATAAGAGCTAGAAAGGCCCGAGAGGTCGCAAATGAAAGATAAAGTACCCAAGCAGTACAATTTTGTTTTTAGACCCCGTACTCTAAAAAAGAGTATAGGGGTCTATTAAGTTTGTCTAAAGCGAAATGTGCGTAACAGGCAGAAGGAGGCTTTTCCGACCCCATAAAGTATATATATTCTTGATCAGCATCAACAGCCGAGACGATAGAGCGATGTCCGTCTGTCCGTCTGTCTGTCTGTCTGTCTGTCTGTCTGTCTGTCTGTCCGTCCGTATGAACACCTGGATCTTCTAAGCTACAAGAGCTAGAGCTTTCAAATTTGGAATGAAAGTCCGTCTATATGTCAGGCAGGTTAAGTTTATTTCAAATGTTTGCCACGCCCCCTACCGCCCCCGCAAATTGTAAACAACTTTTTTCACATCACTATTACTTGAAAACGACTAGAGCTAGAGAGACCAAATTCACACAGTATGTGTATAGCACTATTATAACTATCCTCACCAAGTTTGATCCGGATCGGACAACTATAGCCTATAGCTCCCATAGGACAAATCGGTCAAAAATTTGTGATTTGTATGGAGACATGAAGTTTTAGTTGAGGGATTGCAGCCAAACTAACACATTATATATATGGTACCATTATAACTGTCCTCACCAAGTTTGGTCCGGATCGGACAACTATAGCCTATAGCTCCCATAGGACAAATCGGTCGAAGATTGTTGATTTGTATGGAAAACCGCGCACTAGAAGGAGTACGGGGTCTATTACAGTCGGCTCGCTCGACTGTAGACTTTCTTACTTGTTGTTTTTTGATACGCCCACTTTGGGGCGTTCTAGGCTCATACAAAGGTAAAAACAGGTAATACTAACATGTTTTAGTATAGAAAACTTTTTTGTTAGCAATGTTATCTAAACCAAATTTACATAGGGAATACATGTCAAGAGGGTACATGTACTAACCAAGTTTGATCCAAATCGAAAAACTTCCTCTATAGCTTTTCTATCCCAGAATCGGTCAAAATTTAAGTCTATATATGAATTAGTATAAGAAGTTTCTACCATCTTATACTTATACAATCTAAATCAAATAAATGACATTTTTCCTCAACATTTTTTGTCTATAAACGTTTCTGATCAACTCTCAGACGTTTATATTGAATTTATTTTAAAATTAAATTTTTAAAGCATTTCAGTGCCATTTTTAGCAGTGTATAAAATTGGTTTAAATTATCAGAAATGTTTCTGATACTTAAAAAAAAAATAAAATTAAATTTTTGTTTTGATTAATAATCTCGATAATTTGGTAATCCCCTCGAACACATCAACAGCACATCTAAAAACTAAAAAACATTATCTTCAGATATTCAACTGTTTGTTTTTGCTACACTGCAATCAATAACAACAACAACAAGTAAGAAAGGCTACAGTTGAGCGGGCCGACTGTAAAAGACCCTGTACTCATTCTAGTGCCAACTTTTTCATACAAAACAGCAGATTTCCACTGATTTGTCCTATGGAAGCTATAGGATATAGTTGTCCGATTCGGACCAAATTTGGTAAGAGTAGTCATAATAGTACCACACACATAATGTGTTAATGTGGTCCCCATAGCTCTAATCGTTTTCAAGTTATGGTGTTATGAAAATTGTTTTTCACAATTTGCGAGGGCGGTAAGGGGCGTGGCATCAATTTGAAAAAAGCTAGTTCTAACTGACATATAGACGGACTTTCATTCCAAATTTGATAGCTCTAGCTCTTATAGTCTCTGGGATCTAGGTGTTTATACGGACGGACGAACAGACGGACATTGCTTATCGTCTCGGCTGTTGATGCTGATCAAGAATCATCGGAAGCGTCTCCTTCAGCCTGCTGCGCACTATTGGATTCTGACAAACCTAAAACACCCCTGTACTTTTGTTGAGTACGGGGTCTTTCAAAAAATTTGTTAATTTTGAGGGGTTAACGCGTTGATTTATAATTCCGTTTCGAATTATTAACTGCCTGAAATTAAGGCACGACACTTTGAGAGACTTATATACACATTGTTTATATAATCACAGCAACAAACACTACAACAACAACAACAGCAATCAGGGCTTAGTAATTGTCATTGGCATTGCCTAAAAGCTAACAAAATTCCCCAGAAAACCAAAAAAGAAACTCGAAACGAAATGAGAAAATGTGAGCGACAACTGCTAAAAGTGTTGACTAGATGTCGTTGCCATTGGCCAAAAATTAACAGACACGTACTAAATTCCTTAAGAAAACACAGCAGCAACAACAAGAAATAAAAAAAAAAAATAAATAAAAAAAAAAAAATTGAAATAAAAAATAAAAATCTGTGCCCAAAAAACAGACGCACGTTTTCAATTGAAGGCTGCTGGGGCAGCGTTAACCCATTGTTGCCGACACAGTCAAAAGTTGTGGAACAGCTGTGACATAATTGACGACAACAACAGCAACAATTACAACAACAATTACCAGAAAACAATGCAAATTTGCCAGCGACTGCAGTTTTGGGACCTAAATGTTTTGACATTTCAACTTGTGGCATGCCAAAGGCACACACACACATGTGTGTGCTCGTGTGTGTGTGTGTTTGTTAACCCCTTGTCAAGCCGTCAACTTCATCAGCAATTCATTTGTCTGCATACAAAATTAAACATTCAAGCGAAGCAACTCAACAGCAACCAGTTCAATTCTTTAGAATTCCCAAACAGTGGGAGTGCAGCAGCAACAACAACAACAACATTGTCACTGTCAGACTGTACCTTAGTAACATAAGTAGTAAATCAAAAGCAAACAAGTAGAAAAGCCTATAGTCGAGTAAGTGAACTTTAAAACACCCTGTACTTGCTTTAAATCTCACTTTTCTCAGCTAAATTACTCACTGTCAACTGATTTGACCTATGGGAACTATATGCTATAGTACACCGATCTAAGCCAAATTGGGTTCTTATAGGTATAATCATAAAAAAACACATTTTGTGTGAGTTTCGTTGGGTAAGCTCAATAAACACTACTTTTCTGCATAAAAATCAACAAATTTTCACCGATTTTGAACGACTAGTTATATGGTAGCTCTATGATATAGTTGCTCGTTCCAAACTAAATTTAGTCAGAAAACACCTAATAGTGTCAAACATATAAGGTGTAAGTTTGGTCGATATAGCTACAGTAGTTTCGAAGTTATGGCGTTATGAAAACAAGAATGCTAAATTTTGTGATTCTAGCTCTTCTAGTCTCTGAGATTTAAGACCATATATACTTAATAGGGTCGGAAGCGCCTCCTTCCGCTAATTATGCGCATTTCTTTTCGACAAACTTAATATACCCTTCTACTCTGCTCAAGTACAGGGTCTAAAAAACATAACATTTAATTAATTGTTGTCGCTGAGCGTAACGATAGACTCAAGCAACGAACTTGATAAACTCGATTCACCGATTGGATTCTTAATGTTCTGATTGGCAAACGGAGCGCATGCCAATTGGAGATTGGAGTGCAGTTAGTGGACAATTTGTGCAGTCACTTAGTTGACAACTAACTGTTTTGCCACGCCCAGCTGGGACTGCCTGTCGCTAGCTCACCCACGCCACCGCCACCTCCACCGCATCACCATCACCGCAAATCACATGCCAATGATTGTGTGGAATGAAGTTGGCAAGACCTGTAATGCACAGCTGCAAAGGGGTGCATTGAGTAGTAGAGTATATGTGCTTTATAGAGTAGACTGTTCTCTATAATACCCTGGAAGTATTCTAGCTCCACTAAAGTAAAGATTTCTCCTTAGTGTGCGCTGATCAGGCATTTAGTTAAACTTATATATATGCTATTATGCTATTATGTATAGAACCGAATGTCTATATCATGACTCTTATCTAGAGTCGAGTATGCCGACTGTAAAAGACCCTGTACTCTTTCTAGTGCGCATTTTTCATACAAGATACCCATATTCGATCTATTTGTCGTATGGGAGCTATAGGCTATAGTTCTTCAATTCGAATCAAACTTGGTGAGGATAGTTATAACGGTACAATGCACATAATGTGTGAATTTGGTCCCCATACCTCTAGTCGCTTCCAAGTTATAGTGATGTGAAATTAGTTTTTGTTGATGTGAGCTTGGCGTAACAGGCAGAAGCAGACTTTTTCGACACCATAAAGTATATATATTCTTGATCAGCATCAACAGTTGAGTCGATATAGCAATGTCCGGTAAAATGCGTACTTAAATGAGTACGGGGTCTTTTACAGTCAGCTTGTTCGACTGTAGCATTTCTTACTATTTTTCTGTGCGGAAAAGAAGTTTCGAGTTATGCGATTGCTTTGCCAAAAGTACAGGGTATACAGAGTTACTTCGAGGTGCCTATATTAAGCTTAGTTGTTACGCTTCCTACAAATTGTTGTTGTTGCTGTTTTTGCTGCTGTTGTTGTTGCTGTTGTGGATGATGCAACGCAGCAACTGAAGTGTCGCTCTTTTGTTGCTGCTGCTTCTGTTGCTGCTGTAGTGTCACATTTCACAGTTAGTTGTTGTTGTTGCTGTTATTATTAATGTTGTTGTTGTTGTTGTTGCTGCTGTTGTTGGTAATGTTGATGCTACACGTGCTTTTGATATTTTAATTTAAATCGCTCCGTCTGTCACGGCAAGCAATGTTTTAATTACCCTAACGTGGCTCAAATGCGATCTGCAACTGCCACAAACTGCATAATATGCAAGCACACTAAGACACACACACACACACACACATACACCTACACACACTCACACACACACACTTATTGTTGGCACAATTATTGTTTGTTGTGGGTGCACACAAGATGCAGGAAATCAACAGGCGGCAACGTCTTAGGCACTCAATCCGTCAGTCAGTCAGTCCATCAGTCAGTCAGTCAGTCTGTCAGTCAGTCATTTCCTCAGTCCTTCCCTCAGTCACCCAGTCACTCACTCAGCGCCTGGGAATTTTCACAAGCCAATTGACAAATTCTGTGCTCTAAACAATATGCTCTCGTAGCAAAAAAAAAAAAAAAAAAATTAATTTAAAAAAAAAATAATAAAAAAAATTAACATACGAGTATTATGCAATTAATTGTAGATCCAGTTTGCAAGTCAAACTAATTAACTTTTATAATATATATATATATAAATTTAATTAGTGTTTATATGCATAGTTCCTTCAACTAACTAATTAGCATAAAACATAAACAATAACAACAAAACAAGTAAGAAAGGCTACAGTCGAACGAGCCGACTGTAAAAGACCCTGTACTCATGCTAGTGGCAATTTTTTCATAAAAATTTTCGACCGATTTGTTCTATGGGAACTATAGGTTATAGTTGTCCGATCTTGACCAAACTTGGTAGGGATAGCTATAATGGTACCGTTCTCTTAATGTGTAAATTTGGTCTCTCTAGCTCTAATCGTTTTCAAGTTATAGCGATGTGAAAGTAGGTTTTGTTGCTGTGAACTTTGCCTAACAGGCAGAAGGACGCTTTTTCGACCCCATAAAGTATATATATTCTTAATCAGCATCGCAATCCGAGACGATATAGCAGCATGGGCCTGTCCGTCTGTCTGACAAAGCTACTGGCGCTATCGTGACCAAACTTACACACTATTTGTAATGGTACCATTATAACTATACTTACCAAGTTTGATCTGGATCGGACAACTATAGCCTATAGTTCCCATAGAACAAATCGGTCGAAAATTTGTGAATTTTATGAAAAAATTGGCACTAGCATGAGTACGGGGTCTTTTACAGTCGGCTCGTTCGACTGTATATGGTTGTTTAAGTTTAGGGAATTCTAAAGAAATGCTAAACATTCCCTTAGCTAAAATTGAACAAACACAAACACAAACTGCTCGACTTTTTCTCTCTGTGTAACGCACACACCGTAAAGCGACAATTTCCAAACATAAAATATTGATGGTAACTAAGTTAATTAATCGCTATCAATGCCAAATCTTAACTATTTTTAGTATAGACACTCAAATCTGGACAGATCTGCTGCAACTCAGTTAAATGCAGTTGCGCAATTTGGCCAAAAACGACAAACAGAAACTGCATTTAATTACCAAATTGTAGCGTGCAGCTGGCCAAACAGATTGTTGATATAGGTATATAGGGGAAGAGGGAATGGGGTTTGCTTAGAGGCGTAGGGGGTGTGGCTGTGGAAGACTTGAAGACTTGTTGCGTGGGCAGACAGTCTTCAAAAATGTAGCGACACTTGCATTTGGCTCTAACTAATGCATTGATTTCATGCATAATTTAAGCCAACACACGAGCTGTCCAAAACTTTGGGAAGCCAATTTACAATTTCAATTTGCATTGGAGCTGGCAGAAATATCGATTCAAGACGATTAATCGATTTGTTTTAAGCAAAAAAAATAAATAAACTAAACTTAAAACTAAAAAATAAAAGGCAGGCAGTAGAAATAACAGCAAAACGGCTTAAAATAAATAATAAAAATATTTTAAATAAAATTAATCTTTTTTTTAACTACGCAAAACATTACTTTGACTTGTAAATAATCGAAAATATCGATTCTCTTTAGATAACTTTATATTACAGCTTAAACTATATATTGAATAACTTACAAATTTTATTTAAGACACACATGTTTTTTTTATCACTATAAAATACCAAATTTGTATTTAAAAAAAAATAAAAAAATAATTTCAATTTACTAAAATATTGCTTTGACTTCTATAATCGATTATTACGATTGTATGATTCTTACAAGTATTAAAAAAAAAAAAAAAATTTTATTATAAATTAATTTTTAATTTTTTGTTATAAAAACTTAAAAGTTTTAATCAACGAATTTTTGTTTACTAAATATTAAGCAGCATAAAATTACAAAAATTGTTCTTGATAATCAGAAATAAACAAAAATTTTATAATTTTTTTAATTTTTAACAAAAGTTACAATTTTTATTTATTTTTTTTTTTAAAGAAAATTTTATTTAGAAAGTTTTTTTTTATAACTTAATTTTTTTTTAGACCCCGTACTCTGTTAAGTTTGTCTGAAGCGAAATGTGCGTAACAGGTAGAAGGAGGCTTTTCCAACCCTATAGAGTATATATATTCTAGTTTTTTTTGGTATTCCGTTTCAAAATCGGTTAAGTTTTGACAATTTAAAAAAAAAAGGTAAAATCGATACAAATTTTATTTGAAAAATTAAACTTGCTCTACATCTAAATTTATTATTAATTAACCAAAATATCGCATGGACTTGTTAAAAATCGATAATATCGATTAATTTGATCTTCGTTAAGTTTTTCATCGCTCATTTTGGTGCCCAATTTGTGTGTGCATGTGAGGGCGTTTTGGGCGGGCTGCAGAGGCGTGGCAGTTGCTAAATTTAAGCAGCCACAATAAGCACACACTAACACACACACACACCAGCACACTAGCACACACACACACACTCACACAACACACGTGCAATTAAACAAGCCGCAATTAGGCAGTCGCGCCAAGTTCGTTGCTTAAGTCTTTCGTTGCAAGTCGAACCAAAAATAAAATTCGAATTCGTATTCGAGTTCGAATTCGAATCTTTCGAAAGTGTTTTGCTGCTGTTGTTCTGCTACAAAAGGCATGCGAATCGATATGAGGAAATCCTACGACAGTCCCCGTTCAATTTTCAAATAGTTTTGTAAATTAATTGCAACAAATTACGAGCTGCAATGTGTTTTTTCTCTCCCTCCCTTCCTCTCTCTCTCTATCTCGCTCTCCCTCTCTCTAGCTCTCCCTCTCTCTCTTCTTTTTACTTACAAATTTTCTGACTTGTTGTTGGTTTTTCTTAAGCTTTTTTTTTTGGCTTTGAACGACAAGTGAAAGTGACGTCGACGCAGCCGCCACTTGGGTCCAGTTTTGCGGATGAAGCTGTTAAAGTTGTTGACTTTGTTGACTCGCATTGTTGTTGTTGTTGTTGTTGTTGTAATTTTACTTTCAGGAAAAACTCATCGACAACTGCATTGAGCATCGATGAGTGGTTTTAGTTTCCTCCACTCCTCCACTTCCCTGCTCCCCCCACTCTCCTCCATTTGCTTTGCTGCATTTTCTTGTGGTTTCCGTTTTCTTATCTTTCTGCCCTTTCGTTGCGGCTGCCAAAAACGGCTAAAATACACACAAACACTAAAGTAAAGCCACTAGCAGCAGCCAAATAGCTAGAAAACTTTAGTAAACCTGTTGCTTGGCATTTTGTTGTTGTCTGTTTGTTTTTTTCTACTTCTTCTGTTTTTCACAACAATATTTTCATTTGTTATACCCTGGAACTAAGAAATCTTTTAAATGGATTTATTGCTTCTTTAATTTCAAATATTTGTGGAACAGTTTTTAATGATTTTTGTATTTTTTATTGAAGAGTTCAACACATCATCTCTATGGGGGCTATACTATATATAGTAGTCCGATTTGTTTAAAACTTTGTCAGTATGTTTATATTCCTTTTATATGTATCCTGTGCGAGTTTAACTACAATATCTTAATAAACACCAAAGTTTTCCATACTAATTCATATTTGGACCGTATTTTTGATCGATCGTCCCTATGGAAGCTATACGATATAGTTGTCCGAATTGTATGAAACTTTGTCAGTATGTTTATATTCCTATCATATGTATCCTGTGCGAGTTTAACTACTATATCTTTCTAAACACTAATGTTTTCCATACTAATTCAAATTTGGAGCGTTTATTTATAGATCGTTCCTATAGGAGCTATACGATATAGTTGTCTGATTTGTATGAAACTTGGTCAGTTTATATACCCTCTAGACATGAACTCCCTATGTAAATTTGGTTTAGATAACATTGCTAACAAAAAAGTTTTCTATACTAAAACATGCTATTCTTACCTATTATTACATTTACATGAACATAGAACGCCCTTAAGTGGGTGTGTCAAAAAGCAAAAACAAATCTTGTACTGCTTGGGTATTAGATCTTTCATTTGCGACCTCTGGAGACTTTCTAGCTCTTATAGTCTCTGAGAACCAATTGTCCATACAGACGGGCGGACAGACAGACGGATGCTGATCAAGAATATATATATATATATTATATACTTTATGGGGTCGACCACACCTCATTCTTCTATTAAACGATTACAATATACCCTTTTCCACTACGAATAACTGGTATAGCAATACAAATTCTAGACTTTTAAATAGCTTGCAGTTAGGGTAACTTACAGTCGATCATATGCCTTTTGTTGTTTTTATCTTCTTGCTGATTTATCGACATTTTGAATGTTGCATTTTTCCAGCGGTTTTTGTGGTTTAAGCGCTTGGGCGGCTTTTAAGCGCAACTACCAAAAAAAAAAAAAAAAAAAAAAAAAAAAAACAGAAGAAAAAAAACAGCAGCTGCCCAAAAAGGCGGCAAGTGTGGGAAATGTGCGCGAATGGGCGTGGCTCAGTAATATATGCCCCAAATTTCATAATGCTACAACAACTGTTTTGTCTATGCTAATTGATGAATTTTACACTCACGTACCGCTCTCTGTTTCTCTCTTTCTCTCCCTGTCTCTTTCTCTCTCTCCCTCTCTCTCTCTCTCTTACTGTCTAAGTCTAGTCAATTAAGCCTAATTGCTTTCAAGGCGACAATAAACACAACTAATAGCAGCACAGACATTGGAAAGTCTTATTATTGTTGTCATTGAGTATTGTCAGCAGTAACATGGTTACAAAAAAAAAAAAAATACAAAAAATACCAACTAAATACCAGCGTTTGTGGTGAAAATACCTATACTTATTGACTAAAGTTTTATTAAATATTCAAACAAATTTAGGAAGCAAAGCTGAAGTGGAAAAGCTTTTGGAACTATTCATTTTCAGTATTAAAATACCAAAAAGCAAAAATACTTAACAATTATTATGACTATAAGTTTTCATAATTTTATAACAGTTAAAACTATTCAATATTTATTGAATTTTTAGACCTTGTTAATATCAAATTTTTGCCCCCGCAAATTGTGAAAAACCATTTTCACATTACCATAACTTGAAAACGACTAGAGCTAGAAAGACCAAATTCACACATTATGTGTATGGTACTATTATAACTATCCTAACCAAGTTTGGTTCAGATCGGACAACTATAGCTTATAGCTCCCCTAGGACAAATCGGTCGAAAGTTGGTAATTCGTCTAGAAAAATGCGCACAACAATGAGTACAGGGTCTTTTACAGCCGGCTCGCTCCACTGTAGCCTTTCTGACATGTTTAAAGAACACATTTAATATATTATTTAATTTAATTAAGTCGTAAGTCTTCATTCAAAAATCATTTAATTGTCAGCTTCTTGCATTAAAACAATTATTGTTTTTTGTTATTATTAATTATAATGTTTATTATTCTTATTATTTTTAATTTAATTAAAAAGTTTTCTATTGAAAGTTAAATTAATTTTTTAAATACCAAAATTTTTGAAACTGCTTGCTGAACACAAAGCAGTTGGTATTTTTAATTGTTTGACAACAGGTGGCGCGTTAAACGGCATATAGCATATGGCATACTGGGGCAGGGGCACAAACTGCCACTCCCTCTGCCGACCCCTACGCCCCCTACTACCACATACGAGTGGCAACTGTCGCAGTATATTTAGTTTCAGTTAGTTAAATTTTTTTTTATTTTCTATTTTTTTTTTCATTTTTTTTGTTTAATTGCCAACAATGTGTGAACCGGTTCGTTGTTCAGAACAAACTGCAGATCTGGGAGGCTGGCAAATGTCAAGGCAGCAACAACAATAACAACAATAACAACAATAACAACAACAATGCGAACAACAATCCATAAACTATCACAATGTTAACGAGTTGACAAATGTTTTTTTTTGCTCTAAAATTTTTTTTAATTTTTTTGTTATTATTTTTAATCTTTTCACTTAATTTCAATGGAAATCAGAACACAAAAGATTTTGATTTCGAGTTGATTTTAAATTTGATTGATGGCTTGACAAAGTGATTATTGAGCAAATTATCTGTTCAATTGGCTGGGTGTATCAATAGATCAAGTAGCGCTTATCTGACTCGATGTATTTAGTGTAAAATTAAATGAAACTGGAAACACTTTGTTGAAACTGATCGTTGTGCAGACAAAGTGGTAAGAGGTATGAGACGAATGCTTTGTTTCGACCTTAAGAAGACTTGTTTGCAACAGTTTGACTATGACATACCCTGTAGTTTAGGGTTATGAGCTCTTTCATAATACCGATTGTTGTCCAGTCGAAGTAATAAGGGGTAGGAGGCTGACATAAAGTTATCTGCATAGTAATTTTGGCCTTAAAAGCCTTTTTAACAACAGTTAGACTATGACATACCCTGTAGTTTAAGCTTATGAGCTTATGATTGTTGTGCAGTCGATGTAACAAGGGGTAGGAGGCTGATATAAAATTAGCTGCATAGTAATATCGACCTGGAAAGCCTTGTTTACAACAGTTTGACTATGACATACCCTGTAGCTTAAACTTATAAACACTTTCTTCATACTGATTGTTGCGCAGTCGAAGTAATAAGGGGTACGAGGCTGGCATAAAGTTATCAGCATGATAATTTCTATCCAAAAAGCTTTGTTTACAATAGTTTGACTATGACATACCCTGTAGTTTACGCTCATGAACTTATGACTGTTCTGCAGTCGAAGTGATGAGGGGTACGAGGCTGATATAAAGTTATCTGCATAGTAATTTCGTCTTTGTTTACAACAGTTCGACTATGACATACCCTGTAGCTGATCTTGCTTATCATTTTGAATGACATACTTAATTTTATAAATTAATTTAAAATAATTTTAGTCACCTACTTACCTGAACTGATACTATAGAACACAAACTTGTTTACAGGGTATACGCATGCATAATTATAAGCACATAGAAGCATTAAAGAATTGATTTTGGCCAGCGGCAACGTTGGTTCGCTAATCTTTTGTATTTGTTAATTCATTTTCGACCTCCAGAGCTCGTTGCTTACTTCTCTTTCTTCTCCTTCTTCATCTCCATTCTTTTATACAGAATTTCGCCAATGAGGCATCAGTGACATCAGCAGCAGCGACAACAGCAACAGCAACAACATGGCAACCGAGTCAAACAGCAATCCAACACAGGCAATTATCAATGGCAACGGCGATTTTAATGGCCGTCACTCAGCGTCACCGGCACGTACCATAGATTCGCATGATTCCACAACGGGCAGCATGGACACAATTGTCGATCGCAGTCTGAATCGTGAGGAATTGCTGCAGGTGGCCAATACCATTGAGCAGAGCACAAATACCACAAACGTTGGCGGTAGTTTGACCAATTCACAGATTGCAATGCTACAAAATGATGCACAGCAGCAGCAGCAACACTCCGAGTCGGATAATCCACAGCAACTGGAACTAGATGCACGTCAATTGGATGCACAAAGTCATATATATTCGAGTCCTGTCTACGATGAGAAACCAATGCCAATAGCCATGCCCACACCCACACCATTGAAGCTAACGGCGGCTACTTTGTTGGCCAATGTAAGTGATGACAATGCCAAGAAACCCAAGCTAATTAGCCACGAGGAGTTCAAGCAACAGCTGGAGGAGGCCATGGCCACACGTCATCCATCCGGATTGCCAGCCAAGAGCATAAGCAATACCATCGATTCACGTATCAGCAAGAAGCAACGTTGTCCACCCGAGTTCATCAAATACAAGGGCGGCAGCGGTAGTAGCGATGATGCCGGCGATGGTTCCACAATGTCATCAAAGGTGCGACGTAAGCGGCGGGCGAGCAACGAATGCTGTTCGGCATTTCCATTGCAAATTGTTTTGGGCACGCTGCAATTGGTGTTGGCCATATCATTGGTGGCACTGGGCTCACTGTTGATTGTACGCGACGCGGCCTTGTCAATGGCCGGTTGTGGCATTTGGACCGGACTGATTGCCGCCGTCACGGGCTCATTGGGTGTGGTCAGCATGCGCAAAACACAAACGGCCTTTCTGGCTCTCAGTTTGGTCTGCATCGCCAGCAGCACGCTGGCTTTGGCCATTTCTGGTGTGGGCCTGTCGCGTGACCTCAATCGCATGGCCGAGCAAAAGGGTGAGCAGGTAAGAGTACAGCTACAGCTACTTCCCAACAAACAACTACAATTGCAATCGCAAAACAATTAAAACGTTTTCATTTGTAACCATTGTTATTACTTAGCAGTTTGACCTGATGAATGCCAATAGCGAAGTTTCTGCTGCCTGCGGTTTAATATTTGCCCTATTTTTGCACTTTGTTGTGAGCATTGTTTCCGTTTACCGCTGCGCCCTTCAGATTTGCGCAAAGTAAGTACATAATTTTCTTTTTTTTGTTTTTCTTTTTGAATATTAATTTAAAAAAATACGGTTTATTAGTAAGTATCGATAGTTTTACTGTGAGCAACGATACTTTCAATTGTTGCTTCATTCTGCCGCTAGTAGCGCTATCGACTGTTAATTAACATACTGCGCTAGTGCGCTAACAGTGGTATCGATATATTAGCATTGTAAGCTGCGCGAAGCCAATTGGCAATTCTAATTGCACAGTGTTATTCAAATAAGTTTTAGTGTATGTAGTATAAGAGCTGATATCTTAACAGCTTTTAAGTGTAGTGAAAATAACAGTCGGGCAACAAGTTTTATGAAGCCAATGCAGCATAATTCTGTTAATGTTAACAGTAAACTTTATGCCAATTTTTGGACTCCCCTTCAGAGCTAAATTCCGCGCTACATAACAGTGCAAAACAGTTGATTGATTCACAGCGATACATCGATGTAAATTATTAGCGAATTACCGATACATTGCATAGATGTTGTTTCACATCGCTAGCACGCACTAAAACTAAAGAAAAAAAACACAAAAAAAAGAAAAAATAATAAGAAAGAGAAACAAAGTGAAAAGCATAAAAGCGAAAGCAGAAGCAAACGCAGCGAGCAGCGCAAAGCTCTCACACCTACGCCGTTTGCCAGTTTTAATGCGTCCGTTCCGCAAAAGGCGACATTAGTGTAACAGTAATAACATCAGCAGATAGAACAAGGTAAAACGGAAAGAAAGGCACACACAAGAAAAAAAAAAGAAAGAAAAGAGAAAAAAACGCCCACGAACAACGTGTACGTGCAGCAATTGAACGCCAACAGGGCAGCAACAGTCATGCCACTGGCTGACTCCAACAGGGATCTACGACAGCAGCAGCACCAACAGCAGCAGCAGCAACAACACCAGCAACAAATCGAAGCTAACAGCAGCAATAGCAGCAGCAGCAACAACAACAATGCCGAGCAGGCGCAGCTGGACAATGTCATTGCAGCGACAGCAACAGCAGCAACAACAACAGCAACAGGAGGCACGTCAACAGCAGCAGCAACAACAGCAACAGGAGCACCAACACACCCAACAACAACAATGGGATTACAGCTGCGTCAACGAATGCAGATTACATCCTCTGGATGCAGCAGCTTGGCGGTGACCCCCATGGAGCATACGCCCACCGATGAAGAGAGCGGTGCTGTGACGACCGTGACGTCATCGCAACGTCGCCAACAACAGCAACAACAACAGCAGCAACAACAACAATTACAAGCCGCACTCGAACAACATCACATAACACCCAGTAAAACACCCGAACAAATGGAACTCAGTGATTCCGAATCCTATGGTGCAGCTAGCTATGATGAATTCGAACTCCGTGAAGTGGTTAAAGAGGGACACGACAAGGCCGATCCCTCACAATTCGAACTGTTGCGTGTCCTGGGCGAAGGTAGCTTCGGCAAAGTATTTCTAGTGCGCAAAATACTGGGCAAAGATGCGGGCACACTCTACGCGATGAAGGTGCTCAAGAAGGCCACATTGAAGGTTAAGGATCGGGTGCGTAGCACCAATGAGCGTAAGATACTAGCGGATGTGGGACATGCGTTCATCGTACGATTACATTATGCTTTCCAAACACCTGGTAAATTATATTTAATATTGGATTTTTTACGCGGTGGCGATCTATTTACCCGCCTCTCCAAGGAGGTCATGTTCACCGAGGAGGATGTGAAATTTTACCTGGCTGAATTAGCCTTGGCCCTCAATCATTTGCATACGCTGGGCATTATCTATCGGGATCTAAAGCCAGAGAATATTCTGTTGGATGAACATGGTCATATTGCACTCACCGATTTTGGTCTGTCCAAGCAGCCCTTGGATGGCTCCAAGACGTATAGTTTTTGCGGCACTGTGGAGTACATGGCACCGGAGATAGTTAACCGGAAAGGACATGATTTCGCTGCCGATTGGTGGTCATTTGGTGTTCTCATGTATGAAATGCTGACGGGGAATCTACCATTTCATGGCCAGACGCGACAGGAGACCATGAATCAAATATTACGCTCCAAATTGGGCATGCCAGAGAATCTATCGCCGGAGGCACAATCCCTGTTGCGTGCTCTGTTCAAACGTAATCCACTGAATCGTCTGGGAGCCGGTGCCCAGGGAATTTTGGACATTAAAGCGCATTGTTTCTTTGCCACCATCGATTGGGTGCGTCTGGAGCGGAAGCTGGTACGTCCACCGTTCATACCGGCTGTTAGTCGAGACGATGCCTTCTATTTTGATGTGGAATACACATCGAAATCACCACGAGATTCACCCGGTGGTCCCATCTCTGCGTCAGCGCATGAAATCTTTCGAGGCTTTAGCTTTGTGGCGCCCGTGCTGCTCGAGAATAGCGCCACCAACAGCAGTTCCAACAATGTTAGTCCATTGCATGCAGCGCTACCGGTTGCCACAGTGCCTCCAGCACCAGCGCCCGGAACACGTAGTCTTCCCGGCGTACTACCTGGCAATTTCCTCACCGAATACAATCTGCTGCAGGAACTGGGACGTGGCACATTCTCGGTGTGTCGCCTGTGCGAACATCGATCCTCCAAGAAGCACTACGCTGTGAAGATCATCGAGAAGGCAGCGGTGGCTGCTGCATCCTCCGCCACTGCCGATTGCTGGGAGGAAGTGGAGATAATGCTGCGCTATGGCAATCATCCGAATATTGTGACACTATATTCGGTGTATGAGGACACCAGTTCAGCGTACCTGGTCATGGAGCTACTCAAAGGTGGCGAACTCCTCGATCGCATACTGGCCGTGGGTCAAATGTGTGAAAGTGAGGCAAGTGCCGTACTCCGCACCATTGCCGCGGCCGTTGCGTATCTACACGAGCACGGAGTCGTTCATAGGGATCTAAAGCCCTCAAACATGATCTATGCCAGCATGCGACAAACTCCCGAGACCCTCAAACTCTGCGATCTGGGTAAGTCATCGTTATCTGTGCACGGGTTTTGGGAAGAACCAGCATTTGACCAATTTTGTAGGATAAATGAGTGTTTAACTTTGGAGTTAGTACTGTTAGACATTTCCCAATCGTACTTATTAGACCCCATAATCAAGTACAGGGGCCTGTTAGGTTAGTCACAGGCGTAGCAGACCCCATTAGACATATATATTCTTGATCAGCATCAACAGTCGAGTCGATATAGCGATGTCCCCCTGTCTGTCCGTCTGAACACAACAATTTTGGAATAAAAATTCGTCTACAGTGTACGCAGATCAAGTTTAGTTTTGTCACGCCCCCTACCGCCCCAACAAATTGATAAAAATCATTTTCTTAACACCATAACTTGGAAACTTTTGAAGCTATCCAGATCAAAGTTACACATTATGTGCACCATACACCGTTATAACTAATCTCAGCAGGTTTGGTCCGGATCGAACGTCTATATCCTTTAGCTCCCATAGGACAAATCGGTCGAAAGTTGCCTATTTGGTATTATTTGTCAATTAAAACCAGTTCTGGTAGAAAGTAACCATAAATTCTAATTACTCTACTTTAGAGATCTTTCAGAATTATACCTATATCTATTAGGGAAACAAAATCAAGCAAATAATTCAGTTCTCTTACAGGGTTACAGGGCTTTATAGGAAACAAGTTTTAAATTTCTCGAAAAGTGAAGCTAACTCGATGAAAAGGAGCCAGTTTTGGCGGTAAATAGCCAAGTGTGTTTCTGGACTTCAGTTTATTTGCTATCTTTGTCTCTTTTTATCACTCTCCCTCTCTTTCATTTTGAATATCCTTTGTATCATGCTCATAAACACTGAACTTCTTGTTATAAACTGAGTTATTCTCTACTCTTCTGTCTTAAATTCTCATTCCTCTGTTTCCTTAACTTCTTATAAACACAATGTAAGAATGTCACGCCCCCTTGGGCCCCAGATAACTGAATACTGGCCAGTGTTGTAAAACATAACTAAGTTTCACAAAGATCGGTTGGGAAATACAAGAGTTATAGAACAAAGAAAGAAGTCTCGAGGTAACCCTAACCCTGTACTACCACAGGGTATATAAAACCAGCCGTTTCTACTGTACTCCTACTTCCTTTCCCCCACTTGGTCAAATCACAAGCTTCCTTCAAACGGTGCACCGATTCCAGTTAAGTGTTTGGTTAAAAATGTTGATCCAATTTCAGGCTTTGCCAAGCAACTGCGTGCCGACAACGGACTACTGATGACACCCTGCTACACAGCGAACTTTGTGGCCCCCGAGGTGCTCAAACGCCAGGGTTACGATCTGGCCTGTGACATCTGGTCACTGGGAGTGCTGCTCTATATAATGCTCTCGGGTCGAACGCCATTTGCCAGCACACCGAATGATTCACCGGATGTAATACTAAAACGCATTGGATCGGGACATATTGATTTTAGTAGCAGTCGCTGGTCCCTGATCAGTGCACCGGTAAAGGATCTACTACGTCAAATGCTGCACATTGTGCCAGAAAATCGACCGACAGTGGCACAAATCATGGAGCACAGTTGGGTGCGTGATCAGTTTGCTGGTAATGTGCAATTAACTGAGTATCCAATGCATTCAAATGTTGCTAGTGGAGGAGGGGGAGGCGGAGGAGGAGTAGGTGGAGGAGCAGCAGCAGGTGGTGTTGCCGGTTCTGGCGGTGTTGCTGTACAACAATTATCATTGGGCGCCCAACAGCAGCAACAGAATCACATGTCAATGGCATTGCGTGGCGCTGTGGATGCTACATTTCGGGCTATTGCAATACCGCAGGCAGCCAATGTTGGTCCCGTTGAGCTCTCGATGTTGGCCAAAAGGCGTGCCAAAGATCGAGCCAATTTGCATTCCTAATTGTGGGCAGGTCTAGGCCCGAAAAGCCAGGCCAAAACAGCAGCAGCAGCAGCAGCAGCAGCGGTAGCAGCAGCTAAATCAACACTTATAGTATTCTAATGCTTTAGTGCATTTTTTATCGCCAATGCCTTCAGAAATGACCATACCGATCACAGAACCACGCCCACAAATCACACCCAGAACAAATATTGTCACTACAAGTGATAAGAATTGTTTTGGCAACTAAGAGAAGTCAGATTTGGTATGGAAAGAAGGAAATCGGATAACGATTCGGATTTGGATTTGGATTGGGATTAAAGCATGTGTTATATACTTCCAAGGCAGCGCGACAACTTTCTAGTATTTTACGTGTATTTGAAGTGTTAGTTATTTATTTTATAATAATATCAAACGATACGATATATACAATATATATGTATACAAAATAAACTAAAACAAAGTTAAGAAAAAAGGCAGCTTCTAGCATAAATGCTTATTAACATAAAATATGTATAAATATATATATATATATCAATGTACATATATATATATATACATATATACTTATAATGCCTTTGTAAATCTGTGCGATCTTCCTTAGCCCGAATCTCAGACAAAATCAACACAAAATGTTGGCCAAAAACCGTGCTAAAGAAAATTATTACAAAAATTTAAAAAAATAAACTATATAAAAATAACGGGAAACTGAGGCAGCGTAAATATTTTAATTATTCTAGCTAAATTTTTTGACATCACCGTGTTATTGTTGTTAAATAAATTAATAATTAAATTAAAGCAAAATAACCAAATCCGAAATTTATATATATATATAAACTTTAGTATAGTTAAAAAAAAACAGAAACCTTTTAAAAAACAATTACTGTGTAAAAAATAATATTTTTTTTTTTAAATTTTGGAAATTAATTTCTTTAAATCTTTACTAAGTCTATAAATGTCAATTTGAAGTTGTGTATTTGTTTAAACAAAAAAAAAATTTGCATTTAAGTTTCCTCACAACTTCTGTAAATAACTATAAAAAAAAAAAAAAAAACATAAACAAAATGAATTTATTTATAGTATTTAAACTATACCAAATGAATCTGAATCTTCCAAATATTTTAATTTCGAAACGGAAACAAAAAACAAAAAAAAGCAAAAAAAAAAATTAACAAAGTTAAGTAATTCCCTGTGAAGATAAGTGATCCATTTACCAGTTAATAGGTACTACTCTCTGCCAACTGTGAATAACTTCTTGGAGCACCATAAATTTGGATATAGGAAATTGGAATAAACAAAAACCGAAAAATATGTGATGTTCAAAAATAACTGATCTTACGATATATACTGCATACAGTGAATACCCGCTATGTGAGCCGCAACAATTTAACCTATCTATACGTAAGGCTCTCATATGAAACGTATGTAACTGTACTATAGTAGAACAAGGATCACGGGAATGTATATATATATATAAAGACAATTTCTTGAATATTTGTTGTGTGTGTATATAATATAAGTGTTTTATGTGTATGTGTCGTCGTCTGCTTTTATATCACTCACTGTTAAAAGCATTTGTAATTATTATGAAAAGTGAGGTTAGTTTGGGTTAAACTAACCTCACTTTTTTCTGTTTTTTTTTTTTTTGTATGTTATGCATTTTTATGATCGCTGATTACAACAACTACTGGATGGGATGTGTGTTGTGTGTAAACATTTTGCGCTGTGCTACTAAACTTATGCTAACAATATAAAACAAACAAAACAAACAACAATAATAAATGTTAGTTAAAGAATTCCAAATTTTATGACAGATTGTGATGGCAAAAGCTAACTAGCTGTCTCTGTCTCTGTCTCTCTTATATAAGTATGTATAAATGAGCACATACATACATATACAAACACACACACACATATATATGTGTGTGTATATGTATACAAGTAAAATTAGTTAGCTGATTCTGATAAATAAACGAAACGGTTTGTTAAAAAATGCTGTGCACATACACACACACAGACACACCACACACACACACACGCACACACGTGAAACTGTCAAAGACACTACTTTAATCCGCACAAATACACACACAAACACACCCACACACACACATGGATGCTACATATATTTTCTTAGTAGATTTTTACAGCTTCCAAGAACACAAAAAAAAAAAAAAAACAAATGGAAAATTCGAAATGAAAATCGCAAGAGAAAAATTCACTTTTAAATGTAATTGATTCTAAATTCTTGTAAAACTCATTGAAATAAATATACAAAAAAAAAAAAAAAGAATTAAGTGAAACTATTTATAAATATAATGATAAAAACTATGCAAGCAAAAATCTTTAATAAAATTAAAACATTCAAAGTTATGACACAATTCTATGGCTTTAATAAAAAAAAAAAAAAAAAAAAAAAAAACTATTAGTTTCTTTGGGGACTAAAATACTATTTCAATTTGTTTTTAAAATAAAAAATTATTTAAATTTTTTTTTTAACAAAAAAAATGCCCAAATTTTTTTTTTAATATTTTCTAAAAAAGACAGAAATACAAAACTTGTTTCAAGCCGACTGCATTTTTAGCATTTTTTTATTTAAAATTTTAATTTTGTTCTAAATAAAAATATTTTTTTTTTAGATTTTGAATTTTGATTAATTTTAAATTGAAATTTAAACTAAAATAAAAACAAAATTTTTTTTGAAAATTATTCAGACTGATTTTTGATCTATCATTCAAATTATTTATTGGTTAATTAATTCTTAAAACATATTTAAGATATAGATTTAGATATTTTTTAAATAAATTTTTTGTAGATTTTAAATTTAAAGAAAATAAATCTTAAAATCTAAAAAAAACTCAAATTACAATCAAAAATTAAAAAAAAAAAATTTGTTTTTATTATTTTCTTTATTGTTTTTCGTCTATGGAGTCAAAAAATAAATCTTAAAAAATTTAAATAGCAATAAAAATTAATCAAAAACTATACGATTTTTTTTTTTAAAATAATTTTAATACTTTTTTTTATTTTTTGTCTTTAGAGTTAGAAAATAAATCTTAAAAATTCAAATAGCAATAAAAATTAATCAAAAACTTTTTTTTTATTTTTTTAAATTACATTATTTTTATTATTTATTTATTTTTTTTTCCGAATTTTTCTTTTCTCTTTTTGTAGATCGGAGCACAGCAAACTGCGCGATGTCATCATCAAATCGAATGCATCGGGAATGGCTTTGGATCAGCAGAACGTGGATCAGTATATCAAGGCGATGTCCCTAAATGGCAGCGAAAAGGTAATTTTAATATTAAAATTAAAAAGGAATTTTTTTTTAGACCCCGTACTCTAAAAAAGAGTAGAGGGGTCTGTTAGGTTTGTCTGAAGCCAAATGTGCGTAACAGGTAGAAGGAGGCATTTCCGACCTCATAAAGTATATATATTCTTGATCAGCATCAGCAGCCGAGTCGATATAGCGATGTCCGTCTGTCCGTCCGTTTACACGCCTGGATCTGCTAAACTACAAGAGCTAGAGCCACAAAATTTGGAATGAAAGTCCGTCTATATGTCAGGCAGGTTAGGTTTATTTCAAATTTTTGGCACGCCCCCTACTGCCCCCGCAAATTGTAATAAACTATTTTCACATCACCATAACTTGAAAACGACTAGAGCTAGAGAGACCAAATTCACACATTATGTGATCGGTACCATTGTTACTATACTCACCAAGTTTGGACCGGATCGGACAACTATAGCCTATAGCTCCTATAGGACTAATCGGTCAAAAATTGGGACTTTCTATGGAAAAACGCGAACTAGAATGGGAACAGGGTCTTTTACAGTCGGCTCGCTCGACTGTAGCCTTTCTTACTTGTTTAAATTAAAACTTCTTTTGTTTTGTAGATGAACAACGAGAAATTGGCTGCCATGTGGATGTATGCCACACATATGGGAAGTCTACCGCCACAGTCTGTGCGAAAGTTAACGCCACCATCTCGTTCCATTATGCTGATACCGGCTACAGCCGCTGGCAATGGGGTATGTACCATACAAAATAAACTTTATAATAAATTAATTTAAAAAAATTGTAAATTACTCATTTCAGATGCCACCACCGCCACCCACACGCCTACCCCCGCCGCCCCCAGGTATGGGAGCTGGCATGCTGCTGCCAGTGCCACCGCTAGTGCCACCACCACCGCCGCAGTATCGAGGCATGACACTACCCTACATGCGACCCGGATCTGTGCTCTACGCACATCCAGCCAGTCTGACGGGCACCTATCGCACCCACAAGAGCACCAAGTCGGCGGAGATGAATGGACAACGACGACGTCGTCGTGCGGGTAAATCCGATGCGAATCGACGACAGCGACGCAAATCCGAAGCGGATGTACTTGATGGCGGTGCACCGAATTTCCAATACACTGGCCTGGATCGGGCCATTGCCGATAGTTTTCTGGCACGACAGGAGCAGTCACAGGCGGGCAGTCACATAGATTACTCCTCGTCAACGTCGTCAGCACAAAGCGATGGCTTTGGACAGCATCAAAGCTCACATCCACATGCACATCAGGGAGCATCATCCAAGTCCAAGATCATCTGCCGCGATGTGGTGATGTGATCACATCTCAATTCCATTCCCACGACTTTTGTATATAGCAACTCTTATCTTATATCAGATCGCCAGTTGATCAATTGGCTCAATTTCTATATCTATCTTTGTTTTTTTTTTTTTTAAATATATACATATACATATATATCTATATATTATACGATATATGTATGGACATCGATTTGTGTACATACTACAAACATTATAATTATAATACTTACTTAGTTTTAGTCACTTTTTGCATATTTCAAACGAATAAAATATACTCGATAAACAAATTTGATGTTTTTTGTTTGTTTCAGGGGAGATTGATACTACGGATCATGTTTATATATAGTCTCAAAGCACATAATCAATATGAACAAACATTTTCCCTTGCAAATACTGTATTAAGACTGATTGTTGCTATGACAGCTATACGTTTAGACCTATGGAAGTTACATATAGCATATATATAGTAGTCCGATCCATGGTCGATCTGATGTAGGCTATATCAAATCATGCTATACATATAACATGTGAGTTTGGCTAAGATTTTCATACATATTCCCAATTTTCAAACGATGTGTCCTATGGGAGCTATAGCCTATAATTGTCGGAAATTTGGTAGGGATATATAGAGTCCCGAAATACACATAATGTGTGAACACTCGCGATGGCTCACGTAGTTACCTCTGTTTTTTTGTCTCTCTCTCTCTCTCTCTCTCTCTCTTCTCCGTCCGTCTCATAGAGGTAGTCTCTATCTTCGGATCGTCCATGCTCGACTTCAAATTTCTTTACTATTTTCAGCTTTGAATGATCATAACTCGGGCAAATGATATGGTACTTTAATAAGCTATACCTTCCTGAACACTAGGTAAGCAGGCAAATCGATTGTAGTCGAAATTAGAAATTTTTGAAAACCACTCAATTTTGACAAATTTTGTGATGTTACCCCTTGGCATTTTTGACAAAAATCGATCAAATTTTTCTTATCAATATTTTGATGGCAATCAATAGTCCTGCTCCTAACTAGTTCAAAAAGGTATAGCACTCGAAGATTGGACGTCAGAATCCTAAGATATTACAAATATATCAATTTACTTGGTACTGTTTTAGAAAACGAATCTTAAACTATGCATAACTATATAAATACTGTAATAACAACACCAATATTGATGCTGATCACGAATACATACACTTTATAGAACCAAAGAAACCTACTTCTACCGCTTACACAAATTTTATAGTTGTTTACATGCAAACTACACTGCTAAACCACTTTAATTACAGGGTATACGAATAACAAACACCGAAATTTTCTTTAGTTTATATGTAATTCTATTGCAAACATTCGTTTATTTATCTTATTGATAACAATGCGGTGTTATCATTATCATAATCGTCATCATCATCATTATCATTATCATTGTTATCGTCATTATCATTGTTATCGTGCTGATCATCTATGCTCAACAGTCGGTATCGTACCAGGCAGCCAAGTTATTGTTGTCATTGGGTGGTGTCGGCATGGCATCCAGATCAAAGTTCAAAGCGCCAGCATCAATTTCACCGACATCCATATCCATGGAATAGGGCGATGTGGGTGCCCCGCCCGGTGGTGCACCATTGCCAGCAGCACCGCCACCACCGCCGGCCACTGGACTGCTGATTTCGAGACCTTGCATTGAATCTATTGGTAGAGTATCATATCCTGTGCAATACAAAAAAAAAAAATTAATTCGTTTAATAAATGTTTTTAAATTAAAAAAATTTTTAAAAATTTATAACAATATACACACAACTATATAAGTTTATAGTATGCAGAGATATCTTTATATTATATAGTATGGTATTATAGCACACGATTTTGAGCTTCAACTACAGATCAGCATGCCAAACTCAAAAAAAAAAATGTTTTATAATTTAAAAATTTCATAAAAATAAATAATATTTCTTATAGAAAATTAAAGAATTAAAATTTGAAAAGAAAATTCTGTGATATCCTCAAAACTACATTTAGTATGTATATTTGTGTAGACTGTGATTGAATGTTTTTATGCAGTGAATTTGTTATTTAATTTTTTAAAAGTTTTTTTTTTTAATTTTCCTCTTTTGTGCCTCATTTCTTACTTGTAAAAGATAACATTTTAAAACATTTTAAACATAGTGTGCTTTGATAACGCCCAAATGATATGAGCTCCAAAAAATATTATAAAAAAGTTTTTTTTTTTAATTTTATTTTTTTTAAATTTTTTTAGGGGACTTTCATTCTGCATGCTGTTTTTGATTGGTTTACAATCCTTTAGTTAGTTAAATTGGTTTAGGATACCAGGGCTGGGTGTGCTAGACCAGGGCTGTGATTAACAAAGGGTCTCATAACATTCAAAGTATTTCAATTAAACCCATTTTGTCATCTCCTTAGCTCCGCTTCCAAAGATGCACAAAAAACACATTTAGTAAAAGTTATCAATGAAGGGGTGACAGGGGTGGGCAGTGGAAGGGTACATGTTTGTTTGCCGATGGTTTCATTGTAGATCCTTACACTCTTGGAGGGTGGGTGAACCAGGCGTACATACCTTGCTGATGGAATGCGCGACCTCCGTGCGAACTGTGCACACTGGGCGGACCTTGTCCGTAAAGGCCCTCATATGGTTCTTCGGGTCCAAGCATATCCTGTCATCGATATCATGATAGTGTTGGTGTGTGTATTCGTATGTGTGAGTGTGAGTATGTGTTGTGTATGTGATGTCAGTGAAGTGTGGGTTGATTGGTGGTGTTGTGATTTAATATTATTATTTTTTGTTTTTTTTTGGATGGATGGATCAGAAGTGAAAAGTTGTTAGGAAAGAAGAGACACACACACACACACACACACACAAACACAAGTGTTTGTGTTTTGCATTGTTGTAAGAAAGGATTTGCAGTAGGATGTGATCGTGTTGTTGTTGTTGTTGTCGGTGGTTGTTGTTGTTGTTGTGCGTCGGTGTTTGGTGTTCGATGTTGTGTGAGACATTTTGGTGTTTGTGTTTGGTTTGTTCGATTTTGCACACAAAGAAAACATAATGAAAGAAAAAGAAACAAAATAAATCAAAATATAAATTAAGTACAAAATCAAAAGTAATCATTAATTAGTTAAACAAGAATTAAACTAAACAAATATATATATACATATAAGAAATATTTAACAATAACGACAATTTGTGTCTCTATCTCCCTCACTCCATCGGTTATCGAAATGTATCAATTTATCGATAACAAGCTACGGCCAAATGCAATTTCTACTTAAACAGTTTAAAATGAAAACTATCGAATAATAATATAAATAAAACATGAATCAATTGCAATAATTATAGAATATAGAATACTGAATAGTTGTAATCGATTTAAATACAATATATACAATAGGGCAGTATAATAATAATAGTAAGTGATATGCTTAAAAATAGTTTCATTTATATGAATCTACAACTTTGTATGTACAAACTGGAGGATTAATCGAAAGGGCAACAAAATAAAACAATGAAGTACAGTACAGCCTAAACAAAAGCGATCAATCGATCGATTAGTCAGTGTAACACACCTGTAAGTCGGGACCCATGCCTAGGTCAGCGTTGGCCCAGATGTTGTTCTCCTCGCGTAGTAGCGAGTTGGTCAGCTCAATGGAGAGACGCTTTTTGTAGTCCTGCGGCTTGTCCTCGCTCATGCGGAACAGCACAGCTGCTGCGTAAGTTGCCACGCCCTCGTTGCGCGAATGCAGCAAATCTGTGAGTGGCCCAGTTGCCCCTTCCTGTTCAATAATCTCAGCGCCCTCCTTATCGGCAGCCAGCTCACAGAGCACGCCAGCTGCGACACGCTGTAGGCAGTGGACAGGATTAGGGATTAGCATGTGAATATGAGGGTGATCCTTGGACACTCACCTGAATATTCTCGATTTCGTTGAAGAGCAAACGCACAAATATCGGAATAACCGATTGCTGGCGTATAAGAGCACGATTGTGCGATTCCCGTGCAAGGATATGCAAGGCGCCTACAGTGCCCTCAACGATCTCCTCCATCCGGACACCATCTGCATACGCAGATGGCTGCTGTGACCCAGTGGTGGCGATAGATGAACGTTGCTGCAGAGGATTAGAGCATATGAAGTCTCTTTTCTCTCAAGGTGATCAGTATTCAGTAGTGGATACTTACGCGTTCTGTGTCCTGGAAGGCGCGCATCAGGAGACGAACCAAGTGGTGGATAGCGCCGTGCTCACGCAGCGGGGCATGGTTGGCCGGGCAGAGGGCCAAATTGCGGATTAGACCGATGACAGCCTTGATTAGAGGCCAGCGAGATGGTGGATGCAAGAGCTTCACAATTACGGAGAGTCCGTAATTAAGACGCACTGCATTCTGGGCCAGCTCCGAGTCGACGTGGCGCGATGTGAGGTGACGCAGGGCGCAGACGGCCGGCTCGGTAATCTCCTCGCGATCCCCGGCATTGATGATAGTGCGAACAAGAGCATCGACGCCGCCCACTTGGCAAACAGTCGCCTTGTTGCGCTGATTGTTGCATGTCAGATTGGAGAGTATGCCGGCGGCACAAGTGACCACATTGACATCGGTGGAGGCCAACACCTGAACGAGCGACTGGAGGAGCGCTTCGAGGCCCTCGACCTTAGTGGCTGCGTCCGACAGATTGCGCAGTGTCCAGAGGCAGTTCTGGACAAGACGTGGCGACATATTGCCCAAATGCATGGCTAGTGCCTGCATGCCACCGGCATCCACAATCGCCGGCTTGTTGCTGGAGCAGACGGAGAGAACTTTGAGGACACGCGATGTGGTCCACAATAGCTTCTCGTAGTCGTAGGAGCGCATGATGCGCACCAGCTCATTGGGACCGCCCGAGGCGAGAATGATGAGCTTACTCTCTTGATTGCCGTAGGCCAGGATTTGCAAGCAGTCGGTAACAATGGCCAAGAACTTGACATTGTTGCGCTGAAGGAGCGTCACCATCTTCTGGAGGCCACCGGCTAGGCGTACGGCCATCTTGGAGCCATCCTGATGCAGGAGGAGATTGTGGAGCGTTGTAATCGCATAGAAGAGCACGCTCTCGACGGGCGAGGAGAGCAGCTTCACCAGAGCCGGTATGCCGCCGCTCTTGAAGATGGCCAACAGGCCCTGACGATGATGTGACAAATTGTGGAGCGTACCCACAGCGGCCTTGGTGCTCTCCAGATCGTTGCTATTGGAAATAGCGCGGACCAGAGCGGCCACCATCTGGGGGCTGTTCATGATGGCGTGGCGCGAGGCCTCCTTCTTGGACAGCTGGTGTACCATCATGGCTGCCTGGGAGACGACCACCTGATCCTCATCGTTAAGCAGCTTGATCAGCTCTGGAATGGCGCGTGTGGCCAGCTCAGCGTCGTCCTGATAGTTGATAAGATTGACAACCGCATGCTTGAGCATCTGTGATGGCTCCGATAGACGCTGCACAGCGGTTGGCTGCTGTGGATCAAATTGTGTTGATGGTATCTCAATGCCCTCCTCGAGAGTCTCTGGGAACATGGCGGCGCGAACGCGTTGGGATCGGGTCTGGCTCAGCTGTTGGTTCATATCGTCCACCTGATCCTGTGTAAAGTTCTGCGGAAATCCCGTGTCCAAATCGAACATTAGCGGATCACCCTCCATTTCCTCATCCTCCTTTCCCGACAGCGACGGCACTTGGGTTACAGCCCCCGAGTGTATACCGGAGTCGCCCATATACGAGTTCTGCTGCCACAACAGCGTCTGCTCCTTGGCCGACACCATTGGTGGCAAGTCCGGCGGATTGTATTGATTGTTATGGGACACTGGAACAGAAGACACGGATTAATTATAACAAAAACTGTTAGTTCCTATTCCTATTCCAAATCCCTATATCGAGTATATTTGGAGCACTCCTTTCCAAATATCACTTCTATCAATCCCATTAGGAAAGCTCTTACCTCCTCTAACCCCCTGTGACTCCTGCCTTCCGTACCATTCTACCTCATTTCAGGATTAAAGAGAACATTAGACGGAAGCAGGACTCTAATGGATTAAAGAGCAGCCTCAAATGCGACATTTGAAATGCGAAACGAAACGACAGCAAAGTGACAGCAAAAATCGAAACAGAAACAAACGAAAGAAGAAGAAATAGACGAAGGAAGAGAAACAGAAGCAGAAGAAGTAGAAATAGTAGAAACATGACAGATTGAACGCTGCAGGACATTTCAGTCTGTTGTAAAAAAAGACGATTCCCCCTTTAAACGAAGGAAATACACACATACACAGGCACACACTCACACACACATACTTTTTACATATGGATACGAGCATTTATGGACTCAATGTGTCTCAACGAGCAGTCAAAGCCAAAAGCGAACACCGAACGAAGCCCTGACGAGCGACGCCCAGCAAGGGGTGTATGTGTGTGTTTGTGTGTGTGTATGTAGCTTTAGCTTGTCGGGAAATTTGGCTTTAGCTGCAAAAGCTGAGTCCTTTAGACGTTTTGTTTGCCACTTTGCCTTAATTATGCCTACTCAGCGATTTGCTTTGTTCCCCATTCCCTAGAACCCATTTCTCATTTGAATTCGCATCTGCTTGTGCATATATCCCAGATCGATTAACGCTTTGTGTCCTATTCTCAAGCGGGATCAAACACCCTCAATTCCTTCTTGATGCTGTTCTAATAACATTTTAAAGCCAAAAAATACAAGTTTAAACGTGTGCCGCCCGTTGAAGCAAAAGTGCAGCCAAATAATAAGAGTAAGAGAGATAGAGTGATTACGAGTAGGAGAGTGCACGCTGCTGCTCCCACACCAACTGACGCTCTCAATAAAAGGATTGCAAATGAAGCAACTGCCGTTACAAAGCGCAGTGTGGGAGTGAGGGAGGCAGCGATGTTGAAAAGAAAGGGGAACGCAGAGAATAAAATGAACAAGCAAGCGTTGCCAGGGATGGATAAACGGGATAAATGACAAGAAAGAATTATGAACTTCAGCTCAAAAGCTGACAAAAGAACATAAGCAACAGCAAACAGGAGCGATAGACACAGTTGTTGTTATTATTTCTTTTACCGTTAACACAGTGGAACCAACCACACGATTTATAATCGATTACAAACAGTGCGCTCTGCAAATAATCATTTGTCTCAGAGCATTGAAGCGCAGAGAAGCCACAATGTAGCTCTAAATGGAAATCAAAAAGGTTCACTTAAATAGACAAACAGATAAATTGTTGTCGTTGTTTTCATCTAGTACTTGTTAGTACTCTACGACAGACTAAGGATGGCCTTTGGTTATTTTACCCCAAAATTAAGTTTAACATTAGTAATCATATAATATACTTACTGTTACGATTCTGTGCTGGCATGTAACTCATCTTGGTGATTTAGGCGCTTTACAGCAGACCTGAAATTACAAGGAAAAAATAAAAAAAAAATTAGTATTTATTTTAAGTCAACTTAAAATTGTAACTTCAATTGTATACTTAATGCTAGTTTAGACCGGTGAACTTTATGTTAGTATTATTTCACTAGCTAACAAACTATAAAATAACTATATTTGTCAAATAATTTTAACATTGACACTCTTAGACCAGTTGAAGACTCAACGTGAGTAAGCTATAGTTTACAGACACTCAGCTTAAGCCGCGAGAGCAGGTAACTATCGGTAAATCGTCACTCACAAATATTGTAGCTACAAGGTACACACATACACACTAACACTCTCACACTACGTATTTCCGTTCCAAGACATTGCAGAGAGCAAACAAAATATGTTACGAAGCATACTTAAGATTGTATGTATGTATGCATGTTTGTGCGCGTATGTGTGTGTGTGTGCACATACATACATATGTAGGGTAGCCAAAGTAGTTTTGATAGATTACCTGAGGAGCGCAATGGAACAGACAGAGAGGGAGAGAGAAATGGATACAAACCTGTAGTAATTTAAATCACGCAAGTGATGAAAACAAATACACTTTATTTTAGGAAGCTTTTTTAAATGCTTTTAAATTTAGCGCACAACACAAAAACAAAAAATAGATGAATTTTATGCAAACAAGTTTTCTCTTTAAAAGTCTTGCATTGGTTCTTAACAATCGCTGTCAGAAAGACACGACCGACACCGAACGAAACAGACTAGTGACTGTGACTGGAAATAAATGAGAACGCTGCCGTCGTAGCGGCTGCGATGCATATACTACTTTCATGCACATATACATACATATATACGTACGCAATGCAGCCAGAGAACGAAGAAGCGAGAAAGATAGAGTTCATTCATACACACACAATGTACATGAGAGCAAGAAACTCCAATGCAGCTTGCTGGCGTTGCCAGATGCTGCAAATGCCAACAACAATAAAAGTAAACATATATTAACGAAAACAATTTATGTTAATATTAACTACAATGTTATATTAAAACAAATGTTTCCATTAACGACGTGCAGTGAAATGATTAATTTATTCTTTTAGATATAAGTATGAGGTTGCGCAGAAAGCTGATAACTCCGTTTTACAATTTTATACATATGTATGTACATATGTATATATATGTCCATGCGACATACAAAACGGAGTATAATTATACTTTTCTAATATTATTGACAATGCGTTATATACGGAAACAAGATTTTGTAACTTTCCATGTTTGCGCGGCGCACCACTTGTATTGTTATATTCAACATTGAACACATACCGATATGCACACATATGCGCCTATGGAAAACATTGTATTTGCCTTTGTGTGTGTACATTTACCACACCCCCGTTACCTTAGCTTGTATTTGTATCTTGTCTGCTAACAACTTTCTTACGTTTGTTTTAGTTTTCATGTTTCGCATTGCACTTTATTTTTATCACACAGAAATTAAGTAAAACGAATAAACTTCAGTTACTTACCGCGTTAATAACAACTGTATCTGCTTTACAGCAGGTTTTATTTATTTTCTCGCACTTAAATACACGAATTTTCCAACAAATTCTCCAGTGAAAACAAAAGTATGTGTGTATATGGCAAAGACCTGCAAAACTTTCGATACTATCGAACAATGTACTTCCTAAACAAACACCAATATCGATTCCCATCTGATTACTCGATAATTCTCGCTTAATGAGTACAATAGAACATTGATATATCGAGCCAATTTATCGAAATGAGATAGTTTAAAAAGCCAATTTATATTAAAATCAAATGAATACAGAATAACAATATAATTCATATTACAGTCTTTTCATTACTGGGAATTCAACATATGTATGTACAAATATTGTTAGATTATATTAGGTTGTATTTTGGGACGATTCAGCACCCTGTGCCTTTCTGCTTTGCTGCATATACTTGATAAACGAATCTTTGTGTCTGTCCATGCCCATGAAATCGCAGATTTGCGAGAATCCAAAATATGCCACGACAGCAAAAACGGTAACAGCAATCGCTAAACTTCCGATGCAGGCGAGAAAGATCATTATGACAACCGTTAGAAGTGTCCCTGTAATGAAATAATTAATACATATCCCATGCGATATTCAATCTATCAAGAGATTGCATTTGTTAATACCTTCGAGAACGAGAATGCCAGTGAATGTTATTGCCAGGGCTGCAATGCCAAATCCAAAGATAATCATCAGCGGCAGCAGGAAAACTAAGCTTGCGGCCAGGATACAGATGGCCACGTCTGGATGTTGAATGCACCAATTTGTTGCCGCATCAACCAACTCATTTCCACCATATTCTGACATAACCGAATCGAAGACGCGACGTCCTTGCGACCCTACATTCAAAAATAGAAAATGATGTTCCTGAATGTGTCACCAATAGTTGGAAACATTTTGCTTACATAGTTTTTGCAGGGTATGAAATATTCCATCAAACAATTGGTCCACATTGAAGGGAGTGGAACTTTGGTCAAATTTGCCATCATAGTTGTCACTGCTGCTGCTGCTGCTCGTGTCTCTGTCTCGGTCATTATTGGGCTTATTTGGTTGCACCTGTAAATAATTAATTGCAAAAGATAATTAAATATTGAACTTCGACTTATGCGCCTCGTGGTAAATACGTTGTTAACTTGCTCACCATTTTCGACAGATATGCTAATATATTTTGAATTTTAAAGCCTTATACACTTTTGGCCATTTTATAATATATTTATTTGCAAATTGTTCTGTTTGTGTGTTTTATAGTTTAAATTACATATTTGACAAAAACAACACCAGAAATGTTTACTATTTGCACCGACTGTGCTGCCAACTTGTTGCAAAGCACGGTACTGCCATTTCTTATTTGAGTGCCATCTATTGTGAACTATATTTTCGATACTTTGTTATTCATCGACTCTCTTGGAATTAAAGCGATAACATCATCGATAGCTGTGTACCTCTACAATACACACACATTAAATTTTCGCTGGAGAATACGTTGTTAAATTCGTGAATTTAAGTGCGATAAAATAAATTAAACCTGCTGTAAAGCAGATCAAATTAAAATTGACGTGGTAAGTAATCAAATGTTTTGTATTACATATCCGTCATAATTCTACGTAATAAAATGATGTGACGTTTAGTCATTGTAAGACATGAACAGTAGGAAAGCTTGGCAGATATACAAGCCAAGTAGCGGGGGTGTGGTAGTTCCCCACACATACAGCTACAAATAAAGTGTATGGCATACGCATATGTGTCTGTGTATTCAATGTTGAATTAATCAGATATAAACATAAACAACGCCAAGAGTTGATGCATATTTGTTAGAAGCAGTTTTTAAATATGGTGACCTCAAGGAGTATCGATTACTGTAAATAAGTTAGTTAGATCTCCAAGCATTAAATACATATTTATATACATTTGTGCTTATATGTAGAATGGAGCTGCCAGCTTTCTGCGCAGCATAGTACATATCTATGTACATAGATGCACGTGAATGCATTAATAAATACATGCGGCATTTTTACTTAATGTTTTTAAAATTCAAATACTCAAACATATAATATTGGTAGTAATAATTGTAGTCGAAAAACACATCAGTTAATAACATTAACTCTTGTTATTGCCTTCGATTGTATTATCTGGCAACTCTGTTAAGCTGCATTGGAGTTTCTGACTCTCATCTACTGACACACACACATGTTGTCTATCTTTCTTTCTCCTGACTGGCGTTGCACTAGCTTGTATTTATGTAGGAGTGTACATGCAACGCGTCCGGTAACGGCATCGTTCTCGTTTATTTCCAGTCACAGTCACTTGTCTGTTTCGTTTGGTGCAGGTCGTTCGAGAAATCTAGTGAAGAGAAAATTCGACTGAATAAAATTTTTTTTTATATTTTGTGTGCCAAATATCGAAGAATTTAAAAACTATTAAATAATTAGAAGTGCGGTTTATAGTTTCCATCACTTGTGTGATTTCAATTATTTAAGGTAATATTTTACAATTTTATATCTTACTTAACAAATATGTATAGAGAGTCTTACAAACATATGTGAAGGCAGTACATGTATGTATGTGTGTACATAATTGCTACAATACAGTGTGAGAAAACGATTGCATACTCGAGTTACCTGAACTCGCAACTTAAGTGGGAGAGAACATTTCTCTCTCTCTCTCTCCTCTCCTCTCATTTCGTTTGATATTCGATTCTACAGTTTCGCTTCCAACTTCAACAGTGACAATGTTATTTTGCTGTATTGCATACAAATTTAAATGAGTAAATACCACGATTAAAGATATAAACGTACCTAACAAACTTTTTTTTAACAAAATACAAATACTATTTTATAAAAAGTTTTTTTTGCGACGATTTCACCTTCAATTGTCTCAAACCAAAGGGATAATTTTGATTTTAGAAAGAAAAAAAATGTATATAAAAAATAAATAAAACACTTCTTTTTTATTTATACACATTGCTTGATTTACCTGTATTAAGCCGGCCTAATAAACTAAATTGGAATATTAACTTTCGAATGAAGAAAACTTACCTTTTTGTTTTATTACATATATTTACAGGTGTGGTGTAAAGCGCCTAAATCACCAAGATGAGTTACATGCCAGCACAGAATCGTAACAGTAAGTATATTATATGATAACTAATGTTAAACTTAATTTTGGGGTAAAATAACCAAAGGCCATCCTTAGTCTGTCGTAGAGTACTAACAAGTACTAGATGAAAACAACGACAACAATTTATCTGTTTGTCTATTGAAGTAAACCTTTTTGCATTCCATTTAGAGCTACATTGTGGCTTATCTGCGCTTCAATGCTCTGAGACAAATGATTATTTGCAGAGCGCACTGTTTGTAATCGATTATAAATCGTGTGGTTGATTCCACTGTGTTAACGGTAAAAGAAATAATAACAACAACTGTGTCTATCGCTCCTGTTTGTTGTTGCTTATGTTCTTTTGTCAGCTTTTGAGCTGAAGTTCATAATTCTTTCTTGTCATTTATCCCGTTTATCCATCCCTGGCAACGCTTGCTTGTTCATTTCATTCTCTTCGTTCCCCTTTCTTTTCAACATCGCTGCCTCCCTTACTCCCACACTGCGCTTTGTAACGGCAGTTGCTTCATTTGCAATCCTTTTATTGAGAGCGTCAGTTGGTGTGGGAGCAGCAGCGTGCACTCTCCTACTCGTAATCACTCTATCTCTCTTACTCTTATTATTTGGCTGCACTTTTGCGCTGCTTCAACGGGCGGCACACGTTTAAACTTGTATTTTTTGGCTTTAAAATGTAATTAGAACAGCATCAAGAAGGAATTGAGGGTGTTTGATCCCGCTTGAGAATAGGACACAAAGCGTTAATCGATCTGGGATATATGCACAAGCAGATGCGGATTCAAATGAGAAATGGGTTCTAGGGAATGGGGAATAAAGCAAATCGCTGAGTAGGCATAATTAAGGCAAAGTGGCAAACAAAACGTCTAAAGGACTCAGCTTTTGCAGCTAAAGCCAAATTTCCCGACAAGCTAAAGCTACATACACACACACTTACACACAAACACACACATACACCCCTTGCTGGGCGTCGCTCGTCAGGGCTTCGTTCGGTGTTCGCTTTTGGCTTTGACTGCTCGTTGAGACACATTGAGTCCATAAATGCTCGTATCCATATGTAAATAGTATGCGTGTGAGTGTGTGCCTGTGTGTGTGTATTTCCTTCGTTTAAAGGGGGAATCGTCTTTTTTTTACAACACACTGAAATGTCCTGCAGCGTTCAATCTGTCATGTTTCTACTATTTCCACTTCTTCTGCTTCTGTTTCTCTTTCTTCGTCTATTTCTTCTTCTTTCGTTTGTTTCTGTTTCGATTTTTGCTGTCACTTTGCTGTCGCTTCGTTTCGCATTTCAAATGTCGCATTTGAGGCTGTTCTTTAATCCATTAGAGTCCTGCTTCCGTCTAATGTTCTCTTTAATCCTGAAATGAGGTAGAATGGTACGGAAGGCAGGAGTCACAGGGGGTTAGAGGATGTAAGAGCTTTCCTAATGGGATTGATAGAAGTGATATTTGGAAAGGAGTGCTCCAAATATACTCGATATAGGGATTTGGCTT
The DNA here is from genome assembly GCA_018903735.1 of Drosophila cardini. NCBI lineage: Eukaryota > Metazoa > Arthropoda > Insecta > Diptera > Drosophilidae > Drosophila > Drosophila cardini. The sequence goes on from JAEIGM010000010.1 coordinate 2,923,226, forward strand.
GGGGAAATGGGATTGGAATAGGAGGAACTAAGAGTTTTTGTTATAATCAATGCGTCTCTTGTGTTCCAGTGTCCCATAACAATCAATACAATCCGCCGGACTTGCCACCAATGGTGTCGGCCAAGGAGCAGACGCTGTTGTGGCAGCAGAACTCGTATATGGGCGACTCCGGTATACACTCGGGGGCTGTAACCCAAGTGCCGTCGCTGTCGGGAAAGGAGGATGAGGAAATGGAGGGTGATCCGCTAATGTTCGATTTGGACACGGGATTTCCGCAGAACTTTACACAGGATCAGGTGGACGATATGAACCAACAGCTGAGCCAGACCCGATCCCAACGCGTTCGCGCCGCCATGTTCCCAGAGACTCTCGAGGAGGGCATTGAGATACCATCAACACAATTTGATCCACAGCAGCCAACCGCTGTGCAGCGTCTATCGGAGCCATCACAGATGCTCAAGCATGCAGTTGTCAATCTTATCAACTATCAGGACGACGCTGAGCTGGCCACACGCGCCATTCCCGAGCTGATCAAACTGCTCAATGATGAGGATCAGGTGGTCGTCTCCCAGGCAGCCATGATGGTACACCAGCTGTCCAAGAAAGAGGCCTCGCGCCACGCCATCATGAACAGCCCCCAGATGGTGGCCGCTCTGGTCCGCGCCATTTCCAATAGCAACGATCTGGAGAGCACCAAGGCCGCTGTGGGTACGCTCCACAATTTGTCACATCATCGTCAGGGCCTGTTGGCCATCTTCAAGAGCGGCGGCATACCGGCTCTGGTGAAGCTGCTCTCCTCGCCTGTCGAGAGCGTGCTCTTCTATGCGATTACAACGCTCCACAATCTCCTCCTGCATCAGGATGGCTCCAAGATGGCCGTACGCCTAGCCGGTGGCCTCCAGAAGATGGTGACGCTCCTTCAGCGCAACAATGTCAAGTTCTTGGCCATTGTTACCGACTGCTTGCAAATCCTGGCCTACGGCAATCAAGAGAGTAAGCTCATCATTCTCGCCTCGGGCGGTCCCAATGAGCTGGTGCGCATCATGCGCTCCTACGACTACGAGAAGCTATTGTGGACCACATCGCGTGTCCTCAAAGTTCTCTCCGTCTGCTCCAGCAACAAGCCGGCGATTGTGGATGCCGGTGGCATGCAGGCACTAGCCATGCATTTGGGCAATATGTCGCCACGTCTTGTCCAGAACTGCCTCTGGACACTGCGCAATCTGTCGGATGCAGCCACTAAGGTCGAGGGCCTCGAAGCGCTCCTCCAGTCGCTCGTTCAGGTGTTGGCCTCCACCGATGTCAATGTGGTCACTTGTGCCGCCGGCATACTCTCCAATCTGACATGCAACAATCAGCGCAACAAGGCGACTGTTTGCCAAGTGGGCGGCGTCGATGCTCTTGTTCGCACTATCATCAATGCCGGGGATCGCGAGGAGATTACCGAGCCGGCCGTCTGCGCCCTGCGTCACCTCACATCGCGCCACGTCGACTCGGAGCTGGCCCAGAATGCAGTGCGTCTTAATTACGGACTCTCCGTAATTGTGAAGCTCTTGCATCCACCATCTCGCTGGCCTCTAATCAAGGCTGTTATCGGTCTAATCCGCAATTTGGCCCTCTGCCCGGCCAATCATGCCCCGCTTCGTGAGCACGGCGCTATCCACCACTTGGTTCGTCTCCTGATGCGCGCCTTCCAGGACACAGAACGCGTAAGTATCCACTACTGAATACTGATCACCTTGAGAGAAAAGAGACTTCATATGCTCTAATCCTCTGCAGCAACGTTCATCTATCGCCACCACTGGGTCACAGCAGCCATCTGCGTATGCAGATGGTGTCCGGATGGAGGAGATCGTTGAGGGCACTGTAGGCGCCTTGCATATCCTTGCACGGGAATCGCACAATCGTGCTCTTATACGCCAGCAATCGGTTATTCCGATATTTGTGCGTTTGCTGTTCAACGAAATCGAGAATATTCAGGTGAGTGCCCAAGGATCACCCTCATATTCACATGCTAATCCCTAATCCTGTCCACTGCCTACAGCGTGTCGCAGCTGGGGTGCTCTGTGAGCTGGCTGCCGATAAGGAGGGCGCTGAGATTATTGAACAGGAAGGGGCAACTGGGCCGCTCACAGATTTGCTGCATTCCCGCAACGAGGGCGTGGCAACTTACGCAGCAGCTGTGCTGTTCCGCATGAGCGAGGACAAGCCGCAGGACTACAAAAAGCGTCTCTCCATCGAGCTGACCAACTCGCTCCTACGCGAGGAGAACAACATCTGGGCCAACGCTGACCTAGGCATGGGTCCCGACTTACAGGTGTGTTACACTGACTAATCGCTTGATCGATTAATCGATCGCTTTTGTTTAGGCTGTACTGTACTTCATTGTTTTATTTTGTTGCCCTTTCGATTAATCCTCCAGTTTGTACATACAAAGTTGTAGATTCATATAAATGAAACTATTTTTAAGCATATCACTTACTATTATTATTATACTGCCCTCTTGTATATATTGTATTTAAATCGATTACAACTATTCAGTATTCTATATTCTATAATTATTGCAATTGATTCATCTTTTATTTATATGATTATTCAATAGTTTTCATTTTAAATTGTTTAAGTAGAAATTGCATTTGGCCGTAGCTTGTTATCGATAAATTGATACATTTCGATAACCGATTAAGTGAGGGAGATAGAGACACAAATTGTCGTTATTGTTAAATATTTCTTATATGTATATATATTTGTTTAGTTTAATTCTTGTTTAACTAATTAATGATTACTTTTGATTTTGTACTTAATTTATATTTTGATTTCTTTTGTTTCTTTTTCTTTCATTATGTTTTCTTTGTGTGCAAAATCGAACAAACCAAACACAAACACCAAAATGTCTCACACAACATCGAACACCAAACACCGATGCACAACAACAACAACAACAATAACAACACGATCACATCCTACTGCAAATCCTTTCTTACAACAATGCACAACACAAACACTTGTGTTTGTGTCTGTGTGTGTGTGTCTCTTCTTTCCTAACAACTTTTCACTTCTGATCCATCCATCCAAAAAAACAAAAAATAATAATATTAAATCACAACACCACCAATCAACCCACACTTCACTGACATCACATACACAACACATACTCACACTCACACATACGAATACACACACCAACACTATCATGATATCGATGACAGGATATGCTTGGACCCGAAGAACCATATGAGGGCCTTTATGGACAAGGTCCGCCCAGTGTGCACAGTTCGCACGGAGGTCGCGCATTCCATCAGCAAGGTATGTACGCCTGGTTCACCCACCCTCCAAGAGTGTAAGGATCTACAATGAAACCATCAGCATACAAACATGTGCCCTTCCACTGCCCACCCCTGTCACCCCTTCATTGATAACTTTTACTAAATGTGTTTTTTGTGCATCTTTGGAAGCGGAGCTAAGGAGATGACAAAATGGGTTTAATTGAAATACTTTGAATGTAACAACACCCTTTGTTAATCACAGCCCTGGTCTAGCACACCCAACCCTGGTACCCGTTATTAATACAACTAATTAATCGATTTTATTCTATTTGACTATGAGTCATATATGTATGTCTCCTCCTTTGAAAGTCAGTTTTTGTGCTTAGGTGACCCCCTTAGAAGGGTAATGCATGTCCCTTTAAACTTATTACAACATTACACTTATTTAATATTTATCTTTTGAATTGTAGTGGTCGTTATGTTACAAAACTCCTTAACTTGAGGGATTTCGTTCAAATTTCTGCAGCACACATACACATGTATGTATGCAATTATAAAAGAAATCGCAGCCAACTTTGTTTGGTATATTAAGTAAGGATTATTTAGGGATATTTTTTTTATGTAGTGTCATAACAAAAAGCCAGTGTTTTTGTGAAAAGGTATGCAGGTCATTTTGCCTTAAGAGAAATTCACGCATACCATCCTGGCACACATACAAATACAATATACCCTTTGAATCAACGGGTTAAAAACTCCATACACACTCGTTTTTGAGTTCGGTCTTTTGACCAATTATTGTTTTAATTAAATTAATATAAGCACATATAGTTTTCGTGATTTTATTAATTAGAAATGTTAATTTTCATTTGCATGTCAATTTGCATATCATATAGCTTTACATATATCAATGAATGTATGTAATAACGTAAGTGCATGAGCAGCGTACTGTCCTATGACACTTGTAGCGTATGAAACATACGTAAACTGATCGTCATAAATATTTACTTCTGTTTTGTATAGTAATCATGTAACTAATTAATTTATATATTTTATCGTTCGGCAGGATATGATACTCTACCAATAGATTCAATGCAAGGACTCGAAATTAGCAGTCCAGTGGGCGGCGGTGGTGGCGGTGCTGCTGGCAATGGGGCACCACCGGGCGGGGCACCCACATCGCCCTACTCCATGGACATGGATGTCGGTGAAATTGATGCTGGCGCTTTGAACTTTGATCTGGATGCCATGCCGACACCACCCAATGACAACAATAACTTGGCTGCCTGGTACGATACCGACTGTTAGGCACACACATACACACGAACACATACACATCACATATTGGCAACAGTCGATTTTTAATGTATATGAAAAATTAAACGAATGTTTGCAATAGAATCATAAACATAATCTTAAACAAAACAAAAATTTGCATTAATTATTTTTGGATATTACCCTTGTGATTCGCTATTGGAATGACCGAGACGATAGCTTCCAATATGGGAAGTCCCCGAAAGGAAATTAACAGATTTCCTTTGTTTAAATAATAACGGTATTTGTCCTTTTTAGGCAGTAACAGATTTAAAACATCCATTTATTTATTAAAAAACAAATACCAAGTTAACAAATTAAATGACAATAATCTATAAATGCTTGCCGAACCACTTGTGATCCACGGGCGACAGCCACCTGTGGCAACCATTTAGATTATTCTGTATAACATATTTCATGGTGAAGGGATTAAGATTTTCACGCGCTAGACGATCCTCAGCTTCTGCGTCCTCGTCCAGCATCTGTTGGGAGACAACTTTTGCGGCGAATGGCAGCTGGTTGGCCACTTGCTGAAGGAATCCTTTGCATTCGATAAATTCACACTTGCCAGCGATTTCAACGATAACACGGCCAGCCTTTATCGGTGTGACATAATGATCGATTGCGCCTTTGCCACCACCCATGCGTTGGCCCTGTCCCTTTTTGGTTATCGGTTGCCATGGTGCCGGAACACGCCAAGTGGCAAACATAGTATTCACATTCATTTTGCGACCAATTGTCAGACGCATCATCTCGTAGTGGCCCCAACGCAAGCGTCCACCTCCAGTTGCAATAATGGCATATTGTTTATGCAGCAGCTGATTGTGCACAAGTTCTGGACCACGCATGTAACGAAGACGTTTTTGCATTTTTGGAGGTCTCAGATTGGGCGGATGTTGTGGCATACGCTCCATGATTCGAAGCTTGGGTCGTTCAACCTTTTCAATGTCTGCAAAAGCACATGTACTTTAATAACAGCTTTATTATTTATTTGAATTATTTAATGCTTACTCTCATATTTGATTGGTGGAGGAAAATACTTGAGACCGGCTACGCAATTGTAGTTCACATTGGCAGCTAAATATTGAATAACATTGTATTAAAAATTAATGTACGCTTAAATGCAGACAACAACTTACATGTTATGCTCTTTTTAACTAGCTGTGTGACAGTTTTAATGCACCACATTTTGAGTTAATTACTAGTTTCAATCTATGTATTATTTAGCCTACTGATGGTTGCATCAGCGCAGCGTTGCCAGACTGCTAAGGAACCGTTTAATATTGTTTCAAAACAGATTTTCAATTTGTACAAAATAAAATAGTACTAGATAAATATTGTACATCAAAGGCACTCGAAGTATGATTATGTTTAATCATAAACATTAATAATTAATTTTATTTACTACTATTGTTATTATTTTTTTGTCAGTTTGTACACACTGGCTGAAGTGTATTTCGTTATCGGTTTAATGTTAATCGAAAAATCCGATTGACAGAAACCCATCGTTTGTTTAGATTGAAATATAAATGATTTGTTGATATCTTGATCTTAAGCAAAAGTGTAAACGCATTAAAACTTTTCAGAGGAATTGTTACTATCACAGTAACCAAGGAAAATGTAAACGTTGATGAGTTAGAAACACTGTGTTTGTAGTGTGGGTGTGTGTACTTGTTGTTATCGAAAAATGCAACGCTGCCAAAGTGTGGTATTTTTCTTCATATATTATCAGTGGCTAAAGTTTAGGATACACTGCTGCATACACGAAAATAATTTTTTGTCTAAATAGTGTATGTTTTGAAACATTCTCTATATGTACATACAATTAGATATAAAACTAAATCTAAGTGCATTAAGCATAAAGTGCTAGCGATTAAATGTGTGTGTAGCCCGTTTAGATTGTTGTTATGAATATATCGAAAGTGACACCATCGCTTGCTGCTGCGGCTGCTGCCGCCGAAAAAGCGAAACCCGAACGTGTAACATCTGCAAGCGCAGCACTCAATTTTAATACAATCTCAATACAGAAGCGCAGCAGCGTCGATGATAATGATGATCCAAATCGCAAGAAACTAAAAAGGGATATTGTTATATGCACGCCAACGAGCAGTTTACCCGCCAAACAACGTGCAGCGACTGCTACAGCTACAACAACGGCAGCAACAACAACAGCAATATCAATCGCAACAGCGTCCTCAGCAGCCACAAGTTCATCAATAGCATTAGCAGCATCCACAACAGCAACAAACACAAAAACAACAACAGACGATCAACAACAGGCGTCAAACATATTAACAACCGTCTCATCCAATCTCAGTAGTGGCAATTTTGTGGTAAGTCAGACGAATGCCAAGCCAGAAGTTGCTACAGGTACGGGCACTGCTACTGCTACAGCTGTTGATGTCTGCTGGGAGCAACGTGATGATCAAATTATTGTCTGTGAAATGAGCACAATTAAGCCAGAAGAGTCGTCCGCTACGAGCAGCAATAGCAGCAGCACCACCGTCAACGCTACCACCAACAGCAACAGCCAAAAGCAAAGTAAGTTTCACTGTTAAACTATTAACAATTTATTCACTTATTTATTTTAAACACGATTTTGTTTGGTGTAATTGTTTGTTAGGTTTTGTCAGCTTTACCAAAAAAGATGCCGCTATATCATCGGCTACCTCAGCGTCCTCCATAGCGTCAATAATCTCAATTGAGCCGAGTTCAGAGCAGCATAACAATAGCAGTGAACAGCAGCTGGGCAAGGCAATAGCTATCGAGGAGTTGGATTATGTGCTGCTGCCGGCAACAACAACGGCTGAACTTAAGACAACAACACTGCACGATGTCACACAAGTCACAAACAACAACAATACCAGCAGTGGCAACAGCAGCGCCAGCAGCAACAGCATTAACACCAACAATATTGCCAGCAGCAGCAACAACAACAGCAGCAACACGCCAACTAACATAATAACCACACAAAAGGTAACGCCAGCAACACCGGGCAGTTACAGCATGTTTAATAGCGGCACAACAACAGCAACGGCCACAGCAACGGTATTAAATCGCGTCAATTTGCATACAAAACTCAAGGGACAACAATTGATGGTGAATGCTAAGAAATTGGCCGAAGTGACACAGACAACGGCCAAGGTATCAATTGGCAATAAGACGATATCGGTGCCATTGCTTAAACCCTTGGCCAGCACACAGATATTGCAGTCGGGTCAGTTGATGAGCGCCAGTGGTGCAACAACAGCGGGTGGTGCAACAATTGTGGAAAGCAAACAACTGCAGGCTGCACAGGTGACAACAACAACGGCTACATCGGCTGCCACAGCTGTTGCTCAACATCATATACAACAAAATCTAACGAGATTGTGGAAGGGAACACGCAAGAATCCACCAACAATTGTCTCATTGGCTGGTGTACAAATAAAACCTGCAAATACCAAAATTGTTACCGCCAAAGTGGTTAGCAAAAAGATGTCATTACAGTTTCAACAGCAACAGCAACAATTGCAGCTACAACTGCAACAGCAGCAACAACAGCAACCAACCACAGGCAGCATTGTGACAATAACACCAACAAATTCAAATCAAACTTTTACGATGGTGCAGCAACAGCAGCAACCGCAGCAACAGCAGACCGATAAGCAATTGGATGGCGAACAAACAGAACAATCGGAAACGACAACAACAACAACAACTGTTGCTGGACGGTTAACTGCTGTGACAGCACAACAGCAACTGCCAAAAACAATTACATATTCGGAGAACATACATAAAATCTTGTTGAACAAAAGTAAATCATTGGATGCGAGCAATAGCGATACAAATGAAATAGCCAAAATAAATAATGTTGTCATTAAGCCACTCGATAGCAATCAATTGCACTGTACGCCCAGCATCAATATCTTCAAACAGCAGCAACAACAAGCGACTGCAACGAGTGCAACATCAATCAGTGAGCTGACAACAGCAGATGCACTAACAAAATCAACAACTGGTGCCACAATTTGTACTCGTCCCATTATATCGATACAAAAGAACATCTCATTGGTGGTGTCCAAGACGACAATAGCACAGCAGAAGCCCAAAATGATAACAACATCGGCAACTAGCGGTACAACAGCCATACAAATACAGCAACATCCATTTAATCAATTGGATGCAGTGGATTCCACTGTTGGCAAGCTGCAACTGAAGGTGCATCCACAGATTGTTACAGCCAAATTGAATGATAAAACGGATAGCAGCGATGCTAATGAGTCCAAGACGAAAATGAGGCCAACGGAAGTGTTGCTGCTAAAGCAAACAACAACTGCAGCAGCAGCTGCAGCGGCTGCTTCAACCACAGCGGCAGCAACAGCCACGTTGGACACCAATAAATTGGATTTGGCTACAGAGCAAACGCAGCAGAACAATGAGGAGCTGATGACAGTGGAGAAACGCACTCGTGTGGATGATTCCAATAATCCGCTGCTTAAGCAATTGCTGCAGAACAACAGTAGTTGCAATAGCAGTAGCAGCAACAACAACAATACCAACAGCAGCAGTAGCAACAGCAGCAACAACAACAGTCACAATTTGCAACAAATTTCCATTACTTCAGCGCCGCTTTCGGCACGTAAAGTGATCAATGTGCGTGCACCGAGCATGGGATTAGTCAGTTCATTGGAGGCACAATTGGCACGTCCAGTTATACCGCCTGTACCGGCGGCGGTAAGCAGCAGCAATGGCAGTAGCAGCAGCAGTAGTAGCAGCTGCAACACAACGACAACCACAACAACGGCCACAATGGTGGCAATTAGTCAAACACCCACAGCAACTGTGGCAACAGTCACAGCAAGTGAGCCACAAAAGTTATTAGAACTGCAGCAGCAACAGCAGAAACAGCAGCAGCAACAACAGGAGGTAGCAACAGCAGCAGCAGTGCCAGCACCAGCGGCAGCAGCCGTAGCTGTTGTTGCAGCCACAACAGCAAAACCAGTGACAGCTGCAGCTCCACCAGCAGCAGCAACAATGACAAAAACAACCACAACACTTGCTGCTGCAGTCGCTGCAGCTTCAGCACCACCAACGGCAACTGCAGCAACAACAGTGACAACCAGCAGCAGCATGCCACAAATCAAACAATCTGTGCAAATAGTTTCGAAGGAAACATCGTTTATATCCACGCCAGTGGCAGCTACAGCTGCTGCGGTGCCAGCAACTGTTGCTGCCGCTGTTGCAGCAATGCCCACCGTTGTTAGCAAATTGCCGACGCTGATTGTTGAGTCAAATATGAAGAGTGAACAATTGCCACCACCGCCATCCTATGAGCTAAGCACCGCAAATGTATCGAATGTAACCATTTCGATAACAACCAAACCCAACAAAGATGTCAAGCTAAACAAACTTGAGCCAATGGATGAGACAACTGCTACAGTTGTCAAAATCGAGCCGGAAAAACACGGCGATAGCTGGAAATTGCAGGAAGTTGTTGAGCCACAAAAACGCAAGCTGGCAATGGTGCAGCAACAACAGCAGCAACAACAACAACAGCAGCAAATAAAGTTGGAGGAGAAGCCATTAATGGAGGCTAAGACCGAAATAGCTTTGGTCAACAGCAGCAACAACGTCGGTCATGAGATGTTACCGTTGATTAAGGCGCCAACAACAAATGCTGCTGTTGCTGTTGCGGGTTATGAAAAATTGCAGCTGATAAGCACAAACATTGGCGCTGGTTATGCCAAAAAGTCGGAGATGCAGCAGCAGCAGCAACAACAGCAGCAACAACAACAACAGCAGCAGCAGCAGCAACAACAACAGCAGCAACAACAGCATATGCAACAGCAACAACAGCAGCATTTACAACAGCAGCAACAACAACAACAACACCAGCAGCATTTGCAGCAGCAGCAGCAGCAACAACAGCAGCAGCTGCAACACTTGCAGCAACAGCAACAACACATGCAGCAGCAGCAACATCTGCAACAGCAGCTACAACTACAACAGCAGCAGCAACAGCAACAAATGCAGCAACAACAACAGCAACAGCTGCATCCACCAACATCAACAACTACTGTTGCCGAGCCAAAGGCGGTGGAGCAACGCAAACGTCGCAAACGTGAAACACAAAAACCTCGACGCAGCAATGCAAATGCAGCAAACACAGCTGCAAATAGTCTCAAGGAGATGACGGGAGCACTGCCTGCTGGTGCTGTAGTGCAGCTAACAACTATGTCCAGCAATTCACCCATGGCCGGCAATCAAATGCAACCGGGTGGACATATGGGCAACCTGAGCAGTCCGAGCATCGGTTCCCCAATGCTTAAGAAACGCGTGCGCAAATTCTCCAAAGTGGAGGAGGATCACGATGCATTTACCGAGAAGCTAATGACGCATATACGACAAATGCAACCGTTGCAGGTGCTCGAACCGCTCCTTAATCGAAATTCATTGATTGGCAGTGGTACGGGTTTTGCCAGCAGCAGCAGCAACGCGAACAGCAGCGGTGGCGGCAACAACAGCAACAGTGGCGGCGGCAATAGTAGCAACAGCAACAATCTGACTGCTGGCGGTGGTGCTGGCGGTGGCAAATTGAAGGCAATTTCTCGTGCACTGCAGCTGCAACGACAATTGGATGAGAGCGGTGCAGGATCTGGCATGGATTGTGATCAATTGCTGGGACGTTTTGGAAATGTGCGACATCCGAGCATTAAATCATTGTACGACAGCGAACGCTTCGGCGGCTGTGGTGAAGCCACAGGCACAACTACAACTGCTGCTGCGCTGTCAGCAACTGTTGGTGGTGCTGGAGGTGCAACCCTTTCGTCCATACAAAATGATTTCTATGATCAGGAATTCTCAACGCACATACAACGTAATTCGCGTGAACATTTGCAGCGTTTGATTACAGCAGTGCGGGATTGCAATGTGGAGACCACCGAGCTCGTGGAGAGCTACCACCAACAACAGCAGCAGCAGCAACATTTACAGCAGCAGCAACAACAGCAACAGCAATCTGGTCCCTTGGCCTGGTCACGTCTGAGTCGTTATCCGGGTCTTGTATTGCTTAACAGCAACAGCAATCAACGTAGCGCACCTGGACGCATGTCACCTGTGGCCTTGGCAATGGATGCATCCAGCATGCGACTGCCGGTGTCATCCATAATACGCAGTTGTAGCGAAGAGTTGCGCAGGGCACAGCAGCTGGAATTGGGCATTGCTGCAGCGCATTACAGCAGTAACAACAGCAGCAGCAACACCAGTGGCAACAATAACAACAGCAGCAGCAGCAATAACAACATGAACAACAACAATTATCAACAGAAGAACCAAAATGTGATACTCTCGCTGCACACATCGTCAACCGACAATATTGCCGGTGTGCTGAGGGATTTGGCAAATCTGTTGCATTTGACGCCTGCGTTAACCTGTAAACTGATCGATTCCAGCAGCAGTGCTAGCAGCAGCAGTGCCGGCAGCAGTAGTCTGGATAAGCTGGACAAGGAACAGGGCGAACCAGCTGAACCAGGTCAGGGAGCAACAACTGCAGCTGGATCGGGAGCAGGAGCGGGACAGGTGACAACAAGTCATGGCAATCTACGTAAAATACTCACCGGACAGCGTAAACTGTGTCGATGTTGTGGCAGTGCCATTGCCGCCTTTGGTTTGCGTGTGCCGCACCAGAATGTGCCCGAGGAGACGACAGTGTCACCCATGTTGGCCATGTTGCAATCGTTGTTGCCACGCAAAACGCAACCACCGCCATTTATATACTTCTGCAATCGCAGCTGCTTTGCGCAATACAAATGGCGTGGCAAGGATGAAGCGGCACCAGGTGCTGGTGCTACAGGTACTGCATCTACAACTGCTGACGATCAACAGCAGCAGCTACAACAGCAGTCAACAACTGGCGCTGATTTGGCAACAAGCACAACCATTGTTAAAACAGAGCCAGAGGATATGGACATGGAGCAATCACAACAGCAACAGTCCAGCCACAGCAGCAGCAGTAACAACAACAACAGTAGCAACAGCAACAGCAGCGAATCACAGACATCAACACAACCGCAGCCACGTAAATGTATTATTAAATATTTTAGTGCCGATTGTTTTACCATCGACTCAGCGATTGCCATCAAAACGGAGAACGGCGAACTGAAGGCGCCGGCGAACAACACCGTCTGGGAAACGGAGGTCAGTGGGATGTCGGAACCTCTAGAGGATTCGCGGCAGTGCGTCTTCTGTAATCAACGCGGCGATGGAATCGCCGATGGACCATCACGGTTGCTTAACTTTGATGTCGACAAATGGGTAAGTTTCAAACAATTTAAGTGTATGCAGCTATAGTACAGTCAAGCTTCGTTATGAAGAACTCTCATTTTATAATTGATTATCCACTTACCTTATCCTACCATTCTTACAGGTTCATTTGAATTGTGCATTGTGGTCGCACGACGTTTACGAGACGGTATCGGGAGCACTAATGAATTTCCAGACAGCACTACAGGCGGGACTGAATCAGGCATGCAGTGCCTGCCATCAGCTGGGTGCCACTATTAAATGCTTTAAGTCTCGATGCAGTAATCTCTATCATCTGCCGTGTGCAATCAAGGAGGAGTGTGTATTCTACAAGAACAAATCGGTACATTGTAGTGCACACGCAGCGACCAGTTCAACGGGTGTTCAGGAGAATGAGCTTAGCTCCTTTGTTGTTCATCGTCGGGTGTTTGTTGATCGCGATGAGAATCGTCAGGTCGCCACTGTGATGCACTATTCGGAGCTTAGCAATTTACTTCGTGTGGGCAACATGACATTTCTCAATGTGGGACAATTGTTGCCACACCAATTGGAGGCATTCCATACGCCACACTATATCTATCCCATTGGTTACAAGGTGGTAAGTAACTACTTTGTAGACCCTGTCATCCCTATCTACTGTTCAAAGTAAACTATTTCCTTGTCTTTTTCCAGAGTCGCTACTATTGGTGCGTACGACGACCAAATCGACGATGTCGCTATGTCTGCAGCATTGCGGAGGTCGGTTGCCGTCCAGAGTTTCGGATACAGGTGCACGATGCTGGCGATAAGGAGCCGGATCGTGAGTTTCGTGATAGCACACCGTCGGCAGTATGGCAACAGATCCTGCAGCCGATACAGCGCATGCGCAAGGTCTACAAGTGGTTGCAGCTTTTTCCACAGCATATCAGTGGCGAGGATTTGTTTGGCTTAACGGAGCCAGCAATTGTGCGCATATTGGAGAGTTTACCTGGCATCGAGACTCTCACCGATTATCGCTTCAAATATGGACGTAATCCTTTGTTGGAATTCCCGTTGGCCATCAATCCATCGGGCGCTGCTCGCACCGAACCCAAGCAGCGACAGCTTCTTGTTTGGCGCAAACCGCACACACAACGCACCGCCGGCAGCTGCAGCACTCAACGCATGGCCAATTCGGCATCGATTGCCGGTGAAGTGGCGTGTCCGTATAGCAAACAGTTTGTCCACTCCAAGAGTTCACAGTACAAGAAGATGAAGCAGGAATGGCGCAACAATGTCTATCTGGCACGGTACAGTGAAACCTCTATATCACACTATTACTTTAAGCTAACCATTTGGTTTGTTCTTGTACAGCTCGAAGATTCAGGGATTGGGCTTGTATGCGGCACGGGACATTGAGAAGCACACGATGATTATCGAGTACATTGGCGAGGTCATCCGCACGGAGGTGTCCGAAATACGTGAGAAGCAGTATGAATCTAAGGTAAGCAACGCTGGTAACGAAAATAGAGCAGCTAAAGTGTTTCATACTTTAGTTCAGACCGTGTTTTATTAAGGAATAGAGCAAAAAGGCTATGTAGTATTTGTAGAAGGCGTGTCAAAGCCCATAAGGCATACATATTGTGAATCTGTGTCAAGAGGCGAGTGGAATAAGTCTTGTCCATCAGTGGATCCTTGATTTTAAAGGCTGTAATCCAAGTATACACATGTATTCTTGCTTGGCATTTACATTTTAGTCCATATAGTCATGCCTTATAGTCTCTGTTAAGCGCTAGACTCTACAATTTGGGTATATATCTCCTCTTGTGCTACACGCAGATTAGTATTTTTGTATATAGGCTGCTTAAAAATATGCAGAACTAGGAAAATTTATGCAGCATATCGACCAAATTCATACATTGTGTGTATATTTATCAACTGTTGTACTCTACAAAAGCTATAAAAAGAATCAGACTACTATATCGTATAGCTATCACAGGAACGATCGTAGAAAATCAGTATTTAGCATAGGAAACTTCTTTGATATAGAACTATCTTAACTGCACTAGGTAATTGGGTATATAATCTATAATACTCTCAATAATTTTAATTAGAATCGAAAAATTTTATACTGTAACTGCTAGAGCAACGAATCGGACAACTATATACTATATCAGCGTTAGGAACTTTCGGAGTGAAACTACAGTTTCTTTTGCTTTACAACAACAAAACGTCTTTTAATATTTTAACTTGTTTTATAAAGATATAATTCAATAAACATTTGTATCTCTTCCATAGAATCGTGGTATCTATATGTTCCGCTTGGATGAGGATCGCGTTGTTGATGCAACGCTAAGCGGTGGATTGGCACGCTACATAAATCACTCCTGCAATCCAAATTGTGTGACGGAAATCGTTGAGGTGGATCGGGATGTACGCATTATAATCTTTGCCAAGCGTAAAATCTATCGGGGCGAAGAGGTGTGTAACTATATAGGATTATATCCATGATATCAAAATTTATAACAATTCTGTTTTGATTTTTCAGCTTTCGTATGATTACAAGTTTGATATCGAAGATGATGCCCATAAAATACCCTGTGCATGTGGTGCGCCCAATTGTCGAAAATGGATGAACTAAAGATCGGGAGAAAGAAAATTACTGAAAGCATCACAACAATCGGGAGCAGTTCACCAAGATGTGACAGCCCAGTGAGAACACGAGGAATTGTTGTTAGTTATTATTATTATTATTATTAGTTATATTAATATTATTATTACTATTATAGTTGTTGTAGCAAGCCACATTATCATACAAATTTGTATATTCTCTAAGCAGTCTATATATGTATATATAGACTATATATATATATGCATATATGTACATATATTTATTATATCTATACATATATATGTGTATCTATGTATCTAAAACCTATATGCACGAGTTGAAATGGCATTATAATCTTGTAAGTTTTCTGTATGTATATCCCACTCCCCATCCACTCTCCAACCCTTTTCCACGCCCCACCACACCCACTCAATACGCCGCTCGTGCATATTGTAGCTAATTTGTATCCTATTATTGCTCATAAGCCAAAAGTGTTTTGTAGGATAAATTAAACTAAAACGTAAACAAAAACAAAACAAAAGGAGAAGAAAAACAATAACAAATGAAACTTCATGCATAAAATATTTATAGATAAAACTTAAGCATGTATTTTATGTTACTCACTTGATGATCTTTCAATTCGTGTATTTTGTATTTGTACATTTTTTTCAAATCCAAACCAACTTGGATTCCAAGCATTATCTTCACTTTACTCCCAACGGACGTTGAAAGAGAGAGACAGAGAGGAGAAAGAAAGAGAGAGAGCCAGAGTTATAGCTGAACTGGGTGTGCCTTCGTTTTAATTTTTAATTATTATCATACGTTTTTTTTTTCTTTAGTTTTTAATAGACTGTATAGGAAGCATAAATAGTATAAATGAAACTAAAACTAAAAATAACAGAAAACAGAAAAAAACAAATTTAATCTCTTTCCAAGCGGTGTAGTAATTTATTAATGTACATCAAATTTGAATGTATTTTTTTTTTTTTTTTTTTACTTAATTTCATCTCTTATTTCTTTAAACATACTATTAACAATAAGGTGTATCTTTAATCTTTTAAGTAAATGTAAACACTTTAAAATCTTACAAACGAATATGTTTTTTTTCTTACAATTGATTTGCTTTTATTACGGATACATCCATATCATTTTGTTTTGCCAGATAAACAATTTAACTAAATTTTAACAATTTCTTTTCGTTTTTTTTCTCTCTTGTGTTTGTTATCTGTGTGTGAATCCTATTTATATAATTTGTATATTTTTACGACTTTCTTCTAAATCGGTTCATGGAGTTCTGCACATTTACGGCGAATGCTAAGGTCAGCATATCGAAATTCTTGAGATACCATGAAATGTTGTACATCATATGTATGCGTCGATTTTTGTCCAAAAATGATTTATAGAATACACTCATTTGATCTGCGGTTATCTCATCGGATCCGTTCAGTTTGTGTAGACGCACAAAATCTTCCTTTTCCTGCAGTTGAACAAAGTAAACAAATGCTTATAAGTATCTCATGAATAGGAAAGAGAGAGAACACTTCGTTCGTTGAATGTGCGAGCGAGAGAAAGCGTCTCTTGCCAACAAGTGTTATAAATACTTCAACGCACACACAGATACACATACGCACTCATACACCGATACGAACCTCATAAAATCGTTTGTTATGCTTGGTCCAGAAATCCATATTCCATTTTTCTACCTCAATGCGTAACAATCGCAGTTTCTTGGCCAACTCCGTTTCATTGTCATTGTAATGACGTATATACGGTCGCAGATTGGACTTGGCATCCGGTGGACCAATATAATCGCAGCTCACCGTTTCCGGATTTGGCGGTTGTGTAAGACCAACGTAGACAGGACTCTTTTTAGGCCGCGCCTGTGCTTGGGTTTGTGTTTGTCCCGTTGCATTGCTGCGGGACCATTGCTAAATATTAACAAAAAATATATTAGTTGCACAACGAAATTATTTGCAATTCACAACACCCACTTTGATAACACTAGTTAATTGACGAGGCGGTAAACTTTTATTCATTGTTATTTTTGTATTTTGTCATGTGTACTTATATATGTAAATCATATGGGGTGGCAAAATGTGTATCGATGTTGGTATCGATATTAGTACAGCTGTAGCACAGCTATCGTCGGCTTTGAGCATCGATAGTGTGAAAGTCGCATCGCTATCATAAAAAACAAAAAAATTCCTTAAGTAGCTCAAAAATTCCAAGCATTCTTTTCGTTTCTGTTTGCCTGGTAAGAGCATTCTCACGAAATCCCAAAGCAAATTCCAGAGTCGACTCGTTGGAATTTAAAACAATTTGTTTGGTATGCCAACATACAATTTCATATATTTATGGAATATTTTTGAATTTTATTGCAGTTATATTTTTGGATATACAAATTGCTTAAATATAATTAATATAATTGCAAAAATTATAGACCTAATTATATCAGACTTTTTGAAAAACGAGAAATTCTTATTAGCTACTTTGTGTATATTTACATAAAAATAGGGATTTGTTCGAAACGTGTGCGAGTCTTTTGTTTAAATGGGGTCTTTAAGCTGATAACTTTTGAACCACAAATTTTTGGTGCAGATAATACAGAAAAAATTCAAAAATTTCGATAATGCACAGGAGATAGGCAGTAACATATGTAATTTGTTTGCCTTTGATTGTTTTTAGCGGGACTTTTGTAATTCGATCTGACCCTCAAGGGTTTTGGCCAAATAGATGACCAGCAATTGCAGCAGAGCTATACCCAAAGCAAATCCTGCAATGGCATAGAGATTCCTTTCAGCCCAGACACGTACGATCTCAATGCAGCCACTGGTCCAAATCAGTTTACTTGCTGCCGCCACCGAGTTCTCTTGGACCTCATAGCCGCACATAATGTTGACCAATCCGGAGCTAATATCGGTGGCATTGATGCAACAACTATATGGCACACCGCACTTCTCCACAGACGGCGAGGAGCAATTGAAGTATTCATTCTTCGACCAATCCTGATAGCCAGCATTGCTGAGGCCACAGCACTGGAATTCTTGTTGGGCGAAATCAATGAAATTCTGTAAGTCGGGATCGTCACGATACGAGTGTATTATCTTGTCGGTGAACTGGAATTCCACAAATGAGTTCATGTTATGTGGAAACACAAAGCAAATTATTGCTGTAAAAAAGTGAATTTTTTAAGTAAATTGTTTGCCAAAAATTATGGAGCATAATACCTATAATCATTTCCATGAGAAAGAAGAGTAAAAGGCATCTTGAGTAGAATTTCAGTAGAATGGTGTTCTCACGCAATGCACCCAGGCATCCAGCGAAGCTGACCACAAATACCACAATGCCCGCAATGATCATGACTAGAGATATATTGAGTACGACATCATAAATATTTTCCAACTTTATGCCCCAGCCATCGGAATCGTTCCATTTGTCCATAAATGCATAGATACCGATGCCCAATAGAAGTCCACCAAATAGCCAGAATATGAAATTTAGCATAAATATCATATACTTGACACAGGAGCTAACGAATGTGAACTGATAGGGA
Organism: Drosophila cardini; assembly: GCA_018903735.1. Classification (NCBI taxonomy): domain Eukaryota; kingdom Metazoa; phylum Arthropoda; class Insecta; order Diptera; family Drosophilidae; genus Drosophila; species Drosophila cardini. Next base: position 2,942,208 of record JAEIGM010000010.1, read on the forward strand.
TACGAAATCCCTTGATGCATTTCATGCACTTCAATGCCATAGTATCCATCCCCGCCGCCTCTCCCACCGCTACTCCGACCATGATTTCTGTAGTTGCTCATCTCTGACTTTGAGTGGTTTGCATAAAGAGTTCACTCGTTATGTCTGACACGTTGCGCACAATTTTAACATCTATTCATGTTTAAACATTTGGTATATGCTTTAAAAGACTACAGCTAAACTACAGCTTTTATGTTTGCTGCATTGTTTATTAATTTAAATGTTTGCCAGATGTGTTTGGTTTACATACGAAATAGATATGACACGCATTTATCGATAGGCATGGAATGCCAATTATCGCATACGTTAAACCAGCTGGTAATACATCGATGTTTAATGCTTGTATTAAAAAAAGACTTATGTATCGATTAAGATTGTTCATAGAAGTATCGATACTGGCATCGATTATAGTTGCAGCTCTATGGGGCAGAAGGCAGACGGCCGTGCAATTTGAGTGAATCAGCGCAGCTCCAATTTGATTAGAGCTGCCTGCAAGTTGTTAACAACTGATAACAAACTGCTTCGGCCGTTCAAAGTTTGAACTTCATTCACACCATGCAAATCCGGCAATAGCCAACATTATCGCCGATAAGCAATCCAATTACAAATGTATTAGTTGTGTGCTACAATCGATGTATTTAATAGCCACTGATGCTCAGTTAGCGAGCAGACACACTTGTTGCTACGTTCGCCGGTCGCCGCTGTCGCCGCCGTGTCCGCCAAAAAAATGAATTTTATTTTACGTTTTATCGTTTTCTGCTTCGATCCCCTAGGTTTGGGTCGACGGTTCTTTGTGCGTCCGGCTGTTAATTTAACGCTAAATGTCTACGATCGCTTTCGCACCAAAGCCGACGAAAAGGTGGACACAATCCGAGAGCTCGTCTTGCGTCTGGGACTCATTGCATTTGCCGTTGTGTTAATTATTTGGCTAGCCGTATTCATCTATGCTGCCTTCTACTATGTCTACATGCCACCCATATCGCATACGCGTCCAGTTCACATGCAGTTCAAGTGAGTCTAAAAGCTTACATTTCGGACTCACCGAAGACTTAATACCCTGGGAATCTTCAAGGGCTTGGGTATAGCGTATTGTGTAGACAAATGAAGCCGTATGAGTATGACAATATGACGAGATTAACGTAATACCCTAGCAATTTTAAACGGATAGGGTATAGGGAACTACGTATTTTATGATGAAGTAATCTTTAACGGATAGGGTATACCAGTCTATATGTTTGGTTAATTCTGACCAATTGTTCCAAAGCTATCTGATATAGTAGTCTATCTATGTCTAGTACTTAGTAGACTTAGACTTTGGATATAGTTTAAAATATATATAGAGCTAAGTACTGTCCACTAATTGGATGACTTATTTATAGAACATGCTTGGAGACCAGCACACCCTGTACCTTCCCCCACGCCCATGTCTCGCTAACGAAGAAGCAACAACTGCTGATGGTGGGACAGGCGTACAAGGTGATCGTTAACATCGATATGCCCGAATCACCGCAAAATCTGGAGCTTGGCATGTTCATGGTCTGTGCCGAGATGCGTGACTATGATTCAATGTTGCGTGGACACTCGTGTCGATCGGCAATGATGCGTTATCGTTCACCCTTGATACGTATGATCTCGACATGGGCGCTCAGTCCGCTCTATGTGCTTGGCTGGAAGGAGGAATTCCAAAAGGTGCCGGTGGAAATATTTTCAAGATATTTGGAGGAGCGACAACATCCAATCACAGATGTCTATGTTGAAATTCAATCACAAAAGATACAATTCTATACGGTAACGCTGCACATTGAGGCTGATTTTACGGGTCTACGTTATATAATGTTCAATTGGCCCGTACTCTCGGCCATTGTGGGTAAGTTCGAATTGAAATTGTTTTTTTTTTTTTTTTGATGAATTGATTGACAACTAAACTGATATTAACTCCCTTTTCAGCTATTAGCACCAATCTATTCTTTATATTGGTCGTTTTTCTGCTCAGCTGGTACCACTGGTCCGATGCCAACTGGCTCCATAGCCTACAAATCCGATATACCCGTATTACGAACCAATTACAGAGCAAAGCCAGCAGGATGATAGTATCCAGCACGAGCAGTTTACGTGATGAGGATGATGATCCCAGTTATTTGGATGATAAATTCGATATTGCCGATGTTGGTGAGAATGCTGATGATATTCTTGGAGCGGATAAGTCCTCTGATAGGGATGCCCTGGTCGCCACAGATGATCGAGCATTGCGTCAGCGAAAAGTTAAAGATAAAGCGTAAGATCTGGTTCAAACGCACGTCACAACTAATAAATCCGCAATTGCCAATGGAAGGCTGGTGCCAAAGACTAATAGGTTTAGGATTATTATAGTTATCTGCATTTCTCTAAAGTATTTGCTAAAATTATCCAATTTATATAAACTTGAAGTGTACTTAATTTTCCAATGAATAATGAAAATGTTGAATGAGTGTAAAACAGAAAAAAGTAAGAAAATCCCATTTGTCAATGTCTACAGGGTAACCTACTAGTCGGTGTCAATGTCTACAGGGTAACCAATAGTTTAAGAATTCGTTAAAATCTTTAATATGAAATTAATTCTAAAGAATTGTTATTTGGATATTACATTATTCGGATGATTTCTCATCTTCGGGATCCGATTCGGAGGGCCAAATCGAATCAATTGGCTCCGGAGAATCTGATTTGGGGCTGCCGCTCTCCTCGTTACCTGCATTCTCTGCCGTGTTAGCCTTTGTGTTTGGCAGCACTGGATCACTAATGTTCAATTCGAGAATTAGGCGTCCAATCTCTTGGGCAGGAAAATCAATTAGAAAGGCGACAACAATGGCGAAAATCACAATCAACGCAACTTCCGGAAGATTGATCTGTGGAAAGCAAAAACAAAATGATATGAGATACGGCTAAGAAAGCGAGATATGACTACATCGGAGCTAACTTACCAAATCTGATATGAGGAACTGTTGTGGTTCCTTGACACTGGCTGTATTCCAAAGCACGACCACGTAGCTGGCCAGTTGGAGAGGGATTTCAATGCGTGAGAGTAGAAAGAGTGCTCGGGCAATTTTTGGATAACGTTGGACTATACTTTTATCCCATGATGCCATTAGAATGGACCAAGAAATGCCCAAACCAAGTATCAAAGGACTCCAAGCCAAATAGGCAGCTGCATCGCTAGACTTGTAAACGTACTTGCTCCGTATGCCCGATGCCGGTGACCAGAAACACCAGACCACCGCCAACATGGCCAGAACCCAACCTGTACGTCGGAAACGCGGTGCAATCCGAAAGATTCCAGATTCACTGCGAAACAACAATCCGGCTCCAATGCCCAGCAAATAGGTTGTAGCTCGGGTGATCGGTGACGTATAGATTAAGTTTGCAGTGCGATAGAATTTGCTGACACTACGAAAGTGGGTTAATCAGATTAATATTACAAGACTAATTTGGGTTCAATAACACACTGAATGCCATGAAATAGGGAAGGCGCCAGATGATCCCGCTGTGTGCGCGAATAACGTGCGGCCACGGAAATGGCATGAAAGGCGCCGCAGAGGAAAAATCCCGCTTCTGGATCGGTGAAGTAGAGCCACACGACTAGAGCACCTAAAAAGTATAGTTGCATATCCAATGAAAGCTGTACCGTAAGCGGTGAGCACTGAAATCGGGAAGTAGTAGAAAACATTCATCTATAGTGGTCCATCCTCTATGGACTTACCATGAACTTACCATCTCTTCCATATCGGCAGTATTTTGCACATTTAGAGCACTACGCCACATATTCTCCTCGCAGAGACGCGCGTTCTCGCCTACCAGCAGATTCCAGAGTGGACCAGCGCCCAGATGGGGAAGTATCCAGGTTTGAAAGCCTAGTACGGCCAGAATACTGGGCACATAACGACACGCTTTGGTGGCAACATTCCGTAGAAAACTCAGACGACAAGTTGTCTCCATTTCGTTGGATAACTTGTGGGCAACCAGGAAACCGCTCAAGAGCAGCAACAAATCGCTATACAACAGCGGAACACGGTAGACGAGACTCCAGTAGCTGTTGATTGTGCCCACGAAGGCATCTCGATTTGTTATGGGCAAATGGCCGGCCATAATGAACTTAAGATTCACATAGATCATTAAAGTGGCGAGAATTTTGAGCAAATGGATGAGGGGAAACTCGATATCGGGTCCATCCAGCGACACCAGCGATTGCCAAGTGCGTTGCGGTGAAAAAGCATTGAGTATTCTCAAGTGTAAAGCTGGTGAGGTTTGCTCTTCTTCTTTTTCATTCTTTTCCTCGGATTCGTTGACTTCCTCCACTTTGTCCTCTTCCTCCGTCTCCTCAGGTTCTACCTCGGTAGAATTGGTATTCTCATTGTTCCATCGCAATAGCTTTTTGCTTATCCAATCCCAGTGCTCCCAGATACCGGAAAGCACGCAGGCGCAACCAAGTGTGCCAATTAAAAATCTATAATATAGAATTTATGTATATGTTTTTATACAAATATATTCTCCAGCCATAGATTGTGACCGTTTTTTTTCATTCAAAACAAAAGCATCGATACTTTGTATGAGCAATCGATATTTGTCAAACATCGCATGCAACGATGTTTACTCTTCAGTATTTTTTCAATGAATCGCGTGTTGCGATGTATCGCAACAACGATAAAACATCGATGCTAGTGTGTGTAATCGATTTCAGTTTCAACTCGAGACGAAATTATGAGTGAGGCAAAAGATGCAAACAGTTCACCATCTTTTAATAAGGATGTGCAGAATGAAGAATTTACGGCTCATCTGGATGTGTTGGAAAGGGACCTGAAAATTGCCATGGCTGCACACGATGTAACAACATTAACTACCGAAGAGCAAATAAAACTGGACACATATTTGGCCTATGCCAATAGCACGTTGTTTTGGATGTACTTAAAACTGAATGGTTCCGATGTGTCCAAGGTAGGAAATAAACAAATATATGTTTGCTTCAACTATAATTAAATTTGATATTTGTCTTGCAGCATCACATCCTACACGATTTGCGACGTGCAAAAGAGATGTTAGCCCGCGAAAAGGAAATAAATGATTCATTTGCAGCACAACGTTTAGATATACCAGCAAGTAAACGTTTTATTGCTGCAGGATTACACATGAACTCAAAAGACTTGAACAAGGAACAAAAGCCCAGCCCTATGGAGACCAGCAGCAGCAACTAATCAGGGCTGCAGTAAATCTTAAATGCAGACTGACACACACACACACACACTTAGAAACATAATTAAACATACATTCTTTTAATCTAAATCAGTTCGTGACCCGAAGCTGCTCACGGCTGAGCATTCACACACACACACGGACACACACCAATGTATATAAATAAAAACTCTGGGGAAAACTATTTGTACACTGAAAAACAAAATGTCTAAATTATCATCGGATTGTAAAACATTTCGTGGTAAGTTTAAGTTTCTTCTTAAGTAAACGTTGTGTGTAACAGGCAGAAGGAGGCGTATCTATACTATATACACCCTTTGATGTATATATATTCTTGATCAGCAACTACTGCTGAGTCAATGTAGCGCTATTACGGGGATTAAAAGAGCTAGAGTTACCAAATTTGGATTTTAATGATTGTTTATGCGTCATAATGACCAAGTCTGTGTTGCCACGCCCCCTTCTGCCAAACTCAAACCCTGAAAATTTGAACGTCCCATATCTTGTCATTTAACTATGTAAAGGAAATCGAAGCAAGTTGGTATAAATAGCAGTTAAAAGTGGTCTAAAGATAGGAGTACGTCTATGAGTTAATAGTTCCCCAATATACTCACATGCCCAGAGCCAAATTGTTGTCCTTGGACATTAGTTTCATGAAATTCTTCCTGCGCTTTGTGCTGCAGTGCTCGTCCCTTACATCGATGTGGAACTGAATGCCCGTATCGTTGTAGGGACGCAGACTCGTCTCAATGATCGTGTGCACCACGTGGGCGGAGCAGGCGTGGGGCAGACAGATACCCCAGTTGGCAATACTATAGCGTGGCACAAAGTGCTTGGGCTGAAAATGGGCAAAACCAATCTTAGTTGATATCTTGGATCAACTTCCTTTCAACATACATTCTTTAGTTGGGCATGCCAGAGACCACGCCCATGCAGCAAGTGTAGTGCATCCTTGAGCTCCGTCGTTGTCGATCGCATCTCGATCTGAGCCAAACAATATTTGCCATTCACACGCATCGGTTTACCCGCCTTCGCTACCTTCACCGATGTGGACACTTGGGTGCATTGGTCAAAGTCACCGAACTGGTTGATGTTGCCCCGCAAAAGTCCAGATCCAATTTTTCCTGTTGCATCGAGCACTGGAATAAAAGTAATTTCGGAAAGTTAAATACCAGACTACAGAATACCCTGTATTCGATCGAAAATTAGATCAGAGTATACCCCAAGCCTTTGATAGACAATAACGAACTGACTTTAAGTGTGGGAAAAGTTTAATAATCCTAAATGGAAGTTTTTACTCCCACAAAATGTAAAACCAGCTCAAGAAATCTAGGAAATATATTGAAATAACCCTTAAATTCCACTGAGACAACTATGCACTGCTTTGATAGCAGTATAAAGCTGCTGTATTATGTGGACTTATTATGTTCAGGGACTTAAAATGTATTTTTCATGGTCTTTGGTGACCTACCTAAACATAAAATATGCATTTCTTCAAAAACATCAAGTTTTCTATACTTAAGATTAATATTCGATTAACTTTTTTTTCCAGTTATATGATACAGTAGTCTGATTTAGAAGAAATATTGCCATTATACTGACCAAGTACAATTTATGTGAGAAAAATTAATAATTTTTTTAAATTTTAATGCATACTTTGGCTGAATTTCTTCTGACTATAGAAGCTGTATGTATATGTGTATATCTGTATGTTAAAACTTTCTTAGAGTAGGTTTTAAACAAGTGCAGGGTCATGAACAGTCGAACAAACTCTGTAGTTGATTCGATTTAGAAGTTTAGAAGTTCAATAGAAAAAAAGGTTTTTTGTACAATAGCGACTGATTTTTTCTTTCGAGTGTGGATGTCGAATGAGATCAGGGTCTTTAAGAGTCGAATACACTCTATGCACGTCAGTTAGTGGTAGCTCTAAATGTTTCCTGTAACGCAGACTATTGTTGTTGTTTGATATTAAGAAAGTAGGGGGTCTTTAACAGTCGAATACACTTTGTGTATATATGATTCAGGTAGCTAACTCAATAAACCATAAAGTAATTTTTACTAATAATCGAAAATGTGAAATAATAATCGAATTAATCGATATCTAACTAATCACTATACTCCTGCCCTGTAATCCCCCATTGTAGTAGCGTACTTTGCAGTGTCCACAACTTGTGGGCTCCCAACTGTTGATGCAGCAGCTCCAATTGCTGATGGCACTCGCCGCTCTTCACTTGGGCCACGTTGCCGAAGAAAGCAGGCAGCGAGTGAATCAGTAGCTCCATGTACTCTTCGCTCTTTGACTGCGTACGTGATGCTCCATCCCTGCTGCGCTGCCGCTGCTGCTTCTGCTCCTCTTGTTGTTGTTGCTGTTTCTTGGCTTTAGTTCGTTGACCTGTTTTGGGTTGCTCGGGAAAAATGCTGTTGAAGGGCCAACGCTTGAGATACGTAAACCAATCGATATCGGGTTTAATCGATTTCGATTTATCTTTTTTTTTGCTCACTTGAGCGGTTTCGTCGCCAGTTTGTTCGATCAGCCAGTGGAACCAATTGATAATATTCGGATATTGTGATTTACTTGCTTTCTCTTTCTCTTTAGCTCTAGCTTTCTCTGTCGCCCGCTCGTTGGCTGTCTCGTTAGCTGAATCGGTGGTAAAAATGGCCATTATTTGGCTAAAAACAGAGGGTTTCTCCACCTCATCTTCGTCGTCATCAGTGCCATCATCATCTGCTTCGTCGTCATCGTCGTTGTCATCGTTATCGTCGTCGTTATTGTCATTATTATCGTTATCGTCATCATTATCGTTATCTTTATCATCTTGATTGCCATCACCTTCGTCATCGTCATCCTCCTCTTCATCATCATCATTATCTTCCTCCCCCGCTGAATTTAGTTCATCATTTTGCTCCGATTTCCTAACATTTCTCATTACTTTAGAACTATGATCATTATCGTTGTCATCGTTATCGTTATCGTTATCATCATCATCATCCTCTTCGCCCACATTGTTCTCATCCATTCGCTCAATTTTATGGAATTTAAATTTACTTTTTGCCGTACGTCGTGGCATTAACTTGCGCGTAGCCATGCCCACTGACACCGCTTCCGGGGATTTGGCACAATCGGCTGCATCATCATCTGACCCTTGGCACAGGTCACGGCTCAATTCGTGTGTGCTTAATGGCAACAACAAAATGACAAATAAAATTGCTAAACAAATGATTCGTTTCGTTGTTGTTGTTGCTGTTGTTGTTGTAGTACTGATTGTTGTTGCAGTGCTGATTGTTGTTGTTGTTGTTGTCATATTAATCCTGTAGCGCCCCAAAGTACTGGGCGCCGTGTATTTACCACAAATAGTTTATTCAACCTTTTCGCACAGACTAATTGTGCTCATAAGAAAAAGTCCCAGATGAAAATAATTTATATGCCATCATCATCATCATCAGCATCATGATCATCATCATCATCATATGCATTCATGCTCTCTCTCCCTCACTGTCTATCTCTTTCACTGAGCAGCTCTCTGGGCCTCAAACCTATTTATAAATTTCTGCATAAATGAAGCATTCGCTTGCTCAAATAGTGGTACTCGCATATTGCATTTTTTATGCGTCTCCCAAAAAGACCCTATCAGTATTTACATTCACCCCCCCTCCACCCAAAAAAGGCGCACAAAAATAAAAAAATATATACATGTAAAAAATACCGACAAGTGTTGTGTGCATCGCTGTAGAAATACCCTCGATGTGAGCAGTGAATTTTACAAGGTGAGCGGTAAAAATATTTAAAAATTTATTTAAATAAATAAAATAAAAATTAATAAATAAATAAATATATATTTAAATAATTTTTTTTTTTTTTTTTTTTTTTTTTTTGTTATGTACTCGATTTCAAAAACTTATATACCCTTTAAATGTCAGCGATACTTTCCAAATTGTGAAATGCAATAAAAAAGTGCAGCTTTCCGCATATTTTGTCATGCGTTCAATCAATAAAGTCAGTCACGAAAGTGCACAAAAAATTGAGTTTACATTTTTATCATTTACCATTTGGCTTTAAAGCTTCTTTCAGTTGAAAATGTATGGCAACCAAAATTTGTTGCATCGCCCTTGTTGCACATGGTAGAAACAACTTGTTGCAAAAGTACTAAATTTTTACTTTTTTTTCTATTTCTTGTTGTTGTTGTTTTGTGACCTGCCTGAAAGTGTAGGTATATTATTTTTAAACTGATTTACTTGCAGGGTGAGAGAGAGTTGTGCTCGTCTTGATGGCCAATTGTACGGTCTGTCAGTTTTGATGTCGACATGAATTGTTCGCTCGTTTTTCTGTGCGCTTTTTCGAGCTGCTTTTATTTCACTTGCGCTTCCTCCCGTCTCTGCCCCCACCAGTTGACAAATGTCCCGGCCAAATTGAGGGCGTTTTTCAAAATACCTTGAAGGTGTGTTTAGGCACTCGATTTGGCTCTTCTTTTGTGCCTTTTTAAGGGCTTTTACTTCTCACTCGCATCCATAATTTACATTTCTTTTACACTGCACAATGCTTACAAAGTCGATTAGTTTTATAAAAAATACAATATATATATAATATATATATATATTTTTAAATATATGATTTGGGGGGAAAAAATATATGTTTTTTAAAGAGCTCTGCAATGAAAAATAGTATTTTATATCTTTATAAACGAAATGAGTTTCCACTAACAATAATTGTTTAAAAATAAATTAGTAGAAGTCTTATAAGTAATTTTTTTATAATAATTTCCTTAAATATAAGACCAAAAAGCTAAAAAAAAGCATAATACTCTCTTATGATCAGTCAAAGTTGGAAAAATTGTGAATTTAAAATATTGAGCTGAGGTCTACATATCTGAGGACTCTGGCATCAAAAATTTGATAAAATGGGTTCGATTTTGAGAATTTTAGATTTTGATTGCGATTAATTCTGCTAGTTGTCCAGATTATAAAAAGGTATGACTTTTTAAGATATCGCTTCATTTGGCTAAGTTATGATCAGTTAAAGTTGAGAAAATTGTTAATTTTAAATATTGACCTAAGGACCACATATCTGAGGATTCTTTCATGCAAATTTGACAAAATGGGTTCGATTTTGAGAATTTTAGATATTGATTGCGATTAATTCTGCTAGTTGTCAAGATTATAAAAAAGGTATGACTTTTTAAGATATCGCTTCATTTGGCTGAGTTATGATCAGTCAAAGTTGGGAAAATATCAATTTTAAATATTGAGCTGTGGACCACTTATTTAAGGACTCTTTCATCCAAATTTGACAAATTTTCCTAACAATTAAATTTTTTACAATTTATATTTAAGACTTAAAAATTCAAAAAAAAATTTATATAAATGTCACATTAAAGTACAAACATTAAAGATTTAATCAAAAAAATTTTTTTTTATAATTTTTGTTTTAAATTTAAAAAGTTTTTATTTTAAATTTTCTCGCCTATCTTAAACTATATTCTTAAAATGCACAAATTTTCAGACTTTCTTACTAGTTTATTATAAGTATATGGACATGAACCTTTATAAAATATATATAAAATCAAATATAGTTTACAAGTTACACAAAGTTCATGAATCGTTCATGAGTCGTAAAAAGTTCACAATGTGGAACCTTAAAAAATGCTTATCACTCAATGGATCATTCAATGTCCAATTGAAATTGGAATTTAGTTGCCAAATTATTATTCCACAAAATGTAAGCATTCACTGTCTTCATCTTCGATTACATTAAGGAACTTGATCTGACCATCGACCATGCTGCCATATAATTGTTTAATGGACGGTGTTTGGATCGAGTAGGAGAAAAAGATATTCGAATTCTTGTGTAGCGTCTCCAGGATGAGGGACATGGTGTATGTAGTGCTGGAGAGCCAGAAGGACACCATATGACGGGTTCTTGATCTGAAACATGAGATAATACAGATTTTATAGCGATCAAGTATAGACTGGAAGTAAAGTTGGTCGAGTTAATTCGACAGTTGAATACCCTGTAAAAGTTTAGTACAAATTTTGTCTCTTTAAAAAGTTAATCTCTGAGTTTGTACATGTGTGCGAGAGCGATAGCTACTGTTTGCCTGAGTGAACGCGGGGATACGGGGTCTTTTAAAGTCGGCTCGCCTGACCACATACTTTCTCACTGATTTTTTCTGTATAGTACATTACTTACTTCATAATCGCATGTGGAAATATATGCTCCACTATGGAGCACACCTGCAGATAGTTCAATTTATCCTCTGAGAGCAGCCTCTTCTTGGTCTGCGTTTCCAGTTCCTTGATCTCATTGATTGTGATATGCGTATCGACAACAAAATATGCCGCAAATTGTTCCAACTGCAGCTCCTGTCGCTCTCCGATGACGCACAGACCGGAGGACTGCAGTATAGCCGTGCGATGGGCCAAGTCCGAGTATCGGGGATCCGAGCAGGTATAGAGTACTGCTTGACCAGTTTCGCATTGCGATTCAATTATCGAATAGATTTTTCGCCAACTGCTAGCATCCAGAAACGAAAAGGGATCGTCCATAAGAATGAGTCCGGCATACCCGATCAAGGCGATGGCAATGTTCAAACGTTTTAAGACTCCGCGACTGCAATTGGGCAACAAATGGAAGCGATTCTCGTACAGATCAAACATTCTCAGCAAATTATTGGTCTCTCTGAAAATGCTGATCTTATGTAGTCCCCGTATAATCAGTACAAACTGAACAAATTCCGTTACGGTTAATGCATCCTCGACATCATCGTCCTGTGGACAATACGAGAGATGCATACAATTCGCTTGCCCCTCACGGCGAAAGAACGGATTACAATAACTGTGAATCGTTCCCGTGCTGTGTTCTACTGTGCCCAGTAGAGATTTGATCAGCACCGTTTTACCCGATCCACTAACACCGATAATTGACAAGATTTGATGGCTGTAAAAATGTTAGTACGGTACGAATTAGAGACTGTGATTTTGGAGTAGCAAAGCTATCGATAGAATCGATAAAATATCGATTGAAATGGTTGAAAATATCGACACTGGACTGAATCAAGCAAATCATTGATTGCTATGCTTTAATGGTCTTAGAATCAGTTTCGAGCAGACATATCTATAGCTTAGGCTACCCAGTTTTGTTCAAATTTATACATATATATCGATTAATTCGATAAACATCATGCAGCACTTGAAGCATTAAGTAGTTTAAGATATAATCGATAGGTAATTAGCAGATCAAAAGAATTTTAAGCTATACTAACAAACTAGCTTACGCAGTTATCGATAATTTCGATTAATACACAGAGTTAATATCGATAATTACCGTTCCAATAGAAAGTTGATCCGATGCAGCACCACATTGGTTGCGAAAAATACGCTCAAATTCTCCACACTCAACGCCTTGTCCCTAATTACAGGACGCTCCAATGTTCGCACTCGTATCTTCTCCTTAATCCAGGTTTTATCCCGAGTATTCCGGCTGGTAAAATGTAGCACACTTTGGTCAAAACAGCTGTCTGGACTGTAACAATGAGTAGAAGTTGTGTTTTTTTGTATATCTCCAAAGTTAGAAATGATATTTTTCATTAAACTATCTTACTTGCTGTCTCTCGTCTCCTTGTCCATTTTCTTCTGTGGCTTTAGTTTCGATCTAGTAAAGTTGATCACATAGAAAATGATCCAGATTAAGGCAATCAGCAGATATGTGGACCATAAAATGTCCCAAAAAAAATAGTTCTGTGGTATGTGCACTAAAAAGAAATAATATTACGAGGGAGTGACTATTTTCCATACCAATACCAAATAGAAAAGGAATATTTTAAGGTTTCGTTTATAGTTTGATTTGAATTCAATGAAAACTGTAATGATTTTCTTCTTGGCTTGATTTAAAAAGTAAATGAAAGTTGGAGTTTCATTGGAATTACCTTTTTCAATATCAATGAAAATGACAATTATTAATGAAAAAATGTATATAAGAATATTGAATTTAGAGTTTCATTGAAAATCAATGACCAATGACAAAATTAATGATGTGTTTACCGAAATTTTCATTAGAACCACTTTATAAATACCAATGAAAAACACAATTATTAATGGCATAAAATAAGGATTTAAGATCAAGAATTTCATTAGAATTCAACATCAATGACAAAATTAATGATATGCTTAATGCTAAACTAAAATTTCATTAGAATCGCTTTATCAATACCAATGAAAAAGACAATTTTTAAGGGCACAATTAAAATAAGAATTTAAAATCACGAGTTTGATTGGAATTCAATGACCAATGACGAAATTAATGATATGGTTAATGCTTATTTTTAGTTAATTGAAAATTTCATTAGAAATACTGTTCCAATGACAATGAAAAATATAATGAATTGCTTAAAGAAGGCTATAGAATCTAAACTATCGAATTTTAAACTCACCACAACAATTTGGAGCTTTCTGACACTGTTCCAAGTAAACGCTCGTCTGAAAACTTTGCTCATCGGTACATACGGTGGCTATTTCCGATAGATTTCCCACATAAATGAGATTTTGTAATAGACTGTAGAATGGATGAATTCGGAGTACAGCATCGAAATCAAATGCACTTTTATTGGGCATTTCGTTGAGGGCCAAAAAGACCAAAATTCCCATTGCATAGAGTAATACGATAAGGACAAATCCGATACGCATTTCCGACATCCAATACGATATTAAAGTACCGAGTGATAAAACATATACACCGGTGATCAGTACTATAAAAATGAATTCATCTGTACAATGAATAACAATATTGAATAATTAAATTAAATACCCTGTAATCGGTTTTACATACAGTTATCATAGATATTCAAAGGCAGTGCATTGTTGAACAACAGCATCACAGCATTAAGGGGTATCAGACTGAGTATTAGCTTGAACATGCCATACATAAAGTTGGCAATACTCAAAGTACTAAATCGCATGCCACCAATCAGTTCTACTCGTCCATATGGTGTGCCACGCCCCAAGCCAAAATTGAGCAGTGGCAACGCCCAAACGAAGGAGAAACAAAAGCAGGTCATAACCTTAAAGACCCAATCCAGACAGTCTATACCATTCTCCAGATCAGCTGTGTGTAGGGTAGAAAATGGTAGAATTTCCAGTGCCACATTGATTTCCGAGCTGGAATTGACAAAACCGCTGAAAGTAGAAGATTTTAAATATATAAATAAGATCTAAGATTAAATTGTATACCCTGAGAGGAAGGGATAGAGAATGCGAGAGAGAACAGGGAAAAAAGAGAGAGTTAGAAAGAGTGAGATGAACAAAGAGAGAGGAAAAGAGAAATAGAGAGAGGGGGAGATAAAGAAAGAGAAAGGAAAAGATATAGAAAGAGGGAGAGAGAAAGCGAGAGACAGAGAGAGAAACAGAAAGTGACAGAAAGGAGAAAGCGTGAAAGAGACAGAAAGAAACACTCAAAGATAGAGGGAGAAAGGGGAAGAGACTGGGAGTAATATAGAGAGGAAGAGTGAAAGGGAGCTGGAAAAAGGGAGAGAAAAGGTCGTAGAGAAAAAGAAAGTGAGAGAAGGAGAGACAGAAAGTAAGGAAGAAACAGAGGGGAAGAGAAAGAGACCAAGTGGAAAGGAATGAGAGCGAAACAGAGTGCCAAATTTTCGAAAATATAATGAAAACCCCAAAGCTTTTCTTTTAAGTAGGAGCACGAGACCAAAGAATTTTCAGAAAAAGTACGATAGACTAAGGACTATTTTTTAAGACCTTACACACTTGAACTACCCTTTAGTACGATATAACATTGGGTATATTTACTTACGCAGCCAAGGCATCCATCACCACAGTGAGACTAATGGGAGACGAATGTATGAGATTGTTATTGTACAAAGCCTCAACATAATCATCACTGAAAATGGCCGCCAAAGGAAAATCCAGATCGCTAATCAAAAAGTCTCTGGTCATAAGAAATCTCATGCTCGACAAGATATCATCATTTCGATCGACATCAATGATCGTGTGACTAGCACTGATGCGTTCACGATAATGTCTGCCAGCCTCCAAAATGGGATCCAATGAAGATTTTTCTTGTAACAAAATCCGTGAGTTGTGAAAATAGTTCATTTGAAGTGCCGGTGCTGTGAGCACTTGACGATCCTTTGTAAGATGCGGTACAGACAGCAGAGCAGCACAAAGGATCGATGGTAGAAAAATCTGCATCAGAGGCATATAGTAGCTGCGGATGTCCAAAGTGCAACGCTTGCGAAGCACAACATTTATGTGCCTGAAGAACATGCCGATATTGTCCAAGGAGAAAGCTCTTCTCCCCGATAGTTGCATCTCCTCCACGTGGCGTATAAGTGTCGATAGATTTAACAGGGTATAATCGATATATTGACTTTTATGCTTGTGCATCATCGCTTTGAGTAGCACATGCTCCACATTGGGTGTCATCAGTTGATAGCTTTCCACATGCAAATCTTTTTTGCTTTTCGCCAATGAATTCATCAGATCAGTCAGTCTGTCCAGATCAAATTGTTCGACTAGAAATACAGCTGAATCACTTCTTCTTAACTCGATCTCAATACTGGGTATGTGGGAGGCAAAGTATTTGAAAAGTTTCTGAAAATCACACTGTGCTTCAAGATAGCAAGTCTGTAAAAATAATCAAAAAACAAGTATGAAAGGCTACAGTCGAGCGAGCCGACTGTAAAAGACCCCGTACTCCTTCAAGCGCGCGTTTTTACATACAAATCACCAATTTTCGAACGGTTTGTCCTATAGGAGCTATAGGCTATAGTTGTCCGATCCGGACCAAACTTGGTGAGGATAGTTATTATGGTACCATACACATAATGTGTTAGTTTGGTTTCAATCGCTCAACTAAAACTTAATGTCTCCATACAAATACCAATTTTCGACCGATTTGTCCTATGGGAGCTATAAGCTTGGTAAAGACAGTAACAATGTTACCATACACATAATGTGTGAATTTGGTCTCTCTAGCTCTAGTCGTTTTCAAGTTATGGTGATGAGAAAATATTTTTTTACAATTTGCGGGGGCGGTAGGGGGTGTGTCAAAAATTTGAAATAAACTTGCACTGCGTACAGTACAGACGGACTTTCATTCCAAATTTGGTGGCTCTAGCTCTTGTAGTTTAGAAGATCCAGGTGTTCATACAGACGGACGGACAGACGGACATCGCTATATCGTCTCGGCTGTTGATGCTGATCAAGAATATATATACTTTATGGGGTCGGAAAAGCCTCCTTCTGCCTGTTACGCACATTTCGCTTCAGACAAACTTAATAGACCCCTCTACTCATTTTTAGAGTACGGGGTCTAAAAATAATAAAGCTACAAAACTGTGTAGCAGAACATTATGATGGACTTACCAAACGATATACATTCTTGTCCAATCGAATCAGATTTCGTTCCGGCCCAAAAGCATGAAGTTTTCCATTGATCAGAATACCAATGCGATCACCCAAATTACTTGCCACATGGGGAAAATTAGTGGTAATGAAAATAGTTCTCTTATGTTTCTGTCTCAGCGTAAACGTATAGAACAACCCTCGCTTGAAGGCATCCACACCCTCCATGGGTTTATCGAGCAGTACGATTTTTGTACGTCCAGCAAAAGCGCAAAGCATTTGAAGCAATCGTTTCTGACCCGTCGTCAGTTGTTTGACCAAAGTGCTCTTCAGATATTGAACATTCATGGACTGCATATAGGAGGTGATATCGTCTTGAGATTGGGCCAATGTAAGTCCACGAAGACGACACATATAGATCAGATGTTCGGAGAAAGTAAATTCACTGAATAGATTCAAATTGTGTAGGGAGAGACCGACATGTTTGTAGGCAAGCGAGGGTTGCTTGACTATATCATAGCCCGATATTTCGATACTACCGACGGTGGGCAATGCAACGCCACAGATCATATTCAAAATGGTCGTCTTACCCGATCCATTGTGACCCAGTAGCACTACCGTCTCATTCTGATATACTTTCATTGAAATATTTCGTACCGCAAAAGTTTTGTAATATTTTTTCCAAACATTTTTCAACTCAATCACTACTGGTCGTGTTTCATCGATATCCGATTCAGTTGAATTTATCACCAGCTCATCAGTATCATCGGAATGTTTATCGATATTACTCGATTGTTGGAGATAAAAGATCGTTGCACGATCGGTTTGATTGGATGAATGTCTAACTTCGTGATCACTTAGCCAAATTTGTAGCTCATGATCGGGTTTATTCTCCGATATTCTCTGGCGTCGAAAATCGAATACTTCGTCACTAGAATTATTATAACTGCTGTCACTAGCGTCTTTTCCAGGTGTGTCTATACTATGTTTCGATTCGGAATGAGCTACCGATGAGCTAACTGGAACACTTTTTATCTGATCAGTATCGGTATCTTTATCAGCTCTAACTTTTGTGGGCAATTCTTCCGCCGAGTTGTCCGTATTCAGTATAATCGTTTTGGTCAATTGCTCGTTGATTTCGGTCATTTCCGAGATGCGACGTGACATATCCTCTCTCAGCTCCGATTCTATATCTTTTTGTTGCTGTTTACGACGCATGCGCCGCTTGTACCACTTACGAAACCTGGTCAAAAACAGTCGACAAGGTTTAAACTTGAGTAATCTTGGCAAACAGGGACAAATACTTCCATCCAGTGCCAAGGCCAGCAACATATACACCAAAGTCTGCATGTAAAACAAACCGATGAATAACAGTAATGTGGAATCTCCGGACATAAATGAGGCTAGAAAATATTGTTTGACATTCAACTGACTGACATGCTCAAGGCAGAGTATACGCCGTAATCCACTGCACAGTGTGACATTGCAGAGAAGCACGGAGCAAGCGAATAGAAAGAAATATCCCCAATTGGAGTCCACAGAGTGTCCAGCGAGTAAGGGTAATGATGCTAGTATCCAATAGACAGGTACAATGGCTACAACCATTTTAGATGAGCCCATTATAACGCCCATGAGTATGGCAAATGCGACAGCCGATAAAACGTAGGAGATGAAAAATATTATCATTATTGCCCATGGGCATTTGTGGAAGAAGGACGAGTGTCCATCCCAATTAATCTACAAACAGTTTACTTACACTAACAACAATCACAATAACAATAACAACATGAACAATCAACTTACCTTTAACATGAACGTAAACACCGTACAGGTGAACATCAGCAAACAAACTCCATTCAAATACCAAACGACAAACTGTAGACGAGCGACACGATGATTCGTGTTCAGTGCGAAATGTATTCCGACCGCTCGTTCTTCCACGACATCCTATCGATGGGAAATATATAAATTAGTGTTGAAAAATACCTAATGGAACTGGTTACAGTCGAGCGAAACGACTGTTAAAGGGGGAGCTATAGGCTATAGTAATTCGATCCGAATAAAACTTGGAGACCGATTTGTTCGATGATATCTATTAGATATTTTTGACCGACCCAGACCAAGCTTGATAAGAATATATAGTCTTGATATACAGTTAAATAAAACTAAATTTGTTATACAAATCAACAATTTTTGACCGATTTGCCCTTTGGGGGCTGTAGTCTAGAGTTGTACGATCCGAATCAAACTTGGTGAGGATAGTTATAATCAAGATATACACATAATATGTGAGTTTGGTTGTGATCGCTAAACTAAACTAGATGTCTCCATACAAATTTCCTCTTTTTAACCGATTTGTCCTATGGGAGCTACAGGATATAGTTGTTCAATCTGGTTTAAACTTGGTTAGGATAGGTATAGTGGATAGATAAACGGGCATCACTATATTAATGCTGATCGAGCATATAGATACTTTATGGGGTAGGAAATTCTAACATCTGGCTGTCACGCACACTTCGCTACTGACAAACCTAATAGACGCCTGTACTTTTTTTGAGGACGGGGTCTAAAAATTATCAACGACCGACCAAACGACCGATTGTTCCTGGGAAGCTATATCAAATATATAACCAATTCCTGATAAATTTGATAACTATAATGTTGTAAACTAGCTATAACTCCAGTGTATTGAAATCTCTAAAGTTAAAACTTGATAAATATATTATTTATCTAAGTACAGATTGATGCTAGAAATTTAAAATTGGGATCGGATGTCAAATTCGAGAGCTATATGAGAAATAAATTCACCATATGTTCTTAAGCGTCAGGAGAGTAAGGAGTTGAGGAGAGTAACGTCACACTATGCAAAATGACTTTTCGCATAAGTTTGTGTAAAATTCGAAATATTATTTAATAAATTCGAGGATATACATATACCTCTATACATCTATAAAATAAACACTAGATTTAGCTAAGAGTCCAAGTACTCACCTTGGTAAAAATGGTAATAGGGAACATAAATCCAAGTAGCAGAACAATAATTGGTGTATTGACGCCCACAGACATCAATTCATACAAATTGCTGCTTAGAGCGTAGGAGAGCAGTACGACCTCTGGTATTTTGGCATTTCCGGATGCCATCTGAAGATACTCCACACAAATGTAGTACTGCAGTGATAGGAATCCTTCTCTCACATAGTCCGAAATGGTAACGTTCTCATTCTCATTAACCTTGATTGAGGGCACGGTACGAAAGAGGGAATTGACTAGCCAACTTTTACCAATCCAACTATCCTCGTAATGCCTCAGTTCCGATGGCATTAGGATTGAGAAACTTAGCTTCAGGGGCAATCCACGTTGTGACTCATCCACATTGTGAAAACAAATGCTGGCCAAGAATTGCTCCGAATATGCACGAATCCGTAATTCCTCGCAATCGGCAAAACTGGAGACTTGTGATGGCGTCATCGACATACTTCGTATAGCTCCTTCGATCAGTTTTCGAATACCCGCCGTGGAGTTTGGGGCGTAGGCGAGAGTTAATTTCGGCACAAAGACATTGCTCTCAAAACTGAAGAAATATTAAGTTGTATATTATAAATAGGGTGTACTGCAGTCAAGTGAAACGACTGTAAGTGACCCTGTACTATCTATGATACATGGTGTAGCTAAGAATCGAATAACTATATAATATAGCTATCCGATTCGTACTAAATTTGGGCAGATTATACTTGAGCGGGCTCCAAAAAACAATATGTGTGAGTTTGGTTAAGTTATCTCAAGTTTATTTAATACTAATCAATATTTGAACCGATTCGCGGTATGAAAGATATATGATATATATGTCCGATACAGACGTAAATTGGTCAGAATATATAAAGAAGATAAAATAGCTCGATATATAAAGTTATTCAAAAATATACCCTTCTTTTCGACCCTATGAGAGCTAAATGATATAGTTTTTCGATCAGGTACAAATTTTTTGGCATGTATTGAATTATATCATGAACAAAATTTGTTGCTTTGGTTGTGATAAGTCCATTTTTCTACCGATTTGTGCTATACGGTATAGATATCTGATTCTATTCTGATCAAAATTGTTCAGTATGTACAAAATGGTACCATTCAATTCAGTTGCTTGGACAAGTTTAAGTAATTTTTTGAAAAAGTATTTCTTGAGGGCGTTAGGGGGCGTGGTGGAAAACAAAAAATGTATTTATCTGCCAGAAGCTTAGACGATATATAATACCAAATTTGGTGACTATAGCTCTTATAGTCTCTGAGTTATAGCTATATTGACTCGGCTGCTGATGTTGATCGTGAACATATATAACTTTTGGACTCGACCATGCCTCCTACTGAATGTTAAGTATTCTTATTGCTTTTGACAAGCTTAATAAATCCCTGTACTTTTATAATGGATCCAAACCGATTTTAGTTAAATTTTCGAAACTTACTCCTCTCGCTCCAGAATCATTTGTTCACGTCGACTATTTGTCTGATTGATAAGTGTTTGCCACCAAAACTCATACTGAATACCCATCATAGTGCGGCTTAGTTCCTCATCCGTTTTGATATGGGCCACAGATCGTAGGACAAGTATTATAATGGAGAATATCAATGGTATTACGGCGGATAGAACAAATGTTGATTTGTGTTGTTTTTGTTTTTTGAAACTTTTCCATATTAGCAGACGGAAAATGCGACATTTTGGATAACGGCATCGCATCTTTTCGCTTTTCACACTTTCCTCAATCAAATTCTCCGTTTTCATTTTTAAACAATTTATAAACTATTTGAAAGTCGAAAAATAAAAGCCACAGATTGCTGTGCAAGCTCAAGATTTGAAAAAGCACAAATTGTTTTTCATTTTTTTTTTTTTTTTGGTATTTTTTTTAATACTTTCTTTTATAATTTATTTATTTTTATTTAATTTAACTTATGACATTTAATGCTATGCAAATTAAGCTATGAAATTATAGCGTGATTTAATATGGAAATTTCATCATCAAGTGCATTCAATGAAGCGCATCCTACGGGGCCTACGGGGCGTATAGGGCGTTACGTTTTATATGTTTCTTTTTTTGGGCGTGGCCAAACCAGTGTAATGTAGCTTTTTACCGCTCTTTTAAGTCCATGCACTCAAGCGAGTGCAAGGTCTACATGGTTTGTGGAAAAATCATTTAAGAAACAAACTTTGATTTTAAGGAAGTTTTTTCTTTATTTTAAATAAAAATAAAAAATAATTAGTGAAACACCCTGTAGCAAACTACACATAATGTTAGAGTAAGCAGTTACAGGGTCTTTTGCAGTCAGCTCTGCGGCACTTTAGGCTTTTCCACTAGTTTTTGCATACATATATTGAATGTATAAGTATTTATATATTGTATTTTTTTTTTTTTTTTTTTTTTTTATGTTGTCATTGACGGAATTGGATTTAAAAAACTGGTGCATATCGATTGGCTGCTTTTTTTGATGGCACTGGCCAAAGTTGAGTGCTCGGTGAGGTCAGCGAAAATTTGGTTATAATGTAATGTGAATTGGCATCGCTGAGCTGAGCGTCCTCCTTCGTCACTTCAGTTCACTTCGCTTCACTTCACTTCAGTTTCAGTTCAGTTTGGTTCACTGTCACAGCTCATCGTTTAGTTAAATAAATAAACTAACTTTCGTTTCTTTTTCCTCATACTGTTCCGTTTCCATTTCCCTCTTCCCCCTCTCCCTTTCATTACTCTACTCCCTTTGCCCTTATCCTTATTCATTTGTGTTCCGCTTTTGGTTTGCGTGTTTCATGTCACAAAATTTGTTGCATACTTTCGAGCGGCGTACAATTTGGTAAAAAGCCGTTGATTTCCCCTCTCTCATTTGGCTAATTATAAAGAATGGCTAAAAGCATTTATAATTTAAATCAATTGTATTTTGCTTTTATGCTTATATTCTACTTCTTCTTCTTCTTCTACTTTGTTTTGCATTTCTGTTACGCTTATTATATTAACAAATGAGCGTGTGCAACATCGTACTTGTGCCAGGGAATACCCTTATGAGCTTTGTCAAGACATGTGTCATGTCAAGGCCTCAAAAGGCACAAAAAACAACTACAACAAGAAAAAAAAATAACAAAAACACAAAAAAACAACAAAAAAAGCAGTAAAATAGAAAGAAAAAAACAACAACAACAACAACAGCACAGAAAAGGCAACTTGAAGATGACAACGCAAGCGCATCTTTGGGCCCTCAACATAGGCTCTACAAGCTCTATGAGTTCTACGAGCACTCGGCTCAGCTCTGCCAAAGTGTGCGTAGCCTAGAGATGGGAGTGTAGCGTGTCGTGTCGTGTTGTATTCGATAATTTTGAACTAAATTGGTTTTAAAGGTATTCATGCAGAAAGGGTTAACATATGTTAAACAGTAACATATGTTAGCGTTTGGTTAACATTTTTGAGTTAACAGCACTATAACAGCGCTATTAAAAACATATAGTACTATTTTAAGGTCAATTTTAAGGGTTACGACACTCAAAACCCAAAGCTGACACTAAATTGTATTTTTTTTTTGTATTTTGAGCACTGTGAAGTCCATGGATCCATACACTATAGCAGAATGCTATAATACAGGTAGTACCTACTAAAAAACCTGTTAGAAGTATAAAGAAGCTGTTTAACTATAGTTGTAGCTTTGGAGGGTTTAATAATAGTATACAAAATTAAGTTATAATACACCTACTTTACATATAACACAAGATATAAATGAAGAAAAATTTCCAAGAATATTGGTACATTTTTTAAAATTTGGTACATTTTGGTACATTTTAAGTAAAAATTAAAATTTATAACTAAAATTGCATCTTAACTCAACTGCTTACTTTTATTTGATAGTTTCTTTACTTTAGTGCGTGTTTTGTCGTGTTGTAACGTGTCTTGTCGTGTAGGGTCTTGTTAGAAGAGGCTCGCTGCCGCCTCTAGTGTAGGCATTTGTGCCATGGACCAGGGACGGACTGCTAGTGTGTGTTTTGTGGGTACATGAGTGTGTGTGTGTGCTTGTGTATGAGTGTGTGCGTGTGTGTGTGTATGTGTCCTTGAATATTAGGATAAAATTTAGCTAGAAAATACTCTGATTGATACATTTAATACATTTCAGTCGATGCTATTTGCTGCCACTAACAACAATTGCTTGAGCTAAATTCTTGGGGTCCGCGCACGGACGACACACGCACACAGACATCTCCCCTTATTTACATATAAAAGTATGCAAGTGTGCGTGTGTGTGCGTGTGTATGTGTGTGTGTGTGAGAGTCTCTTGACTGCTTTGGGTGTCTCCACATCTTAATTATATTTGTGCGCGACTTTGTATGTAAGTATTTCAGAAACAGATGTCTGCTTGTGTGACAAAACACTAAAAATATCTCAAGCATGTGGCATGGTATGCCAGCAGCCAGCAGCTAGCAGCCAGCAGCCAGCAGTTGCCAGCAACAACCAGGCTGTGCCAGACACACACACACACACACATATTGGTACACTCTTCAATCCAGTATTCCCCAATGCCCACTCCGAAATCTCAATTCTGGCCGCACAAATAGCAAATGTCAATGCTTACGCTCGCATAGCGGCAAGCATGAGAGAGACAGCAGCACGCAGAGCGAAAGAGAGAGTGAGCAAAGTGAGTGCTGAAGAGAGAGAGAGAGCGCGAGCGTGAGAGAGTTCTCAGAGCGTATGCAAAAAAATTTCCCAACTTGTAGCAAACACACAAGAAAAACAAGAAAATTTCACAAAATTTCCTTTTACAGCGTGGAAGAGAGAGAGAGAGCGAGAGAGAGAGGGAGCGATGAAGAGAGTGAGAGCGGGAGTGCCTAGTGTTCACATGAAAGAGATAGCTAGCTATAAACAGGAGCGGCCTTTTGTATCCTGAGCTGATCCTGCGCAAACTCTCACGCGCAACTTTTTCTGCTCAGTTTTCCACGTCGTTTTCTTTTTTTTTATATTTTATTTTATTTAATTTATTTCATATTTTGTTGTTGTTGTTGTTGCTGCTGCTTGTTTGCGTGTCTCGTGCAACCATCCATCTAATGTATTCAACATATCCATCGGTATTCCAGCAGGGCAACGTTGCCACTGACGGATGCTGTTGACGGTTGTACTCACTCCAGTACCCATTACTGTACCCACTACTGTACCCACTACTGTACCCATTACTGTACCCAGTACTGTGCCCATTACTGTACTCTGTGCCGTACTTTCTTCCATACCCACAGCTGTACCTGGTGCCATACGCTCTTTTGTACCCAGTGCTGTACCCGTTATAGCTGCTTTCTGATTGATGTACCCGTCTATGTAGCAACTGATGTACCCATTGTTGTTCCCAGTGCCATGTCCACCGCTATACCCACTGTTGTCGCTGCACTCACTGTTGTACCCTGATTTACCAACTGGCGTTACCACCGTTGTACCCACCATTGTACCCACCATCGTACCACCGTTGTAGCCACCGTCTAATCCACCGTTGTACCCACTCTAGTGACTGTACTTACTGCTGTACCTGCTGCCGTATTCACTGTAGTTTGAGATGCTGTACCAACCGGTGTACTTACTGCGGTACCCGCTTCCACTTTCGCTCCCGCACTCACTTTAGCGCCTGCAGATGTACCTGATGAAGTACGAACTGATGTACTTAGGTTGTGCCCAGTACCATTCCAACCGCTGTATTCACTAGTGTACCCACCTCTGTACCCAACATTCGCCACCGTTGTACCCACCGATATAAACAGTGCTGTACTTGTTTCCATACTTGCTGCTGCACCCGCTGCCGTACCTCTCCTGCCGCTTCGTGAAATTTATGTCATACAAAGTTAAAATCAAAAGTGTACCAAGTGTACTTTTGACGCAAAATTATCAAACATTTACCAAATTATCGTTATCATTTCCCTCGCTGTACCATGTTTGGCATTTTATGGAAATTACTGCAAGTACTTTTAAT
Organism: Drosophila cardini; assembly: GCA_018903735.1. NCBI lineage: Eukaryota > Metazoa > Arthropoda > Insecta > Diptera > Drosophilidae > Drosophila > Drosophila cardini. The sequence continues at coordinate 2,967,783 of JAEIGM010000010.1, forward strand.
GAAAGTGTACCAAAGTAGATAAAGAGTGAACCTATATTTAAGCACCTACGTCACGATTTCTTTAGGTTATTTCTTTCAAATATGATTCCACAAAATAACAGTAAATTACTAACTTTAATTAACTAAAAGCTTTTGTTGAGTCCATTGAAATCTATAAGTATTTTGTACTCAGTTTTAAGTTAAATATTAATTAAAATATTTTTTAAAATAAAAATTAAATTTTTCATTATGAATTTAAACCAAATTTCCACCTGCACCAGCAGCTGAAAATGTACCGCTTTTTATACCGTACACGTACCCGTACTGCTACCTACACGCGTACGGTTGCTGCCGTACCTGCTACCGTTCCCGCCCTCCTTTATTGCTGCTGCTGCTGCTCCAGCTTTCGCTCCAGCTGCTGGCCTAGTTATTCAGCGAGGAATAAGGTGTGTGTGTTTACTTTGTGCTCGGCGCTCTTTTTTTGGGCAAAAAACCACAGCAGCCGCCCAGAACAGCCGTCTTTGCTGTCATGTGTGTGTTTCTCTCATTTTATGAGTGAGTGTTTGTGTGTGTGTGTGCGAGTGTGTGTGTATGTGTGTGTGTGTGTGTATGTGTGTGTGTGTGTGTGTTTGAGCTGTTTGTGCGGTCTGATTGTGTCACTATGTCAATAGATGGCGTTGGTCTTCTTGGCAGGTACTCCTCAGCCACTTGCTGAGAGCAGTGAGCGCGACGCTCTGGCGACCATTGCTCTCTCGTTCTCTCTCACGCTCTCTCTGCCCTTCCTCACTATCGCTCTCGCTTTTGCTTACCGCTCTTCCACTCTTCCTACTCGCTCGCATCTTGGCATGTAACAACAGGAGCTACGTTGGGCGCCTCGTTATTATGTTTACAATGTTGTGTAAAGTTGTAAATGAAGCACAAAGACAACACATATGTACACGTTGTAGATGTCACTTTGTGTGTGTGTGTGTGAGTGTGTGTGTTGGTGTGTGTGTGTGCATTGTGTACACATACAGGTGTGGAGTGCGTGTGTGGGAATAACAAAAGGCAATGAACGGGCAATAGTGACGCCAAATGGGCGGCAGAGGGCGCAGTTTAGTCTGTCTATGTTTGGTACAGGTGTGTGTGATGTATGTGTGATGTGTGTGTGTGATGTGTGTGTGTGATGTGTGTGCCTTTTGATTTCTCATTTGATTGTCCACCCATTTCAGTCCCTGTCCATTTACAATGGATATTAATTATGTATGCCTCAAAGGTTTACCTACAGTTACAACAGCAACTGTAGCAAACTTCAACAACAGCAAGTGAAACAACAACAACAACAACAGCAACAGCAGCAACAACGACTGCTATAAAATTGGTTTGGCAACTAAGCACAGCAAACACGCAGCCAAAAAGTGTTGCATACTTTTGAGCGCACACAAAATTGGATACTTGTTTGAGCTGAGCGCGCGAGGCAAACAGCAGAGAGCGAGCGGAAGAGCGGAAGAGCAGAAGAGAGGGGAGAGAGGGAGCAAAGGAGATGGTACGGGAAGTGCGCTGCGCTTTACTCTACTCTACTCTTCAGTGCTGTGTGCTGTGTGCTCTGTGCTGTGGTGGGTTTTTGGCATGTGAATTGTGGGCGTAAAAGCATTTAAGGTGTGGTAAAGGAAGTGCGCTCGGTGCAGAAACGGTAGCAAAAGTCGAGAGTGCAAGGGATAGCAGGAAGGCGAAGGGTACTAAATTGTACTCCATGGGTTTCGTATACCATGATTAGATTGGCAAATCGCACACCATTCGATTTGACAGAATTCAATTCATGGAAATATTCAATTTGTACGTAATTTTTTATTTATTTTTCTCTACAAATTTTGTATTTTTTTTTGTATTTTTTTTACGGACCGGAATTCCGCAATTTATGTATGTAACATGTGATAAATGATGTATGCATATTTGTATGTGTAAGTAGAGTTAAGCACGCGAAATTTGCTCGCACTTCTCACTCAAATTATTTATCACTATTGCCGAGGTCAGGGTTTCTCATACCATTTTTTTTTTTTTTTTTTTGGGGGGGTTCTGAGTGCCCTAGGCATTTGAGACTTGAATGGATTATGGAAAAGTATGATATGCAAATAGTTATTATTATTGAGATTAGTGTAAAATGAATTTTCATCAAAGTTTTGAACGTTGTTTGAGCAACGCCTAAGCATTGTATTAGCCTGAGTGTTAAGTGATGCTTAACCTGAAGGAGCTGATGCAACCGACACCGGGAACAATGAGAGAAGCCAACAAGCGGAACAACCAACAACAAGCGAAACAACCAACAACAACAACAACAACAACCGACAGGGAATAACAACCAACACCTAACCAATTAAAAGTTTTTTAAAACTTTTCGAATTAACTCTAAAACAACTTAATTTTTTGCCCGAATTTATTTCAGTACCGTTGAGTGCAACCTTCTCTGCCGCCCCATACCCTTTCCCACTCCTACCAAAATGCTTAGGGTATAGCAGGGCTAGTAGTAGGGCTAGCAGGGCTAGCAGGAGTAGGAGAAGGGACTGAGGGGCAAGCGGGTTTGGTGTTAAGAAGAACCAATCTCACTGTCTTGTAGTTGAGAAACTTTACATACAATGAGGAGTAGGAGTAGGAGTGGGGGTAGGGTTAGGGGTAGGAGCAGGAATAGTGGTAGGAGTAGGGGTGGCTGTCGCTACGCTCTCCATTTGCGCTCTCTCTCTCTTTTACGCTCCCGCTCCCTCTCTCTCACTCTCTCTCTCTCTCTCTTTTGGTACTTCGTATCTACAAAATATCCCACTTTTCCTAGATAAATCCATTTCAGCGTGTAATTTAGGGGCGTTGATGCTACCGCCCCCCTCCAGCAGCAGCTACGTATTTTTGGCCTACATAAGCGAGAGCGAATATGGTAGGCAGTGGCGGGGTGGGAAGGGACGGTTAGAGGGCGTGGGAGAGTCAGCAACACGCTTAATAAGAGACACAAAAGCGGCAAAGAAACTTTTTCTTTTGTTCAGCTCAGAGAGAGAGAGAGAGGGAGAGAAATTCAGCCAGAGAGACAGGGAAATATTTAAAAAGAGAGTGAGAAAGAGAGAGAGAGAGCAAGACAGTGAGAGAAAGAGAGCGCGCACACTTTAGTGATGCTGCTGCTTCTGCTGCTGGTTTTGGCCTGGCCCAGACTCCCAATCACCGGCTTCAAAAGCGAATGCTCCAATGCTCCATTGCCCCATTGCTGTTGCTGAGCGTAATAATTGCTGCTGTTGTTGTTCCTGGTGTTGTTGTTGTTGCTGCTGGTGTCGTGCATCTGCGGCTGCGTCGTCGTTGTTGACGCGATGTTTGCTGGCTAGCATTCGGGATTTGGGCCGCGTGCTCATGTCCTGCAGACTGCAGACGTATGCGAGCGCTTTAGAACGTTGTTTGCAATCGCGGAAAGTGGCAACGGCGCTTAAATATAATAAAATAACAGAAATAATACAAATTCAGCCAACAAAACGGTGACGACAGCAACAGCAAACAGCTAACAGTCAACAGCCAACAGCCAACATCGTACAGCAACAGCGACTAGCGAACACCGCAACATTTGGTAGCATTTGATTTGAAACACACAACAGAAAACAGAGAACACACATGTCTACAGTGCCAGGCCGTAAAACAACGGACTCGGAGTCGGCAAAAAATAAAATAAAAAAAGAAATAAATAAAAAAATATTTAAAGCGTTAAAAGAGCTCTAAACACACTTCCACACACACACGTACACACAGATACACGCACAGCAACACATACAAGGCAGCAGCAAAAAAAGAGCACAAAATTCAATTAAAAGCCTACAAACACACACACACACATACACACACAAACACACACACAACACACACACACACGCACGCAGATGGTCCTTGGATAACGCAAAACTTGAAGCCAACGGAAAACAAACAAAATAATCAAAAAAAGAAAAAAAAAATAAATAAAAATTAAATTTAAAAAAAAAAAAATACCAAACTTAAAAAAATTTATGAAATTTAAAAAAAATAATAACAAAAAAAACAAGAAAATGACAAGCAGACAGAGATAAAGATTGCGATTACACATAATTGCGATTCGGTGAGCAGGCGCATTCAATCAAACAACCAACCCACAAAACGAAGCAATCGGGGAAAGCTGCACCTTTAAAACGACAACAACAACAACAACTAAATACAACAGCAACAACAACAACAGCAACTAAATACAACAACAAATATTTCAACAAAATATGAAAACAGCCAATAATATTTGATAAAGAGATTTTTTGCCAGTTTTTCTTGATTTTTTTTATTGTACTGTTTGCTCAAAACAATGACAAACATAAAGTGTTCATGTAGTTAAGTGTGCTATATTTAACCCAAAAAAGTATGCAATAAATTTGGAAATCGCAAACAAAAATTTATATATATATATATATATATATTACATCAGTTAAGCAGAAGTCGTACGAACAACAGCCAAAAGCAGCAAAACCAGCAGAAGACATAGAGGCAACAACACAAAAGTGCTGCAAAAATATAGGTAAAGTCATTATAATTCCAGCTAATATCTCCATAATTACACTACAGCTACTTTACACACACACACACGAACTTCGATACACACACACACACATACGCAAACACGTACAGACACACATGTGCGCTGAGTTGAATATGTGTGTAGATACACGCATGCGATGACTTCGCTTGCTTGTCCGGGTCAACAAACAAATGGGCAAAAAGCGTTGCATGCTTCTAGGCGCCACAGTTCGAGTTACAAATGCATTCTCACAAACACACACACACACTAGCGCACACCCCCCTACTCACACACACACACACACACACATGTACATAAATATCTACTTATTGAAATTTATGCATTTATGATGTATATATCTATATGGGATTGCCATTTGCTGACTACAATTTCATTGTAGTTAGCTAATCATTTAATTGTTCAACCATAATTTCACCTCTTTATTCACCGATTGGTAGAACAAACCGTCTGGTAACTTTGGCTAAATAGACTCTATTATTTTGCAATAGTCAGTCTGGTAACTTTGCTTAATTGCCACAACATGGAAACGCATTCAAGTGGTTTAAACCTTCGGTCTTACTACAGTCAACAAATTGGTTTGACTTTTCGAGACTTTTTCTCTAGTGACGAAAGTATAGAAAATGTTTAGAAATCGGAATATATAGTCAACATATTTCTATAATTTATTAACATTACTACAAATATTTTGAAGTTAGGGAGTCCTATTTTATACAAACTGAATTTAGATTTACTGTCTTGAATTTATAGTTCTTTAGCTTGATCGAAGTAGATTTTAGATGATATATCATAGATATATCTTTTAAGGATTATTTTGGAGTAGAGTAAATATATAGGTCTTAAGCAACATATAATCGTTTTAATGTAAAAGAGATATACGTTTATGATCTTATGATGAAATCAGATCGGATCAGATCTAGAATTGGAACTTAGTATATGTATATGTATATGTATATGTATATGTATATGTATATGTATATGTATATGTATATGTATATGTATATGTATATGTATATGTATATGTATATGTATATGTATATGTATATGTATATGTATATGTATATGTATATGTATATGTATATGTATATGTATATGTATATGTATATGTATATGTATATGTATATGTATATGTATATGTATATGTATATGTATATGTATATGTATATGTATATGTATATGTATATGTATATGTATATGTATATGTATATGTATATGTATATGTATATGTATATGTATATGTATATGTATATGTATATGTATATGTATATGTATATGTATATGTATATGTATATGTATATGTATATGTATATGTATATGAATGTCTAGCGTTAAACCCTGTATGATGTACCGTGTACAATGTATGATGTATTTGTGCATAAGTACATATGCTTCTAATTGTACTACTATTTGGACTACCCGAAAGATTTTCTCCCATCGAGCGTCGTCGTCGTCACTTTGGGGGCGGGGTCGGAGGCAGCGTCAGCTGCGCATGACTGTCAATCGTGATACGAAAATTGTTTTCACCCGTCGGGCCATTTGTTCGTCGTATATTAGATTAGGGGATTTGCCTTGGTCCTTGGTCCAAAGGGCCGGCTGGGCAAGGACTAGGACGAGGACGAGGACGCGCGGGGGAACGACTTGGAGTGGTAAGAGGAGAGAGGGGTGCTCTACTGGCGTTTTAGTTAATTGGATATTGAATGCAGCCGTCCGGTCCCAAAGTCCCATCATCTCTAAGCAGAGAAGACGTAACGTGTAACGGCTTTAATTTTTTTTTCTTGTACGCCTGGCCAGCTTCCAGTTTTCGTCAAGGCTCTCGCTTGTTTGCTCTCTTTCGCTCACTCACAGCCTTACAGCCTCAATGCCCCCCACTCCCTATGCTCCTCTGCCAGCCTAACGAGCTTGGGCGCGTTTTCGTTGCGTTCGGCTTGAGCATGCGTCGGCAGCGGCATCGACAGAGGCAGCGACTGCGACAGCGACAGCAGCTTCGGTTTCGTTCGTCATATTTAAGTCTCCACAGCTTTCGAAATTGGATGCTGAGAGAGGCAGTGAGAACGTAAACTGCACAAAGAGAGCACAACACTGCGAGAGTGTGAAGCACAAAGAAGAGAGAGAGAGAGAGAGGGAAAGGGAGAGTAGGAGTGAGCGAGCGATAGGCATGCTGGCATACTCAGTTGTGTCTGGGTTGTCAGCTGCCCGCTGTGTGTGTTTGTGTGTGTGTGTGAGAGCAACTTAGATGAAATGCGTATATGCATGTGTGTGTGCGTGTACGTACGTGCGTGCGTACGTCTCTTTGTGTGAGTGTGTGTGTGTGTGTTTGCCTCAAAGTAATCGGCAAGCGGCTGTCGGCGGCGCCTGGCAAACGTCCGGGACCCCTCCAGCTGCTACTGCCACTGCCACGCTGCTACTGCTGGGCCCCTCAGGGCTGGGGCGTCGGATTCCACAGGGCAACGTCTGCATGCCAGAGAGAGATTTGTTGTGTGTCCCGAATAGTGAACTACTGCCCAGACGATTCTTGAGCTCAGTCAGCGTGTTTTGTTTTGCTCTGTTTCAGTTTTTTTTTTCGTCTTCCCAGCTTCTTCTTCTACTTCTTCTTCGCCATTGTCTTCTTTTCTTTTTCTAAACGAATTGCTGAATTTTTGTCTGCGTATGTGTGTGTGTGTATGAGTGTGTGAGTTTGTGTGTGTATTTTTGTTATGTCGGTTTGTTGTACTGTTCGCTCGCTCATTAAACGCCGCTCTTCGCACACGTCTAAACCGCTACAATTTCCAATAGAATTCATATTACTCATACGACCGGTGTTTCAGTCGGTTTTTATACACGAATTCACGTTCACACCTCAATCGATGTACGTGTATATGTGTGTGTGTATTAGATATCGTATATATACGATTTACTTGTAGGATTTTTCCATCTCTCCGATTATCGGATCTGAACTCAGTTTCAATTTTGCACTTTTGCATTTACGATTTAAATGAAAGTAGCGCAAAAAATAAGGTAAAGGCAAAACGAAAAAAGAAAATCGAATCTGATTGAATTAATGCGATGCTGCTGCTATTCGTAACCGAGACTGATTTGATAATCGCTAGGAATTCGATTTGTGCTCAATGAGACCATTGAAAGCCTCAAAAGGTAACACAGAAAAAAAAAAGAAAGAAAAACTATTGGAAAATCCATTGCCAAAAAGTATCTCCGACATCGAGACAGACGTAAATGTTGCGAAAAAACAGCTTGGAGCCATGTAAGCGAAACTCAGAGTAACACAAAACTGTAATGCCAAAGTTATAGTACAGTCCGAGGTTGGTATGGAGACACACACACACACACACATTCTCAAACACACTCATACACACACCACGACTTGAAATTGTGTTGAGCTCAGTTCTGTGTATTTTTTGTTGTTTGTTTGTACTTTTTTTTATTTTTTGTGTTTTTTCGCTTCTTTGCGGTTTATTGCGCGTTGAGCCTATGCAAAGCAGATAGATCGCCCCTAGCCGAACCCAAAACAATGACCGCTGCAGCACAATGCTTGCCAGAAAAATAACAAAAAAAAAAAATCTAAAGAGGCAACAAAAAAAAAAAAAAAAAACGAGAAAGAGAAAGAAAATAAAAATGCTGTGTGATTATGCAGCCGCATGATTGGAGCTGTGGCAAGTTGGTGCCCCCATTTTCCATTTCCCACTTCCCATTTTCCATTTCCCATTCGCTATTCGCCATTTTACCCAAAATGCTGCTGCTGTTGTAGCTGCCGGGTCTGTTGAGGCCTGCGACTGTCATTAACAGGATGGTTATGCGATGCCAAATTCGGATTATGCATGTGGCCTGGGCAGCTGGCCACATTCATACCACAGTCATACCACAATCAAACTTTCCAACCAAACCGCTTGCCACAGTCAGCTAGCAATTTTCCAAATTGTTGTGGAATGCCAAAAAAAAAAAAAAAAAAAAAATGAAAACCTTTTCAAATTCAAAGTAGTTCGAGTTGAGCCAACAATGGGTCAGCATTTATCTAATTTTAAGCGTTTTCAAGCATAAAACAAAATATACAAGAACAATTTCTTAAAAGTAAATCAGCATAAACAGTTCATGATTTTCCAAGCAAAGTCTGCATTTTCCACAGCATATTCAATTGTTTTCAATTACATTTCACACCCAAATTCTCAGTATTTCAATTTGAGTTTTGAAAGTGCCAAGTGAAGTAGGAAGGAAGAAGGACGGAAAGAAGCAAGTGATAAATTTAATTTATTTCGCTGTGTACTGTTTGAGAAAATTTGTTTTCAAATTAAGATTTTTTTTTTTTTAGATTTTTTGACGATGATTTCGGGCACACTGCGAATGGGAAAAACTTTTTGATGTACAAATCTTAAAAAAATTCAATGAATTATAAAAGTTATTAGTTATTATTATTATTTTAATGATTATGATTATTATTATTTTTATTATTATTATTATTATTATTATTATTATTATTATTATTATTATTATTATTATTATTATTATTATTATTATTATTATTATTATTATTATTATTATTATTATTATTATTATTATTATTATTATTATTATTATTATTATTATTATTATTATTATTATTATTATTATTATTACTATTACTATTACTATTATTATTATTATTATTATATTTTTTTGTTAAATAGATAATATTATTATATACATTCCACAGTTAGTTACAATACAAATCCAGCAATTTAAATTTATTTTAATCAGCTTAAACCATTTGAGAATTTTAACAGTCCGTCTGTCAAAATAACAATAAAAATTCGAAATTTGGATTATTAAACTTTTAGTATGAAAATCTATCTTATATCACCTTAATTTACTATGCTATTTAGATACAAAATGTATCTTTTTTACCTATACTTTTTAGATACAAAATGTATCTTTTTTCAACATAATTAACTATGAGTTTTACATAAAAATCGTATATTTTTTTGGTCTTATTTCGCTATAATTTTCTATTATATTTCCTATATTTCAGTGTAGTTTAAAATACCGTTATACAGTTGCGAACTAAGTTTAGTTTTATTTACTGTTACGTGTACCCGAATTCCAATCTCTTACTTGTATCTCAGTCTCTGTTATCATTCATCTTGTTGTCATCCGGTTCAACAACATTTTTTTGGGACATAATGACTTTTCCTGCGGCCATTTTGTCAACATTTAAGCAATAAAATATTATCATAAATATATTTGTTACACAGGAAAATCGTTACAAGTTTGTGAAAACCTAATGGCAAAAGTTTTTCAAGTTAATTTCAAAACATTCAATTTGAAGACTATCTTTTGAGCAGTTTGTGATGATTTATAGTGAAATTTTTGCTTTACTTTTAAGAGTATATAGCTGTAAATAGTAATATTGTATTGACTTAGGTATGGAGTATTTGAGGGTATGCTATAAACTACACTTGGTAAAAGTTATATATAATTTTATTCAACCGATTGGTCAGTTATAGCTAGTTGAAGGCAACTAAAATGTACTTTGGGAATTGTGAATATCGAAAATTCACTTCATTAGTTAGACAGTAATTGAGGTGCATTGAAGTCCATTTATAAACGAGCAGCATCCGAAAAGTCGGCACTTTTCAGGGACATTTTCGTCACATTTTGTTTATACTCGTGCACACAAGATACATAGTGTATATTATCTAGTATATATTATCTAGTATATAGTATATCCAACTGTTGTTCACCCTTGACTGACTAGCCGAGAGGCTGGGTCTATCCAACTGTTGTTCGCATATGAGGGTCGTCGTAATTAATTATTTAAGCAGTTCAGGCATTTGTTGCTGTTTGCAATTTAACAACCAGTATGACCCCTTTTATGACTGCCCTTGGCTAATTAAAGGGGCTAACAGTGGGGCGGCATCATTGTTATAGTTTTCTCAACTTTATATAAACGAGTTTTTAGCTTTATTTTTAATTTATCTTGATTATCTTGAAGGATAACACTTGATACAATTTATTTTTACAATACATTTTTTAATTTTTATAACTACTATAAAAAAATTTTAACGACATAATTTACTAACAAAGAAACACTGAATGGGGACTAGGTTTTTCGGGAGGACAAATTGAAACCCCTTAAAAACTCCGAGTGAAAGAAAATCTGAAATAGTCCTATGATATCATATATAAGCCGATATCTTGCGCTTTTTAGCTGCCTTAGTTTTCCGGGACTAGCTTAAACGACTGTGACAGTTTTCAATAACATTGCCCCACTGTGCGGAAGCAGCCGCTAATAGTGTATAGTGAAGAGAGAGCTCTAATATGCCTTGGGCGGTACCTGGTGCTTAGTCGTGGTACAGTGATTGGCCAGCGCGTTTTACCGCGACTATAACACAGATAACGGTACAGTTTATAGACACAGCTAAGGTCTCGGTTAAATTCGATATTGTTACATATTCCGTAGAGCATTGTAAGTAGTAAAAACACAAATCAACCAAAATTAAATATAAATTTAATAATTTTAATCTTAAACTAATCAATATATTTTTTCAATCTGTTTTCAGGTCAATTTGGCAACATCTCAAGGCTTTAACCGGCGGGCGATTGGGAAAAAATTTAAAGAGAAGTGAAGTTTTGATGAAGTTAGGAGCAATAACTTCTACATAAATAATTTTTTTAATGTGTTGTGATTGTGAGAACAAAGCTGTTGAATTTTTAGAAAAATTTATACATAAAATAAAAAAAAAATCAAGTGATAGTTAATCAAGTGTAAGCTATAAGTGTGTGACAAAAAAAAAAAAAAAAAAAAAAAGCAAAACTAGAAGAATTAAGAAAAGGCGAAAGAGGACAAAAATCGAAAACGAGAACGAGAACAAACACAAAAAAATAGAAAGAATAAAAAATACCGTCGTTGGGTGGGAGAAAGTAGGGCAGTGTCAGTGTCTTTGTGGAGCGCGAAACAATGCCGCAATCTCAACTCGAAGTGCACACTGACGTCAGCCCAGCCAAAACCAAAGCCACAGCCACAGCCATAGCCACAGCCACAGCCACAGCCATTGCCAGTCACGCCTGCCCGCCACTGCCATACACCACAACCTCTGCCTCAGTTTTAGTCTCTGAAGAATCAGCTTTAGCCTCAGCATTAACTTCAAACTCAGCACTCGCTCTAACATCATCGTCATTGGCATCAGTAACGGATTCAGATACAGATTCGGAATCATCTTTAGCAATAACTTTAGCTGACATCGGTTGCTGTGGCAAATCAAGCTAAGAACAAGGAACACACGAACTAAGGAAACTACACAAATACAGTTACTTTTTATTTCCTTTAGATAAATTAGTCCAAAAAAAAGGGATATTTCTCCCACTGTTGTTGAGCTTCGGCAAAGCAAAATTGCGACAATCGTATGTGAGTGAGTTAAGCAATTGAAACAGGTGTGTGACGAGTGTGTGTGTGTGTGTGCGTGTACCGAGTGTGTGTGTGTGTGTATGGTGTATCTGATTACACACACACATATATATGCTAAAGAGCCAATCATAAGGCGCTCAAAGCAGAGGTCACCGTTGGCTCCGGTTGTGTGCCAGGGCTGGACAAGCTAGACAAACGTCAGTGCAACCGCCGTCATGTGTACAACACTCGCTTCTTTGATCGTCATCATTGCCCAGCTTTGTGCCTTGGTCCACTCCGCTGGCGGTAAGTAGTTCCATTTCAATATACCATACATAATTACAATTCTAATTTGAATTTATTCATCCGTTCTGTTAATTATTGAGCGAAACGTTTGTAATGAGCTGTCAGTTGGTTAGCATAGTTACCAATTATGTAGACTACGTTGGGCGCCATTTGGCCAAAATTGCCAGTTTATGCTGGGGAAACAAGTCAGTTCTTCTACCTTCATTTAAGCTCTATATATATATACATGAACATATATTTCTATAGTTTAAAATTGATTTAAAGACAAAAATCGCGTCAATTATGTGACCTACGTTGGGACCCTTGTTCAGAAAGTAGCTAATGATGTGATAAACAGTTAGTTTAAGCTTGTTTTCAGCTTGGTATACATATTTTTATGGCTGTAAATTTATGTTCATACGAAAGTCATTGCGATTATGTGACCTACGTTGGGCGCCAATTTCAAAAAAATCATAAGTAGTGTAGAAAAATTGCTTCTAGCATGATTTTACCTCAAGATATTTTGTGACTAAGAAAACCGTGTCTTTGTTCTGAAGGAAAGCAAATACATACTATCTAACTGATTCCGATGGAATGTTTCTAACGCATATATATGATACAGTTTTACAAATCTTTATACAACTGACCAGTATACCACATACTATACGGTACTATGTTTGCAATGTGTGAGAATTTCGAAACAATAACTAAATTTTACTGTGCGTTGCACAGGAAATTCAATAGAAAATTTCGATGCACATCACGTATAGACTAGCTTTCAAGACTTCCTCAAACAATACGGTTAAATCAACCGAAGGTCAATTGTTTTGTACTCAGAAAGAACCACACGTGATATGCAAAATATTTGGACAATAGAAAATGCAATAAAGAGGGAAAGACAAAGCCAATGCTTTGGTATCAAGTATCTGACACACAGTGCACAATCCATTTTCAGAGCAAAGCTACAGACCTTTCCTTACAAAATCATACACCTACAATTGTTTTAATCCTACTACAGTCACCTAACACCCAATACCCAACACTCCCCCAATCTCCCCAATCCTTACCCAATTTGAGTCACCAGCCTTCTGCATCAGAAATGAAGTAAATTCATATAGTTCGAAAGGTAGATTATATGATTAGGTCTTTGTGCACAAAGACCTGTGCAAATGTTTTCATTGTTTAGAGCTTTATTGTTGCCTTCATTGGAATTTTCTGGCCCGGTACTGTTGGCATAAATTCAATTTTATTTGTTCAGTCAACAGCATTGGGATTATTGAATTTACAGTTAGTTGACTTATTGATACAAAGTCAACTGAAATAGTCAGAAAGTCTAAAAAAATTGAATAATTTAAATGAATTGAGAATTTGAATTTGAGTAACATCAGCAATGCATCAAGTTGAGTAGCCGACCAATTATTTTCAATATAACGTAACCCTTGGGTATCCAAATTTTTACAATACTGATGACATACAGGGACCAAACACACATACACTCACACTCACACACACACACTCACACACATGCTTTCATCATGCTGCAGACGCAATTTGCTTTTGATTGATGCTCATTTTGTGGGATTTGACCCAAATATGTTGTGGGCCATTTTGGGTAGTGCCCGGGTCTTTCTGGTAGCACCACTTGGGTGTGCAACAATGCAGAGCCGCAATATAAACACATTGTTCAAATATAACGCAACATTTTTTTGCGTTGCCAGCAAAATTTCGCAATGACAGCGTGAGCTCAAAGTGAGAAAAACCAAAAATACAAAATTCTTTCCACTTCTATTTTTTTTTTTGTGTATCGACCATCTTCAGGCACCCTGTATCGCAAACATAGTTGTATTCAGTATCATTTCATTTCATTTGATTTCACTTCCTCTTCCTTTCTTCATTGTGTTTTGCTGCCAGCAACGGATGAAACGAAGAAGAAGACACAGAAATACCTGACCATGTCGAGGTTAAGACCTCAATAAATATTGCATATATACCGCTGCAGACTTAACCTTCTTAACAACTTGCAGAATTATTTATGCTCACACTGATTTACTCATCAATAAGAAAGTCAGGAGTGTGGCTTAATTATATATAGCCCTTTTTTTGGGACCTACACTGATTTCAAGGATCCCCAATTTGGGTGTAATAAATTAACTGTTCAACCCACAACTGCAGCGCATTGATTTACCAATTCTTTTACTCATTTTCAAGTCAATAACAAAAAAAAAAAAAAAAAAAAAAAAAAAAAAAAATGTTTCTTTCCAACTATATCAGATTTTGCACAGAATATGCATGATGATTACAAACTGAGTTGATTTGTTTCAAATTTTGAGTGCCACGCCCTGTTAGCACACGAAAAAATGGCAAAAAAGTGGCATACTTTAGGTTTTTGAGACAATTTTGTACATAGATTCAGGACCATAATAGATAGAAGTTTGCAACTTCACAAAAACATATGTACTTACAACATGTTAAAGACTTTCAAAACCACACCCCTTTTCAAAAGCCCTGAAGAGCACACTTGACAGGCGTGGCTAGTAAACAAACTTGAAATTATTAGTTATGACTTTACTATAAAGTTGTTAAAATACCTTCTGCTCAAGTATGAACGAGACTGCTTCAATATAACACAAACAGTTATTTATTCTACTTCAATACTTATGTTATCCCCTTGAAAATAATCACCGTTGCAGTTGATTCACATATGTCAACGTTTTTTCCAATCGTCATAGTATTCCTGGAAAGTCGATTTAAGTATGGCTTTCAGTTGCTTCTTCGAATTCTCCTTTATGACTTCAATCGTCTCAAAATGTTTGCCGCAGAACGTAAACATGAGCTTGCAAAAGTCACACGACGCCATATGAGGCGAATAGGGTGACATGTAAGCTTATAACAGTGCTATCATAGCATTTGTCATCCAGAAAGCGTTCTATTGAATCAGTCTTGGTTACATTTGAGCAGAAGGTACTCCAATTCAGTCATAAAACTGCGCTGGAAACCTTTGATTTCTTAAAAGTGGAGAGCACAACAAAATAAGACCAAGTTCTTCCTTTTTTGAAGACTGTAAATAAGATTTAAGTGTGCTCAGTTTAACAACAAATCAAGTAAAAACTGTTCCGTAGTTATGACTGAGTATATTTTTAAAAATACAATACTATTAATTTTAACCTTGTGCACTCATTTATGCTCTCAGTTCCCCGTCGTTTGGATTCAAAGAATTCATCTCTGAATACAATACATATTTTTAACAGCTGTACAGATAATGTGAGCTGATTGATTAAAAGGCAATTGCTTCATTAAGCTAATAAATTGAATAACCCCGATAAATATAAGTAATTAATACTTGAGGTAATGAATACATAAGTGATTGTTTCCCTTCCCTTTGCATCTGCAGCTGTAGCTGTAGCTGTATTTAAACGCAATCCATCTTGCAATCATTGGCAAGTCGTCAATATCTTTTGCCTATAGACAGTATCTGGGACTTGTCGGTTGGGTTATTGGCCACTTATTCGCTTGGAAATGGGTATGCTATTTTTAGGTTCCTTTTAGCTGGCATTTTGCGGCATATCCTTTTGCAGAGGGACTTGCGTGGGATATACATTCAGACCCCACAGGCAAATCCGTCGTATTGCAACTGAAAATCATTTAAAAGAGACAGACAGAGAGAGAGGGAGAGAGAGAAAGAGAGGGAGAGGTTATTAAACGACAGTCTTTGGCCAGTTGTTTTCCTCTTTCACTACCAATGCCTTACACATCCTACACTTCCTTTACTTCCTCTTATTTCCCTCACTTTCTTTCGTTTCTTTCACTTCTTGGTTTTAAGTTTCTTATTAAAGAATATTGCAATGGTGCTCAAAAGATTCTTATCCTTGTGTATTCTTGTTGTTTTTCTTCTTACACTTCCGTTCGCTGGGCATAATTGTGAGAGAGCATTCAGTCTTGTTATTCCTTCTTTTTTTTTATTCACTTTTTTTTGTTTTTGTTTTTGCTTTTGTTGAGCAGCAGTAAAGCATCTTGTAATTATATTAAACAACGTCAAGAGATTCACAGTGAATTGCAGTCAGAATTGAGTTCATACTCCAATGCTACTCATGAACATTAAGTGCTCTGACTATTTAAACTACAGCTAATTTAGGTGTCATAAATACTAGATGCGCTACAGGGCACAAGGTATCGTTCTCGATGGTCCTTTAGTCCTTTGGTCCTTTGGTTCTTTGCTTCTTTGGCTTAATGCAGCTTACTCATAAATTATTTTGCCTGTTTGAGTAGGATAATTATCCGTTTGCCTGGCACACGTTGGGCGCCAATGCTATAGGTTGGTTGGTCCTTTTCTGCCTACAGTTCTACAGGTGGTCGATGCTTTAACAGACACTTTAACTGACTCTTATTGTGCTTTAAGTCGCTCGTTTTCTTTTCGTTTTTCTTTCCTCTCCTTTTTCTTTTCCACTACCGAAACATATTAATAATAGTCAGGCGCACGTTTTTATGGGGAAACGTGTGAATTGTTAGTGAAAATTTAAAAGGAAATCTCCCCTTTGACTTAACTTCCATTGAATATTGAACATATTTGGTTGTTAGGGGACGCTGTCAAAATGTCTTGACGTCATTAAATTACCTATCACGTCGTGTCTGCCTTGTCACGTCGCGTTTCACAATTGAAAGTCATTTGCAGTAATATGCAACACGTCATTCCATCATACCGTCACACCGTCACACCATCACACCATCACACCATCACACCATCAATATGCTTCAGTTTTGGAGCTTATTAATCTACTCTCAGTCCATGTTTTTATATGACCCACGTTGGGCGCCATTTAGCCTTAAGTCCCTAAGGGCTTAGGATAAGTATTTTGTGTTAAACCAATTGCACTTAACTCAAGTGTTTAACTCCCCGTACTAAACTTGTTGCCCAATTTTTCGACTTCTTTTTGTTTTTTTGTTATTTAATTTGTACTAAATTCCAATTTTAAACAGCAACTAATGAAAGCACATAACGGTTGAATTAATAAGCTGATTAGGTGTACGCACAATGGTTAATAAGTTTACCGCAAGTAGATAAGTACATGATTTTAAGGTAGTTCTTAATACACTTTTGGCATTTTTGTATTAGTAATTAAAGCTGATTAGCATAAACCGATAAGAATGTGAAGTTCATGGTCCACTGTCCATGGTAACGCTTTAGAATTCCTACGCTTTACCGTCGCATTTGAAATCTGGCAAAGCGTTTGGATTCTGAAACGTTATGTGGCTCAAAATCAACAGTTAAATAATCGAATATATCGGAAAATATTGGTTTCATTGAAATAAATTCTTTAGAAATTGTGTGTATATAAAAGTTTTAAATTTAATATTTAACACATCAATTAGACATAGACAATTCACAATAACACAATTCATACTTTTTAAATATTTTTTAAAATTGCCCTTCGCAAATTGTAGAAAACTGTTTTCAAAACACTATAACTTGGAAAATACTAAAGCTATTGTGACCAAATTAACACATTACATGTATGGTGATATTATAGCTATCCTCATTCACTTCAATCCGGATCTGAGAACTATATCCTCTAGCTCCTATAGGACAAATCGTTCCGGTATAGAAAATTTGTATGAAGACGTGCAGTTTCAGTTGAGCGATCACAACCAAGCTTACATATTATGTGTAAATCATGATTATAACTATCCTCACCAAGTTTGGTACGGATCGAACATATATAGACTATAGCTCCCATAGGGCAAATCGGTCGAAAATTAGCGATTTATATGAAAAAATTTAATTTCATTTAACTGATCTCAACCAAACTGACACATTTTGTGTATATCATGACTCTTTATATTCTTAGCATGTTTGATCTGGATCGGATAACTATATCCTATAGCTTCCATAGAACAAATCGTTTGAAAATAGGAAAGTTGTATGAAAAAATGCGCACTAGAATGAGTACGGGGTCTTTTACAGTTGGCCTGCTCGACTGTTATTAAATTTTATGCACAACAAATAGAAAATGTTGAGCAAAGTCAACAGTTTTTCAATAATAACATGTCAAAATAAACAATAATTTGCAACTTATGCATACAATATTACGTATACGTACTGATGTCCACAAAGTCTGTTGAAAATGTGCATTAAATTATTGTCCCTCAAGCGTGTTATTTTCCTTTTTCTCGCAATGTGGATTACCTGGAATGCTTGTAGCTATCAAAATAAATGATAGAGCAAGGCAAAATGAATTCGCTTTAATGTAGCAGCTCTAAAGTAGCTAAATTTGTGGCCATGGGTGTTGTTGTTGTTGTTGTTGTGTGGTAGTGTAAGGTTTCCTTTGTTGACTTTGGACTCATTTTGTACTCATTTTATACTCATAATTTGTACATGGTTGGTTATTGCTACTTCAGATTTCTATCCCTGAAGCAAATGATCCTTTTAAATTTGTGAAGAGCTTTTTCAGTCTATTTAGTATTTATAATCCAATTTGCGACAAGGTTAAACTTCAATGTGCAACAAAACATTGAGTTAATATTTATAAATTATTTTTGAATTTCATAAATATTTAATCGCTTTTGTGCTGTCCCCTTTTGGATAGTGTCCAAGAAAAGGGTCAACAATATTTGTTCTTTGCATTAAGTAGATTGTAATCATTATAAACTATAATTAAATGTGAAATTTACTATATATATATTTTGCAGAAGCTGATTATACACTCGATGATTCATTTTGGAATGAAGAAAGTCCTGTTGGTAAGTGGTATTATCAAATAGATCAAATAGAAAATAAGTTTGTGACAAGCACGTTGGAAGTTTATTTAATGAAATGATGAATGAATCAATTTGCTTAACATAATTTAAACATTTGTATTCAAAACATTTTGCAGGTGAAGTGGAGCGACTACTCAAAGAGTATAGACAAAATCAGGAGCTTGTGCGTCGTATCGGTGGGCATTATTATCAGATTATCTATCCGGTACAGTTGCGTCATCACGAAAAGATGGGAATATCAACGCGTGAAGTTAGTCTCCCAAAGGTACGCAAAGATTTGCATAAGAGAATTACTAGAAAAATCGAAACAAACACAATGGTATGTTCACATTTATTTTCATTCATTCGTCTTATCATTTGTCCCATTACTCAGTTACACTAGCACACAGACAGTCATCAAAAAAAAAAAAAAAAAAAATTAAAAAAAAACAGTTTTGACTACGAATCTCATTAAACATTTTCCTACATTTTCCCACATTTTCCTCCTTTTAACGCGATTTTAAACACAACATATCACAGTCAAACTATATATAAGTTTGACTTAAAACTAAAA
This sequence comes from Drosophila cardini, assembly GCA_018903735.1. Lineage (NCBI taxonomy): Eukaryota > Metazoa > Arthropoda > Insecta > Diptera > Drosophilidae > Drosophila > Drosophila cardini. The sequence continues at coordinate 2,987,259 of JAEIGM010000010.1, forward strand.
CTAAATTGGTATTAATCAGATGAGTTGACTTCCTTTTAAGTCATAGCAGTCCTTAGTATATCGATTTATGTTCAAAACTAACTACGAATTATTTAATTTATTATTCACTTTGTTTTTATAGCCGGGACAACGGCCACGCCCACACGACGACAGCGGATTTAGCAGAGGTAGAACAAAGGTAAGCAAATTTGACTTCAATTTTTAAATATTTTTTACGCAGCTAAATAATTTGAATAGTTTTGGATTTGCAGGCATACAAAAATTAACTGAAATTATTAATTTTTAATTATTTTAATTTAATTTTTTAATTCTAGAAACATTTTCATCGCACCTCGCTGCTTATCAAAGCATTTAATCACAAATTTCGACTGGATTTGGAATTAAACTCGTAAGTAGTAAATGTAAAAAATAAAGTAAAAAAATAATAAGTTTAAAAAAAAATAAAATTTAAAATTTATATTTTAGAATGTGTAGTTATTATTTAATAAAAAAGGTTTAATTTTGGGATGTAAAAGTCACACTAAAGAATTAAGAAGAGTTTTAAAAAATATTAGCAACATTAAATTTTTTAAAAATATTTTTTTTTTTAGATTTTTTGGAAAAGTTTTTTATTTTTTATTTTAAAAAACAAACTAAACTAATTATTTTATGTAAAGAAAAAATTTAGCTAAAATTCAAAAATTTAAAAAAAAATTTACTTTTAAATTTTAACTAATTTATATTAGTTAATTATTATAATTAAATTAATTAATGAGTTTTAAATTTTTAATCAAAATGTTTTTGTAATTAACATTTCTTTTATTTCTGGAAAACACAGTAAAAAAAAAAATTTATGTTTTGTACACTTTTTATTGTAAATGAAAGTTTTTTCCAAAACAAAAATTTAATTTTATTATGAATCACATAAATATATAAAATATTAAACTTATTTTAAGTAAAAAAAATTTTCAGAAAATAAATAGTATTCTTATAAAAGCAATTGTTCTTTAGACTAAAGCAAATTATTTTTATGTAAAAATTTTTTTTAAATTAAATTTGAATTTAAACATAATTTGTAGTTAATCGAGTGTTTAAAACATTAAGCTAATTTTAATATATATTTATGTTATTCAAACTTTCAGCCAATTACTATCACCTAACATACAACAGAAACACTACCACGTTGGTGGATATCTAGTGGATGGTAACCGGCACGTGAGTATAACTTGTTTATCTTAAAGAAAACTATAAAAAAAAAACACTTGAGGGTTTGAAAAGTAAGAAAAGATAAAAGTTATTAAAAAAAACTTGTGCACAGCGGTCTAGTCGCCCTGCATCCAAATGTTTGGCTTGAAATAGTGTCAGTTTAATATAAAATATATACAAATACTGAAGCGTTCCATAATAAAAGATTTAAAAAAAAAAATTCCACTTACTTTGATCAGAACCAAAGCGCGAACTGATAAACAAAGCAAAGAAGAAGAACAAAAAAAATATATAACTTAGAAGCAAGAAAGAGCAAGTAGAAAGGAAAAAGAGAAAAAGAGGAAAGAAGAAAGAAGAAGCAGAACAGATCCGATAAATCATGACGAATATGGCGGAGGCTCGCATAAAGCGGGAATTCAAGGAGGCATTGAACGGGGAGGAGTTCCATCAATGTCTAATCAAAATGGAGCTTGTCAATGACAGCTGGACAGAGCTGCGTGGCGAGATAACGGGACCCCGTGGTACACCCTATGAGGGCGGTAAATTTGTGCTGGACATTAAAGTGCCCGATAAATATCCATTTGTGCCACCAGACGTACGATTCGTGACACGCATTTGGCATCCAAATGTATCATCCGTAACTGGAGCAATACGCATGGATATACTCAAGGATAATTGGGCAGCAGCGATGACGTTGCGTACGGTACTCCTATCGCTACATGGACTATTGATTGCCGCCGAACCGGATGATTGGCAGGATTTTGTGGTCGCCTATCAGTACAAGAAGCGACAGGATCTATTTCTTCTCACTGCCAAACATTGGACCAGTGCATATGCTGGCGTAACACGTTCATTTCCCGATCTGGATCTAAAGATTGAACGTCTCAAGGATATGGGCATTGATGAGCATGATGCTCGTGTTGTTTTATCCAAAGAGAATTGGGATTTGGAGCGTGCAGCCGAGTGTCTATTTGTTTAGCTTGAAAAAAAACAAAAACCTGATAATTCCATCAATTACACAATCTACGACAATAGCAGCAACAATCAATCAACCATCAATCAGCAATCAAACAATCAAACAAACAACAAAATTCCAGTACAGTTTCAATAGCATTATCTCAACCATCCAATAACAGTAGTTTCAATCAGCATCATTCACAACAACTCTCAAGCAGCAAAGTGTAATCTATGGAAAATAGTTAAACAATTTGCAAAAAAAAAAAAAAAAAAAAAAAAAACAAAACAAATTTCGTGATGTAGAATTTTTGCAATTTTAAAATCGAATTCCGAAATCCTTTTGCTGTGTAATATTTAAGCTTGAAAAAACACTACAACTACAACTACAACTTCAACTACAACTACAACTTCAACTGCAACTTCGACTCCAACTCGAATTCGAACTCGAACAGGAACAATTTGGCCAGTTTCGGCTTGCCGTTTATCCTTCAAATTCTCAAGCTTTCGATTTCGATTTCGATCGAATGAAATCATTAAGAAATATTGCGAATCCGAATGATAAATGTTGGCCGTAATTAGTCGGTTTTTCATCCCCCTTACCGCCCCCCCACCCTTTCCTTCTTCTTTCTTTACCTATTTTCGAGTACTGAGCTCATGCTCTACATCAAGTTGTAATCGAACCTCATTTCGCACATTTTATGTTGCACCCAAAAAAAGTTAAATACTTGCACTTTACTAATCACCAAAAAATTACAAAAAAAAATACCAAAAAAAAAAGAAATTGTATTTTAATTTTGTGTTTGTCTAAAGGATTAGGTTACCGCAAATAAATGTATATATTTATTTGTTGGTAACACCAAATAAGCCAATAAAAGCTCTGCGTTAATTAGTTTTAGATTTTTATTGCCTAATTAAAGTAATTATTGTATTTAATTCTATTATTTTTTTTTTTTTTGTGTTTTTCTTTTTCAGGACATTGAGCACTGCTATTATCACGGCACAGTTAAGGATTATCCGGGTGCCAGTGCCGCCTTTCACACCTGTAATGGGGTCAGCGGGGTCATACACATTGGCAACGAGACCTTCGTCATTCATCCCTTCTATGGTGGAGATCTTTCGGTATGTCCTTAAAATACTGTTATTTGAACAATTAAGCACTGGTTTAGCTTTAAATGCGGCTAAAAAGAGTGTTGAAAAGTGCACTTATAGTGTTAAAAAAAGCATGCGCTAATGCTAAAAGAGCAAAGGCTAAAAGTTTTATTAAAAATAAAGCTAAATTTATCTAAAAACGGCTAAAACAGTGCTGTTATTTTAGCTTTTTTCTCTCCAGTTTTGCCAATATTTCACTTTGTTTTATTGTTGTTAGTAAAAAGTTTCAAATCAAATTTTTTTCTGTCAGCCATTTTTTTTAAATCTAGCTATTTTAGTGTATATTAGAAAAAGCTCTTTAAAAAGCCGTGAAGTTATACCTAACTTTAATTCTTTTCAATATTTATTAAAACAATTAACTAAACTTTTTTATGTCCATCAGTTTCCACTATCAATCTAGCCTTTTTTTTGCCATGTCAATTCCCCAACACACTATAAAAACCGCACAAAGAAAAGAAAAAAAAACTTAATCTGGCTACAAGTTCTATATAAATCAACACTCCTCCATTCAATAACAAAACAATTACATAAACTTTTTTTAGACCCCGTACCAAAAAGAGTGCAAGAGTCTATTAGGTTTGTCATAGCCTAACTTGGAAGCGACTAAAGCTATAAGGACCAGATTCACTCATTATATGCATGGTACCATTGTTACCATACTCACCAAGTTTGGTCCGGATCGGATAACTATATCCTAAAGCTACCATAGGAAAAGTCGGTCCAAAATAGGAAATTTGTATGAAGACATGTAGTGTTAGATGACCGAATGCAACCAAACTCACATATAATATATATATCATGATTATAACTATTCTTACCAAATTTGGTTTAGATCGGGCAACTATATCTTATAGCTCCCATAGAACAAATAGGTTAAAGATTGCTTATTTGTATGGCAAAATGCGCACTAGAATAAGTACGGGGTCTTTTCCAGTCGGTTTACACGAATGCGACTATAAATGTATTATTCAAGCACTTTTGGGTTCATATTTTTTCAGAACTGTCTATCTATACTACTTAACTTAATATGTTTAAACATGTGTAAAACATAACAGAAATGCACTTTTACTTTTCGAGTGACAAGAGTGTAGAAAGTTTTTCAATTACAAGCATCTCATTTTACAAAATTTAATTAAAATGTCTACTTAAAAACTTGATAAATGTTTGCCGATGTGCCTTTTTGTGGGCAATGTAATTTGGATGAAGGCAGAGGTAGAGGTAGCGGCAGAGGGAGACGGAGAGGGGAAGAAAAAAAAACTTTTTTTCTTTATTATTTTTTCATTTTTAATACTATTATTTTTTTTGCTTTATGCACTAAGTGAACTTGTGTGGACATAATGTGATTTTAACAAGCTTGTAAAGCCTTCGAAATGTTTAAGAAGTTTCGCTTTGTATCTTAAGGGAAAGTTTTGCTGCAATTTGATTTTAATTTGAGCTTTATTACGACCTTTTTATGCATAAATATACACATGTGGGAAAACTTGCTGACGTCACTGTTTGTGGTAGAATTTAGGGGTGGGCTTGAGGATTCAACATGAACAAGTAAGAAAGGCTAGAGTCGGGCATTCTAGTGTTCATATTTCATAGAAATCGCTGATATTCAGCCGATATGTTCTATGGGAGCTATAGGCTATAGTTGTCCGATCTGGATCAAACCTAGTGAGGTTAGTTATAATCATGATAAACTCATAATATATGACTTTGGTTGTGATAGTTCCACTCACACTACATGTCTTCATACAAGTCTCCTATTTTTGAACGATTTGGGCTATGGGAGCTATATGATATAGTTTTTCAATCCGAAACTCAGTGAGGATAGCTGTAAAGGTACCATACACATTATGTGTATAGTTTCGTCCCGATAGCTCTAGTCGTTTCCAAGTTATGGTGATGTAAAAATAGTTTTTTACAATTTGCGGAAGCGGTAGGGGGTTTGATTTGAAATAAACTTGATCTGCGTGACATATAGACGGACTTTCATAACAAATTTGGTGTCTCTTTCCGAGATACAGGTGTTAATACCCGGCTTTATGGGTTCGGAAACACCTCCTTCTATCTGTTACTGCCAACCCTACTGGATCCCTGTATTCTTTTTGAGTACGGGGTCTAAAAAAACCCCGATTTAAATTTTTTTCTTGTACTTATCTGGCAAATCCGCTAAATGAAATCAACTTTTGAATAAAAATTTTACAATTTGGGTCGCCAATTAATTTAAAATAAATTGTTAGATAACAAATGCACAAAAAAAGTGAAATAATAATTAAATTGCTTTTTAATTAAATTAGACCACCAAAAAGTTGCTTCAACAATTTATAACTTTTATCATTTAATATATGTATATATATATATATATATTTTTCTCTCCTGTTTTCATTATGTTCAGAAACATCCGCATGTAATTTTTGAGGCACGCACAAAGGCGAACAAGGGATGTGCAAACTCTGGCAATTTGGATTCGTGGCGTTTGTCCCGACGGACAAAACATCTATCGGCGGGCGTGGTCGATGAAATCCATCCAAATGGGGCGGGACGTTACAAGCGTGATGTACGCGAGGCCACAAAATATATTGAGACGGCCATCATAGTGGATAAGGCCATGTTTGAGAAGCGTAACGGTAGCACGCGTGCCGAAGTGATACACGATGCCATACAGGTGGCCAATATAGCCGATTTGGTGAGTACAACAACAACGTTAAAAACCAGCTAGTTTTAACCTCCAACCTTTTTTTTTTTTTAGTATTTCCGTACGCTGAATACTCGTGTCTCGGTGGTATACATCGAGACGTGGGGCAAAAATCAGGCGGCCATCGATGGTAGCAAGGACATCAGCAAGGCAATATCCAATTTTAATGATTATACCTCAAGAAATCTATTTCAAATCGAACGAGATACAACACAGCTGCTAACGTAAGTACCGAACGCCCAATGTCCCACAGCCCACTGAGGCCCCGCCCCCTGTGCGCCGCCCATCATTTACCTCTTACCTTTTAACTACTGTTGTCTCGATTTCACACAGCGGTGAAACATTTGCTGGCGGTGAGGCTGGCATGGCTGTACCAGAGACCGTCTGTACACCTCGTGCCGTTGGCATCAGTGTCGATGTCAATGTCTATGAGCCACATCTATTGGCTGGCACAATGGCCCACATGATTGGCCATAATATTGGCATGGGCCACGACGATGGTCGTAAGTATTCAAGTTTCAATTTCAATTTCAGTTTCAATTGCAATTCCAATTGCTTAATTCAAATCGATTAAAATCGAATTATGTTCGTTTAACGTTATTTTATAATAATACATTGACTCAATTAGTAAATGACCAATTTGTGGTCGCATCAAATTAATCCCAATTCCCCAAAACTTATTTGTTACAGCAATCAGATTTATATCCCTTTAGCAGTATTGATTCGATTGATTATTTTTATGGGAATTATCAGTAGAAAGTTAGGTTAGCTGAAGTTCTCTAGAGGAGCAGTGCATAGACGAGTGGTGTTCCTTTGTTAGCCGCTTAAAGTGAATGTTAATTAAACATAGACTTAATGGTTTTATATAATAGCTAAAAAAAAAAAAAAAAAAAAAAAAAAAATTGGTTTTTCATCTCAAATGGTTATTAAAACATAGCAAACTATATAAAAAAAGTCCCACAAACTATTATTAAAATATATTTGTTGCCTAGTGGTCTAATATGGGTAATTATTGCACTATATACTTTAGTTGACATTTAATACATAATTAAAAAAATAAATATTTCTTAAATCTCCAAAAAACTATTAACTACTAATCGAAATCAGAATACTTCCATCTATGACAACTAAAAGACTGATTGTCAAAGCATTTCTTGAAATAAAAATCTTATTGAAAATTACAATTTTAGTAAAGAAAAATAAATTTATTTTTTAGTACAACTTCGCTGAATAGTTTTAAAAAATGTTTGTAATAAATGCACAACTTATAGGGAATTTAATAATTTCTTATTTTGACATATATTTTAGCAGTTTTTAAGAATCCCTTTGACCATGAATATTGTTGGAAATTTTTTATTAATTTTGTTGACTTTTGTTTCTACAGTTTGTTTGAATTCCTTTGACCATGAAACTGTCTCCTAGAATTTTATGTTAATTAATTTTTCTCTGCAATTCGTTAGAATTTCTTTGGCCATGACTTTAATGTAAATTTAATTTTTATTTTATTCATTTTTGTAACATTGGTTTCCACAGTTTTTAAGAATTTCTTTGACCATGAAACTTTTTCCAAGAATTTTATATAAATTTATTATTAATTTTATTTTATTTATTTTTTGGCATACATGTGTGGAGTTTTTAAGAATTGCTTTGACATGAATTTTATGTAAATTTATTACTGAAAAAAATAATGTTGGTCAAGAAAAAATAAATTCAATTTTTTTGTACAATTCAAGGTCTTAAAACTTTGCACATTTTTCGCGGAATAATTTTGAGATTTAATACATAAAATATTATTTGTAATAAATATAGAGCTTATAGGGAATTTAATAAGTTTTTTTTTTTTACAAACATTTCTACACTTTATAAGAATTTCATTGACCATGAATTTTATATAAATTTATTATTTATTTTTTTTTTTTTTTTTTAACATTTGTTTCAACAATTTGTCAGAATTTCGAAACTGTCTCTAAGAATTGCATGTGAATTTATTATTAATTTTATATATTTTTTTTTCTCTTTTCACATATATTTTTGCAGTTTTTAAGAATTCCTTTGACCATAAATTTTGTTAGTTATTTTACTTTTTTTTTTTGTTTACATATGTATATTTGTGCAGTTTGTAGGAATTTCTTTGACCTTGACAACTGTCTCCAAGAATTTTATAGAGAAATTTAATTTAACTTGTCAACTCTTATGTAAATTGATCTTTCGCTTTGTAATTAAAACTGTGTGTGGTGTGTGTTTGTGTGTGTGTGTGTTTTTCTTTTTTTTGATGAAAATTGTAAAACGTGTTTTGTTTGCTATTTGGCAGGTGAGGAATGCTTCTGCCGAGACTGGCACGGATGCATAATGGCACAGTCAATAGTCGGCCAGGAGAATGTGCAACCGTATAAATTTTCCGAATGCAGCAAAAAGGATTACATTGACGCATTGCGCACGGGTCACGGTCTTTGTTTGCTCAACAAACCCAACGAGGTAAGAGTTAAACCTTCCACAAATCCACCAATCCACCAGTCATCCAACAATCCACCAGTCATCTACCAGTAACCGCTCCTTCCAACTCTTCCTCATCCACCTCATCCCTCCTCAATCAATACAAAGCAGACTTTAAAGCGTCGTTGCGGTTGCTTCTGGTCGCTGTGAAATGCAGGATGCTGTATTCAGCGAAATATAAAGCAACTGTAGCGCGACTAAAGCATACCTTATACTAGCATTTTTCATACTAAAAAAAAAAAAAAAAAAAAAATTAATTAAAAAAATTAAAATTAAAAATTCAAAAAATTGTCATTGACATAGAACTCTTGAAAATAGAGAACAATTAACAATAATTTATTTTAAGAGCACAAATAAAAACTAAAAATTGCTTGAATTTTTTTTTTAATAAAAAATACTGAAGTAATTGTGTTAAAAATATTTAAATTTTGCAGACGCAGTTTTTTATTAAGTTTTGAATTTTCCTGCGCTTGAACTTCCTTTTAAAATAACACAATTTTTGCCATCAAATGTAACCAAGTTTAGCCAAGAAAAAAAAAAATATCTTTAATGGAATTTTCCCGCATTTGATGCCTTTAAGTTTGGGCAGAACGAAATGAGCTTTTTGGTCACTAGTCTAAAATGATTTTTTATAAAATTGAGCTTGGAGGACGTTGCCCATGTTGGTGCATAGCGTCGAGTGTTTGGGCTAGATTATATTAAAGTCGTGAATCTAATTTCATTACTGTCACCTGCAGATCGAGATGCGCCGAAACTGCGGCAACAAAATCATTGAAGAGGACGAGGAATGCGATTGTGGGACATTCGAGGAATGCGCACAGGACCCATGCTGTGATGGCATCACATGTAAGCTCAAGTCAGAGGCTCAGTGCGCCAGTGGTGCCTGCTGTGACCAATGTCGGGTAAGTCTATACATACATATATATATTTGTGTGTATGTGTGTGTGTGTGTGTTTGGGGATACCAGAAAGTGGATAGCGGAAAGCAAAAAGCAAAAAAAGAAAATTGTGATTGCCTTTGACTTTAATACAATTTATTTTGTTGGCAGCTGCGACCTAAGGACTACATCTGCCGCGACTCTCACAACGAATGCGATTTACCCGAATACTGCGATGGCGAGCTGGGCCAGTGTCCCATCGATATCTACAAGAAGAACGGTGCGCCCTGTGGCCAAAGCAAATTGAGTGTGTCGGGTACGTAGCCAACAGAATTCATAAAAAAAAAAAAATACATATACTATATATATATAGTAAAGGTATATGTAAAAAATGAAAAGAATTAAATTTTTGAATATTCATTTGCTTGTCATTTCTTGTAGGCTATTGTTTCCAGGGCTATTGTCCAACCCTGACCCTGCAGTGCGAGGCCATTTGGGGCTATGGTGGCTATGCAGCTGATCGTCAGTGCTATGAACAGTTCAATTCAAAGGGTTCCATCAACGGTCACTGCGGTCGCGATGCCAACGATCATTATATCAAATGTGAACCAGAGTGAGTTTTTCCCCACTATTGTATTTCTGCTTTGACCTTTTGTTTTGACCTTTTTCACTAACTTTAAGTACTTTTGTTGTAAATATCTTAAAATTTATTAGAAAAATTTCGAAAACTTTCATATTTTCAGTTTGTTTATTAAGTTTGTCTGAAGCGAAATGTGCGTAATAGGCAGAAGGAGGCTTTTCCGACCCCATAAAGTATATATATTCTTGATCAGCATCAACAGCCGAGACGATATAGCGATGTCCGTCTGTCTGTCCGTCTGTCCGTCCGTCTGTATGATCACCTGGATCTTTTAAACTACAAGAGCTAGAGCCACCAAGTTTGGAATAAAAGTCCGTCTGCTTCGCGAGCAGATCAAGTTTATTTCAAATCTTTGCCACGCCCCTTACCGCCCCGAAAATTGTAAAAAATTATTTTCACATCACCATAACTTGAAAACGACTAGAGCTAGGAAGACCAAACTAGCACATTATGTGTATTGTACCATTATAACTATCCTCACCAAATTTGGATCGGACAACTATAGCATATAGCTCCCATAGGACAAATCGGCCGAAAATTGGTGATTTGTATGGAGACATGAAGTTTTAGTTGAGCGACTGTAACCAAACTAACACATTATGTGTATGGTGCCATTATAACTATCCTCACCAAATTTGGTCCGGATCGGACAACTATAGCCTATAACTCCCATAGGACAAATCGTTCGAAAATTACTTATTTGTATGGTAATACGTGCACTAGATTGAGTACGGGGTCTTTTACTCGGCTCGCTCGACTGTAGCCTTTCTTACTTGTTTGTATATAAACATAAAGTTTTTAAAGTTTGATTTCAAAGAAACGTTTTTCTAGTTTTTCGTTAAAATTTAACTGAAAGATTTCTTGACTAAACAATAGTTTGAAAACACTTCTTGACTATACGACCACTTTAAGTTTAAAGCTAGTCTTTTTAGCATGCCAAAAAGTATTTTTCAATACAAATATTTCTATCAAATTGTCTCTTTTTGCCAATTTTCAAACTAACCTGAATTTTAAATTAAAGTTTCCTTATAACCTCAAAATTAATGAAAGCTTTTCAACCAACTAATAATGTTCCTTCATTTGTGTATTGTGTAACAGGAACGTACAGTGCGGGACACTGCAGTGCAAGGAGGGTGAACGACAACCGGTTAACGATGGGATTGACCAGCTCTACTCTCGTACAATCATCTCAATCAAGGGACAGGAGTACGAATGCAAGTGCGTAGCGGTTTTAAGTACACTCAGCTATAATTTTTTTTTTTTTTTTTTTTTTTTTTTGAAATTGGTTTTTAGTTTCGGGTGGTACCTGCAGAGTAACCCGTTAGTAGCACCTAAAGTGATTAACGTTACGCTTGCGGTTGCGGTTACTGATCCAATCAGTATATGCTACTATATATATACACTATATGTTTTATAATTTTATTTTTCTTTTTTTTTTTTTTTGCAGAGCGACTAGCGGTCAAGTGGGCTCCAATAGCTATCCAGAGCACGGACTGGTGAAGGATGGAACGCCGTGTGGCGATAATTTGATTTGCCTTAACCAAACGTGTGTCAGTCTCTTTCCCCATGTGGATTCGACCAAGTGCCCAACGAATAAGCAGGGTCAAGAGTGTTCAGAGCATGGTGTAAGTGCAATATACCCATCATAATCATTCTGAACAGCTACAAAATTTCATCTACCTTTTTTACACACACACACATACATACCTACATGTATACTAAAACTACTACTACAACTACAACTACTACTACTACTACTACTATTACAAACCACTATATATCTCGTTGCACACATTTTCTCTTGCATTTTTTTGTTTTTTTTTTAATTTTTTTTTTTTTGCACACAATCTCCATGTATTCCCCCATGTAGTTCTGTACAAATGCGAATCGATGCTTTTGCGATATGGGCTGGGGAGGGCCGGACTGCAGTACTGTGGTGCTTTTGACCACACCAGTGCCAACGGAAGCGTTGCCAACGCCGGAGAATACAATCAAAATGGAGAAGAAAGAAACTCCATATGGTAAGAGAGATTGGTTTGTGGCCCAGCAATCAACGGATTCTATATATCTATATAAATACATATATATACACAGTATATATAGTGTATATATATGTACATATATACATATATATTGAATTGTTTTTTAGTTGTAAAAAAAGAACTAACGTTAACTTAATTAACTTAGCCAATCGGGCGTTTTGGAGGGGCAACAGTTGAGTAACGGTACTAACATTGCCACAACTAAATAAACCCAAAAAACAACAAAAAAAATTAAAGAGAAGAAGAAGAATAATATAATATACAAATAGCGAACTCACACGGTCTCTCGAACAGCTTTGATAATTGATTCGATAATTGCAATTCGATACAATCGATATACATAATTTGTTTCGATTACTCGTATGACAATGGTAATTACATCGATTGCTAGTCGATAGGCGATAACACATACACACAATCGATAATCGATTGAGTAGTTTCACAATTTTTTAGCTAAACAGTTGTATAACTATATATATATATATCCAAATATATATACTTATATTCACCATATATTTATATATCTAGTTCTACATCAAATCACTGACTCAATTCATCAAATGATTCGACAAACAATCGATTTCTAACAAATCAAAAATGAAATTTTATCAACAAACCCAACTCGATATATCCAATAACCGTTCATATCTATATGTTTATATATACTTATATACATATGTATATGTGTACATTCCCGTTAATTCAGTATCGAATCAGATTCACATGATGTGCATGCTGATTACTGTTTCAATAACTAATTTTATCTCATTAAATAAGTTCATTAATTAATCGCAATTATTTTGGCGTTATCCATGCTACCAATTGCAAATCAATGTCTATGTAATTTTCTGTTCTTTCTGTATTCAATTCTGATTCGACATAACCTCAAACACCGTCAAAATTCCCAAAAAAAAATTATCGGACTAAATCAGAAACTCGTTTGAAATTTTCTTGAGTTGATTAATGTTTAACAAAATTTATGATTGCATGTGAGTTTAGTTAAAAACTTTGTTCAGAAATAACAGTAAATTTTACAAAATTATATCAAAATTCTAAAAAAAATTTAAGAAATCGAAAAAGCTAAATAGCAAAGAAGAAACATTAAAAAATATTCGGGTAATCGGGTTTTGAAAAGATTTTTTTTTTTTTTTTTTTTTTAATAATTGGTAACACTGCTAATCAAAAGTTATGGCCCAACAGTAATCAGACTTTTGTACAGAAATGCTTTTACACCAATTTTGTATACATTGACAAAAAAAAAAAAAAAAAAATTTGAAAACAAAAAATTAAAAAAAAAAAAACTAAGAAAACAATTTGAAATTTAAAATAACATAAAATGCAACCACCATTTCCAGACCCCTCTGACCAAAATAGGATCAGCACATTAACCATGGTCATCATTTTAACAGTTATCGTCAAATGTGTCTTCATTAGTTTTGCAACACTGGCCGTTTGCTACAGGTAGAGTACCAAGCAAGTCAACAATCGGTTCTACCGATCCTGCGAGCACACATACACACACACACGCACACACACAAACACTCACGCACACGTATACACACCAGACACACACACACATGTATACAAAAGAACACTAATACATGCGTAGCAGGAAAGCAGACTGCTAGGATTGATCAATGATTGACGTCAATAAAAACTAGTCCATCTATGGTTTTTTGTCAATCAAAATCATTTGCTGCATGCACCAAGGTCAAAGGTCAGACATAGCATATTCCCCTCTTTCTTTCACTCTCTCTCGCGCTATCTATCTTTCTCTCTTTCTTGCTCTATCTCTCTCATACTCTGTCTCTTTCTCACCTTTGGGGACACTGGGGAATTCCCCGTTTCTGATGTATCTGTTTACTGTCTGACCTTGGACTCTTCTTCGTGTGTATGTATGTGTGTATGTGTACGTGTGTTGTGTTTGTATGCATGTGCTCGCTTGTACATATATAGTGTTAACTCATTAACGTATGTACGTATACATGATGTACATACATACATCCATACATGCATACGTATGTTATGAGAAAGTTTTTGTTTTTTTTATTCCTTTTAATTTCATTTTGATCATGTGCCAATTTATAATTTTTGAAACGCTTTGTTAACATTTGCTGTACATACTATGTATACATACATCATGTGTACATAAATGCAAAAATGTACAAATTTTTTTGGTTTCATATTATCCTTTGTTGTTAAAATTTAGTATTTAAATGTTTGTCCGTATCTACATAGTTGCATACATGGTATGATGTACCTATGTACATACATGCATATATAGGCATATATGTATCTGTATCTGAATGTTGTTACTTGTTGTACTACTTGATGTACCAATATATCCGAGCGCTGGTTCATGCAGTAATCGTATCTGTGTTTTATTTACCATTCATATTTCGTATTCGTTTGTGTGCATATGTATGTATATATAAGTATATGTATTCATTTGCTAGAGAATTTTGTGCTGACATCGGTAACGGTATGTAACGTATACATACATACATATGTACATACATGCATTCTCGCTTGTATTCACCTTAGTACATACATACATAAATCTTATCACGATCTCTACTCACACTCACACTCATACTCACACAATCAACGCATTCAGCCGCATTCCTTTTCCCTTGACAACAACGCTCACACGCACACACACACACGCAAACACACACACAAGCGCACGCAAGCACAGACATGTCGCGTTTTTTATTTCAAAAAGGAAACATACTTCAAAATTTTCAGTGTTGCCAGCATTACAAGGGCTTAAATAAACTAAAAACGCCAAATGTAGCTTTTAAATAGCTAAAATGGCAACACTGTCCAGCACTGCGCTTTCAATCGAATTCCACAGAAAATGAACATTTTTCAAAGCATACTTTTCAGGGAGCTGCGTTCTTTACAAATGGCGCCCTCAAAAGTATGCTACAGTTGTGGAAGTCAATCGAAATGCGCTTAGTTTAAAGCCCCACGAAACTATTCTATTCATATAGTTACACTCTAGTCTGTAATACTTTTAAAATACAATAATAAATCGTTAAGAGGAACACAATAAGTTCTGTGCATATTACGTATACGCAGAAGTATACGTACAGGCAGGTGGATATGGCAGGTGCGCCTTTTGTTATAGAGATTGTCTTGCATAGCTTGGATTACCATTGTCATAGCCTGGGTGTTGCCGAAAATTCAAAAGAGAAAAACCAAAAAGACAAAAAAAAAAAGTTGAGTAGAAAATGCCGAGGCGCAACTGTGAGAATCGTTTGATTTCGGCTTCATTCGATGCATTTGTGGCCATACACACAACAACAACAACAACAATAGCAAACAAACACACACACACGTATGTATGTGTTTGTTTGACTTTGTGCCTTAGCGAGAGTTGCTACAAAAGTTGCCTATTGTTGTGTGCTGAGCTGTAAAACTTTTTTGTGACACCTCTTCCCCAACCTTCCCCTTCAAAAAAACAAAACAAAAATAGAAAAGAAAAGAAAAAATTTACAAAAAACCTTTAAAAAAACAACAATAATAGCATAGAAAAATCGTACAAAAATGTTATTTGTTTGCTTTGTTTTTTTTTTTCGGCTGAACCCACCCAACCAACTGCAATAATGATATCGACGACAACAAAAAAAAAAAAAAAAAAAAAACGCCTTCAACTTGATCCAAATATATATATTTATATATATGTGTACATATATATACATATATATATATATGGTATATAAACTAACTGTTAATATATTGCATATGCGTGTGTAAATATTAATGAAATGAAAACATCAACTACAACTACAACTACAACAACTACTACTACTACTACTACTACAACTACAACAACAACTACAACAACCATAAACACCAACTGGTATATCACAACGTAACGTAACGTATGCAAATCCAACAATAAAAAAATACAAAAAACAATGTTAAATAAAAAAAAAATACAAATAACTTAAAAAAAATACCAAAATATTATTGCTAAAAACTAACGCGGCGTCTGCATAATATTGTACATATATACCCCATCTATATGTATATAATATCTATGTAATCGCATTAATTTTTCCCTAAACACACATACACTCTCACACACACCTACACTCACACACTCACACACACATCTGTATCGAAACAAATGGCTAACAAAAAAATCTCGTATAGAGAACTACCACGGCTCAAATACAGTGTTCCTAGTCGGTGTTCTAATGTCAGTTGTAGGGTTCGTTTTTATAACATTCACCTTGATGGCATTGTGCTACAGGTCAGTTGTAGTACATAGAAACTTCTCCCTGTGTCTGAGGTTAGTTGAAAAGAAGTAATGAAAAAGCCAGCTCTAAATACAAAAACCAAAAAAAAACTACAAAAATACAAAAAAAAAAAAAAAAAACAAAAAATTACAAATTTATAAATTTTTACAAATTACAAAACAAACCAAAAAAAAAAATATATATATATACTAAATGTATATAAAAAAAACACTAACAAAAATCGAAAAAAAAAAAAAATGAACTCAAATATTTTGTTTATATATGTTTCGTTAAAGATTTTTCAATCATTTTCTTTATCTCAAAATGTTGTAGTATTTAGTACATAACTTATATGCACACACACACACACAGACACACATAGACCAATGTGTGTGTGTTTGTGTGCATGTATGTGTGTAGTAAGCATAGTCATTTCTGTTTTGAGTTTCGCTTTCAATTTCCATTTGAGAAACGCACACACATGCACATATAAACATTCAAAAAAGAAAAAAAATTTCAAAAAAATATATAAAATACTGTATATATATGTATGTATGTGCATGTATGTGCCTGTCTGTGCATGTATGTATGTATTCGATAACTGTAAATAGCTAGCTGATTCGCAATCAATACATGCATACATCACACACACATAGATTCTAATGCATGCACATACATTATGATTCATATTAACATACCAACACACACACACACATACATAGGTATATATGTATGTGTGAGTGTGTGTGTATGTGTAACTATTTCAATTTATCGCTTGTTGGCTTCCATTCTTCACTTACTTATTCTATACTTATTCACCAATTCCTGAAACACACACACACACACACACAAACGTACCTCAATATGTATGTACATACATGCCCATTACCTGTGTACATAGCTAGTGTATGTACATACATATTTTATACATCAGTTATGCATGAATTTGTTTGCGTGTGTTCAACACAGCGTTTCTCGCTAGTGACTAAACTAAATATCTTTGGTATAAAATACCGCATTCAGTTCATGCATACTATAAAACTATACAGACACACACACATACTCCCCAACACACACAGACTTGCACACACACACACACACACACACACACACACACACACACACACACACAGACGTCATGTACAGTTGCACCTGTATCATCCATTGTAATCAGAAGTAGCATCTAAAATTCACCATTTATTCCCGATGGCATTAAGCCCCACTCAAAGGTCAGACAATTTATTAATTACCATAAAAAATGTATTAAATTAATTTATTTCTTTTTTTTAATTAGAAATACTAGTAATAGGCACTTGTTAAAACCAGTCCCAAAATAAAGAAATTTTAGTAAATTTCGAATTGGAACATAATTAGGAAAATAACGATTGAACAAGACTGAAATCGATAATATGTTATCGATCTCCAATTTAACAGAATTGAAATCAATATTTTTTAACAGACTGAAGAAGATTTTAAAAGACTAAATTGGTTGAGAAAAGTTATCGATATCCAAATATCGATTAATATGTCTCCATATACCTTTCAAAGACTGAAATCGATTAAAAATATATCGTTTTTGCTTCAAAACCAAATTCTTTTATTTTTTTTAACTATTTCTAAAAGCGAAAAAAATATTTTAAATTACTCTTAAAATTTAACTGACTGAAATCGAAAAAAGTTATCGATTAATGCAGCACAAAGTAACGGTAATAGTTGTCAAAATCATACTCCAGCTCAATACCCTTTAGATAAAAGCAAATTAAAATTGAATAAGAATCTAAAATCGATCAAATTATCGATAACTTCGATAAATTAAACAAAAGAACTTATTTGCAACAAAAAATCGAAAATGAAAATTCTGAAAAAAGATTCCCTGCATGAACAAAACCGTTAGAGTTCCAGTTTCGAAAAATTCGAAAAATTTTAATCAAATAGGAAGCGATTGTAGTGATTAGTATTTAAATTTGAAATACACAAAGTACAACATAATTAAAATATTAACATGTGCATATTTATATTTTATTTAAATACTTTATTTAACTACATAGCCTATTTGGTTTTGTATTAGCATCAATTATTTTTGATTATTGTTAATGAGTGAAAAATCATGATAAGATTTGAAAACCAAAGGCCAAAAAAAAACAAGAAAAAAAAAACACTATATAGGCCAACCAAACAACAACAACAAAAACAACAACAAAAAAGAAAAACAAAAACAAACAAACCAGAAAAAAATAAACAAAAAAAAAAAGAAATAATGTCGATTGTGGTCAGCGTGTCGTGATTGTGATAATTGAATCGTGATCGTGATCGTGATCATGATCCAGATTTTGTGGTCTATTTTCATTACTACTTTTGTTCAGTTTAGTCTTCCTGAAAGTATCCAAATACAAAATACAATATACAAAATATAAATAACAAATAAACCAAAAACTTTATACTACTAAGCCATTAAAAAAAATAACCTACTTACATATATACTTACTATTAGCTAAAATGCCACATCATTTTTAAGAAACAAACTTAGTTACAGTCGCAAAACATAAGCACACACACACACACACACACACATACACACACATGTACACATATACACTCACACACAAGCATACACAATCGCACATACCCATAGTCGAGCAACATGTGTTAAACGGCCCTCGCTTACTTGCAGCCCAAAGCCTAAAACAAAAGGGGAAATAAGAAAAAAAAAAAAGATTTTTTGATATATTTTGCGTAGGTTGGGAGTCATTCAGCCTAATGATCTATGAATTGTTGTGTGCATAGGGCCCAACATAGATGAAACTGACTTTGAGTTATGGTGGTGCTTTCTGCTGAGAGAGCCAGCGATGTTCCGATTGAGCCGCCATTAAAGCCAATTTGTACTATATATATAATTGTACTATAAAAAATACAATATACACATGGAAAACATTGCAAATTCTACGTACTCTCCCTCTCTGTTTTCTTTGTGTACTATCGTATGTGCATCGATATTCGATATTAACAACACACACACACACACACACATACAAACCAAAACACTCTCACACACACACAATTAAATAACAGTTAACCCCATTTACTCATACATAATCCATTGTGATCCTATACGAATATTAAGGCTCCGTTCCCCCCGCATTCCACCAAAAAAAAAAAGAACAAACAACAACAATAACAACCGTATTCCGATACTGTGATAATTAAAAACGCGTCCTAAAAGTATGCTGTGAAATTTGTAACGCTTAGCAAAGAGTATGTAATTCAAGTGCGGCCTGAAAGTATGCTGCATAATTTTTTGAAAACCAGTTGTATGCAGTGAAAAATTTGATATGAGAGCCAAAACTTACATATGTATACATTTTTGATCGCATGCTATATTGTGACATGACATATGTATGTGTACAATACTACCTATGAAATGGACAGTGCACCCTGTTCTGTGCCCTGTGCTAATGAGATAGCTATGTGGATAAGCTCTGGAACTGTTGTATACGTTCATATATCACAAAACATACATATATTCGTATGAGAGCTTACATCAGCATATGTACAAATATCATGAATACATACATACACACATACGTGCAGTCATACACATGTAATACATGCATACATACAAATCGAATACCCTTTATATACATACACACACACACACACATGTACTTACATACATACATAAATGCATACATACATATGTATATATGTATGTTTGTCGTCCTTCTCTGTTACTTCACTCTCTTGTATGTATGTCTCATCCATGCTTGTCTCTCTCTCTCTCTCTCTCTCTTTTTCAAACACACACACACTCTCTCTCTCTCTCTCTTAATGTTTTTTTGTTCTTACTATCTGTCTATCTATCTATCTCTTTCACTAACTATCTTATTCTCATTTCGGTGTCTCAAAAACTTAAAACAAAAAAAAAAACAACTTCCCAACTGTGATTTATACCCTGGCAGCTCCAATTGTATGTATGTATCTATGTATGTGTGCACATACTTACTGTGTGTGCATGTGCGCGTGCTTGTGTGTGTGTGTGTGTATGTGTATGTGTTAGTGTGTTTGTATGTATGTATGTGTGTATGCGGCAGGTAAATGCAATCTTTCTCCCATTTTCCCAACCAAGAAATTTTAATTACACAAGGACATACACATACACTCTTCCACACACATACACCCCACACACTCTCACACACACACACACACACCTACACCACACCTGTCATCAACTAATTAAAATATATCGCAAATTATTTATTGTGTTTTGTGTTATGTCGTTGAGTGTTTGACAAAAAGTTTCATTGATGTTAGTCCCAAATTTCAAAACTTCGTCTCTGTCCATCTCTCTCTCTCTCTCTCACTATCTCTCTGTCTCTCTCTCTCTGTTTTTCACTCATACACGCATACTCTCGCTTTCTCGCTCTCTCTTTCTCTCTCTCTATCTGTCTCTCTTTCTCTTTTCTGTGTCTTTCAATCTATCTGTATCTGTATCTGTATCTTTTGTCTGGTATCCATTCATATTCATTCAAGAATGACTTCATTGTTAATGCATATTTTACATTAAAATCGATGTACATAATTTATACATATTAATTTACCTTTGATGATTTTTGAACGGCACATATTCAATGTATTCAGCTCGTATCTCGTACATAAAACCAATACATACACACATGTCCTGCTAAAAAATATTAAATTTCATTAAAATACAATTTAAATTTTATTAATTGTTGTACATAAAAACTGGGCGTGTCTGTATGTATTTGCATTTGGTATTTAAATTCTTTATGTGGCACTTAATTTTACTTTTCACAAAAAAAAAAAAAAAAAAAAAAAAAAAAAAAAAATTATACAAAAAGAAAACCACAAAAAAAGCAACAAAAACAAACAAAAAGAATTCTATTGCGAGCATTTTATTAATCAAGAATCTCATCATAACCTTTCGTTTCCCAACAACTACAACAACAACAACAACAACTACTACTACTACCTACTACTATTACTACTACTACAACAACTACAACAATAACAACAACTACAACAACCAAATTTTGTACGAACAACAACAAAACAACAACAACTACAAACAACAAACCAAAATCAATCAAAATCAAAATTAAACCAAATTAAATCAAAATCAAAATTTAAAAAAAAAATCAAATCAAATTAAAATCAAAATCAAAATCAAATCAAATGAAATCAAACAAATTTCTGTATGTACTTAACACACCTTGTGCCTTGTGTACACACACCCACATATCCATCTGTCTGTCTGTGTGTGCGTGTGTGTGTGTGTGTGTCGTGTCTTTGCATGTGTATGTGTCTGTGTCTGTGTCTGTGTCTACGTCTCTGATGATTCTGTGCGTGTTTGTCTACCTGTCTGTCTGTCTGCCTGTATGTGTGTATCTTTGTATGTGTGTGTGTGTTTGCGTGTGTGCGTGTGTGTGTTTGTGGGTGTGTGTATTTTGGGCGTACTTCACGCCTCATACACTTCCTATACAAAAAAAAAAAAAAAATTATAAAAAAAAAACATGTTTTATATGTATATTATCGTATCTTAAATCAATCAATCAATCAATCAACCAACCAATCAACGACCAATCAACAAATCAACCGATCAACCAAATCAACCATGCCTAAAAACGTATCCAAAATGATTTTGTGTATAAATCGAATATAAATCAAAAATCATTTACGCACCATTCAACGCTTCAATCAACTTCAATCAACTCAACTCAATTCAACCAAACCAAACTCAACTCAACTCAATCCAATTCAACATACTAAACATACAAATGCGTATATATAAATCCATATGTATATGCCTCCCCTATTTCTCTGTGTGTATATACGCAACAACCAAAATTTATATATATATATATATATATCTATATAAAAAATAATTACCCTAAAATCAAATCCCAACAATACCAAAAAATTCTAAATATTCTCAAATATAACGCATATACTATATATATAAAAATAAACAACAACAAATAAACCAAAACAAATTAAACAACTCTCGACGACGATATACGATATCTCGACATATATATACCGATATATATATATGTGTATGCATATATGATACATAGACGCAAGACAACCACCCTTAAGTACGATCCGCCCTTCTCAAAGAAACCGATACCAAAAGGATATGGCGGTGCAGCAACGGCCCCAAATCATCATTCCGTCGAGGAGGTCTCCCTAGATGGTTCCAGTAAATTGGTCTACGCCAATCAGGCGGGCTTCAGGTATAGTATAGCCATAGCATTATATCTCTATTCCATATTTAATGTGTACTTTATTCACTGTTTATTTAGGGATAAGAATCTACATGGACGTCGCTATACGACGGGCGGTGAGGATGATCAATCACATGCAGGTTAATATCGAAACATATTTATGTTGTACAAAAAAAACATTACTCGTTCTAACTCATGCGCTAGCGGACATAAATACTAAAAAAAATACCACAAAAATACTATAAAATATACCAAAAAAAAAAAAAAATACCAAAAATATACTTAACACATTTGATATGTATATCATATTGCTATGCATAGGTATACCAAGTACAAGTAATTGACGTTCTTATTAATATATATCTAGTATATACTAACAAACATACTAACATACTACACACACACACACACACATACACATATAAATCAGTGTCATTTGCCGTTACCCGTTTTACCGTTTAACCGTTTTGCAGCCACACAAAATACAGTTCAACATTGCTATTACATTAATTAATTAATTAATTAATTTGTAGCTATAAGTTAGTTTGCTTTATTTAAGTAAAAAATACTAAATTAACGGCTCCACTCGGGATGCTCTACTAAAGGCATTAAATTCAAACTCAGTAGGTCGTCAAGTTAAACTCAATTGAATTTTAAACTTAAAAGTTAGTTAAACACAGTAAATCACTTATAAATTATATATATTTTTATATATTTTTTTTAAACTTTATTAATTTAAAAAACATACAGAAAAATACCTTAACTAAATATTAGTAAATTTAAGTTTATTTTTCGCTTGATGCCTTAGAAAATGCTAAAGTAAAAGTTCTTCTTAAGTCTACAGTGTCCCCAAAGTCTTATTAAATGTAATTTATGTAATATGTATATAGAATATATACTTATATATATATTTTTGGTGGTCTATGTATTGTTCAAATTTATATATATATTTAGCAGTTAAAATTTAAATATAGTTTTAAGGTATTTTCGATGAAATTTTCAAGTTTATCATAAAGTATGTTTAATTTCTAGCTATAAAAATGGCGGGTTTTTTTTTTCTATATGTATAAAACGAGGAGTTTAGCTAGTGACTAAAGCATTTCCACACTTTCGTCACTGTATTTTGTACCCAATTCTGGAGTTTATCTCGAAAATATTCCTAAAACTGAAAGATTTTTGTACTCAACTTATAAAATCCCCTCTAAAAACTAGTGACGAAAGCATTTATTTCACTACATGCACATAGCTTTCGTCACTAGTCCAAAAAGTTAAAAAATTTCAAAAAAAAAAAAAAAAAAGTTAGTGAAATTGGAAATTTTTCAAAAATCAGCTCAGAAAATAAGTAATTAAGAAAAGCTTAAGAATAATGCGAGTGGTACCACTGTGCGGCACTCACAATCTTGCTCTCTCTCTCGCTCTGTCACTATCTCTGTTTCTTTCTCTCTCTCTCTCTTTCACTCTTTTTAACCGTCTCTTTCTGTGTATACGCTGAGCGGTCTCTGGTCACTCTGCTGTCTGACTGTACCACATTTGTATGTTCTTTTGCATGTACACGGAAAACACTTGACTTGACCGACTATTGATATACCCTACACCTAAACCGATTTCCGCCACACAGAGAAGGGTATACTGAAGAAACATGGCTATGGACTTGTGCACGGTGAGCAGCTGAAAGACAAATGGTGCGATGACAGTCAATCGGATAATCTTGAGCTTATCACCCAAGATGGCACACAGGCATCCACAATTGGTGGTGCTGCCGCCTCGGAGGTGGAACGTACACTGAAATCCCTAAATGGCTATCATGAGGATATACTGGAGGCGTTACGCAATGCGGCCTCACATCGTGGCACCGGCACTGGCAATACACCGGTCGGCAGTGGTAGTCTCAGTGAGGAAATGCTACGAAAAACTCTACAGGATTGTAGTAGTGCCCAATTGGGTTACTCGGCGGAGCCGTATAAGCGTACCAGTGGCTCGAAATCTAGTTCAAGGGAGAATATCTGCGATAGTGGTGCGGGTCATGCAATACTATTGGACGGCAGTGGTTCGGCACTCGGTGGTTTATCGCTGGGACCCGATTTGAGTGGTGTACGTGGTGGTATTGCCGGTGGCATCGGGGGTGGCATGTCGAATGCCATTGGACATGGTGGTGCTATGATGCATCATCATCGTTCACAGCATCAGTTGCATCAATCGGCTGGTTTGAGTTTGCAGCAGCAACAGCAACAGCAGCAGCAACAACAACAGCAACAGCAGCAACCAACCGATGAGGATGATGCACCATCGACTGGTCCATTGCGTATACGTAATCTGGAGGATCTGATACGTCAGCTGGAGCATCATTCATCGCGTCACATGAGTCCTAGTGGCTCGGAGGATATACGCATGTCGGAAACGGAGGCCGATCGGCACTATAGATTAGATAGTTCCGCCGCTTGTAGTGAGTCCTCGCAAGGGTTAGTTTCGATAACGATAACGATTATGTTTACGATAAAAAAAAAACTATATAATTATTCCTTAAAATTTCCCCTCAAAAATATTCCAAAACCAAACGCATCCGAGTTCCTTGTCCATCGATCAAGTCCGATAATCCCGATAAATACTGCTTATCATGCATAGGAATTACATTTATTTTGCATCTCTACAGTTACACAAACACTCACACACACACAGACACACACACACACACGAACACTCGTGTAAGTTGTTTTATATTAGCGTAGGATTTGCTGGTACTCGTACTCTCGTATACGTATACGTAATTTGTTGGATGTTTCAACATTTGCGATTCAACTGAGATGAACAAAATTAACAACTGCTTGTCTTATAACCGCAATAAGTTTTATTTGTACTCGTATTATCACCCAGTTCAATATATATCTATATATATCCTGATATCTGTAGCGCAATTGCTTCAATCTTTAATGGATTTAGCGTAAATTATATTCTGGCTTTAAACCATAATTCACAAAAAAACCAAAACATTTGCAGCCACAGGTGACACACCAACATACACACACACACACACTCATACACTCATACACTCACACACTCAGACACACACATACAGTCACTGACTCAGCATGTGTGCTGTTGTCCCTGTTTTTGCGGGGATCGCAGCGATTTGAACGGAACGACTTTAGCAAAAACGCAACTTTCTATTCGAATTTCTTGCAGGCTTCAGACTGGAATATCTTGTGTGATAAAGGTTGGTCTCCCCCAGGCGTTGCCACGCCCACAAAAAATACAAACTAACATAGCTTAAATCCTTAAATCAAGCAAATCAGGGAATCAATCCAAAAAAAATGAATACACCACTTCCTAGTCAGAGAGTTTAAAGTCAAAGAACAAAAGTCCACCCGACTATGCTATAAATAAATATACTATATATATATATAGAAGTATATATCATGCTATATCATCATCTGATCCAGTTTTCAGTTTACATAACACAAAAAAAAAATCTCCATTCTTTTCTTTTTTGAGTGAGTTTTCTAGCTTCGTCCTTGAGAACTTTGTATTGAAATCGGGTTTCTCGGTTCACTCGATCGTTGTCCTATATATCCTCACATTCCCAACATTATGGCTAAAACGAATGTTTTCTGTAATTGCATATCTCAAATCACTTTTTTTTTTCGTTTTTTTTTTCTTACATTTAAATTTTTTTTTTTTTTTTTTTTTTTTTTGTTGGCTTGTTTCTTTTGTTGTTGTGTGATCTTTTTTGTAATTGGATACAGCTCGAATCAGCAAGCAGCTCAATCTCAGAAAACCGCTACAATCCACCCGTCTTACAGCAGCCGTTGTCGGCCCCGCTCTGACGAGGACTCGCGCTTTGCCTATGGCGGACGTTATCGTCAGCCGGCGCCCACCGGACGCCATACAACGCATCAGTCGCATTCGCCGCATGCATTCGGCCATCATACACACCATTCGCACGCCCATGGACATGCCACACATGGCCCACACTCATCGCACCACTCGTCCCACACGCACCTGCATCAGGATGACGAGGGCATCTATGAGAGTGCCGATCATCATGACCGCGGAGCCCTCGATACGCGGCTCGATCCACAGGAGACGCCCGAGAGCGAAAGGTAAGTCTCTGTCTCATCATTTCCATTACCATCTCCGTCTCTTTCTCTCTATCACGCTCTCTCTCTCTCTCTCTCTCTCTCCCTCTCTTTGGCTATCACTCTCGCTCTTCCACACTGTAAGAAAAAGGATTGCTTCTTAAGTTTAAATGTTTTGAGTAAAGCTGCTCATAAATAATCGAAACAATCGAGTTTTATATCGTTTTTTATTGTTATGTAAATAAATGCTTTTTCGATTAATCGATGAGTATATTTTATTCACTGTACTTCGCTAAAATTGGAAATATTTTCAAAAAATTCAAGTTAATGAATAAAATATTGTATTGTTAGTGGTACTACAACTACTATATTTTTATCGATAAATCGATTATTTATCTGTATTTAATTTCAAATTAAATTACCAAGGAGCTCCACATGTGAAAGGCACAGCTTAATCTTTTTTTTGACAATCGATTAATCGATTAAGAACAAGAATTGATTAATCGTTTTTTTTTTTGCCTTTATATATTAAAATTCATATGATTTTTAAATTGAAAGTTCTTTTAATTTTATAATTTAATAACTCATGTTCTTGATTTAAGAAGCTACTCTTTTTTCTCAGTGTATTTGGTCAATCAATCTCTCTCCATCTCTTCAGCTCGCTCTTGTTCAGTTCCCTGCTAGCAATTACCTTCCCTAAAATCAGTATCATACTCAACCGCTCATCTGTCTATATATCATTCCGATATCATATCATTCTATTCTTTCTTTTTTCATAACTTTCTCACTTTTCGAACTTGATACTAGAAATTAAATGTACTTTTGTTGTCTGACTAGTTCCCAATCGATATGTAGTTACAATTTATAGCGAAAAACACAGTCCAGGTCTGTTTAAGTATCTCCCACTGATAACCCTTCCATAGCTGACTTCGTTTGCTGAAGTAACCTTGTAATCCTGATCTCAAAAGAGGGATCAATAGGCATCAAAAATCTAAACTTTCTCAGTCCCTTTAAGCGAATAACTCTTAGTTGATTCAAGTTTTCAGAATAAATTCACAATTTATATAGGATAACTTCCTCTTAAATCAGAGGAAATATATTTTTAGACATAATATCTTCAGATCTGAGAAGACTACCAAAATAGACTTCACTTGATACTGCGTAGAGCATCTAATGACAGTTCCTTGAGCAGTCCATTAACCAGTCCAGTCGAAGCTAGTCCAATCCAGTTTAGTTAGAGCTCAGTCTTATGTCAGTCCTTAGTCCCGATGAGCCCCCCTTGTGTTCTTACCATGTACCGTTGTTCCTGTTACGATTATTATTTTCTAGTGATGACTTTATTCAAGCTCAACAACAGTTAGCCCGGTGGGCGAGTGAGGATGTGGTATCCGTCGTGGTATTGGACCAGCCGCAATCCGGCACAATGTCGGATTCCCAACAATCCAGCGGCGTCGGGCCCATGTCGGGGGCTACAACAGCGAACAGCGTTATACACCATCAGCATCCGCACCAGCACCACGGCGATCATCATCAATCCTCCGCAGCGGCAGCACTGGCAGCCAGCAGCAACATCAGCAACAACAACAACAACAACAACAGCAGCAGTACTATAATGGGTATGGGAATCGTAGCAAATGGTATAAATGTAAGTCAGAGGGATTATTACCCCTCGCCACCCTCAACGGAGACGGAAAGCAGTGGAAGTGTTATCCAACCAACTATACGCCGCACGTTGCAATCACAATCGGTGGTAGACACAGCAGCCATAAGTCAACAACAATTGCAGCTCCATCAGTTGCAATTGCATCAGCATCAGCACCAACATCAGCAATATCAGCATCATCATCAGCAGCAGCAGCAGCAGCAGCAACAGCAGCAGCAGCAGCAACAGCAACAATCAGCCGATACCAGCAGCAGCAACAACAGTCAATCCGGTCAAATAATCGAGAATGGATGTTACCCGGAATATAAGCATTGACAGTTTAAACAACTTTAGCTTCAGCAGCACCAGCAGCAGCAACAACAACAACAACAACCGCTTTATACCCAACTGCAATACCTTTTTGGCAGCAATTGTTTCACTAAAGAACTGAGAGAGACAGGCAAGCATATATACTCTATATGATTCTAACAGATAAGATCAGTAGGTACACTCTTCAGCATATTCAGCATACAAACCTAGTTAAATGATACATACATACATACATGCATATTAACTTATACATACATACATACATACATACATACATACTTGCATACATACTATTTATTGCTCAAGCTGAGTAAGCATACATACATAAATGAAAAGTTAACGATGTAAACAGAATGAAAATCATATACACATACTATACGTACATCACTTACATCACGTACATCATACAGATTCATGCCATAGCTGGTTACTTATTGGATTTACATGTGAACCTAGTATATAAGCATTTTTTGATACATAAATTACAACAACAAGAAATTATGAAATGTATATAAACATAAGATGTACCTCAGACGTGCCACATCGGTGACGCCTGATTAGATTCGACCTAACCTAAGCCAAAACCGAACCGAACCTAACCTTAAATATGTAAGCACTTGCATATGCATGCATGCGATCTGGCAACTCTGCAACGTTGTACCGTTACCGTTACCATTACCATTTTACCGTTAGCCACGTTATCGATACCAATGATACCAAGCAAGTTAACCCAACATTTGAGCAAGTGTTGCCAACTAAACAAGAAATTTAAACGAAAAAAAAAAAACAGAATTTCCCCAAAGGTGATTTTATCTTGAAAAAAAAAAAAAAACAAAATTTTGTACATAAAAAACACACACAAAATCAAGTCGCGTTCAATACAACTTAGTATTAGGCTAAGGATCAGAGAAAGATCAATATATATATATATACATATATATGTATTTTATTTATCATCAATCCAGCTAATGATAATTCGTAGAGAAATGTACTTCAAAAACAAACTTTTGTCCCTGATTGGGTAAATTTTTATATACATACATATATATATGGTATATATATAACGACTGATAGACTTTTTCTGTTTTTTGATATTTTCTTTTTAAATACCAGAGAAAATATGTTTTGAATATGATTAAGATAATGATTAAAAAACACACAACACAAGCACCTGTAACAATAACAATTATAGTCATACCACTAAGTACTAAGAATACGCGATTGAATATGTTCATTCATGCAAAAGACCAGTTCTTTTTTTGCAGTGTTGTTGTTGAAATAGTTTTCTGATTTAATCTTGGTGTGTACACTAGTTAGTCCATTGATGATTAGTGACATATAGTTAGCTTAAGCATAAAGCACACTTATGAGACAGTTAAACCGATAAATCGATAAACCGACAAACCGATTAAAACGATTTCACAAAATATTTGTAAGCATAATAAGTGTGAAATGTTTATAAATGTTTAAATGTAGTTTATCAAAAGTCGGTGCTTGTTTAAATGTTGGGGGTACAAAATTGGAATGGAACCAAGTTTCATTAGTTAGTACACGAATTGATGGATATATAGTACCACATACTATACGTACATATATATGGAATACATAAGCATACAGCATCACATACAACATACACTAAACATAGCTAGTAGTAGTTCAAATTAGTTATAGACAGACGATCCAATAATTAGAACAAAACTGAGCGACAAAATTTCTAGAAAAACTTAATCAAGCAAAGCATGTAAGACCAACAAAATACCTATATAGTAAAGAGATAGATATTATAAATACGATTTCAATCTAAGAAATAAAAAGTCTCAACTGCGCCCACTTAATTGGTTCTAAGTGTCAATTAGAAAGTATGAGTAGCATAAATGTGGTGACTTCACGACACGGTAAGTTTCCTATAGAGCGAGACTTGCCAAATCCCCAACCATATTTTCCGTGTTCACTTGTCACTGATCACTGATCACTATTTTTCCACCTCGTTTCAATAAATCTATTTCGAATCTATGGTAGAAACGGCTCTTAGTTTAGATACATTTTTTTGTCTTATGCAGTCCACGTTGGGCGCCAATTTGGTCAAACGTTATTTCCTACAGCTTCTGGGCGTGAAGGGCTTTACTTTCTCTGGACATTTTTAAAAAGCATAATGTATTGGATGCCATTGATATTAGCGACTTTATCAAAGGTGATAATGGAAAGTGCCTTTGATGGTCTTCTCACAACCATTGTCCACTCTGACACTCTGGCTCAGATGGAATACAAATTTCACCAATTGATGCCACAGATGACAGATATAGACTGAGTTATGGCCCAATTTCGGGGGCTAGACTTTAATTTTTTTTTTTTTTGAGCAATATTTTGACAGAATTCCAGAGCGAAAGAGAGGAAGAGAAGGGAGGGAAGGAGGAAGAGAGAGATAGAAAAATCGATGTTGTCAAATTTCACATAGAGTTACCTATACCACAACGAAATTATAAAAAAAAAAAAAAAAATGCTTCAATTTTTGATCCCGTTTGTATTTATCAGACAACCCTAGATAGATAAATATGCCATGAATATATATATATCTGATGATACATATATATTGAAATGTGTGTAGTGTGTATGTATATGTATGAGGGGGCGTGTGTGTGTGTGTGTGTGTGAACAGAAAAAGTTTAAGAAGCACTCAAAAGTATTAAAAAAAAAGTATTCACCAACCAGTATCTATGTATGTGACACACCCACACACTCACACACACACACACACACAACGTAGAGCTACAGATTGTACATGTATGCATGCATATGCAAGTGTAGACAAAGAACTGGGTAGAGGTAGGGAAATCCCCTTCCCTGTTCCCAAAAAAATTTAAATTTAAGAAAATTGCAGAAAAAAAAAAATTTGTATTTGAAATTTGTGTAAGTAAAAAAAAAAAAATAAAATTAAATTTAAAAAAAAAATTGAAACTAGAATTTAATTGTTAAGAAATGATGTGACTCAAATGTATTGATGTATACGTATGTATGTATGTATGTATGCGCATACATACACGTCTAGCATTAATGAATACACATAGACTAAAGCTAAGTATGTAGACGAACTAAAATGTTAAGAATTAAATTTTTAAGTAAATTTCATAATGATATTGATATTGATATTGATTGGTTTTTATTGTGACACAAATTGCAGTCAGATGGCAACTGCTGATTATGATATTATCTAAGATAGATTGATTAAAGCTATTGTTATTTATATACGAGTATACACACAAACAAACACACACGCACACACACTCACACACAACCAAAAACACATACAAACAAAGCTACAGACATTTACTTAGACACTCGAGAGACAGCAAATGTTAGAATTGACAACATATACATATGTATGTACATATACATATATATACATACATGTATGTATGTATATATCTTATGTCTGTCTGAGTGTGTCCCGTGAAACATAAAAAACAAAAGAGACGTAAAGATATAAATAGGTTAATAAAATATTTGAAATAAATGGAAAAAACTAGAGAAACTAGCTAATTAAGTCAACGGTACACAGGAGATTTCTAAAATATGACAACAAAGAAACCAAAAAGTGAAAAAAAAAATAATAATGAATATGAAATTGAAATTGTAATGCAAAAAGAACAACCATTAAAATGTTAAATCTAGCGCTCAAAGAAACAGCAACTACAATAATACTTTGGATAAATAATAAAATAAAACAAGAATTTACAAAAGCCACTTACAGACATAGATGCAGATACAAACATGCAGATACATATATGCAGATACAGATACAGATACATAAAGCTTAGATTGCATACACAGCAGAAGCACACACACACACTCACTCACACTAACATACACTACTTTATGCACTTGTATGCAGCCGTAATGCAATGCTCGTATAGCTAAACTAACCACACACACACACACCCACACTCTCTCCCACACACACACACACTCTCTCCCACACACACACACTCTCTCCCACACACACACACTCTCTCCCACACACACTTAGTTCAATGATTACTTCAAAATCTATCAAATATCGCATATCAACAGTTTCAAATTCTTCAGATGATTCTTCGAAACAAGTAACCAAACTTCTGATATACAGGGTGACTCAAATTGTTTCATTTTCTATATTTCAAACTTTTATGAGGAAAACTTAACAAAACTTTAATGAGAGTAAAAATTAAGCCTACGAACTTGTAAAGACGACAACTTTTCTTGATCCAAAACTTTAGCAGTTTCGATCTCTATTTTTTAATTTTAAATAAAAAATTTTATTTTTTTGATCGTTTCTGAAAACTATTTTGAAATGAAATGCATATGAAACAGTAATACGCTTTTGAAAACAATTGTACAGTTTTAAAGTATCGATCATGTATGATCTATATATGATCTATAGTACTGTGAAACCTTTCTTCACAGTTATCCCTCACAAGCGAATGCCCTTCTGCTCTAATAAGCCGACGTATTAAGACAATTTTTCATAATCGGACACCACTTTTAAACGCAGAAAAATTCATTAGTAGTGTCCGCTTATGAGAGTTTCTACTCTAGTACGATCTTAACATAAACTGCCTGAATGTGTAATGAACTATCGAACACATTTTCAACGACTTTCGTTGATATATCTCAAAAAAACAAACTTTTTCCTACCAAATGTACATTTGCAAAGTACTATTTTGTATGGCAGCTATAAGATATAGCAGCCCGATCTTAACCAAAATTGGTTACTATGTGTAAGACTATCAAAAACACCTAAAGTGTGAGTTTGGTCAAGATATTTTGAAAAACTAAGTTATTTTCAAATTTACCCTTTGACTTTCAGTACAAATTTCCCCGGTAGCGCCTAACGGCTCAATGAAACGTGAACTTTTGAAAAACTTTCAAATTCGTATGTCTTTCTGCTTGAGTTGCGCGATGATCAGTGGGCGAAGTAAAAAAGAAGCGCTCAAATGATCAAATCAGAAGTTTGGTAAGAACCTAAGAACACAAGCTCATTAACACACTCAACACACACACAAGCTACACACCATAAAAAAATAAATTAAATAAACAAAAAATAAAATATATAAATAAAAAAAAAAAAAAAAAAAAAAAAAACACTCACACCGTATGTTTGTCAAGGAAAATTAGAAAAGCAACAATGTCGAAGAAGAGGATGAAAGAAGAAAAAATCCAAATGTTCATTATAATAAACTTTTTTGAAACAATTTCTAAAGAACTGTTAACTGTTAATACAATTAATAAATAAATAAAGATAAAAAGTAAAGAAAAAACCAAAAAAAAAAAAAAAAAAATAAACAAATTTAAACGAAATGCATAAGAAACCAAAAGAGAACGAAAGAAAAGAGAAAAAAGAGAACGAAAAATAACTGAATTGCAAATGGCTTCACAGCGATGACATTAATTGATGAAATATTGATGAAATTATGTACATAGGATACATACATACCGTGCATAAGAGTGTGTATGAGGCTGAGAAGAATTAAATAATTATAACTTAGCTCTAAGATGCCAATTGGATAATATGGTCTAAAATAATTTAAGCAAAAACAAGCATATAAAATAAAAAAAAACCAAAAAAAAAAAAAAAATACTAAAAATACAAACTGAGCATAATACCAGAAGCAGACAAGAGTAAAACCCAACAAAAAATACCAAAAAAAAAAAATTTAAAAAAACTGAATCCAAAAAAAAAAAACAGCCACTACATTAAAACCAATTAAAATTTATTACAAAATAAAATATGAAAGGAAAAAAAAAAAAAAAAAAAAACAAAGAAAAAGCGAAATCTATATGCGGATTTAGATCTTTTGATCTTCCACGAACAAGACACTATATAACAAACAGATTCAAAAGTAGATATTCATTAACACTAAAATGCATTCTACTCTATGAATGCGCTTTTCTCATTTGTTTCATCTCGAAACTTTTTGCTTTCCATCGAATTTTCCTCACTTTTTTCACCGTTTTCCATCATTTTCTTTCAACTTCACATCTTGATGTTGAGCTAACTGTAAGTATGTATTCTGATGTAACAAAACGATGCATGTACACAACATCAGACATCATAAGACACTTGTCATTTATTGCGTGCGCAGGGTTGCTATGCGAAATACCCTGTAAAAACCATACTAATGCACAGGCATACCAACTTATTTTTGCATTCAACTACGTATACGACTCCATACGAGTATTGACAAATTTTATACACACACCAAACACACACATACACACGCACCTACAGCAGCAAACACAACTTTTCTCTTTTAATTTCAACATAACCTCAATGTGAGGTTATGTACGCCTACAGCATTTTCCATTCATTTCACAATAAAAAAGAAAATAACATTATATTTTCAAGAACCCAAAAAAAAAAAACAAATTTGGAAGTAACTGGAACTCAGATGAAAACCGGTTTTGAAGCATCAGAAATATAAAAAAAAAAATAA
This sequence comes from Drosophila cardini, assembly GCA_018903735.1. Lineage (NCBI taxonomy): Eukaryota > Metazoa > Arthropoda > Insecta > Diptera > Drosophilidae > Drosophila > Drosophila cardini. Next base: position 3,022,292 of record JAEIGM010000010.1, read on the forward strand.
TTTTTAGCTGGAAAAATCAGCTCAGACACAGGGCTACTAAACTAGTTAGGATACCCTAAAGAATCGAAATATATACCTAATGACATCTTTTGTTCTACTTTCAGATACTATCGCTAAGAAATCGTATTGAGACGATCGTGAGCAACAGAAATGTAAAAAAAAAAAAAAATTAAAAAAAAGAGAAAAATAATTTTTTTTTTTTTTTTTGGCCATTGATGTGATAAGATTAATAACAATAGAACACACTATTTATTAAAAAATAAATTAAACACTTTTAATTAGTTTTCAATTGGTTTCTTAGCTCGTTTTGGAGCGATATTTACTCAACTTTTGGGTAAAGTTAACAATATTTTTGAAATTTCCAAGTCGAAGGTAGTAAAAAGTAGTGAAGAGATCACATTTGCTTCTAGAGCGAAGGAGTAAACTCTCTCTCTCTCTCTATCTCTCTCTCTTCCCCGGTGTATGTACATATGTATCCTTTGTTTCCTTTTATAAAAATCATAATTTATATAGTCTAATATATATGTATATGTGTATTTTGGATCCTTAAGTCGATCTGTTGAGGATATGCCACTACAGAGATGCCAAAATCAACTCAAATCGGATCGTATCGCATCGCAACAATGAATGAAACCCCAAATGAAGGAAAAGCGATTGATTAATTGAAAATCCCCCTGTGTTGATCACTTCAAACCAAAGAAAATACAAAGAGTTTATTGAATAAACGTACAAACAATTTATACATATGCTTAAAAAATGGACAAATTTATTGTGTATTTAATTTTGAACAGGGAGTATAAAGGTGAGTATGTGTTTTAGCTAATTTAAGATGAGTTCGTATTCGATCGGTAGTAGGATAAGTAGTAGATTTCTAACATATAGCACTATAAAGTCGACCCTTCTTTTAGCAAAGCAAATAAAATAAGTAAGACAGGCTAAAGTCGAGTGTGCCGACTGTAGAAGACCCCGTACTCATTTTAGTGTGCGTTTTTTCATACAAATCACCAATTTTCGTACAGACATTGCTATATCGACTCGGCTCTTGATGCTGAACAAGAATATATATACTTTATGGGATCGGAAACGCCTCCCACTACCTGTTATGCACATTTCACTTTTGACAAACCTGAGAGATCCCTGTACTCTTTTCGAGAACGGGCTCTTAGAAATCGTATGTTAAAGGACAAGGTATAAGTGACCTGCTTTCGTCACTAGTGCGCGCCAAGTGATAACAAAGTCGAGCAAACTCTCGCTCTCAGTGAGGAAGCGAAAAAGTGTGAGAGAGAGGCAGAGAGAGAGAGAGGGAGAGAGAGAGTAAATTAGAAGATGAACTTGACTGATAACTGTTTGGCATTGAATGTAAGCTGACAAACTGAACGTTATTGTGTTACACTATATATTCTATATGATCTATATGTTCTATATATATAACTATATTCTAAATAAAGCAAACAAAGAAAAATTTGCCAGCCGGACAATTGTTTTACCGTACGGTACGCAACTGCTTACAAAACAAATCGGTATCAATAGCTTTTTTTGCTGATTGTTCAAATTGATTAGTTCACACATGAACATATGTATATATATTTGTTATATAGGAACAAAAATTTGATAAAGTGTGCGATGTGATCATGTTCGTATTGATTATAAATTTCTCGTGATATTCACGTGTTCTCACTCAAGGCATCACAAGTCAGTCACTGGTCACAAGTTCGACTTATTGATGATCAACAATTGAGGCATCATTTAACCAGTCACAAATAAGTCTAAGACTTCAAATGGTGCAAACATTTTAATACCCTGGAATTTTATTAAAATTGTGTCACTATTTTTAATAGCTTTAATTGGATTACAGGGTATGAGCAAGGCTTAGATTATGTCGTTTAACCAGTCACAAAAACATCTAAGTTTAAAATGGTGGAATTGTTTTTATACCCTGGAATTTCATTAATATAGTTCCTCTATTTTTAATAGCTTTCTTTGAATTACAGGGTATGAATAAGGCTTTAAATTTGTCATTTAACCAGTCACAAAATACATAGTCTAAGACTAGGGAAATGGAATTTGTATACCCTGGAATATTTTGACAATTGATTTTTTATTATTTTAATAGATTTAATGTATTACAGGGTATGAGCAAGGCTTAAGTTCTGTAATGCTATAAAGTCCGAGCTTTAAAACGGTGCAAAAAATATACCCTGGAATAATTTTGAAGTTATTTTAAACTATTTGCAAGAAGCCTTTATTGGATTACAGGGTATGACTATGTTATGCTCACAAATAGACTAAGATTTTAAATGATATGATTTATCCAATGTTGATAAATTTGTATACCCTGGATTTTTATTAAAATTGTTTCATTATTTTTTAATGGATTACAGGGTATCAGCAAGGATAAGCTTATGCCCTTTAGGCAGTCACAAATAATCATAAGCCATAAAATGCCGGAGAACATAGTATACCCTAGAATTTTATGAAATTTAGTTGTCTATTTTCAAAGGCTTTCTGTAAGTTACAGGGTATTGGCCAATTAGTTCCTAAACATATTTCAATTTCCTTTGTTTGCCTAAACAACTTGTGTTCTCCCCAATTAAAGGGTATTCTGGGAGTGTTGTCTAGACTATCCATACGTCTGTCTTGTCTGTCTTTCCGGAAATGTCGTTTTATCGCCCTTGACAAATTTGTTGCGCTCTTTATTGTTTTGGGTTGTTGTACGGAACTAAGCACATGCTTAGCAGTTAGTCAATCAATCAATCAAACAGTCTGTCAGTCAGACAGTCAGTCAGTCAAACTAGTTAATTTCCTTTTTTCGCCCATTGCAAGTCATAGGGGCAAATTGTTGGAGTGACTTCGACTTAAGCCACAAAAGTCATATCAGCAATGAAGTTACTAATAAAAACTAAATAATCATTACTAATATAATTATTTTAGTCAGAAATATTACATTTTTTTTTTGGTTTTCACTTCGATTTTATATGAAAATCTTGAGGTGGATTTCTTGATTTTATTTGTCTATCTATCTCTGTCTTTCTGTCACTCTTTCTCTCTCTCTCTCTCTCTCTCTCTCTCTCTCTCTCTATCGTTCTGTAACTGCCTAACTGCCTGTAACTCTCTCATTCTATATTTGTCTCTATGTTTTTCTGTATTCCTCTCTCTTTTTGTCAGTCAGTCTGTCTGGCTTTTTCTCTCTCTCTCTGTCTTGCTGTCTGTCTGTTTGTCTCTCTCTCTCTTTCCGTCTATCTCTCTCTCTCTCCATCTGTATTTCTCTCTATCTGTACCCCTCTTACCATTTGTTTGTCTGTATTTCTGTCAGTCTGTCTCTCTCTCTCCGTATCTCTCTTTCTGTCTGACTGACTCTCTGTATCCCTCAGTCTCTCTGTCTGTCCCTGTCTCTCTCTGTCTGTCATTCTTTCTATTATACATTTTTCTGTAACCTCCTAACCCTGTCTCTTTTAAGCTTGTTTCCTCTTCGTGTTCTTAACCTTTGCTATCTTATCGTTGTTTTGTCCTCTCTCTCTCTCTCTTCCCTTTACACTTTAAGTTATTTAAAAATATTTTTGGCAAGTATCATAAAAATTGATCGATTTGAATATTCTCTTACCGTATAAATTCTTTCAAAACCTTCTAGTGTTTTTAAAAATGTCGTTTTTGAGTACTTCATTAACACTGTAATATTGGCCAAAGGGTTATTTCAAGCACAATGACCAAAATTCTAGTGCAAACAAAGCACTTATTGGAATCGAGTATCTATAAGGAATATATAGTCATGACTTTTGGTGAAGATGAACTGAACACCTTATTCGATTGTTTTACAAAAGCTTACTTTATATTCAATACCCTGTACAAATAACGATCAGGACTGATGTGTGGGGACTGAAGTGTTAGTTTGTCTCCGAGCTGTTGAAGCAATGAACAATCTTAAAATCAGCCATTTGCCCCAAAAGACCAGAAAAAAACCAAAACACTTTTTGAAATCAAAATCGTACAACTTTTCATTTATAAAATTGTCATTATTATATATATACTAAAACTGAACACTAATATGCAATTATATCTACTATAATTTTCAGTACTTTGTCATATTAAAAACTAGATATGAGCTCTACTTTTCGTCTGACATAATGAATACATAATTAATGAAGCTATCAAATTAATTATAATCATCAAAATATTGAAGTATCAAGACAAACGGTAACAGTTACGACTTGAGTATACCCTACAACCGGTAAATACTACAAAACCAGTTACTAACAATAGTTATTAACTACTTCGGAAATGTAGAACACTCATAAACTAACTATTTTAAGGTTATACTCATTAACCGCAAAACAAACTAAAAACTTTAACTAAGTATAACTAAGTATAACTTAACTATATAGTGAGTAAACGAAGAGCGCAAATTATATATAATATTCATTGATTACAATTTCATAAAAAATTCAAGAAGTTGAAAATTGTTGTAATAGAGCTTTATAGACTAGCAGATGCTCTGTTGTTTCTACTCTCTTCCAGTTAGCAAATCAAAAGATAGTTTTTATATATAGTTTATATAGGACTTGTCAAAATTTTCCAATAAGTTGAATTTATGTTCAAATTTCTTTATTTTCAAATCTGTTTTTAAATTTCAAATACCCTATAGTTCAAATTTAGCAAGTGACGTAAAAAACTTCATACAAAAAAAGTTCAAAAACTTAAATTTGGTTTAAAATTTTTTTTTAATGTTTGACTTACAAAAAACAGGGTTGTTATTAGCTGGAGACCAAGTTAAGCTTTTTTCATGTTCTATAAAACAAAAACTGATTTTTAAAGGGTATGAACGATACGTCAGGCAACTTATTGTTTAGATTCTATCCACCCTCAAAGCGACACATTTGGTGATTATTTATGTACACAACACCCAACCACCCACAAACACCAACACACACACAAGCATACACATAGTCATAAAAGTGTGTGCGTGTGTGGTAACATATGCCGTCACTGACCGAGCAACAAGTAAAAGTGACACATCAGGAAGCAAATGGAGAAACAACAACATGCAAATCCTAACGGCTTCTTCTTCTTCCTCTTACCATTTTATGTTCTTATTATCGATTCTTTAGTGTTGGTGGGAGAGAGTATTAATGTCTCGGGATAAATGGGGAGCCATACACACATACATGCATAGACATGCTTATTTAGACGAAACAAAAATTCAACACATTAAACTTAGCAAACGAGCGAGTTGACGAATGACTTTTTTATTTTCAATGTTTATTTCCATTTCAGTCTCTCAATGTCGCCATCTCCCAGTCTCCCCGTCTCTTTCTGTCTTCGCTGTTGATTGTTGTGTTTGGCAAATTGCTGAACATTTATTGCACTTATCAATTAAAAACTATGCACGAATAATTAAACAATTGTATACGAAAATATTTTAAATATTTTTAAATTCCCTCCACTATAATTACTTTTGAAGGATTTACAAGTCTTAAGTTTATTTCAAATAACTGTAAATAGACTAAAATTGGAATGATCTGGCAACATCAGGCATGTCTCCCAACTCGAAGATCTACAATAACAAAGCAACAAGTAACAAGTGCAGAGTTAGTGAGAGTGAGAGAGTGTATGCACATGATAGGGAGAGTAAGGAAGAGAGAGGCAAAGGCAAAAGAAGAGAGCGAGCGCGCGTTTGCGCAATTGAGTCGATGGATAAATGAAGTGAAAACAATGTGATGAAAACATGAAGCGCAGGCAGCAATGCACAATGCACATTGCATTAAGAGACCGACCATAAACGACGCTATTTCCAGCCATGGCCAAGACAAAGAACATGTACATGCACACATATAGTGTGTGTGAAAGCCATATGTTCATTTATTTGCGTGTGTGAGTGTGTGTATGCAAGCCTAAACAAAGAAACAAACGAGGAGCAGCAAAGTTCGCAGACACGTAATTAGCCAAGCAGCGAAAAGTCAACTGTGCTCTTAGTGTTACTGTTCTTATTGTTGTTGTCATCGTTTTGGGTTTGCATTTCCGACAAATGTGCAGTCACACTCACATTAACTGACCGGAGGAGCAGCAGGCGCGCTCTCTTTCTCGCTCACTTACTCTCTCTCTCAGCATTAGAACAGTTGCTTGCGATCTTGACACAAACTAACTTAGCGGAGACAGGCAGCGGGCTTTACAGTCACAAGTAGACACACACACATACACACGCACACACGCACAAAAACAAACACACCCACACAAATGTGCACAAACAAATGGAAACATACAAGCCTAAGCACAGAGGCTCTCTCTCTCTCTGTCGCTCTTCACTTTGCACTCTCACGCTCGCTCAGCCGTTCGTTCACTCTCTTTGGACAGCAGCAGGCAGGCAGGCGAGCAGGCAGACCAGGCTAAATCGACGGGCAAGTCAGTATCGATTGAACAGTCGCGCGTAACACATCGAACCGATGCGGAGAGCCCGGCTAGGCCCCCCACACCCCCGTTTGTAATAAATAGCGTTGCATGAAGCGACCACGCTAGCAAACGGCAAGAACACACTGAGAGCGACGGAGGCGGCGACAGTCAGTAGACAACAACAGTTCAGCCAGAACAGCTGGAAAATAAATCTACAAAAAAAAAAAAATTATAAAACTAGACCAATATCGCGCGTCTAAAGGAAGAAATTAAATAATCAAATTTCATTTGATAATTTTTTTTTTTTTTAAATATATAATTTCGTTCTACGTTCTACGCTACGCCAAAATGTGCCTTACAAATTTATAGAAGATAAGAAATAATTTTACTAAACACAACAACAACAGCAATTCGATAAAACAAAGCGGAAAGAAAAAAAGAAAAATAAGCAATAAAAAACAACAACAACAAAAAATACATGAACTAAAGTAAAAGAAAAGAAATAAATTAAATAAAAAACATACAAGAACAATCATTAGAATAACAAAGCGGCAAAGTAAATAAAGTATAAATAAATTTACAAATGTAAAAAGAACAACAACAACAACAACAACAACCTTGGCAGCAACTTAGAAAACCAAAACAACATATTTGACAAAATCACAAAAAATAGCAACAAAAAGAAACAACAACAACAAAACTAACACATTTTCAAAGCGTCGCAAATTTATTTCACTTTTTTACTATCCGTTTTCTACATTTTTTTTGCGTATTTTTTCGTGTGCGACAACAAAAATTAAAAAAATATTTTACAAAAATATAAATAAAAGAACACACACACACATACAAAATTCTACAAATACAACGAAAACGCGCTCCATAAAAATCTCCAAACCAAATCGCAAGCAGAGGGAAAGAAGGAAAAGAGAAGGCAAATAGGAGAGAGGCGAGAGGAAGAACAACGCAACGTTTGAAAATCAAAACAAAACTCGAAAACACACAAATATAAGAAAAGGCGCACAAAATCAAGTCAAAGAAGAAGAGGAAGAAGCAGCAGCAATAGCAACAGCTTGATAAATATCCATAATACGCGAGAGACAGACACACACACAGACAGACAGACAGGCACACATACACATTCACAGTCACATACCAATACACATACATATGGTATATATGCATTATATAGAAACGGCGCTATATATGCACATTTGACACCAAAGCAGAAACAAAAGCAGCGAAAAGAACAAAACACAAAAAACAAAAACAAGGAATCAGTCAACCAACTAAGTACTACAACAACAACAACAGCACCAACTACAACAAGAAGCAAAAGAGGAAGAGTAAATACAAACAGAACAATGACTACAAAACAACCAAGAAAAGTAGCACCCGATGGCGGCTGGGGCTGGGTCGCTTGCTTTGGCGTCAGTTTGGTTAATGTAAGTACACCTACCCCACCCCCTGCAGTTCCTTAAAAAAAAAATTACTGACCACACTATTAAACATTAATAATACTCCCAAATGAGACAAGTAAAATATTTAAAAGCGCAAAAGAAAATAAAAAAAAATTTATTTTTTTTTTTTTTTTTTATTTTGTTTGGGTTTTATAGTTCAGTTTGGGATAGGTTAGTTTTGCTTGCAAATTGTCCATTATATGGTGTTAGTCGTTAACTTGGTTACGATAAGATTTAGTGTACTATGACGATATAATAATAATACGGGTATATTGTCATTTTATTTTGTACTCTTATCTCTCATAAAAATCTAATTGTGAATGAAACTAATGCCAAACATCTGTTTTACTTGAATAACTCATCAACTCTAGTATATATACATTTTTTAGTTGCTCTATAAACAAGCTCTACTAAAGCTATAGATCAACAAGAGCTATATCAAATTTATTACATTAAATTTATTAATATATCTTTCAGTTGAAAGATTTTTGAAATTTATTTTGAATGAAAGATGGGGGGATATGACTCAATTCCAGATATAAATTCCAATATTTCTTTGAGTGGAATAAATCACATTAGTTTAAACATATACATAAATCGCTTTAAGAAATCTATTGAATTATTAGAATTCTAAAACAACTTGTTATATCTGTTATTACGGGTTAAATCGGTATTACTTATCAGCTTCTGATCAACTTTTCTCACTCAATCAATCATTATCTAATTAATGTCCGAGAGACTCAACTATATATTCATTCAGAAATTCTCAAAATCGTAATTGTAGTGGGCGCTACCAAATGGTTGATCGTTATTATCTGATTGTAATACCCAAAGTCAATGTACAACGGTAAATAAATATTGATAGACCCAAGTTGAACGATCGAATTCTTTATATACCCCGCAAATCGTATGTAAACAAATAATTCTTTTTGTTCATTTGTTTTTCTATTTTTTTTCTATGCAAATTTAAACCCTGTTATTAGAAGTTGATTCTATAATTCCATTTAATGTGTAGCGGTGAAATCAATCAAAATTATATCTGACTTCTTTTTCCGGTCGATGACAGGAAATACCCTGTACAGAAATCAAGATGAGTCGGCTAGACTAGCAAAAGTCTGCTTAATTGTCATAATCGTCCAGTCAGTTTATAATTTTATAGCGTTATGGATCGAATTACTATAGCTGTTATAGAAAAAATGGGTAAAAAATTAAAATATTTATGTATATAAAAAAGCTAAAAATTTTGCTAAACTAGTGTCACATTTATTTGGTACTTTTGGCACAAATTTTTTTTCATATTATATTGAAAAAATCGGTCAAGAAAACCGGTATAAACCCGTATTTTTTAATGATCTAACTCAACCAAATATATATAGCTAAATTAAAAACAATGTGTATAAAATATAGTCTAAATGGGTATATATTATAAGAGCTCTGTCAGGAACAATCGGTGGAAAACTTTGTTTTGCTAATGAAAGCTATGCAAATTTTATGACATACATATATTTACTATAATTTGAACAATGTACATGATAATTAGACCAAATCGAAATACTATATCATAAAGCTTACACTCGAACGATAAGATCAACACATTTTTTTGGGTTCTGACGACATGTCAAATATAAACTTTTCCTTTCTCTAAAAAGCTTTAAGCCAAGCACACCCTAAATCTTATATAAGAACCTATACAGGGTGTCTAAGCCAATGGTTCCTAACACATTGAAGCGCAGAAACGAAATTTTAGCAATACATTCCAACAATGAAAAGAAGAACAAAACAAATTGACGACAAAACGAAATGTAACAGAAAAGAGAACGAAAAAAAACCCCGATTAAAAGCCAGTTCAGATTTAAGATCAATATCAATAATTATTATACACAACATTTTTAAGGATTTTTAGGGAATTCCAGGGATTTGACAACGAGGATTAAGTAGGAAGTTATTTGAACTATTTTACTAGAGTAAGTCGTACCCAAGTCCCACACCCATAATTGCCTGGTAACAAGTCGAATTGATAAGATAATCTGTTTTTTTTTATGATGGTTCGTTGATTGGTTTAACACACACGCACACACCCTGCGAAATCTCGAGCGTTCTTTGACATTTTAATGCGCAAATTAAAATTTAAAACGCCTATAAAACTTAATTGGTGTCAAATTTAAAACGCGCTTTCAAAATTAAAACAAATACCAAAAAATACTGAAAACAATGAACGCACGTATCAATATTTATGTATTTTTATGGGCGTAACCCGATTAAACTAGTAAAAAATAACAAAGATTTATAGAGAATTAGGGAACTAAAGTGTGGGAGATAGAGAGAAACCAAAACATTACAGTTCTCATCACCGAAATCGTCATAAGCGATTGAATTGTTAGTATTTTTTTTTTTTTTTTTTTTTTTTGATAAAGCAAATCAGTCAGTTATATGACCAAGTTCAGTGTTCACTAATCACACTGCTTCTCGTTATCGTTTGCAACACTTGTTTAATCACTTTTAAATCATTTACGAGTCAAATTAGCAATTGAGCTAATGAAAATCTTACACAATCGTTCCAATCAAAGTGATAACAGCATTTCAAATCCAAAACAAAATAATTTAATAATGCTAAAATCCATAAATAATTCTAATTAATATCGAAATGTCGAGTACTCTTCACTTGAAAGAGCTTTAACATTAAATACTCCCAAAACCCAACCATAAAATCAATTTGGTAGTTATGTAAGAAGATGCCATAAATGCCTTTGAGCACGTGTTAAGTAGAATCCAATTTGTACACTGTTTATAGATCTTATCGCCATATGCTTTTTGGTCTAACATCGTGAGTTTGTCTATGGTGCTAACTGGAGACCAAAAAATAAACATTTTTCATTAATATTTGTACTGATATTTGCACAGACAGGCAGCAATTTGCTTACACGAAGAGCTAGAAATTGTGGGTTCTGGGGTTATACATAGTGTTACTATGATCGGATTGGTAGCTAACTGCAATAAAAAGTGACGTCAGAACATGTGACTGTCTGGTTATAAGAAAAGAAGTTCATGTTTTGTACAAAATCTATACCAAAACAAGTTAGAAAGGCTACAGTCGAGCGAACCGACTGTAAAAATCCGCGTACTCATTGTAGTGGGCGTTTTTTCATACAAATCGCCAATTTTCGACCGATTTTTCCTATGGGAGCTATGGGATATAGTTGTCCGATCCGTATCAAACTTGGTAAGGAGAGTTATATTGGCACCGCACATACAATGTGTGAATGTGGTCCCTGAAGCTTTAGCCGTTTCCAAGTTATGGTGTTATGAAAATTGTTTTTCACAATTTACTGGGCGGTAGGGGGCGTGCCCAAAATTGGCAATAAACTTGATCTACCTGACGCATAGACGGACTTTCATGCCAAATTTGTTGTCTCTAGCTCTTATAGTCTCTGAGATCTGGTGTTGATACGGACGGATATTGCTATATCTTTTCAACTGTTGATACTGATCAAGAATATATATACTTTATGGGATCGGAAATGCTTCCTTCTGCCTGTTACACACATTTCGCTTCTGACAAGCCTAATAGACCCCTGTACTCTTTTTAAGTACAGGGTCCAACAAACTAAAGAAAAAAAAAGTTACTGAACATTTTGGATTGAATTGGATCGGTTTGGATTTGGATTTGGTCAGTGCGCAAATTAAAATGCGAACTGCATTCTCTTGCAGGCAAGACAAAAGAACATGGATATATTTGAATAAACTATATAGTATAGTATATATATCATATATAGTACATTGGACAAATGTATTTTGTGAGCTCATCATATAATTGCAGCAATCAGCCAGAACAAAGCGGATTTCGTCAATTCTCTATGAATAAGTTATGTCAATTATACCAAATAAAAAAAAAGAAAGAAAATGTTTGAACTTAAAAAAGGAATAAACTAATAACTGTTAATTTTGATGATTTTAACCTTGAAGTTAAAACTTACACAACTCTCTGTAATACCAAAAAATCATATCATTTCTGTTTAAAGTTTTTCCATTATGAACTCTGGACTCATTGCTCAGTCACTTAGTCAATCAATCAATCAATCAATTGGTCTATCAGTCTACCCTTACGTAGTTCTATTATATTGATATGTAATATTTTAATTTATTCAAAGACCATGTTTTACTAATTGAACTAAAAGTTATATCAACACACACAAATGTTCAAACTATTACCAGATTCAAGTTGAGGGCCAATTGCCAAAAGGTTCGGGGGAGGGGGGAAAGAGGAGGTACGAGAAGGAAGGGAAATATTATATCTACTGTGTATTGTTTGTAAAACAAATTGAAAACTTAATCAAAGAAATTTCTGCGCACACTTTTGGACTTTGCTCGACTTTTTCTCCAACCGAGCGAACTTTTCCCTCTCTCTCTCTGTCTCTCTGTCTGTCTCTGTTTTCCCCTCGTTGGCCGACTGCTTGGGTATTTACTCGGAAATTATATCGATATGATTTGATTGTTTGTCTGTCCTCAATCCCCAGTTGTATTTCACTGTGGATTCAGTGTCAATAGCGTAAAATCGCACTGTCACCAGAAGTATTAAATAAAGTTTTCTAAACAAATTTGTTAAAAACATTAAATAGAGTCAAAATTTGAAGAGTGTTTCAATAATTTGTGTAACTGAAAGTATTTTCCATGTATTACAAAAGCATTTTAGCTACAAATTTGTATCTACATTGTAAACTGTGAAAATAAATAGCTTTCTAGACCTCGTACCCAAAAAGACTACAGGGGTCTATTAGGTTTGTCAGTAGCGAAAGTAGGAGGCAGTAGGGGACTTTCTCCATCCCATAAAGTATATATATATTCTAGATTAGCAATATCAGTCCATATAAACAGCTGAATCTCAGAGACTATAAGAGCTAGAAACACAAAATTTGGAATGAAAGTCCGTCTACTTCGCGAGCAGTTAAAGTTTATTTCAAATTGGTGTCACGCCCCCACCGTTCCCAAAATTGATGAAAAACCATTTTCAAAACACCATAACTTGGAAACGACTAGAGCTACCTAGACCAAATTCACACAATTTATAGATGTCATTATTAAAACTATCCCTACCAAGTTTGGTGCGGATCGAGCAACTATATCCTATAGCTCCTATAGAACAAATCGCTCGAAAACGCACACTAGAATGAGTACAGGGTCTTTTACAGTCGGTTCGCTCAACTGTAGCCTTTCTTACTTGTTTTTCCCACCATTACGTCAAGTTGTTGACACTTGGCTCAAAGTTTCTGTTTGAAGAACTGCGACTCTTGCTCTTAGCACACCCTCAAAACTCCCTTTCCCACTGATATAATGAGTTATCAAACTGATACAACAAATATCGCCATTGATTTGGTTTCCCGTTTTGGATTTGATTTTTATTTTAATATATAGTTTATTTTACTTTATTTTTTGTTGTTTTTTATTTTATTCATTTGCTATCGGCAATGGGTCTATTAACACCTTTGCACACTGTCAACGCTCGCAAAAATTGTCTCCAGGTTGGTTCTATGATGATGATAACCAACGGGGAATTAGCGTTGGGAAATCGAATCCAAAATTGTAGCCAAAACAAACAAATCGAGCGAATCGGCGGTAATTAAACCCACAATTGCCACATCATCTTAATGAATAGTTGTCATATTATTTATAGAATTCACCAGGGCACCAGAAATTCCCTCGTCACCCCCGATCTCGATCTCCTCGATCGAGTCGACACGACACAAAATTGCTCTCGATGAAGTCACAGAAAAGCAAATAAAAAAAATTTTGCAGTCAACTTGTTTATGTCGTTGTTGTGAGCAAAACAACAATTCATCCAAAACATGTACACATATATATATATATATTAAACGATTATAACCAGAAACAATGTTAATCACCGCTCTACTAAATATAAATTTAATTTAATCTTTCACTGTTATAATATATTCATTTTTAGTGTTATATTTCGTTGGGTACAAAATATATAGCACTGATTTAATAAATATTGATCTGGCCACATTTGTTTGCTGTTGATCTGGCAATGCTTGTAAACAATACCTGATCTTCATTCCATAGGTTTACAAATATCACTATGGGAGGGAAGATCAAGTAATTTACAGGCATTACTGAACAATTTTTAAATAATTTGCACCTTAACATCTGGCAACGTTGACGTATCGATTAAGCAAGGCTTGCTGAACACTTGATCTACATTCTGAAGGTTTCAAATGCATAACTTCGGAAGAAAAGATCAAGTATTGCACAAACATTGCTAAAATACAAAAACTTTTTCATCTGGCAACGCTAAACTTCTGTCATGTGTAAATCTGGCAACACCTGATCCAAAATTTTTTTTACTTGGGTAAAAAGATCCTATCATATACGACTATTTTGTTTATTATGAAAATTTCTGGCAACGCTGAACAAATTTGTATAATTGGTGGATCTGGCAATGCTTGTTTAGTACTTGATCAATATTCCAGAGAATTAAAACATCACTACGGGAAAAAGAACAAGTAATGACAAACATTACTAAAAGTGGAAAATCCACGACACTTGTTAAATTCTGGCAACGCTAATCTTCTCTGGCAATGCTGGTGTATCACTTGATCGACACTCCGAAAGTTTCAAACAATTACTTAAGGAATGAAGATCGAGTTATGCACAAACATTACAATTTGTACAATATGCATGTTATCTGGCAACGCCCAACACACAACTGGTTAATCTAAGAATGTCTGCGCCACACCCGATCTACATTCCGATTTAAAATATTACTTCAGGAAAGAAGATCGAATCAGACACAAACATTGCTATGTTTTCTAAGTATATGATATCTGGCAACGCTTAGCATGTAGAAATGATTATACTTGAAGTGTTAGATCTGGCAATGTTTGCAAAATACTTGATCTATATTCGATATCATAGCAGGAATAAGAGCAAGTAATTCACAAACTTTACTAGATATATAAAATGTAACAATATATTTTTAACTCTGGCAACGCTAGACTTGCTATAAAATGTTTGTTATATTTGAACTTGTTGATCTGGCAATGCTTGTATAAAAATTTAACTACATTCCCGAAGTTAAAAAAAAAACACTTCAGGAAAGAAGATCGAGTTATGCAAGCATTACTTAAACTTCTGGCAACGCTGAGCACATTTTTGAAATACATTGATCAGGCACTGCTTGTTTATTTATACTTAATATTTTCAAAATATTGAAAACCACTATGAACAAAAATAAGAAATTTACAACATTATGAAATATGGCAACGCTTAAAAAGTTGAACTGTTTGGAGACAATGCCTGTGTAATACCCGAGCAAGATTCCGAAGATTCCGAATTAAAAACTACTTCAGAAATGTCGCTCGAGCATAGCACAAACATTTATCTATAAATAAATATCTGGCAACGCTTAACATGTTTAAAAAAATTGAAATAAATGTTCTCCTAATGCTTGTTAAAAACTTGATCTAATTTCCAGAGAATTGTTTAAGTGCACAACAGGGAAAAAGAACAAGTAATTCACAACCATCAACAAAATACACATCTGGCAACGCTGAACATGTAGAATTCATTCGTAGCGAACTGACAATGCTTGTGCAAAACACGATCGACATTCCGGAAGTTTTTAAAGATTCACTTCTGAAATGAAGATCGAGTATTGCACAGTCATTAGCTATTAGGAACAATAAGATTGCATTTTGTAATTAGTATATGATCTGTGCACTTTGGTGACTTAGTTTCTATACATCAGTCAATCTGTCAATCAGTAGACATCCGTAATTTATGCCATAATTGCATTCGAAATTGAAGCTCATGTAGCGTCTTTCGTGCAGTCTTCATTTTACTGTGTAAATGAGACGCAATCAAATTATAAATGTCAATTTCAATTTGCATTTTTAGGTTGAGATTCTGAATAAATATACTATGTAAATGATACAAAATAAAAACTAATTTACATTATCTAACCTTGAGGTTTATCAACGGAATACATATACGTATATACATATATATTTTAATTCAAAAGGGAACTGGCTATTATTTGTTCCCCCAAAGTAACCCAATCTACTTTAGAAAAGCCATTAAAACTATCTGTATACAAATATCTGGTATATCCAGTTTATATATACAGTATATACTATATATAGTATCTGATACTGATTCTTGCAAGCGAACCAAAAACAAAACACAAAAAAATTACGTTTTGTTTGAAGCCCAAAAAGTGCAAAACATTTAATCAATAAATCCTTTAAGGACAAAAGCAGGAAATTGTGTTAGACCCTGTAGCTAAATGTTACAGAAACAAACACTGCGTATACTTGATAATGTGTATATTTAGCTTAAAACTATTTTTTGGTTACTGGCACATTGAAATCAACTTAATGCAGTATGTGGCAGCTTAACTACAGGGTCCATGACAATAAATTGTATTAAAACTGACTGTATCAGACCCTGTAACCTGACCCTGTACTCAAATTAGCTAAAGCAAACACTGCGTATACTTGATACAGACTTACTTCTAGTTGCTGACACTTCGAAAAGCCAAATACACTCTGTTTTGGCTACTAAAGCACAGGGTCTAATTAGGTAAACAGTGAAGATTGTTGTCTGCTCTATGAGAAATATTGAAGAAATTCTTTTTAAATGCTGTTAATAGGTGTGAAAAGTCACGATTTATATCGATCCATGTCAGCAATCAATTCTATTCTGATTTAATTTTATACGCAAAATCCATCAATTATTTATGACGAGTGTTTTTTTTTTATAGAAAGCTTATAGCTTTTAGCATAGAGATAAAAAATAAATTTATTTTTTTTTTATTTTGCAAACTGAATGATAAGCAAACAGTCTGTTCTCTAATCGGCTATGATTCAAGCGAGTCGCTACTAAACCCACTTGTAGAAATACAGCTTTAACCTAATAACAAAAAAAATAGGGTATCTTCTGTGCGAGGTACAAACAACACGCAGCTGTTTTTAAATTAAACAAATATCGATAAAATTAGCATTCACAAGTAAATGTTAAAAAAAAAAAAAATACAGAAGAAAAGAAATTGAAACTGCAGACAGAGAAGAGAAAAACATGTTGTTAATATAAATACACAACAATGGCCTAAAAGGATGCAGACAGTTAACGCATATTAACCAAAAGTGTGAGCCACATTTGATATAAAAAAAATAAAAACTAATGCCAAACTCACGAGCCAGACAGAAAGTGAGACAGAGAAAGAAGATCGTTGAGCAACAGTTCGTTCGCTTATTTATTTATTTTTTTTTTTTTGCTAACTTGGCTATAACAACAGCTGAGAGTAGCTAAACAGCTGGCCAAATGCCAGCACGTGCATAGCAATACCAAAGACGGAGAGCAAACGGTCTGCGTCTCTCTCTCTCCCTCACTCTGTCTGCCCCTCTGGCTCTCTTTTGCTCTTTAAAGCTGTTGCCAACTGCAATGAGTTTCAATCAATGTCAATAGTCAATGCACACAAGTGACGACAACACACCAGAATAACAACAACAACAATGGCTGGCCGTGTTGCCAATCAGGTTTTTTTCCCTCTCTCTCTTTTTCTCCTTTTTTTTTTTAATTTACTGCTGCAGCAGCATAACAATAGCAGTGCAGCTGATGCTGTTGCTGATCACGTGACTTTGTTGCAAGTGTTGTTGGTTTTTATTTTTTTTTTTTGTTATTCTCTTTTGTGTTTCCTGCTGCTGTGCGCTGCTGCGCCCCAAAACTAGTTTGCAGTCCAAACTGAATGGCTGTTTTAAGTATACACACACATACACTCGCATGGATACGCATGCATGTAACTGTACGCGTGTCTGTGTGAATCACATGATTGTGATCATGCGAAGTTCGAGTGAGTAAGTGAGAGCGAGAGAGCTCCTGCTCTCCCCCCGCATGTTCACCATACAGTCGATCTCCTTTCGCATTCACCCGTTCATGCGTTTAATTTGACTTGAGTTCAGTTGAGTTTTTGTTTTTATGGTCAACTGGCGGCGTCGCTTGAGAGTCGACATTTTAATTGAAATGTTTGACAGCACTACTACCCCACCTCCTTATCTCTTCTTTTCCCCCCAAGAGCCAAGCCAACCCCAAACACAGTCACACATATGTACATATCTGTATATGTATGCAGAGAAATGTACTTCACAGTTAATTGCCTCCAATTGCCACAACAAATTCAATTCAAATTTATTTACCATCGATCTTTACCGACAGTCGCACAAATGAACCGCATTTTTATTTTTTATTTAATTTTTTTATATTCTACCAGCCTCCCTCATTAAACACACAGAAAAACGCATTTTTCAATTAACGCAAATGAATTAAAAAAAAAAAGTTAATAATAAATTAAAAATAACAAACAAAAACAGCTACAAAATAATAACAATAATAATGAGAGATATCTCCGGAGGTCGCTCAAGTGTATTCAACAAACTCGTAAAAGTACAATGTGTAAATTTGCTTTTAATTATGAATAAGTCGAGACTTGTGCTAACTCCTCTCCCCCCCTTCCTCACACCATACATACACCCCATTCCCCCCCTTTGGGAGTTCGACGACAAAATATCCAAATATTGAACAACACAAAATGCCGTTGAACCGAGAAGTTTAATGGGAAAATCAAGTTCTGGGAAACTTGTAAGGGAAAAAAGAAGTCTTTGAATCTTAATTTGGTGTTGCCACCTCAAAGAAAACCATATGGCAGCTCTTTTATTTAAAAGCTAAAAGAGTACAAACATTTAAAAGAAGTTTTTTATCTAAAGAAATATATTTTAAGACTTTAATTGGTGTTGCCATCGAGGCAACCATCTGGCAACTCTTTTTTTTTTACTCTTAACTTTTATAGCTTAAATTGTCTTATAATTTATTTAAAAAAAAAGCTAAGTTCAATTTAGAACTAGCTGCTTCAAACGAACTTCAAATCTTCTAGTGTTGCCACCTACATATACTGATTTACTCTCGTACCTTATTCTTCAGACATTTGATATACAAATTGACTTATCAAATTCTTCAAGCAGAAACAAAAAAAAAGCTAAATTCTACAAAATAATTATCTGGTTTAAATCTTTACTTGGTGTTGCTGCTCAAGCAACCATCTGGCAACTCTGTGTTTTGATTCTTAACTTTAAAAATGTTGTTATAATTTACTTAAAAACACAAATTCAGTTAAGATTTAAACGAACTTCAAATATTCTCTTGGTGTTGCCACCTATGTATACTTAATTTACCCTCGTACCTTATTCTTCAGACATTTAATATATACAGAAATTGTCTTATCAATTACTTCAAACCAAAAAAATATAGGAAATAACTAAATTCAACCAAATAATTATCTGCTTTAAATCTTTACTTGGTGTTGCCACCCAAAGAATAGCCATATGGCAACTCGTTCCTTTGATTCTTACTTTATTTTCAATTTAAAGTTTAACTTTGTCTTATCAAATACTTAAGAAAAGCTAAATTTATCAAAATTATGAATGAAGAAACTTTATCACGTAAACGCGACACTTTTCTGTCTATAGTTAGGCACCCTAGAAAAAAACAGAGGTTAATATTCTACTTGAAATTTATTTTTAGCCGGAAATTAACGTGTATTCTTAGATCATCAATTATATTTAGACATATCCTTTGCGTGAGTTAACAAGAAAACACTTCATTCACTCGGTAAATAAAGTAAGTTAAATTTAGTACCAAAGAAGACCAAAAATGAAATGGATTAAAATCTACTCCAACTTTTTTAATACACATTTTGTTGAGTGATGAAAACGACAGCAAATTTAAATTCCACAAGAATAAAAAAAAAGCATAAAAATGCCAGGCAAAAGTTAATGGGAAATCAATAGAGACAACAACACGCAAAATGTGGACGACGATGACGTCGTGAATGACGAGCGAGGACAACACCAAGATTAATTTATGGCCAACAACAACAAAAACTTTGATGACGATGATACCTCGAAAATGCCTAGAAATTCACTGTCCACACAGGCGGCGACCGTCTGGAATCAAATATCGGGAAGTTGAGAATTTCAAATGGCCCCAAAAACGACGCGACGACGACGACGACGACAAAAATGATTATGCTGATGACAAACGACGACGTCATCGAGCCCCAAATGTTGATAAGGAAACAAATTGTTTATCTATGTATATATATATACATATATATAGACAGAAAAAAGTCTGTTGTTTTTTATATGTCAAATAACAAACTGTCTGCGAGGAAAAATACTCTAATGCCCATATCTTAGGCAGATATACTCGAAACAAGACAAAAGTTTAATAATAATTGAAAGAACACAATAGACCCCGATAACTGTATATATATTTCTTTTAGATCCCTCCCGACCACGTTGTCTACTCGTGTATGGTTGATTTGGGCCTGACCCCGCAGAGTAGTGTAGAGTATAACATGTGATTATATAGAAATATTTAGTCACGATCACGCATTATTTGCGTTATTACAAAGAATTTGCGTGTTTCCATTTGTATAAACGAAGAAATTTCTATTTCAATTCGAATTTTATTCAAATATGTTTATCATTAAGTTAAGAGAACTTCAATTTATGGCTAATGCCTGTCTAAGCACCAGTTTCTGTTTGAATTTTGACTCAGTTTCCATAAATTAATCAAGTAAATTCCATAAAATAGTTTAGTTTTGTCTGGGATTACTTTTAAATGCAGCTATCAGCTGTTCCTTAGGAAAAGCGTTCCTTGGAAAATCTCAAAAATATGTGAAAATATATTTGTTTCAAGAACTGGAAATTTGTGCAGAGTTGCCAGATGTATAGTACATTCTATACACACAGTTCGTGCCTCTAATCAAAAATATTAATTTGCTGAAAAATTGGGTATATTGTACAGGTAGCACCTGGATAATCCAAGACTTGGATAATTCGTTTTCCTCTATAATTCCTTTTTTTTTCGATCCCTTCAAAAATAGTCTAGTTAAACCAAGTAACCAAGTTTTACCTCAATAATACGTTAACCTCTATAATTGTTTTTGGGGTCCCCTGTAATATACCCTGCACTTTGGTTACTGTTGCTATAAACACCATTTGAAACCATTTTCTTGCCTTTGAGATCAAGAATATATATATAGTTTGTACAGTGTGCCACTTGTTTCTTTGAAGAAAACCCTGTATAATATTTGACGTGCAGTATATAAAAAACCCAACGACATGTGTAATAACAATAAGAGTAAGATTTAGTGAGCTTTGGTCACAAGCGTGTGTTTAAAATGGCCCAAACCATAAATTGGCAAACAGGCAATGGGCTAACAACGTGCCTGTCTCAATACACCCGAATTACGAGTTGGGTAATATTGTCTCAATATGCATAATGTAAATATACTATGTGCAAAATAATATATATATATATATATATATATATATATATTATTTTGCACATAGTATATTTATATATATATATATATATATATATATATATAGATATATATATATATAGATATATATATATATAGATATATATATATATATATATATATATATATATAAGTATATAGATTTTGGATTTTGACTATCGTTATAGGCGAACCGTGCAAATGTCACGTTAATTTCACGCAACTGAACAAACAAACGGCGAATACTTGTAAATTAGATTGGAAAATATTGCACAAATGTTAACAAATCATAAGGGAAAAAAAAAAAAAAAACCGTTTCGAGTTGTGCAAAATACACACACACAAACACACTCACACACACAGAAAGTGCAATACTCTGCACAATACTCAGCCCCACGACAACCCTATCACAACCCTACCCCGCTCCACACACACACACACCACTTGTCTCGTCATTTCTGTTGGTCGAACAAATCAGCAGCGCAAACAGAGGCAATAAATAGTATAAATCAAAAGCTGATTTAGAGCATTTGTCGATGGTTACGACCACACCACCCCCTTACCCCTCCCCCCCTCCACTCCACCCACCTTCGGGTGTGGGTAGGGTGGGTAGGGTTACGGGGAAGTGCCTCTTGCCAGCCCACTGCTGATTATCGAGTTTGTTTTTCATTTTTCGCTTTTGTTATTATTATTTGCCTTTTGCTGTTTTTCGCTAAAACTGTCGAAAAATAGCAAAGCTAATAACAAACAGAAACAGAAACACAAACTCAAATAAAAGAGAAAAATAAGAGTAAAAAAATTAATCATTAACCGTCACAATAGAAAATCTAATTTACAATCGGAAAATGTTACTTGACCAAACCAAGTTCGTTAAAACTATTTTCAATACAAGTTTTTACCCCAAATTCGGTGTGGAATTTTAATAAATTTATTTCTAACGGAAATAAAATAAAGTTGAAAGTATTTTTAACCTTTTTTAGGAATTTTAAGCAGTTTGCTTAAAATATAGCTATAGCTTTAAACTGTACAAATTTGATAAGAAACTTGGGGAAAAATTATAGAAATCATTATCTAAGAGAAGCAGAAAAGATAATTGGATATTACTTTAAAGAGTAATTTTTTGTGCAAAAGATATATATAAAAATATATTGCTTAAAATTGAGAAATTTTAGTTCAGAACTTGTATAACTAAAGTTTAAAGCCCTAGAGCAAAAAAATTTTTTTTTTATGTAAGAGCCGACTGGTCGACAATTTTCGACCGATTGGCTTACAGTATATGTATATAGGCTATAGTTGTCTGATTCAGACTAAAATTGGTAGAGATATTTAAAGTCATGATTGACTGAAATCGATCAATTCAAACTAAATTTTTTTGATACAAATCTTTTACTTGTCCTATGAAAGCTATAGGCTATACTTGTTCGATCCGGACCAGGCTAGTAACAATGGTAACATACACAATAATGTGTGAATATGGTTCCGATAGCTTAAGTAATATCAATGTTTTGGTGATGGGAAACAATTTAGAACTAACTTGATCTGTCTGACACATAAATGAATTTTCATACCAAATTTGGTGTCTCTAGCGCTTATAACCTCTAAGATCCAGGTGTTTAAACGGACGGACGGACGGACAGACGAAGGACATTGCCTGTTGATGCTGATCAAGAATATATGTAAATACTTTAAGGGGTCAGAGATGATTTCTTCTGATTGTTACGCACATATAGTTTCTGATAAACCTTATAGACCGCTGCACTCTTTTTGAGTACGGGGTCTGAAAATTGTTTTCAAATTTTAAGGAAAGGAAAATAAAACGAAAAGATCTCTTCAAAAAAGAAGAAGGTTAAATTTTTAAAGCCGACGCTGTCAATTGGAAGCCGTTTTGAAATATATAGATCAACGGAGATAAGATATTTGTAAAAAATGAGAACGCACATATATACTTATATATAATATATACAGTATATAATATAAGGGTTGAGGGGGAAGAGTATAATGTGCATGTACAAATCCATAATCAAACAAAAACGAATTGCTGCCGATAAGCAGACGAAGAGAGAGGGAAAACGAGAGAGGGGGTGTTTGTGGAAAAGTGTCGATTGACATTGAAATCAAAGTGCTGTCAATTAGAGTAGAAACTAGCCCCAAACAGCCAACAGCACTCAACACCCAACAATACACCCAATATATACCCGATATAACCCAACCACACCCAATACCAAACCCTCTAACTATTTGCTAGGCAACTAAATAACGAGCTCTACTATTTTTGGGGAGAGTTAATTTTTTTATTTACTCATTTTGGTAGTATAATCATTAAGCGAGCGCGTGTTGCTATTTTTTCTTGAGTTTTTTTAGCCCATTTCTAGTTTCAATTATGATTGCTGATAATTCAATTATCAAGCAATTAACGTATTGAATGAAGCGTCCATAAACAACGAGAGTCAACTTTGGACATGGCATATGGCTAAGAGAGGAGGGGGGAGGGGTGATAGGTAGTACTGGGTACTGGGAAAGGGGTACTACACCTACTAAACTACCTCTAAGTGAAATGAAAAGCAATACACGCGAATAATACACAAAAAAAAAAAATCAATAACAGCACAATCAATAATAATCGTTGCAAAAGCACAAATAAAGCACTTCACAAATCATCGTCATCATGAACGACAACAACAACAACGACAGCAACAACATCGAGTAGAGTAACAATATTCGATTACTAGCGTTTAAGGTTATAAATGACGAGTCGTAAAGTTAAACATTTTATATGTGAACACACACAATAAATACTTTCCTGAAATCCCAGTTGCAATAAATAATTTATGCTTTTTTTGTTTGTTTTTTGTTTCAAAACTCAATTAACAAAAAAACAAAGAGAAAGAAAAATTGCATATGTGCAGGCAACTGCGAAATTATTGTACTCTTCTTAAATATTTCAAAATTAAAACATGAAATCAAAAAAAAAATTAAGTAAAAAAAAAGTAGGAAAGTTAAGCGAGCCGACTATGAAATCATACAAATCCCCTATCTTTGACCGATTTGTCTTATGGGAGCTATAGGCTATAGTTGTCCGATCCGGACCAAATGTGTGAAGCATAGTGCACATACTATGTGAATTTTGTCACGATAGCTTCAGTCGTTTTCAAGTTATGGTGATTTAAAAGTAGTTTTTGGTGTGGTGGTCATCATTTTGTACAATTTGCGGGTGCGGTAAGGGGCATATCAACAAATTAAAATAAGCTTCATCTACCTGACATATAGACGGACTTTCATTCCAAATTTAATGGCTCTAGCTCTTGTAGTTTAAAAGATCCGGACTGACGAACATTGTTATATCGACTCGGCTGTTGACACAGATCAAGAATATATATAGTTTATGATGTCGGCCACGTCTCCTTTTACCTGTTACGCAAATTTTGCTTCAAACAAACCTAATAGACCCCTTTACTTTAATTTTGGGTACAGGGTCTAAATATCTATGTTTCCTAAATTGTTTAAAAATTGATTATTAAACAAAATTGGCTAAAAAGTTATAGCTACACTTAAGTTTAAGCTCACTACAGGGTAACTTGTAGTCGATACAACTTTACTACTGCATTCATTCTCAGATGAAACAATTTAAAATAATTTTCAATATTTTTTTAATTTTAAATTTAGTGCGCAGACTTGAATATAAACTAATAGGAGAGGGAAGTGGGAAAAGTCGACAGTAAAAGACCCTGTATACATGAACAATAGTATATTATACAATAAATTAAAATAAATTTGCCCAGAAAATATTCAATTGCAGCCGATTATACCAATTTAATGCTTGAAGACAGAACTTTAAGCCAAATTTAAAGTCTCTAGCTCTTATAGTCTTTGAGTTCATAATATCCCCAGACAGTTTTTTATGACTGTTCAGGAATATATATAATCCACTGCCTGTAACGCAACAACTCACTAGATATCCCAGCATAACACTGTAGTTTTTTGAAATACAGGGTGTCAAACTGAAAACTCAACGATTGAATACAAATGAATATTTGTCTACAAGGTTCCCCCAAGTCCCAAGACAGTCCGAGACAGTCAGACATGTAACTGATTTGCTGTTAGGTAGGGTGTATTACTTTTTCGAAAGACATAAAAATCATCAATCCATGGCATGATACAATGGAGGCCACTGAAGTCGAGTGGAATTAGAGGGTGTCTCGCAACACAAAATGTCGCAAAAAAAAAAAAACATCGAGTGCAGTTATATATCGCATTGATACTGACTTACATTCAGCACATACGTTGTGTAGATAGGGAAACAGGGTCTCTCTGTCCACTTAGTCAACCTTATCAATAGACGATTATATTGTAGCAAAAAACGATGACGTCATTGCATTAACTTTAACCAAGTCCCATTTCCAATCCCCATTTCGCTGATTATGATTTGTTTGACATGTGTTTTGTTGCTTTTTGATGATAAATCACGCGGTCACCAAAAACCCGATTAGCTTCAACAAATTGGCTTATATACGAACAAAAAAGGCTTAAGTAAATAAATAAAACACAACGAGGCCATAAATAACGCAGTGCCATAAAAGTAGGATGAGCCATTAGCTACCTGAACTAACTGCAGGGAAAAACAAACCGAGTTGGTTACAAAAAAAGTAAATTTAAGGGATTTGGCTTTAAAAAAGCTTTAAAAAAAAAAAGGAAGAATTTTTTATATCTATACAAAAAGCATTTAAAATTTAAATCTAACGGCTTTTGATATTTAAATTAAACTGAGAGCATTTCGTGCAGCATACTTTTAGGATGGCATAAAAAAAATGGCTTAATTTTTAAAATGCTACATTTTTAATAATTTTACTATTAGTTGATAAGATTTAAAACAGTTTCACTACTTAAATTTTATTCCTGTTGAGTATTAGCTGATGTAGTCTATTTATATTTATTAATAATCCTAATTCTCATAGCACTTACGAGCGTTTTATGTGTTCAATTTATGAGCCGACTTGACTTCACTTCAGTTCAGTTTAAAAGTCTGTAGTTTAACGTCCTTCCTTCTTTTTGACATCTGTAGAGTACTTTGGTGTGTAACAACTGTTTTCGGTTCCGGAAATTGGAAATTGCCAAATTTTGTGACTTTGTTTCTAAAATAAAAGTAGAATTAAATGTTAACAAAAACTCAAATTAGATTTAAATAAATCAATTTGAACTCAGCTCTTTACACTTTGTACTTTAAAGTTGTCAATATATTTCCCATATTTCTTCAAAGTCCTTCAAACTGCAGTATAAAGCTGTAAATGAAGTTAAAAAAAAGATTAGTATATTGGAAATGGAAAATTTCATCTACTTGACCTGAAAAATTTAAAGATATGTGCTTGTTTGATTTAAAAAAAGTTAAAAAGGCGAAACAATTAAGTAAAGATTGCTGTGGGAGAAGTTTTGATATTAGAAATTTTTAATGAAATTTAAATTATTCAACAAAAATTTTTTGCAGCATACTTTTAGGATGAAACAAAAATTGGCTTCATTTTAAAGCTGCTTCATTATCAAACAATTGTACTTTTAGTTAATGACGGCATCTACTCGAGTTAAACAAATTTTAGTTTAAATATACTATAGATAATGATAGACTTCTTTCCAAGATCAGCTTTATGTAACTCTACACTTCAGGTCAACAATTAAAGAATTTTATACTTACTTTTGTGCACAATTTAAAAAAATAAATTAAATATTAAATAATATATCAATTTCATGTTTTTTTTTGTCTCCACTTCACTTACAGTTGGCAACACGTTCCATAGAACCATCGTTTGGCTTGCTCTTTGGCGATACCCTAAAGGAGCTCGATGTGGGCACCACGGGAGCGGCTGTGATCATTAGTACCATGGATGTGTGCATGAACTTTTCGGGTTTGTTTGTGGGACCACTGCTAAAGGAATTCTCATACCGCAAAGTGGCCATAGCGGGATCATTGCTTTGTGGTTTGGGATTGGCACTAACATCACCGGCAACCACAATGGCCCACATACTGAGCACCTACAGTGTGATCAATGGCATTGGTGTGGGTCTTTCGACATCGGCGGCATTTGTGGCATTGAATCATTACTTTAAGCACAAGCGTGGCCAGGCAGTGGGTCTATCCATGGCGGGTACAGCAATGGGTATGCTAATAATGCCACAGCTGGTAAGGGTACTACTCGAGGGTTATGGCTTTCGGGGTGCGGTACTTTTATTAGCTGGCGTTGCATTGAATGCCACTGTTGGTTCCGTGCTGCTGCAGCCCGTCAAGTGGCACATGAAGGAGGAATTCGATGATGAGGAGCTCATGTGTATATCGGCGCTACCGACGCCACAGCCACAGATGACAACGCTACCAAGTGTTGGTGGCGGTAGTGTTGGTACTCCACCCACGCCCGCTTTCAAGGTGATCAAGGAGGATGGCAATGAGGAGGATGCACTACCCGAACTCAATACTCTGCTCTTTAACAAACATAATCCTCACAACGCGCATTCGATGCGGAAGAACTACTCCGAGATGGCAATGAATACGATGAACGGTTCCCGTTTGGGTTTAACCAAACGTCCGACATTTCCACGCATCATGTCCCTGGCGGGTGTTCAGTCTGCGGATGTGGGCAGCGGCAGCGGTGGTTATCCCTCCCAAGCGGAGGTCAATTCATCCATGCAGTTGCGTTGCCGCAAGGCTTCGGTTACCTCGAATCTATCCTATATGGATTTCACCGGTTCGATTCTTCAAGTCCATCTGAATACCGGTGACGATGAGTTTGAGCAGAATGATCGTGAGCTGCGACGAGTTGGCACCGCCACGGGCAGCATTCTAGGTGGTCATCGGGATAGTTTCATCAAAATGAAGCCCACAGAGCTGGAAAAGCAGACAGAACTCGCCGACGAGGAGGCCAAAAAGAATGCCAAGAAACAGGGTTTCTGGCGACGATTTGCCGATCTTCTCGATATTGCCATGTTGAAGGATAAAATGTTCCTCAATCTGCTCTTTGGTCTTTCCATTTTCTACGTTGCCGAGATGAACTTCAAAATGGTTACGCCCTTTTTCTTTGCCAATCTTGGATATAGCAAGGCCGATGTCGCCTATTGTCTATCGATAACAGCGATTACGGATATCGCTGCTAGAATTGTACTGCCGCCGATCTTCGATAGAACCACAATCAAGAAACGGACTATCTTTCTGGTATCCATCATATTTGTGGCACTCACGCGTTCCAGTAAGTGTAACCAAGAACATCAAGTTAAAGTGGAGTAAGCTAGACAGTAGAATACTAAGTAACTATATTTTATCATTTTTAGTTATGGCTGAGCAAACGGATTGGACACAACTGATGGTCTGGTTGTCCATCTGTGGTTTCTTCCGAGGCTCCGCGTTGAGCAACTTCACACTCACCGTCTCCGAATACTGCTCCCTGGAGAAGCTGCCCTCGGCCTTTGGTTGGCATCTGGTGGGCAAGGCACTGTTTGTGATATGCTTTGGACCATTGATTGGTGGGTGTAGTAAACAAATTAATTTGGACTTTTTCATCAATTTTAATTCCATTTTCTGTAGGTCTCATTCGTGATGTCACTGATAGTTATCCGGTTTGCATACATGCGCAGAGCGTTTGCATTATGATTTGTGCCTTTGCCTGGGGCATTGAGTATTTGGTGGAATTCATACAATCGCGTCGTCGCACCGCTGATGCAGCACAGTTACCCAATGCAACAGCAATGGATACCACAGCAACAACAGAAGCGACAACAGCAACTGGGACAGCAGCACCCCATGATGTTAAGCTGTAATATGGCCAAAGATCAAGAGAACAATTTGTTAGAAGATGCATACACACACACACACACACATTATCATATACTATATACATATATATATATCGGAAGAAAAGCATATACAACTCATTAACAAGCTAATACTTAAAAAGTTAGGGGTCTTCACAGTGGAAAGAGAACAAAAATCAATTTTAAGATCTTAACTCAATAAAAAGTTGATTTATTTTTATGTAAATCCAGTGAACACCCCTCACACCCCCTCCTTAATAACTGAGCTTAGTAACATTATTTTTTTTTTTTTGTATTTGTTTATAAAGAAAGTTGAAGAGAAGTTAAAGAAGAACAAGACGAACAAATAGATAAAAGAGAATTGCGTTTTCTTTACAACAAAATCAAAGGAAATAAACAAAAAATAAGCAAAATTGCGTTAAATTCTAAATATCATTTATAATTATTAGTAAATCGTCTTTATTATTATTATAACTATCATATTATTATAAAATTATTTTTTTTCTCCATTTTTGTGTTTCTTGAATGAACTTGTATGTGATAGTTCAAAGATAGTTAATAAGTTAGAAACTAGCGAATAATAAATAAAAAAAGCATTAAAAACAGTTTAAAACAATGGCATAACTAAACAGGCTTTAAAAATGCAAAATACAAAAAGAAATGTACCTTTAAAGCAACGATTAAACAAAATCCAACATATAAATAACTGGAATTGGAATTGAGATATAGAAATATCGGTTAGATCGATTTGATATGCCTATTTACACTAAATATACACGATATACTACTTTATTATATACATGTACTTACTTTATATAGACAGAAGCCAAGTTAAATGAACTGAATCAAATTGGAGGGCGGTTAAATAGGGAAAAGAAATGCCAACTGTAGTACGGAAGAAAGAGAGAGGTATAGAAAGGGATAGGGATAGTTGGAACAAACCCACCAGAGTAACAAAATGCAGAAGAAAGTGTTAATAATGCCAATAAAATGCCAGAAAACTCACAACTTTTGTCGAACTGGACATCACATAATCCTTTCGACACCCGAACCTTATTGGAAATTGCCTTATTGTAAGATAAAAAAAAACAAATTGACAACAAAAACGGAAAGCAATAAATTTTTTTGCTATACGACAAAATGCCATGACCAAATAAACTAAACAAAAAATGAATAAAAAAAAAACAATTAGTTTAAGCTTATATCAAATACAATTTAAGCAAAAGAAATGTATGGAGATCAAAATAGGTTCATTTTGTAGAGTGATCACTGTACAGTGTACACACCCACACACCTACACACACACACACACACATGTTTAGTACTAGCTCTTAGTTTGACAAATCCTTACAAATATGTAGGCATACAACCGACAGTATGTACTTAAGATTGAGATGATTAAGAATGTAGACCTGACTTTTTTTTCTATATATATAAACATATATATATACAACTATTTGTAGTTAATATAAAAAACAACTATATATATATATATATCTAGATAACAATGTAATCCTTTCGATATACATTGGCGATATTGTAGCCTTATTGTACATGCATACAGATGTATGTGTATGTGTAGTTCATAAACAATTGCATATATTTATATATACATATATCTATATATAGATGATATATTATCAAATTGAAATAAAGTGATATCAAAATATTAAACAAAATGTGAGTTGTTGTTTATTTTATTGAAAGATTTAAGGCCTAGCAAAGTTACTGATCACAAAGTTTGATCCGGATCGGATAACTATAGCCTACAGCTTCCATAGGACAAATCGGTCGAGAATTGGTGATTTATATGAAGACATATAGTTTAAGTTAAGCAATCGCAACTAAACTCACACATTATGTGTATGGTACCATTATAACAATCCTCACCAAGTTTGATCCAGATCGGACAACTATAGTCTATAGCTCCTATAGGACAAAAATGTCGAAAATTAGTGATTCGTATGGAAAAACGAGCACTAGAATAAGTACGGGGTCTTTTACAGTCGGCTCGCTCAACTGTAGATTTTCTCACTTGTTTCTCTATAAAATTGAATATATACATATTGGACTCGCAGTGTTTAGTGTTAAATTATTGAAATATTTAATGCATAAACTACTTTTGATACCCTTTCAGAGGGTTCATATATTGCTTTTGTCGCAAAGTTTGTAACGCATTGTAGGAGGCGTGGCCGAACCCATAAAGTATTATATTCTTGATCAGCATCAACAGCCGAGTCGATATAGCCATGTCCGTCTGTCTCTTTCGATGCGAACTAATCCCTAAGTTTTGAAGCTATCTTAATGAGACTTGTTTTTCTCTCTACTCGCACTACATATATTCAAATCGGCCAGATCGGACCACTATATCATAGAGCAATCAATTGAAAAAAAATGTCGTTGAGCTAAGTATCTCAACAAAAAGCCGTCTATGGGCAGTTAGTACCAAATACCATTCTTAAACCCAATTGCATTCAGATCGGACCACTATATCATAAAGCTGCCATAGGAACTATCTTTTGAAAATGCTTAGATTTAAAATTCAGTGTATATTAAGCGATTTCAACCAAATTCATGCAATACACATTTGCTATCATTCCCTATATGCTGACCCAAATTCTATGTAAATCGGACTACTATATCTATACTAGTCCGAAACTACTATACTACATGTTCTATGGGAACAATTGGTTAATCAAACCAAATAAATACAATATGCATGACTGACTACTTCAAGTTTCCGATTCGAAGTGAGTGATCCCTTGGAAAATCGGTAAAACCTCAGTTAACTTTAAGCTTATACTGTTATCTTTTCGTACACTTTAAATATAGTCTATGAAATTCCAACATGTTTGACACACCCAGACAGAATTTATTTCTATAATACCATAAAAAAAAGAAGAGTTAAAAAGCTTTTGCAATAAAGACTAAAATAAAGCATATAAAAACATTTTTTTTGGAGGTTTTAAGATTTGAAAAGTAGCAAACATAATATAGATAATGATAGATAAAGACTGCATAATCAAATTGGAACAATTACTGAGAATTACTAAACTGCAGCTGCTGACTGATATGACGGGAAGTAATTAAGTAAGTAATATTTCCGAGGAAATCGGAATGTACGCACGAAAAACTAGCAACAATAAGAACAACTATAGTTACAACTGTAATAGAAGATAAATCTTATTGTGCAAACATGGCGGAGATTGCTGTGACTTTGGGTACGATCATAAAAATTGGCGAGAAATGCAAATAGTTGTAAATGTTAGTTAGTAATGCGTGAAGTATAAATTTATAAATGTATAAATATAAATATAAAAGGATGAAGTAGCAGCAACACACGCGGACAATAAATCTCACGGGGATTATTCAAGAGTTGGATCGCAACTTTTGCCCCAAAACGATACTGTAGAAGCCCCCTCTCCCCTCTCTTCACCCTACCCACCACTAATTAATATAGGGCGTGGCACGGAAGCAGTAAAAAACAATTTCATACCAAGTAGCACACATCATGAGAGCCCATTAGTATAATCTTATCTATATCTTTTAGGGCTTAGATCTGCTGATGATCACAATAATAAAACTAATTGCTACTGTCAACTCGCAGTTACTGACAAAGTTGTTGCTTTTCTTGTCGCGAGATGCCAAGAAATTATGCAGAATATATCTAATCACTTACCGTCCAAGATTCAAGCTGTTAAGATGACGGTCGCAGCAACAGAAGTCGGCAAAAGTAAATCCTATAAACTGGTACCTCCCGATGGCGGCTGGGGAATACTAATCTGCATTGGCATGGCGCTTCCCTTCGTAAGAAAAAGAAAAAACAGGCAAAAATTACTAACAAAAAAATGGTTTGAAGCACGTGGAATCCTTAAGTTTAAGAGTACTTAGATGTTAGCTAAATTAAATAAAATTTAATGAAAAATTAATAAAAAAAAAAAAAAAAAAAAAAAGTGAATTTCCCAATTTTGAGTTGGCATATCTTAAGAATCCACATTGTTTCATTCTTCATCATTTTAAAACTTAATTGACATATTTTGTTTCAAGCATTAATGTGATCAGTCGATATCATACTTACCGTAATCATTTTCTAAGCATAACCAAAAAAAAAAAAAAAAAAAAAAAAAAAAAAAAAAAAAAAACATATACTCTTTGTAATCCAACCTATAACATTTGTATGATAAACTAAACCGACTTAAGTCGTAGGACATGACATCTATAACTATATTAAATAATCATTCATTCATTCAGTAAGTGAAGAACAGATGTAGTCCCAAGTGATACCTAAAACTACACCATACACTAATCTGAACTCAGATAACTATAACTTTAACTAAACAGACTTCAGTTTATACAAAAAGAAGTTTCCATGCAATACCATAACTTAACATATAGTAATCTGATCGTTTTCCACACCAAGTTTCATGTTGCCATGATGACAACTGATTCGACTTCTTGTCTACATACATGACTTGGATGTAGTACCTCTTGTTCAAGTGCCACTACCTATTTTAAGCTCAGTAATCCATCAAATTGTGTTACGAATACAGAAATTTATAAGATGTCTTACAGATTAGTGGATTGTCGGCACTGCCCTCGTTTGGTCTGGTCTTTGGGGACTTCCTAAAAAGCATTGGAGCAGAGACGAGTGCGATTGCGATCATCACGAGCACCTTCTTCTGTGCCATGAGCTTTGCGGGTTTGTTCTCCGGCTCGTTGTTCCGTAAATTTAGTGTACGTAGTGTTGGATTGACGGGAGGCATTCTGTATTTTGTGGGCACGGCACTGCAAACATTTGCCAGCACTACATGGCATCTGATCATCGCGTTCAGTTTGATACAGGGCATTGGATTTGGTCTTTGTATGCCTACCAGTTATACAACTTTTAACAATTACTTTGAGAAGAATCGGGTGATGTGGATGGGATTTGCCCAGACGCTGATTGGCCTCGGATCGATGGTTTATCCCATTGCCATGCAGAAGCTTTTGGAATGGTATGGCTTTCGTGGTTGCCTGCTGGTGCTCACTGCGATCAACGCACATGCCGTGCTGGGCATGCTTCTCATGCAACCCGTGGAGTGGCACATGAAGAAGGTGCCACTGTTGGAAGAGGAAACTCAACTGCAGCCAACGACGACCATAACCGTGCGTCCTCCGGTCGTAAATGTGCAGCCGGAGACGCCATTGACACCGATTCCTGAACTGGAATTTACTACGCCCTCGAATATTGTTCCTGCTCCTAATTCTCTGTCCGTTTCGCAACTCGGATCGCGTCGTGTTTCCCATGCCGAAGACCATGCACTGAAAGTGTCCAGTCGCTCCTCGAGCATCACCAGTCTGGGTAACTGGACGGGAGCGGTGGTCGTCACCGATGCATCGCCACAAATGATGCACAGCCTCCAGGCCTCGCGACGCCAATCAGTGATCAGTGATCAACCTGGTGCTCCTTCGGTCAAGCGAAGCTTTTGTGGCACAATTGTTGATTTTCTCGATCTGACGCTGCTCAAGCAACCCGTTTATGTCAACATTGTGCTGGGCATGACCTTTGCCCTTTACTCGGACATCACGTTCTTCACCATGCAGCCGACGTACCTCTTTGAACTCGGTTATACTAAGGTGAGTGGACTGAAAATAATAAATTAATAATTAATTAGAAATATAGTTCGAAAATTTTGGTTGGAATTTACTTGATCTTTGTCGAACTCCCAAAAAACGGGGAATTACTCTCTTAACCCCATAATGTTGGTGAAGAAACTGCTTATATACCAAAATAATTCCTAGACAATTGCACAGATCTGTTAAAACTTAGAAAAGTTTATTAATTCAATTGATTACTATTGTAATTCAAAGTTGTGCACATTTTTGAGCTTCAATTTTTTAAAACGTACATAACCTCAATTCACATAAAATTTGAGAACCACGTGGGTCGTACACAATGGTCATCTCACTCACACATACAAGAAAAAAAATACAAAATGGTGCGCCGTCAAATTTTTGACATTGATGACAGGTCTTAAAAATTTTAACCTAAAACACTTTACACTTCACTTCTAGAAGAATTTACTTTAAAGCATTTCAGCTTCAGAATTTTAATACTTTTTTGATTTCGTTTATAGCCATTTTCATAAATTTACATTACAACATTATTATTTCTTTTACCAAGAACACTTTTTAAACTGCTCTTCATTTTACTTAAACTGTTTGATTTTAAAAAACTGCTTATTACATCCAATTTCCACGGCAAAATTTTTTAAATTTTAAGATTTCACTTTTTTGAGTGTGTAAAGAATATGCTACTTCGCCTCTGTTCAAAAACTAAATGTCTTTTGTCACTTTTTAAGTTTTATTCAATTTGCACAAGCTTCGCTGCTAAGGCATCAAATTCGACTGACGTTTGCTACTGAAGTTTGCAGCGCTGCAGCCTGCAGTCAATACCTGCTTTAGTACGCCATTTTGTTGAAGTGCCAAATTTTGGCCGTATGCGCGCTATATTTGTCTCCCTTGCACGTACACGGCCAAAAGAGCCTTTAATTTCATATTTTCATTTACTTAAGATTTTTATGTAGAAAATAAATATATTTGTAATTAAGTGTGTACAATTTATGTATATACAGATACATTCAAATAAACCAAAAACGTTTTACTTGCCAGAAATATTAATTAAAAATTTTTAACATTTTTTTATATAACACAATATTAAATTAGCCATTTTTTAGTTTCCCTCACTGCACAAACTTTCTTATTTATGTTACTACAAAGCGATACACAAAACGTTCCTGTTTAATCATTTAAAAATATTCAAATTCTAAATGTTATTAAATTCTGTTTGTCACACAAAATTTACCGTCGACAGATCAAAAGCAACTGACTCGCTTGCTGCTCAAATTTGAAGCGCAGCACACTTACGCCATTTTGTTAACTTCGACAAGAAACTTTCTGCTGCGAAATGTGCACTATATAGTTGTCTCCCTCTTTCATGCGCACACAGCTGCGCCTGCGTACACGTTTGAAGTTTGAAAAAAAAGAACCGTTGCTTTTCGTCGTTGCCTTGTTACGTTTTTCTTCACAGACAACGTAAAATATTCATACAACTTACAGTTATTTGGATTTCACTGTTTTTTTTTCCAGGTAGACACTGCGACCATTATTGCCATCGGAGCCACAGCAGATTTATTATCACGAATATTTTTGTCAATTACTGCAATTTTTATTCAAGTCCCCGCGCGTTATATTTATTTAAGTGGAGCACTTTTTACGCTCATTGTGCGATTTGGTATGTTGAAGGGATTTTTTTAAACGAATAATTAATAAGTTTAATTTTTTTCACCTCAGCTTTTGATGGCATCACCGATTTCAAGGAAATGGCCTTAATCACAGGCTGTCTAGGCTTTCTGCGCACTTGGATACATGTGCCGTTGCCTTTGGTGCTGGCCGATTATTTGCCAAAGGAACGGTATGTTATCGATGACAAGCAAACAAAAAAAAAATTAATTCACATCGGTTACTTTTTTTTTGCAGATTTGCCAGTGGGTACGGCTTATTTATGTTCACACAGGGTAACGGCATGTTCTTGGTGGGTCCAATCGTTGGTTATATACGCGATCGCACACAAGACTATATATTGGTATTCCATATACTAAACGTATTTATGGCTCTCTGTGCGGTGCCATGGGCAATTGAAGTTCTGTTTGTCAAATTTCGTCGGCGCAGCAAACTTGAACGCGACAATGTTGGCGAGCTTAGCAATGGCAACGGTGCAGTCGTCCACTAAAGCCAATTACAGTATTTTAATTGTATTAATTAATTCAGTTTGACAACAACAAATAAAGAGCAACTAAGCACAAATATATACACACGAAAAACTTTGAAGTTCTGATTTTGCACATTGAATAGTTTGGCGCTCTGAAGATGGCAGTTGAGTTACTAAAAATATCGATTGTTGCATGACTCGGGCGATACTTGAGTCACTGTTACTTAGCACACAAGTATTCGTCGCCGAGTTGAAAAGGTCCCACCCAGTAACTGCTATTTTTAATATGTTAACTGTGTTAATTTACTTTATGTGATGCATATTTATTATATAAAATGTACTTACAATTATTTTTGAAAAACATTCAGTAATTATTTGTAACTGTCCCTTTTCGATAGCGAACACACAAAAATCTCTTCAAAGCATTCAGCTTTTAAGCGTATGCATAGCCAAACAGCTGTTGTCAGCGCTGTGCTATGGTCACACTGGCAGTACACATCATATTTGTTTTGCTTGTTTCTTTTGTGCCCCACTTACATTTGCAGCACTCTCTACCCCCTCCACCCGCCAAAGCAAATTCCCCGCCCGCCAACAAACGCGAGCAGAAAAACACAAACAATTAGGAAAAAAAGAAACAATAAACAGGTGAACAAATGGTATTGCAACAAATTAAAATGCTGCTGCTGGGCATTATAACGCTCTGCCGGCGTGCGCTCTGCTGTTTCTCGCGTCGCCGCAAGCTCAGCCACGCGAACAACGATCAACTGCAGGCGGTAATGATTGGCGGTGATTTTGCAACAACAACAACAACAAAAGCAGGAGCAACAACAAATGCGAATAGCAGAGAACGTGACTGGAATTCCTGGGACGACAGTCCACGTACCGTCGAGGAACACATCGAACAGTATCGCCAGCGCATGGCACAACCGCCCACGCCGCCCAAGGAGGAGCCGGAGCCGGATTTCTTTAGCGTAAGTCGGATAACTAGATAAATAAATATAGATTTTAATACTCCTCTTCTGTACAGGAACTGACACCGGATATTAAGCCGCAGATGAAGTATTACCTGGATGCGACGTCCACGACGACGGCGCCAACGGATTTCTCAAGACTGAAAGCCCAAGACGTAGTACCCATTAGCGCTAATGTAAGCAGACTATATATATACTATATATAAATCAGATATATAGTGCTATTTTTCTTCTGGTAGGCCGATTTGGAGGATTGGGTGGATGACAATGCCGGCGGCTGGGAGGAGCTGGACAGCTCACAGACCAAGCAAATGATACGCGATAAGCGTCGCGAGTTGCGTCACCAGCGACAACAGCTGGAGAGACCCTCGCTGCCGTCACCAGCGGGAATTGGTGCACAGCGGATTAGCGATGTGCAGCGACTGACGTAGTCCACAATTTTGACATCGACATTCCATAACTTCTAGTTAACAATTGGCCCTAGTTTAATATGTATCCTTTCGCCCCCGCCTCCTACCACGCCTGCTGTCACGCTCTGTCCTGTCGACACTGCTGCCAACACGCCTTCTACGCCCACGTCCACGCCCACTCTTGTGTTTGTTTGGCCTCAATCATAAAACAAATTATAATTATTACAATAATAATAACAAAAACAACAAAAAAGAGACAAATGCAGCGTTGCGTTTCACTCGCACTTGCTGCACACACTGTTGCTGTCCCCCTTCCGATGTCGTATACTTCGGCGCTGTCAACGTCGCTGTCGCCATCGTTTTAACCGTTGCTTTTGCTGCCCTCGTCGCTGTCGTTGCAAGCCGTCGTCTCTTCCCCATCGCCTTCGCTGCCACCTCCACTGTTCCTGTTACCTTCGCTGCCGTCGTTGCCGCCATCGCTGCGCTCGTCGCCTTCGCTGCCTTCGTCTTCATCTCTCTCTCTCTTTCGTCTTCGCTGCCGCCGTCTACGCTTACTGCGTCGCCCTCGCTGCACTCGTCGCATCGCTGTCATCGTCGTCTCTGCTGGCAGCGCTGCAACAGTCGCTATTTCCGTTGCGATCGCTGTCACTGTCGCCTGCTTTGCAGCATACCCTTTGCTGCTGCAGTCGCCGTCTCTGCTATCGTCACTGCTGCTTTTTCTGCCTTCGTCTTCATCTCTCTCTCCATCGCCTGCGCTGCTCTCTCGCCGTCTCTGCTACCACTACTGCCACCGCCTCTCACTGAGTTCGCTGTCGCCACGATTTCCAGCCTCCAACGCTGCTGACGTCGTCGCTGTCCCCGTCGCTTTTGCTGCCTCCTTTGCAGTCGCCGTCGCTGCCTCTCTACTTTCGTTCCCTTCGCCTTTGTTACCCCCTTCCCCTACCCCTCCCCTCCACAATCACTTCCTGAGCCAATGCGGTTAGATTGCCCAATCTTGGCCAGTGCCACGCCTCACTGGCCACAGTCTCTGACATAAATAGACCAAGTGCCGTCCACTGGGATGCATTTGGTGGTGGTGACTATCAAAATGCTGCTGCTGCTGTTACTCTTCGCTGCGGTCGCTGGCTATGATGGCAGCGTCAACTATTGGCAAGCCTTTGGGCCAGGACAGCTGCTCCAACGCTTGGATGCGATCACATCAGTTGGGGGATCCCACCCAGCGGGAAAGCAGGAACAGCAGCAACTACTGCCGGCGCAGTCTCGAGTCCATGACTATGTCGATGATGGAGAAGGAGAAGAAGTGGATGATGAAGTGGAAACCCATGGTGAAGTGGAGTCCCATGATGATGAAGTGGAGTCCCATGATGATGAAGTGGATCTCCAAGATGTAGGCGACGAACTGGACGATGTGGATGACGTGGCGCTTGTGGACAGCGCTGAGGGTCATTCTGGCGAGGATTACGAGCATAACTATGAGCACTTCGTGCGTGAGTACTTCGATCGTGTCACGGATGGCGATGACGCCGTCGATGCACGCGGGGACTACGACGACAGTTTGGAGACCCAAGCAGAGGCCACCAATTTGCAGCGACAGCGGAGACCCAAGATCAAGCAGCAGCTGCACACCCAAGTACCCCAAACGACCAAGGGATACAGGGCAGCCAGGCTGTCCAAGCTACCCCGTGTACCCCCGGCCAAGACAGGGCCGGGAGACACGCCCACTGCCACGGCCACACCAAAGTCGCGGAAGGAGAAGCCGCAGAAGTCACGTGCCCAGTTCACGGAGCAGGTGACCACCGCCAAGCGGAACTTCAAGCGTGCTCGACTTCTAAAATCCCAGCTACCGTCCAAAACGGACGGACGTTCCCCGCCAGTGCCTAAACCGCTGGTCTACGTGGATCGCAAGGTGCGCGTTCTTCATGTACCACGACACACTGTACGACGCGTGTCCACCTTCAGAATATAAAGAAGTCTCCGGATGCGTTCCTAATCCTTAAATCATTTTTTTTTTTAATTTTTAAATTAAGCAAACTTTTTTTTTAATCATTTGCAAATAAAAGACATTTTTTAAAGGAATATCAAGTTTGTAGCTCTTTTCGTTTAGTAGTCACGCTGATCAGGCAGAGCCAGGAGGTCCACATTGTATGTATGCAGTAAGTGTAGGAACTAGCGATAACCAGACACGATTTTTAGGGTAATTTCAATGTCTTAGTTCTTATCGTTTAGTAGCCACTCTGATCAGGCAGAGGAAGAAGACTTACCTACTTAGTACGTGTGTAGAAAGTGTAGGAACTAGCGATAACCAGACACATTTTTAAATCTATATCAAATGCTCAGCTTCGTAGCTCTTGTCGCTTGGCAGCTATTGTGATCAGACAGAAGGCAGACTACTCTATATAGCTAGTGACGAAAGCGTTGCAATCTAAATGTATAAAAACTCTACAAATTTCAATCTCAAAGCTCTTTAAATGCACGACTTAAGAATTTTTAAGTAGTCACTAGAAATTTAAATCTTCTAGTTCTTATCGTTTAGTACCCACGACTAAAGACTATTCAGAACTGTTAAGAAGTTTCACTCTTCTAGCTCTTATCGTTTAGTAGCCATCATAATAGACTTTTTCAGTACTCACTGGAAATTTTAGTATCTAAGCTCATATAGTTCAGTAGCCACGTTGATCAGGCAGGAAAAAAGAGTATAGAAGTTTAGCTTCAAATTTTTGGTACAAACTAAATTAAATCAGTACATACAGCAGTACTCGCCGGTGACGAAAGCTAAGAGGTAACAAGTAAGAGAGAGCGTGACGACCGTAAAAGACCCTGTACTCATGATAGTGCGAGTTTTCAATACAAATCACCAATTTTCGACCGATTTGTCCTATAGGACCTATAGCATATAGTTGTCTGATCTGGATTAAACTTGGTGAGGATAGCTATAGTGGACAGATAGACGGACATCGCTATATCGTCTCAGCTGTTGATGCTGATCAAGAATATATATGCCTTATGGGGTCGGAAGGAGGCTTTCCTTCTGTATTCATTTTGTGTACGGGGTAAGCTAACAGGTAAGAAGTAGGATAGAGTTAGCGGACTGGAAAAGACCCTGTAGTCATTCTAGCCCGCATTTTTCAATACAAATCAGCCATTTTCGACCGATTTGTACTATAGAAACTATAGGATATAGGAAAAACCCTTATAGATCCCTGTAGTCTTTTTGAGTACGGTGTCTTACTCGCAAGTGACGAAAGCTAAGAGGTAAAAGCTATACACTTTCCCAACTTTCCCAAACTGAAGCTCAATCCTCTGTGGATCAGTGATCCCAGAAATCAAAAGAATTCCCAACTTAGAATTGTGCAGAATTGTAATTCACAGACAAAAATACACTCGATCCAAAAAAAAAAAGAAGGAAAAAATTAAAATAGTTATACAAAGTTTTGGCTTAAAGTTTAAATGCGTCAAATTGATTTCATTTTGTCCACTAGATCTCCATGGGTTCCTTGTGCTCCTCCGGATTGCTTGCGTCCTCTGACTGATCTCCATTGGCTTCACTGCTCGCATCTGCTTCTGCCGCTGCCGCAGCTGCAGCCGCCTCCTTGGCCTTCTCATATTTGTTCACCTCGAATTTGCTGACGTCACCGCCGAGCAAGCGAAGTATATGGACGGTCTCATCCCTGGCCACATAGGCACGCAGACTGGACGTTCCACGCCAGCCGACAATGAACAGCGTAAAGGATTCGTCCACGTACTTGAGGATGCAGCTGCCAACGCCTGGAATGAAGTACAAATAATAAGTTTTTCTGCAAACCAAATCGACTGTGAGAGACCCTGTACTCGTTGGAGTCCCTAGTTTGCTTGTTTTCCGAACAACTTGTCAAGCTTTAGCTATTAAGGGCATGTAAAACGCCTTTCACTGAATGATATATAGTCATCTGATACTTAAGGAACTGGACGTACATAATATATAGTCATCTGATTCTTTAGAAACTATATCAGTCAGTTGGAGTAATAGAAAATACACGATGCTTATTAAGAAATCAGCGAAAAATTAAAGTTTTGCCAAAGTTACGTTAAGTTTAAACAGATTGTTCCTATAGTAGCTATATTATATGGTCACCCGATATTAGAAAAGTTCCTTTTTTAGTAAAAGATTATAACCCAGACACAATTTGAGAATTAGTTTGAGACATCTTAAAAAAATAAGACAGTTCGACCAGCTACAATTTTAAACCGGTTGTTCCTATAGTATATATGCATATATATGATAAATCAGTCCTACTATATATAAATGAATTTTCTCTCGTTATCGAATAAGTTTTCACTACTAAAGGAAAAGTTTGATCCGATCTTTGATATAGTCTATATAATATAGTCTATATAATATATCCATCTCTTTCTAAACTGGATTAGACACACAATTTGTGACTTTAGTTGAGTTATTCCCAAAAAAAAAGAAATTTTCACAAACTAAAGATTCAAACCGATGAAAAGATGATCAGGAAGTAATCTTCTTGCTGTCTGATCAGCGTGGAATGTGTAAAGTGTACAAATTTTGGGTTAGCAACTCTCAACTTACACAGCTCCTTGCAGCGTTCCTGTGTCTCCGGCTTGAGCTCGTGTGTGGACGGTGGCTTGGTGGGATCCTGGCAGTTCAGGAGCAGCACAAGATCATCTCGCTCCACTTGAATGCGACGACAGTTGCCAATGAAGGCGTTCGATGTCTGGAGACCTTCCTGAGCCAATCGATAGGGATTTAACGTGTGACGATTCTCACAGCGAACAAATGTCTTAACGCCCGTGTTGATGATCTTAATGTTGTGCTCATTGAGCTGGACAAGATCACGTATGGCCTCCGAGCAGTAGTAGATGTTCTTCTTGCGCTCCGTTTGGCAGCGTGTGAGGAGACAGCGCTGATTGAACGCCTCGTCCAGTTGGTAGAACTTCTTGAGGCAATCATAGTCCGCATCCTGCTCACCAAAGAAGACATATGGATCCTCCTTATAACCATGGAGACGTCGTCGCTTGCGTTGTGGTCCCCAAGGTGCGGATTTCTCTTCCGTCCCTTTGCCGCCGTCCTCCGACTGTGCCTCGCCAACGGGCTGCTCGGGTTTCTGTGCCAAATCCTGCACATCGTTCTTCTCAAACGACAACGGACGACGCTTCTCAATGATAGCCACAAAGAAGCCACCAGTGTCCTGCATATGGGGCAGTATGCGCATACACTTGTCAATGCCAATGCTGGACATCTCCGCCGGGGGCAACGGGAACATGGCCGGACGTATGATCGTATGCAGAGTCTCTGGGACCTCATCGAAGCTACTGAAAATGGTGTCCACCTCTTTGGTGGCCAGTTGCCAGTGGGACATGCCGGGATTGTGCTTCAAACCTGGCACCAGATGCGATGCATCGATTAACTCCAGTGCACCATCCGAATCCTTAATGATGCGCTGCACCACTGCCTCGTTCTCGATGGGATTCATAGAGCAGGTGGAGTAAACCAAGCGACCGCCAACCTCCAGCATCTCAGCGCCACGTCGCACAATGCGATACTGTACTCCATGCAGATTATATGCTTGCGCCAGGTTCCACTTCAACCAAATGTCCGGATTCTTACGGAGTGTGCCATCTCCGGAGCACGGCACATCGCACAAAATCTTATCAAACTTGAGTATGGACTGGCCACCGCTGGGATTTGTCTGCACCAGATTTGGGAAGAAGCTGCTGTCGTGATTGGTCACCAGCAGGCAGGGTGAATTGAGACGCTTGGCCTGATGCACCAGCATGTAGCAGCGATTGTTGTCCACATCATTGGCGAGCACAAAGCCAGGTGGGATCTTGTGCTCCTCTGGCGCTGCATGTAGTGCCTCAATTAGCTGTGCCGTCTTCGAACCCGGCGCCGCACACATGTCCAGTACTTTGTCAGTGGGCTGAACATCCAGCACCACGGGAGGTATCATGGACACCGCCTCTTGTCTGCTTATATTACCCGCTGATGTTTCCACAATGAGGAAATTATGCAGTCGGTGCATG
Organism: Drosophila cardini; assembly: GCA_018903735.1. Lineage (NCBI taxonomy): Eukaryota > Metazoa > Arthropoda > Insecta > Diptera > Drosophilidae > Drosophila > Drosophila cardini. The sequence continues at coordinate 3,066,445 of JAEIGM010000010.1, forward strand.
GGCTCCGATCGTCGTATATCTTTTCTGGTCAAATCCAGTTGATAGGCCATGCCATTCGGATACCAGGGCAGGCAGAGTGGACGCTCCACTTGCTCCACGGACAAATTATTCAATTCGGCCACGCCCCGCAAGTATTCCGTAAACATTTGTGTCTCAATAATGCGCAGCAATGCTTTGGCCTCATCCTTGAAACCCGTCACACGGAATGTCACCGGTAAATTGTCCCTAATCTTGGCCAGAAACTGCGTCCACTCTTCCTCGTTGGCGCAGATCTTTTGCATCTGATAGTATTTGATGAAGAACGCATTGTCCCGCTCGATCTCCTTATAAGGCTCCGAACGGCGATCGGGTGGGTTGCCCTAATAATTTATAATAAAATTAATTTTTAATGCCGTAAAATTGTTACACACTCAGTTCGGTTTGAAATTTGTTTTTGCATACCATTTCACGCTTTTGCCGTTTTCTTGCCGCAAACGGATTCTGTTTCTTGCCACGTCCCATTATTATCCCGTGTATTTTTTCTATTCGTTATAAACAAATGAAAGCAAATGGATAATAAACTTAAAACTTATGTTGTCCGCCGACTGACCGACCACACGTGTTAAATTAACAGCCTGGCAGCACTGTTAAACAATTATCGATTTGCCTATCGTCGCCGTCGGTGTCTGACGTCACAAATGCCTCAGCATTGGCGGTTAGTGAAACAGAGCAGTTTCGCACACTGTGAATATTCCAATTTTATTATATTTTGTATACATTCAGTAGCTTACTTTACTTTGCAAAAATACGCTAATTATATAAATTTTGTTTCGTAGTGTAAACTGCATTTTTGCTTACCATGCCTGAACCGCGCGCCGTTAACTTATCGATAACAACCAGATATCAATATCATTTGCTTTTGATGCAAAAATGTTCTTTTCCCCGTTCAAATTTCAGATTTTTCATATCTTATTTTGAATATTAACTGATCTTCAAAAGAGATACCCAAATTATATAGACATTCTTTACCGTAGTGTAATCTGCATTTTAGCTAACCATGCTTGAGCCGCGCGCCTTTAAGTTATCGATAATACGAAATATCAATTGCAAATTGCAATCGATATAAGCTCGCTCCTGATTTAAATCGAATGCAAATGCATTAATTCATTTCCACACATTGTCAAATTAAATCAATCAAAAACAACAAAATGGAAGACATACATTATTTGCTGCAACTGGAAGCACTCAAACGTTACACCGAAGAGGCCAAAGACTTGCAGCGCCAAGTGGAGGAACAAGTGCGAATCAATACAGAAGCGAAGCTTGAATATCAACGTGAATTTAGACGCCTTACGAAACTAAATCAGCAAATAATGTTGTCCAAGGCATTGGATGGCAATGGCACACACATCGATGACACTCATGTTGAACGGACAAACGAAATATTGTCCAAATCGACAGATATTATAACATGCGAAAATCGTCCTACAAAACTTAATGTTGACTCATTGCAGGAATGTAAATTGCAGTTGGCTACAAAGCATAAGCCGCGTTGCCAACTCGCCAAGCGGCAAAAGAACTTTGCTGAAACCAGGGAGATACTCAAGACTGTCTCCTCAACCCTGAAGGATGTGGAAAGTAGTTTCGATACGGCAACGCTAATGGCCATGGATCAGTTCTCCAGCGAGTTGCAAGTGCCGGGCCAAAAGAATGTAGAATAATAAAGAAAAATAAATAGCTGAATAAAATTATGAAATAATCAAGTCTTTATTGTTGTAACTAATTAAAAGGATCAAACTTAGATTAGTGGGGAGTGGAGGGGGAAGACTTAATACTTAGTCTATATGTATATATTACATATGTATGTATATACTTTTTTGCTTTAGTGCGCCGCTGCACAGGGCCGAGTGATGAGAACGATGATGTCGATGTTCGATTGATCGATGACAATAACGATGACGATGCAAGCAATTTAAAGAAACGATAACAATCGTTTATTGTACTATTCGGTGGGATTAGTTGTATTTGGTTAGCAATACACAAGAAGCAGGCAGAGTAGCGCATTCTAAGAAAAAACAAACAAAAAACAACAACAATGTAAAGTAATAGATAAATAATAGATTAGTAATCAGTTTGTCAGCTCATTGGCATTTCAGCTGCTTTTGCTTATTACCACTTGGATCGCTTGGACCAATCCTTGGGTGTCCAGTGCAGACACTTGGAATCAATGCGAATTTTGCGCTTCTGCATCGCCCTCTGATGTTGCTCGATCGTGTCCCGATTGATGCACACTATGTACTGACCCTTGTAGTAATTGATCAGATTCAGATTCTGCAGTGTTGAGATCACGTCCTCTTTCTTGATCGATGTGCACTCACAGATGTCACTAGAATGGAGACGAAATAAAGATAAATTAATGCAGTTCAATGACAGTTCAGTAACCCTTCCTACAGGGTACAACCAACTGACAGACACACTGAACACCTACTTGATGGTTATGGTGGGCTTCTCTCCATCGGTGCTGGGATTCTGGCTGATGAGTATCTCGAGTATGGTCTGGGCCCAATACGAGCGATACGATAACAGTCCCAGATCGGAAAGAGGCTTCTCAGGTGAGCCGGTTTTGCCCTCAAATTTGGACAACTCATAGCTGAATTCGATAAGCAGTTTGCCATATCCCTTGCGCTGATACGGCGGCATGGTCAGAATACAGGCGACATTGTAGTCCTCGGTGCTCTCCTTCTCCTTGGAGAAGTAGCCAACGATATGGAAGCCACGTGAATCAAATTCGGTCATAATATAAAACAGAAATGGATCCGTATCGTAGTAGAGCGTCTTGTGATCCAGAAACAATTTAGCCAAGAGACAAAGATTCTGGGCATACACTTTGTTCTTGCGTCCATCGATCTCAAAGAAGGAGATAGTATTCTTGCGATAGATCTCATTTCCGGGTGGATGACGTAGATTGCACTTGGAGAGATGCCGCTCAAGGCATTTGCGACTCTTGCAATATTTGAGACAGAATTCACAGATGTAGATGCAGCTCTCCTGGCACAGTTCCTGTGGATATGGTGAGAAGTACCATGGCTTTATCCGATGCCTGCCCAGTTCAATCATTTCCACATTCTTCATGCGTGTTACGACATCATCCTGATGCGTGACCATGCTGCCCGATTGCCGGGGTGTAGCTATCTTGCCATCCTGTGAGCCATCCTCATTGCCAGTAGCCATAACGCCTCCACCGGGTGTGGTGGGCATTAATCCACCGCCACTGCTTCCTCCATCTCCTGTCACATGTACTGGCGTCTGTGGCTGTGATGTGGACTGCTGCAGCTGCGGCTGTGCATGCGTCTGCGACTGAGATTGCGATTGGGACTGCGACTGATGTGGCTGCAGTGTCTGCAGGTGATGTGACGAGCTGTGTGCCGTTCCAGCGTGCACTTTACGCCGTCGATTGATGCGTTTTTGCAATGCCGCTGCCAGCACATTGCCATTGACCAGTTCTGTGTTGTTGTTGCTGCTACTGCCAGTGCTGCCCAAAGCTCCGCCAGTTCCTGCACCGCCGCCTGCTCCTCCCCCCGCTGCTCCTGCGCCGCCTGCAATTCCTGTGCCTGCTGTGGCAGCACTGGCGCTGCCGCTTAGGACACTGCTATTGCTGCCACTGCCCGGATGATGGGGCAGTGACTGGGACTGCGATTGTGGTGACGTTGGACGCGATACGCTGCCGGCGAGCGAGTGATGACGTTTGGGTGTCGTGACGCCGGTGCTGGTGCCGGTTTGTGGGCCATCGCGGCGTGGAAACTGTACTTTGCGCGTGTCAAGATCATCTTCGTTGACCCACTCGTCCAGTCGCTTATTAACTGCATATTGAAGACACGTTTTAAATATATATTTTTCTATATTTCATTCACGTTTCACTTACAATCCACATAGTGCACATAGAACTGACGTCGTCCGTCCAGTTCCTTAATGCTCACGATCTCGGCCAACGGCCAGTCGTCGGTTTTGTGCATGCGAACGGATAGGCGACAGCCCTCGGTTAACGCAGCCTGTGATAAAAAACAATGAAATTGCATTAAATAGTAAAATAAACAATATAGTGCACAGTGCGATATAGAAAGAGATGGCGCATAATATTTAAACATAATTCACATGTCTATATTGTTAGTTACCGTCGATTCACATATTGAGGCAACGTCGTCGTCAAATTCGAATTTAGGTTTCATTTTGCACTCTTGAATATTAAAAACTTTATTATATTTATTCACAGCACAAATGTTTATATGCGGCTGTTTCACAGCCCAAGACTTATCGGCCTTTCGATAGGCATAAATGCCTCTGTTAAGCTTATGTTAACATAGCATATCTCTGTAAAGCTATCGATAAGCCGGTTTTAAATTAATCCGAAATTTTAGCAACAAGTTGTAATTTTAAAATTAAATTGAAATACTGTATTTGAGTTAAAAAAAAAAACAAATACAACTTAAATTGAAAATGTCTATGAAGGCCAAATTTTAACATTTTAACGCCGAATCAGTGATTGGTTGCATTCGCGTTATCGAGCACTTACTCGATAACTGGACAATCGGCAATAGTGCTGCGAAAGGTATGCGAAAGTGTTGCAAAGCAAAACAACTACGCTATAAAGTGTTCGTTCTTTTCAGAATTTTTACGTTTCATGTGTAATTCAACGCATATACAAAACTTTCGCATTTAGATTTATAGAAAAAAATGCATTGGCTGCATTAATAATTAGTTTGTGTGCTAACGGTAGCCTGGCCGACGCAGAATGTGTGTTTTTCTCGCTATGTGCAAGAGAAGGTCAGAAAAATGTACATACATATGTGTAGTAGAAGGTGCATAAGCAAGTGCGTGTGTGTGTGTGGCTGTGCGCGCATTGCGTATGTATAAAAAAAAACAATCGCAAGACGATTAACAACAAATTAAAAGTGCAAAATAAGCACGGTTAATACATATATTACTTTATATGCATACATATATAACCATATATATGCTAGTGAATGTGTCTGTGTGTATATGTGCGCGCATTGTATATCTGTTCAAGCGAATAGAACGTATTTGTAAATTGCTACAACAACAAAAACTGTGTGGCAAAATGACGTGTTTGCGCTAGTGTTGCCACTGACAACAGCCTGCCAGGGATGCCAACGCGTATGGCCAAACAGCTTCCAGTCGGCAATTAGCAACTGTTATCCTTTTCTAAAATACTATCGTCAATATTAACACAATATTAAGTAAATAAATTTGAGAAAAGAAATTAATCAGTTAACTATAGAATAATTCAGCATCTATTTAGCTGGCATATTAAAGGCATTGAAATCATTACCAACTAGGGGTGAACAAATAAAGAATTCGCTTCGCAATTAGAGATGAGCGCATGTAAATGTCGCACATCTCTATTGGCAACACTGCGCGGCTTGGAAAGGCAAATGATTTTTTTTTTGACAAGTCGCATTTCATTACTTATTTTATTATTTTTGTTGTTTCTCAATTGTAAATTATAGACTCGGACTCGGCGATGTGAGTATGTGATCAACAAAGTGGTAGTGACAAGGCCGCTCCGCTCTATAGCAATTTAACTGCCTGTCTTCAATTGACCGACCGATTGCAAACTGCATTAAGGCAAAAAAAAAAATCAACAACTCAAAAAAAAAAAGTATAAATTTTTTTTTGAAAAAGAAGGGAAACCGAAAATCAACAACAATAACAAATGCAGTGCGTGGACAACAATACTTGCACAGCATTCAGTTTCCTAAGCATAACAAATAACAACAACTACAATTCTATTGTGCGTTTATATGTTCGCAAATAAATAGTGGCGAACGATAGTAAATGTGCAAGTGTGTGCGTGTGTGTGTGTGCGTGCGCGCTAGTATAAAGTGAAGAACAAAAAAAAAGGAGACAAATTTACGCCAGACACAACACAACACAAATTGCAATTGGGCAACGCTTCAGGACAAAAACAACAACAACGTGAGTGAGTGAGATAGAAAAGAATAAAACGGAAATTAAAGAGAGAATAGAGCACGAGTAAGAGCAAGAGCGAGCTTAAGAGGCAACAGTACCCCGTTGGGTGCCGACGGCGGCGGAGGTGATAAAAATTCGCGCGGCGGCCTTGACAGCTGTTCTTTGTAGGACAAACGGATCTGCAAAGCATTCACAATTCCCACACATTGTCACACGGAAACCCAAGTTGGTAAGTAACTGTTAACCGAGTGTTTGTGTGAGTGTGTATGCGAGAGAGACAGAAAGAGATAGAATGAATAATAGAGAAATTACATTGAGTATTTATTTTCTTCTCTACTTTTTGTTTCTTCTTGTTTTTTTTTATTCGCATTTATTCTGACAGGTTATTTAGCTCGAAGGCTGCCTACCAATAGTGCGTGCGTATTTTGAATGGCATTTCGTTGTTTGTTTTATGCCACAAAAGATGAACAATGAACCAATTGGTGTTTCATCAATATCATCATCAACATCCACAACATCCACATCTGCAGCTGGTAACAGGGACAGGGATATTATCAGCAGTAATACCACCACCAACACAACCACCACTAACAACAATAATAACAGCAATAGCAGCAACAGCGCAGCAGCTGCGCAGCTCATCAAGGCCATATCAACAGGCGCCGCCGGCATTGGTGGCATTACCACCGGTGGTAGCAACGCCATTGATACTGACATTGCCACGTTAGTTACAAAAATACAAGCGATTATACCCGATACACCCATTGTATCAATTGCCGCTGGGACATTAAGTGAAAGTACGACAACAACAACATCGACTAAGACGACACCGACGCCCTATTTTCAGGAGCAGTTAACCACCTTAATGTCGCACAATGTAAAGCTGGAGCAGCGTCCGGCTAACGACAGCAGCAGCAACAGCAGCAATGGTAACAGTAATGATTTGACCACCAACAACAGCAACACCTCCAGCACTACCACCACCACCACCACTAACAATAACAATAACAACAACAGTCAAACTGAAGCAACACCAACAACATTAACAACACCTGCTGCAACTGATCTTAGCCAAAATCATGTAGCTTGTGATAAGAATGGCCAAAGCCCAACAGCTGCGCCTGCGGCGTCGACTGCAACTGCGACTGCTGCAGCTACCGCGACTGCTGCTGTGGTCGAGAGCAAAGTCAAAGAAGAAGATAATAATAATAAAAAGAGTAACTCAGGTGCGAGCCCCCCAACGCAACGTAATTTGAAGTTAATGGCGCTGCTAAGCAATTCAGAACAACCGGCTCCGGAGGTGATTACAGCGGGAACGGCGTTGCATCAACGTCGCGGTGCAACCACCAAGGGAAAAACACAAGATGACCAAAATGTGGGCAAGCGTCTGAAAAAGAAAAAGGTTAGTAAAGTCCAAAGAGGGCAAAAAGTTAGAAAAAGATAACAAAAAATTGCACTTTAATTTTTTTTGTTAATATATTTGCAATAAAAAAAATCTGCACGAAATTCACTTTGAGCCACTGTACGTGCAAGTGGTCAACATATTAACTTACCTAACTGTACTGTTGTCCATCCCTAGACTTTAAAATACTTATATATTTTTACTATTATTTTTAAACTTAGTACTTGGCTTGCCCCAAAGCCTGTATTTTTAGTTGCTTCCATTTTTGTAGTGCGCAATTTTTGTTCGCTTGAGTTGTTTTTTTTTTTTTTTTTATTATTATTTGGCTTGAACTTTTGACGCAAGAAAAGTAACTGTTGTCATAGCTCAAACAGTGTGGATGAGGTGGAGTGGAGTGGGGTGGGATAGCTTGGTTTGTGCATGTGTGCGGTTTTACACTGTCCGTTCTCAGCAGATATGTATGTATGTATTTGCAACAACGCTGGCTCTCACACACGAGCGAGTACACGCACACATTTAAACATGTGTATACATTTCATGTGTGAGAGGTCGCGTACGTCATATCTCTGTTTAAATTTTGAATTACATATCCAATAAAATCGCACAAATATTCTATAAATATCGACAGCTTTTCTCCTCCCACACAAATATACACATACACGTGCAACACAAGAAGCTAACAAGATACGTCATGTAGCATGCGTATATGCCTATGTGTCCGTATGTACATACCTACATACATACATACGTTAGCCATTATATTGCCCAGTTTCTTCTTCTTTATATTTTTTTTTGTACCGTACCTTGCGCAGCTGTAATTGAATTTGTCATTTGTGTTGCTTCCTTTCTTGAAGGATGCACCATTTGAATACATACTTATATTCAGTTGTTGTTGTTGTAGTGTTAATAAACGACGTTTTCGCAATCAGTGTTGCATTCTGTTGCTGGCATTCGCAATCACAATACGAATATCATGCGTAAGCAGGCTAGATGCTGCCTACGCTTACCTTGTCGCTCTCATTCTTTTCTGCATGGGAATTTGTTTTGGATAAGTGCCGTTATCTGTCAGAAGCATTGGCTCCTTCCAGTGAAGACGAACACGCACATTTGCACGCGAAAGTGAATGTGCTTGTGTTAAAAGTAAAAGATCGGCTGGCCGAACGTGTGACTCTAACAGTTTTGTTGAAAATTTTGGTTTTCTTTAATTTAATAATTTAAATATTTGTTTCATATACAATTTTTTTTCATTTTATTTTTGTTATTTTGTTAGTTTTCGGTCTTGGAAAACCACAAATCTAAAAATTTATCTCAGAACGTTTTGTTTTGCGGCCAAAGCCGCAAGCCGGTCGTCGCCTTCGTCGTTGTCGTAGTCGTCGTCGTCGCCGTCGTTGTAGTCGCAGTCGCCGCCGCCGCATGAAACCTAACCACACGCACTAATCTATTTTGTTTAATTCATTTATCGTTGCATTTGTGTATACACTTTTGTGTCTTTATACACATAACTATAAAAAGTGAAGTCGATTGCGCTGCGTGTGTTAGAATTGTTAGTTAAATCCAAACAGCAAGTCGAGTTTGAGCTTCCAGCCTGGAAGCGGAGTATTTTTTTTTTATTTTAATTGCTTTTCTTCTCAAATCAAGAAGAACAATAACAACAACAGAAACACCTTTCTCTCTTGCACATCTTCTGCTCTTTGCTCATCATCTCTTTTATCTGCAAGCACCGTAAGCTGAGTTCTTTTTTTTCTTTATTATTTGAAGTTTGTGTGTGTGTTTTTGTGCCTAGTTGAGGTTAAGCACGAACCAGCTTGTGCTTAACTCGTAAATGTAACGATAAAAAAAAGTGTTAAATTAATATAGAAAAACAACAAATAAAAAAAGATATATTTAAACTTAAATCAAATCAAAATTTACAGACAAAGTACGATGCTTGGGAGGATAGCGATTTTAATGATCTCGACGACGCATCATTAAAGAAACTTCTCGAGGAAGCCTATTGGTATCGCAATCCTGGCGACAGGAAAAACAAAAGTGAGCGTTTTCTGGTAAGTCTACAAATCAAATCCATCTACGAGTTTATGGACAGTGTACTTGAATTTGGTTAGACCCTGTAGTGCCTTTAATCGCTGATAAGTCGATAAAACGATGTCTGCACCCTAGGGATCTCTGGGACTATTAGATCAAAGACCATATAATCTGATCCAAGGGGAAAACTACTGTGAAATTATTTAGAAAACAATATTTTTTACTGCCTTCAATACTTTTAACTCTCTAGTATTGGATACAATTAGTGTTATAACCGGCTAAATTTTAAGTAGCTATTAAATTACCTTCAAATTGTTTCTCTGATAGACACTCCAGCATTACTACCGGGTCTTTAACAGTCGGTGCTCCCGACAGTACATTTTTTTTTGACGCCAATATTAATACTTTGTTTATTGATTACAGCAAATGCTCAAAAAGGCTGAGTACGACGAGGAGAACTCATATCGTGCCATTAAAACCTGTCTACGCAACACGTCCGCATCATCATCAACGTCCAGCGGCTATCATCATAGTCACAGCAGCAGCGTTGGCAGCGGCAGTCATTTTGCAGCGCACAACAGCAACTATAGCGGTGGTAGCAGTTATCATAATACAAATCATAGATCTGGCACTGGTGCATCCCAGCATCGTCATAAGCAGGGTGGATCCTTACAGGATTTGGTAGAGGCAGCGCATCGCAGCGAGCTGGCAACGACGTCAGCAGCGGCGGCAACAGCGGCAACTCAACGTTTCAACTGTGATTATCAGCTGAGTGGTGCAAGTGGCAACAACGCGCGCGCCAATCGACGACAGCAGCACAATAGCAGCAGTAGCAGCAGCAACAACAACCAAAACGTCAACTTAAGTGGCAAGAAAATTAAAAACATCAACAGCAACAGCAACAACTCTACATCGGTATCAGCGCGACAACGTGAAGGCGGTAGTTTGCCAAGCAGCGTTAACTTTGATCCAATCAATATGGATATCAAACTAAAGCAGGCACTGATGGGCGATGAAGGTGTGGCCGTTAATACAAATGCCAATACGAATACGACTACAAATAAGAGCAGCAATCGCAGCAGCACTGGAAGTTGCAGCAGTCTACCAACTCAGCTGTTGAACGAGACGGGAACAATTGGGACACAATTTGATATGGAGGATGATGATGATGTCGCTGCTGGACTATCACTGGCTGCAATCCAACAACAACAGCAGCAATTGCAACAGCAACAACAACAATATGATCATCCTTTGGAGGTAAGCGATGCATCGTCCCAAATATGGGATATCGAATTGGATGACACTCTTTGGGATATTATCCATCAAGTGCATGCTGAGTTTAAGCCTGATACACCATACGATTCGCAGGCGGTAAGAAGCGGCTCACTCTCCCCACCCACCACCACCACCATCACCATTACCAACATCCATGCATGTCCATCTAAAACATCTCAAACATTTCAAACTAAAAAACCGACAAACTGACAAAAATGAAACACAATCTTCCAACTCAAATCAAATTTCCCTCACAACCAACATTATAATCATCAGCATTTTCATTGTTTATAACACATTTAATTTTGATTTTGGTTTTGGCTTACTTTAAACAGCAATAACAAATGTATTTAACCTTTTTTCGTACATCATACAATCAAAAATATTACTAATTTTATTGTTTAACCCATTGAATTGTGAGCGTTATATGTTCTCTATATACATGATTATATATTGAATAAATGCTCATTTATTAACACATTTTTTTTTCATTTATTGGTTTTGGATTGCTTCATTATTAATATTACTATGTAAAAACATTTAATTTGTTGGAAATTTATTTATATTTATTTTGTTATTTCATTTATATTACGATAAGTATGCCAAATTTATTAGTTTCCTTTGTTTTACCTTAAGTTGTACATAGTTTTGGTATTAACTTTAATTTGAAATCCTTACACTATTTAGAAAATCCCTCACCTTCCATTCCTATGACCTATATTTAATCAGGCGCGTTAGTCTGAAGTTTTCCCAAACTCCTGTTACTTGTTAAATGGTACTCGTTACTTTTAACTGCTGCCTTAACTTGTGAATCGATACTCGTTACTTTTTAACTTGAACGTTCTAACGTAGTTCGTTAAATTGTATTCGTTACTTTTTAACTTTTACGTTTTAGCGTGATTCGTTAAATTTGTACTCGTTACTTTTTAACTGTTAGGTCGTTGTAAGTATTAAAATAGTACCTGATACTCTTTAACACTTACACTCTATCGTAACTAGTTAAATCGTACTCATCAAACTTTACTCGTTAAGTGTAATTCGTTACTGCTTGACTCTTACGATCGCCCGTTACTCGTTAAGTGGTACACTTTACACTCTTAGCCCTTTACATTACTCAATTAGTGTTACTCGTTACTCCATTACCCGTTAAGTGTTATTCGTTACTCGTGAAGTGTTACTCGTTACAAGTAAAATGGTACTCGTTACACTAACGCTCGATCGTTAAATGTTAGACGAGTCGTTACTCCTTAACTATCATACTCTTCCCTTTTAATTGGTGTACTCCTTAATCACTCGCCGGACATTCAATCGTCGCTTATTCATCATTTCATTTTTCGCTTAAATCCACATAGAATCGCTTTCGCTTTATATTTGTTTATGGGGCAAGTTGAAACAACTTGAAAACAACAACAAACAACAAAAAAAAATACTCTAATTTTTATGCTCTCTCTTTTTTAATTCTTGTCATTTATAATCATTGAACTATTGTTGATTTGATAAATTTAAATTAAATGTTTTTGTTATTTATTATTAATTTATTTTGCGAAATCAACAAACAAACGAACGAACAAAAAAAAAAAACACCAACAACCGATAAACTACAAAACGATATAAAAGGAACAACTGGAAGCTTTACGGGAGGCCAGACGGAATAAGGTGATCCCAAGTTCATCAACGGCGAATCACTCCATGACATACAAGTGCGAACAGTTGCTCGGTATACTTAATCAGCAGATGCAAAAGCAACAACAACCACCGCCATTACCACAACAACAATCGGAAGCAGCGGGTGTTAAAGAGTTCCTAATCGATGATCCACTACATTTTTCCGTATTGGAGCACTCTGCTAGAAATCAGCAATTGCTATTGCAGCAACAGCAACAACAGCAACATCAACAGAATGCCAATAATATTGGATCACATCCAGTGCCATTTGTACTCACATTGGAGGATCAGAAGCGCAAAGTTGAGGCCGGGTATGTTTCATTTAATGATAGCTATACGGCCTGCTCATCAGTATACGGCGTTGGTGGTCTTTCTGGTCCATTTACGAGCTCATCGAGTAACAGTACCAATGATTCTAGTGCTGCCAGCAAATCGTCATCAAGTACTGGTACTGGTAGTGGATCTGATATATATTCTGGATCGGATATGCGTCCAGCAAAGATTGGACGCATGATGTCGGTTGCGGCGGCAGCAGCGGTTGCTGCCTCACACGGCGTCAAGGCTACAACGGTAAGAACCAGCTCTCTGCACCTTGCCCCCCGAAACAAGCCATACACCCATCCCAACTTTCCAACTCAAAGTGTTAGCGAGTAACGAGTGCAAAGTAACGAGTAGTAACGAATGACCAAATTAAGTCTGTCTTCGTGGTCACAATATGCATTATTCTGTTTCTGAGTATACTTGTGCAAGTACTCGCTACTTTTTTTTTAAATGTAACGAGTGATATTTTAACTTGCAACGAGTCGAAACTAACGAATTTCTATTCGCTGTTTTAACGCTATCATGACTAAATACTTTTTACTTGTCATTTGTTAAATGTAACGAGTGATCATTTAACTTGCAACGAGTCGAAACTAACGAAATTTCATGTTTTTTTTTTTTTTATTATTTTACTCGCTACTAGTTAAAGATATCGAGTGATTGTAACGAGTAGAAACTTTTAATTTTGCACTCGCCAGTTTAAAGCTATCTTGGTGTGACTTCGACCGTTCGAAGCTTAGTTAAAAGTTATGTGAAACTTTCTGTAAACATTTATGAAAACGAACCTTAATGTAAACTTTCTTTACTGGTTTATTTTTTCAAATGGTTTAATTTGATACACGTTCTAGAGTCGTAATTCAAGTGGGTCTTAGACAAAGGAATGTTGTCGTAATTAGTATGTTTCGAATGTGTAAACATTCCAATGAATGCCAACAATTGTTTGCTCTCAATTACATTCTGTACTTTCTAACTATTGAGATAATTATAAAGTTTAGCTGTTGAAGTAACACATTGAAATTTCATAAGCAAAATTCGTTCAATTTCCACTATAAGCCTGTAGTTTGTAACAAAAAACGCGTCATTCATTCAATGTTTACCAGATTGTATTGATATTTGGTAAGAATGTGTATCAAATCAATTGTTTTGTTAGACCTGTCTGAGTGTTATTGACATGCAGTAAATAAGGGAATCGTATGACAGTTTTTGGATTGGTAAAACGATCTTTCAAATCGAGTATTACTACCAAAAATGTGTTTCAATAGTTATCGATAAGTACTAAATGGGGTAATTCCATAGTAATTTATGGAAAAACTTAATTTATTTCAACTTTGTAAGCTTAAATGGGCGTGACACACGTTGATTACAATCAAAACCAATCACAATTTAAAGAATTTTCCGATTTTCCTTAAGTGCTTCACCAAGAATTTGCATAAAAAGGGTATATCGTAGTCGATATACATATACATCACATCTTTCGATTGTTGCAAAAACGTGCGAAAAAGCACATGGTTGCATTTGGTACGATAATTGCTAAAATGCGGCGCTGTAGTACACTTTACAACACTGGCCAACACGCGAAATTGCATTTTTGAAACGTTCCCGTTTAAAGATTGACACATGAAGAGCAAAGATTTGAAACGTCTTAGAAGCGCTTACAGCTATACCCTGTTAAGTTTTCTGGTCGGTCTTGATCAGTTTCTATCGATAACAAATTCATATATATAAAATGTAACTGAAATTTGTTTTTGTTTTTTTGACACTTTTTGCAGCGCCAGTTTGATGAGAACGGTAATGCGTTGAGTGATGCCTTTGCTGCAAGTGGCAGTGGAAGCGCCACAAGTGGCAGCAGCAGCAATAACAGTTGCAACAACAATAGTAACAGTGGTGGCAGTGGCAACACCTCGAGTCAGTTCTCATCATTGATCACCACATCCAGTGGATTGTCCTCCTGCACAATCCAACAGCAACAACAGCAGCAGCAGCAACAACAACAACATCATCATCAGCAGCAACAGCGTTCAAATAGCATGACTGCAATGCTCAGCGGTGGTGCAAACACCACAAGCACAGCAGCAATGGCAGCTGTAACTGCTTCACTGCAGCAGACACCAATGATTGCTGGCAGTGCAGCAGGTGGTGGTATTGGTATCACTGGTATGCCCCAACCACCCACCAAACTCAAGTCAAAGAAAAAATCGCAACAGGAACGTAATACAACCACCGTCGATGTGGAATCTGTGGCCGGTTATCGGGGCAAAGATCCTGTCGAGCAACTGGTGAAATACATTGAGAATGATGAGAAGAATGGCACAACCAGTGCTGCAGCTGGTGTGCAGCAGCAGAAGAAGAAGGAACGCAAGAAACAGAATAAGCTCAAAAAATGCAATTCTCTTGAAGAATTGCGCAGTTGTGCCAAGATGGAGGTGGATGAATTGAAGCGTCAAGCAGCCACCACCGAAATGATGCGTAACAAAAAAGGTGGTAAACATAATTCCGCTTCTGTTGCAGACATCAATAAGAATTGCAACAAGGAGCAGCAGCAGCAACAACAGCAGTCACAGCAACAGCAAACACAACCACAGCAACAGCAGCAGCAACGCAAAGGTGAACGCCGCTCTTGGGGCATCGAAGAGCTGCAATATTTGGGTGAACCACAAATGCGCGATGCGGACAACTGGACAGATGCAGTGTCAACACTTGAAGCAGATAGCACAGCAGCAACAACAACAGCGGCAGCAGTGCCAGCTGCAGCAACAACAGCAAATGTGGCTGCAGCAACTACTAGTACAGCTACAGCAGCTGCTCCAACTGCAGCTGCAGCAAGCACAGTAACTGCAACTCCGTTGCCAACACTCGCATTGCCAAGTCTCGCACGCATGTCCGAGCTGGAGGCTCTCAATACGGTGCTCAGCGAAACGGCCGAGTTTCATGTGGTCACCAAGAAGAAGAAACCAAAGAAACAACGTGCCGTTACCATGGATGATGCGGCTGTTGCAGCTGCAGCCACAACTGGTGGCAATTTGCAGCGCATGCAACAGATAACCAAATCTGCGTCATCAAACATGATGTCACAGCGTTTGCGTGGTGGCATTGATTACAGCAGCAGCAGTAATCATTATGGCCAGCATGTTGGCAACAGCTACGGCAGCAACAATAGCAAGCAACAATCACAGCAGCAGTCGCAGCAGCAGCAACAACAGCAACATGCACATGCAACATCCTCGAGTGGCGCTGCTGGTGGCGCCACAATGCAGGATAATTCGCGTCGCAAGTCGACATCGTCCATGCCGCCCTCGGAGAAATCCGATTCCAGTGATCTCGACTCGGTGCACTCGCTGCCCATACAGACGGGCAAAAAGAAGAGCAACAACAAACGCGTTGCCGTCCAGACCAAGCACAACAACAACAACAATAACAATAGCCACAATAAAAACAACAACAATAGCAACAGTAGCAATTCACCAGCGCCAATCTCGTATGCAGATATTGCGCGCAATAAACGTGAAGCTCTGGCTAATAATGCTTTCGAAGATATTGATGCCAACGATGCATTCGCAACCAAATCGAAATCCAAATTGCGTCCCGATTTTCCTGAATTGCCGGGTGCAGCCATTGCTGGCGCTGCGGCAGCAACAATTGTTAGCGGCGCTACAACTGCAGCTGCAGCACTCATCAGCTACTCACAGAGCCTGAATACAACCAGCAGCAGCAGTAGCAGCAGCACGAACAACAGCAGCAACAGCGATGTGGAAGCCATTAGCAATGAGTTACCGCATTTGCTAGCGTCAGCAGCTATTGCTGCCAATGTAACGCCAACAACAACAGCAGCGAGCAGTGCAACAATATCTGCAGCTGCCTCTGTATCGGCACCGCCAGCATTGCAAAAGTCCAAGAGTGTCGATCATGATGCCAGCAGCTATAGTTTCAATAGCAGCAATTTGGATTTACAGTATCCAGCATTGGAGAAGACCGTGAAACGGCATAGTATCAACAATGTATCGCTAACGGCAACAGTCGCCACAAATAGCTACAATTTTGCAGCTGCAGCCAAGCAGCAACAGCAGCAACAACCGTTGGTGGATAAAACCAACATAGATGCAACAACTACCTCAGCCAAGACGGCGGCAAAGCCAAAGCCAAAGGAGCTATCACCCATCAGCAAAAAGGATAAACAGCAACAAAAGTCAACAAGTCAGGAGGATGCTGCAACTAGTCCATCATTGCAGTCAGCACCAGTTAGCTTTACCTTTGCCAGCTGCGGCAGTGGCACTGGTGGCATTATTACGTATAAAACCACCGCTGCAACACAAACGGATGGTGCGAAAAAGATCAATAGTAGTGGACATTGCATGGGCACAACATCGACAAGTGCACAGACGACACAATCATTGCCAACGGGCAATCGACCAGCTGTCATAATACTCAATGATGATCGCGACTCGAAGCTGGGCAGGCTCAACAACGAGTTCATCTTTGGTGATTTCAATGAGGATGAGTTGAAGCTCTTTGACGATAGCAGTGACAAGGAGCAGTCCGACAAGGAGGATAGCAAGGAAAAACCTGTAGTAGCAGCGGCAGCAGCAGCAGCAACAACAACTACTGTAGAAACTACAACAACAACATCAACGACAGCCGCTACAAACGATGAACAGCAGCAGCAACAGTTGCAGCTGCTATTGAATGATTCTGGCAGTGCCTCGGATGTGGTTAATAATTCAGCCTGCATGGATATGCTGTTGATCTCAGGGCAAGCGGCACAGTCGTCACCCAATGCAGCGAACACGACAAGCGTTAATAATTCATCCACATCATCGTCCAATTCGTCCGTCTCGTGCTCAACCTCAGCATCATCAATAACGCTGAGCAGCAATGGTAATGGTAACGGCAATGGTGGCACTTGTGCTGCCTTTAGCAATGTGGCAAATCAGTCAAGCGATAGCGGCATTTATGCCACTGCCAATACGTCTGCAACAGCAGCAACTATCAAGGATCATGTTAATCATTTTCTCAGCAAGGCCAACAGTCACAGCAGCAATCACAGTCACAGCAGCAGCAGTTGCAGCAGCAGCCATGATGAACCGTTGCAGGTGCCACAACAGCTTGAGACTTGTAATGATATTGAAACTGCCATTATTGCTGCAGCACGTGCTGCTGCGGCTGCTGCACGCAGTGGCAGCTGCAGTCGTCGCAACTCGCAACAGGAGCAGCAGCAACAGCAAACAGCAGCAAGCAAGTCTGCAGCAGCACCAGCACCAGCAACAACAACATCATCAGTAAATGTTGCTGTCAAATCGAAATCAAGACCAGCTCTATATATGACCTACGACGTTGATGGTGATGATGCAATGGCTTCCGAAGCTGACGATGAGGAGCAACTGCGTGAACTTAGCTTCATGCCTGATCTGAAATCAGATTTTGTTGCAAATGCAGCGCCATCGCTAACGTTGCCCATCGCTCTGTCCCTGCCCCTCGCGCTGCCCACGCAAATGCTGCGCCAACCATTGCAGTCCAACACGGACCTCATCGTGGACTACATCAGCAACTGTAAGTTCTATCGGAAGATTAGTTATAAAGTACAGAGGTTTAGTAGGTTTGTTAGAAGAAAAACATGTCTAAAAGGAACAAAAAGGCGTTTCCGACCCCATAAAGTATATATATTCCTGATCAGCATCAACAGTTGAGACTATATAGCGATGTTCATCTGTCTGCCCTTACTAAAATATGCTTATAAGAGACTAATAGAGTTAGGGCCACCAAATATGGGGTGAAAAATCGTTTATCTTTGACACGCCCCCTACTACCTTCAGAAGCATAGCTTCTATGGGACAAATCGGCCGAAAATTAGTCATTTTTATGAAGACAAGTAGTGTTAGTTAACCGAGTACGGGGTCTTTTACAGTTGACTCACACGATTGTAGCCTTTCCTAATAGTTATGAAGTGCTTTTATCTGTTTGTATGTCTGGATCTCAGAGATTATAAGAGCTACAGTCTAGAGATTTGACACAGGCACTCATCTGTGCATTATGCAGATCAAGTTAGGCAGTTTGTGGCTCGCCCACCTTGAGTCGCAAAAATAAGAAAATCGTTGAGGACACTTCTTTAACAGAAAAGAATTTGCAATTTACTTGGTAATTACGCTTATATTGCGTACAATATTCTTTTTTA
This sequence comes from Drosophila cardini, assembly GCA_018903735.1. Taxonomy (NCBI): domain Eukaryota; kingdom Metazoa; phylum Arthropoda; class Insecta; order Diptera; family Drosophilidae; genus Drosophila; species Drosophila cardini. The sequence goes on from JAEIGM010000010.1 coordinate 3,085,263, forward strand.
GAATCGAATAACTATATTATATAGCTGATATGAGGAGAATCTTCAAAAAATCAAGATTTTTGTGTGCTAAACATTATTGTTTTTGGCGTATCTTAAAAGAGTTGAGTGTTTTAAAGATTTACAGGGTCTTTTGCAGTGTAGGCTTGCTTGACTTTTCAAAAACTTATCTAAAGCAGATAAAAGTACTTAAGCTTTAATTTTTAAAACTTATTTTCATATTATTGTATTATGATTGATTGAGTTAAGCTAGTATAAGTAGGTTTTTGGTATCTAAAGCTTAAAAAAACTATGTTAAACCCTTAAATTATGTGATATTTGTTTAATACATATAACTCTTTCGATCTGTGTTGCAGCCTGGAATGCCATAATCAGCAGCAAGCACGTGACCTTCTACAACGATGAGGAGGAACAGCAGCATACTTAAGGACAACATACACCATCAATTAGCATCATCATCACCACCGGTCATTAACATTAACACCACCCACCAGCAAGCAAGCAAGCCACAACAACAACAACAACAAAGCGATGCAAAACAAACAAAATGAAAAAAATTTCACAAATATTTAAAAAAAAATTTGTTTTTGGTTTTGAATTTTGTTGCAAGTTTTAATTGTTGAAAACAATTTTTAATTTGTGGTGTTAACAAACAAACACACACACACATACGCATGCACACAACAACTATACACACACACACAAAAACACATACACACAGACATATATTTATATGTGTATGTATATTTATAATTGATATAACAATACGCTTTTTAAGCTAATGTAATGTTTAATGTAACAAACTATTGTTGAATCTATTGATCGCCATTGGAAGCCTCACAGTTATCAATAAACAAATTAAAACAACAACAACAATAAGATGAAGAAGAAGAAGAAGAAGAGCAAACACAAGTCAAGTAAAAGTAGTTTAGGCCAAGACACAAGTTGGCTATAAGTTGTGAAAAGGATTTAAATGCATGAAATGTTCTTTCAACAACAACAATAACAATAATAACAACAACAACTGTAGCAGCAACAAATTAAAGAAATTCTGCACTTTTAGTTTGTTAATTTTCGAAAGCAGAAGTAAAATCTATTTATTTAGATCGTTAGAATATAGCATTAGTCTTAAAAACAAAAAAGGAAAACAAAAAAAAAAAAAAAAAACAAAATTATAAAACGCATTTGAAAATGTTTTTGTTTAATATATTTTTTTTTTTTCGTTAGTTGTTTTTCTTAAAAATTTTGTTTGTTTATTTTTTCTCTCTTTAAATAACAACTATGAAGTATACATAAATAAATTAAAATTAAAAGAAAAGAAAAAAAAAGAAATATATATTTAAATAAATATTATAAATATTAATTTGTAATAAGAACTCGAATCAGGAAAACGAGCTCTATTTAGAATGCCTGGATAAATTTAAATAATTAGTTGTTAGGCTTAAAGACAGAACGAAAAGCCGTCAAAAGTCGAACCGAAAGAAGAGAAAACTATAAAACAAAAGCTTAAGTGTAAATGTAAATAAGAAAAACAAAAAGAAAAACAAAAGAAAAACTAGAGAGAATGAAAGAAATTTGCGTTTATATGTATTTAAATTTGATAAATGTATAAAAAGTAAAGAAAAGAGAAAGAAGAAGAAAAAAGATAAACTATTTAATTAGCCAAGTAAGTTGCAACATGTGGCATGCCACCACAAAAGCCATAAGCCTAATGAGGTGAAGCGCACTTGAACGAAAAATGCCGCCGTTTAGCAGAGCCAAACACACACACACACACCAACACACACCCACACTCTAAACACACACACTCACACCAACACCAACACACACCCAGAAAAAGGCTTTTTGAAGTAGTAAAAGAAAATATGAATAAATTTAAAGCAATTGCAAAAAAAAAAAAAATATATATATAAAATTTATTAACTAAAAAAGAGAAAATTATAAATCAAAGCGTAGGCATTATAAGCATCAACTATATAATATAAAATATTTAATAATATTAAATGCATAAAATACAATTTTTTTTTTATATACATACATACAAATAACTTTAAATCTAATTCGTAATAATATTAATAATAGAGAACGTTATTCGTTTAAAACCATGTAAATTTAAGACAAACAAAAACTAAAACGAAAAACCGAAAAAAAAAACAGAAATTATTTAAATCAAGTTCTTAAAAAACTAAAAATAATAATAAAAAATATTTCAAGAGCATTAAAAACTAAAAAAAAATTAATAATAATAATTGGAATGTTTCAATTTTAACGTAGCAACAATATCAAATCAAGCGAAAATAGTAAAAAAAAAAAAGAAAATAAATGAAAATTGCTAAAAATTATTTAAGATAATGAAATTAATTGGTGTTCAGTGTGCTGTAAACTTGAGTAAACTTGCTTTGAAGAACAACAAAAAAAAAAAAAACATAACCTCACTCACGCTATAGTGCTGTCTCTTTCATTTGCATGGTCAGCTCGCACATAACCTCAAATTCGACAAGTGTGTCAGAACAGTTGGCAAAGAAATCAACTAAAACACAAATATAAATATTTATATAGCTTATAATATGAATGTTTCTTATGTGTGTATTTATGTAATATATATATATATTTATATATACAACTGATCGTAGTGGATCGTGCATTATAATGGCGATTTTAAAATGTGTGTTTATATTGTGCGCTCCCACTCCCCAAACTTCATTTCTGTTTATATATCAGCCTGATTCGTTGTCGAGTAGCGCCCATAAGTCGGCCAAAAGCTGCGCGCTTTGACATTCGACGAACAGTGCTTGATTTCTCAGATATTAAACTTAATATAACCGTTAACTTTTGACGTGGCTCGAGCTTGAAGTTTTGGCAACTGTTGGCGAACAGACCAAAATATAGCATTACCTATATAAATATCTATATATATAGATATATATTTATCTGGATATATATATCAGCTCTAATTCTATTTAAAAATTTGATATTTTATTGTGGTTTTTTAGTTATAGAACAAACATTTAAATATACAAATTTATGATTTCCGTCTTGTTGGTTGGAAAAGAGAGACAGACAGAGAGAGGGAGAGAGAGAAAGAGAGAGAGCGACAGATAGAGAGAGAGTACTATGGATCATAGATATACTAAAACTAAGTTTATTGATTATATAAACATTAAAATACCAATGTATTAGAATAAATTACTTATCCGAGATCAAGTGAGTGCTAATGTTTATAACTATGTAAGCGTGTGAGTGTGTTGGTATTCAAAAAAAAAAAAAAAAAAACAAAAGAAAAACTAACCTCTAAATCGATATAAATGTATACTTCTTATATATGTATGTACTCTACGACCTACTAAATTAAATACTACAACTACTATTATATAATTACAATTACAATTACCAACTACAATTACAATTAATACTTAACAAAAATTAAAAAAAAAAAGAAAAAAAAACTACTACTAATCGTAGCCTTCTGTACGTCCCCAAATAACCCCCTCCAACTACTTCCCTTTAATCCCAAAACCCCCCTCGATCCACTAAAATTAACTTTTACTATAACATACCAATATATTTGTACATGCAAAAGAAAGAAAAATGGAAAAAAGTGTAACTAAATTGAAGAAAAGTAAAAAAAAAAAACCAAAAAGTGCGTGAGGCATTTTTTAGAATTTAAAATTCGTTCGGGTTCCGATAATACCGATAATATTTTTCAGTCTTAACTCGGTACAGTTCTCAACTGACTGAACGATCCCTGAACAAAAAGATAAAAAAATGCTTAAAACTATACTAAAATAATGAATACGAGTGCATAAAAAGAAAGAAAAAATACCGAAAAAAAATACAAAAAAAAAAGATAAACTAAATTGAAAATGTGTTTAAAATAATATTAACTGAATGAAAGTGTATTTCAAATGATGAATCGAATAAAACAAATGAAGAAAATGTGCAGTATTAAAGATTATTCACTTCACTGCGTACAATTTAGATTTATATAGTATTTTAAATTCGTTTTTTTTTATCGCCATTTTGTTTTTGCTAGTATTTTTTGTTTTCTTTTTTTTTTTTTAAGTAACTTTTCGTCTATTTTGGCTTTTGTTGATTTTCGGGCGGATTTTGATTACGATTGCGGGCATAATGCGGACCATAGCCACGGCCATAACCGGGTAGCAGTTTAACCGGATTGGGATCACGATGAAAATTGATCATTACCTTGGCCACAATTGAAATAACCCGGTCCTGTTCGCCATTTTGATACATTTGATCCAAGTGATTGAAATATGAATCATAGCAGGCGCATTCGCGTTCCTTGGGTGACATTAGCAGAATTTTTGTATCACGCTGAAAATCTGTGATAATTTGCAAATCATTTTCCATAAAACGACAGAAGGCAGCGGCTTCGGATTGCATGCAGCGATAGAATCGATTTAAGAGATCGTATGTAAAGGGTTTTGCTGGCTTTCGTGGTGACTTGAATTTGGGACGTTTTAGTTTCGATATGAATCGCTTCGATAGCGATGGCAGTTGTTCCAGTTCATGCAGCTGTGACATTTCGTGCAGATGACGATAGTCATCGATTAATGATCCTCGCTCCACACCCACCGACGCCAGTTCCATATCGGTGAGCATATCCAAATTATAAAGCTTTGAGAGTTCCGAATCGGTTAGACTACAGCAACCAGTAAACTTCAATTTCTGTTTTCCAGAATCTGCTCTTCAAAGGGAATGAGATTTATTTTCAAAAAAATTAACTGTTAACGTTATTTTGAGAATTTACCATTAGTATTGCACATTCTTGACTATTGCAGTGTGGGTGAGTTTGTGTGTGCGTGTGCGTGTGTGTCTTGAAAGTGTGGTTTGAAAGTGTTATACAAAATATAATATCTTTTGTTTTTTTGTTTTTTTATTTTTGGAATAATGAAGGTGTGTGCTGTGGCAATGAATTTTTGTTGTGAATGCCAAACGAATGTCTTGAATTTCATTCGTATGCTGGGTTTTAGGTTTTAAAATGTTTTTCATCTGCATATTGTGTTCAAGGACTTTCGTTTGAATTTCGATTTAAATATCGATAAGCAGTCGTGTGCTGTTCGTTACGATATAAATATCGCATGAAAGACATCGCGTTTAGAAAACATCGCGATAGTTTTGTGCATTTATCGTTATGGTTCACATATCGATGATTTCTAACTACATAGCACAAATTTGTTAAAATGTTTTAAATTTCGTTAATTTGTATAGACTTACACATGCATATATACTCATAGTTTATTAAAAACCACAAACCTGATTTATGTGTGCGGCGTAGTGCGGTGAGAGGTACACAGCAGCGCAGTTAAAATTCCGATGAATTCAATTTGTATTTGAGTTGACTTTTTATTTGTTTTATTGTTTTTTTTTTATTGTTTGATTGTTTGTTTTGACGCAATGTGATTTTAGTTTTGGTTACTTAAGCAATATTGTCAAAGTCAGGATGTCCGAGGTACGCATCCGGCCACGCCAAGTGCTAGTGCTAATCATAGTGTTCATCGTGCTGCTGCTGATGGTGCATCGGAATGGGAAACGCACCTGTGATGGACCCGATTACCTGCAGGCGATGTACTCCAAGCAATTGGCCGACACGTTGCCCAAAATCTATGCCATAACGCCCACGTATGCGCGACCCGCACAAAAGGCCGAGTTAACCAGGTAAACGCTGAATTTTCTCTCGAAATCAAATGAATTAATTTTATTTTTTACTTTTATTTTTTAGGCTTTCACATTTGTTTATGCTGGTGCCAAATCTGCACTGGATTATAGTCGAGGATAGCAATGCCACAACGCCACTGGTACGCAATCTGCTGCTGCGCGCTGGACTGGAGCATCGTTTCACTCAGCTGAACATCAAAACGCCGCCAGAATTTAAGCTACAGGGCAAAGATCCCAATTGGATTAAGCCGCGTGGAGTGGAACAGCGTAATCTGGCTTTAACATGGCTACGTGCCAATGCGGACGTTGATCGTCATGCTATCGTCTTTTTCATGGACGATGATAACTCATATTCGGTGGAATTATTTGCCGAAATGATTAAGATCAAGCCCGGTCATGTGGGTATCTGGCCCGTTGGCCTTGTGGGCGGACTAATGGTGGAGCGTCCGCTGTTGGATGAGCACAATAAGGTAATTGGTTTCAATGCTGCCTGGCGCCCGGAGCGACCTTTTCCCATCGACATGGCCGCGTTTGGCATTAGCATGGATCTGTTTATCAAGTATCCACAGGCGGTCTTCTCGTACGAGGTGCAACGTGGCTATCAAGAGAGCGAAATACTACGTTACCTAACCACAAGGGATCAGCTGCAACCGTTGGCCAACAATTGCCGGGACGTGCTCGTTTGGCACACACGCACCGAAAAGACTAAACTGAGTGCCGAGGATGCGCTCAAGCGTCAGCACAAGCGATCCGACGAAGGCATAGAGGTTTAACACGTTACTTAAAGCAAACCAGTTGCCACTGACTACACCTGATATTACGAGTCAGCCTAGAGAATTTATTGCCTTAACTATATTGTGTAATATAAATTATATTCGAGTCCTATTTGTGTTAAATGTTCGTATTCAAATTCAAGTGATTTAATTTAAGCCACTAATTGTGTTCTGTTCCACTAACAATCCCAGTAAATTCCACTTGAATACTTACCAGTATCCCGAAGTGTGTTAACCTTTATTTTAATAAACCCAACCATTTAATCCCGATATAATTTGTGTTTTCAGTTCAAGGAGAATCTGAAGGTCCTGAGAACGAACAGGAAAGTTAGCTGTGGATAGAATTTAAGTTGTATCTTAACTGTAACTGTCCAAAGGATTGTTTTGTACAGATTTTTTGCACCGAATTCTTAACTCAGTTTTAAGCCAATCGATGAAATTCTACCTTCATCACCTGAGCCATAAAGCGCTAGGACATGGCCAAGCTGTAAGTTACTTTCGTTTATGACTTCTACACCAATTTAATAGCAGCTTATGCTTAGAAGTATGCAATAAATTTTGCGAAAATCAATTTCCCTTTTAGCACAAAATTATGCAACGGTTATTTTAAACCTTTTGAATTTTAGCTGCAGCATTTTAGGGTGCACTGATGAAAATTTTCTTAATAAAATGTTCATTGTTTTCAACTTTGAATGCTCATATCTCAGCCAAAAAATGGAATATCTGGAAATGCTATACCTCAAAAGACTCTAGAAAGCTAGTATAATCGATTAAAATCGAAATTTGGAATTTTTAAAATCAAGCCCATTTTGACAAATTTTGTGATGTTACCCCTTTGCATTTTTTCAAAAATCATCAACAAATTTTTTTTCGATTTTCGGTTGTCTAATGATGCCAATCGATAGCCCTTGCTCTCACGAGTCCAAAAAGGTACAACAATCGAATATGCGACCAGAGATGTCCTGGATATATCAATTCCAAAATTCGCTGTTTTGATTACTTTGATTGATCATATCTCGGACAAATTACGTGATATCTACAAAACCTAAAACTTTTTCGACTTTAGACAACTACGACTACTATTTGGTATTGGTATTTGGTATTTTTAAGTGTGATTGTGTTAATTTAGCGTAAAAAAGGCTAAAATGCCTTGCTGAAAATCTAGAATTTTCCCCCCAAAAGTAATGAAAACTCGGTTATTTTTTTCAGTTTTGATAAATATGAATTTATTTTGCAACGATTCAGTTTCGCTGTTATTTGTTTTGTTTTTAATTTTCCATTTTTCATTTTCCATTTTCCATTTAGTTTTTATGAATTATCAAAAGCTACACTTTGATGATCTTATATGAATTTCTCATTTCTCATGGCCATATTTAATATGCTGCGCTCCAAAAGCAGTCCTTAAATTTCATCATATACATAATTACATATATCATTTATTGTGTAGCTCCTCAGTTATTGATAGTTATATTTTTTTTAATATTCTTAAGTTAACACACAAAAAAATGTCTTTGCATATGAGCAATTTTTTATCTTTTTTTTTGTTTTGTGGGTTTTTTTTCGCATTTTCTTTATATATGATTTTTGTATAATATTATTGAGTTATTTATTTATGTATATAGTAGGTAAAAAAGCTCTGAAAAGGCGCTTGGCTTAACTGGCAACAGAAGCTACAAAAGCTTTTGGCAAAGATCTACAACACAGGACGAACCAAGGACGATAAAAAATAAATAAAAATATGGAACAGCTATCTCCGATTGGCCGAAGATCGAATATTCTGGCAGATCTATGTATACTCCATATAGTGATGAACATTTAGCTTTTTTTTCGCTCTCTGCAAGAATATTTTTAAATATTTCTTTTTGGTTTTTTTTGAAGGTTTTTGTGTATACATAAATAGTTTATAGTTTTTCCATTTGTTTTTTGTTTTTTTATTTGTGTAGACATAAAAAAAAATGAACTTACTTACACAATAATTACATATACATATTTATTATTTAAATAATTTTTGATTTCTTACTTACAACTTGGTTTGTTTTTTTATCTTTTTTTTTTGTTTTTACATACACGTATAAAATCTAATTTAGATTAAAAAAAAATATACGGCTTAAAAAAAATATAATTTAAAAATATATATATCATTGAGTAGATAATAAAAAAATTGTGAATTTTGATCTTGAAATTAAAAAAAAATACAATTGTTTGGCATTTAAATTTTTTTTTTGTTTAGTTTTGTTTTTTTTTTTTGAAATTTGTTTAGTTTGTGGACATAGTAGAGATAGTTATCGAAACAATCGATATTTTTGCAGCTCTCTAATACACACATACACATGCATAAGTAATTCATTTAATACACATTCATATAACTTTACTGCAATTGTGTTTCGTTTTGCAACACTGCAGTTGAACGTTTTGTTCGCAACTGTACTTCAAATTCATTCTAACCATTGTACATTGAGCATTTTTTTTGTGTTTACAATTATCATAGATTGGACAATATAACTATTTATTCGTACTGTGCTTTAAGTATATCAATTTACCAATAGGAAACCAAATCTTAACTAAAATTTTTAATTTTTTAATTTTTTGAATTTTATTTTTTGTAATTTTTTTAACAGTTTTTATTTTTGTTTTGTGATGTCATGTGTGTGTTTTTTTGTTTTGCAAAAGTCTTTTCTTCGGTGTGTTTAAGTACAAAATACAAACTACGAAATGTGAGGTTGGAGAGAGAGAGAGTGAGAGGAAAAGGTAAACGAAATTTTGAATTTTTTTAGTTTTTTAAAATGGATTTTGAACTTAATTTTAAAACTTATTTATGGCATGTTTAAGTTAGTTAAACTAATATTTCTTGATTCTCATTATATATTCCGACTATACCCGGTACCAAGACTTAGGGACTGGGTTTTCCCCCTTCCCCAGCTATAGTAGGGCATAGAACCGTTTTACTACTCACTTGTCTCTCTCACTTTTAAATGCTAAATAAGTGTAATATATTTTGTTGTTCATTCATTTATGTTTTTGTAAGGCATTAATAATTTAAATATAATTTTTTGTTGTTGTTCAACTTAACCTAAATGTTTGCTTGATGCGAGAATACATACAATTCTCCGAAGAATATACATATGTCGAAAAAGAAGCGATGCAGTGAAATCAAAAAGAAAGAAAAAACGTCAAGCAACATGGACATATGTCTGTATATCGTTAGTTAGGTTATGTTGAGTAAAGTAGAGTAGAGTAGAGTAGAGTAGAGTAGTGTTGTGTAGTGTAGTTTTTTTTTGTTGTTTTTCTTATACTTTTTGTTACGAATGTTTGCTATGCTTGTACTGAGCTTAAAAATACTCTATTTATGCTTGCTTTAAGTTATATCATTAAATTATAATTATAATAATAATTTTAACTGAACGGAACCAACTCATATACATATATATGCCAAATCGAATCAGTTTATCAGAATTTGCTGTTTCTACAGCATTTGGCTTTGGTTTTCTATCTACTTCCCGTTATAATTCGCAACTGGTTTTTGTCGTCTCTTCTTCTCTTCTTAGCTTCGTAGATACTTTTCTGTTTTTCATGTATTTTTGCTCGATTTATGTTTGTTTCTCCTTTTTGTTGTTTTTCAATACTATTCAGTGTTGCAAGTGTTTGTGCACATCGTTTCTTAGGTTTTTATTTATTCGCTCGTGTTCCTTCGTGCTGTTTACACCGCTGAGTTTTTGCCAATTATTTCACCGCTGCGCGAATGCACAAAACGACCATCAAAGTCGATGGTGGAGTTTTGCTTGATGCTGCCGGTGGGCGTGCGAAGCGGCTCCTTTTCGTCCCTGTGAATATTATTATTACAGTGTTGCAAAACGGTTAAATGCTTAAGAACTGATCAGAGAGTAAAAAGAGAGTCAGACAAACGAAAGCTAATTGCTACACAACGTACGTGCGTGTACTTACCGCTAAAGTTGGACACTAATCGATAGTTATCGATACTTTGTCTAACTCTAATTGGCACGCCTAAAGCTAAAGCATGAAATAATAATAACAAAAAAAGCTTTTTGCTACACATCAAGCTTTGAAAGCTACATTTACATGCTGTGCGTGATGATCAAGGACTATGAACAGTGTTGGAAATCGAAAATAAAAACATAGATGACTACAAATACGAGAGAAAGTGCATGAGAGAGCGAGAGAGAGAGAGAGAGATAGAGAGCGAGAGAGAGAGAGAGAGAGAGGATGCTGCTTTTGAAGCGCATTTTAAACAAAATGTACGTACAATGGTGAAGTCACTGGTGAACCACCGAGCTTTACGGGCGGCGGCAGTGGTAACGGTGATGGTGGCGGCTCCTTAACCAGCTGTCCACTGCAATAAGGTAGCGGGAAACGCCAACCGTAAAGACTGCTTGGTTAGATGGTATTTTTTTTGGTTGGTTTTGTTTTTTTTTTTTTTTGGTATGTTTTTTTTTTTTTTTTTTGGATTTTGATTTTAATTTTGATTTTTTTTTTGGGTTTTATGTTTTTTTTTTTTTGTTTTATGGATTTGTTGGATTTTGTGTTGGATGAGGTTGATGTGGTTACGAGTTGAGAGAATCGAGAGAGAGTATATAGATAGTATGGAGTTGGTAAATGTGAGACAATGATAAGGCAATGATTTTGAATGTAAAAGTAACGCCGTATGTGTATGTGTGTGTGTGAATGTGTGTGTGTGTATGTATGTGAGTTCTGATAAATAAGACTAAAGAAATGATATATACTGAGATGATACAGAAATACAATTATAAAGAAAACACACAATAAGTAGAGCAGCAGCCAGTACCAGATCTGACTGTACTACGAGTACTACGAGACAAGGCACTTCAGATCAGTGAAGCATATAAAGTGATCTAGGGTGAAGAAATTTGGTAGCTGGCTGCGTACTTTCTCAACTACAGCTGACTTTTAGCCGGATTCCACTGTTTGGGGCCGATAACTTTATACTAAGTAATAATCGACTTACATATTTATCGATAGTCAACGAAAATTACTATGGGAAACCGTCATTACATATAATAATACATTATACATATAATCGATACATTATTATCGATAGTTGTCGATTTGTATGTTGTAGAAATCGTTATTTGTATACATGTTTTTTTATGATGGACATTTTTTATTATTACATACAATCGATACACTATTATCGATAGTTATCGATTTGTATGTTGTAGAAATCGTAATTTGTGAAAAATTTTGATTTGATTTGATTTTTTAACGGACACAGTTTATAATAATATAATCGATCAATTGTAATCGAATGCTATCGAAATTTATTTGCAATTTGCTTAAAATGTCTAACAATCGGTCAATTGTAATCGATTGTTATCGAAATTTATGTACAATTTGTTTAAAATATTGTTTTGTTACATATGTATCGATAGTTGTGTTAAATAGTACTACCGATAGCTGTACCTATCGATATACTCCGTGGAATTCGTTAAAAGCAGGCACACACAACAACAAAGGAATGAAGGAAAAAAAAACAGTGTTGACTAACAAAATTATGAAAAAAGTACCGAAAACATTTGATTCAAATATAACAACTCTTGAGGATTTTATTTTAACAATCAAAATAAGAGGTTTGTGTTCATTTTGTAGAGGTCTTTTGTGGAGGGGACAATTCAAAAAATTATTATCAAATGTGGTAATTGGATTCGTATATTCATGTGGTGTGGAGAAACAATTAATATTGCACTAAAAATGTAATTAAAATAATGAGCAAGAAAATAAATCAAATATAAAATGGGAAAAATGAGAAAGAATTTTGTAGAAAGTTTTTTGGATTTTATAATTTTGATTTTAAATTTTAATTTCGATTTAAATTCGAGTTAGAAATTTAGTTAAATTTGCTCAAACGAATATTAATGAGTTTCGATTGAACAATAGGGATTTTGGACGCGCATAGACCCAATTGTATTCGAAGTCCGGATGTTGAGAATTTTGGCTTTTGTTATCGAATTATACGTTATATAAATATATATATATATATATATATTATATATTTTTGGAGCCGTGCAAAAAGAGGGAAAGAGGAAACAAAAGAAATAAAGGACAGTAAAAAAAACAGATTTTTAAACTTTGAAGTCGAAAATAATTTTACTTAGTTCAATTTTCTTATCATTTTTAGTGCAATATTATTTGATTTTCGGGTCTTGAAACTTATATTTTTAGCTGCTTACCTGCCCAATTTGGCCTCGTCATCGATTTCGGATGGTGATCGCTTGGCCTTGCGGCACATGGCGGCCATGACACCCATGTGTACCGTTATGCAGCACAGCAGATCCACAATGAAGAGCAGCAGTAGTACACCGCCCACAGCAATACCCACAATGGCTGCCGAGGATAAAACCTGACGATCCGCAACTTGTATGACATCGATACCTATATATATATGTATGAGTGGGAAGGGGAATACGTGGAGTAGGTGTGTGCACGTGTGGGGAAAAGAGAGAGAAAGAAAGAGAGAGAGAGAAGGGTAGGTGCAGAGTGTAGAGGTGGCAATTGATTAGTAAATTGTCATTCAAATCTTGCATTATTATTAATAATAGATATATATATATATGTATATATAGATAATATATAATTTATAAATAACTTTATATTTAACTGTATACTAAGATAAGTATTTAGTTCAACTATAGCATACTTTCACGCTTGATCGCATTCCAGGGTATTTTGCCGTGGAGTGTAACCAAGTGTTACTAACTGTTTAATTCTAGATCGCTACGATCCATACATTTTGCATATATCGTGTAACAATTTTTTTTTTTTTGTTTCATTTTCGTAATTTGGTCCGTTTGTTTTTTCCATAGAGTATTTGAGTTTTGTACAAACATATTTTACATTTTTGTGTGTGTATTTGAAAGAGAAATAAAAAAATGTTAATAAAAAATAAAAATAAATGAAAGTTTAGCTAGCTTCAATCGGCTGACCGAATATTTAATACCCTTGCTGAGAGCTGATGCAAAAATAATACAAATTTAAGCTTACCTTCGATACATTTAAGGGGATTACGGATAATATCGGATAAGTCATGGGTAAAACTTCATTGGAAAACGGAGAAAAGTCATGGACGGAGCGGAAAAAATTTTTATTTTATTTATATTTTCCACTTGTTACACATGCTCTTGCAGCACCAATATACCCCTTAGACGGTATTACCCTCAGCAAGTTTGAATAAAAAATTAGTCAAGTTTCGAAAACAAGCAAAAATTATAAAAAATATTTAAGTATTTGTAAGCTAAACACAATAAAAGTGAACAAACATAGTTAACACCAATTTGCAATAACATAATAAATTAGCACTTTCGATAACTTTTCGATAAAATTGTTAAAAAATAATTTTGAATTAAATTAAAAAATAAAACATGCAGCTTTTTTGGGGGGAAGATCAGGTTTAGAGAGCGTTTATAGAGCGCCTTTCAGATGAAGTCAGCGTAGAATAGATATATTTATATAGAGAAAGAAAGAGAGAGAGATAGAGATAGTGTGACAGTGAGAAAGCGCACAATTAGGCAGAGGAACTCAGGTGTTTTTTTTTTCTGCTAAATTACAAGAAACGCCAATAAGCAAAATATACAAGCAAAAGCATTTCAACTTAGGATTAAATTTAGTACAAGGAATTAGTGTAGAGTACTAATAAGCGGTTTGTGTGTGTATTTTTTTTTTATTTTTTTTTTTAACCAGAACGATAACGATAACACTTAAGAAATATAAAAGTTTCTTTTTCATATATAATTCATATAATACAAATACAAGTTGTTTAGTGCGCAGTTACCAATTGCAAACAAACAAAACAAAAAGAAATCGAACAAAATTAATCGATTTATCGATTAGAGAAAACATTATTGTAATCAAAAGTATTAAATGTATTATTTAATTTTTAGCTAAAGTAAAATTGTAAGTAATTTGTTAGTGACTTGTCGCTTAATGTTAGTCGATTAATGTCGAATGCATTTTATGTATTATTATCGATTAATTGTATGTGTTGCATATAATGTTATAGTTATACTTAGTTATAGTATTTAACAAGCTAATTTGTTGCATAACCATATTACCTGTAGGCATTTCACACCTGGCAGCTCTGCTTTAATTATTTAACTAACATTTGATCGATTAATAATCGATAGTTTGCATTCCGTTACACACACACACACACACACACACACACACACTCGCACTCGCACACACAGAAGAGAGGCGATTTAAATTGTTTTATTTTTGTTAAAGTTGTTTCTTTATTACCCAAAATGAACTGCTTACTTCATAGATTTCTTCATATTTTTATCGTTTTTATCGATTTCGATTGCTTACAACATTTATGACACAGATGCGTTTTAGGTTTTGTGTTCTACAGTGTATGTGTGTGTGAATCTTTAGAAATATCTTGCAATCTATTATGAATACATTTGCTCATGTTTTCTCATGCTTCTGTTAATTTAGTTTTTATTTTTTTTTTTAGTTTAACTTTATGTTAAAAAAAAAAAATTGTTCGACATGCAGATGAGAAAACTCGCCTATTAAAGACATGGTATTTTTTATATACTATATATGGTATATTGTTTGCATCGTTGTGGCATAAAACTTATGTACAGTTGCTGATACGATTAATTGCTTTGCCAACTGTCTTTCTCGGTGATTCTCACGTCGTGTAGCCAGTCATTTCTATTACGAGTATTTACTTTATTATATTTATGATAAGTATTTTTTTTACTTTTCTGTTGTTATTTTTAACTATTTTTATGCCTCACAAAGCTAGTTAAAAAAAAATGGAACAACTTTTAAACGATCTGCTCAGCAACGATAGGCGGGCTGAATTATCTCACTAACTAGATGTGTTTGTGTATAACTTTTGTATATTTTTTTTTATATAGTAAAGTTATAAATGGAATTATGGTATTATCGATAGATATACATATAGCTAGAAAAAGTTTCATTTCATTTCGTTTCGTTCACTAAAAATTGTATACAGGAATAATTTGTCTAAGTTGAACTTTCATCGTTCGATATTTTTTTTTTATGGTATATTTAGAGTATATCGAATGTATATGTATATGTCTAGGGTATATGTATATGTAGTTAAATGTTCGATGAGCACATTCTTTAAGCTTAATACACCATGTGAAACAAATTCGTTGGTTGGAAACATTTAATTTTTTTTTTTTTTTTTTTCTGTGAGCAGGATTTTTGGGTAGTGTAGGGTGTTTAAGGTTAGTTCTGTGCTGTTGGTTGGTTTACTAAGATTTTCTTACTTTTTTTTTTTTTAACATACTTTCAGTTACTTATTGTCCCCTTAACGTATACGTCCAATATTTCAAACAAATGAAGAATAAACCACACTAAACTTATACCCAATATCTGAAACGGTCTATTTGGATTGTATTCAAGTATTAACGGTGGTGTTCTTCAGTTTTCCTATCTCAATAAAACGACAACAAATTATTATAACAAAGAACAATTATAATCGGATCTTACCGATCAATATAATTTGATAAAAATTGACTATTAAAAAAAAAATTGGTTTTAATTACCAAAATTTTGGTATTTTTCCTATATAATGAGCAAAAAATGGAATTGCTATAGCAAAATTTCAGCTTTTGTTTAAGTTTAATTCTTTCTTAAAGTCAGACAGTTGGAAATCCTGTAATGACCGTAAAAGTAGTATTTAACTAACTACCAGTTGGTATAGATTTCTAGTATAATTATTTTTCTTGGTATCTTGAGCTATGAGATTTAGTATTTCCTTTCATTTGAGACTCTTAAATATTGGAAAATTTACTCTTGATTGGCAGTGTGTATTTTTTTATTTTTTGATTTTTTTCAAACTAGAAAACTGATTTTGGAAGAGGTTTAAGGATATTTGGAAAATACTGAATGTATTTTTTTTTGGAATATGTTTGAACTGAAATGATGAATCAATGAATTCATGTTGTTCTTAGCATTAAACATCGCTAGCTTTCTAGTCATATCGTTTATGAATGTAGTATTTTTTTTTTTTTAGTATTTTTCTTTTATCATTTTTTTTTTTGGCATTTAGCATTTGTAAGTATTTTGTACATTGAATGGAATCGTATATAGCGCATATAATATTAACACCCTAATGATATTTATAGTATTTTTTTGGTATTATAATGCTGCAATTAAGTATGTAGGTATACATATGTGTATATAATTGATTTTTTTTTGGTATTATTTCATCATCTTAATATTATTTACAATTCTCGTCGATAAAAGAGCAGAAAGTAAATGAACAAAAAAAAAAAAAAGAAAATAGAAAAAAAACATTTCGATTTCGAGCAGAGCGAAAAACTTGCAGCTTCAGTTTCCTCCGATCGTGTGTATGTGTACGTGCTCCAAAGCACTGCTTTGTGCTCCCGCTTAAGCAGTGCGCGTCGTCAGCAGCAGAGGCAGCAGCAACTGGGGAAGGAGCAGCAGGAACGGAAGTAGCAGCAACTGTGGTGCTCTGGTTGTGGCAAGCAGTGGTGACGTGGACAGTGCTCGTGTGGCGCTGCTTGATGAATACGGATAGGGTTTGTCTGTTTTGCGGGGGAAACACGGATCGGGTTCACATTCGGGTACGGATTTGGGTACGGATTCAGGTTCGGTTGGTATTTTTTATCAGGCAGCAATTTACAGTTTTTTTTTGGGTATTTTTTTTGGTGTTTGGTATTTTAGCATTCGATTTGGGAAGTTTTTCATGTTTTTTGTTTTGGTATTTTTTGTGGTATTTTTTTTTTTTTTTTTTTGGTTTGGCATTGCACACACAGCGTAAAAGAGAGAAAAACAAAGAAAAGTAGTAGAAGAAAAAAGGAAGAAAAGGAAACACACAAAAGAATATTTTTTGTTGGTTTCTTTCTTGCTTGATTGATTGATTGGATTGATTGATTGTTTTAGTATTCGATTAAAAACTATCGATAAACGACGACGACAACGACGAAGGTTGACATTTGCTCGACTCAAACATAATGTGTGAGTGTGTATGCGTGTGTGTGTGTGAGTATGTGTCATAAGATTGAGATTAGTTAGTATTGGTTTTGGTATTGGTATTGATTGGCTGGTATTGGTATTGATTGAGTACAGTTACGCTTGTTATCGACTATCGAGGAGATTTTTGTTACATTGTGTTTACGGGTATTAGTATTTGACTATGACTATTAGTTGATTATATTATAATTAATGTAATTAAATAAATATCTATGCAGTTATGACTAAGATGCAGTTACTAAAGTTTTTGGACAGTATGACAGTTAAAGTTAGTATAAGTAAAAGGAAATTAAGTTTAGTACTAAAAGCGTTCATATGATGCAGAGCTAGAAATGAGTGTGATGAAGACTGAGACAGCTAGATGAATGTATGTTTGATACTCACACACACGCACACACAAACAGCTTGAGCTAAACACACACATATACACACACACAAATGAGAGAGCACAAAATGACTTAAGAGAACAACAAGCAACACAAAGAAAGAGAAAGATAGACAAAGAAAGAGATAGCAAGCGACGGAACAAGAGAGAGACAGCGAATCACAGCGTTGGTGATGAGTGAGAAACAACAAAAGATAACGGAATTTATCGGCATGCCGATAACAGCAAACCTTTGCCGATAACTCAACATTAATCGGACAAAAATCTAACGATAACTTTATCGGTTTGCAAAGGTATAAAGAAATAGCATTATATTTGATTTTTTTTAAACTTTTATTTTCTTTACGTTTTATTCATGTTAAATTTTTTATTTATTTTGGCTTAATTCAAAATTGTAACTAAAGCAAGAAGTAAATACAAGGAAATAATGTAGATTTGAATATATAAAAAAAAAAATAAACAAATTTGATGAAGGAAAGTTACGAATGTTGTTTTAAGAACTAGAAATATTACAATTAACAAAATGATTTGATTCATATTATTATGATTATTATATTTAAGAATATTAAGATTAAAATTACATTTTACAATCAATTTTTATAATTTAAAATTTAAATGTGATGAATGCACACACAAAAATATAAAAATTATATTTTAAACAAATTGTTTGTATTGGTTTTTTTTTTTCAGTGTGGATTAAATATTATTTAATAATTAAGTAAATGCTTATGAATTGTATTTAAAAAAAAAAATGTGTCGAGTAGAAAAAAAGTTTTGGGCTAAAGTTAAAGTTAAGAACGACGTTCAGTATTACCGACCTAAGTGTGACCAGCTTAAAATTACATTTATTTGAAAGCACATTTAAATTTTAAACTGGGCTGGTCACACTTTTTATCTTATTCGTTTCACTGGCAATACTTATCGCTGAACTTTGCTTTAGACCCGCTCTGACAGGAGCACACACATACTAAACTGAATACAGGATACAGTATTTTATGTTATAGACTAAACGATATATCGTGATCTTAAACGTAATACAAGGGATTATGCGACACACACAAAACAATAAAGACATAGAGAGAGAGAGAGAGCGAGAATGAGAGAGAGCGCGAGTGAGCGCGACAAAACGTGTGCGTGCGTGCGTGTGTGTGTGAGTGATGCACGATTGAGCACGAACGAGAGCAAGAATGAACATGTTTGAATAAGTTTTCACGATTTAATGTTCGATTTGTGAGCGCACCTCAATGTCTTGATCAAAATTTGTAAACATTACGTAATGTCTATTCAATGCATTTATCAAATTCTTTGGCTTAGCTCAGTGATGGACATTTAAATTTTGCAGATCTGGCAACACTGCCACTAAACGGACTTTTATCGGTTTGGAATGTAAATTGCTTTGCATAAAACTTGTTGGATGTTGTGTGTATGACAGGGGCAGCAGGGCTAAGGGGCTTTAAAGAAGTTTCAGGAGGGTACAAAAAATTAGCATTATAGGTTAGCTTGAACGCAACGCACAAAAGCATGCAACACAAAATAATTTGTATTCACGACAAATAGAAAAAATAAATTTTTAAATGGATTTTTAAGGGATAATAAAATAAATATATGGTAGATATATATGTATATGGATAACTGGTCATTAAATAAGGAAATTCATAATTATTTATAAGAGAATATATATATATATTTATAATTATATATTTAGCACACACACACAAACAAACGAAAGAGGGGAAAGAAAAAAAAAACAACACAATTAAGTCTAAATAGAAGAACTAGTAAGAAGAAGACGCAAAATTATAGAGTTACACTGAGTAAAAAAAGTCAATTGAAACGCAAATAAATAAACACTACAAAAATGTATGCAAAGTTATTGTACTCGCTATAATTATTATTATTATTAATAATATTAATATTATAATTATTAAAATTTGAATACGTTTATGGAGCCATCAAATTTTGTATATATCGGATATTTATATATATATATTTATGTATATATTTATAGATGTATATAGATATTCATAGATAGTATGCATGTATTTCAAGAATTTCGAGTAAGTTTTTCTGTTTTTTTCACTGATCTTAACGAATTTAAAAGTTTCTGCTATCGATAACCAACTCGATAACAATTCCGTTTACATGAGCTCAACATAAATTTGACATAACACTTATATGATTCTGACACAAATATGTACTATATGTTGTATGGATTAGTTTGAAGGTATCGAAAAATGTATCGTTATCGAAATCGGTTGGTTATCGGTATCGGAATCGATATCGATATCGTTTACACTAACATTGAGGCTAGGACACTAAATAAAGTAATGCTTATTGTTGTGGCCAGCGCAATGATTGTTGTTGTTGCTGTGGTTGTTGTTGTTGTTGATGTTGTTGTTGTGGTTGTGAGATGTTTGTGTAGCGAACTGATGCCGGAACTGAAGCCGGCCGAATACTGATATGTGCTTAGATTATTATCAGCAGAATCGAACTCACCTCGTGTCGTCTTCATTATAATCGATGCCGGCGATGAAAAACCGATAGCATTATGCGCCTTCAATTCAATTCGATAATACGAATTGCCGCTTAGACCTGTCATCTGATACGATGTAGTGTCGACCACATCGACCGTATTGCATTGATTCTCAAACTCATGCCAGGCGCCAACCATCTTTTTGCCCTGTAAACAAAATAATCGAAATGATCGTTATTAGAGAAGTGGCAAATGAAGAGGACCTAGTTCCTGTCTATTCCTAAAAAACCTTGATACAGTTATCGATAGTTTAAATGATTAACTTTCAGCTCTAGTTTTAGTATTTTGTATTTACTTACCGGACAGTACTTGATCTGGTAGCGATCGATGGGTTCACCATTGTTGGCAGGCACTCCCCAGCGCAGCTCAAAGTGATCCGAATAGGGTGAGACAACGACCGGTTCCTCCTTATCGTTCTGGACCGGGCTGTGCAGAGGTTTTGGTTCCTCGGGAGCGGAACGACGCGGCGTCGACTGTTGCTGATTGACACCCCAGTTGCCTAGACCGACCTGATTACGTGCAGCAAAACGGAAGCTATACTGTGTCTGTGGATGAAGACCCTCGACAATGTACGGTGAATCTGGTGACCAGCTGCGATTATAGGCTGTGGACCAATCGGGATTGAGAGCTTCTTTATACTGCACACTAAATGCCAAGATCGGTAGACCGATTTCGGTGGGTGGACCAACGATTTCAAAGGTAATTGTTGTGGCAGTCAATTGACTAGGTCTAGCCGTGGTCACAAAATCCGGCACACGTGCCTCCTTCAGTTGCATATCGTGCTCGGCACGTCCATGAATATTGGTAGCAATACACTTATAGGTCGAATAGTATTGACGTGTCACTGGATGTACAATCAGATGGCTACGGGCGGGACTCTCCTCGATCTTAAGATTCGTATCGAAAAGTTCCTTAATATTGCGTCCATTCCAACGCCATTCGATGGTAGCATTTGGTATTCCCATGGCAAAGCAGCTCAGATTTGCCTTACGTTGTTCCCAGCTAAAAACTGGTGGCAAATCCTTCATGTGGCTAAAATCTGGTGGAAATTCGACAGCAATATGTCCGGTCTTATAGGCAGTATCACCCTTATTTTTGGCTATACACTGATACAGTCCATCGTCCGTCCGCATCAGGGGTGATATACGTAAAGTTCCCGAACTCTCGCCGCGTTCCTCATTGAAATTTTGCTCGAGTGTGATGCGTTCATCGTTCATTTGGGTACCGACACCAAATTGCTGTTCACTGCCCCAGCGACGGAAAGTGATGACTGGTGCGGGACGACCCTTGGCACGACAGGTGATGGCCAACTCTTTGCCACTCACACCGGTTGCATTGTACAGTTCGTAGACATTGGGACGCACAAGGACATTCAATTTGGTCTTCTGATCAACGACACCGGCACCGTTTTTGGCAATACATGTGTACGTGTCGTAGTCCTCCTGGGTAACCGAACTGACTGTAAGCAGACCTGTCTGTGCATTCACCGTAAAACGATCCGCATTCGCTACATTCAACTGCACCGAGTCCTTGATCCAACTGATTTCTGGCACCGGTTTACCAATTGCCGTACAATTGGCTGCAAATGGTTTACCCTCGATGGCCTCCAGGGTGCTGGGCAAATGGGTGATCACTGGACGTATATAGACCTCAACGCGTATGGTGCGCTCCAGCAGCTCACCGGTATCAATGACTGCAGCACGGCAAGTGTAGATACCATCATCGGTTTCGTCCACGTTGCGTATCAAGAGTCCGTGTGTCTGCACTACGTGCTTGGAGTCCGTGCGTATCTGTGGGGAAGGAGTAGGGTTATATTTTGGTCTTCTCTACCATAGTGGGGGTTATACTCACCGGATCGCCATTGCGCAGCCAGTCGATGGTTGGATTGGGATCGGCTTTCACTTCACACTTGACCACGTAATCATCGCCCAATATGGGAAATTGATTTTCCGGTGCATTTGTCCAGGTAATGGCAACTGCAAATTAAGAAAAAAATAGCGTTAAAAACTTTGTTGGGTACGTGGTAATAAATTTTTGGTCAGATGTAATCAGACCCTGTATTTACAGCATAGTACAGGGACTGTTGGGTATGTCAAAACGAGCAGATGGAATGACGGATTCCATATAGCATTTTTATTCCTGATCAGCATCAACAACTTAGCGGTTTTAGAGTTTTCCGTTTACAAAAAAGCATAACTAGAAAACCGCTTGAGATACTTGAACCACATGAACACAATTTGGTTTATGATACCGTTTATCATATTTTGACCAGGATCGAAATGCTATATCACATAAACTTAGTAATAACTATGGAAAACTTTGTTAATAACTCGTTAATACACGGTCTTTTACAGTCGTTTCACTTGACATCCCTGCTAGTTATGTGCTCCACAAACTGTCAGCATCACATGAAAGAAATTCAAGTATCAAGCGCAAAATCCAAAGACATTGCGCGTATTTGTTAACAAGAATCTGCAACAACAAAATCTTGAACCTGACTTCATGTGGAACCCAAGCTTGCCACAATTTTCGCAATGCGCTCCAAGGGTCACTAACGAGCCGGACGAAGACGGCAAGGATGTCGAAGACGATGACGATGGGGAGGCATGCCAATAAATCTCAGTGGCTGCAACAGCAACAGAAATTGAAAAAATTGCAAAACTGAAATTCCTAAATCAAATACTTGTGCACAATCCAAACACAAACACAGGGCAACAGAGCAAAATACGAACAGGGTCAGGAGAATGGGAAGAAGATGATAGGGTTTTGGACAGCCAGTCAGGCAGCAAATCGAAGCTGAGCTGAGCTGGGGCCAATGTTAAGGCGCAAAGTGAAATATTTTACACACCAAAACTGTTAAATATCAACACACACACAGCAGTAAAGTGCAGTTGAAAAGTTAAAAGAGAGGAATTGGTTGGCCACGTTGGGCGCCAAAAATTGGGTTTCGGGTTGTAGTTCACTGACTTATTCGAATTGTTCAAATGGTTTTTATTGCAACGATAAAAATAACAAAATTGCTATAAATAAAAGGTGCTCAGCCCTTCCATTTTGAGTTGGAAAACTTTATTAAAATTGAGCGCACAAAAATCTAGCGGAATTTTCTACTTTAAAAACTGCTCAATTTCATTTAAATCAAGTTAGATTTAATAAAATATGCATACAAATATTTTAGCATTCAATTTAAAGCAGAGCAGTAGCCTACGTTGGGCGCCAAAGAGATTAAACTCATGATTTTCAACTGATAACTTCAGAAACCAACCGAAGGATGAGGAGATACATCATGAGCTCTGAAGTTGGCTTTGTTTTAGCAGTAAAACTATGACTTTTTAGCTACATTTTTTCTGGCTTTTCAGGTGTTAAATTGAAATAGAAATGGACATTGCATTTTAGGGGGGCATGGGAAGAGGGGGAGGGGGGTGTGGCAACAGAAGTTTGACTCATTTCCGTTGCGGAAATTGTGCAGATCGTTTTGTGGCCAACGTAAGGAATATGAAGAAGTGAAGCAGGAAAGAGGAGAGAAGGGAAGGGAAAGGAAGGATTTTAAAATATGACTGCAGTTGGTTTTTTGCTGAGCTGGCTTTTAAATTGTGTGTGTGTGTGTGTGTGTTTGTGTGTTGTGTGTGTGCAGCTCAAATATTTACAGTTTATTTATAAATCAGTGTAATAACAAGCCATCTGTCTGTCTATCTGCGCTGTCTGTTGCCTGTCAAGCAAGAGTACGAGAAAGATGAAGAGAGTTAGAGGGAGATGGAGGCAGAGGGAGAGAGAGAGAGAGTGAGAAAGGGGTTAAAAGTCTTTTGAGTCAAATCCAGGGTGTCCGGTCCAAGCCAAACGGAAAGTTGTGTAAAAACATTTTCTATTTTCCAATTTTATTGGCAGTGCAAGTTGTCTACTTACTTTCCTCTCTCTCTCTCTCTCTCTCTCTCTCTCTCTCCTACTCGTATGCTGTGTGCAACATCTAAAATAAATAAAAGTTGCTGTCGAATTTCCTTCAGCCGGACTCACATTCTGGCCAAAGGCAAGCAAACAACAACAAAATTGTTGTTGTTCTTGTTGTTGTTGTTTGTCGTTGTCGTTGCGTGTGAGATTTTGTTGTTCAAACACTTTTCGCTGACGTCTGGCAAGTGCAACAACACCAAAATAAACACACACACACACACACATACACACATACAGGCCAACAAAAAGGCAAAAAAAAAACAAATAAAAAAAGTAAAATGAAAAGAAAATAAAAGATGAACTAGTTTACAATTTCATTATTAGTTTGAACAACGACAGACGACAGCACAAGGACCCACAGGACACGAAGGGCACAACACGACAAAGACTCCCCAAAGCAAAGATACCGCAATATTGCAACGTTGCCACCTCGCACTGCAACAGCGCTTTCTCAACTTATTGAAAAACTTACAGCAAGTTGTATTACAATTGGATTTCGTGTGCTCATTACAAACACAGTATTTTGGAATCAAGTTTATTAGCTCATCTTGCGTCTATTAGGTACAGAAATTTGTTTAAAGCCATTTCCATAGACTGACGTTGTTAATTTTTAGAAAAGTCTTATATTGAACTATGACTCTCAATGAAGACTCCTTTGTAATAGAAATGAAGGGAGTACAGTTGAGTAAAGTTGCAGACAAATATTATATAAGGCAGAGACAGAACGAGATGAATAGGAAACTTGAGTACTGCCTTGGGAAAAAAAATACTTAGTTAAAAATATTAAAAAAAAAAAAAAAAAAAAAAAATTTCTAGTATAAAAAATACAATTTCCAGCTGGAAAGGAAACTGTTTAAGTAACAAGCTAGTGAAAAAATAACAATTAAATCGACTGTTAAAGACCCTGGACATATTTTTTTTTTGGAAAATCTAGCGTTAAATGTTCCACATTTTAGATCAGACAAAGTTTAAAGACATATTTCTCTATAAACAGGGTCTAAAATAATTCTATACTATAGAGTACTCTCTGCAAATTGATTAATATACCAAACGAATTCTAAAACTTATTTAATTTTTCAACTGAAAGCAAAAGTTGTAAGTGATTGAATTTCAAAACTATAACTTCTTAAGAGCACCCTTAATTATTGTGCAGTGTAAAGTGGAAGACTGAATTTTATGCCCTTTGATGACTAGTAAATTAGCAAGAGTTGTAGACTACTGGAATGGTAAGGAAACTTGTCAAAGGCTTGAGAAAGATGCAGAAACGAAGAGGAAGAAGAGAAGAAAATTTACTTTGTGCATGCTAAAGACACTGCAAACTGTGTGCAGTGTTGGACAGTGTAATAAAATCACAATATAAATGAGTTTTAATTAGTTGTTTGACATACTTAGAAGGGAAGGATTAAGACACAGGAATCACTTAAACACTTAAGTGAGGGAGCGAAAGAGTGGGAGAGGGAGGGAGGGAGAGAGAGAGTGAGAAAGAGCAGTGTGAGCACCGGAAGTGAGAAATCATCTTTGGCACTGAATGCTCGACAACGAAATGTGGCATTAAATATTTATCAAGGTGCATGCCACATGCAGCCGACATGACCCTCAAAAATTTTGCAACTAGTTTAGTCAAGTATATAAATTTGTATGGTGGAAAGTGTGCCACATTTTGTGGCAAGTGCGCTTTAAGGCATTAAATAAATGCAGCATTGTGTGGGAGAGAGTGGGAGAGCGGGTGGAAAAGTGGCAGCGAGAGTGGGTGAGATGTTGCAACTGCAAGTGGCATGCAACGTGGTCCAGTGTGTACAACTTGAAGCACTTTGGCAACATCGGAAGTTGAACGTTGAACGTGGGTCCCGTTGCACGTCGCTCGTTGCTCGTTGCCAGTTGCCAGTTGCAAGTTGCAACGGAAGTTTGCTTGCAGCATATGCATTTATTAAAAGCATAAATATTGAAATATTATGCTGTGAGTGGCACAAACAACAGCATAATTTCCCTCTCAACCCACGCCACTATCTCCCTCTCTCTCTCTCGCACTCTATGTGCAAATAGTGTGGCAAGTGCAACAACAACAGCAACAGCAACGAGTACTCGAGTTACAAGTTGCACGTTGCACGTTGCACGTTGAGAATTTGCACTTTACGTCTCTGCTCCACTCGTCGCTTATTTGCTTAGCTAAATGCAACTTGTGAGTTGTCAACACACACAATGACAACACACACACACACACACACACATACACACACAAACATTGTGACCATCATTGGGACAGGCACGCAGCAGGGTGATATGGGGCGTGGTTGTGCTTGGAAGGGCGGGGGTTGGGGGCGTTGGGGCGTATTTTGGACAAAGCTTTGCATTTGATAACTAACTGCTGTTTGGGATTTGCGACAAAGCTCGGTCATCTCGGTTTGCTCGGCAATTGTTTACAACTTAACATGTTTACCAACACTGCAAATTACTTTGAAGCATTGCATAAGCTACAGTTACTTGTTTAGATTTCCAAAATCTATTTTAACAGTCATTACGACAATTCCATTAAATGAAGCAGTTTAGTCTTGAGAATTTTTGATTAAAGCTCAAAGCGTTCTGTGAAATAAAGTGTTACCAACTACCTAGTGTGACCATATAACAACATTTTACTGGAAATACCACTAGTGTATTAACATTTGACTAAACTTAATCTTCTACTAAATTAACTTAAGTACAAAGCTGTACGTTAGACAACACTGTTAAAGCTTAATGCTTGTTAGTTCTTCATACCTAAACACTACTTGATTGCTTTGCAACACTGATCGTTGTAAGTGAGTATCCAAGCACATAAAACACAATCTGCATCAATTAACAGCTTAAATGTTTTGCATTTAGTGTCGCTTTACAGCACTGTTTTCGATATTTGTTAATTTGAAACCATTTTATTTGAGGCATTTAAGAACTTTCTGCCGCTTTTCAACACAGTGAATGTATCGTTATCGTATTAGCATTGTCTTGGTCAAACTAACAATTTCCATTCCTTCCTCTCTTTCTCTTCCTTCTTCATTGCCTATTGTTGTCTCTGTCACACACTGTGACGTACGCATCGCTTTGACCTGTGCACATAGTGCAAACAACAAACAATAATAGAGAGTTGGAAGGTTCCGTTTCAGTTTCTGAATGTAGAATCCGTAACTGTCGAAACCTGTCCAACAATGCTCTTTTCTCTCTCTCACTCTCTCTCTCTCTCTATCTGTCTCTTTCTATCTTACTGTCTGCCTGTCTCTGTCTTTTCTGCTTGTGGCGTTCCATGTCAGAGGCACAAATTGTTGCGTTGCAAAATATTTGATTTCACTTCAAACGCAATAGAGTTTTGAGTTAACATTTCGAACCTAGCTTTAGCCAACTTCAACAACTACTTCTCTCTCTCTCTCTCTTTCCTAACTCGCTCTTTCTCTTTTTTGCTCACACTCTGTGCTTCACTAAGTACTTCTTTTTTCTGCTGGAGTCCCTGATTCTGTAAATTCCTCACATCTCGCACCGTTTTCTGTTTGAACACTTCAGACTTGATTTTTACACTGATACACTGCAAAAAATTAAGATTTGGGTTTAAAAGAAACTTTTGCGAAAGTACCTTAATTTTTATTGAGAGTTATCAGTATTGGTTAACGACCAAATCTATTTAATACTTATTGAGTTTGTGAGTTCTTGTCTCGTTTTCAGGTGAAAATTTAAAGCCACTCTACTTTTTTGTGCAGTGTATGTGTATTGCACACGCTGCCACAAAGGTTCTAGGTCCGAGTGAAGGTCCTGCTGCTTGTCAAGCGTTAAGAGTGCTTCTCCTCTGGCCTGAGCGGGTACAACTGGGGTCCGACTGGGTGCTTTTTTGGGTGGAGTTTCAAGTGGGTGAAGAACGGTGCCGTATGCACTTTAAATTGCTTAGAAAAATCAATCTCGTAAAAGTTTCTCAGCTACTACAGCGTGTACTTTTTGAGAAAGAAACTTCGCCAGCAAAGTTAACGAGCCAGCAAAACAGTTTTTCACTCTGTATGTGTGTATGAGTGTGTGTTTGTGTGTGTGTGTGTGTATGTGTGTGTGTGTGTGTGCTTGCGGTACTTGTTGTGCCTGCTGATGCTGCTTATTGTTTGGACTCTCATCCAGTTTGTACTTCTTTCTTTTGACTTTTCACAAAATTCGATACTCCACAATTGATACTCGATACTCGATACACGCAATGTAATCAAAATCAAACAAGACTCAACATGTTCAACATGTGCACAACAAAAAGCTGTTTGCTCCAATAACTTCAAGTACTGAATTTTCTCAATTTCTCTGCCTTTGTCTAAGCTCTAAATTGTTAACTTGCACAAAACTGAAGATATGTTTCAATAAATACACATTGTCATCGCATATAATGTTACATTCCATTTGACAATGTAATGCAATTTTACACCTGTTTTACTTACGCCAACAGGTGTAAAAAGGTGTTAAGCTCAAAGCTAGGAAAAAACAACACACACACACACACACAACACAGGAACAACAAAAATTCCTTTGAAGAGAATGTGAGACAAAAGGCATTTTATTGACGTTAGAAAAAACATTCACACTTGCATTTCAATTCACACTTGATGTACTTAAGCTTTAGACTCTACTCAATATAGCATTAAAGCCAATTTTAATACTCTTTGGAGGTGAAGGTGTGAAAAAGTCGTGTGAAGATGGTACTTTAAAAAAACGAGAACTTATTGTAGAAAAGGTTTAAAGATTTTGAGCAATTTATTGGTTGGAGTTGGAGTTATAGCTTTACTGAGGCCTTTTTTGACCACGCACTCGAACAAAGTACAGGGTAGACCCCTGTTTGTCATTAGGGAAATATGCGTAACAGGCAGAAGGAAGCATTTCCGACCCCAAAAAGTATAAATATGCTTGATCAGCATCAACAGCTGAGACGATATAGCTTTGATCGTTTGTCCGTCCGTATAAACAGCTGGATCTCAGAGTCTATAAAAGCTAGAGCCAGCAAATTTGGAATGCAAGTCCGTCTACTTCGCTAGCAGATCAACTTTATTTCAATTGGGACTTAACTTACACATTTTGTATATGATATCATCTTTATTAAATACGATTCAGAACGGACAACTATAGCCTATAGCTAGGACAAATCGCTGGAAATTTGGTGATTTGTATGGAAAAGCGCTTAGTAGAATGGGTACAGGGTCTATTACAGTCGGCTCGCTCGCAATAGCCTTATCTTACATCTTACAAGTTTAAAATTTAAATCAGTTAAACATCTCAATTTCTAGTTAAGGACTTTAAATGCTCTTTTTGACAGCTGTTTGTAAGAAAGCGTTCCTTAAATTTACTGTTTGTTGAAATTCGATTTGCATTTAGTAGTCGAATTTATTAAGAAACGTTTTATGTTACAGAATTCATGAGTTTCATTTTAATGTTGTTCATTATTATGATCTTTTGCTATACGAGACATCAAACAATATTTGAAACTTTGTGCTTTGCTGAAAGACAGGTGCATTTAACAACATTTGAATGTGGGTCAAAATACAGGTAGTGAAAAGTGGCAAAAGTGGTCAAAGTGGGAAAGGGGAAGAGGGGAAAAAGGGAAAGGGGAGGAAAAGTTATAACTGAAATATACCAAGTTATGGTCATATAAATCAATTGTCTAACTTTGCAGGAAGCACTGAGAGAGGGACAGAGAGAGAGCGAGAGAGGGGGGGGTAGACAGAGGGGGAAAGAGATAGTCAGAGAGAGAGAAGAGGGTTGAGTGGGTCAGAGATAGCCAGAGAGAGAGAGATAGAGAGAGGGGGAGAGGGGGAGAGAATGGGTTAGAAAACTTTGGCTATTTGCTGCTGGTTTTGTTGGGGTTTTTGGGTGGCTTAAAAGTACAGTCACCGTTACAGTTACAGTTACAGTTATAGTTACAGTTACAGTTACTTACCATAAGTTTTAATTGAGACACTCGTCTGAAGTAAATCGGTATTTGAATATGATGCAACGCAATAATATTTTCCAGTCATTTCGCTCGTCAAGGATGTTATCATCAGACCCAAACTATCGCCGGGCAAAGTCTCCGTATACATCGGTGGCTGATTCCTTCCAGTTCTGTGTGTGAGCAAGAGAGAAAGAGAGGGGAAGAGAGAGAGCGGGAGGGAGAATAGGAAGAGGTGATTGTTTTATATTAGTACAAGCTGTTGTTGTTGTTGTTGTATCGTTTATAATGTTTATGTTTATGATTATAATAATTGTTATGCGAGCGCATTATGTTAGTAGATTTTCATTGTAGCTTGCTTTTTTCCTTCACAATTTTCATACGCTTTTCCCTTTTTTCCTCATCCTCTTCTTCTTCTACTACTTTTTCTTTGCACTCATTTGCATGCCACGCATTTCATTTCGAGCTTTTCATTTCATTTCGTTTTTTTCTTGTTTTTTACCGTAACAATTACAGAAAATTAAATGAAAATTGCGTTTTTTTTTTTTTTTTTTATTCGAGCGCATTTCCATTTCCTTAACATTTTTTAAGTAGATTCTGTTTGAGTTTAAATAAAAAATAAAACAGAAACTGGCAATTTCATTAAAAATTAGCTGTGCTTATTTTTGATTATCCCCGCGTAGCCTAGCAACTTTATTTTTTATTTAATTAAAGTGTAAACAATTTGTTTTTATTATAAACAATTATTGTTTTGAGTTTGAGGGTATGAGGACCGTTTTTGTAATTAGCTATAAGGCTTGAAAAGTTGTGCAGAACACGTGGAAAAAAGAAATACTTAAAGTATTCGAAAAATTTGTTTAAATCATTAAAAGAAAATTTAATTATAACACTGATTTTTCAATTTAAAATTAGTCACAAATTATTGTACACGAATTTAAAACTATTTTTTGAATTGTTTGTTACAAATTTTAAGCCGATTGAACAAGAAGTTTATTATAATATACTTGGACCGGCTATAATGACTTTAATTAAATAAAATAAATATAATTTATTAATTTCTGGTAACAATAAATTTATATAAAATTTGTTAAATGATTTTTTAACATTTTCAAATGATTAAACAAAAAGTTGTTCAAGTATAAAAAGTTATTTATTAGGGAAAAAATTTAAAGAGAATGCGAGAGAAGTCAGAGTAGATAATTTTGATAAGACTGTACTCTATATAATCCCAAAATTCGGTTAACATTCAATTAACAATCAAGTCAATTTTTTTTTTTTTTTTTTTTTTTTTTTTGGATTGGACTCAATTTATTAAGAGCATCTCATTTACAGGAACTTAAAACACTGCACTAAACGTTACTATACAACATATTTTCTCTCTGTTCATAATCCAAAACTTCACTTCTGCTGCACTTGACAACCTCACAAATCTAACGCTTTTACCACTCGAAAATAAAAATTGAACTATTTTTGTACAACTGTTCCCATAATTAGGCAGCAATTGGTGAACATTTCATGCTTAGTGTTTGAACTAATTGCGCAAATTTTGCAATTAGCGATGTCTGCCAGACGCCTGGCAACTCTGCCCCAAAATATACACATGAGTCTTGTTTGTGTGTGTTTGCTCGTGTGTGTTCGTGTGTGTGTTTGTTTGTGTTTGGTTGACAAACAATTTGGCATTGCATACGCGCAGGCGTTGAGCATTAAAAACTTTTTGCCGACTGCTGCGCCATTTGCTTTGTTTGCCAATTGGCATTTGCCATAAAATCTCCGCAAGTAGCACTACCCCCTACCACACACCTACTCTTCCCCCTTCCACAAAAAATAGAGAAAAAAAAGCATAGAACAATACTCGTACATAACTATTGAAGGTTGGCGCCCAAAAAATGAGGGGCAAGGAGCACGTACTAATTAATTAAAAAACTTTTGTTGCGCAAAACTAAATATGCACAGCGGTTATTGTTATGGCTTCACTTTGTAAGCCGACTCGCTTTTTCGCCTACTTGTCACCCCTGCCCCCCTTCCCCTACATCGACCCCATAACTTGGCTCAAAAAAAAAAATGGAATACAAAAACTTTTGAGTCAACTGTAAATGAACAGTTTTTAGGCAGGGGAAAAGTTTTGAACGGAAATTGCTTTATTTTTTTCCAAACGCAAGTGATAAACAGCGAGTAATGTGCCAATTAATTGGCCATTGACGAGTAAAAAGCAACGAGTGGCGAATAGCAACGAATAAGATACCGAGTAAGTATAGGATTAGAGTAAAAAAGGTACGATTGTGTCAGAAGTACGACTAGTAGCGAGTAGCGAGTAACCAACTATAGCGAGTACCATAAAAAAAACTTTATGAAATAAGCTTACAAGCTTCATTGAGTTACGAGTAACAAATTGTAGCGAGTAACGAGTAATGTACATCGAGTTATGTGCCAATTGGTTGGCCATAGACGAGTAGCAAGCAACGAGTAATGAATAACAGCGATTTACAAGAAGAATTGTAGCGAGTAACGAGTAATATTCGGCTCGGAGTGTTAAAGACCGACTGTGTCAGAAGTACGACAAGTAACAAACTCAAGCGAGTAACGAGTTACAAGCTATAGCGAGTAACGAGTTCAGTATTTGATATGTATAATTCGCGCTAGTTTCAAATATGATTTGAATTTCTCGCTATACCCTGTAAAGCAATAAGCCGAGGGTTGCTTGGTTTTGTAGAAAAATTTATACACATACGCAAACTATCGATACAACTATCGATACCTAACGAAAGCTTAGTATCTGTAAGAATTTGTGTTTGAATATTTAAAGTTCGACAAGAGTTCAAAACTTGAGTCTACATATTGGTAGACTTTAATGGTAGCGATTGGTGTGTGCTTTTATATATATTTGTGTGTGTGTAAGTGTGTGTTTGCTCAGTGTGGATGTGTGCGTGGTTGTGAGCTTTTGTGTGTGTGAAGACCGAGCACAACCTTCGTTCGATTTGAGAAACGCAATTGTTGCCAAATGGCAAAAAAACAGCTTGCTATTTGTTTGCCTTGCACACACAACTCACACACACGCACATACACACACACACACACTAACATACACACTCACATGTGTGTATACAGAAAACTTCATTCTGTGCCCAAAATTATACCAACAAAAGCCATCACGACAATGCAACGCAAAAAAAAAAAATGAAAGAAAAAATACGAAAAAAAAATCGTGAAAAAAATAAGAAAAGGAAAACGCGAGGAAAATATGAAAAACTGTTGGAAAACAAAATCGCAACCGCATCGCACAGCGGAAGAAATTGTGGAAAAATTTTGCTGCATATTTGCGCTGGATTTTTAATATTGCGCCAAACGGCGCGCATCGAGGAGAAAAGCGAGAAAACTGGGGAAAAAGGGGAAGAGATTTGGGGTAGAAGTAACAGCGGGAGGGGGGAGGGATGGGGGTTAGTTTTGGTTAGAGAACTGGAGGAGATAGGGTAAACTTGGCTGAGGGAAAACCAGGCAAACAAACAAGAGCGAAAAACAGTTACGCATACGTAAAAATCAAATTTTTGATTGTCTCCAGCTGAGAAAAATGGGAGAGAGAGGATTTTTGGGTGGGAAAAAGTGGTCGAGGAAAACTGAGATGTAGGGAGCACTAAACAGGAAGACGCCATTTTGGCGCCTGGGGGAATTCTACGACGATTTTTTATTACATTTCTTTGGCTTAGATACGAATAAAGATGTCGTTTTTGCTCTTATTGTTGGCATTGTTATTGAATGAACCAAAATGACAAAGAGCAAGAGGCACTAAAGTGGCGAAAAAGTGGGAGGTTTTCATTGGAAAAACTGGTAAATTGTAGTGCTGCATTTAAGGCGCTTAAAGTCAATTGGAGTCAAAGCCAAAAGTCTAAGTGAAATGTGTAGCAATTTGGTCAAAAGAGCACTAAACAAACAGCTCAAAAAAGTCAATGAAGACAAAGAGAGATGCAGAGGGAGGGAGAGAGAGAGAGAGACAGAGAGGGAAGAGGGAGAGGGAGTACTGCCCTGTAGCCAGACAATAAAGATTGAAAATAGTCGATTATTTTGGCTTTAGTTTGCGAGTGTAATTAACACAATTAAAGTGCACTCAAATGCCAAATGAGCAACTAATTATATCACAGTCACTCCCAAAAGTTGTCAGATTAGCGCTAAATTAAATGAAGCAGTACTTTAGGAAAGTAGGAGAAAAGTATAGCTAAATGTAGTGTAGATTTCAAGCTAAATCTCTGGGGAAAATTTAAAAGAAAGTAAGTTTAAGACAGAAATTATTTGTATATTATCTTTTCTGGCAGCTATTTTAGCTATTTTATAGCTGTTTTTTGAAATTAAGGTATATAGTGGGCACTACTCGTCTCTGGCAGCTGACCAAGTTAAGCGGGGCATCGTTGTCAGCCACAGAACTATTGCCAACTTAATCGCTTTAATTAACTCGAACTCGAAACCCGTTAACTCGAGTCAGGGCCATTCTGAAAAACTGACATTTTTCGAAGGACACGAACTACGAACTGGTTTCAATGGGAAATTTTGAGGTTTCTCGGTTTGTCGACTCTCGGTTTCGGTTGTGTTATTTTTTTTTTTTTTGGGGTTTTTGCGTTTGGGTTTGCTTGCGCTTGCACTTGGGTTTGGGCTTGGGTTTTTGGGTTTTGTGCCCGGTTTGGCAGCTTAATTACATTTCGCGCCTGCAAGTATGCAACGCGATGCTGCAACACGGCCTGTCGACGAAACTTCATTTCAGCATTTCAACCGTGCACCCCCCCAACCGTTTCCCTCCCTGTTTACACCGCCTGCACCCCCCTAGCACCGCATGCCAAACCATTGAATACTCCTGCTGCGCATTGTGTGGGTGTGCCCTCAGAAACGGACAAAATAAACTGGCACGCAAGGCTGCAGGCGATGCGACACGAATACCAGAGACCCTGTAGTGATTATGCATATTTGAAATGAATTTTGTTTGGGGTTTAAAAGACCAAACTGACTATAAAAGATGTGTTTTGACATATCGAGTACTTAAATAATCGATGCAATCACTTTTTGTTGAGAACGATTGAGTACTCATTCCCCAAACTTGGCATACTTTTTGCCAATTTCAATTACAGGGTCTATAAAAGCGTAAAGCGAACACAAAACAATCTGCGTTTTGGACAGAGAACGCAACCAGAGTTGCCAGGCTTTATTTTGTTTTTGATTTCGGCCTGCCAAATTAAATATTGGAGTCCAGTTTTTGGTATCGTGTTATGTGCGTGCATCGAGCAAATTGAAAAGTTGCCAAGCCGCACAACAGTTTGTATTCAGGGTCCGAGTGTGTGTGTGTGTGTGTGTGTGTGTGTGTCTGTTGATTTTTGGTCAAGCCCAGGGCTGGGGGTCACTGCCCAATAATACTCAACGAAATGCGTTTCGAAAAATACTACGACCAAAATTCCGGTTTCAATGAACTGAAAATCGAAATGCGTACTCTCGAGTAACCCTCGTAACTCCCAATAGGTATTTAATTAATAAAAAATTTTAAATAGGTCATCTGCTGTTATATATTTCCCGTTGTGACAGTAGTAAAGCAAAAATTCAGGCTGACTGCTATGAAACTCAGTGGAGATAGGAGATAGGCGAAAGAGAGTAAAGGAGTAAAGGAAGGAGTCTAAGAGATTAACTAGGGATTCAAGAAGACATATCTCTTCTTTCTAGATAAATTAATTACAAATTTTTAGGTTAAATCAATTGGGAAATCTGTTTTCTGATTACGTATTTTCCTTGCTAACTTTTCCTAGGGAAATCTAATTAAAAATACCAGAAAATCTTTATAAATTTCTCTGGTGGGAAACTTAGCCTCTTAGCTCCCTAGCTTAGCTTGAATTCAGCTAAAGTATATTAAGTTGGCTGCGCTTGGCTATTTTCTAAGCTGAATGCTTTTGATTATGTGCTAAGTACGTTAAGTTGGCAGCGCTCAAGCGTTAAGTTGCCTGCACTTGACTATAAATTTCAAGAAAAAAACTGACTTGAGTTAAGTTAGCGACGCCTAAAGTACGTGAAGTTGGTTGCACGTGGCTGCTTTACTAAGCTAGTTAAGTTGCCTGCAACTAACTGTTGTTTTAACAAGTTAAGTTGGCTGCGGTTGAATACCTAGCGCTAAGCTAATCCTGCTGTCGTTTTAAATTTTGAAGCTTTGGCAGTTGTATTATTCACAAAACATATTGTTCATGCTTATAACTAACATTCGATTAACGATAAACGATTAACGATTAATGACTGAGTATCGAATACAATACTCAGTAATAATACTCGACTTTGGGGTATGAGGAACTAACTGTCAATGCAGTTGGTTAGTAGACTATAACAACTAGTGACGTAACGTTAATGGCGTTACGAAAGATTACATTACGTTACATTACGTTACGTTGCGTTGCGATACGATATTATATATGATATGAGAGCAGTATTTGTTTTTGAAATTAGTTTCTAGTTTG
The DNA here is from genome assembly GCA_018903735.1 of Drosophila cardini. Lineage (NCBI taxonomy): Eukaryota > Metazoa > Arthropoda > Insecta > Diptera > Drosophilidae > Drosophila > Drosophila cardini. Next base: position 3,121,957 of record JAEIGM010000010.1, read on the forward strand.
CATGATTTCTGATGCGTTTGTGATGGGAAATTTTGGATGGTGGTGTATATTTTAGAGGGAAATATGGATGCTACAAGAAATGAGGCATTTGCTGATCAACAATAATAAGTATTTAAAGGTATATAGAAAATACAACACTAAAAACAAACATAAAACAATCGAGAGACATGCCGGCAAACAAAACAACGTATTTAAAGGAGGAGGCGCAAAAAGGGCAAAAAGGGGCGGGGTTATTAAAGTTGTTGCTGTTGTTGTTGCAGTTGCTGTTATTTCTACGCAAACGTAACGAACATTTTGTTGTTGTTGTTGTCGGCACTTACACATTCTTTTTATTCCCCTTGGAATCATAAAGCGGATCATAATTGGTCCTACAGAAAGTACATACATATAACAAGTTGTGTCTGGGTGTGTGCGTGTGTGTGCGCATGTGTGTGTGTGCGTGTGTGTGTATAAATTTATGTATATATACTAAGCAAATTAAATTATAGAAATACACACACACATACACATACGCACACACACAGCAAAAAGATATAGCTAGATAGAGACAGAGTGTGTGTTGTGCGCCTTTTGGCTATGCTACATAAAATATCATTATAAATTTATCTCTTTACAGTCACCACTAAAATGTTTGGCGCACACTTACGGTTTGGGGGAGATGGTGTTATTCATTTTATCCTTCCACTGCAGATCGGTGACGAGCGCCTGATTGGGCACCTTTGGTCGACAGGTCAAAATTAGGGGCTTTCCAACGGGTTTTCTTTGCTCCGCTTGTTTGGGGAAAATCTCCAGCATTGGCTCCATCTGTGCGCTGCTCAGTTCTGTAAGCAAAAAGAGAGTAGAGTTGGTTAAAATTTGAACTTGAGTACTTAAAATACCCTATAATTAAGCAGAGACAGGTTATGTTAAGATCGAATTCAAAATTTTCAAAAAGGTATACCTTTTAATAGTAAAGACTTTTATTAAAATTAACTGCAGTTTTGGTAACTATCTACTACAGGGTATTTGTCAGTCGATCAGCACACTTCTGTGCTAAATGCTTTTTGTATTATTCATATTTGAGTTGCTTAAATTTAAATTAAATTTAATAGCCACTTGCATATGGGCAAGTGGGCGTGGCAGCTGTGTCTGACCAAAAAAAAAAAAAAAATTTACAGACAATGGCACAGCATTATTCATATGAGCATGTGTGTGTGCCTGTGTGTGTGTGTGTGTGTGTGTGTGTGTGTGTCTGTGTGTGTGTATGTGTTGGTGTGTAAATTAATAATTAAAGCGAGCATTTTTGGAAGGGAAAAAGAGAAATTAAATATGAAATGAAATTTTATAAAATAAACTTGAATATATACTAGTTCAGACAAATTGGCATAATTGGCAGTTTTTGGCTCAACATAACCTCAATTGTAATATATATTTTCACAGCTTTTCTATTTTCACTTTTTCTCCCTTTTGTTAGAAGCTTTTGGGAATTTGCTTCATTAATTTTGAAAGGGATTTTGGGTGGAACTCGTGTTAATTTTAATGCAAAAGTCAAAAATTTCATTATTAAGGTAATTCCTAGAAATAGAAATGTTTTTAATGGGAATGAAAACAAATAAACAAACTATTTTTCAAGTATTATGTTGAATATGAAATTGGCCATAATGGCTATGCGAGTGGGAGTCGGAAAGTCGAGGAAGCGGACTGCATGTGACCCTGTTATGTTACTGTGTACTGTTGGAAATTTGCTTAAAGTAGATTCACTTGTTTATCATCATAAGCAACTGTTTAAGGTTATAGTCTGACTTAATTTGGCACATCATTAGGCAACGTAATGTAATTAATACATGAGCATTAAGGTGAATTATCGTATAGCCACAATGAGCATTAGTTTGGTTGTAAATGCTTAAAGATAACTTAATGAAATAGAGTTTGTAGCAATTCTGCTTGTTAGAAACAGGGTTACCACTTTTCCATCCTCTACTGATACTAGTTGATAATAATAATAGTGATATTGATAATGATAATGATAATGATAATGATAATGATAATGATAATGATAATGATAATGATAATGATAATGATAATAATAATGATAATGCTAATGCTAATGCTAATGATAATAATAATGATATTGATAATGATAATGATAATGATAATGAAAATGATAATGATAATGATAGTGATAATGATAATGATAACGATGTTGATAATGATAATGATAATGATAATGATAATGATAATGATAATGATAATGATAATGCTAATACTAATGCTAATGCTAATGATAATGATAATGATAATGCGGATAATGATAATGATAAAAATAAAAATTATAATGATAATGAAAATAATAAATTAATTAATGCATAAATTTATTACATAGATAAACATAGCTTTATTATACAAAGCTTACATAAACATTAAAGTTATTTATTCTATTTACTTAAAACATTATTTTTAAAATTTCCACATATTTATTAGTTGTTATTGAATATATTTCTTCACAATGTATATATAGCTCCACAACTATATCCATTTAACTAAGCCATATTTAATTAATTAAAAAAACCTTCCATTTTTGAATTTGGTAACATTTTCTTGAGAATCAGTTTGACAAAAATGTTCATGAAGTGGTAACCCTGACCACAAACTGTAGCAAGTTATGGCTGCTTAGTTACAGTTACAGTAACACCGTTACCGTAACGGTAACAGTTACAGTTACAGTTGCAAGTTTTGAACCATTGTGCTCTTTTAAGCTCTCACTAATTGCGGTCAATTAGGGGTGGAAACCCTTTGCATTCGCAACTCGCTAATAAAATGTCGTCCAAGTTCAGCAACTTTGAGAAAAACTTCTTCTTCTTCTTCCTGTTTTCCATTTTCATTTTCATTTGTGTTTTGTATTTTGTATTTTCATGGACATTACAATGAAATGTCTTTGGCTATTTGTTTGACACTTTATTGAAGTTGTTTTAGCCCCAAAACGACTGCAGTCAGTCTCATTATGTTTTAGCCAAGAAGTTGTCTTTGTGGACCAAGCAGCAAAGGCGTGGTGAGGAGGATGAGTTGGGTGGGTTTGGGATTGAAGATACTTTTGGTAGAGCCTGCGGTTAATGTGCGGCACTTAAGAGTGAAATTTATGTACAACGGTCAGTGGCAAGTGGCAAGTGGAAAGCGAAGGCAGCTGCTTCTGGCTAAGCAGCAGATAATGTGGCACGGTCATGTGGCACACGATGCTTTCTTTGGCTATAACTATAGCTATGGCTTTGGCTATGACTTTGGCCTCTGTGCGACTCTGCAACGCATTTATCTTTTAACTTTATGGTTAATGCCAAGCCTCCCACTCCTACTTGCAATGCCACGCCCCCCTCCCACTCTTGCTTAAAAGGGTTGCATCATTGTGCGCTTTCCGTGCTTTTTGCCATCATCAAATTGTGGATTCTACCAAAAAAAAAACAGAAACAGAAACAAAAAAAAACAACAAGGAAGAGATCCACACAGTGCACACTCGAGTGCATTATTCATTTAATGTTAACGACTGCACACAACACTCATACACACACACACACACACAACACTCATACACGCACACACACACACACACACGCACACGCACACTCTTTTGCGAGTGCCACTTTGAAACGCATTTTCCTTTGGCTTTTTTTAATGCACTTTCTTTTGAACAGTGTATAATTAGTTTGCTTATTTCCTTTGTTAAATATTGTGAAAGTTTTTTTCATAAATTATAATTTATTAATTATTTTTTGTTAAATATTATGGCAGAAATTGGGAAACATGCAATATATTAATTATTTAGTTGCTATATTTTATTATTATTTTTTTTTAAATGAGAAATACGAAATATGATAAAAAAAATATTTTATTTATGTTTAGTTTTTTATTTATATTTACATTTATATTTTTTAGTGAAAATTTTGAGACTCAAGCTGAAATTTTGTTTTTTTTTTTTAATGTAAAATTTAAAGGTATGTTCTAAGATGATTTTCTTTAATTATTTAATTAATTTAAAAATAAAATTTTATTTTAATTTAAGCCTTTTCAAATTTTTAAAAGTCTTCTAAACCTTAAAAAATTTATTATTTATTTATTTATTTTATTTATATATTTATTTATTTATTATCATTACATAAGTGTTAACGGTTTTTAAAAATATCTGCTTTTTATTTAATGTATTTCAATTAATTTTACATTTTCCTACTGCAAAAAAAAATGCTGAAAAAATTAAAATATTTATAATAATATTTTTTAAGGCTGCTCAGTATTAAATTCTTCTTTAAGTTAATATCCAATTTCAGTTTAAAGTTTTAAGCTAAATTTATAGAAAAACTTTCTTTTAATTTATAAATGTTTTTAAATAAAATATGTATTAAAACTACAAGTTTAATTACAGTTATAATTGACAAATCTCAGTGCAAAATATTTAAAATAATTCCTTTACTTTCTACATGTATAAATATTTGAAATAGTTCCCGTACTTCCTTCCATTATAATTCTTTATTAAGTGTATTTGCCACTTCGTCAGTGTGAAATATTTATAAAAAAAAAAAAAAAAACTTAATTCTGCCTTTCTTGTTTATATTTTGCATTATGAGCATTTTTTTATACATATTTTTTTTTTGCTCGTTGCTGTTGTTTGTTTCTTTTGCTGGGCCAAAATGAATAAATTGTGGTCTATGGCATTAAAACTGAGCGAGCAATGCCAAAAAGCAGCGTCAAGTGGCTCGCAAAATTAAATATGAGAAATTTATATGCAACGTTGCCTCTCTCTCTCTGTTTTTTTTTTGCATGCAATTAATGCATGCTGCAGAATGGTGCCACAAGCAGCAACAACAACAGCAGCAACTACAACAACAGCAGCAACTACAAAATGAAGAAAAGTAGTGCAGAAAATTCTAACAAATTCATAACAAATAAGAAATGCTCTTTACTTAATTTAATGGGAGTTATAAAATATGAAATTTAAAAAATAATAAACTATTTTTAATTAAGCAGTATTTTTTTATTATTTTTCTTTTATAATCAAAATACCATTTTTAAATAATTTAAAATTAATATGTGCGAATAACAAAATTCACTTTAAGTTTTTTTTATTAATTTTTATAAAATATTTTTTTAATTAACAAAATATATTTGAAGTTTTTTTTTTTTAATTTCTAAACATTTTTTTAATTTTATATTTATTTTTTTAAATTTTCACATTACATTTTCTATATTTTTATTTTTTGTAACACTTAATTCCCAAAATTTCATTAAATTTTTGTTTTAAATTTCTTCATTAAATTTTTAAATTTAATTTAATATTAGGCTTATAAAATTTCAACATTTTTTTTAAATATTTTTTTTTTTTTATAGTATTTATTTCAAGCAAGCTTTTATTTTTTATTATCTTTAAATTACCACATTACTTTGTTCTATTTATTTTATTTATTTTTATAATATTTATTTCCAGCAAACATTTATTTTTTAACTTTTTTTCTACATTTTCACTTTTCTTTTTTATTTATTTCTATTTTTTATAATATTTTTCTTCACCTAAACTTTTTACCACTAGTTGAAAACTTGAGAGTCTTTTGGAGTTAATCACAGGCAATTACTGGGCTAGGTCCACTTGACCTCAAGTGCCATGTTGTGCAAATATGCCCCACTGCTCCACTGTGTGTAGGGTGCAAGTGGAGCGCTTTAAACTTGGCGACGGCTGTTGCACCGGGCGTATGCTTAATTTATATTTATTTTATTTTAAATGCATGCTGCATAAATAAAGGCGCACACACACACACACACACACACGCACACACATGGCTTTATCTTTTGTGCGCTCTTTGAGTGTATGTGCGTGTGTGTGTGTGTGTGCGTGTGTGTGTGGGTGGTTTTTCCTGTGCCGCATAAATAAACAAGCGGTTAAGAATTATCGTGGGCAGAAGCTCGCGATATGGCAACGCTGTAAATGTGCTGTCGAAAGACAGAGATAGAGAGAGAGAGAGGTAGAGGGAAGGAGAGGGAGAGAGAGAGACAGAGAGCTATGTAGCTGCTCACATCTGGCCATATGGCGTTTCCTTCTTTGATGTCCTTCGTTGCATTTAATTCATTGCAAGTCCCGAGAAAATATTGTTAAAAAACAATTAACAATTGCACATTAAAATTACAAATAAATGTAAAAATACAAAAAAAAAGTAAAGGCCACTGGGCAAATTAACACACACACAGGCACAAACACACTCACACATACACACACACACACACCCACTTCCTTTAAACTTTAAGTATTAAACTGCAAATTCCATTAGTTTAAACTACCAGTCGAGCATACCCAACACTCTAAGAACCTAAGTTCGTTGGTATTTTTTTTTTAGTATTTTTTATGCTCATTTTTATGGCTTGCGCAAGTTAAAATTAATATTTGTTTGCGCCAAAAACTTTTGCGCCAAAGCGAGCCACCAAAAATGTTGATTTATGTAATCCCCCACCCCAGTACGTATACCCTGCTGCCCTCCTGCTTAGTTGGCCAGCAAAAAGTTAGTTTTGAATTATGACACAAAAAATGGTAACAAAAAAAAAATAAAAAAAAAAAAATTTCTGTAGTAAATAAAAGAAAATGAGAACACAGGAAAATGCGTGCAAAAGCGTCAGGAAAATATTGTGCAGCAATATTGAGCTGGCATTGCCAAGCAGACCCAACGACCACGCCCTCCCACTACCCAATCCCCCTCCCCCCCTTTCATTTCAAATGCAAGACGTGCTCAAGTGCCTGCCACGCCCCATCGAGGTGTTTGTCATTGCTTTAAGGGGGGCGGCAGAGCTTTTAAATTTAGGCCTCCAAACACTTGGCGGATCAAAGGGTCCGATGGCGTTGCCAGATTGTCGCATAAGTACCGATCAAGTGTGTGTGGAGGGTGCAACTATTTGCACAAATTTCCTATTGCTTCAAGGGCATGGAGGGGGGTGAGTGGAGGGGGGGGGGGGGTGTGCAAGGAAACGTAGCATGATTTGCCTGTTGAGAATATATTCGTAATAAACATTAGAGGCGCCGCCAAGTATGCTGCAAAGACATGTTTGGCATATTTGATGGCATACTTTTCAGGGCTTTTCCACACACAAACACACATTGCTACACAGAGTGTGGAACGGGCAGGGGTTGTGTGGAAATTGTGTGTCTCTGCTTGACTTGCCAGTCACATGTGCAAGCGTCGCAATCTGCTCAAATTTCAAGTTTTATTTGCACTCGTTAGGCATTTTTTATTTCCATTTGGTATTTTTTGTATTTTTTTTTAGTATTTTGCAAAAAACATGTTGCATACTTTTGTGCGCGACAGGAAACTGGAACAGTCGCCTCAAGTGGCCGCCCACGTCGCGTCTCTGTCCGTCTATCTGTCTGTCTGTCTGTCTCTCCGCCTGTCGCCTGCCCTTTGAATTCTCAAATGTGGCACATTCAACATGCCACACATACGGCAGTCACCGAGACAGACGCCTCGAGCATTGAGTTTCTACACGGCGACACTTGTCATTGACAGTTGCGCATACCCTGTAATAATTTGAAACTCTACGCATAGCTAGTTTCGTTCATCTTTCTCTTTCCTTAAAAACTCCAATTATTGTCTTCTTTGTATACCCTGTAAAAAGGGTATAATCAACTACTGTATGTAGTTTGCGATGCGTCTTTATCCCTCTATATCCTTCTTAGCTCTCTTTCCTCACTTTTTCCTCACTTCCTCTACATAAAATTTTCTCTACAGGGTATGTTCTTAGTCTGGCAACTCTACATATTTGTTTTTTATGTGATTTGACTTGAAAATTTCATGTGCATAGCCCTGAGTGTTGTCTCTGCCAGGAGAAATGATTGAAGGCCCAACAGAGCAAGAAAATAGGAATTGTAAAAGGAGCTACATAGGTAGAAAGAGATAGAGAGAGAAAGAAAGAAAGAAAGAGATAGATAGAGCAAAAGTGTCCTGTTTGACTATGAATGACTTTTGCACACTTGTATGACTCGTAATTGCTTTTATATAGGTCCCAGTTATTGGGTTATATAAGCCTCTAAAAAATAGAAATATTTTTCTCTGTAGAATTCAGAAAAAAAATACTGAAGATTTCAGCTAAAATTAAGTGTTTCTACACTGTGAGAAAAAACTAAAGTTTTATATACAAAATTTCCAACTTTTCTTATTAGATTTCATAAATTACGACCCTTCTTAAACTAAGATCAAGTATTCAAAGTAAAACTTACAAATAAATACCAACAAAATACTGAAGCGTACTTAAAACTTCGCTAGAAACTAACTGATTTATAGCTTTTTTTATAAGTCAAATATTGTTATTAACTGTTTCCACATGAGTAACTTGCAAGGAAAACAATTCATTGTGCGACTGACAGGCAATTTGTTGGCCAAATTTGAGTGATTTTGTGGCCAGCAGGCAGCTATAGTTAAGTTAACTTGTCTTAAAGTGAAAAGCCAAGAAAATATTACACAAGAAAAATGACCTTGTTCAATGCATGCTGAAGGTCAATTTTATAGAGTGACTCAAATCTAATTGACACAAAATGTCTGCACTTGAAAATGCACACATACACTGAGAGAAAAACCCTCTTGTGTGTGTGTGTGTGTGTGTAGGGTGTGTGTGTGTCTGTTTGGCGACCCAGAAACACAGAAAGTCACTGAAAATGCCAACGCCAAGTGCTTCAATTGCGAACCAATGCTAATACAAATGAGGTCATTATGAGCGGAGAAAAAAAAACATGGAATGGCAAAGGGAAAGAGGAAGAGAGAAGCGAAAAGCGAGTAGGAGAATGGGAGGGAGTGCGAGGTAGGGATGGCGCGTAATGGCAACCAAGTGGCGACAAAGTAGTTCAAGTTTTTATCTCTTTGTTTCTTCACTCCTGTTTTCAGCTATTTTTCCCATTTTTTTTTGGCTGGCCAAAGCTATAAAACGGCTAATGAAAACTTGATGAGCATTTGAACAAGTGGCAACGCCAGCAAACAGTAAGAAGCGTTGACAACCAGTGTTAGACAGTGAGGGAGAGAGAGTTGAAAAGTGTAAGGAGATTGAAATAGATGTAATGTAATGGCCAAAAGCGTTTGAAAGCAGTGCGATTAACTGTAAAGTGGTACGTGAAGAGCCCTGGCAACCCTACAGCAACCCTACAGCAAAATAACAGTTAACATTAACATTATACGTGACACAACTATTTGCACAATTACTAGCTTTAATATCATTTTATTTTGTCATTCCTCTTTGTGCGCTGTTCGTAAACGTTTTGTGGTCGGTAACTGGTAGAAAATATAACTTAACCAAAAGAAGAATAATGTAAACTAGTTTGGTAACTTTCGCTTACATTTTACCCCCCCGAAAACCGCCAATAAACCGCCAACAAACCCCTTTAAACTTCTTCTTCTTCTCCTTCTTTCTACTAACTTAAAAATATTCGTTGGCCAATCAAATTTGCAAACTTGGCTTACATTTTCCATTGGCAAGTGTAAACAATCTGCATTCAGTTTGCCAACAATTCAATACAGTTGAGAATCCTTTTGGGGATAGTATGCTGTGCAAATATTGGATAAGCGCTTAAGCAAACAGGCAAACAAGCAAACAAGGCGTTGCCAGACTAAAAACAAACAAATAAATTGCATAAAAAATATGAATAAGAATTTTTCCCAAAAAAAGGGTAGAAAAGGATAAAGAAAAAACAGCAAAAAAACAGGTTCAAAGATCAAAAGATGGCCAAACAAAATGGCGCGAAAATGTTACAGTCACCAAAAGTTTTTCAATCACATTTTTCCAATGCAGCAAAGGAGCGAAAGAGAGACCAAAAGGAAGACAGAGACAGCCGGAGCTTATATTTCGTGTGTGTGTGAGTGAAACAGTTGCTGAGGTAAGTTCTCGGTGAGGACAGTCTCTTAACTAGGCATTAGCCGGGACATTGCTGGATATTAAAAAGTAGTTTGCCAACAACCTAAAAATATAGAACAAACTAAAAGCGCAAAAAAAAAAAAATTCGAAACTGAAAGTTGTACTCGCAAATACTAAAAAAAAAAATAGAAATCGCAGTAAAAATACTGAAACTTTGAGCTTATTATGCGCGCATAACTTTTTGCTTCTTCTTGTAGCCCCGCAACCTTTGCCATCTTTTCCCCCCCCCCCACCACAACGCACCTACCGTTCGCCCACTCCACTCCTTGCCTTGTCGCGGCTGTGCGCTTTTAAGTTACTTTGCGTATTAAGTAAACTTGACTGATAAAGTTGCTCTCTGAACTTCCACTCTCTCAGTTTCCCCTCTCTTGCACTCTCTTATTTGCTTACTCTCCCATACGTTTGTACTCTCCACTGCACTCTTTGCCCTCTCGCTCTAACCCACGGCGTGCGCGACAGCCGCGTGCGTTTTCTACGAAATGGCGTGTGAAGGGGGAGGAAGGGGGAAGGGGGAGGCGGCGCTAGGCGAGTTTAGTTTTGGTTGTGTTTTTCTCATTCTTTCTTTCTTTTTTCGTTCGTTCGTCTGACGAACGGATTGCGCCGCGTGGCTTAAGAAAAGGCTGCAAAAAAGAACAAGAAAGAAGGAAGTTGTTGGAACTTGTAACAGCAGCAATGTTCCTCTTCTCCCCACCCACCTCCCCCCAACTCCCCACTCCAACGCCTTTAGCTGTTGCGGACTGTTTTATTTTGCTTTTAAGTGCTTGAATATGTCTTGTTAAGTAAGCCGTTAGTTTTTGCTGAATGTTGTGTCTACTACGGCTATTCCACACACACACACACACACACATTTCCCCTCCCCCCATCAGCTGCAGTTCTGTAAGCGCTGCAAGGGAAAAGTTAGAAGGAGCGCAGCTTTCTTCTTCTTCTTCTTTATCCACTGCTGTTTTTTTGGGTATCTCTGCTCATTTTTTTCATACTATTTTTTTTTAGGTGTATGCCAAAAGTTCTGTGTTGGCTTTTATTTATATTTGCTGTTTTCTTTTTATTTTTAACTTTAAGAAAATCCACCAACGTACTTTTCCCCTTTTATCCGCTCGCTAACCCAAAAAGTCCACCAGTCCAAAGTCCAAAGTCCAGGTCCCAAAAGTTGCTTTTGAAAGCTCCCCTACGCTCCGCACTGTGGCATGTGTGACATAAGTAAGCCTAAGAAGCTGCCACTTTCAGTATATACTACATATTTTTTTTGGCTTGTATTTTGGGTAGAGGCTTACAGCTCCATGTCATAAACTTTTGAAACTATTTTCTCTTTTTTAAGCTGCTTGCGACAAGTTTTGCTTGAAAAAACAGAAGAAGAACAGAAAAAAAAAATACTACAAATCTATGAGGTAACTAGTTGAGAAGCCCTCGAGGTAATGTGCAATGTTAAACTTAAAATAGTTTTTTAAAAATAAAGTAGTTTGATAAACTCAGTGCAGGGTATTTTGTATAGCATGCTACCAGGTGGCAACGCCAGCGAGTTTGTTTCATTTGAACTTGAATAAAGTTTGCACAATGAACAACAATGAACTTTTGATTTCCGCTATTTTACCCCACCCTCAGCACTTCGACCAATACTACGCCATTTTGTATTTGAGGTTCCGTTGGACACACAAAAGTTCAATTGCATAAATTAACCAATGCATTCCACATTCTGGACATTCTGGTAACGCCATCCGTCAGCGTTGCCGTCTGCCTCTCCCACTCTTCCTCTCTCTCGCTGTCTCTCTCCATTATTGATGCATTCAATGACAATTCACGTGCAGGAGCAAGGGAGACGATATGATATGACTGTTCGCTCTCGCCAGTGAACTCATTAAAATGCCATTTAATTAATCATCCCAAGCGACGAAGCCGACCAAATGCTATAATTCAACGCGATGACCACCCTCGTAATTGTCAACATGAAGGCGGAATGGCAGTGGGGGCGTGCCAAGGCGTGGTAGGGGAACTTATGAATGCTACACAGCAAGAAAAGCATTTGCGAAAGGGTTACTTTTAATGGGTATTGACAAGTCAACAAAAAATACTAAAATAAAACACTTTTGGTATTTAGATCAGTTAAAAACAAGAAAGAATGCTATAGTCGCCTCGCGACTTTAGGATACCCGTTACTCAGTTTAATTATATTATTAACAATATAATATATTATTAATAATATTAATAATATCATCGGTTAGGTAATCGACCCTATTGATTTTAATTCAGATGACTTGAGAAACGCAGAAAATTTTCATACAAAATCATATTTACAGCGTATTTTTGACCGATCGTCCCTATGGGAGCTATACGATATAGTCGTCCGATTTGGATGAAACTTAGTCAATATGTTTATATTATTGACAGATATATTCTGTGTAAGTTTCACTTCGATTGGATGGCCAACGCAAAAGTTATTTATATAAATTCATATTTGGAGCGTATTTTTGACCGATTGTCCCTATGGGAGCTATATGATATAGTTGTCCGATTTGGATCAAACTTGGTCAGTATACGTAATCCCTAGACGTGTACTTTCTGTGTCAATTTGGTTTAGATAGCATTACTAAAACATGCTATTTTTACCTGTTTTTACCTTTGTATGCACATAGAACGCCCTAAAGTGGGCGTGTCAAAAAACAAAAGCAAACTTGTACTGCTTGGGCATTTTATCTTTCGTTTGCGACCACTCGGGCCTTTCTAGCTCTTATAGTCTCTGAGATCCTTTTGTTCACACAGACGGACAGACGGACGGACGGACAGACGGACATGGCTATATCGACTCGGCTAGTCATGCTGATCAAGAATATATATACTTTATGGGGTCTGCCACGTCTCCTTCTCCCTGTTACATACATTGCAACGAATACAATATACCCTTTTACTCTACGAGTAACGGGTATAAAAACAAGAAATTTTCATAAAATATTTTTTATTTTTTTTAACTTTAAACTAATATACTTATTATGTGTAAAATTCGTGCTTAAAAAATCACTTCTTATCTAAAATATTTAAAGTTTTTATATAACTTTTTCTTTCAGTGTACTTGTATTTGTCTGCTGTGGTCGATTGATTCAGTTGGGAGTAACAACTCATTAAAATAGCGCCAAGAGTCCAAACGGCAACTGCAATTGCAACCTCATCAACATTTTGCATTATTGCAGCTGCTGCGTTCGCGGTTCGTTCAATCATTCGCGTAAGAATCGTATCTAGAACCCCCAAACTCCCCAACTTCCCAACTTCCCAACTTTCCAGCCCGTAGCACCCTTAGGGTTGAGTTTCAATTAGCCTCGTCTTACGCTCAACTTGCCTGGCTGTTGACTTCTCAATTGAGTCATAAAAACTGGGCTTTAGTCAACAGTCAACAACGGCCACGGGGCATCAATCAAGCCATCAATCAACATCGATCGTTAGACATTTTTGCCTTCTAGTTGGACCGTACTTGCTATATCCGTTACCTGCTATATCCTTTATCCTGTCTGCCTTCGACAAATCCGCTTTTCACATCCTTTTTTCGGGCAAATTATGCACCGAAAACCCATCGATCAAAACTTTCCAACAAAAGTCGTAGTCGGAGTTGGCTCGCTCTTCCCCTCTCTTCTCCCCTCTCTCTCTCCCTCTCTCTCTCTCTTTCATAATTTTTGCTGCTTTTCCCCTGTTTTTCCTTTTTAATTCTTGGCCTTTTGCTTTGCCTTGCTGCGTTTGCATTTGGGATTTGCAATTTTTGGCGACTTTCCACGCGACTCGTGACTCAATTGAGCTGTCACTGACTCGCCTACGGCCTATGATGGATGGACAACCGACAATGAGGCCTCGACCGTTCGTTCATACACCCGTCCAGTGTTGCCCAGCTGTCCCGTTTCTCAGCCAGAGTTGTGCCTGTGTACGTTAAACACTGCTACAAAATACGCACACCAAACAAAAAAAAAAAAAAGTAATCCATCCAAAATTTCGTTCTTAAATCAATCATGAACGTTGTCAGCTTTGGATTAATCTCAAATATTATTAGTCCGATTATGGATTACTGCATATTTCTTAAAAAAAACCATTTTTTTTTAACATTATATTAAAAAATTCATAATTTTTAAGTATTTAAACATTTTTTTTAATTTTTTTTACTTAGTTTAAAAAATTTTACACTACATTTTGGCTTAAAAATCCTAACTAAGATCAAGAATTTTTTTTACTTTTTAGTGTGCTCTTTTTTTTTAAAGTGTACTGTATGTTTTGTCTAAATTTAGCAAAATTTTCGATCTTTCTGTGTGTTCTTAAATGAACTGAGTCTAGAAAAAAGTGTGTGAGAGCGGGATAGAGAGAGATACAGAGAGCGAGAGGGATGTAGAGATGAGCAACAACTGACAATTTGCTGGAAGCCTTGTTCAATTGTCAATTGAATCGCGGCTTTGTATTCATCAGTGTATCCAATTTAGCCATTTTGCGAATAGATCTATCATTTTTCTATTAAATGTAGCTGAGATAAATATATATATATATATATATATATATATATATATGTATATATAAAAGTACAGTAGCACCAGACATGCCCTTTTTTGGTTAGTTCAGAATTTATTCAAAATTGTAAAAATTTTTCTTAACAATTTTCGAAAATTTTTGTAAATTTGTTTCCAAAAATCCGATAAAATTTTGTGATTCTGAAGCAGTCTAAATTTTGGAACTGCCGGAGAAGAATTCTTAAAAAGCAAGTCTTAAATTTACCACTGGTTAAAATCTTCAGAATTTCATCATTTTTAAGGACAAAACTTTATGTTCAGTGACCCGAAATTTTATACACTTTTTCTACTTTATTTTGCTATTTTAGCTATCTAAATAAATAGTTTTTTAACAAAACTTCCGCAGCTGTGATGACAAAAAAAAAAAAAAAAAATTAAATTTGATTGAAATTGAAATAGAAATAGAAAAATTGTGAAATTCCACTCAATTTATACAAAACATATTGTTATATGTGCAATCGACACTGTTTTCTATTAGTTATTGAATCCATTAACTGAATGTAGCTAAGCCTTGAGCTGTGCATGAGTTGAATCTGCATATGTAGATACAAATGTATCTATGTATCTTTCGATGTGGCATGTAAATGTAGTTTGTTTTCATTTGAGTAGAGGCTTAATTAAATAGTTGCCAGTTTAGACAATCTTTGTGGTGTAGACACTTAATGAATGTCAGTGAAAGGCTTAATCTATAAGATACAAAGATACAAAGATACTTTCATTACACAGACATTAGATTGATGCATTATGCAGTCATTCAGTTATTGAGCGAAACAAATTTTGTACTTAGTGGTCTCGGCGGAAGGTTAAGTGAGTCAGTCATGCCACATGCTGCATGCCGCACACACACACACACACACACACACACACACACACACACACACACAGGCACAAGAAGATACTTGAGTTGACAAACAAGAAAGTGTAATAAAAATAATTTGTTATTGCTTGCGGCTAACGTCATTTTGAATTGTTTATATCGAGTACACTTGTACTCAGTACTCCTTTCTCTATCTCACTCACTCTATCCATCTCTCTCTCTTAGCTCTGTTTCTCTCTTTCTGAGAGACTAAATTAACACCATCACACAAAGTAATTGACTTCAATTAAAAAATAATTCCATACAAATAGCAAAGTGGTTACAATGCGGTTGTTCAATGCTCATCACATGCTCTATTTATACCCTGTAGCCAGTGAACATAGGATAGCAACGACTTGATAAAGAGTACAAACAATTTTTGTATATTTTTGAAGTCTATTATTTTAAACCACTGCCTAAACCACTATAGGTCTTATACCCTGTAAAACTGAACCAAGGGGTATTTCGAAGTAGTCAAATTGTTGCAATTACCTAAAAGCACACCGTTTGAAACTTAGTTAAGTCACCCTGTGTATACAAAATATAAGCGCTTTAGACTAAGCAGATTTTGCAGGGTATGTTGTAGTCCATCAACTCGTCGAACGACCAATCGAACTTGGCTTGGAACTAATGAAAATGTGCACATGTAAATGAAACGCTCAGACAAACCGTATACAGGGTGACTCAGTTAAATGGAAATTGAAAAAAATAGAAATAGAAATGGAAATGGAGAAGAGAAAGAGAGAGAGAGAGATAATAAAAAGAGATGGCAATAACAATAACGAAAACAATTGACACAACGCGTTTGTGTTTAAAACAATTCTTCATTCACTTAAAATTCATTTAATTCATGCGGGCGAAATAATAAAAAAAAACTTCAAATTCTAATTGAATTGAACTAAAAATATTGTAAAATTGTTAAACGTGCAGATACGTGCATGTTTGTGCATGCAAATGAGCACATTTTCCATTCGCTCCCGCTCTCTCCATCTCTCTCTCTCTCTCTTTCTCTCTCTTTCTATCTCTGTTTCCTTCTCGGCAAGTTTATTTCAATTACCGTTATAATTAACAATTTCATGCGGTTTTTTTTGTTTCGATCCACAAAACAAGTGTTCTCAACGGTCGCAAGTGTTTGTCAATGGTCAAGCGAGAGGGAGAGCGAGAGAGGAAAAGAGACAGAGCGACTGTCAGGTGGTGTTGAAGGGGGAGAGGCAGCACAGTTAGTCGGAAATTGGCAGCAAAATGTAATATTACAATTGAATTTCCAATTGGCAAAAGTCGAAAATTGTTGGGAAAATTTTTGCTAATCAGAACTCAAGTGGAAATTTGATTGCGGTTGAAAAGGCAAAGGACATTGAAATTAATTTCAATTTCAATTTTAATACTAATGCTAGTACCATTCTAGTGAAAAGTTAATTGATTGAAGCACTACAACAATTGAAGTGAATTTGTGTAAATTTTAATTACATTTGAAGCAATTTGGCGGTTTTCGATTAGTTTAAACAATGTTAAACAGTAATATAGTTAAAGTTTATTGAATAACTTTGGGGATTGAATAAAAAGTTGTCAGTTTTCAATGGAAATTGATTTGAAAAACTGTTTATGTTTTCAAAGTATAACTAAATTAAATATTTTAAATCCTCAGTAGAAAATAAGTACAACAAAATGTTGAATTCAAATTGAAATAAAAGGGCTTTCAATCTGTCAATTGATTAAAACTGATTGCTTACAATAAAACTATGAGTTACAACTAGTTTCAACTGCATTTCAAGAGAGAAAGGGAGAGAGGGTGAGAGAGAGAGAAGGAAAGTGAGAGTTTACTTCAAATTGAAACTTATGCAAATGTCTTCAATTTCAATTTCAATTTCAAATGCAACTAATTGAATCAAAGCTAGTTGAGAGTTTTGTAAGAACTTCTTACTGCTTTTTTTAAAACTGAGCACAGACAATAATTAAATAGTGGGCGTATGCAGGTGGGCGTGGTCCGATAAAAGTGGCAAAAGCTGTGGTTAGTAAGGCCGTTAAATATTTAATTAAATTCACACAAAAACCGCATTTGAAGTAGCTGCTAGATACAACAAAGTGGCAGCAGGCATAACACAGAAAGAGATACAGAGTGGGAAAGAGAGAGAGAGAGAGAGAGAGAGAGAGACAGCTGGCCAAATTTAAGAAGAAGCGAATGAAATGCTTTTTGCGGTTGGCATTGAAATGAGCAAAGTGCAGAAGGCTCTTAAAAGACCCCCGGGAGCATTACAGAAGAGTAGAATGAGAAAGAGAGAGAGAGAGAGAGAAGTTAGGGATAGGACTGTGTGGAGGTGGGCAGGGTTACGCCCTCAGCTTGTTGGGCAACACTTGAAAATGCCACTGACAACCAAAGAAAATTTATAGCAAAAATTTATGTACTCATTGTTGTTGCATTTTTTTTTTTTTGGGAAGCAGACAAAAAACTGACACGAGACTTGAGTGGGAAGGAAGGGGAAGAGTGGAGGAGCGAGATGGGGTAAATGAGGGTCTTGAGCTTGAACAGTTGGACAGTCTACGCAAAATATTTTCATGCTGTTTATACTTTTATTGCAAAATATCTCGCACATCTTGCTGCAGGGCTAAAGATGCATTCAGTCTGGCAACGAGTCAGTCTGGCAACGGACATGTGTCAGCCTCGTTTTAATGCTACCCAGTGAGAGAGAGAGAAGCAAGCAGGGTGTGATAAGTTGTTGGTAGCCGCCAGAGGAGTAAACTCCGAGCGGGTTTTTTTTTGGGGAACAAGGATTGGAGCTGAGAGGGTTAGGGACAGCAATGGGTAGGGACGGTAGGGAACGGGAAGGGAAAAGCATTTCCCATTCATATACGAAAAATATTTTCATGTTTAAATGCTGCCTCGCGTCTCATAAATCACTTGGCAAAATGTGTGTGCGACGACGATGCTGAAGGGGTTGAGGTAGGGGGTATGGCAGGGGTCAGAGGGTAGCCTGGCAACTGACAGTGGGAAAAACTGAAACTGAAAACGAGCCTCAATCCTGGCTAGCATCAGCTTTTGGCGGCTGCAGTGCGTCAAGCGTGAAAGAGCAGGAGAAGGAGGAGGAGGAGAAGGAGGAGGAGACAGCAATTCGTTTGCTAATTTTTCGCAGCCACTGTTGGCGTTGAAGCGTGTCGACAACACACACACACATACACATACACATATGCACACTTGAGAGCCACGCCCACTGTTTGATGGCCATGCCTCATTTAAATGTCTTTTCTTTTAAGCTTGGGATTTTTGGTTTGTTCAAAAGAGAAAAAAAAACTTTAATTGTAATAAATATGCCACATTCTACTTGGAGCACCTTTAACCTGCCCTGAGCAACAACTTGTTGTAGTCACTGTTGTCTGGCAGCTGACTGACAGCAGACACTGTTTAGCTGCACAAAATGACAGGGAGGTAAACGCATGAGAAAGTTGTTAAAAATTTAATGAGCAAGAATTGTTGATTGATTGATTGATGGAGTGATTGTTTGTACGATTGATGTACGATTGAAGTACGATTGAAGTTAATTGAATTTCTAAGACTTGGCAAAAGGTAAAGCTTTAAAATTCAAATTATGATAGGGAGAAAAGAAACAACTAAAAGTTACAAAAATTGAAACTCAAATTTATGTTGAAAAGTCACTTTCAATCATTGAAAGTAAAATTGAAAGGAAAATATATAAATTTCAGATTGAAAACAAAAATACTTTTTCGTTTTAACTAATTATTTTCTATATTTCAACAAAATAAAAATTGAAACTGATTGAAATAAGTGTTTTCAAATGATTGAAAAGCTTTTATAGTGATTGAAACCAAAATTTATGATAGAAAATTTCATTTCAATGACAAATTTTTGAAGGAACACAATGATCTTTATGTAAATTGTGCATTAAAACTAGTTAAGTTGATTGAAACCATTGAAAAATAGCTAGAGAAATCAATTAAAGCTGATTGAAATAGTAATTTAGGTTAAAATATTTGATTTAAAAAAAACCTGAGAAATTCTAAGGAAGAATTCTGATTGATTAAAACTGCAAAGGACTGATTGAAGAGCTGTTGGAATGATTGAATTGAAATTGAAAGCATTTGAGAGTGCTGTACTTTGTAACATGTGAAGTTTTCAAAATTTATGAGGTTCAGTGCGTGCGAGTTGAAAGCAATTGAAAGGAAAATTGAAGGTGGAGTTGCATGAAAAAACATTGAGAGCATATGGTGTGTGTGTGTGTGTGAGTGAGTGTGTGTAATACTGTGTGTGTGTGCTATCTCAAATGCTGTGGCAATATGAAACTGCTGTCACCGTATCGGCAGCAAATCTTGAGCCTGAAGAGCAGACTGAACACATTAATTGGACCACACACACAGATGTCGCTTTAGTGCAAGGCGATAGGGATAGGGGAGAGAGCTCCTGAGCATAAAGAAAACGAAGATGCCAAAGAAGATGAGAAAGAAGAAGTAGAAGACATAGAAGACGAAGATGCTTATACAAAAGCTTCCATGTGAATGCAGTCAATGGATGCCTTTAATAGCATAAGCAGGCAACGGGAGTGCTACTTAAGACGTCGTGCGAAAAGGTGAGCATAGGTGTGGGGATGGGAAGGGGGATAGGGAGGGAAAGGGTGTGAAAGGGAACTCTCACTTCCGTACACTGAGAAATATAAGAACTTCAAAGTGGTGTCAGTTATATCAAGTCATATACCGGACTACTACTGGCCATAACTGGTCTATATACTGTATCCGGAAGGAAGTCCGACTTAACCTTTACTAACCTATATATAGGTATATATCTAATCAAAGCAAAAAATGATCTATTTTAGTGGAATTTTGTTTTAGAGAAATCATTAGTATTAATAAAATACTTTGTCACAGTGTACTATCAGAGCAAACTGTAGTTTGCAAGTAACAAGCTGAGCCAGTAGAGAGAGAGAGGGAAGAGGAGGAGAGAGAGAGAGAGGGAAAAAGAGATACATAGATAACACGCTGCCACATTGAATGAAAAGGGATTTTGGCTTGCCAAAGGATGCGCGCTTAAGACGATGATGAAGGAGCTGCCAAAGAACTAGGAACTGGAGTGTGTTGAAACTGCAACTGCAAGTGGAACTGGAACTGGAGTGTGCTAGTAAGTCGGATGAGGATGGGATTGACATAGAGTCCAAGTGTTGAGGCGAAATGCAACTCTCTGCTGCTGTTGCACAGCACATGGTGCATGAAAAGTGAAGTGTGGCAACAAAGTGCAACGGAACAGGAAAGCAACGAAGCGAGTTCGTGCTCTTTCTCTCACACAAGCACTGGCTTTACTCTATCTCACTCACTCCCTTTCAGTTCTCATCATCTTCGTCACGCTCACTAGGCAAGTACATCCTTTCAGGCAGCTTCTGTTCCTCCTTCTCCCCTGCTCCTCCTTTTCTTCCCTTCTCCCCTTTAACCCTACCTTTCCTGCACTTGTGTTTCCTTTTCAGCTTGCCCCGTATTTTTTTGTATTTCTCCTATTTTTTTGTTGTTGTTGTATTTATATTTTATATATCTGAGTTGTTGTTGTATTTCATCAACGGCGCCTGCATAATTTTGCAGCACATGCAGCGTGTGGCGCTATTAACACTTTTGTCATTATCGGGGGCAGATTGAGCACACTCCGGGTGGGAGTAGTAACAGATGTGGGAGCGGGGCATGGGGGCGTGTACGGCAGAGGGCAGCAGCAATTGCAGCAGAGTATAGCTTAAACGTTTCCCCCACGTCCCTCAGGTGTGTGCGGGGAAGTGAGCCACGGGAAACGGAAGTCTTAACTTCCGTTTGACGTTCTACCCGCTCCCTAGTCCATGGGTCCTTCGATAACCCCTTCCCGCATCCCCTGCTCCCATTGCTCTCTGAAACGATTGTGCTGCTGATGAAGCTATTCGATTTAAATGTAGACACTCCCAGGAGATAGGCAAATAGGGGCACAGCCAGCACGTAGGACGGCACGACAGGGGAACATGGGCACAGGCAAGGCACAGTGGCACAAATAAGCGAATTTTATAAAACAAATCGAGCTGAGTTTCGTTGAAAATCAATCAACTTTAAAGAACTGAATTTAACCCAAAGTTCAATATAAAATTTCACAAATTTGTCTACTTCGCCCACTGTGCCAGTCAGTGCAATGCGCTCATTTAGCATTCATGTGCACTGTGAGTGCCGTTCCTGGACATGGCATGCGTATTCAAGTGTAAGCGAGTTGAAGTGTCATTGCGAATTTGGAGCACACGATGCCAGAGAGTGATGAGAATGTGCACGAGAAAACACAGAGAGTGGAAGAGGGGAGAGGGGCGAGAGGGAAGAAAGGGAGGTAGAAGGGTAACATATTGAGGGGCGTGGGTGTTTCTGTTCTGGCCATGTCCGCTGATTAGGGTTGCCAGCTTGGTGCACACACAATGGCCAGAATGACATGACGTGTATAAGTGCTCCTTTTCAGTTAAGTTGAGTATTACGAGGGGTATTCCCCTTCATTGAATTCAATAGAAAATTTAGGTTACTTTGAGAATTGCAGATAGTCATCATGGTGATATTGTCGATGAGCTACAAACTGCAGGTTGTCTGTTTAGCGCTTCAATGTATATAGTTAACAATATAGTTGCTGTTATCGATAGCACTTCTCGATAATTGTAAAAGATAAATAATTAATGTGGGAGTTGGGTACGTAAGCTTGAAGTTAGTTAATGTACTGAAGCGTGAGGTATAAGAAACAAAGTGTTTTATTGATTAAGCTGTATTAAATCGATATCGATAAAATCGATAACTTTGTAAGTTTGTTAATACAATAATTTTTTAATGCAAATCACAATTAGAAATTGTTTCTAAGAGGTACAAAGTGTTTCTGCATATTTCGATAAGTTATCGATTGTGCTAAAAAGCTATCGAGAGCTGTAATAAGCTCTGATAAGCACATGACAATGTGAATAATAATCAACTTTGTTGACTCAAATATTCGTATTCCAAACTGAAACAAATCGATAAGTAATCGATGTTTGTGTAACGCATAAATAAAAATTTGTACGCACAACATTGTTATCGGCTATGCATACCAAACAAATGCTAAACTTAAGTCACTCAATATTTAAATCGCTTCCGAGTAGCGCTTAAGTTACAGATACATATCGATATCGATATGCGTGAGTCCCAAAACAAATGAACATTTCCGTGTGTAATTTGCATCACAAAAAAGAAAAGGGCACAAAAAAAAAACAAGAAAGAAAATGAAGATAAGAGAAGGTAAGCTGTAAGAAAGAAAATGAATTATTCAGGATGCCACTTAATTTCGTATGTAATCCCCATTCTGAACACGGCTGTTGACTTGCCTATTGCCCAGCTCCGCCCCCCCACTCCACCCTGAGTCCCTACATCACTACGCTTCTACGACTTAAGGTGAGCCCACGCACAATCGATAATTCATATGCATGACATTTGCTGGACCCGAGAAATGAGAGCTCAGAACTGAGATTCCCAGATTGTCGATAGGAGAGGAAATCGGTGATGGTTACGGCATATTGTGTGTGTAATTTGCTTCTTTCTTCATTTTTATCAACGTGAGAATTATGCTATTTACCCTCCCTTTCTCATCCTTCTCCCATTTTCTCTCTGTGTATACAGGGTTTATATGGCGTGTATGTGGTATGTCAATTTTCTCAGTGTATAGTACTCTGCTCATTCGCATTTCCAACATTCACTTATGCAAAGTGGCTGCAGTGGCATAAAGCTTCAGCGATTGTCGTCATCGTCATCGTTATCGTTGTTGTTGTTGTTGTTATCGTTGTTGCTGTTGTCGCACCACGTTGCCCAATGAAGTGGAAAATGTGAATTTATATGAACGAGAACGCGGCATAAGTAATAAAAAAGCATCAAACGCAGCACTCGTCGCTTTCGTCCTGTTCCATCCTGTTCTATCCTGTTCTATCTTGTGCTCTGCTCGCGATGCCCGTTAAGATAATTTTAACGATGTCGATAAACTTCAATTTTATTCGAGCCTTCGTAGCAAAGGGGTTAACGGGGGGTATATCGGTTCCAAGAGGAGTCAGTCGTTTTTCGATAGGCGTCCGTACAGTCTAGACTGGAGACTCGAGACTCGAGACCAACGTCCAGTTGGCTCAGTGCCCATTTATGAAAGATATGGTACACACACACACACACACACACACACACACAGACACTGGCTTGAATACCATTTAGCTTTCGTAATTTCATATAATGCGAACGATGACAGCGAAAGCGGCTCAAATGTGATTGAGTCAGTCGAAACCAGCATGGCGTCTACTTATCGATAATTCTTGATTACATTTACAGCGATTTAACGACTATTGGCGAGGCGTCAGACAATGCAGTAACTGAGTGTGTGGTGCACATTAAGGCTGAGAGTTATGTTAAGTTATCGATAACTGTCGACGATTACAATTTTTTCATGTTATGGCTATTAATAAGATTTTTATGAGCTTTTGATTAATTATACGTATTGCAAATAGGTCGCGGGTTTATTTACTGTTCTTTGATTTCTCAGTTCATCTTTGTGTTGGTATTCTTAAACGTTAAGTAACGTTAATTTGAACTGTTTTCTTAATTCTCTTTTGTGCGACATTCGCAAACGGTTATGCTTACGACACATCAAGTTAATCAATGTTTAAGCGCCTACTGAGCTTTCTTAAGCACCCAAGTCCATCTAACGGTTTTCTGCGTTTCTCTTTTATGCAACAATTCGCAAACGTTACACGCTGAAAACGCACTCATCGTTGCATCCCATCAAAATAAGCATAAAGCTTTTCACATCCACTCAAAACGTGAAATAAATATCTATTTCCAATTTTTTTTATTGGGGGTTGGTTAGGGGAGCTATGATCGCAAATTGAGTAGACATTGGCAATTAAGTGCTGCCCGCGGAGCTATCAAAAATCGTAACACCCGCAAATGCATTCAGTTTGCAATCCAATCAAATCAAATTCCACTTTGCCCCGCCATACCCGGAGGTCATACTACAGACTCCAACCCGGTAAGTGCTACAACATGGACGGATAAGTGCAACAACTGCACTCTGGCAACTCTGGCAGTTGTTTAATGTGCGCGTATTCAATTCATAACCATGCTCTCTCACATTTGCTATGCCATCTGCTACTGTTATGATATAGCCACGCCCCCTTGCCGACACTTTAAGCCCCTAGATGGGCATTCCATAACCAACCAGAAGCGGTCAATGTAAAGCAGTTTGCCAGTAAAGCTGTTGGCTATTTTGACGAGTTCTTTTCGGTATTTTTCTGTATTTATTTACATATTGCTTTTTTTTTTATAATTTTTTTTTAAATAAATATATTTTTTTTTACCATTTTTTTATATTTTTTTCTTTCTTCTTTTTGATTTTTTGTTGAATTTTTATGGCAATCTCGATGTGGTTAAATGATTTTGTTATTATGCTTTTATTTCGTGACAGTTGCATGGCAATTCCGATAAACCCGAAACCGAACCCCGAAAATCCTCTCTCCCCCACAATACCGAATCCTGAACGTCCAACGATGCTGACAATATTTTTCAATAGCTTTTGCAGGTTTTCGCAACGATTCATTTCATTTTGATTTTGTTATTTAGACTTTTGGCTCATTTTTGTTTGATTTTTACGAGCTGTTCGCTGCTTTTTTGCCTCCACTGTATGTGCTCTCTTCATTCCAAAGTCCCTCTACCCCCCCCATATCCCCTCTTGTTGCACATTTTTCATGTCACTAAAAAGGTTTCCACATGCCACATGCCACCACCGGCTGTCGATATAAGCGAAAACATCCCACGGGCACTTGTGCGAGGCAAGGAGCCTTTTTTCCCATATGCATATTGCATGCAACGCCAATTCGGGATCGGCTAATGCGACAGTTGAATGCGCTTCTAGTTAAAGTATTTCAAACACTTTAAGAGCTTTAAGGGAAGGGGAAAAAGGGGGTGTCTGTGAGTGTCGTGTATGTAAAAGCTTTCGGGAGTAGCGAGACATTTTCTACACTGGTTCCCAAAGCTTTCTCTAAGTACTTGCATAAGTAGTAGTGAGCTTTTGTTGTATCACTGTTAATACTTTACAAAGATGGGGCTTTCCACATAGCAATTGTCATTAATAGGTAATGAGCTTTCATTGATTTTTATAATCATCTTTAAACTAGTCGGTTTAATTCTATATAGATCAATTTTTCTAGTTCATTGTAGAGCTTTCATACATATTTACTAAGAAAGCTTTCTATAGATCAAAGGTCTCATCTCAAGGCATATAAATCGAGTTCTCATACAGGTTGATCAAAAGCTTTCGACTACTTATATGTACATGAGAGCTTTTACTGTTATCTTATTGTGCTTAGTATCCCTGCTAAAGCTTTCAATCCATGATCTTGCTCAGGATCAAATCGAAAGCTTTTCAGTTTGGGTGAGCTTTTTTCAGCTGTTTTTTCTTGCAGTAGCGCCACACATGCTTCCCGCTGGCCGACTCAACAATTCTTTTGATTCCAGTCGCAGTTACAGCATATAAATATTGAATATACTCTATGTGGACATAAAAAAAATATATAAAAAATATTGTGTATATACATAGATAGTAAATGTATCTCTGACTGGTCGTGTCTAGCCCCCAATTCCGCTCCAACGTGCTCTCTGTCCTGTACTGCCCTGCCCTGCCAGGCACTACCAATGAACAACTCTCGGTAGTGCTATCAGTGAACCTCGATGGCTGCCATTTAATAGCATGTGTCAAGTGCATTGAAAAAGTCTATTTACGTTGCAATTGCAATAGTTTGCCACACCTACCGCCCCTACGCTTTTAGTGGGTTAGGGATAAAAGTTTGGGGAGGTGAGAGGGGCCTGTGAAGTACGGCAATAACAAAATATGATGAAAACAATCGAAACGTTTGAAAAATATTGTTTTGGGGTTTCACAATTTCATTTCAAATGATTTGAGAAAGAGAGTGGGAGAGGGGGGGAGAAAGAGGGAGAGTGAGGGAGAGGGAGAGAGAGGGAAGTATCTCAACTAGTTGAATGAAAAATGTGGTCGATATATTTTTAATAATTTTCATGTTTTTGATATTTTATGATTTGATATTAAATTGTATGTGGGCCGTGTGGTAAGTAAGAAGCAAACACTTCATAATCAGCGCGTTTGTTATTGAACTTGCAACCGCATAGTGCCACATACACACACACACACACACACACACACACACACACACCCATACACACAGCTATACTCGCACACATGTGGTACAACTTGAATCTGTCGACGGCAGCGAAATATTTCGCAGTCCATTTAATGATGCGTAAAGTGCTGCATGCAACATGGAACTGTGAGTTGCATGCCCCCATTTTTGGCCCCGCCCCTACCAGCAATAAGCTGATATCGCAGCTGGAAACAATTTTGCACTCAAGTCAATTGCCACAGATGTGTGTGCGTGTGTGAGAGAGTGAGTGAGTGTGTGTATGTGTGTGAGTGCCTTTGATATATCTATAAAATTGAAAATCAATTAATTATGGCTGCATCGCAGGCCAAAGGGAAAGCTACTTAGCTTGACTTCAGGGGATACCGAGATGGGAGTAAAAATAAATGCTGTCGCTTCAAGCACGTACCTGCAAGTAGAAAGAGATAGAAAGAGAGTGAATAAATGGACAACAAGACTTTATGGTTTGAGCACAAAAATTGAACTCTATGGTTGGAGAACAAAATTTGGACTGATTTTATTTCTTACAATCCTCGACTTATATAGCATCAGACAGAGCTCTCCTCTAAGATATTTAGAATTGTACCACACGCACAGAATAGAGCGCGGGTTTATATTTAGATCTAGTCTTATTCTATGTTTCCAAGCATGGAAACGGATCGCAAGCAGAGATAAACAGAGTATTTTTAGATGAGACATTTAGGGTTCACATAGTTTCTTAAAATAATCCCCGCGTTGTTATTTTCTGTTTACATAACATGTTCATTTTTGAACATACTGCCAAGGGCCACAGAAAAGGGGGTTACTTAAATAAAATGACAATAACTATGGTTAACTACATTTTGTTGTTATCGCTGTTAATGCTGCTGACGCTTCTGTAGACGCTTCTGCTGATGCTGGTTCTGCTGATGTTGATGCTGCTACTGACGTCGACGGTGCTGCTGACGACGATCTAGTGTCGCTGCTATCGTTGACGCTGTGTCGCCGCTATCGCTGCTTACGCGGCGAACCTTGTCTTCGGCACTTGGGGTTGTAAATCCTCTACCGTGCCGACCGTTGTCTTCGGCTCTTGGGGTTGTAAATCCTCTAGCCGACCGTTGCCTTCGGCTCTTGGGGTTGTAAATCCTCTAGCCGACCGTTGCCTTCGGCTCTTGGGGTTGTAAATCCTCTTGCGAGCCGATCTTTGATTCTGGCTACTCTTTGGCCTCTTGAATCTTTTTACGTATATATCTTTTACTTTCCGATGTTAGCCTCGGAAACGCTTACTCTGCCTCCTCAATGGGAGAACAAAATGAATCAGTTCTGTGCTTCTTATAAAAACAACAGACCAATTTTTACTTAGCAACCTTATCTACTCCACTATAAGGTGCTGGTTTATAACTCTGTGTTCCTTACCACTGGTGGGGGGAAACAACAGAACGCTTGAAAGACCAACTAATGGATCTACATCAAGTTTTTTAAGTCTGCCTCCTCAAAGGGAGAACAAGACGAATTAGTTCTGTGCTTCTTTTGATAGCAACAGACCAATATTAATTAAGCAGCCTTAAGTACTCCACTATAAGGTGCTGATTTAAAAAACTCTGTGTTCCTTACTACTGGTGGGGGGAAACAACAGAGTGCTCGAAGGACCAATGAATAAATGGACCCTTGATCCCTGCAGCTCCATGGCTGCTTGAAACTTTCTACGTATTTTTATTACACTTTCCGATGTTAGCCTCGGAAACGCTATAATTTTGTGCCCGCCGATTTAACTTTATCGAACACACACAATTTATTAAATTTTTATTTTTTTACTTTTACTTTTACTTTTACTTTACTCTGCCTCTTTTATTTTTGAGCGCTCGAGCCAAAAAATTTTATTAATCCTTTTCGGATATTTATATAAACTCTGCCACACAAAGAGCAAGAGCAATCAGTTCTGTGCTTCTTATGATAGCAACAGACCGATTTATTTTGCAACCTTAAGTATTCACTATAAGGTGCTGGTTTATAATTCTGTGTAACTTACCACTGGTGGGGGAAACAACAGAATGCTCGAAGGACCAATGAATAAATGGACAACAAGACTTTATGGTTTGAGCACAAAAATTGAACTCTATGGTTGGAGAACAAAATTTGGACTGATTTTATTTCTTACAATCCTCGACTTATATAGCATCAGACAGAGCTCTCCTCTAAGATATTTAGAATTGTACCACACGCACAGAATAGAGCGCGGGTTTATATTTAGATCTAGTCTTATTCTATGTTTCCAAGCATGGAAACGGATCGCAAGCAGAGATAAACAGAGTATTTTTAGATGAGACATTTAGGGTTCACATAGTTTCTTAAAATAATCCCCGCGTTGTTATTTTCTGTTTACATAACATGTTCATTTTTGAACAAGAGAGAGAGTGTGAGTGAGATGTGTGTTACGAGTCTGTGATTAATTGTCGCATAATAGATACACTTACTTCTAAATACTTTCGAGAACTACTTCAAGATACAAAGTACAGTTGAACCACTTTATTTGTGAGCAAACAATAGTTATCGATAAGTCTATAAGCTTCGGTATTCGATAAATACTTTAAGATACAAAGCTAAAATGGCTATTAAATTTTTGTTTTAGATCTAGTTATCGATAAATCGATACTCTGCTCTCTATATAATACCTACAAGAGTTTTTACAGTTATCGATAGGTCAAATGTCTGCTAACAAGTGATGTTAAATGCATTCACTTCCTACTTAATCATCTAGAAACTACTTAAAGCTAATTGTGCTTGTCGCATCCACTTGAATAGCTTGTTGAAGTTATCGATATATCGGTAGTCTGCGAATACTCGACTCATAATGCGTGTACATTTTTCTAGTGCTTACAAGAGACCCATAATTATGTTTTTAAAAAAGTTCACTTGAGATTCTAAGCAAATCGACAATATAAGAGTTATCGATAAGTCGATAAAAAGTGAAATATTGACTATAAAAGGAAATTCTTAAGTATTTCAAAGTGCTTATTGGTACAATAACCAATTAAAGCCCATTCATTCAATGCCTACGCAAATTTTAGCATATTAAAGTTATCGATAAATCAAACGACTGCTGTTACTACTATTATTGAAAACCGATTAACTTATTGCTGAACATACTTTCTTTATAAATTTTTGTTGATTAATTTTTTGTTTATTATATTTATGTAATAAGTTAGTATATTGCTGTTATCGATAACTCGATACCTAGCATAAGTGCTGCCAAGTGAATGAAAATCAGCCTATACCCATACTTTTCACTTACTTCAGATAAATATCATAAAGCAAAATACTTTTGCAAAAAGCTTTTAGTACCAACTCATATTAATCAATAAATTGAAGCTGATTAGTAAAAAGGTAATCGAACTATACATACATATATAATTAATTGAAGTGTATAGAAGTTGAGTTGAAGGACTGCTGGTTAATTTAATTCATTAGAACTTATCGATAAGTCAGATGGAAAAGGTCAAATCATTGGCAAAAGCAGCTTACACAATTATCACACACTTTTATTTAATAGATTACTTGCGTAATTAACTTAAGAGTTTGATAGAAAGACGCTGTCAGAGTTGCCATCATGCACTTATCGATAGATGGGGGATGCGATAACACACACACACACACAGACACACACACACACACAGAGCGAGGTCTTTCATTTATTTATTTATGTATCATTCATTCATTGCTTGGCTTAAAAGCATGCCACGATGATGTCACCCACTGAGTCAACAATAAGGACAAACTTTCGCTTTTACACACACACAAGCACAGGAAAAGGAAGCAAAAGAGAGGGAGAGAGAGAGGGAGAGAGAGAATGGCGCCTTAATGTATGCACAGCTTTCTGTTGTTTCTTTCGAAGAGGGAAAAGTAATTGACATTCGTGATTCAGATGCAGCGACAAGATAAAAACTCTCGCATCCACTAAAAAACAATCAAGACATAAAGCATTCAAGAGAGGCCCCCCCCGGGTGTCCCTTGTTACCCCTTAGTCACCAACTCTGCCAAGTTTCCACCTTCCCCCAGCTCCCCCCTTGGCATTAGCCAGTCAGGCAACGCCGTTGGTTATGAAAATTGAAAATTCTATGCTCTGGATAAAGCTCTTGTTTCTTATTTTTTTGTTCCCCAAGATTTTTTTTCTTGTTTTTGTCGATTTTTCCACCTTTTCTTTCAGTCACTTTCATTCTTGTTTGGCTTTCGCTTGTCTGGCAGTAAGAAAATTAAATTCTATTAAGTGAAACTTTTGCAGTTTTATTTACGTTTATTGCCAACTTAATGCTCTGCTCATGGCTTAATGATAAGCGCACGGGACATGCGGCAAGTGGTGTGGTGTGGGGCATGGCAAAATGGAGAATGGAGCAATGGAGAAGTATAGCAACTTGCTGACGCCATCTTGCAATGCATAAGAGATGTGCCACATAACAACAGTAGAAGAACAGCAGCACAGGAGCGTCCTTGTGCCGTGCAGATAACTTGGAACATGTTGTTGCCACTTGAAAACTTGCAACTTGCATCGCGCTACGTAAACTTTCCCCGATGGCCAATATATTTCACTTTTATGTATCGCGAACACCGACAGGATTCCACAAATCGAAATTGAATAAATTTCAATCGATTCTCCTCCTTTTTTATTCTTTCCTCTCTCAACTTTACTCCTCTATTTGTTTCTCTCGTGTGCAACTTTTTAAGAGTTCTATGTATTTGTTTTAGTTTCTGGTACTTTACTTCTTTATTTGCTTCTTTTGTTTACCAATTTTTTAAGCGGGTTTTGTTTTTGGTTTAATTTTTGATCAAACTTCACTTCTTTAAGTGACAGGATCACTTAGTTTCCTTTAGCAATCTAAGTTTTACCTAGTATTATTACTAATATTGTTTACTACTCAGACTTCTTTTATACTTCTTTCTATTTAAGTTAGCTTCGCTGCTCTCTAAGCTTCTTTCACTAAGCTTTTTTCCACTTCATTCCATCGATTTCCTCTTTTCTTCTCACCTAGTTTCTTTCTAAGATTTTTTCCACTCTAAATTCATTTGATTTTCACCAATTCTTCTGAAAGTATTGCAATTGCAATTCTTATTGCTCTGCGCTATTTTACCAATTTTAAAATAAACTTTTTTTCCAATTCTTTTCCATTTTCTACAAAAATTCATTAACATTTTTCTGGAACATTTGGCAAATTATTTTTTATGTGCATGCTTGGAAAATGGTTTTGAAAGGAGAACGAAAATCTGCAAAGTGGAAAAAATGAAAGCAGTTCTGACAGACAGATGGAGATCGTTAGCTGTTCGCACTTCATACAACATTCATAACTTGGCCAAATAAAAAGTAAGAAAAATATTCGCATTACAAGTTTTATTTTTTCTTTTTGCATTCTTTGTTTTTGCTGTGTATTTATTTTATTTGATTGCTGGGGTGAAAATCAGGCAAAAGCATTTCCCTGCAGTACCTTTCCGGCAGCGCTCATTGACATCGATGTCATCGGCATTTCCCCAGTGCCCATTACCATGCCGCACTTGGCTACTTATTGCTGCTGCTGCTGCAACCGACTGTCTACCACAGTGTCTGTCTGTCTGTTAGTCTGTCTGTCTGTCTCTCTGTCTGTCCCTCTGTCTGTTCTTTGGTGGCAACTTGCACTCAATGTGGCACTGTGGCTGCTTGCAAGCTACATCGATTTCGCGTCATCGTTACAGAAATCATGTTGAACTGCCATAAGACCACTCAACATGGCTCCAACTATCTTTTTGTATCTTTGGCCTTCTTTCCTCAATTCCCTCTCTCTCTCTCTCTCTCTGTCTCTCTCTTCGTCTTACGTTGGGCGCCAAGTTGGCAAACTAAATGGGTCAACTTGTCTACTTTGGCAACACAAACGAGCAATTGTCACTGCCGGTTCTGGCAAAAAAAAAAAAACTTGCCAGCAGCTTCATCTTTTCAGACCCTGTAAAGGAGTGGTATATATGTTAGGGCAGCACAAAAATGTGCACAACAGGCTTAAGGGGGCGTGTCCAGTACTAACATTTGTAAAAATTAAATAGTTTCTATAAAAACATATGGACTAAATTCTGATGGTATTGATTATATTATATTAGTTGTTAAGTTAGCATTACTACAGGGACTATTGCAGTCGATTTACTCGACTGTAGCTCTTCCTACTACTTCTCTTTTTCTTGTCTTTTCGGCAGCTTCTTTAGCCTTCCTTTCACTTCTGGCTAACAACTGTGTTCTTGTGCATTTTTCCACTTTCTTTCGCTGACTTTGCATGTTGCCGATTGCAGTTAGTTCGGTATTTTACAGGCAATCAACTGACAGACAGGTGCATCATGCATGAGTCATGGCAAATTGTCGTTAGAACTGCATCAATTCTTCAGCTGCGAACTCAATACAGAACGAGAGGCAAATGTAGTGTATAGAAATAATTGAGACATAGAATGGGCTTAGATGGGGTTTTCTAACAAAGAAATAGCTGCTCATTACATGATCGTACTAAAATCAAGTCCTCCCTAGCTCGTTTCTAACACCCTTACTCCCAATTTTTTTCCGTGTACAAAACACATTGAGTAAAGTAAATTTCACTACTGGTATACCCTAAGAATTGTCTACCTAATGAGATTCAATTCCACTGGGAACACTAAATGGCATCCCTACGCACACAAACATACATGTGAGTACGTATGTGTGTGTGTGTGTGTATGTGTGCATCATCAAAGTCGCTGTCAACACTGGCAATGTATGGGCTGATTAAAGAAAAGCAAACTTCAAAATGAAAACTGTCAAACGAAATTGAAATTGACGAAGTGCAACAGAAGTTGTTGACTTGAAAAGAGCTGCAGCAGAAATTGAAGTCAATTGATGATTGAGAACTGCGACACAATGGTGAATGGTAATAATAGAAACACACACACACACACACACACACAACTATCCATACACAATAAGTAGCATCTCTTGTGGGAGTATCGGAGTGAATTCCTTTAGAAATGCCGCCGACATTGTAGCGGTTGTTCGGAGTGGCAGCTTTTTAATTACACAGCGGAGCAAGATGAAAGCATATCGCGAAGCTGTCATACACAAGGGTCTAGTGTTGGTAAACGTCAGTCTGTGCAGAACATTGCACACTGAGAAGAACTAACAGTGTCAAAAGTAAGTACAACTGCTCAGCACTAACGAATGAAAAAAAATTGTCTAGTGTTGGTAAACGTTGTCTGTTAAACTTAAGAATCGTAAAGAAAATCGGCATTGAGCAGTAAAAAATGCTTAGCAGTTTCCAGCTTAAAGCTTAGACATCAAAAAAACTGCTTAGTGTTGTAGAACGTGAGAATACCTTATAGTTATTAAGTGTTGGTAAACGTAGCTGTTTTAAGTTCACAAGCAGGAAGAACATTGGTAGTGCACAAATACACACATAGAATGTTCTAGCTTCTACTTCCTAGCAAGCAAAATAAACGCAGTAGTCTCCAGTGTTGGTAAACGTTGTGCTGCGAATTCTTAAAAGTTTTATAGCCAATCAAATAATTTCTCCATTCAGTCGTTATAGTTTGAAACTCCAAGTTTTGGTTAATGTTACGACTTCAAGTGTTGGTAAATGCATAATATTTGCAGTGTGCCGCACAATTTGCAAACTTTTGCTCATCTACAAATAATGGTTGAGCACTTTGCAGAATTCATAATCAACATTTAGCCAAGCATACACACACAGTGTTGGTAAACGTTAAGGGCATTAACCGTTTATGATTGCAATAGATTACAAAAACATTTTGGCACTTTAATAGGGTTGCCAGCAATCATTTGAAAGTTGAAAATGTTTTGCCATTTGCCGTAAGCAAAAAGTCATTCCATTTGATGGTGTTCTAAAAATGCGCAATTAGTGTTGCACAATGCCGTTTCAAGGACACACAGCGCCCGCGATGTCCAAAACATACAGTGTGACAAAAATGGCGCATAACTGTAAACTGCCAACTGTAGGCGACAACAATGGCGGATGTGGGTGGGAGAAGAGTAAGTGGGTAGGAGAAGATGGAGGCGTGGGGTTGTTGGGGGCGTGACTGTGACCTCAACAACAATAAATGGCAAACAACAATGTTGTTTGCAATTGTCGGCTCAGCATCAGTATCATCATCGTCAAGGACAAAAACAGTACAGAAGAGCAGTGTTGCCAAGCGCATTCGCGAAATTCTCTTTTGCCACGCCCACGGCCTTTATTAAACCTTTTCTGTTCTGAGCTTTTCTTTTTTTCTTTTTTTTTTTTTTATTATTTTTCTCGTTGTTGTTCATTTTCTTAATTTCCCTTGCAGCGTAAATGTTTATTGCCATTACAATTGTGTGTTGCTGTCAACCGCATTTGGCAACACTGGCACAGGTCTTGGCATTTTATGGCCAAAATGCACACAGCTCGCAAAACTGGAACAACTCTGCATTTTAAAGCTGTCATAAATAATTTAATCACTGACTTTGTAAGCGTTCGCCATAAACAACATTAAAAACTTTTATATTTCTACCATTTTTTGTTTTGTTTTCTGTATTTTTTCTTCTTTTTTTTTTTTTTTGGCAAGCATTATCAATGGGTTACCCTAACCATTTGGCTATTTGGCCCCCTAAACCCCTTTGCAGTTCAAGCTGGTTTTTACTCTGGTTTGAGTTCTTTCAACCCGTTTAGTTAGTTGCCCCATAGAACGTACGGGAAACGGTAAGCGGCTGGCAACTCTGGCAGTTTCCGGTTTCCGTTTTTGCTCAACTCACTGCTGACTGCTTGACAGTCGTTCCCTCTCACTCACACATGCTCGCTCTTTCTTTCTCACACTACTACTCGCTCTTACTTCATTGTTGCTTTAATTTGCAGTTATGTCTAAAGTGCAACACTTTAATACTCGGCACTGAATTCAAAGTGGAGTGTGATAGTTTTGTGACACTGTTTGTAACAGTTAGTTAAAAGTATGTTTATATCAATAGATATATAATATGTATTCCTGAACAGTTGAAATTGAATATTAACCCTTTTCTATGCTTAAGAAAATTCATAAAATATTATTCATAAATTTATAGTTAAAAGTAAAGGGTATTTACATGTTGAGCTTATACTTTTTAGCTTAAACTGATACCCTTAATGTGCTCCAACTGGACATGGGTGCGCCTTCGAGTTGTCCATCATGGCAAATGATATGTGTAGGGGTGGAGAATATGTAGGGAGTAGTTTGAGTCGAAATAAAGGTTCCCTTCATTCATTCATACAAAATGTCCACCCACTGAAATATGTGAGTGATGTGAACTGAACTGGACTGTTCGCCTGTCTGATATTTCCGTCTTTCTGTTGAACCAACTTGAACAATTTCAAATGTCACGATTATTAAGCGCCATTTTTCCCCCAAAAAACCCTAACTAACACTACTGACCTACCCTTTGACCCTTACTGCTCTAATACTTCAGTAACTTTTCTATTTTTCCGCTTGTTCTACAAAATCTGTAACATAGTTTTAGGGGGATTCATTTTTGACAACTTGCTTAAATGAAATTACATTGTTAGCGTTAGTTAGTTAGTTGCAGTGGCTGTCCAGTGTTGGAAAATGCACAACCACAGGCCGCACTTTGTTCATAAATTTCATTATTTTAACCAACACTTTTCACAATTTATTGATGATGCTTTGAGAGTAGTCAAACAGACTTTTAACAGGCATTTAGACAGTGCTGTTAAAGTGACGCTGTTACTGTTAATCGAATGCTTTCAATCTTAGCTGAAGACTTTGTAGAGTGAAAAAATTAAATGGCTGTCCAGTGTTGCAAAATGCACAACCACAGGCCGCACTTTGTGCACAAATTTCATTGATGATGCTTTAAGAGTAGTCAAACAGAATTTTAACAGGCATTAAGACAGCGCTGTTAAAGTGACGCTGTTACTGTTAATGGAATGCTTTACATCTTAGCTGAAGACTTTGTAGAGTTAAAAAATAAAGTTTTTGTAGACAAGGCAAACTTTTTACTAATGTTTTTTAATCCACAAATTTGTTTAAGCCATAAAGATATAGTTTTCTTCAAATTTAAAGTAAAATCTCAAAAGTTTTCGATTTGTTTTCTTCCAATAACATCGAGTGCTAATTAAAAAATGGAATTCAGTGCTTATTATTTCACAGCGTCTGTGATTTGTTTACTTAATTTTATTTTTATTATTCGAAGCTAACGGAAACGAATGGTGTTAAATTAACAAGTTTTCGAGTATCAACGGAATTTTTAATGTTTGTTTGTTTTGTCTTATCTTTGTTTTTTTTTTTTGCTGAATTACAGATTTTGCTAGGCAAGAAAAGGGTTGGAGTTGGCCATAGGATAGGGGGTAAGGTTAGGGGATAGAGGATTCTGAATTTGGCGGGGCATGAGAACCACTTAACTGGATTACCAGGCACAAAATGAACAAACAAATGCCGCGACGAGTGGGTAATATTAATAATTAGAAGAAATACTTTTCTCGAGTTTCTCGATTTCTTTTCCATTGTTTTTTTGTTATTGTTTGTTTCTACTTTCAGTTGTTTGTTTACTTAATGTGCGTGACTGGCGAATTGTCTGCGGAGGGCAAACAGATACGCCCAGCAGACTGTGCACTTTATGGGGATTATCACTGTAGTTAAGTTAGGAGGGGAATGCCAAATAATGCGATTTTAAGATGTTCTATAAAGTTTAGCAGCCCAAAACTGTTAAATTATAAAGTGACTGGAAATACACTGGGGTTCAAGCAAATAGAAACACTTTTTTTTTATAAGGGAAAATAGATAGAAACTATTTCTATTCAGTTAAAAAAGTAAAGAGCTCTAAAAAAATTTTAAATTTTCTTAAATTCTTATTTAAAATAAATAAAATAAATGCAGTAAATGTAGTAAAAAACTGTTTAGTTTTAAACTAAAACTCTGCAAACCCAAATTTATTATTAAAATCAACAATAAATCAATATAAAGATGTGGCAAGTACAACAACTAACTAAGAAACTGGCACAACTTTACTGTAGTTTAGGTAAATAAATAAAGTTTTCATAACTTTTGTGTTTTCAAACTTTACTACGAATTGGTATTGTAAAATTCAATTTTCCACGAAATTTTCAACTGCATTCAACTGTTAAAAAATTCATCGATATGAGCTGAAAGTTTTGCGTGGTTTGATGTCTAAATTATTGATGGACCAGCTTAATATACCCATTAAGCATTTTTAGTATAGCGTAGTGCACAGCAATGAACGTCAATTGTTGATGTTGTTTCGCTCTTTTTTTTCACTCAGTCTATTTTATTTTTTATTTTTTTTATTATTTTCTTGGTTTTTTCCATTTTAGCGCAATTATTAAGCGCCACCGCAAATTGACCTCGCGCTAGTTCTGTGGCAAGTCAGCAGAAATTGCAACTGCAACAGAAGTCGAGCTTGTGGAGGGGAGGGAAGGGTAGTCAAGTGGGTAGGGAGAGGGTATATGGCAGCTGCGTTGACACTGCATTATCATCATGAACATTATTCGCTGGACTAACTTCAATTTTGTGGAACGCTCTGACATTTGCACAAGTTAAACAAACATAAAACTCGATTAGTGACTTTAGTCGGAAGAAAGAAGCGCAGAGCAGAGAGAAGACTGTAGTGAGAAGACTACAGACAGCAGTGAGAAGACTGCAGAAACCCCTTTTATGGCAAATGCCAAATGCTTTAGATTGAAATCTAGCAGCTAGCCAAAAGAAAGATGTCATACTCTGCGGTTGTCGCAGCTACAAAGCTATAATACCCTTCTCAATGGGTATTACAAATTCCATTCGAACTTTACAGCATTTAAAAAATAGTAAAGGAAAAACTGTTGGCATTTTTTAAAATCTAGCTAGAGTATTAAACCAGCTGCATAACAAAGATAACTTTAGTTTTTCTAGCCTTTTTTTTTGTTTGCTTCTTTTCTTTTTTGCACGCTTGACATTTTGCACGCGCTGCGGACAAGTCTTAGAGGGGGCCTCGAGAGGGGGGCGGGGCTGGGAGAAAAAACACATCGGTTAAAGGGCAAAAATGGCATGAAAAAGGCACAGACTTCATCGTCGTCGTCGTCGTCGTTGTCGTCGCTGTCAACTTCAACTTTAACTACAACTTGAGTTCCATCCTCAGATTCAGTTGCAGATACAGATACAGATGCAGAGACAGAGATAGATACAGATACAATTGCAATATGCAAATGCAGCACGTATTTCAGTGCCTGTAGACACACTGTAGGGACGCACAGTGGGACGCACAGTGGGTACATCAAAAAGTTACCGTGTCCAGTTGCCTCTGATTTGTGAAGCAGCTAAAATGTCTTTCGTCTTCTTCTTCTTCATCTCCTTCCCTTTCCCCCTTTTGACAATCCACTCAACTGGAACTTTAGTCTAATAAGCCAAAAAGTTAACCATTATAAGAGGCTAAGAGTATAATAGAAATACGAGTTTCAAATCCAAAAGATCTATGGAAACTTTCAACTTCAAACTCAATAGAAACAATGACACTTTTTAGCAGTTATTAAAGAAACTTCCCATCACGACTCTAAATAAAATATTTGACAATTGTTTAAAAGGATTAAATTTAGAGGGATTTGCCCAAAAGGTTTAGCAAATTGTTTCCAAGTGGAAATATATTTTACTATAAAATATTTTTTAAAAAATACTTAAAAATATTAAAATAACATATTTATTATAAGAAATTGTGTAAAAATAATGTAAATTAATTTTAAAGTGGATACATTTTTGTGAACAGCTGTAGCCTATAGCTCCCATAGGACCAAATCGGTTAAAAATGCGAAATTTGTATGAAGACATGTAGTTTTAGGTGGCCAATTGCAACCATACTCTCATATTATGAGTATATAATGATAATAACTACCTTCACCAAGTTTGGTCGGGATCGGACAACTATAGCCTGTAGCTCCCATAGGACCAAATCGGTTAAAAATGGGAAATTTGTATGAAGACATGTAGTTTTAGGTGGCCAATTGCAACCATACTCTCATATTATGAGTATATAATGATTATAACTATCCTCACCAAGTTTCGTCAGGATCGGCCAACTATAGCCTATAGCTGCCATAGGACCAATCGGCCGAAAATTACTTATTTATATGGAAAATGCGTACTAGAATGAGTACGGGGTCTTTTACAGTCGACTTGCTCAACTGTAGCTTGTCCTACTTGTCTTTATCAGATTAAAAACAGAATGAGTTTTCTGGAAATCCTAAACCATGAAAAATTCTATCCCTTTCACACCTATTATAGCAAGTAGAATCGATGTACCTAAACAGACACCAATTTAGTTTTATAATTAAACCCTTTCAGGGTTTTAAAACTTACACTCCAAAATATTTTTATTGATCATTGTAGTTAACAAATCTTAAATTCCCAGACTTCAACTCAATTAGAAGCGAGTATAAAACTGATTTAATAGTCCGAACCGAATGCAATTAGGATATAAAAGTGTTTGTAAGTTGATAGATGGATTAGAAAGACAGATAGGAAAGGAAATTGTAATTGCATGGATGAGAAAAGATGCAAGATACAAGATACAAGCCAATAGATACAAGAGCTAAGAGATACATGCTGTAAGCGGACTATTGCCGAGCATTTGATGTTGCAACATTGCAATTAAAATGCAATTAGAGTGAAAGTCGAATAGGCAAAAGAGCAACCAAAAAAAAAATGTAGAAATTGAGTAAGGAGCAGCAATGTAAGAGGGAAGCTAGCAAATGTAGGCGTGGCAATGGCAGAGCACAAAATTAGGGCGTTTCACGTGCAACGTGTCAGTTGCACAAAACGGGTTTTAGCTGCATTTTAATGACCATAACAAAAATGTTGCAAGTACTCCAAGTGTGTGCGAGTGTGTGTGTGGCAAGAAGCAGGTCGAGTGAAAGAGAGAGAGAGAGAGAGAGAGAAAGAGAGAGAGAGAGCAATAGAGGTTAATAACTCAATTGCAGCACCTGTTTATGGCATTTTAATGCCCTTAAGCCAAGATTGCATTGCCGGTTTTGCTGCTGCCGCTTTCTGGCCACTGATTAAGCCCCAAAAATGAAATTGAGTCATTAAATTGGAGCAGACTTTGATTCGGTTTTTCTAATTTCTTCTATCCTCTTTTCTATATACTTTGTGTGTGTGTGTGTGTGTTTTTTTTTTCCCAAAGATTCGTTAGATGTTGCTTGGTATAGGTTGTTTCCCATGAAATCCAAGCATGATAGATGCCACAACTTGTCTCATTCCATTGCAAACTCTACTCATTTCATCTCTGCTCAGCTCATCTCTCGAGGGCAATGAGTTATGTGAGCCATGTGACCATTTTCTACTAAATGTTGTTGTTGTTGCTAGTTGCTGCTGTTGCTGGTTGCTGTTGCCGTTGCTAGTTGCTGACTGTCCATATTTGTCAGTGGTTCTCTTCTCTGCTGCTCTAGCTAACTGTCGCCTTATGAAATATTAAACGATGCTGACATGTTGGCACATATCTGACTCTGTCTCTACTTCCACTAGCTATCCCCCTCTCTCTCTCTCTCTCTTTCTCTCTCCTCTTCCCTCTCTTTCTGCTGTCGTTGTGCTTAATTTCGACAAATTGATTTCACACACATTTTTACTCGCAAGTTTTATTGCAGCTGGAAGCTTTCGAATATTTATACATCAGAACAATGTGATAGCAGCAGCAGTTGCTGCTGTTGTTGCTGCTGTTGTTGCTGCTGTTGGTTGCTGCTGCTGCTGCTGGTTGCTGCTGTTGTTGTCATTGCTGCTGGCATTGCGTCTTTATATCATTTAATATGCATAAACAAAACCAGAGCATCATTATGAAATATACCAAGTCATGGGTTTGTCATAATTTCTGTCGTCTGTCTTTCTAACTGTCTCCCCATTCAGTCTGTCACTGACTCCCCTCTCTCTCACTCCCCCACTCCCCCTCTTCCCCCCACTCTGTTGAAATATTATTGCATATAAATATTGCTGATATGGCTTTATAGCTGTATGCCGGGTATATTGGGTAAACTTTGGAAGAATTCTTGTCTTTCGTTTGTCAGTTTCGTTGATCGATGTAGCAAATGTTTCATTCAAGATGAGTCGCGTGAGCTGAGAGAAATGCCCAAGTGGTAATGTCAAGACTTGACATTGGGTTATGCCCTCGACATACCCTATTGGAATTTATATGTACATAGTATTACCAGCTAGGGGGCACAATACTCAAAACAATTTATGTGGAGAATGAAACCGAAAGTTAATAAATTTTATTCTTTTTCAGTAATTTTTATTTTATTTGTTTTCTAACAGTAAAATATTTATGCGTTTTGTATGTAGTTGACATGTGTTGCATTTTTAGCTACAAGTAGCTGTTTTGCCAAGTTTTAGCGGGATAACTTCATTAAGTGTTGAGTTCACTGAGGTCCAAAAATGCTATGGGGGAGTATTTCAAGTGATTTTATGTCGATTTTAAAAGAAAAATAGTTTTTTAAATTGATATAACTACCCAAGTTAGCCCAGCTGACAGAGCTGACAGAGCTGACAGCCTTAAAACTCCTCTTTGGTTGAAATAGTACTCGATTAAAGCGGCTTAAAATAATCAAACTTAAGTTAAGTTGTAGTTTTGTCGAATTTAGGACAGTTTGAAATTAAGTTCTCTCTAAATCCACTCAAACCACTTTAAAAAGTATATAACTTTTTCTAAACTTATATTTTTTTAAAAAAGTTAAAAATGTTTATAAAACTTTTGAAAATTTTATTGGAAAAGCACTTTTCTTTATAATTTTCCTAGCTTTGTACCACTTAAGTGGCCGTCTCTCTATCTCTTTCCCTCTCTGCCGCTGTAATCAAAAGTTAGCAAAGTTGGGTAACTCTGTAACTGGCGTTGCCACTTTGTTTTGGGTAACTTTGGGACACAAAATTTGTTTCTAAGAATCTTTCTATCTGCCGTAATCCCGAAGAGAGCGAGTGAGACAGATATACAGAGTTATGTTTAAACAAAAACCAAAAACTAAACACACACACACACATTGGGATGAATTGAATTGGAGACAGTGGGACAAAGGCAACAAATTGTTGCCAAAACAATTGTTTGGAGCATAAACAATGCAATTTATGTGTCCATTTTGGACAAGTTGCCGCTTATGGCCCACTAGAGTACACATAGAGTGCATATGAAACGGAACGAAAACTAAACAATAATAGATCCCGGTACGGTCTCCTTTCTCCCCTTCCCTCTTTCTTCTACCATTCTGCCCTCTATTCCCCTGTCATTCGCATGTGCAATCAACGTCATGACCATTTCCATCGACAGTTTTAATAACTTTTTCGCAAGCTGAGACATTTTGTTTGTGTAGCTAACAGGCGGGGGCGTGGCTGAAAGGAGTGGGCAGGGTGGGGTTTGGGGGGGGCGTGGTAGGTTAAGGGTAGGGGCAGGGCAGGGCAGTCGGACGTTACAAAAATTTTGTAGCTGGCACAAAAAAAAAGACTTTTGTTTTGGTTGTTGCAGCTCATTGTTTGTTTGCCTGTTTGCTTGTTTGTTTGCTTGTTTGCTTATAAGCTCTCGATGCGTTCTCTGCATCAATTTTTTTGTTGTTGTTGCATCCTTTGCATTTTTACTGTTGTTGTTGTTGTTGTTGTTGTTGTTGCCATTGTTGATCTACTTTGTTATCTTTTGCTTGCGCCTTGCTTTGTTTTCATTCCTTTTGTTTTTAGACTTGATTTGATTTCAAATTCGATTTTCATTTCGATTTGGTTAGCGAATTGAATTTGCTTTTGCATTTCTTTTGCCATAATCAAATTTTCGAATGTTTTTCAAAATCAATTTGACTAATGCGTTCGAATTTTGATTGAATTAGATTTCCTGTTTGCTATTTACTGTTGGAAGTTTTTAAGTTTTGGCCAACATTTTGGCCTGTTGCATGTTGCATGTTGCACGTTGACAGTTTTCGCACTTAAATTGTTCGAAATTTTTCCTGTTTTCTTTCTTTGTTTCTCTTCAAAACTGTTCTCTTCTTCTCTCGTACACTTTCAGCAATTTGCATACTCTTTTAGCGAGTATTTCCACTTTGTCATGTGTTGTGTAGTGTTGTAAAAAAAATAGCACTTCCGGCACCGTTTAACATATGTTCTTAGCGCTAGTTCCATTAGCGTACACTGATAAAAATGAACTGAACTCTTTTAATTAGAGCACACACTTTGAAGAACGCCAGAGAAGAATGCCATGATCGTATAAAGAAACTATTTATTTTAAGATTTAAAAAAAAATATATTTAATTTTAAATATTATTCAAAATCTTATTGGTCAACTGTTTAAAACATTATAATTTAAGTTCATATTTTTAAAAATTTTATTGGAGCCGATTTGTGGTGAGTCCGTAGAGTTTAATTAATTAAGCTATGTCCTACTATATATAAAATATCACTCGGATTTAGCATCTATTTTTCAGTTATTGTAAGAATATAAGCTATAAATATTTATTTCAAAACCTTAATTGTATGCTACAGTGACCTCAAACAAATATTGAACAAAAATTTTAAAAAATTATTTTTAAATAAAATTAAAAAATTTGATGTAAAATTTTAAAAATGATTTTTATATAAAATTGAAAAAATTGTATTTCAAATTTTAAAATTATTTTTTTATAAAATTATAAAATTTTATTTAAGATTTTTAAAGCTCTTTTTTTATAAATTTATAAAATTTTTATTTAAAATTTTCAAAATTATTTTTAAAATTTTCAAAATTATTTTTAAAATTTTCAAATTTTTAAAATTTTGAATATTTAAATTATTTTAAAATTTTTATTTAAGATTTTAAAAACTATTTTTATATAAAATTATTATATAAAAATTAACAAAATTTTTTTTATTTTTCATACATTTTATTTCATTTATTAAATATATTTTAATTCTTTATTAAACAATTGTTTTTTTTTTTTAAACGTGTGTTTAAGGAAATTATTGTTTTTTCTTTTATTTAAATTTAAATTTTATTATATTGTTTAAAATTTTTTCATTTTCCTACTCGTAATAAAAATTTTGGAATCTTTTGGAAAAATAGTTTCCAAACAAATACCAAAGCAATAAAAATGAAAATTTTAAAAATTTCATTAAATTCTTTCTTTCA
This sequence comes from Drosophila cardini, assembly GCA_018903735.1. Taxonomy (NCBI): domain Eukaryota; kingdom Metazoa; phylum Arthropoda; class Insecta; order Diptera; family Drosophilidae; genus Drosophila; species Drosophila cardini. The sequence goes on from JAEIGM010000010.1 coordinate 3,166,513, forward strand.
ATATTTCGAAACACTTTTTAACGTAAAAAACAAAACTTTTCTCTTCGTTTGGGAGTAAAACATTTATTTTATTTGTTGGCTTTTTTCTTTGGCATTTTTTATACACTCTGTTTTGGTGCCAGCTAAAAAAAATGTTGCTTTTTTTGTTAGCAATTATACACGCACACACACTCACACACACACATACACAGTGCGACATTTAGACACTTGTGTGTGGACAGCAATGTAAACTTTTGAAGCGTGTAGTTTGCAACGCACTAAAACCACTCAGTGCCCCCAAACAGCAACACTCTCACACACCACACCGCCCCTAGTCCATTACCCCGGCTGTACGTCACCGCAGAAACCACTTGCCTACCCCCACCTCCCCCCCTTCCCTACTCATGCTGTACGAATGTATGAAGATATCGTTGTACCGCATCGTCACACAGTTTTTTGTGCAAATTTTAAATTTTATTTGAAAAAAATCCGTTGACTGCCACGTGGCGGAGTTGTTGCCACTGCCACGCCCCGCACTGGGCTAACCCCACACCCCTAAATACGCCCCACATTTCTTAACTCCTCTCTAATCTGTTTTGCCCTCTCTCTCTCTCTCTCTCTCTCTCTTTCTGTGCTCTCTTCCTGCTCCGCTTAAGTATTTAGATATTTTGTCCGGCAAAAATCGCATCGTAGTTCGTTTCATTTTGTGTGCTTTCTCTTTGGACTCTGTACGCAAAAATTTGTGTAGGGTCTTTTAATATTTTGGGGCAAAAAAAGAGCGAAGTATTTAAATTACTGATGAGCGTTGAAAAACGTTGTTAGTTAGTGTCCTACCTAGAAGACCATAAGAGCTAGCGCTGAAAAAATTTGAAAAAAAGATTCGTTTTCAAAACGACATAACTTGGAAACTACTGAAGCTGGGTCCTTCAAATTTGTACTGTGTTCATATCGAACTCTTGGGTGTAACCTGATCGACTAACTAAGGCTAAGGGGTGATTAGTATAGCAGAAAGTATTCATTTAAGGATCACTCGGACTTAATTCAGTTATTATACAAAAACCCTACTTATCAGTTTTTGGATATTACTCTATATGATTACTCCAAGTCGACTACGTGGTCTTTAACAGTCGATTCGCTCGACATTAGCTTTTTCTAGTTTTTTTTCGACTGTTGTTTCTGGTCGCCTCTTGCATTTTCACATGAATTGGCAATTTTTGCCTGGTGGCAAATCGTACTAGCTTACAAAAAAATAAAGTAAAAAAAACCGGAGCAAAAAAAAAAAAAATATAGTATCAAGAATAATGTTGCAGTTTAAATGGAGTTGGCTCTACGTTTGCGGCAAACTTGCCTCCTGGGTGCACAGATATCGCATGGGTTCGTTCTTTCTGCTATTTTGACCAAAAATGAATTATAGTCTTATATATACACACACACACACACACACATACACAAATACATATATGTGTGTGGTGTGTGTGCTTGCTGGTGTGTGTCTGTTGCGGTTGCTACGTCACTGCATCAAGGCATTTGCAACTTGTGGCAAGTACAGTTGCGTTCTTATCGAACCGGTGCCGGTGCCGTTGACGATTTGTCAATGGAAATGACTTTTCTTTTATGTTTTCTTACTTTCCCAAAACTAAACTATCTGACCTCATTCTATATAATATATGAGCTCATAATAGTGCATATGAAAACTTCTTTTTAAATAACTTTGCAGCTCTCAGCATCAATTTGGTATCAGTTCTCGGAACTATCAATATGAGTTGGTTCAACGAACTTGGTAGCTTAAAATTTTAAATAATTTTAGCTATGTTTCTATTACTTTGCTCCACTTTAAAGCTAAAATCAGTTGTTTTAGCTGTTAGTGCTGCAATTTGTGAGGTTTGTAGCGGTTTAAAGCTGAACTACTGGTTCCAAAATGCTTTTTGTCAAAGGAACCACTGGTTCTAAATTGAAATACTTGTAAGGTAAATAACTAAATTTGTTGGTTTGATTGCTTAACTAGCACAGGGTATCTGCCCACCATAAAAAGTTTTAAGTGAACTGTTTATTTCCGTGCGATTGATGAACTAACAAATACCCTATACACAGTTAAGGCTGATTAGGTCAGCAAAACTATATAGTTCTACTAAATATTAACCTGCTAGCTTAGACTTAAAGATACCCTGCTTAGCTTATAGCACTAAAAGTAAACTGCTAAACTTAAAGTTACCCTATCTACAGTCGAGGTTGTTCACCTTAACCTAAACCTTAAGTAAAACTGTTTGAACTATCTTATAGATACCCTAGATGACCTCTGCGAATGTTGCCACAATTTACAGGGTATCTTAAACCCCATTTGACTGGCCTGACCACGACAACAAGATAACAAGAAGTGCGACCAGGCGACCAGGCGACCAGTCGACCAGTTGACCCAGAAATCAAAGCAGCTGCTCTTCCCCATCGAAAATTGTTATAAATACACATCTTTCAGTTGCGTAGATACACATGTTGAGATACTTAGATGCTTAAAGTCTGCCATGCTATATTGAGATGCTTTTATGTTGTTGTTAATTTTGGCGACACATTTCGACAGCAAGAGAGAGAGAGAGAGAGAGGGAGAGAAAGGGAGGTGCATACTTTGGACTGAGGGATATATATTTATAGAGTTTGCTTTGCCGATAAAAATGTTATAAAAGAAAATCAATTCCTGAATGAGTTGCAAAACACTTTGAAGTGGCGTGTGGCAAACCTAATGTATCTCTGCTTCTTCTTCTTTTACCCTTTGTCTATATTAGTTTTGTTTTTTTTTTTTAAAGCAAGTTGGCAGCACGAAACTCTGAATGTTCTCAATGAATGTTTTTTGGTCTAAATACATTGTTTTCTTTTTGTTGTAGTCGCATAAACAAAACTATAAAATTTTTTTCTTGTTCTTGTTGTTGGCGCCACAAATGTTGTTGTAGCTGACTTTTCTGCTAGTTTTTCCACACTTTTCCTCACTTTCCAAACGTTCAAATGCCTGTGGCTCTTTCTGTATGTAGGTGTGTGTGTGTGTGTGTGTATGTTTGGACCCATTTTATTTATAGTTAGCTTCCCTGAGAGTGCAAGGAGACCAAAAGATAGCCCAGTTCTTTATGTTTTTTTTTTTGCTTTACTTCTGGGCTAATTGAATTTCTGTCATGTCAATAAACAAAAACTCATTTAAGGAGCTGCCTTTTAGCATTATAATCAAGCAGGCCACCCACACAATGTCTTCCCTATAGAGACTAGCATATAAATGTCAGATTTAATGCCAACATAATGCTTTTGTTCCTAAAATAAATCAAAAAATATTTTACAGGTGTTCCAGAAATATAACAAAAAAATTGTTGTTAACTATATTAAGTTAGATTTAGATTTGAAAAAAGATACAGTAAGATACATTTTTTTTGTTTAATTAAAAAAAATTAAAATTAATTTGAAATAATTAAAAGAAAAAAAAAATTTTAAAAATTTAAAAAAAAATTAACATTTGATAAATAAATATATTTTAAAATATTTGAAAAAAATAATTAAAATAAAAATTTTAAAATTAAAAAAAAAAAAAATTGAAATTGAAAAAAATAAATCTCATTAATTTGAAACTTAAGCCAAAACTAAGCTTTAGCTAACAATGTGCAATAACTGAAAAAAAATTCTAAAAAATTTGAATTTTGTAAAAAAAAAATTATTTTTTCTAAAATTTGTTAAAAATTTTTGTATTTTCCGCAGCTTGAAACTCTGTTATAAGTAAACTTTTAGCAGTTCTATTATCCTATTTCCTATTTATAATTTATAGACATTCTATTAAAAAATTTAATAAGAAAATTTTATTTTATATTTGAAATATTTCTAAATTTTTTAAAAAACAAATTATTTTTAATTCCTTTTTGTATCTTTAACTAATTCTACTCAAAGTCAACATTATGGTTACAAAATTTTCCCAACCGCTGCCATCAATCACTCAATTAATCCATCAATCAATGAACATTTCTCACATATTTTATTGGTAATAAAAGCAAAAATTTGTGCTTTTAAAGACAAACACTTAAAAATTAGAAAAAAGGAAAAAAATAAAACATTTGTTTCAATTGTCAGAGAGGAGGAACAATTGTGAAAGGAGCTTCAAAAGTTGATGCCATGGATTAGCAGAATATGCAATTGAGTGTATTCAAACACAATTGAATCCACTCACAAAATGAAACATGAATCAATTTGTTAAACGATTTGAAAGTTACGCAAAGCGATCAGTTAGGAAGCCAATGTTTGGATACGCTTCAGCTAATTGAACTTTGAACTAACAGATGCAGTGTATGAGTGTGTGAGAGGGAGTGTGTGTGCACACACATATACTATATACATATAGATTCAATGTCAATGCAGCTGTTTGGCTTGACAAAAACAAATTGTCAACAATGGGAAGTTTTGCTGCTATTAATAGTTATACACAGATACACAAACTGCACACACACACTACACACACACACTACACACACGTGTCAGAATTAGTTGTTGCATTTGCTTGTTCACACATTAGAATAACTCTTGACAACATTTTTGACAAATAATTTGACAAGTTTATGCCAAAAAATAAGAGAAGTATTTACTTTTCCTCAATTCAAAGTCAGCCGCACCCCCGCACTCCCATTTTCCATCCCCTCTCCCTACCCTGTGTGCTACCTTTTGTGGAGTTTTCCACATATATGGAAATTTATGCGTGTTGCTTTAGTTTTTCGCTTGTTGTTGAAGCATTTTCAAGTGCCTGTCGCTGTCTGGCTTACAATTTATGACATGCAATTAGAGTGTGCGTGTGTGAGTGTGTGCGTGTGTCTTTGTTGTGCGTGGGTGTGGGTGTGTCACATTGCATTGTCACCTCTAATGACTTGTCGGCATATGACAGAGCATAAACAGGCCATTAAAATGCGCGACTACCGAAAACATTTCATGTGTCGATTACAATTTATGATTTTGCCATTGAAACTGAAGAGTTTTCCCCATTTCCCTACTTACCCCACTCTGCTTTTCCTATTCCCTACCTTCCTCCCTCCCTTCTCCCTTCTCCCTCTCTTACCGACCACTCCTAGATCTGTAGGATTTTCTCTGCTGTTGAGTGATTTATTTGCCTTGCCAGTTGCTTGTGTTGCTATTTAAATGCGACACTTACCTAAAATGAAAGAAAAACAATAAAAATACAAGAGTTAGCACTATATTTGGTATACAGTATTTTGTGGTATAACTAGTCTCTCCAGAAATACTTTAAATATAGAGAGTATATATATTAATTTACATCAGTTAAATAAGTTAACAAATTTAAAAAATTTTTTTGATTTCACTATGAAGTATCGGATGATAAAACTAGTTGGGAATTATAAGCAGTCCTCACATTTTGTATTAAAAACTTATTTTTCTTTATAACTTATTTTGAAATAACACTGTTTTCTTCAGCTAAACCCAAATTGAGCTCTATTTATAACTGTATCTTATGATCCTGTATATCTTATGATCTTAAGCATATGCCACAGCGGCGTACCACGGACTTTTTAAAGTCTATAAGCCAACTTAAGACCTAAACAAATACCAAAAAAATTGAATTGTAAACAACAATTAAGGAACTTAAAACCCACTGATGACAAAATGTACAACAAATGCGCTTAAGTGCGGCACAAGCGCATTAATTTTAGGATTTCCGCGGCAACCACCAACAACCAACCACCAAAATAAAGTATATCTTTATATCTTTCTATCTATCTATCTATCCATCCATACAACTCACCACCCTTGAAATATTTTGGGTAGCTAAAGATTAATGCTAATTGAAATGCATGGGCTCATGAAATGTTCTTTTCTTTTTGTGTTTTTTGAATGAGTTCTAGTTGAGTTAAGTTGTCTTTTTGTTTGGGACTCAAATGAAGTGTTAAGAGAGGGCCAGAAATGCTTGGGCATAAATCACATTTTGCAATTTGGCAAAGTGCATGCCAAGAAAAAGATACAAGGACAAGCGCTTAAGATACATTGCAGTATCTAAAAACTCAAACCCAAAAAACAGTTAAGACTAAAGATATAAATGCGTGGCTGGCAACCCTCGGGGCAGCATTTTCTTGAATTGTCAAGCTGCCTCTGATTTATGCGACTGCAAAAATCAAATTATTATTATTTTTTTTTTCATACCCTGTAGTCGAGCAAATGGGTGCAGTGGGTGTGACCGAAAGTCTAAACAATTTGTATAGCTTTTAGTTACTTAGACTCAATAGAAATATATTTTTGATTACTTTCAAAGATACTTCTTCTATTCCCAACATTAATCAATACTCCCAACACTCAATTAATATTAAACTTTTAACAAACAGTAGAACATTATAAAAATTTTAGAGCTTAGAAAAATGTTGCCAAATTTGCTAAAAATTCATTTTCTAAATTAATAAAAAAAATTATTTTCCATATTTATTAAACAATTGTCTTTCTAAATTTATTAAAAATTTATTTTTCTAAATTTATTAAAAAAGTATTTTCTGAATAAATAAAAAAATGTGTTATACAAATTAAGTAAAAATTTTTTTTCTAAATTTATTTCAAATTTATTTTTCTATATTAATTTAAAATTTATTTTCTAAGTTTATTAAAATTTTTTTCTTTAATTATTTATTTTGCCAAATTTATTAAAAATTTATTTTCTAAATTAATAAAAAAAATGTTTTTGCCAAATTAGGTGAAAAATATTTCCCAAATTTATTACAAATTTATTTTTCAATATCTTTTAAGATATTTAAATATATATATATATTTTTTTAGCCATTTAATTTTTTTTTCTTAAGCTAATTAATACTTTTTTAAATAATTTTTATAATTTTAATACCACTTAATTTTTTTTAGACAAAATGAATTTTTTAAGAACTACTATAAATTTTTTATTAAGTTTCCTCAAAATATCTATATTTTTAATCTCTTTAGAGGGTATCTCTTCGTTCGCACCCTGCAATTTGTTTATGTTTTTGGCTCACCCTCAAGTCTGACAATAATTTTCAGTTGTGTTTCGCAGTGCTCTTCCCCCTCCTCCTCCCCCCTCGCTACTCACCACTCCTCTTACCACCCAACCCCCCGCAACTATAACGATATTATTGTTCAGATTGCTTATGCGTAGCACCATTAAAACTATGCCAAAAATCCCCATCCCCCCGGGTCTTCGTATACCCCCCACAAAATAAGAAATCATAGTCAGCGACAGCGGACGCTTCTTCTTCTTCTTCTTTCAATGATTTTTGTCCATAAATTTTGCTTTATGTATTTTTTTTCGCTTTGGTTTCTATTCCTTGTGCCCAAAAACAAAGTTGACAATGTTAGAAATGGGGGCGGGAAAAGACGAGGGGAGTTCCATTAATTGACATATTATGTAAACAGGATAGTTAACATTCCTTTTCTCATTCGTTTCGTCTCATTTCAGGACATTCAGCCGCTAAAAATGGCTATCATCTGAATGACTGGGGGACAGGGCGGGTCGGTTCGGGTCGGGTTGGTTCGGAAAAACTCACAGCTGTATTTAGACAGCCGTTAAGCCAAAGTGCTTTCGTTTTCAGTTCTAGTTTTCGCTTAGGATTCGCTCTCAGACATCCCTCTGACAGTTTCTAATTGGAAAAATGTGTTCTTTATCCATACTAAAATTCAAATATTTTCCATTTTCCATTTTCCTTGTTTTTTTGGGTATTGATAAAAATTCAAAATAAGCATATTTTTACCCAACCCATTTAGAATTCAATGTCTAATTAAGTTTTGTGTCGACAAACCGTATTTCATTGGAATTTCTTGTGTTTGCCAGATCAAAAGCTACTGATAAACTGCAGCTGGTTTTTCTGGCTTCTGTTTTGTTTGGCTTTATTTTGGGTTACACGAGATATATATATGCAGTATTGATATATTGCATTCAGATAGGGGCCAAGCCATGCATAATTAAGCAAACAGACACTCGGATGGACAAAAATGAAAATTACAACATTTTTTGTCTTGACTGGAAACAAGCGTTTTGTTTTACAAGAATTTCTCTCAATTTTCCAGCAATCTTCACAATCAATTTGCGACTTAAAACCAAAAACATGTAAGTTGTGGGCAATTTGTTACAAGCTGACAAGCCAGCTGTAGTCAAAAAAGCGTAAAATCAAATTTTAATACAGAATTTCTAAGTAAAAGACCCTGTATGTTTTGTTACACTCAAAGTGGGGCCAAACTTAGTCTACAATTATTTAAAACAATGAAAAGTTATATGAAAACTAACTATTCTAACTAACTATGTTTTGAGTACCGAAATTAGTTGTTGCTTCAAATCACAATAAAGTTGTCTATAGAGTTTCATAGCGGACAAAGGGGAAAAACGTACTAATATACCATCTTTCTTACCAAATTTGTTAGCTCTACCTCTCTTAGTCCCTAAGATACAGACAAAAGTCACCAATATCGCCTTGACTTTAGATATTGTACAGGAATATATATACTTTATAGCTTAAGCCACGCTTGCTGCCTGACAAACCTAATGGTTTCCTGTAGTCCTTTGAGATACAGGGCTTAAAAGGTCTTTATGCTAAGCGACACTTTAAACCAATTTCCTCAAAGTTTTTTTTATAAGTATCTTAGTTTAAACAGCGATTTAGATTAGCTAAAGATTCTACTGAAAAGTCACGCAGACTCTGAGGAGATTTGTAAATCAGCCCTTAAACGTTTCAAACTCAAAGATTCAGTCGACTGGAACGCCCTCGACAATCAAAACAAACACCTAGAGGGGCACTTAAAATAGACACCAGATATGATAGCACTCACTCAGAAGAGAGAGAAGGAGTGAGAGAGAGGGAGAAGGAGAGAGAGCGGGCGAAAGATATAGTGAGCAAGCGGGAGAGGGTGAGAGTGAGGGGAAAATTGACACCTCGACTATTTAGTGGCCATGGCAATGGCGTCAGCTTCTAGGTTTATGCTCAAAAAATGTGTATTTATAGAATATCTAAATATATTGAGTGGCAGTAATTGTCGCATGCCTTTCACACAATGTGCTATATCCATAAGATACATAAGTATCTTGCGTGCCTAGACAGTGGCTGGCTCATTATTTGCTGATGCGTTTTTGTCTCAAAACTAAATGCCGTCTGGGGACCAACACACACACACACACACATAAAACATTCTATCTATTTGACTGCATATATGGGAAATACAGGAATGTATCTACGATGTGTACAACATATAGATACAGTGGCAGCCCCAAGCATGCCACTCGAAAAAGGGGGCCAGGCATAAATATAATGCTACAGCACCACCGCCACCGACACCACTAACACCACCAAACACCACCGCCAGCTTGACTTAAGTGGTTGACTCTGACATTCTGTATCTTTCAGTTTCTCTCTGTTAGGTTGCAATCCGAAAGATGCATTGTATCTCAGTGGAGAACAAAGCACTTGCGACAATATATCAAAAGTGCGGCAACTGTGCAACCAAAAGGAACGAAAGCCTGCGAGTTGCATGCCACATCCGATGTTGCAAGTGTGGGAAATTATTTTAATTAGCTCAGCATATGAAGGAGAGAGAGAGAGAGACAGAGGGAGAATAAGAATCTGTATCTGAATCTATATGTAGATATATGTCTTTTGCATCAAAATCAACTGACAAACTCAACTAGCTGTGAACTCATACAGAATGCCTAAGCAGCACATTAGTTGCCATTAAGATACATATGTATCTGTATCTTCATTGTTACAAATATTGTCATTAATATTGTCAAAGTCATTGTCATCAGTAATGCTAACGGTAGTCATTTGTTTGGCATTAAAACCATAATCAGTGTTTTAATTTTTGTATAATAATTTTTAATACCGAATCAATGAATTATTTTTATGTAGTAATATTTTAAAAAATATATATAAAGCATAAATTAATTAACAAACAATTTTGAACAGAAATGCTAGCTAAAATATAAAAAAAAATATTTTTGCATTAATTTAATTAATTTTCATTATAGTATTTTTTTTTTTTTTTTTTTTTTTTTTTTTTGTACTTCAAGTTTACATATTAATATGCTCAAAATAGTTTTATTTTTTTTAATATAATTATTATAGTTTGACGTATCGTAAATTTCTAAAACATAATGATAAAAACAATCAAATTAATCAGTCACTTAAAGTACTTCAATCTAAGTTCACTTTAAACAATGATGAGCTTTCCGTTGAGTCATAACTAATGTTCTTCAGCTTTCACTGACTTTGACAAATTTCTCATACAACAATTTGTTGCTTTGACCTTCAACTAAACCTTGACCTATGCTTTGAACCCGGAAACTGTAGTTGTTCACTTGTTTTAATGAACGCATATTAAAAAAAAAATAAACATAAAAGACATATTATATTTAAACTGCTGAAAATAATAATCAACTTGAACTTCCTGTGTGTAACTTCATACTTGATCAACCAGCAGGTACCCTAATCAACAGTAATACCCTTTACCAAACAGTTGTCAATGGGGTATGAGCACTTCCAACTTTAATTCTTGACAAAAAACTATTTGCATGAAATAATATTGTTAACAAACTGTTCAATAAACTACTAAATGCTAATTACTTTTCTAGGGTATGTACTAGTTGTTATAATCCCTTAAATGTTGACTATTTGGTAATTTGTCAATGCGTCAGTTTCCCTTATTGGCACCCAAAAAAAAACACACACATTTTCACGCATCGCTGGACAACAGAATAAGAACAGAAGCATTGACGGGTGAAGAGAGAGTAATGAGAAGCAGGGAGAAGGGGGGTTGGGGGATAAAACACCTGTTGTCAGCGTTAAAGGGTTGCAGCGATATTTTGACCAGGGAGTCACATTATGCGACGCTTCGTTAGCTGCATTAAGCGCAAAAATTGAATTTAAAAAAAAAAATAAATAAAAAAACAAGAACGAAAAGTACAGTCGGGTACGCCCGACAGTATAATACTCTCTGCATTTTATTACCGATTATATGGTTATGTCAAGAAAATCGGTATTGGTTTATTTGTCAATATTTGACAACATTTCAAAGATCAAGTCTCATCACACAGTTTGGCAAAATGGATTCGAATTTAAGAATTTTAGATTTTGATTGCGATAAATTCTGCTAGTTTTCCAGATTATAAAAAGGTATGACTTTTTAAGATATCGCTTCATTTGGCTGAGTTATGATTAGTCAAAGTTGGGAAAATTGTGAATTTTACATATTGAGCTGAGGACCAAATATCTGAGGACTCTTCATCGAAATTTGACAAAATGGCTTCGATTTTGAGAATTTTCGATTTTGATTGTGATTAATTCTGCTAGTTGTCCAGAGTATAAAAAGGTATGACTTTTTAAGATATCGCTTCATTTGGCTTAGTTATGATCAGTCAAAGTTGGGAAAATTGTGAATTTTACATATTGAGGACCAAAATATATTTTTTCGAGGTGTATCGAGTTTGTTGCTCATTGTGGGCGAATGGGGCGTGGCATCGAAAAAAAGGATTCTTGTATTGACTGACTAAATATCGAGTCGATACTGACTAAGTTCGAACTTGTAGCTGTTACCATCGCTGAGATCTGTTTGATTAGAATTAAGATTAAGATTAAGAATATATATACTTTATGGGGTCTCCACGCCTCCTTCTGCCTGTTACATTATTTTCACAAACCCAATATACTCTCTCTTGCAGAGAGTATAATATACAAAAGTTGAGGGAGAAAAAAAGAACACACACACACACGCACACCAAAACACACACACGCACACCAATACACACACACACACGCACACCAATACACACACACACAATATTTATGATTCATTGGGTGCAAAATGTCGTGCACAGTCGTACGACTTCCGCAGGGTCCAAAACAAAATTATCGAAGTGCCCGTCAGGCGATTGTCTATTTTCTTCTTCTTCCTCTTCTTCTTCATGCTGTTGTTGTTTTTATTGTTGGTATTTTTTCTTGTTGCTGTTGTTGTTGTTGTGTTTTTTCCCCGGTGCGAGATTGCGAGCATGTTTGGAGCATGTTTGTGTTGACAAATTGCCAGCTGGCTCAAATGATGGAAGAAACGATGAAATAACAGAGCCAAAAGGAAGTCATTTCAACATCATTAGGCAGCAACATCGATGAGCGATTTAGGAGAATCAAGGGGAGAGGAGAGAAGAGGAGCGTAAAGAAGAGAGGTTAGGAGACCACTGAATAACCCAGAGAGCAGAGGTGAGAAAGTAACTTGCAAAAGTTAAAGACCAGCTCAACTATTAAAAAAAATTGCAAAAACTGGCTAAATTGAATAAAAGATTGAGGTTAAGTTGAATTCTTTCAAAAGACTAAAGAGTTATGAAAGAAAAAACTTGTGTACTGATAATCTTCAAATTAATTAGGCTCAAAAGAAGTTAAGAAGATAAGAGCAGAAGAGTATAGTTAAGCTAAAAAATTGGATAGTTTAACAAAGGTTTGAGGTTAAGTTGAATTCTTTACAGAATTTTATACAGACAGAATAAATGTTTTAAAACCAATTAGAAAGAAAGCAGAAAAGAAACAGTAAAAAAGGTATTTAATGTGAAGAATTGAAGAATTAAGGTTAAGTTGAATTCTTCGCATGCGCAAAAAAACTTCAGACAAGTAACTGAAAGGTGTACAAGCTACAAACTCTGTCCAAACTCGCTTAGAATCAATTAGCTTAGAACTTGAGAGTAGAGAAGAAAGCAGAAGAAACGGAAACTAATATTGTCTTCCGTTCTTCTGACTAATTGTTATTTATAGCAGGAAAATCCGCGTTCACTTCCGTTTCTGCACAAGTTTTTGCAAGAATCTCGAGATAACAAAAAAGACCGTTAAGGAAAGTGCTGAAGAATGATTCTTCTAGAATTAATTACAGAGTCTGCTGTCTACAAGTAAGAAAACTGTGAAGCAAAGAAAGTTGTGAATAAAATGTAAGGAAAAGTTAAAGACCGATTCCCTAGACTATAGTTCTAGAGAGGTCACTTATAAACACTCAATGTTATTGTATAAGGGAACTAGGTCTTGGGTAGAGGGACTGTTGAAAGACCTATATAATAATCCAATTAACTAGCGTAATTCGTGAGAATTTAACTCAAACTTGGCCCTAGAATTAGCTAGGAAAAGTTTACCTTGTGTTTTTCCTAATTGCGAGCGAGGGGAAAATGGGAAAGAGGAGGGGAGGAGGGATGGAGAAAAGCCACACGTATTGCACGCTTCTGCATAGTTTTCGAAATGAATAATTAATAAATCAAGAAATTAATGAGGCCGCAACACGCGCAACGCAGCAAAATCAACCAAAAAGGGAGGTTGTGGAAACTCTGTTATGGAAAAGTTGTTGCAACACGCATTTTCTGCCCAATGGAAAAATGGAAAATGCGTACGAATAGGCAGGCCGGCAGTCAGTCAGTCAGACGATGTCATCAAATTTTCCGCCTATTTGTTTGCAACAAACAGAATTAAAACAATCGTAAAAATAAAAATAACCAGAGACGGAGGGGAGGAGGGAGAAAAAAAGTGTAGCAGGAGGACAGCATGTGGCACTCCTTATTATGGCACGAAGCACGCATATAGTACTCTCCCCTCCAACCCCTCTACCACCCCCTCTCCCCTCTTGATGGTATTAGAGAGAGAGTAAATTGAAGGCCGTTAAAACGACACGCGTCTGAAATCAAATGTCAAGCAATACAAAGACAGTAAGAACAGAGTGACCAGCTCTTCCTTGGGGGTAGGGCAGAGGCGAAGGGTCACCCTCCCTAGACGCCTTTTAAGAGAACACACTCGGCACACATTTTTCGCAATTTATGAAATGTTTTTGCCATTTTGCTGGCACTCTCCCCTGTGCCTCTTTGTGCACCCTCTAATTGCAGTTGCACAAAATGTTGTTGCAACAACAATTTTATTGTCAAATTGGCACAACCAAAGGTCCCTGTGTGTCTCTGTGTATCTCTGTATCTGTGTGATTGTGATTTTATGTAGCTTATGACAGTCGAGGGAATTTTTTTTGGGGAGGATTACTACAGTCGAAATCTGTTAAATTTTAATCTATTAACACTGCAATTTATGTCGATGATAAAGATACTTTTTTCTAGACTACAAAGATGTGAGTTAACAGTTTGGCATGGCTTAATTAAGTGCAGTGTTGCCAAAGCAGTCACAAAAGATACTAAATTAAAGTCTTAAAAGATACAAATTTATAAAAATTAAAGAAAATATTTTCACTTTAAACTGTTTTCCTTTATCTCTCCTGTAGTCTAGTGTAGTTTGTGGCTGTTTCTCCTTGTCTGGGACTTGGCAATTCGTTAGCTGAACTGCCTAATTTTGTGAATCTCGTTACAAATTGTGGCTACTTGGCCGTAAAATGAAGCCAGTCATGAATTTCATTCAAGACAAAGACAAAAAAGAAAAAAAAAAAAAAGAATTTAACTTAATGCAAAGTTACTCGTAAAAAAGCAGAAGAACGAAGATATACCAAATTCGAGAAATGGTAAAACTGAATCAGCAGAATTTAATCATCAGTAAGCAGACAACTGTAGTTGTATCTTGTATCTGTGTGCGCTTTTCATGTGCTTAAAAAGCATAAAGACCATAAACAAGAATAAGAGTTACGAGATGAGCTAAAGACAATGTCGAATCATTTCACTGGAAATCCGGAAGAAGCTCAAAATGCAAAACTCTAAAACAATCGTCTGAGTTGGGACTTGATTACGCGCTAGTGATGGGTATAACTTGGGGCTTTAGAGATGAGCGATAATGCGATAACTGTACACTAAAAGGGATAGACAGCTTAAACGTTTGAGAAGAGCGGGAGGAGTGGAAACGTTAGAGAGGAGATGATAGCTAGAGATGGAATCAAAAAATTGATAAATAAATAAAAAATGTATTTAGTATAATTATGCTTATTAAAACACTATTTAAAATTGTATATGTACGCACTTCCGACAGGAATACCCTTACTATATTTGGTACCGACACCGTTTAGTGTATTTAAAACCCGCATTTTTTCCAATGTACCATTCAGGCTTCTCATAAGATCAAGAGATGACACTAAAAATAATTCATGAACTTTTGATTTCTCCCAAACTTTCAACAAAACGAATTTATCTTTTTTCGATTTCAGTTTAAATTGGCAACACGACACAAGCTCAATGCTATGACTCATTTTTCACAGCTTCTCCCAGTGACTCTTCTTCTCCTCCTCCTTCCTCTTCTTCTTCTTCTTCCTCCTGCAGCTAAAGTTTTGGCAAAAAAAAACGACACCGTAAGGGCAAAAAAATAAAACCATAAGTAATGTACTTATACCAAAAAACTTGTGCTTTAGTCCATGCTGTACAGTAAGTCCGTACATCAGTCCGAGTGTCCATCCAACCGACCGACTGTGCGTACCGTTACTTTCTACATTGGAATCTCAGCACACAATGTGAATGAACTTTTAACATTTAGCCGTCAGGGGTAGATGAAGCTGCATTTGCAGGTACCAAATAAACAGAGCGTCATTAATCTTGGGCAAGTTAACCCTAACAGTGACCCCAAGCCCCTATGCCCCTATGACCCTATGTATATAAATGTATAAACGTTACCTTAACCCTAAAAACTAAACGTACTCGTATCTGTATCTTTAGCTGTAGCTATAGCTATAGCTGTATCCCTATCCGTTTGCTGAGTCAGCTGTGGGGCACGTTGTTATTAATGGGTTAAGCTAATTATTGACAGTGATGTCTGTCTGTCTTTCACTCTGTCCTCTGTTCTGACTAATCTACACCCGCCATACACAATTCTCCAAATTCTCCCCAAATTCCTCCCTGACTCCCATCTGTCCGCCCTTCTTCCCGCCCTCCTTCCCGCCCTCCTTCCTCACCTTCCACTGACAACAATAACAATCAATTTAAAATTCTTTCCAATACATTTGGCGCTCAAATTATGCATGACAAATGTTTAAAAGTTCATGACTAAAATGCAAACAAAGGCGCAACTGGAAACCAGGGAGGAGTCAAGCGAAACCCAGGAGTATTACAGACGTAGGGTTGGTGGGCGGGGATGCAACGTTTTTTACAGGATTGTAAGACAAGCTGCTGATGCCAGAGTTGCCGCATTGCCATGTGAAAAATTGCCATAAAATTATGAAAATGTACGCTAAACTATGCCCCATCCAGCAGTGCAACAGAAAGGAGTGAGGAGAGAGGGAAGAGGTGAGGAGAGGAGAGCGGAGAAGAGAGAGAGAGTAGGTTAGTGTGAAGCAACCTTGCAACAGTCAGTCTTGATGGCAGGCAAGTTCTCAAAGTTTTGCGTACGTTTCGTCGTCCAACCGATGATGACAGACGGCCAAAAAGTAGCACAGTGGCGTAGAGATTCTTAAAAAAAGGGGGGCTCGGGGACGGTTTTGAAGAAGAAATGCACTTGGAAAAGGGAAACCTGATCTAAAACTGATTTAAAACTAACCCCTCAACTTTTTCTGCCCCCTTTTCAAACACTGCGACGCCACTGGTTGTGCAACAGAGGCAACATAGTGAATTTAGTCAAGGTAACTCTCATCACTCAGGCAACAGCAAACAGAACATCGCGGAAAAAAGACATGAAGAAGCGACAATGGAGCAAAATTGAGCTAAAGTGGAGTCACAGAGGAGTGCAAAGAGGAGCAGCGTTTAGCAGGGGGGTGTGGGGTGAAAGAGAGAGGGACAGAGAGGGTAGAGCAGCTAAAGCGGAGGCAAGCAAAATGTTGATAATGACGCCAACGCATGGTATTCGGAGACCCAAGGAACGTCATGTGAATGTGATGGAAATAAATGCACATGGTATGGGAGAAATAAAAAATGGCAGGAACAGGAGGAACAGGGGGAGAGGGGCAAGAGGAGAAACAGCAGAGGTATTGAGGCACAAGGATTGAAGAGGAAGACAGTCGGTTTATTTGGTTAAATGCTGAAAATTGGCAAAACGCAGTGGCATGTGAAGAAGAAGAAGAAGGAAGCAAGCAACGAGGTAGGATCAAGGAGGAAATAAGTTAAGAGCAAGGAGTAAACTACGTAGCAAATATAGAGAGAGAAACTCGAAACGAGGAGCGAAGTAAGCAAATCTGTGGATGCACTTTTTTTGGTTGGTCTCTTGTCAGAGTTGATGAGCTGCAGCTGATAGTTTGGGGGCTTAATGGTGGGAAAAATACTACAAGAAAATAACAGAAAAAAAGGAAAAACGAAAAACGAGAATTCAAATGAATATAAGGTACGTATAAATGACTAAAATAGGGGGGCGTACCTATGTGGGAGGCTAAGCACTTGGAAGTGTGGGAAACTACAAGTACCTAGGTGGGAACAGTACTGGAAATGCTATCAAGTGTAAGCCAGAAAGACGAGGAGCATGGAGAGGGGATGAAATGCAAGAGGATTAAGGTTATGCAAAGTTGAATACAATAAAAGCGTCGGGGTCTAAGCAATCCGAGACTAAAGATTGAAAGAGCAACTGCAAGAGAGCTCAGCACACAACCAACTGAAATCCAATGAAAAACAATTGACAATTGACTAGACAGAAAACGGAATCAAATAGAACCAAAGACCAGATCAATGATGATACTACGAAAAAAAAAACAACAGCGCTAGAATAACAAGTAAGACTAAAGTAGAGCACAAGCGACTTTTAAATACCCGGAGAACATTTCCACCCGAATTTTTAAACATATTTTTAGAGTTTATGGTTACCAGGAACCTTCTTGTCATACTTGGTGCCTCTAGTTAGCTATTGGGTCTATAGGAAAAACTGTTCTAAAACTATCTTTCTTCCCCCACAAAACTATCAGACTCTTTTAACTATTTTCCAAAGAGCTCAGGGTCTAAAAAAAAGAAATTCATTAAACAATGAGTAAAGGAGGGGGAGAGAGAGAGAAAAGGGGAGAGGAAAGGAGGTAAAGTAATAGGAGTGTCGACAATTGACCTGTCCTGTTGCTGCCATGCACTTTGCATTACCAATTACACAGAACAGAGACCGAAAAACTCGATCCTTCTACCGTCTAAAAGGTAACTGAAGACCATTTGCGGAACGTCAACGACCACGAACCACGACAATTGGGGTCGGCAATCAGGAAATACGGTAAGAAGAGGAGGAGTGCGAGGAGATGGGGAACGGTAGGTAGGATTGGGGAAAGACACGTCGGTCGGTCGGTTGGTGGGTCGGCAGAAACTTGGAAAACGAAATCGAACTTGGTTGCTTTCGTCTCAATGTTATGCAATTGCAGAGCGACGTCAGTCAATTAAAAAAAACCCAGGGTATAAAAAACTAAAAGAAAAGAACACAATAGAGAGAGAGGGAGAGAGAAGAGTGGAAGAGGTCTATATGTTGGTCTATGCTGTAGTCAACGGGATTAGGGCCAAAGGCGATTCTAGCCAAGCAAATGCACGTATCATTGACCTTTTGGCACACGTCATTGCCTGCGGCTAAATGTTACATTCCTTTCCAACTCTCTCGCTCTCGCTCTCTCTTCTTCTCCTCCCCTCTGTTTCTTTTTCACTGTGTGAGTGTGTGTGTGTGTGAGTAAGACATAATCCAATTAGCAATTAGTTGTGTATGCCAGGCGTCGTCAGGTTACCTGAGCACACAAAGTGAGACCCTCTTTAGATGGTTCAATAGATAGGCTCAGGTAGTCGAAAAACCTCCGTCTTCGTCTTCGTCTCTGTCTCTGTCTCTGTCCCCATTCCAAATCCTGATCCCCGCCACCATCGAGATTGGTTTTTAGGCTCTGGCTAATGCATTACGCATGCCAATGCCGACTAAATAACTCAATTTAGTATGCCAGGGGCGCACTTGTATGGCGTACGGCACGTCTGCCTTAACTTCCTGTCCAGACTGAGATGCCACCTCCACCTCCACTTGCACCTCCTTCTCCTACCATCTAAACGGTCTAACAACACATCAGAAATTCTCTATAATTTAGTGCTTAAAAAAAGAAAGAAACAAAAAACTCTAAACTAATAGAAAGAGAATTTGATACACTGTACAAAAATGCTCTACACTTAAGACTCTGTATCTAAAACTGAGTTTAAATATTAAGTTTTTAAAAATAGTTAACAAATACTGATATGAAAAACTCTTAAAATAAAATCTTTTCTTAAACATCACGTATTTTATGAATCAAAAAAGCTTAAAATTGTTTCTAAACTCAAAGCTATAGTTTAAATATTAGTCAAAACTTATAATTTTTTTAAATTTCTTAATTAATTTTATACCCAAATTGACTCAAAATTTTCCCCAACACACTTGGCTTCGTTTTAAATTTCAAGAAAGTTCGAATTTGTCAGTAAAGTTAACAAAAAATAGAACAGTTTTCGTTATTTGTACAACAGATTTAAGTGGGTTTATTCGATGGAACAACAGCGTTAAAACTAAACAGACAAAAATACTTTTTTTTAAAAAATTTTCAAAAATACTTAAAAAAAAAAACCATAAACAATTCTTAAAAAAATATATATAAATTAACTTGTGAAAAAGCAACAAAAGTTTGGTAAATTTTTATCATAATTTTACGAACATAATTTTTTGGGTAAGTATAACAAGGAGTGGGGATGGGAGGGAGGTAGGGAGGTAGATGGAGAGTTGGGTTTGTTTTCATGGTAACGATATGGTAAATTACTTGAAATTCCCTTTGTAGATCTGTTTTAACATGTGGATTATCATTTATTATAATTTCCCCAAGACATTCTTTACAGCTCGAGTATTTTATGGGCAACAAATGAATTTTTTATTTAAAATTCATTCATCATACTTAAAAAACGAAGAGAGAGAGAGAGAGAGGAGAGAAGCACAGACAGTTGTTGGGGTTGGGTAGGGTAGGGTAGGGTAGGGTAGGGTGGGGTAGGGTAGCACTGAAGTGGGTTCCACAATGCAACAGTAAAACAATCCTTCATTTGTGTTATATTCAGTGCATCTTCGTTGTTGTTTTTGCTTCTTTTCTCACTCTTCTGTTCTTATTTTTCGGGCTTAGCTACTTATTGTTGTTGTTTTTGTAATTCCGTTGAATAATGCGGGCCTTCATTTACCAGCCCCCGACCGTAAGCACTGTGTCTATAGTTTTAAAAAAACTTGTTTAATGGCATCCAAAGAAGCGCCCCCAAACGAGCCGATACTTGAAAACTGACACAATCATTGGCATATTTTCATTTCCATTTCCATTCTCATTTTCATTTTCATTGTGATTTTGATTTTCTTTTTTTGTTTTCACTAATTCACTTCTTTTGTTCGCTGCTGCTCTCAGCTTATTAGTTGAACTCAACGCGAGTTTGCCACAAACATTATTATTTTTATTACACATACGTCGCGTTGTTGCCACATTTTGTTGCACTTGAGTTCACGAGTGAATGAAAAGCACACTTTTGCTTCAAACATAGCAAAGAAAATTTCAAGGATTAAATGTGCGTTAAAATTCGTGTTATTTTCGCTTGAGAAAGCTAAGAAATTTTAATTATTAGCAAAGGAAAAACACTGAACAAAATTAAGGTGTGAGCATTGAGAGCTTTAAAATGAAAAAATGTCTTAAAATTAGGTAAAAAAAAAAGTACCTAAATTTAAGAGATTTTAATATACAGATAACTACATACTACATTTTTAACTTATTTTAAGAATTTCAGTCTTAAAATACTTCAAACTTTTTGACTTTTAAGAAGTGGACTAATTTTCAGTGCTCCTAAAGATAACTATCTTAATTGTTAGCCTTAAATTTTGATTTTCGTTCGCCATTTTTCTAACAGTGTAAGCTACACTTTGTCTGCAGTGAATAAATCACATATTAAGCTTCAGTGTCAAGTTGTGGCGCCCCACGTTGGGCGCCATAACCTCTAAAAGTTGCCCGCTATGACCGTAGTTCATTATATACGGCTGCGCTCGTAATTAGCTCCCACACAGCATATTTTTTTTCTCCTCTTATTTTAGAGGGGAGAACGACGACGATGACAACAACAGGAGCGCATCGGGTATAAAGCGGTTGCCCATTGAAGCCGCAGCTCATTTGCAGTTAATTTATGGAGTCTGCATAAAAAAGGGTTTTTTTTGTGGGATGCGAGTCGGTGGCGGCATCAGAGTAGAAGGCGTGGCATGCAACAATGGTTGCTAATTATGCGCAAGTTTTTGGATCAACTTTCAGCTAATTGTCTGTCAGTGTAGTCCCGCCTTTTCTCCCCAAAAAAAAGCTATAAAAAAAACTACGGACAGAGGACAAGTCAAGTGCTGAGCGCAGACCAAAAGTTATGCAAATATTATGTACGACTATATAGAGTACTTAGAGTAATAGAAGAGACATAAAAGACGACACTTTGTACGTATTATTAAGTAAATTATTAGTCGAGAATATAATAAATTTTAATTCTACTTAAAGTTACATATATTTTCTACAAGATAAATCCTGCACGAACATGTTGCACTTTAGTTTTGGCTTTTAACGCTTCCACTTGGATTTTTCCACTCTTCTTCTTCTTCTTCTATGCAATTTTTTCTTTATTTTAATTAAAGCAAATACGCTGTTTAAATCGAGCAAAGCTCTCAGGGCTGCAAAACAAAAGCAAAATTAAGCCCCTCTTTTCTGAAGGGGAACAACAACAATAACAACAACAACACAAACAACAACCATAATGTGCAACAATAGACAATTGTCTGGTATGGCTGCAAAGTGGGCGGTAGAGGGGACTGAGGGCTGGGGGCTGGGTCTAGAAAACATGGACAACCGGGCTCTGTATAAAAATGCCCTTTTTACTGTATTCAAATTAAAATGAGAAAGCTTGAAACAATTTATTTGGGATACAACGACTTTTCAAATACACTAACAAATTTTTCTAATAGGAAAATCTATAGGAAAAGTTTTGCTGATTAAAATATATAAAATTTAACTTTTTTTGATTACTTATAAAATATTATTTACAGAAAGCTGTTAAATATTAAAAGATAAATCAATCTTTTGTGGTTAAAAACCAACTAAAGTCTCAATTTTTAACTTATGAGTAGAATTCTGATTAGAAATTGTTATACCTTTAAGCATCGACTATAACAACTTCGCAATTAAAATACATTTTTTTCAAGCAGAGCAGAGCAGAGCAGAGAATGAGAATGAGATTGAATTAAACTGAGGCACAAAAAGAACTGCAGGCGACATGGGTTAAGGCACAGAGAGTGCAGAGTACACTGCAAAAAAACAATCATAATCAAAGCTCAAAGTTTGTATGTTAACTCAAATTTCAATAGGTACAGTTTTAAGGTACATTACTCAACATAACCTAAAACTAACCTAACATAACCTGAAATATTAGATTTAAGCACAAATTTCTTATCACTAAATCTGCAAAAAATAGTCGTAGTCAAAGATCAAAACTTGAGTGTTAACTCAAATTTCAATAGGTACAGTTTTAAGGTACATTACTCAACATAACCTAAAACTAACCTGACCTAACCTCAAATATTTGACTTAAACACAAATTTCTTATCACTAAATTAAATATTCAAAACTAAAATCAAATTCTTTATTCGACATACACTTTCTTCGACTTTGTTTAGCATTACTTTTTGGTCCAAAATTGTTTTCAGTGTAGAGGATGCTGAAGTTTTAAGTGGGGCGAGTGGCCACATGAAAAGACAAGTAACAATTCTTTTTTCTACGCACGGCCAGACTTGCAACATAATTGGAATTTCCTTTTTCCTGTCCTTGCGCTCGACTGATGCTTCAAGTGCTACAAAAGACAGGCTCAAGAGTTGTTGCCTCCAATGTGGTAGCAGCTGCAACCGTCACTCACTCACAGCTACTGACCATAAGCTCGTTGCAACAATAACAACAACAACAATAACTAAGAGAATAATAAGAACAAGTTGAGCATCAACTGACTTCATCAAATTCTGTAACTTCGTCAAGAGATGTCTCAACCATTTTCCAAGAAAATTCAAATATGTCGCATTGAGAGCGGTCGGAGAAAGCGTTTCATGAGCCGCTACTTCAGTTGCCGCTTCTCCTACTCCACTCCTCTTCTCCCCTCCACTTGTTCTGTGCTTTTTGGGTGCCTCGTTTAGTTCAAGGGTTAAAGTGTATGGTCTCCCCTTTTATTTTTTTGGTTGGCTAATAAGTTGTCGAGAATTCTCAAACAAGTTTTTTATTTCTCTTCTTTTTTTTTTTGCTAATTAAAGCAAATTTGTGCTTGTTGCCTGCCTGTCATGCCCACTGTGCAGCCCTTCCCTTTTTTTGTATTGAATTATTGTTGTCACTGCCCATTTCCTTTAAATTCTAGTTGGAGTTTTTCTCAGGCTTTTCAGAGAAAGCAAACACATAGAATTTGAATTGTCTTTGAAGTTTCTCAGACTTAAGACTTTGCCACACTGTGCAGTGTCATCGTTGGGCCTAGAGATGAATGGGGACAGTCATAAAAACAACAACAAAGATGAAACAAGCCCGTTTAATGCAGTCATTTGACTCAACGAAGGTTAAAATTCTGCTTGCAACATCATCAATTGAGGTTATGTGCGGTATGATGACACGCTCTTCTTCTTCTTCTTGCTCTTTTCACAATTTCTTCAACTTGTTCTTTCATTAAATCCGCTTCGAATAAGTTGCTTAAGAGCGAACAGCACAACAAAAAGTTGCGTTAATTAATTTCATTTAGTTTTATTTTGTTGAAAATACCCTGTAGTTTTGGAGGTTTAAGAGTATCCTAGTTATATGTTGAAAGCGAATTTATGTTTTCCTTTGAATTTTTGGATCCATGATAAAAAAAACTCTACTTACATAAATTTTACCTAGTTTTCTGAAGTAATACTGACATATAAAAGCTTAAAATTGAAGATTCTATTTTAGATTTCAACTAAACTTTGATTAAAAACAAAAGAATTTAGTTTTTTTCAAGTATTTTTCTTTAAATTTATCAAGCAAAACAAGTTTTCTACTCGGTTAGGGTATTTCCTAGTCGAGCATACTCCGTGTAGAACACTTTTACTTGTCGTTGAACTTGAGGTACAGTCCGGTTCGCTAGCGGTACAAGAAATATGGTTCTCAGCCCCGTTGCTTGACCGCGTAGAAAGGTTAGACGACGACGACGACGACGACGACGATGACGATTTAAAAAAGAAGAAGAAGAACACGGAGAATAATAAAAAGTAGTTCGACAAATTAAGCGGATGTGGCAATTGCTCAGCGTTTTTTTGCTGTATTTAGTATTTTTTTCCGACACTTTTTAGTATTTTCGGTTAACTGTGGGAATAGCAGAAATTGTAGTGAGATTCAATTGTGGTTCAGTGGGCCAAGTTAACAAAAATACGTCTTTCAGCAGCCAGCAGAGCAGAGAGTGAGCGAAAGAGAGAGAGTCAGCTCGTTAGAGATGGGAAATGTACAAACCGAAATGCAATCGAAACTATCGTTGGATAAGGACAAAATGTATCGATTACTGGGCATACGTATGGCCAACGAAGGTGATGGCTATGAGATTGATGGAGAGCATTATCCCAACCAGTTAGAGCAGCAAAAGTCAAAACAAATCGAACTGACATCATTGTCATCATCATCATCATCGTCATTGTCATCAGCATCGTCAGCGTTATCGTTATCGTCATCGTCAGAGTTATCGTCAACGTTATCGTCCGCTACACGCCGCGTTGTCAGCTCACCACCGCTAAGCCTGTGCCCAGAAAGATTAGGAAATCCGGGTACAGTGGGTGAACTGCATCGACGCTGTCACGATATGTTGCCGCAAACATTTGACGGATTACGGCTAAATGTTAGCCATAATCTAAGCGATAATCTATCAATTGGTCATGCCCTGCAATTGGGCAACAAATCGCAATTGGCCAATTGTCAGTTTAGTGCCAGCTACATAGGCGAACGCCATCATGAACTGAGCGATGAACCCTATCCGATGTTAATCGGCGAAGTTGATGCCAAAGGTAATGTAACGGCCACATTTATGCACTTTCTGACACCACGATTACGTACCAAAGTAACCGCAACTATACTCGATTCGGAGTTGAAAAATTCACGTCTATTTCTTGATTATTTCGGTAACAATTTCACCTGCACATGTGTGTTAAGCAATATTGATGTACAGCAGGAAATGGGCGTATTTGTGGCATCATATTTGCAACAGGTGACGTCACAATTGGCCCTTGGCGTCGATTTGATCTATCAGCGTGAGGATATTGTGCCCGGTGGACAGGCGGCATTGGTATCAGCCGTAGCACGTTATCATCAGGACAATCGTCTATGGTCCGCTATGTTCAGCTTACAATCGCTGGAATTATGCTATACTCAGATCTATGGCAAGTGTTTGGGTGCCAGTGTACAGTTGAGAGCGAATATATTGAAACGTCAGGCGATATCACGTCTATGCTATCATTGTTATATACCCAAAATGGGATTCAGTTTTCGTGGTGGCATCGATACTCGAGGTGTTATTAGCGCCGTTTGTGAGCGACGTCTCGAACCGTTGCCGATACTTTTGCAGCTCAGTGGCAAGTTAAATCATCTAACTAATCGTTTTCGCTTCGGACTGGGACTTGTCGTTGGCTAACACCGACACACACACGCACACACACAAACACCTATAAGCCAACTGTAAGTATTTCTCTTTAAATTTGTTTCCTTTTCTTTAACTTCCATTCCACTTTCAGGCCAACTTCAGAACTTGCAACACTTTTGGCTAACGAATCGCTGACTTTTGTGTAATAATAATTCTAAAATATTTTGTGTAACTCTCTGTGTTGTTCCAAAGTATACTCCTGTTCCAGTAATTTGTCTATAATTTACTTTTCTTTACAGTAGAATAGCTGAATTTGGGAAAAACTAAAGAAAATACCAGAAATAATGCTAGATTCAACTCTCAATACTTAGTTTTCATAGGTGATTAACAATGGAGTGTGATTATAATATAAGTTAGGAAAGAAACTGTCAGACTATCCTCACCAAGGGAGGATAAATCCTATAGCTCCCATAGGACAAATCGGTTGAATATGGGAAATTTGTATGAAGACATGAATTTTTAGTTAAGCGATCGCAACCAAACTCGCTCACTATGTGCATATCATGATTATAACTATCCTCACCAACTTTGGTCCAGATCGTACAAATATAGGCTATAGCACCCATAGGACAAATCGTTTGAAAAGTGGTGAATTCTATGGAAAACGCGCACTACAATGAATACAGGGTCTTTTACAGTCGGCTCGCTCGACTGACGGGATTTCATTCCAAATTTGGTGTCCCTAGCTCTTATAGTCTAAAAAATCTTTATTAGCTATTTGTATCTTCTTTGAAACTAACTGTGATAACACCTTAAAGTGTCTTTAACAACTTTATGTTACAACATAATTGAAGGTCACATTAACATTAGCGTGTCGAAAAGCCTAGAAGTAAACCCCATTTAACAATCTCCATTGTCGTAATATCTGTCGCATTTGCTAAGACAAATATTTGTGCACAAAATGTCTATCTAAATCTTCTGATTGCAGAAATTTCAAGTGTATTAAATCCACATTCAATGACAGATAACAAAAAATTCAGTTTAACCAAATGACTTTGAAAAAAAGTGTTGTATTTTTGGAAGAATCGTAATACTTCCAAGTTTAAACAGCACTGTAATTTATAGTATTTTCTCTTATTCTCATCTCGGTTGCTGGATTAGTTTACGGCTCAGTAAAAACAAGTCTCAAGTGTAAATATTGACACAATGAGCACGTCAAAAATTGCGATAAGGTCGGGGGATACGAAATGAGAATGGGAATGGAAATGGTATATGGAATTGTATTTAGTTTTTTTCTACTATTATTTTCGGTCTATTTACTTAGCATTATGTCGGGCCAGGCACGGTGTTTAGGGTCTCAGGTAACGCTGTTAACTCATATCACATACAGTATATCTGGTATTTGTATAACTACTTAAGATATACCAAAACTAATTCGTTGAGTTCTTCTTCTTACCATACTTTATGATTCAATCTCGTGATCATGCTACACGAAACACAATTCAATATTTTTATGTTGTAGAATTGGGAAATCTTTTAAGCCAATTTACGCTTAATTATGCCAAAGAACGAGACATTAAAACTTCAGTATTTTTCTAGCGAATCGTTCGTGTCTAATTATAAAATGCGAAAAATATGTGAGAGTGTGTGGAAAAGTGTATGGAAAAGTGTTCGGAAAACTACAGTGGGATAAAGGGGAGACTTACCTATAGTGAAACAGCTGCAGAGCACTACGTAGATTGTGGCGAGTAGTGCCACTCGCTGGCATTGCAGTTGGCCCATTTTAGCGCTTCTTATTGTTTTCGTTACTTTTATTTGTTTTGACTTTTCTTGGTATTTTCGTTGTCGTTCACTTTTCGCACAACAATTCAATTGTATTTTCTTCACTTTTCTGTAAACTTTTCTTTTTTGTTGACTTGTTTGTTTTGTTGTTGTTTCTTGGTTTATTTTCCACGTCACACAATAACAAAAAATTTATAAAAAAAAAATGTGTGTAGTTTTTCTTTAATTTGATTTTAATTTTCTTGTAATTTGCACACAAATTTGACACATACACTTGATGCAATTAGCGAGTGCGATTCAACGTATGTTGAAAATGAGAGTGTTGGTGTGTGGCATCTGAAATGAGGTAAAAAATGTTTGGTATTTGGTTAGTATTTAGTTTAAATTAAGTTAAAAGCTAGCGAGTAGCGAGTAAAGAGTAGCGTGAGCTTTCACTTAACTTTAACTATTCGAACTCTACAGTTTTTCTTATTTTACAGCCAAACTTCATTGATGCTTTTCGAAATATAACGAGTTTTTTGTAACGAGTAACATGGTCGAGCTAGTTAAAACGGTTTAAAAAATATATTAAGACAACTCTATGCATAAAATACTAATTTACTTAAAGGTACATCATAATTGAGCTAGTCTTTCCAGCGAGTAACTTGTAGCGAGTGTGTAGTCTAGCTAGTTGGCTTAGCAAGCTTTAAAAATGTTCGAGTGTTAAACAATTTCCTATCCTTATAAATCTGATAGAGCCACAACAATGATTTAACTTAAAGTAACGAGTAAAACTAACGAGTTCTCACTCGCAAATAGACAAATCTATAAAACTTATGCCTTGCTCGAAAATTAACTAACAAATTCCAATGAGCAATACTAACGAGTAAGAAAAGCAAGGAAACTAAGTAACGGGTGTTCCCATAACTGGCGACTCTGAAGAGCCAGCAGTGAGTGCAACAAAATAACGAATGTGTCGAAAACTAACGAGTAAGTTTCAAAACTTTCTGAGTGCTTCAAAACCAAAAATTGAATTTAGCGCGAACAAGTTGCAAACTGTAAGTTTTGCAGCCGCAGCTCGTTAAAAATGCCAAATGTTGGCCTTTTTGGCTGACTTTTAGCCATGCAACTGACACCAGACTGAAAAAAAAACAAGAACAATGAACGTTAAGAACGCAGCGTAAAGAGTTGGTGGGAGCGAGCGGTGCAGAGAGGGGAGCAGAGAGGGAAGCGTCATCATCAACGCTGCGTCACACACGAGCGATTTTGCTAGCGAGAGTTTAGCGAGGTCCAACAAAAGCAACAACAATTACAACAAGAGAAACAACAAAAACTTGTCTCTGAATGAGTCGCAATGGCGATTATGCAAGAGTGCAAGAGTGTGTGTGAAAGACTATATGTATATATGTGTGTGTGAGTAACATTTGCGCTTTGGCTTTGTCTTCTCTGTTCGTTCTAAAGTTGGCAGCCCACAGTATGGACTAAAAAAAAAACCTGCTGCCGCCGTTGTTGCCACATGTGCGTCGCCTGCCACTTGGTCAGAAACGTTTGTAACGGAAATTGCTGCGCTGTCTGCAGTCGAAACACGTCGAGTAACAAATACCAAGACACACACACACTCGCACACGCACTTTGAGAGAGCAAGAGGCACAAAGGGAGACGCGCTCACACGCATACTTAAATAGCAAAGCGAACGAAAACAAACATTTTTTTTTTTATTATTTTTGATATTTTATGCAGAGGCCGATGTTTGATATTTCCAATAATTTATCTCTTATTTTTGTACACGCTTGATGCTTATCGTGCAGGTAGCTACGTGTGTGCGTGTATGCATTTGTGTGTGTAGAGTTGTAGAACTGTAGAATTGAGCACCAGCTTTCAAAGAGACACAGTTGGAGAGCGGTAGAGAGCGGCAAAGTCAAAGAGAGCAGAGTCAAGCACATTTTGTTGTTGCAGTGCTGCCAACGCTTTAGCTTTGTTAACGCTTGATATAAGCAAGAAAAAGCTAGAAAATAAAACAGCCAATATGCTGCTTAGAAATGTAGAGTTTTTGTGCGAAACTTTTTTACAAATTTGGCTTGAATATCTTTAACAGTATTTTAAATACATTTAACTGCAGATTGTCAAACATAAAATAAGTTACGGGAACTATTACCAAAGCGTTAGTTGGAAAGAAAAGCTAAATATTTGCTGTTTAAAAAATTTAAACACTAGTATATTTTGACTGTGAATAATTTTCAACTCTAAATATAACTCCATTTTCTATGACTGCAGTAAAAAGCCAAACGGTCAACACTGCTTAAACGACATTTTGGCATTTCGTAACTGTTTAAGCGATAAGCAACGCAACTGACTCACACTCTAAGCAAACTACTCTCTTTTTTTACGCTCTTGCTCTCCCACTCTGTTTCCCGCTCTCTTCAAATTGCATTGTCTATGCAAAATAGTGTCCTTGGAGCTGCAACAGGTTCGTGGCTGCCACGGCAACGTAGCAAACAAAATAAAAATTAACAACAACAACACTTTTGCACTTGCTACCACTGCCCAATTAGAAGCTACACACACACAGTAACACACTTGAAATAAATCAATATTTAGAACCTTGAACAAACGACAGTTATACAAAAAAAAAAAAAAAAGAAATAATTGTTTCTCATAGATCACTTCAATAATTTATTTACACTTAAAACAAAACTTGCGTTGCTCTTGCTTTTGTTTATGGCCATTGCTTTTTAGCGCTCACTGTGCGTTTGTTAACGCGTTAATAACAACAACAAAACTGGGCGTCATTTTTCAAGCGGCTTCAAAACCAGTTTTTTTCTCTCTCTCTCTCTCTCTCTTTCTCTATGACTTCTCTGAGTTTTGCTTTGTGTTTGTTTTATGCAATTTGTTGTTGTTTTTTTTTCTTGTTTTTTATTGGAATGCACTTTGAGGAATTTATTTTTTGTTTATAACATTTAACTGAATTTGTCTAACGCATTTTATGTGAATTTCATTAACTTGTCTTTTTTCTCTTGCCGCACGTGACTCAGAAAATTAAATAACGGTTAAATTCCAGCAGCGTAAAATTACATATATAAAAAAACAGAAAATATTTTTTTATGATAATTTTTTGCGCGTTTTTTTTTTTTTTTTTTAGTTTCAGTTCTTGTTTATTTTTAAATGCCGAAAATAACAACAACAAAAATGCTCAGACGCCGCAAAGTTATTTTTATGAAATATGTAGTCAAAAAAACTAAAAAAAACGACACTAAACAGCAAAAAAAAAAATAACACAAATATATTACCAATATTTTATTGTCTAACTGGCGCAAACACGCATACACACATACGTGCGTGTATGTGTGTGTGTGTGTATGATTTACACAATTGAGAGACACACGTAACTGCTACGAAAAGCGTTAAGAACCCGCGGCTGGCTCCGTGTTACCAACAACTAACACTTAGTTTCGAGTCTGGGAGACACGCCAACAGCACACACGACAAAACACGGCAAACGACAATAAAGAGCAAACGCGTCCGTTCGCCACGACAAATGAAATGAGAATGAATCGAACGCGACGCTCTGAGCGCTCTTTCTCTCCTCTCTGCATGAACCAACAGCGACGGAACGAACAACAGCGGCACAATGGCTTGACAGCGCTGGATGGCAACATGGCGGTTAGCAACATGTGTCTACACATGCAAGCTGTGTAACCGAACTGTGTACGTGTGGAGCCACAATGTTGCCAGTTGGCGAAATGTTGCCAGCCAACGAAATGCTGCCAGTCAGCGAAATGTTGCCAGTAGTCGGCGCCAGTGCAGAAAGCAACAACAACAGCGCCATTATAAATTCTGCTTTGTATAGTGGAGTCTGCTTTAATTAATGCTAATGATATAATGACATCTATGCTAATTATTTTTTATTTCGACCGCCGTTTTAAATGCTGACTTGTTTAGAGCATAACGTAGCTTTACTTAAGTTTTCGGGCCTTACATTATTTTTATTTGATTTATTTTAATGACATAATGAAATTTTAATTTAAAATATTTACTTACTAACTTAGCTTAAACTGTTATAGTTCATAAGGGCTGATTACATTTCGAATATTTTGTCAAGTTGCAACAACATTTGTCAGTCGCCACTTGTTGCCCATTTTCGAATGTTGCGAAACATTTCGTACATTTCACTCAACATGTTGCTGAACTCTTTATTGCTATGCTCACTGGAATGTTGCCAACATGCATGGATCGCACGCACAGTGGGCAAAATATCCAATTAGCTGCTAATGCTGATTGGAAAAAGTTGTTTATTCAATTGGACTCTGAATTGTATTGTGTGTGTGAGTTTTATAGTTTTATGTGCCAAAGGCGGAAACATTTTGGAGTTTTTAATGATTTTTATAATAAAAAATATATTTGTATTGCATTTTTTTTGTTTAATTGTAATACGTTAGTTGATGTTTATGTGGATAAATTATTTACTAATTTAAGCAGCAGTGAAAATGTGCTGCTTTAAAAGTATATAAATTTATTTAAATATTTGCATTATCTTCAAAAAATCAGAGGTTATTAAAGGTTGTTGTTTCAAAACAACAAACAAACATGCAATATAAATTCTATATACTTTGAAATGCGTATAAAAATCATAGCTTTTACATATTCATATTGGAAAGTATAAAAAAATTAATAAAAACTAAAAATTAAGAGTGGAAAATTTTAAATATTTCAAATTTGTTAATCAAAATTATTGTTGTGTTAAGTAAAAACTTTAGGTATTTCAAAATTACTTTTTCTATAATTCAAAAAAGTTGTCATTTGGCCTACTGTACTGAATAAATATTAGTATGTAAGCAAAGTATTTCTAAAGCTTTTAAATGCCACAAACTTATTTCAATTCTTAAAATGATTTCGCGAAAATGTCAAGAGCTTTTGAACTTAGAAACGTGCTTGTTTGCCCACTGTACAGCCCACATGCCCAGACACTCCTCCCACACACAGTCGCTTATGTCCCTAGACAAGCTCAAAGCTTTAGTTTTAATTTTTAATTGCAACTTTTAACTAAGAAATTAGTTGAATTTCAAACTGTTTTCAAGTTTTCGCTTTAGTCATGCTTTACTGTAACTTTGGTGTCATTAGAACGGATTTAGTTGCAAACTTCAGTCTATTACCAATTTACCAAATGCAACTCTGCGTATCTGACAGATGCGAATGCGATTCACGAGTCGTGGATACGTGGATACGATTGCAGTTATCTTTAGTGGCACTCACTGTACTTGCATTCACTGTACTTGCACTCACTGTAGTTGCTCTTCTCGTTGTAGTTGTTGTTGTTGTTGTTATTTGGTATTGTTTGGCAATTTATCAGACAGAAACACACCCCTACAATTGCTGTCAAAACACCCCTTGCTCCTTTGATATCCCAACCCAACCGCCACGCCCCCTGCCCCCGTCGCCCACAATGGTTGCAGACCAATAAGTGATTTATTGCATTGTTATTTTGTCGTTGATGTCGCACTTTCTGCAAAATGCTTTTTATTTATTGCTCAACGATTTGAAGTGTGTTAATTTTATTTTCATTTTTGCCACTTTTCCGCTTTTGGCCATCAACTGATTTACCATATACCGCGACACCAATACACCCCTTACACCCCTTACACCCCAACACCCCTGTGGGAAATCTGACTCGACTTTATGGTTTATCCAATTTTCAATTTACAATTTTTCAATTTGCTTAATTCTACTAATAGCAGATAGTAACGCTTACACCACAGGACCGTTTCCTGGCCCGAGGCCATTTTCAACATACCCTGTAATTTATAGCTGCTTTTAATTGGGTAAACTTAAGTAGTTTTTTGTTACGCAGTTTTTAGGTGTGTTTTTGGCTTTTTAAAGCTAGAAGATTTGATTTTAAGCTATGGGAGTTAATGCACAATTTTAAGCTGTTTTGGCAGTTAGCATTTCTACTTTTTTTAATTACTTAGCTTACAGTTTATTGAAGTTATAGTTATTTAAAAATTGTCAAAATTTAATTTTCAACTTCGCATAACTTTTAAAATATACCATTGATCACAGCCGATCTAAGCGATAGTGTTACTATGCTCTATTTAGAGTTAGCTTATAGATTTATATGCTATGGTTATATATTGGGTTTGTAAATTATAGCTGTTAATATCTTTTAATTATTTTTTAAGATTTCCCAATTCGTTTTTAGGTTTTTCTGTGCAGAATTTTAGCGGTAAAGTCTAGGAATTCTAACTATAAAAGCTGTAACTAGCTATAAACAGCTATATCTAGCTATAAAAAGCTAAATATAGCTAAAAAAGCTAAATATAGCTATAAATATCTATAGCTTTTTAGCTAAAATGTGTAACTATAAGATTATTTTAGCTTTGTGTTTAACTATTTCTACAGCGTAAGTGCTAGTCGTGCATTGTAGTTCATTGTTTTCCTAGCCTGTGATCCAATTTGACAACCGTCTCGACTAAGACACCTGCATAAAAGGAAGGTAAGGAAAGAGAAAGAGAAAGAAAGAACCTGATGCATCTAGAAACGAGAAACTGAGAAATCAGATCTCGACTCAACTGTAGACAAATTTCACTCTAATGATTATAAAATGGTTAATAACTCTATAAGCAATTAAAGGCATAACGATTTTGGCCTTAACTCAATTTACAGTCAGTCAATCAGTCCCTCTAGCATTTTTTTTTTTTTGTTGGTCTCATTTTTGGGTCTTTGTGTGGCCACAAAGCCATTGACTGACAGGTTTTGTCTGCAACTTTTAACTCTCGGTACAGCAAATGCAGAGTTCACTGTAGTGCACGGTACGGTACGGTAAACACTCTGCACTGACTAATGATGCCAGCAGCCAGATAAGAACGCATCTCGAACAAAGAAATGATGAATTATTGTTTTCAAATGCGCAACACAAAAGACCAAAGAAGAAGGAGAAGAAGACTGGAAAGAAGAAGGTGAAGAAGAAGACGGGGAGCAAGATGAAGAAGAAGAAGAAAGAACAACTTTACTGCAATCCATAATAAATTGATATTTAAGTATGCGCTTTATAAGTTCATTTCTCATTTGCAAAGAGAGCGAGCGAGAGGGAGACAGAGAGAGGGGGAGCAAGAGAGGGACAGACAAAGGTAGAGAGAGGTAGAGTCATCCTTTAGCCCAGGATGAGCTCATCACACAACAATTGTCGGTCAAGATGTGTCAATAATTAGTTGGCAACACCTCAATACAACCATGGGAAATATCTTCATCAAAACATCTGCAATCGAAAAATGATTTAAGAATTCTATAATGATTTCTAGGACGCACAATGTACGTGTAAGTATATATTAAAAATCTATTAAGGAATCACTTGATAAAGAAATCTTAATCCTATATATAAAAAAGTGATCAAATATTTTCTAAATTAAAATTTAAAATTAAGAATTCAAACACAATTTTCATAACACTATAACTTGGAAACTACTAGAGCTATTGTGACCAAAATTACAAATTATTGTTATGCTACCATTGTAACTATACTCACCTTGTTTGATCCGAATCGGACAACTATATCCTATAGCTACCATAGTACAAATCGGTCAAATATAAGAAAGTTGTATGAAGACATGCAGATTTAGTTAAGCGATCGCAGCCAAACTCACACATTTTTGGCATATCATTATTGTACCAACTTTGGTTCGGATCGGACAACTATAGCTTATAGCTTCTATAGGACAAATCGTTCAAAAATAGGAAGTTTTGTATGAAGACATGTAGTTTTAATTGTCTGATCGAAACCAAATTCACATATTAAGTGTATATCATTGTTATAACTATTCTCACCAACTTTGGTTTAGATCGCACAACTATATCCTATAGCACCCATAGGACCAATCGGTGAAAAATTGGTTATTTGTATGAAAAAATGAACACAGGAATGAGTACGGGGTCTTTTACAGTCGGCTCTTCGGCTTCGACTCCCCTTTCTGCCTGATAAGCACATTTAATAGACTACAGTACTTAGTTTTCTCCACGATGAGTGTTTTACTTTTGGAGTAAACCAAGGAAAACTCAAAGGATTCAGAAAACTATAAAAACCTGTTAGAATTTTGAACTCCTTCCCTGTTTGTCACCCCTCTCTTGCACCCCTTGACCCCTTAGTAACCTGATGGGTCTTGAAATGAGGTCTCATTAAACCCTGACATATTTACTAAATGTGCAAAAATGTTATTTGAGGACTGACCTTAAATGGGTTGATTGGTTTTTGGAAATCCTCTATCCCTTTCTCTATCTCCATCTCGTTCTATGTCTCTGCTCCCCCCTCCACTGCCCAGCTGGACCCACATGAAATGACCGCAGCATTCGCTGCACATATCCGCAATACATTCGCATGCACATCCGCATGCATATCCGCATTCTCATTGGGTTTGCTGTGCTGCGAACTTCCGCTTTTCACCGCAAAATTAAAAACTCGGTGACTTCATTTTCATTTGATTTGTTTTCCAGGGGGGCAGGGTGAGGGGAAGGGGTGAAAACTGTGCCCTATGAATTTCCTGCAACTGTAAATGCAATTGGGCATTTGACTGGTCAACTGAAAAGCGCTGTTATGTGTGACCTTTGACCTTTTTTCTGCCGATTTTCCGGCGCGTGTCCAGTTGGCAAACTCTTCAAAAATTTGCAATTTCTCGGTCTCAGCGGGCGGTCGTCACAGCGCACGCGTGACCTTTGCACCCCTGCTGGCATGACCTACCCCCACCCCTCTTACCATCCCTTCACCACTGTCCCTTTGAGCCCTACTCACCCTTTGTCACATAAATATTTGCCACATAATGCGTAAATTGCCACGATCTATGAACATTTTCGACTAGTTTCCAATTAAATGCACCAAAGTTTTTGTTGCTGTTGTTGTTTCCATTACTTTCCATTACTTTCTGTTGTTGTTGTGGGCGTTATTGATCTATTTCTGCCGGGGTTGTAGACCCTTTGTAACTGGACCACTTCCTGCCACACATTTACTTGACTCAATTCGAATATTGTGTCTAAAGTTTTCGGATTAACGACCAGTTACGAGGGGAGTACGCTTCAGGAGAAGGAGTTTATAGGGAGGTCAAAGGGGAAACAGTTTGGCATAGTCAATTAATAGCACTGTATGAAAACTCATGATAACTGCAAATGTTTCTATTACGATTCTAATCACTACAGTGAGTGCTATTATTAACGGTTTTAACTATCACTTAAGAGGGACTTTGGAAATTTATTACTTGTAAGAAATTGAAAAACTATTTAACTAAATACAATAAAGTAAAATACATTTTTCAACTATTAAATTGATTTACTTTGTAAATTTTGCTAGACTTATAGTCAGAAAGTTCCATTAGAGGTTTATTGATTGTATACTTGATAGGTTATAGTCTTACTGAAGCATAAAAGGGTTATCTTTATCTCTTCGAAGCTTAAATACCCTTCCAGTCATACTTATTGCGCTAATTTGGTTTCAGTTACCAATTGTTTCTATGGCAGCTATATAATATAGTAATCCGATCTTGAAAAAAACTGGTCAAAGTATGGGAAATGTTAATAAATGCATATTTCCTGAATTTGATTGAAATCGCTCAATAGACACCAAAAATTTTCATAGTAAGCATTTTCAGCATTTTCAACCGATTATTTCTATGACAGCTATATGATATAGTAGTCCGATCGGTATGAAATTTTGTCAGCGGATAGGAATTGAAAACAAATGTGTACTGTGATAATTTAGCTTAAATCGGTTAATAGACACTACAAATTTTCTTACTAACCATTTTCAACCGATTGTTCCTATGACAGCTATACGATATAGTAGTCCGATCTTGATAAAATTTGGTTTGCATATAGAATTTGGTACAAAATGCATATAGGCTCAATTTGGTTGAGATAGCTCAAAAAAAATTGATTTTCTCCCGATTTTTAATATGGAAGCTATAAAATATAGTCATGCGATCTGGCTGATTTTAACATATAAACTGCATGCAGTGAGAATACATAACAGTACCAAGTTTCATCAAGATAGTTTCAAAGCTGAGAGACTAGTTCGCATAGTGACAGGTAAACAGACGGACAAGGCTATATCGACTCGGTTGATCAAGAAAATATATATACTTAATGGGGTCGGAAACGATGCTTTACAAACTTCGTGACTGCTCTATTGAGTTGGCAGTGTGAACGCAGCATAACTAAATCAATGTGTTCATAATGAGACACATTACTTGGCAACGAGGTGTAATGTGACAACTGTAAGCTGAGACACAAATAAATACATATATTGTATACCTATGCACATATATATATATAGTATATATAGTAGTATTTGATATTGGAATCGCATTGCCAATTTGTGTAGTTAGGGCAGATGTTTTGGCTAAGGGACAATTAGCGTTGGCCGCAGTTAATTATGGCCATGTCACTGCGGGCGGCGCTCTAAGCCAAAGGTGTGCTCAGGGTAGAGTGTAGAGAGGGGGTGGGGGTGGCTTACAGGGTTGGCAGGCGTAAGGTCAGTAGCCTTGACAATGGATGCTTTAGATTCAACATTCAACATTTAACATCGAGCATCCAGAATCCAACATCCAAAGGTTCAAATTCTTCATAAACTGTGAAACCCTTAATTAACTTTCTGATAACACAATGACGCGGGGCAAAAATCGTGTGGCAACGTTGTGTGGCAACTAATACCCTGTACTTTTGTTTGCTTTTTCTACTAGACTCATTGTCCATGCACGTCTTTTGTTTGTTTGTTGTTATTGTTGTTATTATTGTTGTTGTTGTGCAATTTGAGACCAGTCGCAAAAACACAAACAATGCGACCAGACCAAAAACCCAAAAACTCAAACCCAATAACTACACCCCCTCCCTCTCCTCGCTCTCCACCCCCTGTACCTACCCACCCCCCTTTTGGGTGTATTTATACCACACATGAGAATATTTTGTCACACACACACACACACACTTGCACACACACACACACACTAACACACACACACACACACACACACACACACACACACACACACACACACTTGCACACACACATACAATCTGATTTGGTTTTTCGCTTTCACTTTCGCTTTTCCTTCCCGTTTTCCCCGCGAGAATGAAGAGTGAAATTGTTCAGATTTTAAAGCGAAACTAAATTAAAATTTAATAGAAATAAAATTCTTTATAATGTTTACACAAATAGTAGACAATATATTTAAAAAGATTACATAAATATTAAAGAAAGAAGAAGAAAAAAAGAAAAAAAAACTAAAATTCGTTTTTTAAAAGTTCTTGTACATAGATTAACAAATATTTTATTGTTACATAATACCTTGAATAACTTTCGACTTTTTAATAACAATTAAAAAGTTTCTTGCACAAACCATTTTTAGCAATATTACATGTTTTTCTAAATTTGAAAAAAATTTTAAAAGTAATTAAATTGCTCAATAACTTATTAACTAGATATTTTGAAAGTTTTACCAAATTTCAAACGTAGTTATAAAATTTGTTTTGAAAACTTTTAATAATAGTTTAAATAATTTATAAATATTTTACAGCCATGCAGTCATACTTTATTTTGAACTACCAACTTTTATAGTTAACTTTATGATTAAGTTTAATTTTGGCTAATTTGTAGGATTATATATAATAATAATATTTTTATGCTCGCTTTTGTGCCGTAAGTCTATCAAGTGTGGTCTCAAAGAGCATATGAAATGGGTATGACCCGGAGACTCCGGTGAGGTGACAGCAGGGCTCTCTAGCCACGTTGACCACAACAAAGCTAGAGGCACACAAACACATACACATGGAGGGAAAAAGGGAAAGAGGAAGTAAGAAAGAGGAAAAGAGTAAGAGGAGAGAGCAGAAGGAGCGGTGAGTTGAGGTGTTTGTAATCTAGACGAGTCGACGCCTCGACTACCCAAAAAGCTAATAATTATAACAGAAATCCCAGGTCCTCTATGTAAGCTCTCCTCTGCTCTCCCCTACTACCCCTCAGCCCAACCACCTCTTCCTGTTGCAGCCTTATAATGCGTTTAATGGCGGCACATTATCCACACATTGCCCGACCTAGGTCCAGTTTTGACCAGGCCAGAAGCCTTAAATTTGCCCACAAACACGAACACTCGGAGAACTCTGCTCGGTGGTCGGTGCTCGGTGCTCGGTGCTCGGAGCTCGTCCTTTTTTCAGTGCATACCAAAATTATTTTGTTACAATTTTTTTCAGTACTCTGTACTTGACGAACACTGGGGTATGATAGTTTTGTGCGTATAGTTGTCATGTAATCAAAGAGATTTATTTGATCTAGGTCAAAAAAAAAAAAATATATATATATATATATCTAAAAGTAAAATAAGAATTTTGGATAAATTTTCATTTTAGGCAGCGTAAGTAAATACAAATTTGTTTAATCCATAAATATATAATTATACTTAATTTTGTCTTATAATTTTAATTGATTCTAAAATTTTTCAAATTATGTTTCTGTTCTCTTTCTCTATTATTAAACAAATAAATTTTAAAAATCTTTAATGTTAGTTCTAGTTCATACAAACTTTCTTAAATAAAGTATTTACTTTAACATTATTGAAAAAATATTTTTTAAAAGAAAATGACAAGTTTAGTGAGCACATATAGCCCACTGACTGTAACTATAAGGAACGAAAAGTGTGTTAAAACAGTTCCTAAAAAATATTTCATTAAAATTGTGTTTTAAAATTTAAATGATCTTTAATTTTATGTAAGATGACAAAAATATGTTTGAGAAAAAAAAAAAAAAAAAAATGTATATATATAAATTACCCAAAAATTTAACACAATTTAATTTTGAATTTTCAATTTAGTTTTTGAAGACTTAAAATTTTTAAAAGTAAATAAATTGCTTAAATACTTATTTACTAGATATTTTTAGTATTTAGCCAAATTAAAAATAGAATTTTAAAATTTTTTTTATTAACTTTAAATAAAAGTTTAAAAAATTTGTAAATAATTTTAAGCACATACTCATGCTTTATTTTGAACTGCCGAGTTTTATAGTCAACTTTATGATTAAGTTTATTTATGGCTAAATTTTAGAATTATACTTACATATTTTTTAATTTGAAGTAAAACTAAATTAAAAAAATTATATTAAAAAAAAAATTATTATCTTCTTAAAGTATTACCAAGTTGTGTCTGCTAAAAATTAGTCTTATATAAATTTAAAATGAAAATAATTAAATTTATTTTTCCACTATTTTTTACAACAATTTAAATTTCTTTAGCTGTAGCGCGTATTTAGCTGTCGAGTGTGCTCTGCTTGAGAGCTCCTGCTTGTGCAAAGTATGTGTAGGTGTGTATACGTCTGTATGTGTGTGTTGAGTGAGGTAAAACTGTGTGTGTGTGTGTGTGTGTGTGCCAGGCTTCAAAGCAACATTGTTAAGCCGCACCGCATGCAGACATACTTTGTGTTTGACCACATGGCATAATGAGTGTGTCCAGCACAGAAACCGTAAGGACATGCGACCTGCACAGGCTCAGGTGTTGCCTCTACCTGGGTGACTGCATACATATACATATAGGTGAGTTGGTGTGTGTGTGTGTTGGTGTGTGCGTGTGCGACAGGATGTTTGCGGTTCTGTAAGCAGAAATAACCCGTTCATTTACCAACGTTACCAGCTTTATTAGAATATTATGCGAATGTCCTTGCAAGTCCTTCACACTTTGCTAATTTATTGAGCAATTTATTGATTAGTTAACTCCAGAGTAGACCTGAGTTGAGTTCAGTTAAGTAGACTTAAGTCGACTCGAGTTCAATGGACTCAAAACATTAACATGCGAAAATTTATTTCTCTATTTTGTTGCAAATTTAGCAAACTTTATGGAATTTACTTTGATTCTTTACAGCTTAAGTGAATAGTTTATAAAAATTAGAAATTTGTTTGGTATTTTTGGAACTTTTTTCTTTTAAATGAAGAAGTTGTTTAACGAAATCCTTTATAAAACATCTGGTAAATAAGTAACAATGAGTAAAAGACCCCGTACTCCTTCTAGTGCACGTTGTTTCATACAAATCACCAATTTTCGACCGATTTGCCCTATGGGAGCTATAGGCTATAGTGGTCCGATCTGAACCAAACTTGGTAAGGAAAGTTATAATGGTACCATACATATAATGTGTGAATTTGGTCTCTCTAGCTCTAGTAGTTAGCTCAAGTTATGCTGATGTGAAAATAGTTTTTTACAATTTTCGGGGGCGGTGGGGCCGTGGCAAAAATTTGAAATAAACTTGCACTGTGTACACTATAGACGGACTTTCATTCCAAATTTGGTGGCTCTAGCTCTTGTAGTTTAGAAGATCCAGGTGTTCATACAGACGGACGGACAGACGGACATCGCTATATCGTCTCGGCTGTTTATGCTGAACAAGAATATATATACGTTATGGGGTCGGAAAAGCCTCCATCTGCCTGTTACGCACATTTCGCTTCAGACAAACCTAATAGACCCCTATACTCTTTTTTAGAGTACGGGGTCTAAAAATCGAGAGTTATGAAACTCAACTTGTAGTAACTCAAAACAAACCCAAATTCATGTAAACTTGAACAAAAAAAACACAATTTTGTGTGCAGTGAGACCCCAGCAACAATCTATCTACCTGGCTATAAAAATCTTTAGGGTTATTTCTGTGTAACCTTCATAAAAACTGAAGAGAGTCTCATAAAATCCGATTTGCTGAGAATTGCTGTGTGAAAATTTTACGATGTTACACTTTATTAATTAAGCAATCTAAGAAAACTCCTTGTTTTTTTATGCTGTTGTTCTATTTTATGGCACTTTTGCTAACACAGATTGAAAGTGAAGGAACGAAAGGGAAAAAAAGAAATTTTTAAATGGTGTTTGAAAAGTAAAAGAATCTAAAAGATTAGTAAAATGTTTTCTTAATTTTAATTTAATATTTCACTTCCCTCATTACAGACTCAAATAACAGATTTTAAAAGTAGAGACAGTAGAGACTATTGACCAATTGACCAACTTCTAAAATCCACATAAATTCAGGAAATGATAATAAGCGATATGAAGTTTCTTAGAGAGAAATATCGTGTGAAATGCTGGCTAAGTAATCGGATAGTTTTTTTTTATGTCGGAAACCTTCGTTCTTCTACTACTCCAACTCCTCCTCCACCCACATCAGAGGGTTCTAAATGAATCCCACCAAATATCTAGCATATTGTGCCGTTTATTGATGGGGAAAGCAAAACAATGCGAGACTTTATACGTGAAATGTTCGTGAATGTTGTCTAAAAATGGTATAAGGTTACCTAAAGAATTAAAACTAGGGCTCAAATTCTCACTCTCTGTCTCACTCCCTTTCCCTCTCTCTCTCTCTCTCTGTTTGGTTCACTTCTTACTTTGTTCAGTTGAAACGAAATGTCAATATTTGTCATTACCGCGTGGCATTTTTCAAGCGAAACTTTTCGGCATTGCTTTGTGGTTCTATTACTATACGATTACCTTCTGGGGTACGGCTTTTCCTTTGTTAGGCCATAAAAAGAAAACACAGTGAGTGAAAAGGAGAGAAAGAGACAGAGAGAGAGAGGGAACTGGAACTAAGACAAAAGCCGCTTCACTGTTGATTATATAATGCCAATGCCGAAATTAAGACGCAGTTGCAATCGCACTACGTATCAGTTGCCATGCGGCTTTAACGACTATTTGCTAGGACCACACAAAAACAACAACAACAACAGCAACGAGTACAACAACAAAAACAACAACGAGTATAACAACAAATACCAAAAACGGATACCAAACAACATTGTTGTGTTTGTCTGCACTTCACAGTTCCATGCTCTTCCGTTTCCGATAATCGGATATGGAACATTCGTTAGCCGTGGGACCGACGAGTGCCAAACATGGAAACATGCAAACAATGCAATGTTCACATGTTAACCACGTTGCCAGCATTTCAGTTGTAACAAGCAAACGGTTTGGAAAAAGGAATATTCAATTACTTGGCTGGTAAAAACACAAACAAACAGAAAGTAAATACTAGCAGCGAGTAACGAGTAAAGTGAGTACTGTGACAAATATGTAACGAGTTATGTGAGATGAGACATGTGTAACGATTGACGAGCATGGGCTATTGAGAAACTATTAAAGACTGGACTTTGGCTACGACGAGTAGCGAGTAGAGATACTTTTGCAAACGCTATAAAAATAGAGCAAATAATAACGAGTGGTTAGAAGTGGCAAACATTAAGTCTCAGATTAGAAATGTCAAGCTTTGACGAATGGCAAGTCGATTGACGAGTAGCGAGTAAGAGTAGCGAAAAGTCAAACAACAACTAGAGTTGGTAAGGAGTTGTAAGTCATGAGAAATTTTTAGAAGATAGATGAGCCGGGAGTAACTT
This sequence comes from Drosophila cardini, assembly GCA_018903735.1. NCBI lineage: Eukaryota > Metazoa > Arthropoda > Insecta > Diptera > Drosophilidae > Drosophila > Drosophila cardini. Next base: position 3,210,088 of record JAEIGM010000010.1, read on the forward strand.
TTAGCGGGTGTATTTACATAACAGCACATTGGAGAAGTAACGAGTAACGAGTGGTGATCAAGTAAGTAATAAACAAATCGATTTAAATAAGAATTGATGAATGGGAAATAAGTTATTTTTATCAAGTAAGAAATCAGTTTACTCGTCAGATCGATTTAAGTAAGTAACGAGTAGCGAGTAGATGATAGTAAATTTTTTGTTCAGTTTTAACATAAGTACGAAATTTAGATATAATCCTTTCATGCTTAAGCTGAAAGTGAAAAGTAACGAGTGACTAAATTTGAAACTAAAAGTAACGAGTGAGTAGTAAAAACGAGTAATAAATTATAAATGTTTCACGTCGTTTAATTAGACCAGTAAATAATAAAAAGTAAAGCGAAGGATAATATGAGAAGCATTCAACATCTCAGCTATGGCAAAGGCAAGTAACGAGTATCTTGTTTCATTTAACAAATCCATTTAATTCCCTGGAATAATGTTGAATAGAATATCCTAATTCAAACAATGTTGTATGGCTTACAGGGAAAGAGCACATGTCCATACGATTAGAACGCCTTCTAATGTAGTGTCAGCTGTGAGCGAACAACGATCGATCAATCAAACGAACAAACCAGCGAATGAGCGAACAAACGAACAGAGGAACGAACGAAAGAACGTTCCTTCATCAAACACTTGTGCCACGTAGTGGCAAGTGTCTCGTTGTATGTGTGTGTATGTGTGTGTGTGTGTGTTGCAAGTGTTCAATCGAAGCCGGGTATGGCCCAGAGCTAAGCGGATTAGGTTACAGGCAGCGTGTAAAGGACAATGCAGGATGAGCACAATATCAAAAAAAAAATAAAGGAGGATAAAAAATAAAAGAATGGGAAACAATTCGCCAAATTCAACCACTGACAACAATGAGACAAAAAAAAAAAAATAAAAAGTGAACAAGGAAGCGACCGACACACAATGCGATGGTGCAAGTTGCAAGTTGCACAATGCCGGCTAGAGTGAGACAGGGGCAGGGTAGGGGGCGTGGTGATGGTGGGTAGGTAGAAAGGGAGTCAGCGCGTCATGTGCCAAGTGGATTTGCTGCTTGTAATCCTTGTAACAAACAAAAAACTGGGAAAGGGGAAGGGGGGAGTTGAGGGGATAAAAAACAAAGTGGACTCAAGAGGATGTGTCATCGATTACATGAGAATTGCATCAGCGATTATTTAATGCGATTTTGATTAATTTTTAATCGAATTTATTTTGATTGCAAGTTTTTTGCTTGAGTCTTTTGTAGGCCAACCCACTTTAAAATGGCGGCATGCCACAAACACACACACATAGACTCTCTCACACACACACGCACACACGTACTGCTTGTAGTGGCACTCGAAGATGCCGCAGACCAAAAACAATTGGCCAAAAGTTGCGTCTGTCTCAAGTGCAACTTGGACGCAACTTCAAATCGCCTTGAGGCATGCAAATTAACCAAAATTCCATTTCCATTTCTCACAATGTACAGTTACGCAGCAAGTGGCAAGTGGCAAACGAACCAGGAAGTGCCACAATGAAAATGTTGCCAGTGTGGCAGCTGTTGTTGTCGTTAAGTTGCGGCATTCTCGTTAAATTTAAACGGGGAAGTGGCATAAAAAAAAGGAGTTGCAACCCCATTTGTCCTCCCCCCACTACCCACAAACAAATAAAAGGAATGAAAAAGTGTTGCAGCAGAACGCATAAAAAATCAGTGGCAGCCACAATAACAGCAACAACAACAACAACGGCAAGAACAACCACAGCTACAATGGCCATGTCATCGATGTTGTTTGCCGATAATGATGAGGCTCATTTGGCAGCAAAATGGCGCTTTTTATGCTGCCATATCTATAAGTACTTTACTTGTGTCCTGCAATCCTTCGGACAGCAACAACAACAACAACTGGAACAACAACAACTTGGAGAGCAGCGCGTGGCATCATAAAACGCAGCAGCGACACTGAAAATGATTAAATTCTCAAAGGTTCGGCACAAATGCGGATACGAGCACTCACAACAGTTACGTGCATAAGTATACGTCCAGTACATACAGTACAGTCATAAATAAAATGTTCATCTCAAATGCTCAATCTTGGAGCGCAATCACCATACCACATTATTGTTTTCATACAGTTTTACAGTTTATGCAGACTTTAACTCGTTTTTTATAAGGGTTATGTTGCTTAAAGAATGTTAGTGAAAAAACAGTTGGATTATAAAATAAAAAAAATATATAAAAATACTACATAAAGTTATGGTAGATTGTTATAAAAATATAGTAAAAATACTACTATTTAAAGGTTATTTTTTCTACAAATTTATTGATATTTTGAAGTAATTGAATACTAACTAGTTTGGTACCTAGTTAAGTACCTAATTGGGTATCTATTAACTCTAATTTTATTTACTTTTTATCAATAACATAAAATTTTATTTACAAAACTCCAAATTGTTTAAATGCCTTAAATAATTTACTTACAATAAGTTAAACACATTTCATAAAATTTGAAATTTTATTTATTTTGCACAATAAAATATACACTTAACTCCCCTTGATAACTAAATACTTTGTTTTGTTGTACAACTTTATGAAAAGAGTTAATAAAGGCATTAATTTATGCATAAAAGGAAATTTTACTTGCATATTTAACGTGCCGGCTTTTAAGTTGAAAACAATGAAATAATTGGCATTCATTACATATTTACAAAACAAATTAAATTTCACACAAAGCTTATAATAATCCACACTTATTAAGTATATGACTTTGTTATTTATGTTCAAATTTAATTAATTAAAAACACTTGTGATTGCTTTAAAGTTGAAGGTTGTTTGAGATTACTGCAAAATAAACTTCATGTGTTTTTTTTTGTGCAGCTGTATCTGAAGAATTCGATTTGCTGTTCTTGAATGCTTTTAAATTAATAATCAAACGAATTATGTATCAATTAACGCACCTACACCTCAGCTCAGCCTCAGCCACAAAATTTGTTTTGAGCGCCGCCGCAAAGTATGCATCGAAATGTTTTTCAGCTGAATGCATTTACTAATTGAGTACAACTACATATAAGACTAATGTAATGCTGCAAAGCAAACAAGAATTTTATATTTAATGCATTTAATGTTTTCTTACAATTGAATTGATTGAACTTAATTAATTAAAATTTAACTTGTCTGGCGTAATGCTGTTAATTTAATATGGCGCCCCAAAGTATGCAGTACAAAACTGCAATTGATTAGAAGACTTCACAGCTGAGCTGAAAAGTTAGCAAACAAAAATGTCTATTCACATCGGATTTTATGTTTGGGTGCAGTAGTTTAAACTAGCGTGGGAGATAGTCACATTAAGATCAACTTAATTAAATTGTAATTGGATATATTTTTTGTTATGCACTTCCATTGGCCACAAACAAACAGCATGGCATCGTCTCCTACCCTTCATTTGATGTCATTCTTTCTGACACGTGGCCTTCGGGGGTTGGGGTCGGGGTTGGGGTTGGTTTTGTTTTTACACTGGTCTAAGTTTTAAGGGGTTGCCACTCCCACTTTCCGTTGTCGCGTGCTTCTCTTTAAAGCAATGTACACGCGTTCATATCTCCTCACCTCCCCAGCACCACGTCCATCCTATCCCATTCCCGTCGTCTTGTTTATGCAACGAAACTAATTTAAAGTACTTCACGCGTCGGTCGACTAATCCGACGCACTGTGTGTGATAACTTCGTTAAGTTGTTGACGCGTATACGGGACAGTAATAACAATAAGCTGATAGTAATTAAATAGCATTGACACGTGTCCCCTGGAAGCCCAATAAGTTTGGGAATATCCAAAGCTACAAACTATTTTTATCATAATCTTAAATTTCTATACAACTCGTATGCAATGTAACTGACTCAAAATACATTCATTTTTGGTTTGCCTTGCAAAAATGAAATTCATTAAAATGTATCTTTTCAAAGAGATAACTGTGATTGCAATTTATAACTGGTTTTTTGATTAAAAAATTCTAAGGAATTTTACAAAATATTCACTCGTTTGCTTGGCTCTTTATTAGTTGGTTTATGAAATTCTATATTGACTGAATTTAATAAATGCCGATATTAAATTCGAAGTTATTGCATTTTTACTAGTGATAGAGGCAATTAAATAAAGGGAAATATTTATATAATGTTAAGTTGTTAGTTCATTAGTTCTTTGATGAAATTTTCCTTTAACATTTGCTGTATTTTTTTTTTTTTTGTTTTTAAAGAAATTTTTGTTACATTTTATAGTATTAAAAATTTTCATTTAATATATTTACTAATTGTTTATTTTAACAAAATTGTTGCCTATCTAAAACTTATATCTGCTTTAAAAGTAGTAAGTTTATCTGACAAATACTTCATGCTTCGCTTGATTACAAATCCTTAATCGCATTTTCAAGGAAACTTGCGGGTACAAAAGCTTTTTACTCGTCGAAAACTAGATACTCGTTACTTGTCTCAAATCCCTCAGCTCTCTGCTTTTTGTATTCTATTATCTATTATATTTGACATTTTCTTATGTGGGCCAAAATTGTTTATATCTTTAGTGCGTGTGGTTTTAAGTAAACTAATATTGAGTGTCTTTTAAGGCGTTTTCATAGAATTCTCTTTGACAGCTGGCAAATCAACATTTGCCGTCAACTATTTGCAAAATAAATTCCGGAAATCTTTAAACGAATTAAATTTCATTTGTTTACGACTCAATGAAAAGCCACAAAGCTTTTGCCAATGGGCTTTGTCTGTCAGTATTGTTGGTCGAAAATGTCGAGTGTTTTATGTATGTGTGTTTGTTGTGCGTGTATCTTTGTGTCTATGTATCTGTGTGTGGATATTATTTCATACATGTGTATTCGTTAGTGGTTGAAATACAAAATTATTGCTCGTATTTTTTGGCACAATTAAGACTTGCACACATAAACGCCCAAGTTGACAGCATTAAGAACTCTACTCAAAAACTTTTAATTGAAATAATTCATTTTGGGATTGGCAACAAAACTTTAGAGAGAAAACTTTGCGGTTTGTTTTCCCTTCTATAATTGTGGGAAAATGTATGATGCTGTCGAAGTAATGGAATGGGGGAGGGGAAGGGGTAGGGGGGTAATGTGCTTAATTCAGCTTGTGTTCTACAAATTGGCTCCGTCCATCAAATTTTAGCGTCAATCATTCATATATGTCAATCACAAATAAAGCGTTCAACAATGTGTTCTACTAACGAGTTAAATAAGTGTTGTAAAATGCGAAATGGGAATTTCGTAAGCTTTATAGTCAGTAAAACGACGAGTGACGTTTTTTAGTGTTACGAGTGATGAGTTCAACGGGCACATAAGGGGCAAAGTAAATTGAAAGTCTGTTGAAATATGGAGCTCGTTACTTAAGTAACGAGTGGCGAGAATTATGTAACGAGTATCCGATTTAAAGTTCCTTTAAGTCCGTTGACCAAGTCCAAGCACTAAGCAAACTTTGGAGGTACAAAGTCTCGCTGCTTTAAGCCTCAAAAATAACTACTTCAAAAGTAACGAGTAGTTTCTATTATCTGATCTAAGAAGACGCTTCGCTTAGCTGTCAAACAAGACAACACTACGAGTCATCAAGCTGAAAATACATTAAAAGTAACGAGTTACATTTAAAACTAACGAGTTATGACTTTATTCGTTAAACGATCAAATAATATAACCCTTATCGTTAGCAAACTTATAGCAAACCCTCCTAAAGCAAATGCGTCTTCGTGTGGGCGCCGCAGCAGTGCTGGCTGTACTCGTTGATTCGGTGGTGCTCGAATCTGTAGCCAGAGTGGTACCATTACTCGTTGCCTCAGTGCTCTCGCTACTTACTGAACTTTCAGTAGTCGACTCTGTGACATTACTCGCTGTGGTTGACTCAGAGACCGAACTATCGGTTGTTGCATTACCGGATAATGTAGTGCTTTCCAAATCATCTGTAGTGGTGGCATTAGTATTAGGATTCTCGGTACTAGTGGCATTATCCGATTCGGCATCCAGAAAGTTGATCAAAACATCCATAAATTTCAGTATAGAACCACGATCCTCTGAGGTGAAAGTTTGTGCTGTGGTGCCAACACTTAACCAAGTACCGCTGAGCAATCCAACGATCAAGAGCACCACAAAACGTTGATCACTCGTTAAATTGAACATTTCTAGGAAAATTTTGGAGGAGTCTTAAGTTGTTAGTCAAAGTTCTAACTGGCTGTCAATTCGCAGTGATTTGTGCATTTATACAAGAGTTGAAATTGGTTCATAGCCTGGTATCTCTATGCGGAAATCGCAGTACCAAAATTATCCAAATTATCCATACAGAGCTCAAGACACGTTCACATCCAACTGCAGATTGCCAGCTGTCAGACCGCTGGCGTTACCTAAATATCTATTTAAAAACTCTCTGGGTCTGGGTCAACTCGAGTATCAAATTTCATTAGCTTTCGCTTCCAAAGCTACAACGCGTTATCAAATTCTACGAGCAAACCTCAAAAAAAAAAACTAATGGAGTACGGCTTGGTAGTAATTTGAAGACTCAAAACACGACAAGTTTTTGTATTATGAATGAAAATATTCGTTGAGAATGAACTTTGGGGCAATATGAATCAAGTGATATAAGTGAAGATTAGTTTTGAGTTGAGGAATTTTAAGTGATGAGAATTCGTTGATAACTATTTTAAACTATTTTGAAAACGAAACTTTTGGTAAACTAATAGAATTTAAAATATGTATTTAATGTTAAGACTTTAGACATTAAATAATTATAAACTTTCAGCTGACATGAATTAAGTATATTAAAAAAATAAGCTTGTTCTAAGTATAAGATTTAAATGCTTAGAATGATTAGAGTTTTCTTTGAAAAATTTTTTAAATTGTTTGGAAAAAACTTGTAGTAGTTTGGCAAAATTTTGAATATTTGAATTGTTTTAAAGCTTTTCTGTATGTGAATTTGTTTCAGTATTTTAGTGGAAATTTGAATTTCAATCAGATGATTTATTGATTGTAAAAAGCTCAACATATTTTAACTTTTTAACTAAAATATTCATTGGAATTTGACGTTTTTGAACTATTTATTTGAAATTTCTTAAATTTTTTTGTTATTTATGTACATTTACTTTTTTTTTAATACTTTAAAAACTTGTTTAACTAAATTTTAGTTTACTTTTTTTATGTAAATTACTAACATTCTTGAGAAACTAATTTTTTTTAGTTAAAAAATTTTTTGAACTACAACAACAAAGCTTTGAAGATTCTAATTTAAATATAATTTAATTAACAATTATTAATTTGTTAACTTTTTTAATTATTTACTGATAATAAAATGTTTAAATTTATGAATCACATAAAAATATTTTTAAATTTGATTATAAAATGAATGGAAACTTTTAGAATTGACTCGCTTTGTGTATACCAAAGATAGTTTATCTGTGTATAGTATAGATAGTTACCGGAACTAACTGATAAATATAAGTAATATATAATATATAAACGACAAATCATTAGATCTTTTGCTAGACACATTTCATAGACAAAAGATTATAAAAGTGTTTTTTAAACCTAAAAGAATTATATTATGATAAACATTGTGCAAGAAGAATGTGAACCTAAAAAGTTGTTTAAATCAAAATCAGAAAAAACGACAAGAAAACATGAAGAAGAATGAAGAAAGAAGCGAATTGTGAACACCAACGCTTGAGATGGTGTTGAGCGATTTGTGAGCACGTTTAGTGCATGCCAATAGTACATAACTTAACACGATTAACTGTAAATTAGTGTTGGATTTTCTTATCAACAGAGGCGAGACGAGACGATATGAGAATCGCATTCGCATTTACTCACAGCATGCGCTCGATTAAAATCAGCAAAAAATGTCTCTTGTGGGGCAATAAAAGCGCATCGCAGTTACCGCAATTGTATCAATCTCTCAAGTAACGTTCATCGGAAAAGAAAGTTTTTTTTTGAAAAAAAAAACCAAGATCTCTTTAGTCTCAGAAAATAGGATTATGTGGCGCGTTCAGCTTTTTCTTTTGTTATCCACCTGCTTCCTCATACCGCATGAGGCAAAGCCGGCAACACGTGACACGCCCACTGTCGCAACAACAACCGCCTCAACGGGAAGGTCGAACAACATCGGTCGTCTAGCAGCCAAAGATCTCGCCGATCTTCTCTTGGCGAGCATGCAAGCCAGAGGAGTTAAATTGTCAACCCATCAGGAGTCAACGATCAAGGCACTGCAGGATCTGCAGCCACAGGAGCGACAAAGTGGTGCAATTCTGCTGCAACTGGGCATGGACCTCATTATCGATGTACTGATCGGTAGCAATGCTGATATCAGCTGTGATCGTGTCATCAAGAACATTAAACACACTAAGGATACCAACACTTTGACTCTTAGCCTGAAATCCTTCCTCACCCTGTGTAAATTTAACAACATCGAGTGCTCACAAAAGCAGGTCGTTCAAATCATTAAGAGCACTGCATCCTTCAAGCAACTGGATGCCGTCGTACAGGGTAGTCGCAGTACTCGTACAGCCACTCAAAATAACGCCAAATCGGTATCGACCAAAGAGGATCGCAAAGGAATGCTTGAGTTCTTGCAAGCGAGGAGTCTCAAGGAACTCACAACCATTTGCAGTTCGTTGTTGCAAATGTGTGGAGCATCATCGACTGAGTCGCAGAATATTGTGCAGAATCTAGTTGAAAGTGAGTATAAACCAGTAAGATCAGTCAGTAGCGGGTGCCATAATAACGTTTTCTTGATAAGTAACGAGTGGCGAGTGACAAGTAGGCACCTTCATGGCACTAAGGTATTCTAGATAAGTAGAGAGTGTCAAGTAACTTGACAATAATGACGTGTTCTTGATAAGCAACGAGTAGCGAGTAACGAGTGAATAATAACCAGTGACGAAATTATTCTTACAATTATTATGACGAGTGAACGTCACTTTAAAAATACTAATGGTGAAAACTTTAGTTAAGTGGGGAACAAGTTTTGTGTTAAAGGAACGAGTGGAGCATATGACTTAACATGAAGTAGTAAGTAAGTGAAAATATGTAAATAGGGTAACGATTTTACTCGTTAATAAAGTAGATCGGACAAGCGATTAGGTTAAAAAGTACTAACGAGAAGCTACAAACGAGTGACTAGCCAAAATTAACGAGCAAAAATTAAGCAAATAAATAGAAACATTAAGGACTAAAGGGTTAAGGAACTTAAAGGATTTAATGGGTGTTAAAAATAAGTGTATTAAATGAAAAGTATAACACAAACTACAACGAATTCAGACAAATAACTAACTAGCAACAAATCATAAAGTGTTTAGTTATAAAACTCAACTTATTTAAACATTTCAGTGGGACCTAAGGACAATGAAAATAGTGCCGGCACCACCTTATTACAGGTAAACGGTTTTAGCACCTTGATTGTCTCACTGATGGACAGCATGACAACAATTGCCAATGGTAAACAGAGTGGATTCTGTGCAGCGTCACCCAAACACTGGATTGTTCGTCTTCTAGAAATGGGCGTGGCAAAGGTTGTTGTCATGAGTCTGTTGACGGCACTTAAGGAATCTGAAACTAAAGGCCCTAATGCCTTTATACGTAAGTAAAGAGTTAAGTTGAGCACAATAAAATCGAAATTAATAAAATCCTTTCGATTATAGAACATAATGCCGTGGCTAACTTGGTGGATGCTGATGTGTCACTCAAGAAGGGTGCTCCTACCTTCAAACGTTCCAGTGGATCTCTACCTTTAGTTGGTTCCCTTGTTGGCAATCAAGTTGAAAGTAGGTTTTCATTTATTACTCTTTTTGCTTCCGATAAAAATCCTCATTTGCCGATATCCTTTAGCCGGTCCTGATAGTATCATTAATGGAGATGGAAACACCGTTACCAAACTTGTTGCAGCTCAGGTTCCTGTTGTTGCCAATGCGAATCTTCTGAACAACATTCAAGGCACCGTTAGTGGTGCTACTGGTGGTGTTACTGGAGGTAGTTCTGCCACAAATGCTCTTTCAACTCTTTCTGGCAGACAAACTGGTACTTTCGTTGGAAACCAACTATTATGTAAGTCTTTTGGGTGTGCTCAAGTATTCTTAAACTAACAATATGATGGTTTTACCCATTTTAGCTAATCCAAATGATATAATCAAAGGAAATAACAATCAAATTTTTAAAGTCGCGGATGCTAAGATCCCTGTATTGGCAAATGTTGCTGCTCTTAACTCAATTACTGGATTAGACGAAGGTGGATCAAGTGGACCTATCAGTGGTGTCTTGGGAGGAGTTACTGGTGGCAGTGCCGGAGGTATTGTTGGACGGTCTCGATCCACTGGGGCGTTAGTCGGCAACCAACTCACAAGTATGTAATTTTTGACTCGGTTAGAAACATGTATAGTCTTGACCTGCACCCCAAAGTATATATATTTTTATATTTCATTCGTATAACTGTTTCTAAGTCTCAGCTTCTGTCATTTTAATTAGAGGATCAAAATTATGTTATAGTATGAATTTATTTTAAGGCTAATTAAGATATCTTAGCCAAATTCATACAACAAGTATATATTGACATCACACACACACTTACCGAACTTAGACAAAATTGGAACACTCTATCATATAGCTGCCATAGGAATTCGAGGATCATAATTAAGTTCTAGTATGGAAAATTCTTTGACTAGTTAAGATATCTTTTCCCAATTTATACAACTAGTATATATTGACTTCATACACACACTTACCGAATTTAGACAAAATTGGAATACTCTATTATATAGCTGCCATAGGAATTCGTAGACTAAAATCAAAATCAATACGCATTTATTCACATTGATAGGAGATATCCTTTCAATCCCACTAATTTTTTGCATTTTCATTATAATTTTATATTAATAGCTGGTCCTAAGGAATTGATCAAAGGAAATAACAACCAAATCTTCAAAGTTGCCGATGCCAGCATCCCTGTATTAGCAAACGTTGCTGCCCTTAACACAATCACAGGATTAGTCGGAGGTGGATCAAGTGGTGGCTTAACCTCACCTGTTAATGGAGTTTTGGGAGGAGTTACTGGTGGAAGTACAGCTGGTAGTCTTGGACGGTCCAGAACTACTGGCACTTTAGTCGGAAACCAATTGACTAGTATGTATTTCTTAGTTACTATATCTCAAATTCGGTTTCCAACTTATTTTTTCATTAATAGCTGGACCTAAAGAAATAATCAAAGGAAACAACAACAACGTCTCCAAACTTGTCGATGCTAGCATCCCTGTATTAGCAAATGTTGCGGCTCTTAACTCAATAACTGGAGCAGTTGGAGGAGTATCTAGTGGTGGCGCCAGCGGACTTTTGGGTGGTGTCTTGGGAGGAGTTACTGGCGGTAGTACGGCAGGTAGTACAGGACGGTCTCGCACAACTGGAACTTTTGTCGGCAACGAACTCAGAAGTATGTATCTTTGAGGTGCTAAATCTGTCATCGGGTTTCTAACTAATTTTATTATTTTAATTAATAGCTGGTCCTAAAGAAATAATCAAAGGAAACAACAACAACGTCTCCAAACTTGTCGATGCCAGCATCCCTGTATTAGCAAATGTTGCGGCTCTTAACTCAATAACTGGAGCAGTTGGAGGCGGTTCTAGTGGTGGATCGAATGGACTTTTGGGTGGTGTATTGGGAGGAGTTACTGGTGGAAGTAATGGAGGTACTGCTGGACGGTCCAGAACTACCGGAACATTTGTCGGCAATGAACTCAGAAGTATGTACATTTAAGGGGCTATACCTCATATCGAGTTTCTAACAAATTTTGTCTTACTAATAGCTGGTCCTAAAGAAATAATCAAAGGAAACAACAACAACGTCCTAAAACTTGTCGATGCCAGCATCCCTGTATTAGCAAATGTTGCGGCTCTTAATTCAATAACTGGAGCAGTTGGTGGAGGATCAAGTGGTGGCGCCAGCGGACTTTTGGGTGGTGTTGTGGGAGGAGTTACCGGCGGTAGTTCTGGGGGAAGTGCTGGAGGTTCTCGATCCACTGGAACTTTTGTAGGCAACAAACTTCAAAGTATGTACTCTCAATTTCAATATCCAATTTCCTACTTAATGTGTATTATTTTACTTAACTCATAGCTGGTCCTCAAGAAGTAATCAAAGGAAATAACAATCAAATTTTCAAGTTAGCCGATGCCAACATCCCTGTATTAGCAAATGTTGGGGCTCTTAACACAGTGACTGGATTAGTCGGAGGAGGTTCAAACGGTGGTGCAAGTGGACTTTTAGGTGGTGCACTAGGAGGTGTTACCGGCGGTAGCTCCGGAGGCAATGCTGGGGGATCCCGAACTACTGGAACTTTTGTTGGCAACGAGCTCAGAAGTAAGTATCTTTTATTTTATATATTCTTCATCCATTTTCTAACTAATCTTTCTCTCTTAATAGCTGGTCCTAACACACTTATCAAGGGCAACAATAACAACGTCTTAAAGGGTGTCGATGCTAATATTCCCATATTGGCAAATGTTGCTGCTCTCAACTCAATAACTGGAGCAGTCGGAGGTGGATCAAGCGGAGGACTGTTGGGTGGTGTCTTGGGAGGAGTTACCGGCGGTAGTTCGGGAGGAAGTACAGGAGGATCTCGTGCGGGTTCCACAGGCACTTTTGTGGGAAATACCATCACTGGTAGGATTGTAACTCTTGGAAGTTAAACAGATATACTTTAAACCCTTTTATTCACAGGAGGTGCTAACAGTGTAATCAGCGGTGACAATAATGCGATAAATAAAGTTTTGGACTTGACTGCACCGATAGGAGTGAATGTTGGACTACTGAACAATATAGTGGGTCAGGTTTTGGGTGGTTCTACCAATCCAAATGATATTGTTCATGTGTTGGACGAAAGGGGCAATCGTCTGATGGATATTCGTCATAAGTTCGATGATAATGTCGGTACCGATGTGTCCAACAGGGCTACAAGTAAGTAATACCTTAAAATATGGCTAAGATTGGAAATAATGCGATTTTTACAGCGGGTCCAAAGCAAATTATAATTGGTGATAACAACAGAATTACTAAAGTGGTCAACTTGGATGCCAGTGTTTTAGCCAATTTGAATTTGGCCAATGCTATCAGAGGTAGCAGCGGTGTCTGCATTGGCAATGATTTGAACTGTAAGTGTTTTGGGTGTTCTACTGTTAAGATTTTGGAGAATAACTTAAAATTTACTTTACAGCTGGACCCAAGGAAGTTATTGAGGGCAATAACAATAGTGTTACCACTTTGGTGGATATTGATTTAGCGGCTATGCTCAATTTGAATGCATTGAATAGCATTATTGGAACGGTGGGCAACGATTGTGTGCCTGAGCCACCAACTCCAGAGCCACCAACGGAAGAACCACCAACTCCAGAGCCACCAACTGAAGAACCACCAACTCCTGAGCCGCCAACCCCTCAACCACCAACACCTTACCCACCAACAGTGGTACCGCCAACTCCCTCACCGCCCACACCCTCACCACCCACCCCCTCACCACCAACTCCAAGTCCACCCACTCCAAGTCCACCCACTCCCAATCCCAACAATTGCTATCGTCGCTACTGTCGCAAGTGGCGTACTCGTCCCAGTTATCTATGCTACAAGAACTGCGGCGGTTCCTACGTCTACAGGCCCTAAGTAGGAGTTAGAGAGAGTGAGAGGATGTGAGGGAGAGAGGAAGAGACTTCCACACTTCCATGTTACGTGAGCTGTTTTCCCAAAAGAAACTGAAGTCATCTTCAGGCGGAAGCATTTCATACACCTGTTATGTTATATTCAACAAAAAACTGCACCTATTTATTTGTTTTGCCTAATTTCTAAGTGAACTTCTTTAATTTACTTGATGTATTGAAATACAACTGAATCATTTATTATGAAACCAAAAAGTTTATTATTTCCGGCATCAAGAATTTAACAAAACTTTTGATGTTTTCCTCTAAAGAGTGGGTGATTTTTGGATTACAACTTTAAGATACCCTACAAAATCAACTCAAGGCATAAAAAGTTATGGAATTGATTTCAATAGAAGATATATTTATTGATTTCTATTAAATATGTCAGTTGGTTAGCCTTAAACCCATTTTTGAAGGTCATTATCATACATGGATATTAATAAATTAGCTGTCTTTATGAAGTTCCTGGTTTGATTATAATATAATGTCAACAAAATTTAATTACATCAATATTATTTTTTGCATTTTTTCCCTAATTTTTCATATATTTTAAATTAAAATGTTTTTATCTGCAAATTTCTAAGAATTTCACTTTAATTAAACGTCAAATTAAGAAAATAAACTTAGTCGCTGATCCAGAAATAAAATAAAATTCATATCACCCAAACTCTATTAAAAAATTGTTCAAGAAAATTTAATATATTTAAGACAAAATTCAAAAATAAATTTTATATATTTTTTCGCGAACTAGAAACCAAACTTATAAATAAATTAACAATTTATAATGCCCGTGACATACCTCACGCTTAAGTCAAGCACACCTTTGCTGATCATTTACCTTAGAGGGTATCAGCGAGGTAAACAAAATGCAATTACATTCAAAACGCAAAAGTTTAAACAGCGTGCGGAAAATACGCAAAATGAAAATGTCGGCAGGGGAGGGGTGGGTTAGGTGAGGCAAAGGTGAAGAAGAACTTGGCATAAATAAAAGATAACATTATTAACACCCAAGAGCCAAGTCAAGTCAAGTGCTTGAAGCGTTCTGTTAGACAAATGGGCGTCAGCATTGAGTCAATGCGGAAAGTTGCCATGTTTTCTACTGTTAAAATTCCACCCTCCACTTACTTCTCCGCTGAAAACACTGCCTCCCCCTAATGTCTAGTAGCATATCCAATGCAGTACGTGCTCACGCCACATGAAATCATAATGAAAGCAATAAAAATATCACCAAAGTTGCTCTCACTTCAAAAACAAAAATAAAAAAATAAAAAAAAAATTGGAGAAAAAGAAAAAGTGGAAACAGAAGCTCTTGAGTTGCCCGTGTCGCAGACATAATTGATGACCTGAGATAATTTGTTATGGTTATGAAACGTGAAACAAACGCACACGGAAGTTTCAAAATATGGGCGCAATTATAAATTTTTCGACCGACATCTGTGTGTCGAAAATGTTGTGCTGAGGTTGCATTTAGTATTAAGGGAGCAGCAGGGGAAAGATGGGGGGGGGCAGTGTTGCCAAGCTGCTAATGATAAGCGATAACCATGAACTGAGCGGGTGTTAAATATTATGCGACACCTCGGGGAGACAATTTGTTCCACTCAGTATGCCCTTAAATTCTTAATGATTCGCCCAGTCACACACACACACACACACACACACACACACAGTCTCACAGAAAGGCCAAAAAGTTACCTGTCTCATCATTTCTGGAGCTTTAGCCACAAAAGACTGTCTAATGATTTCAAGTTTTAAAGATTTCCAGATTATGAGTAACTTGAGAATTACTTTCGAATTTCAACAGAGTCTTTTAGCTAATTTTATAGAATTCTTGAATAGCTATTTTCAGAGTATTCCCTTTGATCCCCAGATCAAATCTAATTGACTTTAATTTGATACTTTTTGTGGGTTTCCTGTGGGTTCTGTTGAATCGAAAAATTTAACTTTAGCTTAAAATACTTACAAAGAGAGTTGTATTAAATAGAGAGAGAATTTGAGATACTTTTTACCAAAACTCATCAAATAGAAATCACAACAAAACTTACATTTATTTTATGTTTATGGTTTTTCTATAGAACAGCTAATTCTAAATCAAAAGTCAAGCAACCAAAATCCTTTAATCAGCTTAATTCTGAACTAAAACTGCATAGAAACTTCTTCAATACCTTGGAAATCGCATTATGGCTTAAGCATTAAATTTGCAATGTGATTGAAATGAAGTTTGGAAACGAAGCTAAAGAAAGTCGCGGAACAAATCAATATTGGGGGTAAAAGTTTTTTGGCGAAATATAAAATGCAGCAGACTTTTAGGCGCAGACATGTTTATGTACTTGTCAGACAGGCAGACAAGTTCCGCAACTTACTCACTCCCCTTTTCCCCAGCAATCCAAAACAACCTCTCAGTCGAATGACTGTCTGTCTGTCTTTCTATCTGTCTATTTGTCTGTCTGTCTGTCTGCGACCCTGTTTTTTTGTCATGAGTGGTATGGCCGTGTCTGGGTTCAGGTTGTAGTACTTGTAGTACATCTCTTTCTATGAGTTTTATGCTGTTTTTGTGCCCATTTCTATTCTAACTTTCGTTTTGTTGAGCTGCTTTCCTGCTTTCACTTTGTGTTGATACCCTTTAGGTGAAGAAATGTCCAAGTCGGGTATGCCAAAAGTGCAGGTAAGTAGAATTTTAGTACTTAAAGTTGTTAAACTTACAAATCTTAGTGAAAATAACTTCTAGTAATTTATAGAAAATTTTTTAACAAAATTAGGGTATGTCTACGTTCAGCAGTTAAGTCCACAGCGCAATTGTACTTGCTTTCTTTTTTATTATTGTACATAATTTGCACGTGCTACGAATATCTAAAATTTACGAGCACCGTTTTTCAGAGCGAGACACAGATAGAAAGCGAAAAAGAGATGGAGATAGCTAGCGAAAGTGCACACAGGTCGTCGCGTGGGTGGTTCAGATGGTTTGGGATGGTTTTTAGCCACATGACACTAGTTACACTGTCCCAACTGAGCGGAGAGAAGATGAGGATGTTCGACTGGGGAATGCTTTTGTCATGTACATTATTTTGCTTTCAAACGTTCCGAGTAAAAGTAAAAGTGCCAAAGCTTTAAATGAGTGCAGACAGTTGCAGAATGAAAGACTGAGAGAGCATGAGAGAGAGAGAGAGAGCGAGAGCGAGAAAGAGAGAGCTAGAGAGGGTAGCGCTGTCAGTGGGTCGTCACTTTGGGTGGTTCTATGGCAAACCGGACGTTTGCTTACTTTAACACGTTTTATGTCCAAAATAAATGTGAACTAATGCATTTTTATTAATATATACAAGCGTGCTGGGAATTTCAAAACGCCATCATGATCATCCTGATGATGATTAAGCATAAAAACCGCAAATGTTTTTTAAATGCAGTGCAAATGTGTATGGTGTGTGGGGTGTGGTGTGTGGTGTGGTGTACTGCGGTACGATGTATGGTTTTGTGTATGGTGTATGGTGCGTGGTGTCTAAATGTGAAATATATCCACTAAGTAGTACGATACTGACTTTGCAATCCTCCTTAAATATTTAGCACAACGCGTACGTGTAAACATCCTTGTTGTTTGATTGGATTTCCTTCAAACTGTCTGTCTCTGTGGGTATTTGTGTGTGGTAACGAGAGGCGAGTTAAGTCTTTGACCCACTGTGTACCGCCCATTGTCACCCAAATGCTCTGGTCACATATGTGATGACTCAGCAGCTTATAATCGACCATTCACAAGTCTTAAGCTAAGACCCAAGTCTCTCATTTGCTGTCTCGTTACTTTAGACCAAAGTCTCTCGTTTCTCCTCTAGCTAGCTGTACGGTGTCGGTTCATGACCCTTTATGTATGCCAAATTGCAGTTGCCCTGTGTGTACAAACACTACATCAATTGTATCAACTATGTCACATTCACACACCCACACACATTGTAATTTGGACATGTCTGGCAACGCCCGCTGGCTTAATATTCCAATAGTAAACAGTAAACATTCGCCAGCACGAATCTTCCTTTCGGCTCATGTGCTGACAATCATTTTCTCAATACCAAGACACGATTTTGCATAACAAATTTGCGCAAATTGTGCCTACTCAGTGATCTGTAGGTAATTGAAAAAGTGGAGAGTAATGATTTAGAACTGTGTAGGTAACGAGTAACCCTTTGACATAAATATGCTATTTTTATGGAAGTCTTACTTGCATTTAACGGAAACAATCGGAAAAAATGCTTCTGATAATAGTGCAATAGTGAAACTAGCGAGTAACGAGTAATGAGTAGCCAGTGTAAGGGATTCACTAAGTTGAAATTGAATTATTTTAATATTAAGGTTATACAAATAAAGCTAAGCTAACGAGTAATTACTAAACATAAAACTTGAATGAAACTAACGAGTAACGAGTAGCTTTTTGAATGGGATTTACTAAGTAAAAACTAATGCATTAAATAATAAATTATCAGTACATTCGTTTGGTTACAGAGAAAATCCAATAGAGTAAAGCTCGAGTGTGCCCTTTTGGCGAGTAAATTTTTCAGCGAGTAGTTTCTGGTCAATGTAATAGAAGGATTTGGCTTAAGTTAACAAGGACTGATTTCAATGGTGATGTGGTTTATAAAGCTTGCTTGCACACACTCTCTGCAAACACTCGCTATTTAAACAACGAGTAGTGCAATGCTTACAAATAGCAAGACACATACAACAATCCAGAGAAGCATTAGAGAATAATAACAAATAAACAAAGCAAGTTACTCGCTCATTTATGTAAAGTACCGAGTAAATATTGAAAGTAATTCCGGTATATGTATGAGAACGAGTCAAAAGCTAAGCATATTTTCTATTCAACAGCTTGTCCATTGGAAGATGCCACTTCACATCACAGACTGATGGTATTACTCGCCACTTGTCATACACGACTACGCGAGTCGACTGATGACAAGTTGGCCAAAAGGCAGACAGATAGACATAGTGAAGGCAGATGGTCGACAGTTTTTTTTTCTTCATCTTTTTTTTGGGTAGACAGACCTCATTACTCACACGCTGGCGCCTGTGGTCCATTGCCATAAAGGAGGCAGTTCATGAAGTGAGTATGGCGACTGCAGACAACAGACTCGAAGTCGAAGTCGAAGTCAGAGTCGACACTCTGACTCCAGACTTTATTATAGCCAGCAAAAAAAAAAAAAACTGAAAAGTAGAATGGCAAAAAAAATAGCGGACAGAGTAAGAAAGAAATGCAAAAGGCGGCACTTTGCATACTAAGAGCCAAGCGCTATGGATAGGGCTTAGAGCCAGTGAATTGTGGTAGGAGTACGGCTTAACCGGGTAGGCGTTAGGAGTATGGGGTAGTGCTAGGGGTACGACATTGTGGGGGGAGGGGTTGTTCGCTGTATGGAATAAATAGGAAAAGCAAATAGCGCAGCGCGCTCTATTGACATTTTTGGGTTTCATTGTAAAGCAATTTAAATTATTGTGTACATTTTATTTCTATTTTTTTTTTGGTTTCCTTGTCTCGACTTTGTGTCGAACTTATGCATTCAGGACATCGTGTTCGCGGTTCGTGTGCTTGGCCTATGAGGGTTATTCGACTGCAAGCGATCCAAGGGTGGGTATAGCAGAGAAGTAGGGGCGTTTCGGGGGGATGTTTCGGGAGGGGGTATATAGTACCCTCGCAGCTTGATTTTATTTTGTGCAAATTTTTCAAATGTTATCCTTAATTTAGTTTATAAGTAGATGCCAGTCACGTTTTAGCCAAATGACATTTTATTTGTGGATTTTTATAGACTTTCTCGCTCTCCACCCTCCTCCCCGTTCACTTTCTTGCTCTGTCTATGTGTGCCAGGGGTAGGGGTAAAGGGGGGGTTGGTGCGGTAGAGTTTGAAACTGTATGTAGAGCAAGGGGAATTTCGATATATTCTATCTACATGTGGATACATACTAAAACTCACGCTCACATGTGTCGCTCTAGCTTAGAGTGAGAGGGGTGCAGAGGGGGTGCTTTTGGGGAGTTTTTCCCAAAAACCGAGAAATAGGTCGTAATTTGGTTTCTGTGTTGTTTTTATTATCGCTTGCGTCTGTTGCATCTTTCGACTAGAGTTTTGTCCTTTCTTTGTGGGTCACATGTGTCATTGATGAGTCACTGCCACCCCCCGTTCCACTACTGTTATGTATTTCCAAAGGGGGGTGGAGAAGGGGTGTCGTACAACAAATGGACATTAAACTTTACGTTTAAATTGCCGAAAATATTAAAAACGTGGCTGCTTTGCAACAATTCCATGTTGAACTAGTTCGACAAATGCAACAGGAATTCGATTTTGTATCAAGTTTAAATAAAATTGGAAAATGGTTTAAAACTTTGAACAATAAAGTAACATATTTATACATGTTTATGTGACAATAGTTTAGACAAATGAAGATTTAAAGTAAAACTTCACTCACGAGGGTTGCTTCAAATGAAAAAGTTGTTGAACAAATTCAAAATAAAGTGTTGAAAACATGTATAACATTTAAAATAATAGTCAGATACATTATTATATGTAGAATATATAAAATTTAAGCCTCACATTATATATGAAGTTATGACTTAACTTTAAGTGAAACGAACTACGAAAACCGGACACCAATAATAACATTTATTTCACCCTTTTTTAACGGTAAATAAAAATTAAGCACTTGTATTAAGTTATGGAATAGCTCTACATCTATTTCAATATATTATAAATAAATATTTGAATCAAAGTAAATCAAATTTTCGGATTAAATTTAGAAAATCTGCAGAAAAACATATGAAGTTCCTCTAGTTTTCACACATATTCACTTACATAACTTAGGGAAAAGCTGAAAAGTGTCGAATAACAAACATATATCACCACAGTTCACATAAGCAAGTTACGGTTGAAAAGCAATCAGGAGTTTTTGGGTGCATTTATCGATCCCCCGCGGGGTTACGAACTGTTTTAATGGTCCGCAACCGTGCATGTAACGCCAAGATAGATGTATGAAAGTGATGCTAAAATAAATGAAAACAGAGAAATATTACCGAATAAATGTATTAAAAAGCACAACAACAACAACAACAACAACAACAATAACAATAGCAAACAAAATTCATTGAATTTGGGGGGAAAAGTCGTGCTGTGCCACATTGTTTGAGGGGAAAAGCAATACAACGAAATTGTATGTAGAAGGAGAGTACTAGGGAAGGGGTAGAAGGAGTGGGCGGGATTCAGGTACGGAGCATACAGAAAATGGGGTAGCTATTCCTGTTGTTGTTTCTGTCCTCCGTCACAGTCCTCGCACAGGTAAGGGAGCAGTAGCAAAGTAAAAAAAAACCCATAACTTGCGCACAATAAAGCAAAAATTAAAAAGCGGAAACCAAATTGCAAAAATTCTGTTTTTTTTTTGTTTCCTTGGAGACCTTTCTTGGCTCTATCAATATCTTACCATCTTTATTTCCGGGTCACATTTCAAATTTCTTGAAATTGCATCATAAACTAAAAACTCTAAATAGTTTTTGATATTTTGGATTTATAAAATGAATCGCTATTTATCAAAAAAAAAAAATAGAAAAATGGTATAGGGGAGTAAGGAGATAGGGCAGTCATAGATTAGGTAGTAGGAAATTCTATACTGAGGACTTGAGGACCTTTTGTTTCCTTAGTTATTTTGGACAGGAATGATGTTAAGTTTATCATGACTTAAAGTGGTAATTTAAAATTTGGTTTGCAGAGGTTTTGTACTCCCTAAGAACCAATTCAATCTTAGACAAAAATTTTCATTCTTCAGACGAAATTTTTTTAAATTAACTTAAAAAAATGTTACTAGTTTTAATACCTTTAATTAAAATAAATTTTACTGAATATTTTGAAACGTTTTACGACTCTGTAAACATTTTTTTTGGATGAAGTTTATTATATTTTACTGCAGAAATTTTGCAAATTTTTCAATAAATTTTATCAAATAATTATTATTTATTATTTTTTATTAAGCGACACGATGGACTAATGTTCCAAATAACTTTAATTAAATTGCTTATAAAATTTATGTAAAAATATGTGCAAAGATGTTAAGAAGATACATATTTTCTTAGCTTCAAATCATAATAAAGTTTATTTTTATACTCTCTGCAAGAGAGAGTATATTGGGTTTGTGCAAAAAAAAAAGTATGTAACAGGCAGAAGGAGGCGTGGCAGACCCCATAAAGTATATATATTCTTGATCAGCATCACAAGCCGAGTCGATATAGCCATGTCCGTCTGTCCGTCTGTCCGTCTGTCTGTCTGTCTGTCTGTCTGTCTGTCTGTCTGTCTGTCTGTCTGTCCGTATGAACAAACAGATTTCAGAGATGGTAAGAGCTAGTTTGAATTTGGTCTCTATCGACTCGATATTAAGTCAGTCAATACAAGAATCTTTTTTTTTCCGATGCCACGCCCCGCTCGCCCACAATGAGCAAAAAACTAGAAACATCTTGTAAAAAATTGATGTTTTAGGCGAATATCTCAGTAAATATGGCACTTAGGAACACCCATTTTGGTACGCAGGTTCCTAGAGACGGCATAATTGTATTGTCATCAAAAATTTTGGACTGCCACGCCCCCTTTTTCCACAAGAAATAAAATAATTTGCAAACTTCGATGCCGATTTTAAGGCATATGTTCTTATCGTACAGTATTGTTATTTCACATTCGTTTGAAGACAAAATATATTAAACTATCCTGAAAGTTGCATCTAAATCGGACAATTAACAAAAGAGCTAAACATGTAAGAAAGTTGATAATTGAACGCAATGCCAATGCATGTGTGCAAGCGAGATAGAAACATACAAACATGTGAGCGAACGTTTTCGCTGCTTGCTAGCGGCAGCGCTGCCCGCGAATGCTGGCCGTGCCAACCAATTGTGTATGTATTACATATACACACATACATATGTGCGTGCATACATATAATGTCAGATGTATATGTGTGTGTATACAGATGTTTTTGTTTCAACGTGTTTTGTTGCAAGTATCAATTGATATACCCGGATATCGATTTTATTAAGATGATCGGGAATAAAATGCAGAGAGTATTCTACGGTCGGGCGTGCTCGACTGTACTTTTCTTTCTTGTTTATTTTAAATCTTAAGAATTTTAACTCTAATTTTTTGAGAGTTTTTTGGATAACCTTAAATATGCCTGTAAAAAATTGTGACACCAGCAAATTCAGCATAAAGCTAGTCCAGTTATTTTCACTGAAGGGTGTAGAAAAAAAATTTAAAAAAAAACCGTCAACGGTTACAAATTTAACAACGAACGTATTTATTTACGGCATTTTTTCACGCTAGCTGCGAGTCTAAGCACAGCTAAAAAGGGAGAGAGAGAGAGAGAGAGAGTGGGAGAGGGAGAGTGGGAGAGATTGTCAGAGGCAGAGGAATTGAGGTAACGCTGCTTACCTGTGGGCGTGACAAAACGTTCCACGCAACTCCCTCTAAACCACATCCCCTTCTCACTCCTCCCCCACTCGTTTCCATCACTTCTCTCAGTTTCAGAGAGAAACATCTACAAAAAAAAGGCAGAGGACTATGCATTTTTTTTGTGTGCCTTTGTTACAGTTGTTGTTCTTATTGTTGTTGCTCAACCTAATGGCCATTGTTGTTGTTGTTGTTGCTGCTGCTGTGGATCGCAACAATGGTAGACAAAAGACGCCAACACTTTTGCATCACTTCGATTGTAATTTCATGCCCGAATTATCCTTGGGGAGACATTTACCCTAAACGAAGTACAGGCAAACACCAATACAAGTAACAACACACACAAGCACACACAAACACACACAAGCACACACACCCACACACCATACACCTAAAGCTTGTGTATAAATTTCAATAGCAAACAGCGCAAAAGGAAAAGTCAAAAGTGCGGGCCATAGACGTAGGACGACGACTTTAAAAGGGGGTGGGGGATGGTACCGGCATCGGTGAGGGGACTTCAAATACATGGGCGCACAACAATTGCAGGAGTTACACCAAGACACACACACACACACACATATACACACACCTTTATTATTATTTTTACACTTAACTTCCGGTTTACGCCTATTATGCCCCCTTTCGTACTCTTCCCCTCCCCACCACCGCTTTAGACGCCTGCTCAGCCCTGGCATCAAATTACAAAATATAAAGCCGTTGTCCTCCTGCTTTTACTGTGCCTCCCCCTATTTCCTGCCATCAACCTGAACGCTGCACAGTGGGGCAACTATTGAAATATGTTTTTTAGTTGAAATTTTTAAAATTTAAAATTATTTGGGAAATATTTTATGTTCAACTCTTTAATATTATATTCATTATTAAATATTAATATTTTATATTTAACTCTTTAATTTAAAATTTAACTTCCATGTGTGAGTTTTAAGATTTAAAAACTAAAATGATATGTGAACTATTTTATATTTATCTCCTCAATAGACATAATTTAAAATTTAACTTCCATATCTGCAATAATGTTATTTTGATGACAAGTATCAGAGTACTAATATTTCAAAATTAAAATTATATGTTAAATATTTTAAACACAACTCCTTAATTGATTAACTTTGATTAAATTTCTTACTATATGTATTTGCGATTTAATATATTTTAGCAAAAATCATTTGAAAATTAAATTAATATTTAATATTAATATTACTTGTAGCCAAATCATGTTCTTACGATTTCAACTATGTGAATTACAGTATATTAAAATTTATCATAATATGTAAAATATTTAACTTCTTATTGGCTTTTATTAGGAACTTCCATATCATAATCGAAGTTAATATAGTTCCAAACATATAAAAATACTTAAGAACTAAATATAAAGAAAATCTAATATTTAGCTTATAGGCTCTAAAATTTGAAATTTCTTTTCTATGTATTTTCCAATCCTTTAGATAAATATAATTTCAGTCTCAACTTTCGGCAATGGACATACAAAGTTTCAAACACCATTTCAAATCCGAAAACTTTTGTTTTTTAACATTTTTGATGAAAAACTCTTTCCACACAAACCACTGTGCGCCCACTGTCTGTCTGTCTGTCTGCGTCTCCAACATTTCTCTGCTCCCTGTCTTTATCGCTTCTTCTTTCTCCTTGCTCATTCGTTAGATGAAGTTATTGTGCCTGGAATGTTGTTGTTGTTGTTTCTGCTGCTGCTGCTGTTGTTGTTGTTGTTGTTGTTGTTGTTGCGCGTGTTTTCACGTGTTCGTTCCGCATAGTTCCGTTTGATATGCCACAAAAGGTGTCACAGTCAACGGCATTGTCCACATGGTTGCCACAACCTCAGCAACCGCTTCACACGTCTATCTCTGTGTTTGTTAACGTGTAAGTGTGTGTGTGTTTGTGTATGTGTGTGTGGGTATGTGTGTGTGTGAAGTTTGCTTCCTCTTTGCAGTACAAAGTTTTCGGTATTCCCCGACACGCACCGAGCACCAAGCACCGAGCAGCGACTGCGCTGCCTGACACTTGACACTGAAATATCTACAATTCGTTCGTTAAACTATTTGTCTTTACTTAAAGCTCAACTACACACAACTAAACATAAACAGTTCTGTCTATAGTTGGCTGTCAGTATCTGATTTCTATATCTCGGTGATGACCAATAGTCAAGTCTATCAGAGTATCTCAGAGATACAATAGTATCTCTTACACAGGCTTGTATGTTATCAACACTTTAACTACCTTTAGAGGTTTCTATGATTTAAATTAAATATTTATCTATATTTATCTATATATCTATCATATATATCTATTTTTAACTTTATGTCTTCCATACATATATTTTTATTGATTTTTAATCGTTTTTATCTTCATTTTTAAAGTTGTATTTCAAGACATCAAAATTGTATCCCAATGAAGCCAATTTAATTGTTAGTTAAGTGTTTGAAAAAAAGGTTAAAAGTAGCTTTTTTTATGGCATTTCAAATCGACGGCCCTTTTGAAAAGCTATACGTACATATTCAGCTGAAAGTCGAGTCCATTTAGCTAAACATGTTTGTCTATTTTTGCTCTCTTTGAGTTTCACAGATACTGAATTTTTGCTTTGATTGAAGGCTCACAAAGCAGCTGACTGTGGTGCCGCTAATGCAGCTTTACAGTAGGCTAAGGGGGCGTGAAGTGTAGTGAAAACGAGAATTTCCAAATTTTGGTTACCACACACACACACACACACTCCCATACACACACCGACTTTGAGAGAGACTCAAATACACACATACACAGAGCAAGCGCTTTGATTGATGCGTTGTAACTTCGCGTGAAATTGCACACCAAAAAAAGAGGATGGAGAACGGAGAGAGGTAATGGCAAAAGGCAAATAAAGCGCAGGAGCTGTTATGTGTAAGGGGAAGTAGTTGGGGAGGGGGAAAGGGAAAGGGAAGAGGAACAGGAAGAGGATGTGGCAGCTACTTGTAAAACCAAAACAAAGCCAAAAACAAAGCCGCTGCTCAAACGGAAGCAAGCACTCATGGCACACGCAAAAACACACACACACACACACACACACACACAGACACAGTCACACATGCCAAACACGACACACACACACACACAGACAGTTAGAGACACCCACATATAGGCAGTTTATTTGTGTGTGCTTGAGCGCCTCTTGACAGCTTTAAAATAGGAAATTAAAATTCCAATAATAGCATTACCCAAAAAAACGAAAACGACAGCCGCAGGTGTCTGTGTGTGTGTGTGCAGCCACTAAGTATGCTTTAACTTTTGTCGGTTTCGTGCTTGCTGCTTCTATCTCAGTCTCTGTGTGCGATAAAAATAAATTAAGCCACAAATTGCAATTTAATTTAAGGTTTACTTTTCCTTTATCCCCCTCCACCACTCCCCCTCCTTCCCCGCACGAATTCGGCTACAGCATGAAGCGCTTTTTAGTGTACGCCACGCCCATGCCCAAGCCCCCCACAGTCACCGCCCATTTGTTGGCCCCATCCTTTGGTCATATTAAAATATCTTGCCACATATTTGGTTTGCCGTGGCCGTGGCCCTGTGTAGGTGTCGGCCGCATTTAGCTTGTCTCACCTTGTACCAGATCTGCCCACCTTTTACCTCTTGTTCTCCTCGCCCCTCCCTTTCTTTCTTAAAAGTTCCCGCCTCAACTCCAATGCTATTTTTTGGCAGCGCACGCTTTGCTGTACTGCGAAGCAAACTTGCGGCTGCTCTGCGTGTCTGTGTGGGTGCGTGTGGGTGTACCTCTGTGCGTATCTGTGTGTGTGTGTGTGTGTTTGGAAAATTTATGGCATTGCAATTGCAAATATAATTAAAATTTTCAGCTAGCTGCCTGAGAGCGCGCTTTTATTTAATTTCTTGTTTGCTTCTTGTTACGCGCTTTTTTTTCTTCTTCTTATTTTATTTTTAAGCACATATTTGACATCTATTATTTTATTAGACCTTTAGCGCTTGCCAAATCCTAATTGTAGCTAAGACGCAAGAGAGGTTTAATTGAAATTGTTACACTCTCAAATTTTGACTCCAAATATCTCAAGAGCTTAGCTTTAAGCGCTTCAGTAAAAAAGTGAAGCATACTTTTATGCTGCAAATTAAATATGAAAGTATTTAGCATTTAGTGCTGCCATTTTATCAATTC
The DNA here is from genome assembly GCA_018903735.1 of Drosophila cardini. NCBI lineage: Eukaryota > Metazoa > Arthropoda > Insecta > Diptera > Drosophilidae > Drosophila > Drosophila cardini. The sequence continues at coordinate 3,237,411 of JAEIGM010000010.1, forward strand.
CATTATGGATAAATTAAGCGACTCTGAAGCCTGATTTTTGTTTGGTTTACCTTTTTTGACTCAAGAGAATCAGTACTATCGATTGGCATTAAAATATTTGATAGTAAAATTTCAAAGATTTTTGACAAAAATGTCAAGGGAAAACATCACAAAATTTCACAAAATGGGGTCAGTTCCAAATACTTCGAATTTAAATTCTAATTGATTATTCTACAAGTGCAGAGTCGGAAAATGTATAGTTTCTGATGATATGACGTCTTTTTTCTGAGCTATGATTCTTAAAAGTAACAAGTAATTAACTAAAAAAATCGAAGGGTTAAACCAACTATTTATACACACCTTTAATTATGTATTTAATGTTAATTTCTTGCAATGCCATTATTGTTTAAACTATTTTAAAATTAAGTAGCTTAAATGATAGCAGGGCATTTGCCTCCAAACAAGTTTTTAAGTAAATCCAAAATAAATAAATAAATTACAAAATTTCAGACTGCATTTGACTAAAAGTATAGCATACTTTACAGCTGTAAAATTTAAAAATTTGAAACTTAAGCAACTTAGCTTATTTTTCAACTGTGCCGAAAAGATATAAATTTATTAATACAGCTTTAGTTAAATGAAATTTACGTAACGTTGCTAAAAGCTTTAACACCTACAATTCATCTGCTATAAGTGTTAAAATAATAGCTAATAATAAAATGAAACATAGCTTGATTTTGGTGAAGTAAATACGAAGCGTATCAATTATTATTTAGCTAATTAATTTGTTCATTAGTTATATATGTATCTTCTATAAATTTACAATTCTTAAAGTAAAATTTAAAGTCTATCAAATTGAAATGCATTTTTTAATACACTTACGCCAATCGAATTGAGTAATTTTCTAATTTCAACATTTCGTTTCGTGTGTCTCGTATATTATTGACAGTTGCAACGCGCAGCTTGCAGCATTCTGAAAAGCATTTGATATGCGGATAATGTTTGGCGAATCCAAAGTAAGATAATGTACACAATTCCAACGCAAAACAAACTTATTTCCGGTTCATGTTGTTACTGTTCCCGTTGTTGTTGTTGTTTTTGCTACTTGGTGTAGCTGCAACTTGGCAATTTTATGCTTCAATTTCCGTTTCCTGTAAAGCGAGGAGTCGAGCAACGAGTCCTGCCACATCACGCGTCGCGTCATTGCCAATTGAGTTGAAAGACTGAGAGGGGAAATGGTGAAGGGGGTGAGGCAGGGGGGGGGTGTAATGGAGTGGTGGTGGGGAAGGGAATACCATGCTCGATGTGTGCCATATAAACTGTATTTCTTTCATTCCATCTTATTCTTTTTTATTACCTCAGTTTGTTTGTCAGAGTATTGCGGTTCACCTGTCTGTGTGTGTGTTTGGGTGTGTGTTTTGTACGAGGTTCACTCAACCGAACCATAAAATCCGAACGACCCTCACACACACACACACACCCAGCCCCTGACCCTGCCCCTCTGTCGCCCCTGATCTCGCTGCAGCGTTTTGTTTAGTTTTAACAACAGACATTGCCGTCGTCTTTAGTGACATTTGACATTTGATATGCCTTAATCAACTATAAAAGCATATCCTAGACACAAAGACACCTCCCCCCAATGATTGGGGTGGACCACAACAGCAGAAAGGGTCTTTAGGAAGAGAGAGCAACGAAGATCTGAATTGGGGGCACGCAATTTGAACAACCGCATCATAAAACGCTTGCAACATGCACCAGCAACATGTGGCCATCAAATATATAAAAATAAACGGAGAAAAAAAGTAAAACTTTCTAAATAAGTAATATACACTAAAGTATACGCAATAGCTCCAAATGGCGCAACAGTATCAACGCCACTATCAGCAGCACTAGTTTCAGTTCCAGATACACTGTAAGAAATTTCTATTTCGGATTTTGTTATAAAATACAAAAATTCTAAAAAATGTCTAAAGTGATGTATCTGATTTTTGGACCAACTTTGATATTTATAACTGAAATTACCATAAGTATAATGTGCACTTTTAAAAATCTCTGATGTAGTTTGCTAACTAATCAATTTAATTTAATTATAAATTTCTAATATATTACAAAATTCGCAGTCAAATTATTATTTTAAAAATCAGAAATTTTAAGTAAAAAATCAGGCACATTTTCTTCATATTCTTGTATTAAAGTAGACAGTTTTTTGTTTCAGTGTATGTACTTTATGCAATGCTCCACGTGCTGCCTTCTCGCGGGCTTTCAATGATTCGATTTTAGCTGGGCAATTCGCTAACTCAATCAGTCGCCCATGTTCAGCTATCAATTTTAGAGGGGGGAAATGGTAGGAACAGGAAAAGGGGTTGTATAGATAGTGCGAGGGGAGTGGGGGGTGGGGGATGTGTGATGTGAACAGGAATACGTCTGTCTATAAAAGAGGGACAACAAAACTGGCAACAATGAAGCGATGCAGGAAAAATTGATTAGAACATGAGGAGCCTGAAAAAGTTGCTTACAACACAAATGCGGGTGATAAAGAGGGAATGAGAGGTGCTGAAGAGGGGCTGAAAAAGGGGCTGAAAGAGGGGTGGATAAGGGGCTGAAGAGAGGCTGCAGAGGGATGAAGAGTGGAGTAGAAAATTTTACAAACGAATCATCATGGCAACAACATATTTTTTCATTTAGTTTGCTGGTATTTTTTGGACTTTACAATGAATTTTGACTTTGGTATCATGAACCACGAATTTTGTTTGTGTTTCCTATGCTATCTGAATAATAATTTTGGAACATATCGTGTACTATTCTGAATTGCACACTAGAAACAGTTTCAAAGGGTTTCAAAGTGGTAAAAGACAAGGGGTTATTAAAACTGTTTTACGTATGAATCTAGGCTTGTGACAGATATATTTTGGAAAAAGAAAAAAAATTGTTAAAGTACAATTTTTCAAATTTATAATCGATTCTTTTCACTGCTAAGTGCTTAAGTCCTAAAGTAGATACTAAGTCTTTGAAATTTTTCTTGAGTTTGGAGTCTAAAAAATTATAAAAAATTTTGTGATCAGTTAAAAATAAAAAATATTTCCTCTAAATTTTTTTATTTAGGGATTTTTTTGCTTGATTTTTTATTCTATTCAGAAAGTGCTTAATTATTCAATATAACTTTATTTAAATATTTAAACAAATTCTTAGATTTAAAATCAATAAAATACAATAATTTTGTAAAAATACCTTTTATTAATTTAGTTAAATTATTTAATAAGGAAAAATTCTAGTTCTCTCTTAGAAAAGTCGCAACTTATTCGATTTAAGTTGAGCTCCAATAGTTTGAGTTGATCTTAAACTTGGTAAGCTGATTAACTGGTTAACGGGTGACCGGTTAACCGGTTAACCGTAGCAAACCGGTGATATGGACATGGCCAAGTGACAACTTAGACGTACTCGGCTTGGACAACTGCTCGAGTAAGTCATGTGCTTCATTTGCATTTATCAACTGAACGTTCAAGGAATGGCAGGAGCGTAGTCTATGAAAGGTTGGTAAAGGGGGTCAAGTGTCGAATAGTAAAGGAGTGGGCACTGCGTTGAGAAAGGGCAAATCGGCGTTCAGTGTGGCCAGTTCTGGTGGTGACTTTTACAAACGATAATTAATGAAATCTGACAGTGTATATAGACACTCAAGCACATGCAGCCCCTCAATGCTATGCTAGTAAGAGAAAAAAGTGAGAGTGAGGACGAGCAGGAGAAGGAGAAAGAGAGAGTAAGAGTGTGAGAGAGAGAGAGAGAGTGTATCGATGAGTGGCGTCTGTGTGACGCTGAATGCTCTTAATGAGAAATCGTTTTAATTGAGTTTGCATGTTTATGGCTGCCTTTCACTGACAGCGGCTGTTGCACTTTTCCCCCCGTCCCCCTCTCCCCACTACCCACAGCTGTGCCCACCCCCCTTTTGGCACCCACCTGCCCCGCCCACTGCTTCATATGCGCAATTACTTTGAAAGCAAAAGCGCCCCAAAAGCAGGCCTGTAAAACGGCTTCAAACTTCAAGTTGCCAAGTGTCTGTCTGTGTGGGTGTGCCAGCTTACGTGTGTGTGTGTGTGTGTGTGACTGGGTGTGTGTAAGTTTGGTGGCAACCACATATTGTCATGTACAATGGCATCATTTGTGGGCTGGGGACGCTGCTTTGGTTGCCACAACCACTTTGACAAGGACAACATCAAATGTAACCGCATGCTGCCGCCTGATGAGGGTCAATTGTCCATTAGTGTGTGTGAGTGTGTGTCTCTGTCTGTGTGTGTGACTGCTTGGGGCTTCTTCTTGGAGCCGCATGTGGCGCTGCGTGTTTGGGAACCCCGGGCAACTTTTGGCATTACACCATTTTGAGGCACTGTGTCTGGCCATTAAGTCCCCGATACTTGGCATGTGGCATGCGGCAAACTGCGTCAGCTGCCGCATAATTATTTCTTGATTATGTAAATTTTCAAGTTGCGTCCAAAACTCTATTAATACTCCTCCTAGTTTGGCCTCAACAATCGCCGTTGAAACATCGGTTAGCCGCATTTATTTATTATTATGCATAAGCTTTAGTCACTCGAAGCATTTGCAACCATCAGCATACCCTGTAAATGTTATTGAAGAGGGTAGTATGAGCTGTGGTTATAATTTCTTTCGGGCTAGGCAGTTAATAAACATGACTTACTTGAAAAGACACTACTGTAATTTAGCACAAAAGCTAGTAATTTTTGTATGTGTGCCCTAAAGTCTTTTCTTATCACTAGATAAGACACCACTGTGGTCAAGTGCAATGTGAAACCTACAGTTACTATTAGATTGGACACCACTGTGCTCAAGTATTCACGCAGCTGTCGCTCAGTCACAGTCTTTCTCTATGTGTAGCTGAAAACCTACTATGATCAGTCGATCAGACACCACTGTGGTCAATGGCTCAAGAACACTTTGAGAGTACTGTATTATTTTGAGTGATATAAGTCAGAGTTGAAAATTGTTTTATGTATTGGATGTTTAACATCGATAACTCAAAAATCGAAGCATCGATAAAACGATTTTTCAGTTTTCATAAAAGAAACATAAAAGATGTAGTGCCAGTTCCAGTTACAGTACCAGTTCCAGATATAGATATTGATAATAATCGTTTTTGGAACATCGATGCAACACCGAAAAATGATTTAAAAAATATTTCATAATTTTTTACAACACCAAATCACTGTTACAGCCGCTCTCACTTAAATGGACACCAGTGTACTCTTAGGAAAATGATCCGACCGCTAGAACAGAGGGTATCCTTCTGCCTGCTTTTATTCTATTCAATTTTTTTTTTGCGCAAATAAAAGTTTATCCCCAATAACAAGTTGTCTATGGGGAAAAGCCGATGCTCTTTGAGTCTCAGTGTCTCTCTGAAGAGCGTCTGCGAGGGAAAGGGAAGAGACATGGTCAAAGGGGTAGAAAGAAGGGTAAGCAAGGGGTAGTGAAAAGGGGGGGACTTAGCTCAAATGCCGTTACTCAACTCGTTTTTTTAGATTGCTCTGCTTACTCATTAATCTTGGACACAAAGCGGTTGAAAGCGAAACACAAAAACATAAAGAAAGATGGCAACAAAAAATATAAACACACAAAACAAGAGCAGAGAGGGGAGTAAATAAAATGGGGGGAGGGGGGTAGGTAGACAGAGAGAGAGAGAGAACTTAAAAATAAATGTGAAAACAAAGAGGCGAACAAAACATGAAATAAATTTAAATCTTCTTTACAAGCAAAATCTAATAAAAATCCATTTCATTTGATAACAAACACAGTGCACCGAGAAGCTGCAACTTGGCAGTCATGCCTCTTAGCCCTCTGCCCCCTGCCCTCAGCCCGCCACGCCCTCCGCCGCCTTACGCCCCACCTGCAGTACACCCAAAGTAAAAAGCTGCAGCTGATGCGCCTTGCAAAATGGATTACTGCAATTTGCTTTGTTGCGCAAACAGCGGACGGGAGTGTAGACACTGCCACGCCCACTTTTCAACTGTCTCGTGCTGCCCTATTTACTGTCTCTAGCATTGCTTAGGGAGGAAGGATGCCACTGGGAGTTTAACAGACAGATACCCTGCAGACAGTTTGATTGTCATATCATTGTTTGTAGTGCAGCTATAAGATATAGCAGTCTGATCCTAACCTAAGTTGGGTGAGTTGTGTAAAACGAGTTAAACTCGATACACTGTTAGCTTGGATTAATAATCTTTAATATTAACAGAGTTTTTCTTACTCAATCAATTTAACCTTTTACCTCGAAACTTTAATTTATGAGCACTGTAAGATATAGCTGCCTGATCCCTACCAAAATCGGTTGGTATGTGCAATACTTTGTCAACTATACACACAGTTAGTTTGGTTAAAAAGTCTTTGAGGACAGCAAAGTTTAGCTAACGAAACCGTGCTGACCTTTGACCTCGAGTATTTTTGTAGTATTTTACAGTATTCAAAAATTATTAAAAATAAGAAGCGACTTTTGCTGAAGTTTTTCAAGAAAACTCTCGAGTCCAGATATTTTCTTTTGAAGGGGAATGGAGAGTAAAGGAAAGAAGAGCAAAGGAAAGTAAAGGAAAGTATAGGAAAGGAAAGTAAAAGAAAGATAACAAGTGCTGTCATTTAAAGACTATCGACTATCAACTGATTTTTCTGTCCTCTGTGCACTCTGCTTCCAATTATTAGCTCTCGTTTTTCGCTCCTTTGTTAACTTAGCTCTGTTTTCGGGTTGGAAAAACACTAGAGTTAAGCCTATTAGCGCCATTTGGGTGATAGAGCATACTGTAACAGCAGCGACATCTGGTGGCGGCAATTACAACTTGTCTGGAAATACTTTCACATTTCTTCTTTCGTCGTTTCAACGTTCACATGTCAACGAATCCTTTGACACCTTTGTCGAACAGGTAATAAAATGTGCAACTAATACGATTACAAGCTAAATGCCCACTAGCCACGCCCACTGCAGCCCATTAAAGAGGCGTGTGTGTTGTTTTTGGACTTCAGTTTCCACACACGACTTAAGGACATACATTTTAAATTATGATAAATTGCTTTGAGACTTAGGCAAGTGACTTGCTTGGGTTCTTACTGTAACTTATCGATAATCTCATTTATCGATTACTCTACGCACTCAGCTTTACTTAAGGGTTGTCATCTCATTATGCTGAGAGTCGAGCAAAGCGTGACAATGAGATAATCTTCAGACCGATTTCCTTAACTCTGCTTCAAGTTGATACTTACTTTGCAACAGCTTGTAATACCCTGCTAAAGGGTATTTAGGGTTTGACATTGCAGTTGGCTGGGAATATGATTTCTATATATCTACCAAAATTCTTTTTTCTTGGATTGACTGTGAAATAAATCAAATAATATAGTCTGTTCAGCCTGCTGCTACAACTTACTATATACTCCTTCCTAAGGATCGAGTGAGGATTTCTGTGAGTTGCTCTCGAAAGGGTATTACGTCGTCAGTTTGCCAAAATGAGCTCAGCTCCTTGTTGCATTTGTAGTGCGAGTCGCGTGCTAGTTGAATTTATTGTGCCCTTATTCCTTATATCAACTCAGAAGCCGACGAATATGGAAGGGGCCAAAAAGGGGTATGTATGGGGCTTAAAGGGTGAAGGGGTAGAGGAGGGCAGGGCTGAGCAGGGGTAGCCAGAGAGACAGGAGGAGGAACAGCTCGTCCAGCAGCAATTTGCAGTTTTACGCTTACTTAAATTGTGTCTAAAATGACAAGGGCCCAAAAAAAAGGGGGCGCGCTAATGGGGTAGTTCTTGTTGTTCGCTACCCTATAAAGCTCAGTCTCCAGCCCTGGCAATAGAAAAGGGTTACCCGCGTATCGGCGTAAAAATTTTATTGTTATGTGTTTCTTCCCCCGGTTTCAGCTTGTGGTTGGAGTTAAGTTTATGCTCTCTGCTTTACCCCTTTTGTACCCCTTTTGCCACCCCTCTGCACCTCCAACCCTGCTTACCATCGTCCAGCTCTTGTCTTGCCACAATCGATATTAATATTGGGGCATACAAATTGAAAATTATGATGCACGTTTTTGGTTGTAGCAAAGGAATTCATTTATGTTTTATGGACAGAACACTGGATTAATCTTGTAATACACACAAAAGGGTTAAACGCACTCCAGGGGGTTAAAGAGTCACTGGACTCTGCTCAATGAAGAGAACTTAAATTGATGGAATTAAGTGTAGAAAACATGAACATATTTTAATATTAAACATTTCACAAGAAGCTGTTAATTGACTTGGAGATCAATTAAACAAAGGAGTGGAGAAGAAGAACGAGAAGTTGTTAAAGATGTTTAGGGAAATCGAGGAGGAAATCAAGGAAATCGAAACACGAGTGGGGGGATACCCTAAAAGTCAGAAGTAGCACAGAGAGAAGTCGGTCATTGAGTTAAGTAACTATATATCATATATAATCTTTTATTTTTTTGACTCATATTTCCCACAAAGCTTCTCTTGAGTTTTTGATTATAGAGACTTTTTAAAGATTTCATATTTGTGCTTGATCTTATGTGATCTTATGATCTTCTTCTTGAAGTTTTTATTATGTTTATGTCATTTTCTCCTCGTCGCATTCTGTGTTTCATCTGTGTCTAGGATTAAATTTTTTCACCACATATATTTAATACATAGATTTTCTTAATTTCTTCACCTCTTGAAATAAATAGAAATTACTCTATCTCCTCTCCCCAATTCCCCCACTTTCCCACTGTCTTTTATCACTAAAAATCCCTCACACCTTCAGCCTTTACTAATCGATAATCTGCCTTCTTCCACTTGCATGAAATTTGCATTTTCAAATCATAGGAAAATTAAGGATTCACATTAAAATGTATGAAAACAATGGAAAATGCCACAGCTATCAGACGGACACATCTTTTTTGCAAAAAAAAAAAAATAAGAAAAGAAATAAGAAATAAGAAACGAAAAGGAAATTTAACTAAATGAATGTTGATGCGTGTATCCGCATTCGCAACCCCCTAAAAAACCCCAACCCCCATCCAAAACTCTAACACCCCTCAGCGGGGAAGTGGGGTGGGGAGGGTAGACCCCATGTATGCATGTGCTACCCTGTTGTTTTGGGTGTTATACGAGCCAAAGTCTGCGGCCTGTTATGTAATGTGATAAGAATGTAAAACCAGAAATGCTATAGGAAAGAAAGGGAGAGGGGAGGAGGTGAGGAGGGGAGAAGGGAGCTTCCCCAAGACTGGGAAAAAAACAACCCAAAATTTTCTAGAGAAGGCAACCCAATATCATCCCCAATACTAAAGTTAACTTTACTTTACCATTTATCTGAAGCATGCATGGATTGTGTTTGTTTTTTGTGGTCTACTTCTAGGGTTATTCTTCCATCTTCTTCTTCTTCTTCTTCTTCTTCTTCTTGGGTTCATTCGTCTTCCACTTGTTCTTTTTGGACCACATTGCTTTTACTTTCAGCATTTGCATAATATTATTTGTTATTTGTTTTTATTTGCCTTTTTGAGCCAATATTGTCAATTCCAATTGAATTTTGACATTAGTTGAAGGCCATAACTCTCCACTCCACCTCTCTCTGCCCACTCCTCACTTGTCCAGCTCCAGTTTCACTGCTCTCTAAGCTCTTCATCGTTATCTCTGCCTTTCTCTTCTTTGCTTTCCCTCGTTTTGGTCAAGGGGAATTTGTCACGGCGTCTAAAAAAGCTGACAAATTGCCAAGATTTTCTGCGGAGATTTTGTCCAACTGCCTACCTTTCTCCCTCTACCTCTGTCTCTCCCTCTGCCTCTCCCTCTGCCTCTCCCTCTCTCACTCTTCTTTGTGCATCCCTTTCGCTCGCTTGGTTTCACCTGAGCAGCGAGCCGTGTGAATTTTGCCATTTCGAAACTACACTGATAAAAAAGTTGTCTCAAAATAAGAAATTAACATGCAAATCATAAAAATCGAGTAGATATATTTAATTTTAAATTAATGTATATTTTTTTAATATTTTATTAATTATTCTAACAAATTATTATTTGAAGTATATATTTTTAAGTTGTTTTTTTTTCAGTGTACGCTTATGGCTTAAATTGCAGGTGAGTGGAAGAAGGAAGAGCAGAAAAATAGTAGTAGATAAATCGCATTGAATGCCTGAATCTGCTAATTGTGAGCTGAGCTGTAGAAACTTGGCTGCAATTGTGGCCATTGTTGCTGCCCCACGACTACAACAACAACAACAGTAACAATAACGACAACGAGAAAAGCGAGAAAATGTTTTACAGAAAAATGCGAAAAATTGAAGCGCTGCCAAAGGAATTTCCTGTTGACATTTTTTAATTTTACACCTGACTGAATGACTGACGCGGAACTGGACCCAGAGGAGGAAAAGCTGCTGTCCTCAGGTATCAACTCCTCCACATTCTCCTCCTCTTACCTCTGCTCACCTGTGAGCAGTACATACATCGCAGATTTAACCCATGTCTTACCACTTTCTTTCACAGACTCTCTTTTTCCTGCTCTCCCTCTTGATTTGAGCTTATCAAAGTGCAATTCGAATTATTCACGTACATCCAATATATATGCAATGTAAAGAAGTTTGTGAAAAGAAAAAAAAATGATCAGGAATGCTACTTTATACACTGAGAGAAATCATTTTGAATGTGTCAGTAATATGCTAACAAATGTGTTGGGAGTAGGACACCCACAAATTCCAAAGCCTAGATAATTTGTCTTATGTGTAATCTTGAGGAAAAGTGCTGAAATTAATAGACTTTTTCTCTAAGTGTATGCATATGTAAAACAAAATAGGCACAGTGGGGTACACGTCAATAAGCTACCGACTTTTCTTGATTTGAGTCGTCATATCGGTTGCCTACTGTACTCGTCGAGTCATGTAAGGAACTCTCCTTAAATACAGTTACAGTAAGTATATCAAAAAGTACGTGATTAATGCTTGAAATCACGTACTTTTTGATATACTTACTTCATCATATATAAACACACACACACACACACACACATCGCATCCGCCTCATTTATATAATGAGCGATGCGTGTTGTTATTTATAGGACAGGTACTCTGCTTACCTGCCCTCCTTTAATATAGCAAATCCTAACAAATAAGTACAAAAAAGTCTACACATTCACCGCAAAAGCAATTTATCTTATAATTCTCAAACGGTTTACGCTTACGCTTATGGATGGGCTTAAAGCGTATGATTGAGACTGATTGAGGTTGACAGATTTTGGCCAAGACCGCTGTTACCTGACCATCTTTATTGTCAGTCCATTTCATTTCAGACACAAAACTGTTAGCAAGCCAAATTCATCATGATACGGAGATGATGTCTCTAATCCTACTGGGTATTGTTTTGTGCAATGAATGTGAGGAGAAAAGGGGAAGGGTCGCTATAGACGGACAGCTTTCCAGAAATTACGGATTCAATAAACCAAATGAAGTACAGTGAAAGTTCGGGGAAAGAAATATTTAATTTGATTTTTGATTACCGTAAACAGTCGATATAACAGACTGTTAAAGGTGTGCATGTGTTTCAAACTATCCTACTGGGTCTTGTTTTGAAAGCTGTCTTAAATAAACCTCTATTAAATTGATTTGTAATGTAAACAATAGACTATAAATAAAAGCATTAGTTAAACAAGCTATTAATTCAATTCGATAGTTAAGCTACTCAAAAACAGTTTTGATTGTCCGTCTGTTAAGTTAAGCTAAGAGCTAGCAGCGTACTGTCCTTGACAGACCCTTGAATAAGCGCCAGGATGAACAGATCTATGCAAATTGAGTGACAGACTTTGACTTTGATTTGGAAGTATGAAGGAATGGAAGTATGAATCCACCCTTTTTGTTTGCCCTGTATAGACATAGACCCTGTATTTACATAGTCTGGTCTGTGGCGGGATGGCACGTGTCTTGTCCAGCATTGAATTCGTATCCATATCGGTGGAAATGTTTCCCCCTTTTTTGTTGCCCTCTGACCCATACTCTTGGCCAGACTCGTAATTGGTAACGAAGCTGCGATCTCAGCATGTTTCAATGTTATGAAGTCATTTGCATATTTGCTGTTTATGTTGAAAACAAGATTTTGTTATTAACATTATTTAATTTGTTTACTTTGCTTCAATGGCGATAACCCAGGAAAATGCAAATCGCAATTGGGAAAGCAAAGTAAAAGGGAAAGCGAAAGGGAAAGCGGAGAGCGGAAAGCGGAAAACGGAAAACTTGAAGCAGCTACAAAAGCATTTTCAATGAAATTTTCTGTTGACCCAAGCGGTTTTCTTACCCCAATTTTTTTTTTTTTTTTTTTTTTTTTTTTTTTTGGTTTTGTTTCGGTGAAGATTTTGTTTGCTCTGGTTCCAGTAAACCGTTAATTGCGATTCTGAATGGTTCCTTTAACTTTCTACTAACTCAAGTACTTTTCCTTCGCTCTTCGTTCTCTGTTTTTTTTTTTGGTTTTTTTTACCGTTTTGTTTTAACTTCTTTCTGTCGCTGCTTTTTGGCCTGCATTCTGTTACTACTCAAGAGCCGTAAATAATGCCAAGTACTTTATTTGTCTACGAGTGAATTTCATGTTCCATTTAATTGCCGGCGTCTGTCTGTAGTTCCAATTTCAGTTCCAGTTCCAGTTTCAGTACCAGCTCCAGCTCCAGCTACGGCTTTCAAACTATTTATAATTCCAGCTCTTGACAATTATATGTACATAATCTTAAAGTGCAAATTGAGTTTTGCATTTATTATGCTCATCGGCAATACTTAAGCTGACCTCTTCAGACCTCACAAATGCTAATTTTACTTTGAGTCTCGTCTGCACTGTCCTCGGCTTAAACTATCCCACAAAGTTGCGGAAATCAAATCGAAGTAGACGGAAATATTCGAACAACTTAAACACTCTCTACTGAAAGTTAAAATTTGTGTGCTTTATACAAATTAAAAAAGTGATAGTCATTAAAATATTTATCTTTATCTATATATTTATCTCTACCTTTAACTCTATCTTTATCTTTATCTGAATCTTTACCTTTACATTTATCTTTACCCTTACCTTAATCTTTATATTTATCTTTATGTTTATATTTATCTTTATCTTTTCCTGCATATTTATCTTAATCTTTATATTTATCTGTATCATTATACATTTATCTGTATCTTCATAGTTATCTATATATTTATGTTTATATTTATCTCCATTTCTATCTCTATCTTTATCTTTATCTTTATAATTATCTTTACCCTTACATTTATCTTTACATTTACCTTATTATTATATTTATCTTTATCTTTTCCTTCATATTTATCTTTATCTATATCTTTATCTTTACCTGTATCTTAATTTTTATCTTTATCTTCATCTTTACCTTTATCTTTACCTTCATATTTATATTTATTTTAACCTCTATCTTTACCTTTATCTTCACCTTTATCTTTATCTTTATATCTATATCTATTTGCTTAAATAACAGTTTCATTGACTAATTTCACATAAACTCTTCACTATTTAAGTTTCGCCACATCCATTTGAATAAGTTCTGCTAGAAGTTTTCTGTTTTGATTTGTTTTGATCACTTGTTGTGCAGTGTTCAATCAGCAATTGACAGTTGCTACCCTTAGTTCTCTGTGAGGTTTTGTCTTCTTCATTTGCTGCTGTTGTTGTTGCCACTACTTCTGCTCCTTTATCTGTCTTTTCTTCGCCTTTTGCTTCTTCTTGGTCTGCTTTGCACTGTCTGCCACATTATGTGGCACGTCTGTGCGCTGTCTCGACGCCTGTCGCAACGCATTCCCTTTGAGTTGGGTTCATGTCCAACTTTCGTTTGGGGCTTTTCATTTCGTTTGGTTCACAGAAGTCCGGAAGTCCGGAAGTCGCTTTGTGTGCACAGCTAAATGCCGCTTCCGTTCATGTGTGTGTGTGTGTGAGTGTCCGTGTGTGTGTTCGTGTGTGTGTTCGTGTGTGTGTATCAAACTTTCACCTGCTGCCGTCTGTGACTGTGATATATGCGTTGCCTTATTTGATTTGAATTGATTTCGTTGCTCATGAGTTGGAAAATCTCTGTCAGATTTACTGCATAGTTATTGCTTTTCCTTCCCCGTTTTTCACCCACTTTTTCCCCCATTTTCTATCTACCTCCAAACGTTCCCTTGTACTGCCCCAACCCACTGTGCTAATTGCTAACTTTGCCAGCGAATGTAATCATAAAAAGGGCATAAAGAAAGACGGAGTGAAAGCAAAACAAATGACGACAATTTTCATCAGTTTTTCTTAAGGTTTTTCCAACAGATTTTCTTGTAGTTCTTGTTATTACTGTATTGGTCTCGTGCTTTCATCTGGCGCAATAAAACTTCAACTTCAAATTCGGTCTGAGAACTTCAAATGCTCGTAATAGCCGCAAAGTATGCAATAACAAAAACATTGTTGGACATAAACTTGCGCACAAAGTAAACGCGTCGTGGCAACCCTAGCGCAAATCCTACCAAACAACTGGCCCCAACAATCTTGACCAGACAAAGTTTGTATACCCATTAGCAGTCACCCAAGTGGTTTAGGGTATAATCGGAGCCAATAGATGATTTTCAATCGTAATTTATTCAAGACATAATAAAGATTTAAATATATTCGAACCATTATTGGGATTTATATAGTTCTTCCACCCAAGGTTGTTTCAATAAAATTTTTAAATTGAAAATATATTTCCCGTTAACAGTAAACATTTTACAGGGTATCTGCCTTTTGGCCAGTCTCAAACTTTTCAAAGTGTTTTTTGGTTCGCTTCTTTTTTACTTCCGCTCGTTGTTAACCTCAGCCCAAACCACAAGCTTATCACAACAGCTCTCGTCGCTCTGGCAATTGAACAACGACTTTAGTCAGAGCGACAGTCTTGTGAGCGTTGCAAAAACTTGTAGCATACGTTGCGGCGCAGCCCCTTAACCCCAAAAAACCAAACCAGAGAGAGAAAAAAATATGAGGAGAAAGAAGAAAACCAGAAAAAAATGGAAAGGAAAAAGGGAAAAGGGAAAAGCGAAAAGGAAAAGAAAACGCAAGTTTCAGACGAAAGTAAAAACACCACACTGACAGTCCACAGTCAAAACTTTTTTGATTATCTTAATTGCGATTACGGGACTTGAAGTAACCCCCTTCTGCCCCTCCCCCACTCCACCACGATTCTCATGCCATCATCAACTGTGCTCCCCAGTCGCCACATGCGTGCCCAGATAGACACAGGGTCAGACAGTTAGATAAATATATATATAGATAGATGGAATTGATAGCATAGATCGAGTTGGGGATGCGACTTGGAGTTTTCAAGTGAATGTCGACGCACTGAAATTAGGCAGACAGCTGTAGACATTCAGCTAACTTCTCCTTCTCCTACTGCTTTCCCTTGGCACTTTCCCTTTTTCTCTTTGGTCTCTTTGCACCCCTCCCCCCACCTTGCAATCGAAATTAACAAGATTGACCCCACGCTGACCAAAAGGAAAATCCAAGAATGAAAGAAATTGGGCTATCAAAAAGCTACACAAAAAGTTAGCCCAACTCATGTGGTAGTTTCTGCTGTGACTGGTTTCCTTCCTAGCAGGCCAATACCCTGTAATAGGGTATGCTGGACTTACTCTATGAGTTTTCATAAATTTTACTCATTTCTTATCACTCTAAGAAATCAAAAATTAAGGAAAACTTAAAACTTAGTACTTTGTTACTGGCATGCCCTGTAAAAGAGATGTGGACATATTGCGCTATGTGTACTGCTTAGAAATCCAGCGAAGTTGGTAAAATCTTGTAGAAGTAAAGAAAATATACATATATTTTTCTTAACATAGTATACCCTGTAAATAGCTTTTAAATAAATATTTAGACTAACTTTAAGACGAAGAAAAATCTCAAGTGTCAAAGCTTGTCGTTTAAAAATTACCTTGTAATACCCTAGAATGCACAGTAACAAATAAAACAAAGATTTGCTAGTCAGACTCTTAAAATACCCTCTAAAAATTCAAATATAAATACCCTTTAAAAAAATGAAGCAAAATTGAGTAGTATAGGGCATCGCTAAGTCGATCAACAACTGCCGTTTTACCTTATTTATATTTCTACTCATAGGCTGAAACTGTTGTCCATTTACTTGCCCTGACCCCCCTTCGACTGGACGGGGGTATCTGGGGGCCTCAACTTTTCCCAAAGTTTCATGTAGCAGTTGACTGAAATGACATCGAACAAGTCGAGTCCTGTCTAACCTTCCTCCTTCCCCCTCCCTGGACATTTTCCCTCATTCAGTTGATATTACAATTGGAAAATAATCATAGTTTGGCATATAGAAAATAATTCTGATTATGCTGGGGACTGAAAACAGTCACTTGGGGCCATAGTCGACGAGGTATGCTGCGCCCCGGGGCTAATCTACTAACAATGTGAGAAATAAGCTAATAGAACTGAATAACTACCCCCCTCGGAGTGTTGCCCCGCCCACTTTATACACTTTACTCTCCCCTCATGATGGATATGCAACTGCTCCTTTAATTGTCACACATAAAATCCAATAATGCTGCTTATTGATTCCACTGTTTGCCATCTTTCGCTATCAAATAGAGCAGTTCTATTTGCTTATACCAGGAAAAAACTATAATCAAATATATTTTACGATGATCGTACGAAAAAAGAATTAAATTCATTTAAATAAATTTATTTTAGATCCTGTGCTCTAAAAGAGTACAGGTTTGTCAGAAGCGAATTGAGCGTAGCAGGAAGAAGGAGGCGTATTCTACCCCATTAAGTATATATATTCTTGATTAGCAACAACAGCCAAGTTGATTTAGCGATGTCCGTCTGTCCATCTGTTTGTTCATCTGTATAAACACCTTGATCTCAGAAACTATAAGAGCTAGAGCCACCAAATTTGGAATGAAAGTCCCTACCAGCTCCGTAAATTGTAAAAAACTATATTCACATCACCATTACTTGGAAACGACTATTGGTATCTCGACCAATTTAATAAATTATGTATATGATACCATTATAACTATCGTCCACAAGCTTGACCTGGATCGGACAACTATAGCTTATAGCTCCCATAGGACAATTCGGTCGAAAGTTGGTGATTTGTACCGAAACGCCCACTTGAATGAGTACGGGGTCTTTTCCAGTCGACTCGCTCGACTGTAGCGTTTTTTTACTCGTTTTCATAACATGTTCTGAAATCATTGACGTCATCAGTAGAGATATAAACTTAAATGAACTGTGTTTGGCAACAATTGGAAAATAAATTCCTAAAAATACTATTATGTTCAAGATAGATATATATATAAAATATAAAATTCAAGCTATTTTAAATTTAAGTATCCACTTATGATAGAGTTAAGTTGCATGTTGCAGCATCCGCTTCATTGGCAATTCGAATTTGTAGCTTTTGTCAGCTGAATTCTTGGCTTTTTTCCCGCATTTTTGGCAGTATTTTTTTTGTTTTTCTGTCAGTTGTCTATGCTAACGACAGGATAAACCACTTTGTGGCACACGGATATGTAGAGCGGTGTCAAAAGGGTCGGGGGGGTGGGTTGCGGGTGCAGTGTCTCTTACTTTATGCAAATAATGGGCACAATGTGTCATTGGCGCCGCTGACAACTTTGATGAAGCGTCGCGCTGACAGAGTCGAACCGAACCGAATGATTGTGAACTCAGGCTGTGGCTGTGACCTACCTGGGTGGGTCTTTGGTTGTTTGCTATACCCTAACCAGGGGGATATTCGTTTGTCATGAAGTTTGTAGTGCTTGAAAGGAATGATGACAAATCAGAATAAAATGTATATCATATAGACTCGATAGGAACAATAGATTTTATAGCTATAGATTAACCGAAGCTCTGTACAAGTTTTGTATAAGTGTGAAATTTTTAAAGGGTATCAAAACTTCAGCATATCCCTTCTTATTTGGTTGGTTTGCGGGTGGATTGTGGATATGATGGATCTACTAACGCGCTGCTGACATAAAATGTATAAAATATTGGCGTTCTACAAGAGTGTATGTAATGGAACTTGGTGTGGGTATTTGGGTAAAAGAAACCAAACGAAACGAAACGAAATGAAATGAAACGAAACCTGAGAATTCAATTTATATGCAAATGATATGCAGGCGTCAAGACAAATATCACATAATATGGTTAAAGGGGATAGAGAGGGGAGTCCGTATAGGAGGAAGGGGCTTGGTGTGTTCAGCTATGCGTAAGTATTTTCATAATATTTATTAAAAATGTAATTATGCAACATGTGAGTGAGGTTATGTAAAGTAACGCACACCATCCTCGTAATCCTCACGCACATCATAGGCGCTGGGCACACTGTTCTGGTAGTTGTTGCTCATTTTGCAGTCACATGGCCGTGGCTTGCTCAACTCCACCTGCTCTTCCTCTTCCTCTTCGTATTCCTCCTCCTTCGTGGTATACTCCTCCTGCTGATAGCTGGTCTCCGTTGTGGCTTCCACCTCGTAGCAATCTTCGGTAGTGCGACTTGGTTTTGACTTTAGCTTCTTGCTTGATTTCTTCTTGAGCTTCTCTTCCAGTTTCTCCAATTTCTGTTCCTTCTTCTCCTTTAAGCTCTCGAAGAGGTCAAGTTCCTTGAGCTTTTTATCCTCAAACCATTGTTTCAGTTTGTCCCATTCGTTCTCTTTCTTCTCCTCCTTGGCGGTAAACAGATTGAGGAAATCCAGTTTCTTAAGCTCCTCCTTCTCCTTCTTACCCTTGATGAGATCCTCCAGCTTGGGCAGCTTTAGGAGCCAAGCATGGCTCAGCTCAAAAGCTATAAAGAAACAGTTGTGATTAGTTGTGTTAACACCTCAGCACCATCGTTTTACAACACTACTCACCCAGACAGGCTAGCAAAAGGAATGCGATTTGTGGTCTCATTGTACTCGGCGTTGTTGATTCTTGTGTTGCTTCAATGGATTTGTCTTAGTTGCAGTCCCGTTAGCGTCTTTTAAGCAAACAGCTTCTTCTTAGTACCATCCATTGAGAGAGAACACGTGTGGCACTACCTCATCACTGCACCACTGCACCACAGCTGATAAGCACGTGTGCATTATTTGAATTCACATATTCCACTGACAGCGTCCAATCACTACTTTGGCATGTGCTTGACATTCACACTGATAACTGACCCCCACTACCCGCACTACCCCCTCAACCCTACCTCTAACCCCCCCTCAATCACCCTCTACCTCATACCACTGTGTCACAGTTCATTGCACTGTGGAGCAACCCTCCTGTTCAGCTGTCACTTTGATTAGTTGTCAAGCGAAGTATTTCTTACATTCTTTCTCTCTCTCTCCCTCTCCCCTTCTATTTAACTATCGCTCTGGCTATAATTTCTGACCATCTGACCAAAAGGTTTTTTCGGTTCCGTATACCCTTCCAGAGGGTAAAGCGAAAAAGGTATAAAAGGATCTAAACGACCCCATAAAGTACATATATTCATAATCAGTATAAGGAACTGAGATAATATGTATTTAAAGCCATCATATTTGACTAAAGAACAAATAGATCAATTTTTATTCAGATTTCTGCCATGGGATCTACCTGAGATATCACACAATATATCTATCTCACCGCTTTCTTAATACTAATCAAATCAGGAAAAATTCATCGATTAATTGTGTTTAGTATAGAACATTACTAACATTACTTCATATAACTAACCTAAAATAACTACGGGGACTTTACAGTCGACTTGCTTGACTAGTTCTTCCCACTAGTTCTATTAGGATTTGCGACATGGGCGTTGAATGATCAAGGATATAGTTCGGATTGGTAGAAAAGGGAAAAAGGGGCGAGTGCGGAGGGTGTTGAAGGTTTAGTTAGAGGTGGTTTAACTTTAATTGAATGCGTTTCGCAGGCTTTTTGGAATATGGACTAGAACTGGACTGGACGAGGCTGACAGCGACGCTAATTGACTTGGCTGCTGGCCATTATCAGAGAGGCTGTAAGGGGGATATTTGAGGGGACGGAAGGGCGTCTATATATGTGTGTGTGTGTGTGTGTGTGTGGGTTGATGTGTTGAAAGTGGAAGTTAAATTGTATTTATTTAGTGCCACCAAATGGGGCAGAGAGCGAAACGTGCGCCGCCTCGAACTTCAAGCAAATGTTAATGTGTGTGTGTGTGGAGTGTGTGTAAGTGTGTGTGCCACATGCGCTTGCCTCACGTGCATGTTGTATATACACGTGTGTGGGTGTAGTGCAGTGTATGTTATGCGTGTGTGCTTGTGTGTGTATTTACTGTTGGTTTGTTTGTGTGTTTCTATTTGTGCTGAGCAAACAATTTGCTAAATTAATTGCACACCAACTGTTGTTGACCACTGTATGTATATAAATATATACATATCTGTGTGTGTTTCCATGTGTGTGTTGTGTTTTGCCTTAATATAACAGTGCATATTGAAAGTGTATAACAAACATAGTCAAATAAGAGTTTTACCAAACGAACTCCAAGAATTTTCTAATAACTTTTAATCGCGTACAATAAAAAAAAAAAAAAAAAAAAAAAAAAAATTGTTAAATATTTAATAAAAAAATATATATTTTTATTCTGAACTTATCTTTTCTTTATTGACATGTGATCAGTCACAAAACTTGAGGCGTTTTTGTGATCTTCTGGCCTAGTTTTGTCTAAAAAATTAATAACTCTTGTCTAATATATTTCTAACGACCTTAGATCGTGTGGCTCGTAAATTTTTAACAAAATAAATACTTTTAACTTGGATTTAATATATTAGATATAGTTAAGATAAGCCCCTAAAAAATAAATTTTTGTTTTCTGTGATATTTTTACTATGTTTTCTTCTAATCTTTCCAAGAAATTTATCACTTTCTTTTAGAAAATTAGATTCTTTTTATGTGTTATTTGGTCACTTAACTGTAAAATTATTTTATATTGTAAATTCAGTTTCAAAGCTTTAACTTTTTGATCACCAATTTGATCAGTCATTTATTTCTTTGATCATTACCAATTAATAAATTAAATAAATTGTTTCTAGCCGCTTTAAAGCTAAACTTAAACTGATCACAGTTAAAAGATTTGCTCGCTATCTAAACTACTTAAGTGAAATTCTTTTATTGTTTAAACTTTTTGCTGACTTATCAGTTTTTCGCTCATTGTTTTCAGTTGTAAACAACTTTCTTGTTGCTCGACATTAATCGCATTTTGCGTTCATTCAGCAAAAACTCAAATTGCTTCGTTTTCAGAAATTTTCAACAAGTAAACAAATACCAAATAAAACAGTCAGTTTAATATTTTTGTTTGTTTGGTTTATTTATAAAAGTAGAAAATTATTTTAATGCATGTTTGTGTGGTCAATATAATTGTTCGCAATTGTTTAATTAATTAATTAATTGTTTGTTATCATTTGTTGCTCACTGAGCAACGTTGGGGCAACTCTATGTGGAGATGCGTTGATTTTTGATGTTACCCAAAGTTAGTGGCAACCCTGGCATCGGTTCCAAGGCATTGAAGCTATCTGTTAATCTGATATTATCATCGTCATTGTCATTATCATTGTCATCATCATTGTCATTGTCATTGTCATCGTCGTTGTCATTGTCATTATCATTATTGTTGTCATCACCGGTACCTGTATCATCATCATCATTGTCATTGTCATCATCATCATCATTTTCATTGTCATCGTCATTATAATCGGGCATTTCTGTTGTTGTTGTTGTTGTTGTGCGTCTGCGATATTTGCGACCTTTGCGACCCTTTCGACCCTTTCTTCCCAATCTTCTAGCCAAATCTAGGGTTGACAACTGCCCATAAACTGCGGGATATGGTGGCAGTGGGAAAGGTGCCATGGTTGTAGATGTTGTTGATGTTGAGCTGCTGCTGCTACTACTGCTGCTGCTACTGCTACTGCTGCTGCTGTTGATCTCTGTGGTGATGATTGGTGTTGTTGTTGATGTTGCCGCCTCTGTTGTTGTGTTTGTAGCAACAGTTGTTGGTGTAGTGGAATCTGTTGTTGATGCCTCTGTTGTTGTGTTAACAGCAACTGTTGTTACTTCCTCAGTTGTTGTTGCATCTGTGGATGTTGCTACTGTCGTGGATGTTACTGTTGCATCCGTTGTTGAGCTCACAGCTACTGTTGTTGTTGAACTTTCGATTGCTGCTGTTGTTGTCTCCACCGTCGCTGCTGTTGTTGTTGATGTTGTTGTGGTTGAATTATCTGTCTCAGCATCGACAGCAGCAGCAATAATCTCACTAATATTGATTGTTATCGTTTCATTGAGTCGCGTCTCATTCGCCAACTGCAATGTGTTGTTCGAACTGACAATTGTTGCAACAAATGTTGAGTTTTGTGCCACCGTCAACTGCCAACAGAAGGCTGCAAAATGTAAAGGGGAAAGTGATTCAAAATGCTTAAATCAATTTGTACATAGACACGACTACAGGTCGACCACATGGCACACTAATTACCTAATGTTGTCACCACAACGAGAGCAATTAATTGCCGACGTGATGGCAACATTGTCATCATCATCATCGTTGTTGCTGCTGTCATTCAAATCAATCCTTAATTAGCTTCTGGAAGTTAGTTAGCTGCAATTGCTGTTGCTTTTAATGCTCTTGCTCTATAAATTTGGCTAATTGAACTGATTTGCGTTTAGCTCATCTGTTGGATTTTTATATTGATGGCAACACACACGTCCCACGGAAACGTGTGGCAAGAACGTGAGCTCCGTCATATACTTATCATGACTGCTCAGATAACAATCAGCAAAAACACAAACACACACACACACACACAAACACACCCAATCGCACACCAACAACATGCAGAATTACTGCTGCAACTGTTGCTGCCATTGCTTCTACTGCTGCTGCTGCTGCTGCTGCTGTTGCCGGCAGCATCTTTGATACCGGAAAGGCACGACAGCAACCACGTGTTGAGCTCACACCCAAAACAATCCGACAACGTACTCAGAAACGGAACAAAAACCAACCGATTGTGGCCAATAATCGAAGCAGAGTCTTAACTGGGTCAACAGTGTTGGCCAACAGACACGTAAACTTGCCGTAATCACAGTAATCGACGCTAGAAAAAGTGTTTAAAAATATAAATTAATTTTTTTTATTTAAGAAATGTTTTTTGTTTTAAAACTAAGCACAAAAACTAACAGATAAATTAAAGTTTTCGTGTTATTTGGCAGCTTAGAAACTTGTGTGTGCAATTGTTATAAATCTTCATTATAATTATCTATTTAAACACATTTTAGCTGAAAAATAGTTTTGTTGATTCGGTTTAGTTTCCATGGTTTGACTAAAAGTGCACGTTCTAAATTTATAGTTAAATATAGTTAAACATTAAAGAAGTGATTATTTTAATGGTGAAAACAATGTACAGTGTAATGGTAGTGACAAGTACTAAGCTATAGCATACCCTGTAAATTATAGCAGTTGAGAAACAGATTGCTTGTTTAGAAAAATCAATTTGGGTGATTTATAAATATAAATATACCCGAATTTTTTAATTATTTTAACCTGTTTAAGTTTAGTAAGCTTTGAAATATTTTTTAATTAAACAAAAAAAAATTTAAAAATATTTGGAATTTATATTCAAATTTTGTAAAAGTTTTTCTAAGAAGATTTTATTAAACGTTTTGTTAAAATCGCTGGAATGAACTGTAAATTGTAGTAAAATATTAAAAAAAATAATAAAAAAAAAAATTTTAAATAAAATATTTGATTTAATACTTAATTAAATATTTTACAAAATATATAATAAAATTTATTTATATTTAATTTGAGTGTAATTAGTTCAAAAAATACTTCGCTACTATAAAAAAATATATAAATCACATCGATTCCACACAGGGTATCATTAAGTCTATAATTTAGTCGCATAAGTTTTACATGACGTTTTTTATTTTGTCGTGCAGAATGTTAAAAATGTAATTATTTCAAGTAAACGTGACCAAATATGAATGCCACTTAAACACATGTAATTAAAACGGAACAAAACATGATTAAACGAACAAAAAATAGTAAAAATCCAAATAAATAACAAAATTAAACAATGAGATCAGCAAAATTAGTAGCTACTTAATTATGAAATTAAATTATGTTGCAAAAAAAAATAAACATTTTAAACATTTGTGCGCATGGAGCATGGATAAAACAAAACGACTGAACTCGAGAGCGATAAGGACGGAAAGAAAGTTAAAAAAAAGAGTGGGAGAGAGAGGGAGAGAGGGAGAGTATTAGGACTGTCTATAGGGTTCAGAGCACGCTCTAGAACCGTCTAGAGTACGTGATATGGAATAGATCAAAGTGTTGTACAATTTTCAGGTATAAAAGTCAACGCATTGACGATAGAATCAAACAGTTGAAAACTTTTAGTCAAACGTTAACAGACACCGTTAAATTTATATAAAATGTTTAAGAAAATCGTCCTCGTAGCCCTCGTCCTTTGTGGTAAGTTGAACTGCCTGCGAATCCTTTTTGGAATTATATAAATTTTTTTTTCTTTAGTCTGCTACTTTGGTGCTATCTCAGCACGTCCGGGATTGATACCTGGAGGCAATGGTCCTCTGGACGGTGTTGTAGGCGGTGCTCTAGGTGGTGCTGCAGGCGGAGCTGCAATCGGTGCTGCCACTGGTGTCGTCCAAGGTGCTACAGGTGCTTTGACTAAAGGTGCACTTGGTGGAAACCAGGGCTCATCACTCCTTGGAGGAGTTGTTCCTCTTTAAAAAGGGGCTTGGGCAAAAAAATGAATACCAAAAAAAAATTTTAAATTGTTTCAAAATTATTAATGCATTAAAAATTGTATAAAAGTCAATTAAAAATATTAAATAAATATTTTGAGCATAAAACTTCAGACTATTAACGAAATCTATCAAAATAAGGATAAGTTTAATAACAAATATTTTCATTTAATCGGATTCCATTTAGTTAAACCAATTAACTAAGTTGTGGCATAATTAAGTTTACCACTCTTGGCTAATCATTGTTGGCTTGCACAACAAATGGCGTTATACAACACTATACAATCAAATCGCTGTCCTACGTGAGCCTCATTGATTCACTAAGCACGTAGCCAAAGCTTGGCCTATACTATTTATGGCCTGAACTATGGCCAAAATGCTACAGTTCTATATTTATAGTCATAAACAAAATGTTGACTAAATTTGCATTTGTACTTTTACTGCTCGGCTGTAAGTAGAAATTATGTCAAATAGTAATAAATACAAACTAACTGATTTCTTCACGCTTTCCATAGTTTTGGCCATGTGCAGTGAGGCACAGGAGAACTCCACAAACACAACAACAATTGAAGAAACAACAACAACACCAGCAACAACTGCTCCGAGTACAAAAACTGAATTGGTAAGAAATTTTGTACGCCTGGTTCAAACGCTTATAATCAAGTTAGCGGAGGATGTAAAGCAGATTTCAGCTGTGGACAATTCGAACATCAATGTAATTGCCTGAAATTGAATAAAGTCTATTAATACCTCAAAGAAATTTTAAGAAATTTACGTGTTTTTCTTGCCAATCGATAACAAAAAATTAATCGATATCTAAGGATACTCTGTAATATTTAATCAAAATTGAAATTTTCAAACATTTTGCAAACTTTGACACTAACAAACTCAAAGAATAGTCATAATTATTAATACCTTAAAGAAATTTACGTGTTTCCTTTGCCAATCGATAACACAAATTAATCGATATTTTGTGAAACTTTGTAACATTTACTGTTATTAATATGAAATTTGAAATTTTCAAACATTTCTCAAACTTTGACACTAACAAACTGAAATAATAATCATTATTTAAGCTGTCTGCTTTTCTTTGAGAACGATAAAAAACAAACTCTTCAAAGTCCGACTAAAGTTATGATTAATGCTGCCTTGTCAGAACTCCGAGGTCAAAGCATTATTTAGAGGGCGACAAAATAACAATTTGCAGGTGAAGGAACATTCCAAACCTTTGCCATTCATTTTGGGAACAAATCCACAATCCTCAAGCTCAAATGTAAAAGTCTTAAAGTGAATACACATGTTAACATGGGACAGGAGGAGGCAAAGGAGGAGTAGAGCATAACGGGAAAGTGGGGACTAAAGGTAGGAAGGGCTCAACTGTTAAGCGAAATGAAAGTGCCAAAAATTATACCTAAAAGCGAAGCACAGGAAGCAAACAACAACAGGAAAAGCAAGAAAAAGGAAGTTGGTGAAAACTGACAACGTCGCATTTTAGGTACACTACAAATAAGGAGTTCATTGGCAATTTATAGAATGCAAAAAAATTGGAAACAAGTAAATATAGTCTATATACAGTGAGAATTTAGCATGATTTGTTTTAAGCTTAAATTACTAAAGTACTAACTTTTAGCTTTAAAAAAAATGACAGTCAACAGTTTCTGAAAATAATGAAAATGCTCAAAGAGTAAGGGTATAAAATAAGCTAAGAAAATCTTAACAAAATTTCTCACGTTTGCCATAATTACGAGCTGAATACGTGACATGTGTTTTGACTGCGAATTTAAGCCATAACCCGCTGCAGCAGCAGCAGCTTGTCGAGAACACACCGACTCCGTCTCCAACTCCGACTCCAGTTCCAGTGCCAGTGCCAGTGCCAGTGCCAGTGCCAGTTCCAGTACTGAAACCAGCTCCGACTCTGGCGCTTTTCCCATCCCCCAAAAGAACCCTTAAAGCTACCAGTAGTCCAAAAGTAATGCCGTGTTTGGGAATGGGAAAGAAGTCGCTGAGTTGTAAATGGTAATACAAAGACTCGTACATACCAATAAAAATCAGTGTAGGCCAAAAAATATGAGCGTAAATGCCAAAAAAGGGAAAAACACACAATTGTAACGATTGTGCCGAGTAATTCATATAAAAATCTCTTGAGCAAATGTTGTGCGATATGAATAATGCCCAACAAGCAGAACACCAGAACACCAGAAAACCAGAAACACACACAAATCCAAAAAGCCTAAACATAAAACCCAAAAAAAAAAAAAGGATCGAAAAACATTTCCTTTCACTTTTTTTTTGAAGACTCTTGTCCTTAATAATTTATAATGCTTTAAAGTTGAACCGCAAAAGTGTTTTCGGCTGCTGCTTCTGGTAAGAAAATGAGCTTGAAAATGGGAAATGCTATGAAAATTGAGGTGGAGAAAAATGATGATGGAATCCCAGAGCGTTGCGTGATTGAATTGTTGGCTGATTGACAGTTGACAGTTGAAATTGATTTGGCTGACATCGTGTGTGGGTGGGGATGGAGGTGGTGCCGGGTTTATGTTGGTTTTGTTGGTAGTGCTGGGTGGTGGTGTTCGTTGGCTTCCTTCGGTGGTTGATACAATTCCAAGCCGGTCCACGTTTATTAATCCCCAGAGAGTGCAGGCGTGCATAAGTATCGGGCAAATGGATTAGACATTTTTATGTGAACTCTTGCAATGAAAGCAAAATGTTCGAAATCCACCAAAGGAAAAAGCTGTTTCAATGGAGCTATACAAATATCCAACTATTTAATTAAGCTTTTCATTCACCTCTCGACTCCTGGCAGCAACCATATGCCACAAGCCACTCTCTCTCTCTCTCCCTGTCTCTGTCACTCTTTTTCTGCCCCCTCTCTGTTTCACTCTATTTATCCCTTTCTCTGTTTCTCTAAGCGATTGTCTGATTTGTGTGACAGTTAATGAACGTCTGGCACTCTTTGTTGTCGCTAATCAAAGGGATTGAGGGGATTGTGCATTGCATACAGAATATCCTTTGAAACTATAGCAACAGCTGGCTGCAAGTACCACATGCTATGGGGGCGTGCCAAACCAAAAAAGGGGGCGTGTTGACAATACTGCACTCTCACACAATAATTGATGGATGACTCTTAATAATTAAAATCTTGCTTATCTGAAAGACTGATCATTCAATTATGGCCCAATAAAAGTGAGTGATCTTTTGAAGCTTATATTAACTCTTTGCTCAAATGCAAGCTTAATTGAGACGATTAATCAAATGAGAAAAATTAAAAAAAAATAAATAAATATTACAATAAAAGAAGAAAGAAAAGTACAATTTGAAAAAATGGGTTCGATTTTGGGAATTTTAGATTTTGATTGCGATTAATTCTGCTAGTTGTCCAGAGTATAAAAAGGTATGACTTTTTAAGATATCGCTTCATTTGGCTGAGTTATGATCAGTCAAAGTTGGGAAAATTATGAATTTAAAATAATGATCTGTGGACCATATATCTAAGGACTCTTTCATCCAAATTTGACAAAATGGGTTCGATTTTGAGAATTTTAGATTTTGATTGCGATTAATTCTGTTAGTTGTCCAGAGTATAAAAAGGTATGACTTTTTAAGATATCGCTTCATTTGGCTGAGTTATGATCAGTCAAAGTTGGGAAAATTATGAATTTAAAATAATGATCTGTGGACCATATATCTAAGGACTCTTTCATCCAAATTTGACAAAATGGGTTCGATTTTGAGAATTTTAGGTTTTAATTGCGATTAATTCTGTTAGTTGTCCAGAGTATAAAACGGTATGACTTTTTAAGATATCGCGTCATTTGGCTGAGTTATGATCAGTCAAATTTGGGAAAATTGTGAATGTAAAATATTGACCTGTGGACCATATATCTGAGTACCCTGGCATAAAAATTTGATAAAATGGGTTCGATTTTGAGAATTTTAGATTTTGATTGCGATTAATTCTGCTAGTTGTCCAGAGTATAAAAAGGTATGACTTTTTAAGATATCGCTTCATTTGGCTGAGTTATGATCAGTCAAAGTTGGGAAAATTGTAAATTTAATATATTGAGCTGTGGACCATATATCTAAGGACTCTTTCATCCAAATTTGATAAAATGGGTTCGATTTTGAGAATTTTAGATTTTGATTGCGATTAATTCTGCTAGTTGTCTAGAGTGTAAAAAGGTATGACTTTTTAAGATATCGCTTCATTTGGCTGAGTTATGATCAGTCAAAGTTGGGAAAATTGTGAATTTTAAATATTGACCTGTGGACCACATATCTGAGTACCCTGGCATAAAAATTTGACAAAATGGGCTAGATTTTGAGAATTTTAGATTTTGATTGCGATAAATTCTGTTAGTTGTCCAGATTATAAAAAGGTATGACTTTTTAAGATATCGCTTCATTTGGCTGAGTTATGATCAGTCAAAGTTGGGAAAATTGTAAATTTAATATATTGAGCTGTGGACCATATATCTAAGGACTCTTTCATCCAAATTTGATAAAATGGGTTCGATTTTGAGAATTTTAGATTTTGATTGCGATTAATTCTGCTAGTTGTCCAGAGTATAAAAAGGTATGACTTTTTAAGATATCGCTTCATTTGGCTGAGTTATGATCTGTCAAAGTTGGGAAAATTATGAATTTTAAATATTGAGCTGTGGACCACATATCTGAGGAGAGAGTAAAAAAGTAAATTTTCATATATTATGTTTTGGACATCTAGTTGAATTTTCCATTTAAATGATTTATCAAAAGTTTTTTCTTAAAATTTGCTTAAATACTAAGCTGAATTATTTCCTTAGTGTATTTTTTGTGAAAATTATTTGTCAGAATATTTTGTCAGCTATCAAACTGTGGTGATCAAACAGAAACTGGTAGGCACAAAGAATTCAAAAAGGTTAAGCGACTCCTCAATTTGCCAGCACACAATAAGAACCACCAAAAAGTCCCATGGAGCGAAGAAGAGAGAGAGACTGAAAGAGAGAGAGAGAGAGGGAGTGAGAAAAAGAGAGAGAGGAATGGAGACAGAGTATTGATTGCGTTGACAAATCTGAGGAGCCAGTAATTTCATTACAAAACCGTAGCACAAGATTACCACAAAAGCTTTTCCTTCAAAAAACGATAGAGAGAGTTCGATGAAGACAGGAATAGAAAGGAAGTGAAGGATAGAAAGGGGAAGTGGGGGGTGGGAAAGAAAAATGAAACTGCTCAATTCCCCAATGTGAAAGTAATAGACCATGCCAACAACAACTTGGAACAACTTGAACAACAGAAACAGGAATTCAGCCCCCAAAAACATTGGAACTGAAGTAGCTGCTCTTCAGTCTGTGCGGAGAAAGGGCTTTTTTCCAGGGATAGAAGGGGGTTTTTAAGATGCTTTGTGTACAAGTGTGTATCTGTGTGGATGTGTGTGTGTGTGTATGGAAAATTAAATTCAATTGTGTGACAAGTTAATCCTATTTCTCATCTCCCCAGTTTTATTTAAGCTTCATTCTTTATGCATTACATGCGAGCGAGACGAACTCCGAGTCATGCAGTCAATCAATCAGTCAGACAGACAGTCAGTCAGACAGTCTGACAGACAGACAGACAGGCAGGCAGGCAGTCAGACAGTTGGTGTACTGTCAGAAATGTTTGATATGTTGCCAGACTGGCTAGAAAAGTGAAAGCGAAGGGTTGCCGTCGTTTTAACACGGGGCATAGAGAAGCTAAGAGAGAAGTTTTGGGCTGGCAACACTTCATTAAATGCATAAAATGCAATAAAATGTGCCCTTGATGAACAATACAAAATAGGCAAAGCATGTGTTGCATGCCACACACTCACACACTCACCTACTCAACCACCCAACCACCCAATCACCCACTTAACCATAGAATTCTACAACCCACTCAAAAAATAAAAGCCATCGTTGCGCTTTCAAATGTCTGACAGCTCGACATTGTCTGCTAATGGCAACTGCAGAGAAACCCATGGAAGAGATACAGAATGAGTGAGAATCGTTGACTGGATTTCCCATTGCACTATGGATCAAAAGTGCGAGAATTTTCCGAAATGTTTTTTTTTTTTTTAATTTTTGGGTGGAAACTTAAATTTTCTTTATGTTTCATTGCACGTAAAGGCAGGTCTATTAATGCAGGAATTAATTTAAATTTAAAAAAATATAACTCTTTTAAACGGTGAAAAGAGTAGTTCAATCAAAAAAAAAAAAAAAAAAAAAAAAAATTTTAGTTTTATTTGCTTAAAAATAATTAAGACATAATTTAAAAATTTAGCACTCCCATAATCCGCTTAGAATAATTAAAGTTACCTAAAAAAGTTAAAAAACTCTCCTTAGTTCAGAAAATTCATAAAATTTGCCAAAATAAAGTGTTCTTTTGCCCATAGTGTTAGCTCCTACTGTTGATACATTCATCACGCCTTTTACTTAAATCATTTCGTCTTTTTTGGGGAAACCTTAAAGTTGCTCTCCAGATAGCATCTCTCTCGTCAGGCAATCGATAATAATTACATTAGTTTCTCCTTTGTACATTTCGACTATTGTTTCCGTTTTCAATTATAGGCAGAGTGGCGAAGCTCTATAAGTAAGCCTCCTGTAGTTTTTGGATTTATCAAGTTCCCTGTTGGCTAAATTGATGCCTTATGAAATCTACTAACGAAAAAGGCATAAGAACTGTATTAATGTCAGTAAATTCAAAGAACTTTCTGTGATAGTTGTAGTAGCAGTTTTAGTATACTCCGAAAGGGTTGTTCACAGTTAACTTTAACTTGTCTTAGATGTTGATCATGGCTTGTTATCTGAATTATGTTAATTTGTAACAATGTCGAAAAAAATCACTTAAATTAGAAGTCAAAGTTTCTATTCATTAACTTTTAAAGATTGACAAAAATATTTGATATTAAAGAGAATAAGGAATTTTGAATAAGGCATTGATTTTAAGCTATATTTTATATATGCTACACACTGTATTCTATATTTTATGATACCGTTAACTATCTAACTAAATTATTTTCTCAGAAAAACCATATTTTAGCAAAGTCCTACTAGAAGTTCTCCCAAACTTGATTGCTTATTTAGTGCACATATTTGCTTAGTTCCACTGAAACAATTTTATGATGACACTTCTGGGAAAAATGAGTTTCCCAACGAGCAAAGACAGTAAGGAATACTCCCCCACTGTATTGGATACAAAGTAAAGTAAATGTACAAAATAAGTTAATGTCTTGCATTGCTCACATTACAGTCGATTCTATACTGCTTTATTACTCTCTCTATCTATCTCTCACTCTCCTTTTCTATTCTTCTATTTCTTTCTCTGTCTCTCCTTTTCGCTGCTTGGCTCTTTCTGAGTGGAGTCAACTGATGTCGTCTTTTGTTGTTGCTCAATTACGGTCTACCCCCAAAAAATATGTCAATGCCTTCGTCACGCCCCCCGTTCGGTTCTTGGATAAACAATTACAGTACGCTTCATGCGGAGATTCAATTGAATCGAGCTTTATGTTCTATGTTTACTGAGCTCTTTTCGTTTCACTCCAACTTAGTTTTTATTATACTCTCTGCAAGAGAGAGTATATTGGGTTTGTGCAAAAAAAAAAGTATGTAACAGGCAGAAGGAGGCGTGGCAGACCCCATAAAGTATATATATTCTTGATCAGCATCACAAGCCGAGTCGATGTAGCCATGTCCGTCTGTCCGTCTGTCTGTCTGTCCGTCTGTCCGTCTGTCCGTATGAACAAACAGATTTCAGAGATGGTAAGAGCTACAAGTTTGAATGTGGTCTCTATCGACTCGATATTAAGTCAGTCAATACAAGAATCTTTTTTTTTTTCGATGCCCCGCCCCGTTCGCCCACAATGTGCAAAAAACTAGAAACACCTCGTAAAAAATTGATGTTTTAGGCGAATATCTCAGTAACTATGGCACTATTTTGGTACGCAGGTTCCTAGAGACGGCATAATTGTATTGTCATCAAAAATTTTGGACTGCCACGCCCCCTTTTCCCACAAGAAAAAAAATAATTTGCAAACTTCATTGTTTCAACGTGTTTTATTGCAAGTACTTTCAATTGATATACTCGGACACCGATTTTATTGAAGTTATCAGGAATAAAATGCAGAGAGTATTCTACGGTCGGGCGTGCTCGACTGTACTTTTCTTTCTTGTTTTGTTTTGCTTTATTTTCTATATACTTTTTCTATTTTCTTTTTTGACCGTCTGATATTACTCCACTCAACGCGTCAACAGCGACGTCATCATTGTCAGGATGAGATCTCGGGAATAGGGGGCAAGGAAGAATGAACTCTAGACTGTCGCTGAGACTGTCTGGGTCTGGTCCAAAGTCTGGTTAGGGTTCAGAGTCTGATTCAGGGTTATTAGAGCTGCTGTGACGATAGATTTCCGGCTGCGATGCGTATTATAATAGAGTAGCCGAGATGTATCTTTATTACGGTAATTGTTCATTGAACAGGAAATTATTACATGCGTGTGTGTGTGTGTGTGTGTGTGTTGTCTGCCCCCCAATATGGAGTATTATCATCCTGTAACAGAAATAAACAACGATAGGGAACAAAGTGGTAAATAACAAAGGTATGGTTATTTATAGCAATCATAATCAAGCTAAATTTCATATGACGACGATGATGATGATGATGTCGGGAGAGTAAACAGAGAGAGAGAGAATATGTTTCTAAAAGTCTTTCCACTTCATCATCCACACAAAACAAATGTCTTCTATTATCGCTTAATATGCTTCACAAATCGATATCATTGTAAGATGAAAGAGCAGAAAGAACTTAGTCTGAAAATTCTACTAAATTATTAACATTTTACTAGTTGTAGTCAATCAGATTCTGGCCGCTTGCCTTCGTCTGTTGGCAGTGTTGCCACCTGGCAGTATTCGTGGCTGACGGCGATGAAAGGTATCGCCACCGCCATTTTGATCGAAGGGGCGTGCCGGTAGGCGCCAGCTCCAAACATGCACCCCATCGCCCTCACCCATATCGAAGTGGACACGTTGGCGTTGCAAGATAATTCGCAAATTCTGTACAAATCTTGCCACATCAGCGGGATTCTCATGCTGCAAGCGTGCTGCCACTAGTCGTGGTATGAAACGGTCGTACTCATGCTCCTGCTCCTCATTCGGACCCCAATGAAGTTCCGGCTGTAATCGACGGTGCCGGCGTCGAGGAGGATTCATTTTCAAAAGGTTTAAAACTCAATTGGGTTATTCAGATCCGTACTGTGATCCGATTACGTTAGTTTAATACGGCTTATTTTTTTGTTTGTTTGGTTGCGCAACTGTACGGGAATTTTGGTAGAAGAAAAGTAAAAGTAAAAATCCCTAAAATAAAATTTTTGAAATTGTCAGTTACTGAAATTTTAAAATAATATAAATGGAATTTTCGCAGCCTACGGAGCAAAGTAATAAAATGTTTTTTTTTATTTAATCGTACTACATTTGGTGTTTTTTGAATATGTCGTCTACTCGTTGTTAATGTTATTAGAAAGTAAATTAACTAGTTGAAACTACTCGTTGAAACAAAACAAGACTCTAGGGAACTTTCCAATGTGTTCTAAAAGTAACGAGTCAAATTAAAAAATTAATCATAAAAATTAACTGTCCACAGTGATCTTTCGGGCTACTCGTTGAAAAGAAACGAGTTGATTTCTTTGTTTAGACTTTAGAGAACTTTCCAATGTATTCTAAAACTAACGAGTCATGCTTGTTTTTTTCTCAGTACTCGTTTATAACTAACAAACTGATCCATTCGGGTTACTCGTTGACAAGAAACAAGTTGAATTTTATATGTATAGAGCTTTCCAGTCTATTCTAAAAGTAACGAGTCATAATTGTTTTTTCTGAGTACTCGTTAACAACAAATAAACTGATCTATATGTCGAGGTATGCTTGTTTATATTGGAAACTCGTTAAAAGAAACGAGTTAAATTGTTACAATTTATTTATTCAAAGTAACGAGTAAGTAATAAAGCCGCACATAACTGACTTTTACTGAAATAATCCAAAATGTAACCTCCGTAAACCTTCTGATTGCTGCTTAACTTACTTACTCGTTTGTTTATTAAGTCATTACCATATTGAGCTGAGCTGTTTGACAGTATTAAGTACTCGTTGAATAGAAACGAGTATTGTTTACACATCATACACACCATTTTTTATAGAGTCCTCTTCATTTATATCATAATAATAAATCTTTTAAACTATTTCCAAGAATTTTCCAGCGCCAAATATAATTACAGCATTCATTTCTCTACTGCATTCCTTCACATGAGTACTTACTGTAGCTGACATATTTACAAAATCGTTTGTCTTTCTTCACAGCCCGTCAGGACTTGACTAAGTCCTTAATCAAAAAGCACACACTTGATGCATATTTAATTAAACTTTCACCTTTATTGAGAGCCGCCTTTTATTTTTGGGAAAAGAACAAGTCAAGAGCACTTTGTAGCCAAATCTAATGAGTTGAAGGTGGAGAATATGGGATACAGGGGTGAAGACGGGAGGGTAGAAAAGGAGGATTTGTTCTAGGGGATGCTTATGGTCTGTCTAACCTGTGTTCCTTTCAAAAAACCTTAAAAGCGACACGACATGGCTTTAATTAAATCAGTTTTAATTAATGCAAAATGCGGAATTTCAAAAGATGTTTCTAGACAGAAACAGGCACGAGTACTGGTACTGGTACTGGTACTGGCACAGGTACAGGTACAGGGGTGTGCCCAAGGGGGGCTCTTGAGGACACTCCCCTCTCTTACCTTTTCTGAACGGAAATGGTAAAGTGCCCCAACATTTTGTTGTCGCATAATTACAACTCAATTGTAATCCAATTTTGGGTCGGGCAAGTAAATCGGATTTTGTTGTGTGACAAGCCACGCCTACTACTCCAACCCCTCTGCACAATTCTGCCCTGAGGCCATGGGTGGCGGAAGAAGGTGCAAAAGGTGGTGGGGGAATAAGAGAGAGAGAGGGGAAGCGACTGGTGTCTGTGTCAACTTTTTTGGTGTCAAATAAATAAACTTTTGACAGTCGCCAGACAGCCTCTCTCTTCCTCTCTCTTCCTCTCTCTTCCCCTCTCTCCCTTTAATCTCCCTCTCTCTCCCTCTTTCTCCTTCCCTCTCTCTCTCTTTCTCTCTCTGTGCCTGCAATTGAACCTGTGCCGGAAATGTAAATTATTTTGTCAGAGAAATGTGCCTTGACTGACTCTTCTCTGTATAAAAGGGGCGTGGCACTTGGCATGGCTTTAATATTATAGTCACATGAGTCCAGTTTGCCCAAGTTGGAGTTTTGTTTTGGCCAAAGTGCAAATTAGTTGCACATGTTTCGTTTCGCAACTCAAAACAAGACGTGTTTGCACTAATTTGCCCAAAATCAACAGCTGTGTGTACATGTATGTCTTCCCCCTCCCCCCCCTCCTGCCACTCCGCTTACCCCTCCTACCTCCACACATGCCACATTCCTAGGGCTTGTATGTGTGTGAAGAAAACTCATCATAACTTTCTTATCAAAAACTTATTTGAGGCAACGAGTGTGGCAGAGATACCCGAAAAGATTCATACAAAAAGTCAAGTAGCACGAGAGCTGGCACGACTATGAGCTACCCTGTAGATCTTTAAACTATCTGCATTGGGCGTTCAAGCAATAAAAACTTAAGTTTATCTTATTGTGCATAATCTAATCAATAAACCAGCAGTTGATACCCTGTAATTATAAATTTTTATATGATTAAAATACCCTGTTAAGCTAAATAATCCCCAAAAACGGTGAACATGTGCACCATAAATTAAAGTATATAAAAAGTCTATAGAAATAGTACATATGACACTATAGTATACCCTGTAATTTTGTACATATTCTTTAAATTACACCTCTTAAAGTCTCAAATTGTATACTAAAGGTATGGTGTTGTATGTTGTTGCTAGCTTAACATACCCAATCCACTACAGGGTATGCGAAAACCAGGCACAAAAAAAAAACCGAATAGAAAAAATTTCAAGCAAAATGCCTCGAAAACTTGTTATAATTACACTGTCTTGACAGCCAGCTGCGTGTATGTGTGTGTGTGTGTGCGTGGAGTGGGGTGTGTATGTGTATGTGGTAAACTAAGTTAGCAGTTCTCTACCCCAACCCCCACCCAACTACGCCCCTGCCCGACTGACTGACTGACTAACTGGGATAACATGCATGAGCAGTAACATATGTTGGACTTTTGGCACAAAAGTTTTCCGACTTTTTGGCGCGTTTTGCTCACGATCTCCAATTTTAGCATTTGGTCGCATCCATAGCTAACCTTTTCCCCTACCCCAACCCCCCATCAGACTTGCTATCCCTTATAGCCTACGCCCCAGACCCATTTCTAGCTATCATCATACCGTGTGGAACGTGTGCGTTTTGTGGTTGAGTAAACGCTCACTTTAGGCGCAAAATGCAACAGCTGTGACACAGTCTTACCCCTACATACTCCCTTTGTGCCACGCCCCTGCTTGTTACCATCCCACCAATATAGTTGGTGTGACTAGCAAAGTTTTCACTTCATACGAGTTCAAGCCACACTAAGTAAACTTAACAAACGGGATTACATTTCAATATCACACAACAGACATTTAATATACCCTTCCAAAAGGCATTATAATTTAATTATGGGTTATGTAATGCCCTCGGGTAGAATGTTAGGCAACTCACCAAGTGCGTCATAATATTATTTAAGCTGAGGGGTCTTTAAAACTAAAACAAGTCACAGAGTAGTTTTCAAAACCATTTAAATTTTTGAATTAATTATTTTTTTAATTTTAGAAAATTTATTGGGAAACTTAAAACTTTAAGCAATCAGTGGCTAAGTTTAATGAAGACTGAGAAAAATAGAAAAGAAATCTAAAAAAAAGTTAAATAAAAAGGCCAAAAGTAACTGTAAATTACAGTATGTATGTGCGTGTGTGTGTGTGTGGACTTAATATCGAAATAAAAAGCCGTCAATATTTGACAAAGAGAAAAAAAAGTAAAAAGTAAAAAAGAATAGAGTTAACAATGCCAACACGAGGGTGGACCAAAAACAAAAAAAATTTGACATAGGAAAAAGGCACAAAAAAGGAAATTTCCAAGTGAAAAAAAAGGAGCGTTACCAACTTTTTGGCAAGTTTCTCAGGGAGAGGGCGGTACAAAAGGAGGGGCAACGCTCGAAATATATGCCTAAAAATGACTTAGCCGAAAAATAAATATACATATATATATGAAAACAGAGGGAAAATGAGGAAAATCTAAAGGCGAAAGTAGCAAAAAAAAAATGGAGCTGTTGTGGGCGTACGGCATACGGCATACGGTGGGAGGCGTGTCAAGTCTGAGCTATATGATTGCATATGCGGCACACGTAGTTGCGCTATAATTATTTCGTACGTGCGTACTGTGAGCTCAACTTTGAGAATACGCCGGAAAAACAGACGTAGACTTTGTAGACACTACTCGTCGGCTGCTCAAAGACAATGTCTGAGGGCGCAAAACTTGCGACACGCGAACAGAAACGTATCCACAACCGAATTTCGAATTTCTATCCCTCTTCCTGTTGCTGTCTACGGTGGGAAGATGACCTCTTCTTCGTCTTCTTCTTCTTCGACTTCCTCTTCTTGTTCTTGTTCTTCTTTGACATGCTTAAGGCTCCAACTGGCTTAAAGCCATAAATTGGCTTTGTGCCTTGACAAACTAAACGAAAAGTTTAGAAAAAGTGTGCAACGAGATATGAGGGTAGAAAGAAGTGAGAGCGAGAGAGAGAGAGAGAGAGAGAGAGAGAGGATGAAAGTGAGATACTGACGGTTAACAGACATTGCCGCAGCTGTATTCTGTCTCCGCATCGAAGCGACAACACGTAGCGCCTAGAGTTGCCACCATAACAGAGGTAACACCCAACCAGCATTCCACCAAAAAAAATATGGTAGGTATGGCTACAGTCAAGCGAATCGACTGTTAAAGACCGCGTGCGGGTCTTCAGAAATACTAAAATATACTCTGGTCTTTTTCTCGACGAACCTAATAGACCCTTTCACACCTATTGAGTACAGGTTCTTAACAGTGGCAGCTTGTAGACTGGCATCAGCAGATTGTGGCAACTTCAGCGATATGAAAAGAGATTTGCCACAAAACAGCTGTGACCGAGTCGTGCAACAGCATTTCTCTAATTTTTGTTGCACGTCATGAAGGTGTATGTGGCATGTCGCATGTGGCATGTCGCGTGTAGCAACTGTATCTCAACAATTGTTGCACCATCACTAAGTGAGCAATATGCAAATATTATTGATGGAATTAAAGGGAATTACTCTATGAATGGAATTTAAAAGGGAAGATGGAGGAAAAACTACTGAAAGTGTGGAAGAAAGCGAGAAAGAAATGTGTTAAAAGACTTGAGGAAAAGTCAAGGATAGTCGGTCCTAAAGACGGATCAAATCAAGACTTCAAATATTTTATTCAAAATTTTAAAGTAAGTTTAATCGGTTCAGGGAAAAACTTACTCCCCTATATAAGTAATGCCACATTTTTTCGATTTTTTCGATTAACGAAAACATTAATCGATTAATTGTTCAAATAATCGCATCGCTAAGAAAATATTCTTTGGTTTTGTTAAGAAAGCTTTCCAAATATTGCTGTGAGACATCAAAAAAAGTTTAAAATTTCCGTAGAGAACAAATTTGATCCTACTGTACCTTCATCCAAACCAAAAGTTACCAAAACTAATTAAATAAAAAAATAAATGCAACCACATTTTTCCATGCTTGTCAAGTAAATGGATTTTTCATTTATCTGTTGGAAAAATGGGAACAATTTGATTATTCAGTTCATTTAAAATCGGATTGAATCAAGTCGATCAATCATAATCAGGCATAAAAACATCTTTGATGTTTTGCAAATACTGAGAATCGCATAGAGAGGCGGCAAGCGAGACATGTGTAATTATGAGCTGCGGTGGCAGATAGGTATGGAGCTGATTATGAGTCACACCTCATTAAGAGTAACAACAGCAACAACAACAACGACAACAACAACAACAACAACAACAACAACAACAAGAAGAACGACAGCTTAATCAAGCTCATCAACAAAGCTGCCACAAAGTGAGGCGACACCAAAGCGACGCGTCGCTCCGCATGCAACTTAATTCACATAAAAGTCACATAAAGTAAATAAGTTTGATTATGCGGCATCAAAGGGGAGGAGAGAAAAACAGCGGGGACGGGGATGGAGTGGGGAGTGAGGCAGAAAGATGGAGTGTGTGTGTGTGATGCTCAGGAAAAAGCTCGGGGAGTTGTGGCATGTGGCATGTGGCAGTTGTCGCCGTTGTAGTAATTAACATTCACAATGAAAATGAAAATGAAAACGAGCAAGTGCAGCGGTTAGATCGGAGTATACTATATCCAACCTCCCTCCCCCCACTACCTAACCCGCCTTTGGACACCCCCTCCCACCCTTTGCCACCGCCCCCCCCCCCCTGCAACGGTGTTTGTGTAAAAGTTTTTAATAACCCGCAACAACAAACATGGACGAGGACAATGAAGAGCAACAACTATAACAACAACAACAACTACTAGGCAGCGAGCCTAAGTCGAGTGTGCTCGACTACAAGTTACCCGTCAGTTGATAGTTCTTAACTGTTTTTATTAGTTTTGGATTAGGAACTTAGCTAACAGTGACTCACCCTCTACACTATAAAATTGTATTGAACATCTGCTTTAGTCACTAGCGTAAACTATGAAAAAACACACTAAAAACGATCTAAGTGACTTCTCAAAGGTTCCTTATGAGATCCACTTCTTTTACCAAAAACATCCTCCACAACGCTTGTAATATACCCCTCATTTAGCGACTGTCGGGTATAATGACAACGAGAACAACAACCGCCAACAGCCACAATAATGACACACACACTCACACACACACGCACACACGAAAAACTTTGACAATGTAGTCGTGCGTAGTGAAGCCCCAAACCCACGCACCACCAACAGAAAAAGGGAACTTCTGACTGCCCCACTGAGTAGTGCACCACACGGCCGTACTTCCCTTGAAGCCCAAAGACTGAACGGAAAAGGATTTCAGCCACAATGAAAACAGCTATGAAAACCACAAACTGTGTTGCCTGCCTGCCAATGGTATAAGGGGTGGTGCAGGGGGCTACAGGCGGTGCGGGTGGTGCAGCTTGCTGACAATACGCAACATCAAATTGCTGACCACACACAGGCATACAGACTGCATGACTGAGTATGGTTGAAGGTGGAGTGAAAGGTTGGGGAGAAAGCAGTAAAGGAGCGAAGAGAAGCGGAGGGGATGGAAGAGTAGCGGGATTAAGCATTGAGGGGGATGTGGCATTGTCTGGATGAATGGATATTCAATCGCAACGAGTGTGTGTTACAATTGAAGCGGTTTTAAAATAAACGAATGTGGCTTATTACGCAGACACACACACACACACACACACACACACACATACAAACGAACGTGCATACGCACGTAAAAACGTGTACAGACATGCACAAACACGCACGCAACAAAATAAATGTCAAATTGAAATTGACATGCTGTGACAGCGACGCACACACAAAAAAGGGGAGCGAAAAGGATGAAGAGACAGTCATAAAGTGACGCAGGAAAAAGTGAAAGAGAGAGAGTTAGAGAAGGAGACAGCGAGTGGGAAAGCAAGGTGAGGGGAGGTGGGGGACAAAAATGGTTGCCGTGGAAACATCATTGCAATCATTGCCTACAACTTTAGCCACTGCTGAATGCGCTTTCACGCCTACAACAATTAGAACGCGTACAGTGAATACCGCATAAAACGTTTGCATGGATTAAAAAACTGAAATATAAAACTTTCTAGCTGTAAGTTTATTAAATTTATAAAACTTTTATACAAAAGTGTTCAAAAAGTTATGAGAAAAGGATGCTTAAATTTTTGGAAACATTTTAAGTCTTCAATTTTAATCAAAAATTTGGATTATATTAGTTAGAAATTAGTTTTATTCTTATGAGTTTTAATTTTAGAAAATTTGTTTAAAAAATGCATAATTTGTAGCTTATCTAAACTTGTTAGACCCTGTATTTTTTGAATTGGTTGCATTGTTGAAGTGTTTATTCGCCAAGAGCGAGCATTACCGTACTTGAATCAACTATTTTGTGCTCTATTAATGAAAATCCAAAATTCCGGAACTTTTCACACCGTTTGGCTTGGACTTTTTGACTAAAATATCTGCAGATAGAAATGTTTGCTTATTAAAAAGTGAGCAAAAGAAGCTAATTTAAATTGTTAACGCAACTCAAAAGTGTTTATCACTTCATATAAATCCTTAAAAATTAAAATTAAATTTATAAATCATAAAAATAAAATTAAAAAAATTAATTTAAAAACTATTATCTATTTACTCTGACTGACTGACAGACTTTGTCTTTCTCCCTCTATCCCTGTCTCTTTCTCTCTCTCTATAACTCCCTGTCTCCGTCTCTATATCTCTTTGTCTCTTTCTTGCTGTCCCTCTTTCTCGCTTTTTGCCCTTGTCAACGTTTAGGCACTTGACACAACTTGAGGCAGACACAACCCTCATCAGGAAAGTGTTTTGTGAGCTCATGATTTTTACCTAAAGGGCTCTGATGCGTTCTGGTTTGTTGGGGGGGTTGAAGGGGTTAGCGGTGGGGAATCTGGCGACACTTGGACACCTGGAGGCGCCACCAATTTGTCAGCGTGCCACGTTTTGTTGCTTGAGGACAGAGTTTAAGGCTTTGATCACACGAGCTAATCAGATTTTAAAGGGTATTTATAGAAACAAGACAACAAAAAAAAAGGAGGCGTTTTGCTTGAGGGCGTGTCCCGGGTATAATGTGAAAAATGTAAGCCTAACACTTGGCTAAGGAGTGTGGGGCATGCGGCAAGTAGGCTTTCTCTACTCGACCGGGCTAATTTTATTAATGTTGCCAATTTCGAACGGGTGGCAACAACTCACCCGTTTTTTGTGTATAAACAGGTGGGTGTGGCAAATGAGGCAGCAGGTGGTGGGCGGTGGTGAGGCATGGGCGTTGGGAAGGGGAAAATTTTTGCCGGGTTGCGTTGCTTACGCGCGCAATTAAATATGAAATATTTAAGAGTTGCCCGAGTTTTAGAGGGGAGCCCGAGGGCAAAAGCAAAGCGAGCGAGGCGTGGCAGGGGGAGGACGGGGCGGGAAACAAGTGGCAGGTACCGCAACGTGCGTTCATTCAACTTGTCGAAAAACTTGGGAGCAAACAAAGAGCACACGGCACAGAAAACTGAACACAGAAAACTGAGAACTGAGTACTGAAAACTGGCTACGTTGAGGCTAATTAATAATTTTTAGGCCATTCAGCAGATTGATGAAAAAGCGCGGGGTGGGAAGGGGAGAAGGAGAGCTAACAGTAGACAAGAGGAGTGAAGAGAGTGGGAGGGTTGGGGGAGGGCTGTGGTACTTCACAGTTGGTACGAAAAGTATAGTCGCAAGGTAAACTTTGGCTTGACTTGATTAAGTTGCTTTTTAATGAAGTTCAAAGTGATTTCGCTTGCAATTAATGTCCAAAAAGCGACACGGCAAAGTCCTTTCGAGGACCTGCACAAGGATCTCAGGACGTGATTGATGCTCAAGAAGCAGCCAAATGAGTTGAAGGCTTCGCTTTAAGTTAATCATATAGACAAGAAAGAAGAAAGAGCAGGGACATCCAAAGAAATGCTCTTTAACCGTTTTTTTAAAAGAATTTCCCATAAAAAGAAATACTGTAAATACCAAAAAAAATAAGTGATTATAAATAATATTTATTCATAGTGTAACTCTATGCCTCAATTTACACTACTTCAGTCCCATTACTGCAAATAAATCAAACCAATTCATTGGATCCAACGATCTTTAATATTCTTCAATAACAATAACTCGAACATATGGCGGAGTATGTGCGTGTGTTTGTGTGTGTTGAATGGGTGGCAACCCTAGTCGAGCTTATGTATGCCATTTAGCAGATTAACACCCAGCACAAAGTTACCATTGCTGCGACGCACATATCCCTTATTGGAGGCATCATAGAGCACATTCGGTACTAGACGTTTCATCAGATCCTCAGGACAGTTGAGACGCAACGAAAGTTGGCAAACAATGAAGGCATAACTTATCGGTTCACCCTCGTCTAACATAATGTTCAACATGGAAGACATGATGATTTGATGCCACTGCGAGTGTGGGGCAGATGTCAATGGCATCAGTTGCTGTGGCTCATCTGCTCCTGGCTGCAACTG
Organism: Drosophila cardini; assembly: GCA_018903735.1. Classification (NCBI taxonomy): domain Eukaryota; kingdom Metazoa; phylum Arthropoda; class Insecta; order Diptera; family Drosophilidae; genus Drosophila; species Drosophila cardini. Next base: position 3,281,382 of record JAEIGM010000010.1, read on the forward strand.
ATGCTTGTAACGCGACTGGTACTCCTGTGGCTGCTGTGAGCGACGCTTTGGCTTGTTGAGTATCTGCTTGCCACGATTGAAGCCGCGATTGTTGCACATATATGACTTGATCGACGAGGCGCCAGTTGCATCGATACCATCAATTGGTGCAACTTGTTGGTGCACCACTTGAAACTCATTGGCGTATTGTTGTGGCAACATTTGATAGTTGTTTGGCAGTTGTTGATAGCCAACCAATGGATTCAATTGCGGTGGCAAGTTTGATGTTTGTGGCAGTATGGATAGCTGCTGATAGACAAGTGGCATTGACTGCTGTGGCATATACGATGACTGCTGTGGCAAGTTTGATGTTGATTGTGGCAAGTATTGAGCTGTCTGCAGTTGCTGCGGTGGCAACTGTGTTGCCTGTTGCTGTGGCAACTGTTGCTGCTGCTGCTGAGACTGCGACTGCGACTGCTGCTGCACATACTGCAACTGTGACGACTGCTGTGGCAAGTACTGCAGCTGCTGCTGCTGCCGCGGTGATTGCTGCTGTGCATAGACATTCGATACTGGCTGATAAGGCATCAAAGGCAACGCGGTTTGATGCTGTGGCAAAGCTTGAGTCAACTGTGGCACATTTGTGGTCTGCTGTGGCAACTGCTGCAGCTGCGGTTGCATCTGCTGATACACAATGGACACTGGCTGATAATTGGCAGCCATTGACGAATTGATCAGCTGTTGTGGTAACTCCTGTGGCAACTGCTGTGGCAACTCTGCTGCTGCTGCCAACTGTGGCAACTCTGACTGCTGCTGTTGCTGATAAAACCCATCCACAGCTGCAGCACTTGTTGCACTCACATTGGTATATGCTTGCAACGGATAAACGTGCAACACTTGACCGTTCAACATGGATGTGGCCTGCGATATGGGAATCCAGAGCACTTGCGGTGGCTGCTGTGGCTGTGATTGCGATTGCGGTGGCTGCTGCAATGACTGTTCCTCAAATTGCTGCACTTGCTGGCCATCACAACAGTTGCCAGACCCAATCTCTGCACCATTCTCACCATACATGAACTGTTCGGGATCTTGCCACATGTTGCCATCATTGTCAAAGACGACAGTCTCTGCACCAAACTCGATTCCAGCTGCTGCTGCTGTTCCTCCTTCTGCCTGCACTGTTGTACCTGCTGTGGAGCCCACTTCTGGGCCCGTGGCCACATGGCCCACGTCTATGCCTCGTCCTGCTACAGCCCCCACTCGGGGCTGGAATGCTTTTGCCGCCGGATTGAGCATCGAACGATTGAAACTTTTAATTGCATACGCCATTTTCGTTAATTATTAGAAAATAAATCAATTATTTTGGCACAATTGTTTTCAGCTTTTTTTTTGGCAAATGTCAAAAGTTTTGATTGACTTTTCATGAAATTTGACACGAGGCCTCCTTTGATTTGATAATTTTGTTTGATTTTATTCTTTTTTTGTACTACTTTCGATACTTAAATTTGGATTGCAAGTTGTGATGCCACTAGCGAAATACTCTACTGTTTTTTTTTTTAGATCTAAAACTTATCGAACTATTTTTATGTTTCTTGGTTAAAATTTTGTGGAACTTGAAACACAAAACAGAAAAATGAAGGACAAAATGGAAAAATTCGGTACAAGCCAATGAACAGTTATACAATAACGACTCACGATTAACAGTTTAGTGGACGATTTAAGCACGAAATAAACACGAATTCGGCACGAGTCACAATCGCGACTTTGAACACACTAATTAATATATATGTAACATCAGAATTAGAGAATTAGAAAATCAGAGACGTATCACGGGACGATCACGAATCAACTGCATCCAAAATTGGTCCACAATGCGTTCCAAGTCTTATCGCTCATTGATATAAAATTGAAAAAGAATTTATAATTTTATAAAAATTTATACTCTTTTGGCTTGTTTACAGAAAACAGAAATGAATATTTCAATATGAACAGTACGATAAATTTCAATCGAATGAAAGCTAACTATAATGCCTTTGCTTATGTGATTTCGAAACCAATAACCAAACACACTTTTTAGCAGTATTTTTTTTAAGTTTAAGTAACATTGGTTTACAGTTTAAAAGTGATGATCTTGAAAAAAGCAGTCCTCTTAAATCTATATTATAACCCTAAGAAAAAGTTCTGAGTTGAGAATTCTGTAGAGATTTTGGAATTTACATTTATCAAAAAGTATGATAGGCTACAGTCGAGTGAGATGACTGTAAAAGACCCCGTATTCATTCTAGTGCGCATTTTGCCGTACAAATAAACAGTTTTTGACCGACTTATCCTATGGGAGCTATAGGCTATAGTTGTCCGATCCGGACCAAACTTTGTAAGTATTGTTATAATCATTATATACACATATTGTGTGAGTTTGGTTGTGATCGCTTAACTTAATCTACATGACTTCATATACATTTCGTATTTTTGACCGTTTATTTCTATAGGAGCTATGGGATATAGTTGTCCGATCCGGATTTTACGCTATAATTTGATTTTCAACGCCTAAAAATAACACCCTTTATGTTATAAGCAGACACCCTGTATATGCAAGCATGCAGTACTGTTTTACAGTGTTGTATAACTACGGCTGGAAAGCGCAGTTGCTGTCAGTTATATAACAGTCAACAAATCTACGCAATTTTGATATAACTATGTGTGTGTGAGAGTGTGTGTGTGAGTGTGTGTGTGAGTGTGTGTGTGTGTGTGCAACAACTACAAAAATTGAATTGTTGACCAAGTTTTGCGTCTGATGTTGACAGATGGCCATCTGAGAGTCTGACGACATTTATCCACAAACGCGTCTAATTGCAGTTGCAGCAGAAAAAGGAAATTGAGGCAGGTACAGCACAGGTATGGATGGCACAGGTACAGGGGTACAGGGTGTTTGGGTGTTCCCACAAAGCATATAAATATCCATAAATGCTGAGCAGCCCAAAGAAAAGGAAACACTTTCCACTCACACACACACACACTCACACACACACTCACTCACACTGACTCACACACTAACACAGACTAGCACACACACACACACACACTCAGACAGAGACACAAAATGGCTAAAAACCTGGTGCAGAATTTTTGCGGTTGTATTTCTTTTTAGCCAAAGTCCCTGACAATTACTTACACTCAAAAGTTTTGCCAAGTTGCCAGCAGTTGCACGATGCACGTTGCACGTTGCACATTGCTGGTTGTGGTACAAATGAAGTTGTTGCTGTGGCCGGAAAGCAAAAAGGGAGCAAGGGCTGCAGTAGGAAGCAGACTGGAGACAGGAATTGTATGCCAGGACATGTGTAGACGCTGCATATGGGCAAGTTCTATTGCTACACTGAGAAAAATTATGTATGTGCTATTAAAATTTAATAAGAATTCTTTGAAGATGGTATGCAAGGTAGTAAAGTAATTAGTGACTATCTGAATCTTAAGTTCAGAATAAGGGAAATTAAAATAAAGTCGGACTATTCCGCCAACATTTTCCGTAAACTGCTCACAAATCTGAACAGTGTTTTTGTCAGTGTTAACGCTGCACCACCTGGGCAAGCTGTGGGCTCCAAGTTATCTCAAGCTTCTGCTTCTGCTTCTGCTTCTGTTTCAGTTTCTGTTCCTGTTTCTGCTGCTACTTTTGCTTGTTGCAAGTTATGTTATGGGTTGTGGCGCTGCCTAGCGACAATTGCAAAAAATTATGCAACTGGGTGTGTCTGTGTGTGAGTGTTTGGCAACCCTGGCAGAGAAGCTTCCGAGCAGTCGAGTAACCACCTGGAGCATTCCCATTCTGTGTTGTCCTTGCAGACAATTAAGCAGGCACAAAAGCTTTACAAATGCTCAGGAATGCCACATGCCACATGAACCCCTTCATCTTTCCCCCCCCCCCTCCCCCTCTCACAGTGTTCCCTGTGCTAGGCTAACCCTTATCCAAGTTGGAGTTGCCACTCATGTGCATATCCTGGCCAGGATATGTTAGGCCAGCCTCAAACCCGCTTCAGTTGAAGTTCATTGCCGAAAGTTCTTGTTGTGCCGAGCAGTGCGACATGACAAAGGATGCTTGCCACATGTGGCAAGAGGATGTTGCAAATTACAGCTCATAGTATGATTTACTTAATTGCAGAAAACCAACTACCACCCACCCAGCACCTCTCCACCCTCCAGACTCCTTAAGATCCCATATAAAAAACTATATTTTTTTACACTCATCTTTTTTGTTATATTTTTTAAATGTTTTTTTTTTTTTTGTTTAAGTTTTATTATTATTGTTTGTGCTTGAAATTCGGTTGAGCATCGCCTCCACCACTGTTGCCACCACTGGGAGCGCCAGCGCTTTTAGCTGCTAGCTCCTGTGCCTTTGGTCTAATCTCATGCTGCTGCTCAATTGACCTCTGCTTATTCCTCACATCGTAATCCTTGAGACGTTCCGGGGACATGAACTTTAAGAAACGATGACGTGTATTCGGACGATGACGATTCGCAGCCATGCAAATGCGTCGGGAGAGCTCATGGCCAAAACAAGTGCGACGTTGTTGGCCATCTCCATCGGCTATATAGGAGCGTAGTGCCAATCCTGTAAAAAGTTAAGAATTTGAGCTCTAATTTAAACTCTATAAAGAAAGTGTACTAACTCAACGTATTATTTACATTCATTCAACGACTTACCAACTATAAAGACCTTAGCCACCTCTTTGAATGTCGGCTGATCCTTAAGCAACATTATGTGTATATATATATATATATATATGTATATATAAGCCCTTTTTATATATATATTGTCTTATTATCACGCTTGTCCTCTACTAAGATTTAGAAATATTCTATTGTTTATATAATAATTATAATTATTGTTGTTATTATTACTATTATTATATAATATATATTCGGATTATGCTACAATTTTGAAAGAACAATTTCGGTTTACAAATAGATAATCGAACTCTGTTTGAAATAATTTTCATTTTGATTTTGAAAATTAGAAAATTATTTCATTGCCTCCTTAGAGCACCGTTTGCAACAATTTTAAACTGTTATACTCACGTTTTTGTCGGCTTCCTTTTGTGAAAGTAAAATCAAATTTACAAAATTTGTTCACGCACACTGCAAACTCTCGGGTAAATTTATACAATCCACTAAAAAGCAGTTTTATTTTTCTATTTTACACTGTTTTTCAGGATTTTCTTTTTTTTTTGGGTGTGGTTGTGGTGGGGGTTTGGTGTGCGTGTGTATGCCATGCGGCAGGTGGGGAAAGTTCATTTGCCATACTGTGCAAATTCATGAGCATGCCTCAGCGTATAGTACGAGCACGAGATAATGATGATGATGATGATGATGACAACATGTGTGCCTAAGCCCTGTATATGTGTGTATAAAACTGCAAACTATTACGCATTCGTTGGTGCAGGTGGTGTGCGGTACAGCGTGTGGTGCAGGGTATAATAATGGTGCGGGTTGTGAAGCTTAATTTTTCAACTATGGGTGTGCCTCGAATGCGGTATTTCTGATTTACCTAATAAACTCGCATAGCGAATTTTAATTTGTTCTATTATACAGACTGTTATACAGGCTCTTATATGGACTGCTTTATGGTTGGTAGCCACGATTTAAATAGCTGCAGTGTTTAGAATGTATCCATACAATTAGTTTGCAGATCTGTTATACAGACTGTTATACCTAATATAACTGTTATAATCGTTGGTTACTCAATACTAATAGCACAATTTTTGAAGAACTGCCTATTAAAATGCACCATTTTCTTTAGTAAAATCTGTTATACAGGCTCAAAATATTAAGCCTTCTTTTATAGGCACTGTTAAGCTGTGACCACAATGCAAATAGCTGCAGTTTATGGAAGGAAACAAAGTAGGCCTTTTATGTTTAAAAAAGTGTTATACATACTGTTATACATATTGTTATACTGATTGTTCTCTTACTGTCTTTAAACTTACATTACAAACTAGATTAACTACTGTTATACAACTGTAATACATAAGAAAAAAACAAAAAAAATAAGTTCTTACTTTATTGGCTTTGATTTCGACCTTTTTCCAACATTTTTCAAAACTGTTGCAGTCGCTTGCAACCACCAACAACGGCAGTGCCACAGTTGACAGTACCACCATTGACAGCACACCACACCAATACCAGGGAACAGCAGCAACAGCAGCTTCGTTATATGCAATTACCCACATGCAGTGATTGTCCACTTTGGCATACTCCAACATTAATATCCACTCCCACTTTTGCAAAATGTCTGAATTGTCCATGGAACCGCAGTCCATAGAACCGCCCAATAAACAGCCTCGAACCCAAATCCAAGCATGAACCTGCCCTCGCACCCCTATACTAGCTATAACCTCAACCGGAACGCTACTTTTTGACCCCAAGCTGATGCCATGGCCATAACCAGTGTTGCCAACTCTCGGTTAGGAGGAGTTTGCCACAGTCTGTTCAGCTTTTCATGGCATGCAAATCGATTGATGTTGATTAGCATAAATTGTCTGGACCGCATTGTGCAATGAATAATTTTGGTTGTGCCGACATCGGCTGCACACACTCACACACACACACACTTGAACACCGTATGTACGCACACCACCATCTAATCCATAATCTCCCTCTCTACTTGATTGTATACTACTTTCTGCCATAATGCAATTTTGTTTTGCTTAATTTGATAGGCGCTGTCAGTGCCCAGTAGAAATCCCCCTCGACTCCTTTGTTGCAAACCCCCTCTTCTTCCTCCTCCCGCTCTCCCTACTCTGTAACTCTTTCCACCCATTGCACAGTTGCCACTTGCTGCGTTGACACTTTGACAGTCTTCCTGTAACAGACATGACAGTGCACTCGCTCGACATACACGATTTGAAGAGGGACCAGCACGATGAGAAGAGGGAAAGACAGCGAAAGGGGTGTACAAGGGGAGAGTAACTGACGTAAACCTCCAAATATTAAAAAAAAAAAAACAGAAAATACTTGATAGCCGTTGCAATTTAAAAGTACTACCAAATTTATTAACAATTGTACTACACAAAATAGTATAAAGTTTAAGCATGAAAAGAAAACTTTATAACTCTTTTCTAGTTAAATGGTATCTTAGCTTTATCAATAGAATTCTTCGAAATTCCAAAAGTATGTCTAAAATATTTGTATAAATTAGTTAAAGATAGACAATTTAGTAAAATTTTATCAAAAACTGTTATACAAAATGCAGTGAAATACTTTTATTATCCACTATATTTGGTTTTAAAAACTGTTATACGCTTTTACTATATAAGTAAACATTTTTCCATAAACTATTCTATAAATTATGTTACAAAAATACATAAAACTACACAAAATAACTAATTATCTTTATACATTAAACTGTCATACGCCTAATTTATGTTGTTGTTCTAAAAAACGTTTATACGCCAACACCAGACTCCTTTGCAAAGTACGCAATAAAAGATTTTATATATTGCAATCACAGGACGACACTAACATGCACATAATGTCCAATAAATTATTTTTTATATAAACTGTTATACGCCTAGACTTGACTAGCCAAACATATTGTAACAGAAACTCACAAGTTTCATTTGAAAGACCACTTAAAGCAGCAAAACTTTTTCCTTAACTTGCAAATGTATCTACACACACACCCACACACACACACACCCACACGCCGAGTGAGTGACTAAAACATCAACGGTACTCACGCCCCTTTTTGGGAAAATCTTATCAAACTGACATCATGTTCATTATGTTTTGCACTTGCACAGCTTAGACTAATGTATGCCAGTGACTGTGAATGGTTCTGTGACTGTGTCTGTAGTTGTGTATCTGCTAAGTTGTATTTTTTTATGGTGGTGCCGAACTGCCATACTGCTGTGGTGCTGTGGTGCTGCCTGTTGCCCTCCTGTTGTGCATCAAATCATAGGCAATAGTACAAAATGAAATCTGTTTTTGGGCACGCGATACGCATTATACACATATGTGGCGCTCTAATCTGGCCCGCCAATAACTGCAAATTAGATTAGTAACGCCTTGGGGAGGGTAAGAGTGTAAGGGCCAACAACAACAACAAACTGACCACATGACTGACCATTGAGAATGCTCCTCTCATCATTCGTGGAACACGCAAACTTTCTTATTTTTTCTTCAATCTCCCATCGCGTGCTGCCTTTTGATAAATCTGAAGAAAAACACAAATCGACACTCAAACTACAATCCCAGGATAGCCATAGATACATAGTACATAGCTCAACTTGGCGTTCAAGGCAGACTTTGAGTTGTAGTTGGAGATGGAGTTGGAGTTGGAGGTGATGTCTATTCACAGCATGAAACTATTTACAATCCAACATAACACAAAAATTATAGAAACTTTTTCGCTTTGAGCTCGTATTATTATTTTTGTGCTTCAGCTTCACTTTCAACTCACAGATTGAACACAGTGGCGTCGACAAAAAGGGGGGACCCAATAATTTCAACTGACGCTGTAAAATAAGTCACTGTACTTACGTCACTAGCACAGACTTTTACAAGTTTTCCCTCTTTTTCCCTTCACATACCCATCTTAGTTTTTTCTAATCCGACCCCTTTATTAAACGCCGCCACTGCCTTACTTAAGACACCGGAGCTACCGTCTCGCCGTATGACTCTCGAGGGGGGGACGGGGAAGACGGCATTAAAAGGCTGATGTCAGCGTCGCCAACGTCAATGGGACGCCATTGTGGGGACTCCCGCCCTCGGAAAGTTATTGACCAGGAGGAACGGCGGTACTTCGGCATTTATACGCTTCAATGGCTGCAGAAAGCGAATGAGAATTGGAATGGGTGGAGGGGGTATGGAGAAAGGAAAGGGTAGGAGAAGGAGCAGTGGGAGGGGTTAGTGGATAGCGGAAGCAGGAAGCCAAGGGAATGAAACACGTTTGTAGTAAAACGTAAAATAAATTATATTTCTTGCGTTATATTATGGCCAAGATGCTCAATGCTTCTTGCCTGATTGCATGCCATAATTCTTGGCTTACAAAGCTGCGGGCTGATGGTAGGAAAGGGGAAGGGAGAAAGGGGAAGCTGGAGGCTGTTGGCTAAAATCCCGTAAAAGTTTCCCTTTAATTGCGACGGTCGTCATGTGGAACATTTTGGGTTAGTTTTGGCCCTCAAACGAGTGATGGAGAGGGAGGGGGAGAGGTAGAGAGGGGAATGAGTGAGAGGGAAGACTTTGAGCTGGTTTTAATTGTTACTAGACACATTTGGAGCTTAGCCTAATCACTTGCGCACAGATTAGACTAACTTGCTCCTAAAAGTGGCAATACGCAGGGGCTGCAGAGACTGATGGGAGTGGGGGCGTGGCGTCAAGTGCTGAAATGTGTTAGCCTGGCCAACAGTGTCAGTCATAATTAAATAGCGCCAGAGTCGGGCGACACATTGCAATGCGCTCAGCCAAATAATATCAGGCAAAATGGAAATGGAAAATGGTAAATGGTAAGTGGAAAATGGAATGAAAATGGAAATGAAACAAAAGTTTTGGCCCTGTCAACACTGAATGCTGAAACATCGCGAAAAGTTGCTAATCAACTCGGACAGTTCCACAAATGGGAATGGTCGTTGGGTACCAGGGTGCAGGTCCATTTACCTTACAGTGGGCAAAACACACAATTTGATCAATTAATATTAAAGGTGCTCTGCAAGCTAATTTTAATAATGATATATTAAAGTATTTGGCCCGATTTCAGTAGCTAAATGAAACTACAAACAAAACTCTTTTTGTTTAGAATAGTCGACTTTAAGATACCCTATAAAAAATAATATATATGGCAGTTTAAAATTCATTTTAGTTTTCTAAAGTTTGATCATTACTTTAATTAATTTATAAATTAAATTATTTCCCCAAGTAGGTTCGACTAAAAGATACCCTTCATTTGAAGTTGTAATACTGAAGAGCATCAGAAATCGATTATGATTAGTTTTTCCTTCTACCACTTATTTTCAAGCACTTAGATCGATATACCCAATTGGCAGCATTAAAGTGATTCAATTAAAAGTTGGTTAAAGTGCCCACTGTGCACAGTATGTCGACAGTTTGGAAACGTTTTGTGACGTGTATAACAAACAAGAAGGAGGGAAAATTAGGGAGACGAAGGGAATGAGAGAGTTGGGGTAAAAGATGCCCAATAAGTGGAGGAGTACCATTAGATACTGACAGTGAATGAAATAAGCAACATTACCAATAACTTATATTATTATTACCTTAAAAACTAACATGACAATTTATTCGAGATTTTATTAAAATTTTCTAAATTTTCTTTTATAATTTTTGGATAAAAAATTTACTCGTGTCTCACAGTCGAGCAAACCCTATAGAAGCGTTCATACTTTGGCGTCAATAACAATTATGCCACACCCACACATACACACACACACCCATACACACACACACACCCATACACACACACACACACACAAACACACACTCATACAGCTAAATTAGGTTTGCCAGCGATAACTGCATCTGAACATCTATATATGCATCGGTATCTGTATCTATATCTATATCTATATCTAAATCCGTATCTGTTAGATAAATGCTGTGGCACTCAAACTGATTTCAATCAGACTGCGGTGGCGGTTATTATGTTATGCGTAGACCGTTCAAATTTAGCTGCTATCTAAATTTGGTGTGACACGTGCCAGACACAACAACAACAGTGCCATAATACTGATGAGGAAACAGAGATATGTCTCCCTTTATCCCTCTCTCCTCCTTTCTCTTTCACTCTGTATCTGTGTATCTTTTTATCTGTATCTGTCGCGCCCTCGCATCGCTTTATGCAAATTTCCCAAGGCTGAGATTCTTTGTTGAGTTGTAGTTGAGTTGCCCGCATTTGTAGACGTAGTTTATTGCCCACAGTCCAAACAGTTTTGTCCTCGAATGTGGTTTATAGCGCGACCTTAACATCCAATCGATATCACTCTTTCTCTCTCTCTCTCTCTCTCTCCCACACACACACAACACACGCACAGACAGTGGTTGGTCGCTCCCTCTCTTCTTGGAAGACTTCTTTCCTTTTCTCTGCTTTAATTTAATCAGAATTTTTTGCATTTCGAAGCATTTTTTAAAGCTTTACTGGAAACATAAGGGATCAAAGACGCCAAAAAATTTAGTTTTTTAGACCCCGTACCCTAAAAAAGAGTAGAGGGGTCTTTTACAGTCGGCTCGCTCGACTATACCCTATCTATTTACCCTATAATATTAAATTTCTTGGATCAAATGGTTGGAATTCTATTAGATAAATATGTTAATATATTTTAATTCCGATGATAAAATTGAGTAATTTCATTAATGGTTCTCCGAACTCCGATTTCAATTTTTCCATTGCTACCTTTGTCACCAAACACAAAACCGATCTAGTATCTCAAGAGTTTTTCAATTTTTAAACTGAAAAGCATTTGAACATTTCCACATAATACAGGAAATTATATTTCCCAATAAAAGTGTTTCTCTGTCTGCTGGTATCATCGTGCTTGGTTGGCGTAGCCCTCAAAGATGAGACAAAATAGTCCAAATCAGGCGCCCAGACGTAAGCTAATACCCAATCTTTTTAGCAATATACTGAATGTGATTGCCGAATCGGATCGACCTTTGACCCAGCATGAAATTGTTGAGGCTGTTTCAGAACGACTGGAACGTTCTGATGAGGAGTTAAAACGTCAGATAACCGTCAATCTACACGATGCCATTATCTTTGGCTACTTGAAGGTTCGAAACTTTCGTTACTCAATCGTTCCGACTCCAAATGAGCCGCATGAGTCGCCGGATCATGGGAATTCCAGTCAAGAAAGCGATCAACCATCCCATCACAACGGAGGCTATAGCTGCAAAGAGTCCGAAGAGCGATGGTCTGAGAAAACGGTTTAAACAAAAATAGAAGCCAAGTCACTCGCAGATGGAGAGAAAAAACACTGAGACCATAGATAATACCACAACCCCAAAATTTTCAACTTTGTGTTAGACATTATAATAGAAAATCATGAAAAACCAAACAAAAATTAAAGTTTTAATCATTGAGTACTATGGGAGATATATTATATAGCTTTCAGATCGGCACCAAATTTACTATTTACAAGAAAGAAAATTGACTTTAAGATATCGCTTCATTTGGCTGAGTTATGATCAGTCAAAGTTGAGAAAATTGTGAATTTTAAATATTGACCTGTAGACCACATATCTGAGGACTCTAGCATCCAAATTTGACAAAATTCGGATCGATTTTGAGAATTTTAGATTTTGATTGCGATTAATTCTGCTAGTTGTCTAGAGTATAAAAAGGTATGACTTTTTAAGATATCGCTTCATTTGGCTGAGTTATGATCAGTCAAAGTTGGGAAAATTGTGAATTTTAAATATTGATCTGTGGACCACATATCTGAGGACTCTAGCATCCAAATTTGACAAAATTCGGATCGATTTTGAGAATTTTAGATTTTGATTGCGATTAATTCTGCTAGTTGTCCAGATTATAAAACGGTATGACTTTTTAAGATATCGCTTCATTTGGCTGAATTATGATCAGTCATATATGATCATGTCGATGACATCACTAATTAGAAGAAAATAAATGCGATGCGTTTAAATACAAGTTGCATCGAACTACAATTTTTTTATTATACACGAAGGGTTTGCCACAATTGAAATTGTTTTAAAATAATAACTTAAATTTCATAGGAATACCCTAAATGTCCATATGTCGGCGGCAGCAGCCTAGTGATTTACGTATCGTTAACAATATGTATATATATACATATATATACATAAATATGTATATATAAATATGTATATATATGCAGGTGCGTATATGTATATTTTACTCATATATATATATATATATAGAATTGACATTGATATTTCTTGCATTCATCGTTGGATTCATCAAGTTTCGCAGTTTTAAACGCAGGAACAATAACATCCACGAATATCATACGGTTCGTCGGAAAGAGCAAGGAAGAAGACGAGTAAAGGGGAGGGGGTGGGCGGAGGGGTGTTTGGGTTGGGGTATGGTGTAGTGTGTAAGGAAGTACTGATGAACGAATGGCATCCATATATATCCAGTTATCTGATGTTTTCATCCTCCATTCGTCATCATACTCCGTTTACTTTAGTTTTTTTTGGGAATTTTTTTGAATTTTGTTAAATTTTTTTTAAATTTTTTTTTGATTTTTAATTTTCTTTCGCTGTTGTTGTTCTTGTTGTTGTTGTTGTTGAATGATTGATAATTTAGCGAATGCGCCATGAAAGCGGCTGCTTTTCCAGCTCCTTGGCTCGCTTGGCAGCCTCCTGATTACGTTTCATGATCACCTTTTGCTCCTGCTCCGGTAGCAGCGTATAATAGTTACCATCCTTACGCAAATACCCATTGGCAACAGCACCGTGCAGGGTATGTGGCAATTGTCGCTTTAGTTCAACAGGCAAACGTTGCATCCTCATCGATAGCATGCCAATCATCTCTGGATAGCTAACCGAACGATTCAGTTCTCGCATTAATTTCAATACAGTTTGAAATAAATCCGGCAACTGTAGACGACGTCCATTACTATTATTATTAGCATTACTATTATTATTATTGTTGTTATTGTTAGTGTTATTATTGCGTGACTCCGAGATGCAACGAGATGTTTGCGTATGCAATTGTGGCTGCGATTGACTGGGCATTATATGATGTACCTGTGTGCGTCTAACAGGTGTTGTATCACCTGCACCACCTCCACCAACACCACCACCTCCACCACCCCCAGCAGCAGTAGCACTACCTCGAGCACTGGCTGGTGTAAAACTTGGTGCGCTAACATTCAATTGATGCGATCGTGATAATTGCAACGATTGCATCTCAAAATGCAACAACGAACCCAAATGTTGCTCCTGTTGCTGCATCTGCCCCTGTAGCTCACCCTGTAGCTGTCCCTCTAGCTGTTGCTGCTGCTGTTCCAATTCCAATTGCAGTTCCTGTTTACGTTCCTGTGCCAATTCTAGTTCCAATTTCAATTCTCTCTCCCGTTCTCGTTGCTGCTGCTGCTGCTGCTGCTGCTGCTGCTGCTGACGTTCCCAGCCCGACCAGGATCGTACATTATATACATTTCCATGCGATTCCGACTGATAATCCGAGCAATGTCTGTAGAAGATCGGCAAATCATTGTTATTGGCATTAATTGAACGGCCATTGTTATGATGATTAATATTGTTGTTAATATTATTATTATTATTGTTATTGTTGTTAAAGTTGGCGGCCAGAGAATCGCCGTGTCCATATCCCTGTCCCTGTCCATGCGTATAATTGTGATTGTTATTGTTGTTGTTGTTGTTGTTGTTATTTTCATGATAATTTTGATAATGATGATTGTGATTATAATTTTGATGATGCGTATGGCTGCGATTGTGATTATGATTATGATTGTGATTATGCTGGCCATGACTCTGATGCGAATTAGCGTTTAGACCCTGTCCGGATGCCATTTGTATGCCGCTGACCGATTTGCGGCCGTTTTGAAATTTCTTATTGCTGCTGCTCCGATTTGTTGCCGATTTTGGTCCGTAACTGCGACTGTGTATAAAGATCTGTTGCTTGATATTTGTTGAAGTTTGTGACTCTGATCGTGATCGTGATCGTGATTGTGATTGATATTGTTCTTGCTGTCGCTGTTGATTCGTCTGCTGGGCCGTATCACCTGAATTTAAAAGCGGATTCTCCATATTAGTTATCGATGTCGATGTACGATTTTGTTGCTATCGATAAGTCGATTATTTGATCAGTAGTCAATATATTTAGACAATTAGGACACACTTAAACAATTGGACAATTTTACAATTGATTAATTAAGACGTCTGTGTCTAATTTTTTTTAGTTTTTTTTTTTTTTTTGTTATAATTTTTTTTTTAATTACACGTCTCAGACTTTTTTTTTGTTTTTTTTTTTTTTTTTGGTTTTGGTTCAGATAGTACTATATTAGTATTATGTTGATGTTGATGTTGATGTTTTTTGGTCAATGAGCGTTGAGTGTCCCAAGAGTTCACACTGTTCACACTGTTGAACACAATAAGCTTACACTAATTTACAGTAGGTTTATTATTGTTTTTTGGTTATATTTATTATATCTTTTTTTGCTATATGTGTGTTTTGCCGAAAAGTGAAAATTTTGTCGTTCGAATTAAATCTGAACTGCTTGTCTGGTTGTTGTTAAGTGTATGTAGTCTGTGCTGTGACTGAATTCAAAAAAAAAAAAAAAAAAACACTTACAATTTATGCATTATCTGAAACTGTTTAGCAAGCCTGCTCGACCTGAATAAACACCCTGGATTTTCCTTAACAATTTCTTACTGTTTCTGTTTTTTTTTTTTTTTTTTTTTTTTTTTTTTGTATTATTTAATTGAAATTTTAAAATACTACCTTTGGAATTCGTTTCCAATACGCTATTTTATTCGGGTAATCTCTGCACTTGAATGTGTTTGGCAAGAATAAATGGAACGCGAAAGATTGCCAAAACAAGCAAAAGTCGTAACAAAAAACGATTTTTAGCGAAACATTTTTGTCTGAACTGTAAAAAAGTTGTTTTGCTTTGGTTTTGACAGCTGCTGAAAGCGAATTTTGTGATATATCTCATATCGATACTACAGAAAATATCGATATTTTTCATGTATTGAATTGTTGTTGAAATTCTCGATTTCAGTATTAAAAGTCTTTGGTTACAATTATCAAATTATGCGGATTATGCGTAACAGGTAGAGAGAAGCATTTCCGACCCCACAAAGTAGACTATATATTCTTGATAAGCATCAACAGTCCATTTAATATAGCAATCTCCGTCTGTTCGTCCGTCCGTATTGTCGGAAACAACTATTTGGATTACAAAGTTCTCGTACATGTATTTAAGCCAGTTGGAAAAATCGATTTTTTCAGGCAATTGCAGTCCACTATTGACTATTGTTATAGCAATACCAGGCTTGAAGTTCAACGTCAATATGTTCACAAAACTCCGCAACTTTCTCTCCTCCAGAATTAATCTACAGTAGAACAGGTTTTTCCCCTTTTGTTTACCTTCTAGTAGCTTGCAGTAATATATCAAATTATACCCATTCGCTATGGACTACAGGGCACAACCCAAAATCAATTTATGATAAAATGTAAGAACAATAATGCCCAAAATATTATGGAGTAAAGTGAGAAAAGTTTAACGATAAATAAAAAAGAAGGGAATACGAGAATAAGGTGCGAAAAATCACAGTAATTGAAATTCCGTGACTTCAGTAACCAGAATCTACCGAGGGTTAAATAAATGCTTAAATGAACTACTCATACAGGGTTGAAATACTCTTGTTTTACCACAAAATTGCACTTTATAATAGAAACAAAATATTCTATAGAACTAAGGCTCACAATTTACATCTGAAAGTTTTTGTCTTATAATAATAACGCTGGCATAAGCCCGAAATTTGTCAAACTATACCGCTTATAAAACTATATCATCTACAGCTATCTATAGAAAATCTGTGTATTTTTTAAATTCACTAAAATTTTATTACGTCTCAAAATATACACTCTTGAAAATTTTGAACTTGCTTGCAGAAATATCCATTCCAAACCAGAATTTTGTAGTTATAACGAAATAATCCAAAAAGTCTTGCAGCAATCAATCCTTGACCACAAGTCTAGCGCAGAGTTCTAAGTGTAAACAGGAAGAATTACAATCAGTCTATATATAATAGAAGTATATACCGTTATTAACTTACTCATAGTTATGTGTTCTTGATCTTGACCTGTGTTAGTTTATATCTGAGCCAGAATTGGTAATGTTTTAAGTCTTCGTTTTGTTTCGCTCGTGTGGACCAGCACTGGTGATTTTATAATGTTTTGTCAAACAGATCTCTGGAATGGAATGAACTCTTTAATATGTTACCTCTTTGGAGTGTTTACTTACATCGGAGTCAAAGATAGGGTTCTACATAAATCGTCCCAAAAGTATGAAATTTAACACGTAACAGATAAAATAACACGTTTTTAGCACTTTTAACTTAAAACTATTTTTTTTATAAAATATATGCTCATTTATATCTTTTATTACCGGAGTTCAATGTGTAACAACTAAAACTAAACTGAATAATTCTCGTACTTCTGTTGGGAGCTCGACAAAAATGCTGTACAGTAAAGTCAAAGCCTACATAAATTAAAAAAAAAATTTTATAAATTTTTGATACCTATATACAAATATTTTGTTTAATAAATTTTTATAAAATTTTAATCCAAAGAGAGGAAGGGAGACGGTAGCAGGCAGAAGCAAAGATTATGAAAGAGACAGACTTAGAGACAGAGACAGAGACGGAGACAGATGTAAATACACTTAAATATATAGGGACAGATCTAAGCTTGACTGAAGCCCAAAATACAATGGCTTCCGTTGTGGCAATAACAGCAGTTGCAGTTGCAAGTGTTAAACAATGCAATTGCCTGTATAAGCAGCATTAAACACACACACACACACACTCGCACACACCCTCATGTGTGTGTGTGTGTGTCCTTAGAGCCCTTAAATAGCATTTGGCGCGCGACAATCTGTGTCCAGAGCTCGTTGCCACACCCCCTTAAGCCCACTTGGCACAAATCACAACAATAACAGGCAACACACTTAGGAGAATCAACCAAAACGCAAAGCTGCCCCAAATGCTGCAAGCTATGTTGCAACGTGTTGTGCGTGTGCCACGTATATTTGTATGTGTGTGAGTTTGTGTGTTAGTATGGGTGTGTGTGTGTGTGTATTAAGTGGATTTAGAACTGGCGCCTAAAGCTGACACCAAATCAAGAGAGTAGAGCAGACATTAGTTAGAACGCAAGATGTTTCAGGCAATAGCAAGAAAGAGGGAGCAGATGGTTGGTTAGAGAGAGAGAGGGAGAAAGAGAGAGAGAGAGAGAGAGAGATCATATTAACTAGTCGCCTAAGTATAAACTAAACACAATTTTGAGACCTGCTTGTTGAGCTCCAACACTCCAACCCATTAAAACAAAGATGGAAAGAGACGAAGGAAAAGTGTCTTTTAAGGGCAACAATTTGGCTAAAATAGTTCTACCAAAACCGTTAACAACAGTTTAGAAAGAGATTTTATTAACTCATTAATATTAACAAAATACTTTTTTTAACTATATTCCAAACGGAAAAATAAAATAAAATGAAATGAAGCTTAAGTCTCTAGCAAATATTTGCTTGTTTCCTGAATAAAGTACTTGTTTTCCAAAAACCAAAGCAAATATTTGCTTGTTTGCTGCAAAAAAAAAAAACAGCTTTTTTGCAACAAATAAAAATTTTTAGCAAATATTTGCTTGTTTGCTGCAAAAAAAAAAACTTGCTTGCAACAAATTAAAGCAATTTTTACTTTAAGTAGTTAAAATTAACACAAAGCAATTATTTGCTTAAAATTATGCAAATTATTTGCTTGTTTGCAGAAACATCATAAACCAACTTTTTATACAAATGTTTACCAAAATTCCAATTTATTTCAAGTCTTTAATTACGTGCAATTAAGTTACAATTATTCAAACATGTTCTCCTTGAAATGTATTTCATTTAATTATTTAATAAATTATGAAACTTTTAAATAAACAATGAATAAGTGCAAATATTAGTGGTAACTTAAAAGTCTTGAGGTATTTTATCTTTAGCTTTGTTTAAGTATTTTATTTAACTTTAAATTATTTGTTGCATTAAATTCCTTTTGCATATTTAACGTTAATTGCAGCACTAATAACAATCATCGAGTTGTCCACAGGCAAAGTAAAATAAGTTGATTAAAGACAAAGTTCTTTCTTGGAATCTCAATGCACAGATGCAAAACAATTTGTTATTGTTGTTGTTGTTGCTGTTATTGTTGTATCTTTTCTATGGCATCTCACTCACTCATTCAAATTACTGTCTATGAAGAATGCCATAGAATCCACATTGTTGTTGTTGTTGTTGTTTGTGCTGAAAATATCTAGAGCTCATCATGATTGTTTTGTAATTGGTATGCGACAATGTGGCGGAGAATCAGTGAGGAATCAGAGGACAGGAAATGAAGGCAGTTGACAAAATGCAACACAGAGTCACAACAGCGGTCGCAGAATCGTTGAGGCACCCAAACCACCCCATTTTCCCAGCAGAAGCAGCAGCAGCAACAGCAGCAGAAGGACAAGTGAATGGCAACCCTGGCTAACAATTTGCTTCAATTATAAAAAGCGTCGCGACAAAGTGGCGCCACCAAACGGCGGGCGGCGACAAGTGCATTGAGGCATGAGGCATGCGGCATGTGGCATCAAGCCTGAGCGAAGGCCATGTCGATATCATACCACAAAATAAACCATGGACCGTTCATCGTAATCAGCATGAAGCTGAGTCAACGACTCTCTCACTTGGACTCCCTCTCTCTGTCTCCCACTCTCTCTCTCTCTGTCTCATTCTCTGCGTCTCCCACTCTCTACCATTCGCTCTCTGTCCCTTTCATTTTGTCTCTGACATTCTGACGTCATCATTGCTTTGCCTTTGTCTGGTCTACCGACTTGAGTTGGGAGCGAGCAGATTGTGGACATTTCTGTACTGGGAACGTGCATACGTGCATTGTCAATAATATTACATTTTCTTTTTTTTTTTTTTATTATATTTTAATTGCATTTTTGATGCAATTATTCAATCCACAGCTATTTGCAATATACGTTGAAAGTGACATAGAAAATATTCTTTGTTTCTCAACTTCAGTACTCCTGCTCAAACTATTTGTTGGTCAGGAGAGCAGAAGAGGAGCGAACTCCCTCCAAAGAGTAGAATGGCAATAACAATATTCTCTGAGCATAATGCTACAAAATGCCTCTTTGGACAATAAAATTGGAAATTAAATCATACTTTAGCCCAAAGAAATTGTTTTTTAAGTTGATTTATTTGTATAACACTCCTTAAGCAATATAAAATAAATACTATAAGTTATAAAATTATTCACGAAAACAAAATATTGCAAAATACAAAACTGACACACACCTTCAAAAAACAAATATTTTCATCAAAAATTGGTTAATACTGTTTTAATTTTTTTAACAAAAAATTTTGAAGGGAAAATAAAAGGTTAAAAGAAAATTTTTTCTAATTTTTTTCATTTCCCTATAAACCATTTTAGTGAGTTTTACAGGGTATCGAACTGTGGCTCTGTTGATTTCTTGTTACTTGCATTTTTCAACTTTTGTTTACTTTTCATGAGCATTGAACCAGTTGTTGTGCTCTCTTTGGGCTGTGTAATGCCGTGTAGTGCAGTGTAGTGTTGTACTTTGTTGTCTTGTGTTGTGTAGTGTTGTAGAGTATTTTGTTGTGTGTCATAAGTCGAGTTGCAACAACTTAACAATTATCCTTTACAGCAAGTAAAGCACACGCCTCGTGCTCCAACTGTCGCACCAAAGCGTGTCCAGTGTCCAGTGTCCAGTGTCCCAGTCCTAAGTCCTAAGTCCTGTGTCCAGTGTGCTTTGTGCTCTGTGCTGTGTCCTCGAACGTGCCAGGACTTGTTCGTGCCGGACTCGCTTAATCACACGCTCTCGTATAAATACTCAGCTGCAATGATTTAGTGTACTCATGTGATTCATAAATATCACTCATCAACACAGCTTAAGGGAGCACAGAGTGGCGAAGGAAGAGGGGGTGTATGGGGTAGAAAAGGACGGTGCGAGCTTTGTAGCTTTGCATTTGTGTAGTCTAGTGTTTTGCTGGGTCGTTAAGCAATTCGACTTGTTCTGCAATCCCCTCAACCCACAACCCATTACCCTTTTGTTGCTCCTTCCTAAAACTATTGTCGTCCTGGCCATAAGCACAGCAAAAAAAAAAAAAACATGTTCGAAACAGTAGAAACAGTAGTAGCACTCGGTACAAGCACTAGTTAGAAGCTGCTTCAAGACAACAGCAACAGGAACAGGAACAACAACAGCAACAATAAGATTTCCAGTGGGATAACTGAGGCGTGACTCGTTTATCATTTGCTGCATGTGGGTGCTCAAAACCTGTACTCACTGTACTTGTGGCCAGTAAATATCCTTTTGGCCCAAACGGTTTAACTTCATTCGAGCCAAAGAGCCACGTTCAAATGTTATTTGTTAGCAGTTTAGTTGATGAGTTCAGCAACTATCTTCAGTAGTGCAGTAAATAGCAAAAATAGTTAACAATAAATTTGATAATATTTTTATTTAAAACTGCATTTTTTATTAACTTAAAAAAAAACTTTACCCAAAACTATTTGTTTAATAATTGAATGGATTATTTTTCAAAGCAGAAATCATCAGAGCCAGTGGAAAGCAGTCTGAAAAACTGAGTAGTAAAGTTAACTGTAAAGTGACCCATTATCTGAAAACTTATGTATTGCATAAATGAAATAAATTCAACATTTAAATGTGATCTATTTAAGCCAAATTGGTAGTTATGGTCATAACTGGAGTTAGCTTAAAAGTATGCAACAAAGTGGCAATCAAGAGTGTCAGGTTGAATGCACGCTGTTGGCTAATTAGCCTACGAACGGGCACAAACAAGCACAGACTGGCAACAAACAGGTTTAAACAGGCACAAACAAGCACAATATAATAACAGGCATTTATTTTCATGTTAATTGTATCCAGTTGGTTTTATTTGAATGCAAAAAAGGGGTGTGTCAAATGCTTGCTTCATAAATTCTCTGTAATTTATTTGCATATTTGAAATTTCAAGCTGACAGCCTAAAATTATGCTACGAAATGCCGCAAATGCCGTGAACTCGCACAGAGCAAAATAAAAAACACATTGAAATAGCAGGTGAAATTGCGTTTGCCAACACTAAACGCATTTACGTGTCAGAACTAATTTAACACCCTGCACTAAGCAAGCAAATCCATTGAACTTACCATACCAAACCACTAGCACTCCCACTCCCACTCCCCATGGCGAACAACAGGAAACGGAAGCAAGTTTCAATGCGTTGTCGACGACCAGTGAACAGCATATTTTCCTTATTTATTTGAACTTGTTGTTTTTGTTGCTTTCTCTCCAGCTGTTTTACCATTTTTTTCCAGCCCCTCGACACAATTCTCACCTAATAAAATAACAATGGGTAAACTCCCCCAGCAGGAATATACTCGGTCACCCTCACATGTTGCTTCTACTGCTTTCAGCTGTCCCTTTTTCTATTTTTTTGATGTAAATTTAATTTCGGTTTTCACATTTTGAGGTTTCCCCCTCATAGAGAGCCACACACTACAGATTACATATAGTGCATATATGCTTTGACACGGTATTGCCGGTGAAGTCGTAGTCGTAGTCGTAGTCGTCCAAGGAGTCGTCTGTGTCCTGTCCCCAGAGGCTTTCGAACATATTCGTAATGCGTCTTTCAACGTTGACATCGTTCTTGTTCTTTTCATCAGCATCGCATAATGTTCGCCTTTGTCCTGAACAATCCGCCCTCGTTCCCAACTTGTCACACATGCACTTTGATTCCCTTGGCGCCACAACACGTCTACCATATACCCTGGAAATAATGGAGTACTAACATTTGTGTGCTAAAAAAAACCAAATGTCTAAATTTTGTTTACATTTTTTTAATAAGTTTGCTTTAAACTCCTTCGCATAAAAACTTTTAAATATTTTTCTTTCTAATAAAAAAAAGTTTGGAATTTTTATATATGTAATAAAAGCTAGGGTATCTACCTTCGGCTACTTTATAACAGTTTGTATATTTTTTTAGATCTGTGCTTTCTTTCTAATTTGTTGCCCTTTTTATGTGTAAATGTTGGTAAGAGCAGTGTTCAACAACTTATTCAATTAAATTTTTTCCTTTCATTTACCCTCTAAAAGAGTCAGTTTCCAGCTAAAATCGCACAACTGATGTATGTGTCGCTTTCAAGTTCAATGACCAGTGCCGGAAGTAGCTTAACTACACACACACACACACACACACACACACACACACAGACAGACGCGCACACACAATAAAAGGTAGAAGAATTCAGCTAACCGCACCACCTTTAACCACCTGTGCAACACTTGACACAAAGCTTAATTACTGAGCCGCCAGAGCTTTGATTGAAGCTGTGAAAATTGTGTTGAGTGCACTTGAGGTAATTTTATTTAATTGTGCATGGTGTAACACGCATACACCCACACAAACACACATACAAGCATACAATCAAAATTTCTGTGCAAACTTTTAGGCAAAGCTAACACGTAGCAAATATTTGCTTGTTTGGTGTTAAGAAAAATTAGCTTTGTTTGCAATAAACAAAATATATTTATACTTTGGGTGTGTATACTTAACGCATGGCAAATATTTGCTTAAAATGGCAGCAAATATTTGCTTGGTCGTGGCTTAAACAACTCTTTTCCTACAAATAAAATAATTTTTATTTTTAGTAGTTAAAATAAGCACAGAGCAAATATTTGCTTACAACTTCGACAAATATTTGCTTGTTTGCTGCTAAGAAATTTTTATTTTGTCTTTTTTTGGGAAAATCTTACAATAGTTCTTAATAGAAAATATTTGCTGGTTTGCTGCCAAAAAAAAACTATTTATTGGAAGAAAACACTTCATTACTATATTTACATTAAAATTTACCAATTATTCAACTTTTTTAATAACTGAGTTGCTTTGCTTCATGTGCTCTGACTAGCTGAACGATAACTGTTCACAGCATTTCAGTTGAATAACAATATTCAAAGATTTCACAACAACTTCTAAACAATCTCAATTTTCAATTCTTACGCTTTTAAATCGATATAAATACTAACAATAAGTCAAAAATGGCACCTTACTTAAAAGCCGTTCAGAAGATAAGACGCCTGGGAGGGTCTCTGAAGCATCAGACCAATAGATTGACGCTGAAAATGAGACACACTTTCAAGTTTATGGGGCGTTTTGTGTTGGCCAAACTCAAGTTTTCCCATTACAGACAATTGGGAGAGGCAATTGTTGAGAATGTTCAAATCAAGGAATATCCAATTGTAATCTCAAATCCAATTGTAATCCCAAATCCAATTGTAGCTCAAGAGGAATCCGCTGAAATGGAAGCTGATCCTCCGCAGCCAATCGCTGATATGATTTCCGGTGATATAACTGATCATGAGAATATAATTGATGACAATCTCAATGAAACTTCGACTGAAGAAAACGTTCCAATGGAAGTTGTGGAAATTCGTAAGTTCAACAATTTAAAAAAGTTAAAATTAAACAATTTTATAATAATTTTATTGTTTTACAGCCCCCATGGACAATATGGTCACTCCAATGGAAAACGACCAAGAAAAATAATAACTTGTTCAAAAATTTATTAATGATTTCTGTTGGACTATGTTAACTACATGTTAACTATTAACTATATGTTAACTGTTGAATTGGGCTCAATGTTAAAACTGTCGTTGATTATATACATAGTTTCCTAATAAATCGCTTGTACCCTTAAATACTAAAACGTTATTAACAGTAAAGGTGCCCAATTGGTAAATATATATGATCAGTATTATTATATAGTTCTAAAGCTAAAGCTATGACCTTCTGAACAAAAAACCATAAAATTTAGCCGATCAGATGAGGCTGCTTTTGCCACGCTCGTCCTTTTATATAAATAGATTAGTATGGGATATGTACATGGTATAATCCTATGCGATATAAGATCTTGGAACACCATATTCATTAACTGTATCATATACAGTACTGTATACTGTCAGCTTGCTCGATTGTAGTTTTTCTGGTATCTTGCTAAAATATATAAAATATACAGGACCCAATCTAAAATCAATTTATGATAAAATATAAAAACAATAATGCCCAAAATAGTATGGAAAAGTGAGAAAAGCTTAACGATAAATAAATAAGAGGAGAATACGAGAATAAGATGCGAAAAATCACAGTAATTGAAATTCCGTGACTTCAGTAACCAGAATCTACCGAGGGTTAAATAAATGCTTAAATGAACTACTCATACAGGGTTGAAATACTCTTGTTTTACCACAAAATTGCACTGTATAATAGAAACAAAATATTCTATAGAACTAAGGCTCACAATTAACATCTGAAAGTTTTTGTCTTATAATGATACCGCTGGCATAAGCCCGAAATTTGTCACACTATACCGCTTATTAGACTATAGTATCTACAGATTTCTATTAAAAAGCTGTACACTTTTTAAATCCACTAAAATTTTATTACGTCTCAAAATATACACTCTTGAAAATTTTGAACTTGCTTGCAGAAATATCCATTCCAAACCAGAATTTTGTAGTTATAACGAAATAATCCAAAAAATCTTGCAGCAATAACTCCTTGACCACAAGTCTAGCGCAGAGTTCTAAGTGTAGAGAGGAAGAATTACAATCTGTCTATATATAAGATAAGTATTTACCGTTATTAACTTACTTATAGTTGTGTGTTCTTGATCTTGACCTGTGTTAGTTTATATCTGAGCCAGAATTGGTAATGTTTTAAGTCTTCGTTTTGTTTCGCTCGTGTGGACCAGCACTGGTGATTTTATAATGTTTTGTCAAACAGATCTCTGGAATGGAATGAACTCTTTAATGTGTTACCTCTTTGGAGTGTTAACTTACATCGGAGTCAAAGATAGAGTTCTACATAAATCGTCCCAAAAGTATTTAATTTAACACTTAACAGATAAAATAACACGTTTTAGCACTTTTAACTTAAAACTATTTTTTTTATAAAATATATGCTCATTTATATCTTTTATTACCGGAGTTCAATGTGTAACAACTAAAACTAAACTGAATAATTCTCGTACTTCTGTTGGGAGCTCGACAAAAATGCTGTACAGTAAAATCAAAGAATACTTTGATACAAAAAATTAGCTTTAAGTAGCTCTAATCCAGCTATAAATGGACAAATTGCAATTTATTTATATAAATGTAGATAACAAATAATTACTTAAGCTTTTAGTAGTATTTTAAACAATTATGGTTTAGCAATGGACCATTAATAATTTAGGTTAAATTTGGAAATTGTTTTACAATAAATTTACCTAGTTTTTTATTGATTTTTCGCAAGTAAGAAAAAAAAAAACAGTTTTAATCGTGTTAAAAATGGCGTTAATTTCAGCAGTAAATTATCAATTGATGGCTGGTTAAAATAGATACGAATCTGACAGATTGTCTCTCTTTATCAAAGTGCACTCAACCAGTATTTTAAAATATATATTTTCTGTCAGCTGCAATTGCTGCTTATAGGTTGATTAAATACCCTATAAAAATAGTTAGCAATGAAGTAGGGTATGTTTTGTACTGCAATACAATTTTATTTGTTTATTAAATGAAACTTAAAGTTATTTTTTGTAATTAATGATTATTTTCTACTACTCTGCTGTAACCTTTTATTTAACATTTTCTTTGTGTAGGGTATATTTGCGTCTATCATTTACGAACTACACTTAATGGGTTTTTAATTTGATCAGACTTTTCTATTTACTTATTTTGTTGAATTATTTTCCACATTTTTTTTTTTGGCTTTGCATAAATCATAAACGCAATTGCTTTTAATGCATAATTTATGACAATCTCATGTGATTATTTCTCCCTTATTTTCTATATTTATAATTTATTTCATACTTTTTTTTTTGTTCTTCTATCCCCTACTCATGTTTTCTTTTCAATATTTTGCCGTTAGAACTGTGCAAATTTATGATTTCCCGTGCATTTTCCGATTCCGTTTGCAATTAGAGGGGAAAAAATAATAAAATTTTTACGAATTAACGCAAAAGTTATTAGGATATAGGTATAGCTGCGTTGCGTGACAGAAGCTGATTGTTTTGGCTTCAAATATATCCAATTAAACAAAATTATGTTGCGTGACAAAAGCTGATTGCGATATGTTAATATGAAACTAAACCACATAATTCAGCTTAAGTATGTTTCGCGTGCGATGAGAAAAGCAATGCCGATTAGCGTGACAGAAGCTGATTACTATGTGGCCAACTAATTAAATCCATACTAAAATTGTAATCATCGAACTAATGCGTATATTTAAACACGTATTTACTAAATTAAACACAAATTTTTCAAGTGAATTTTCAACATACTCAACAATTAAACTAAAAACTATATACAAAAACACAGTACGGAACAATTACCATGTCCCCATGGCCCCTCCCACTTCAAGCCCCGCAGCATATTTATTAATAATGTATGCCACTGCATTTGCATAACGCCCTACTGGCCAAAAAGAAAGGCGTGGCAGCCACGACGCGGTCAACGATTTTTACACATGGCAAACACAAACGGTTTCAGATTTTAGACAATGTTCCACAACTGCCACAAAGCGAAACACATGCCATACACACCAAAATACACACACATACCCACACATACACCCAGCACAACAGCAACAAAAAACTGCAGACATAGAAGTAAACAAAGCAATGCACTGTAACAAAAATCAAATTTAAAAAAAACATGTACATAAAAATAGCGAGTTTCCATTTAAGTAATCGATTTGAAAACGGTATTTTGTAGTGCGGTGTTAACGAGAAATGTTAACACGTACAATGAGAACCGTTTGTGTGAGTTTGACATGTGAATGTCGTAATTAAATCGTGACTTTTTATGGCTTTTTAAGTGTGTTGCCAAGAAATATTTAATTTAAATTTTTACACAAGTTTTGTTCATTTTAACTGTAACTAAAAAGGTATGGAAATTGGTTGGAAATGTGATTTTTTGATTGTAGGCGCTTTATTTGTGCTTTAATTGCATATTTCGCGCTTCAATGCAAATAGCCATGGTGAGATTTATGGCCAAATGCAAATTCTATGTTGTAGTTTGCCGCTCAGCCAAAAAGTATGCAATGCATTTCATTTAGATAACCGCAAATATTTACCACAAATGCATTCGCATCACATTTGTAACGTGACAAAATTCCATCCTCTCCGTCTCCCTCTTTCTTCATCTCACTCACTCCCTCTCTCCTTAAAGCTCAGCTGGCAACAACTGTAAATTATATATACAGTTGTGTTGGTGTGCATGTGTTGCACCTGCACGCATGCATGTGTACGTGTGTGTTTACGCAATATTTGTTGCATACTTTTCAGCATAATTTATGCAATTCTATCGGATTTGCGCACGTGAAGAACAGTTCTGTCCGAATTTTATAGCAAATTTATAAACAAAGTAATTTAAATAAATTTAAAAATTATGTCGATTTTTTAAACAATTTTTGTCAAAAAAAATATTAAATTTTTTTAATTAAAATTTTTGCACTTCACTTTATTGAAAACTTAAATTTATTTTGTTTAAAGCTAAAATGCCAGCACTGTCGTGAAATTTGCATCAACTTTACTGTTAACAATTGTACAGTTTGTTGTTGTTTTTAGCTCCAGCATCGGAATCGTAAATATTTTCCATTTCCATTTCTACAATGATTTGCAAAATCTCGTTTTATTAGATTTCTTCAATCAATTACATGCATGGCATCCAATTAGATACTGACTAACCGTAACGCTGAAATGCATAATTACAACAATGATAAACTCGCTTTTGGAAAAAAACCAAAAATCAAACACATTTTGCTTTTTCAGTCAGAAAATGATGTAAACGGAAATGCATGTAATATTTAGATTTATTTCTCTCTATTTTCTGAGTTTTGATGCGATTTACCAATTAAAAGTTTCTAGATTTAACAATCAAAACTTGTCTAAATAATTAAAATAAACATCAGTTTACACATTGAATACAGTTATCGGCAGTTATTTTAATTACTTAGATTAACATTTACATTACGAGAGTCAGAAACATGTGCGAGACTACAAATAATACATAATTATCGATAAGGATGGTCAAATCCATAGATATATGTAATCAGGGATACTTAATCGTAACACTTATCGATACTTATCGAAAAATAAGAAATATATTTATATTTGTGCAAAGTGGAAAGGCTAAGAAGTCGACTTACCGATTATTAACTTAACAGATTAGTCGATTAATCGACCACATCGACCGATTAATTAATCGATTGTATTGATTAACCAATTAATTTACAGTATTTACTTTTCGATTAATGTATATTATCGAATAATTATTTAATCGACATTATCGACTTATAAATTAATCGATATAATCCAACAAAAACAAATTTCTTCAAATTCTTTTAGGTATTTCATATATTTTGTAACTATCTGCGACATTTACAGTGATGTCAACGTATTATTCTATCACTTTGGGGCACCAGATTGTCCATGATTTCGGCAAAGCGCTTGGAGCGCAATGAGAAAACATCCGATTGTCGCTTTAGAATGCCATAATCGACGCCATCTTGTAAATTGACACGCACCTGTCGTTGAAATTCCGGATCGCTACGATGATATTGCACTGACAATGCCGATATAATTTCCGTATCTCTCATCGGACGCTGCGATTTCTGTAGCAACTGCAGTATGGAAAATAGCGCGTTACGCACAGGATACCGTTGCAGTGGCACACGGCGCAGACTGTAGCCAACTTGCATGATGTGACCTTAATGAGGTTGTCGATTCTGGCATCGGCATTGGACAGGCGCCCCCAAAAATGTTGTGCAAATTTTAGATTATTTTTTTTTTTGTATTTTTTTTTTTATTTGGTTGCCTTGAAGAGAAAACGAAATGAAAACAGTTTTTGCTGCTTACATAGATTTCAGACAGTTGGCGACAGTTGTGGCAAGGCCCGATGCGACTTAGAGGCCCAACTCTCATGGCCAATTAATCAAGGCAACAACAACAACAAAAAAAATGCGATGAAAATGGGGAGAAAAAGGAAAAAAGAAAAGCGGAAGCTGCAGAACAATTTGAACTTGAATAACCTCGAGGTATAAAGACGAAACTGCGCTAACAAAGGCGGCGAGACAACAGAAAAGAGAGAGGGAGAGAGGGAGAAAGAGAGAAAGAGAGAAAGAGAGAAAAGAGAAAAAGGGAGAGGAGAGGAGAGCAAGCGAAGGACAAGCATCAAGTGACATTTGAGCAAAGACAAAAAGTCATTATCACGGCGACAGACTAGGAATAGTAGCTGCAAATAGAATGAGGAGTAAAGAGAGAGGAACGAGAAACAGGAACAGGAATCCTATGCGAGTAAGCAAGAAGAAAGGGTAGAGAGAGAGGGAAGGGTATGGTAGAGCCAGCGCGACAGGCGACTGTAGACTGTAGACTGGCGACACATCATGCATTTCATGCGGAATGTGGAAAAGGGGTAAGTGGAAGGGGGGGAGGGAAAATGCGCGAGGAATGCACGAAGAGGAAAACTGCCGCCATGTGAAGCATGTGTTGCACGTGGCTGGCTTGTCGCCATGTTGTTGCCTTTTCCGGCATTTTGTTTACGATTTTTACTCCTACACAAGATACCAAACACAGTTCCCTCGCCTCTCCTCCCCTCCCCATCCCTCCCTCCACACTCTTTTTGGCACTCTACTCTTCGTATAGCTACCTCCAAGGCAACCACTTGTGCGGATTTCCTTCTGGCGTCAACTATGGCTGTTTTCCCTGAACGATTTTCACTTGTTTTGCCGTTGGCTGCTTTTGTTTTTCCACTCTTTATGTTTTTTAATACTATACACTTGAAAATGGCACTTGGACTATGGTAGGCAATATGTAACGTAGATAAATTTTTAATTCAGTAAATATATTAACTATATATTAGTCTGACTATGCAGTTTTGAAGCTTCATTAAAAGAAGTTTTAGATAAGTTTTTACGATTTGTGTTACTTTATGTTTTGGGTAACATGTTAAGATCAACATTTAAAGTTTGTTTATGTTTTCATACTTAAACCAAATTTTAAAGAATTTTTTAGAAATATTATTGATTTTGAGGACAGTTTATTAGTATATTTTCAAAGCAAGTTAAAAAATTTTATAATAAAACTTCTGCCTTCAAGAAACTATTAAATCATCAGATTGAGATTTAGATTCAGAAAAAAAATTATGTATTAAAATGTGCATTAAAAAATATAATATAAATAAAAATCAATTCAAATCTTTATACTAGATTAACTAAAAATAATTCTTTTTTTTTTTTTTTTTTTTTTTTTTTATTAAAGCTTGTAATGCTTTAAATATTTTTTTTTAACTTTGACTATTTTATTTAAATTTTGGAAGACTAACAAATCTTCGGCTTGCTGAATTCTACTCAATTTTTTTTTTTCTGCAACTTGAATGAGAGACTCTTCAGCACTTTTCTTCTATTCCCTCTTCGTCGTTTTTCGTTTTTTAACTTTGACTATTTTATTTAAATTTTGGAAGACTAACAAATCTTCGGCTTGCTGAATTCTACTCAATTTTTTTTTTCTGCAACTTGAATGAGAGACTCTTCAGCACTTTTCTTCTATTCCCTCTTCGTCATTTACTACTATTCTTCCCATCCGCTAAAAAAAAAGCCGCCAAGTGCAATTGTCATAAAGTGTCATTGGCTGACGTCGCTGTTGCTGTCGCTGCTGTCCTTTGTGTGTAGTTGGTGCGGTGAATCAACTTAAATGAGTATCCGCTTTATAACTAGACAACTAAGCATGGCAAAGGACCATGGAGGACGAAGAGAAGCAGCTACTTTTCTGTTGTAGTCGAGAGGAAAAGCAATTGGCTTTGTGTTTTCTTTTTTTCTTGTTTTTTCTACATCCACTCAGTCATTGAAGTCGGATCGGGATAACCCTACGGTGCTCCGATTCCGAGTACTATATACATCTCTCTGTGTATCTCCGTCACTGTCTGGCTCTGTGTGTGGACTTTGGCTAGCCTCGAGCCAATTCATTTGGGGTCGACATAAGTTCTATATAACTTCAGTGCTTGGCAAGTCCTTTGGAGCGAGTTGGTATACTCAAAAGAGGGAGATAGATTGTAATAAGCATTGTTGTGACATATGACACAGAAAGCAATAACTGAAACCACTTTAAGTTGCATTCAAATAGTTTTTTCTTTGGCCTACTAGTTTAATTAAAACGAGAAAGGGAAATAGATTAGAGAAACTAAGAACAAATGAAAGGGTTTTTGTCAAAGCAGCAGAAGCAGCAAAAGAGAGAAAGAGAGAGTGAGCGAGAGAAAGAAAAAATGTAGAAAAGCAGAGATGAGTTATTTGATTAGAGTTAAATGTGAGTAGTTGACATAAATATGAAAGGAAAACTTTTTAAAATAATATCAAAATTTTAAAAAAAAATACTAAATATTCAAATACCAAACACAGACCAAGTGTAAAACAATGAATTTTTAACATAAAAAAGATAGGAAAAGTGAAATAAAGAGAGAGAAATAACAAATGAAGAAAGAGAAACAATTTAGCACTCTAGTGCTTTTGCACACGACTGTACCTAAAACCGATTGAGAAATATGTCGATTTTTGGGTTAAAAAATGAAGCTAAATTGAAAGAAAATCAATTAAGATCGCTGTATTCGAGATGCTCAACACATAGACGCCCAATTTTCCTAAACTCCCATGAACGAAAGTCGTAAAATCTTCACAATAACTGTCAAAACTACTGGTATTAACCTGATCAAGCAGGAATTTGCAGTTTATACCTCTCAGATGCAGAACAGGAACAACTTACACGACAACATAATCTGTTACTTCTTTAAGAGTACTAGGCTAATCACTTTGCTTTCTATTTTATTTTTTCTAGGCCTGTGGAAGCTGAGGGACCAGGTTGGGGTCGGGTGTAGGGAGTATAGTGTTAAGGGTTGTAAAGGTGATTGGGTATTTTTGGCAGTTATGCGTCTACGCAGCGTTTAGCGCCTTTAAGCGGCTTAAAAGCAGCACACGAGCCAAAACAAATTATGCTGCATAGCCGCAGGCGTTATGGCAGGTAGCCAACGTATAGTGCAGAGGCTGGGGAAAAGGGGAAACGGGTATAGTACAGCGAAGGGGTCCAAGAAAGCTGGATGGGTCAACGGCTGGCAGCTGGCCAAGGCAAAATAAATAAATAAAGCAGCTGCCAACAGATTGAAAGTGACAGCGACACCAGCGAAATGTGTGAAGTGTGCTCTGAAAGGGCACAAGAGATGAGAGGGAACGAGATGGAGACAGGGAGAGAGTGAGAGAGAGTGAGAGAGATGCATTGCATACCTGCAGT
Source organism: Drosophila cardini (assembly GCA_018903735.1). NCBI lineage: Eukaryota > Metazoa > Arthropoda > Insecta > Diptera > Drosophilidae > Drosophila > Drosophila cardini. The sequence continues at coordinate 3,314,452 of JAEIGM010000010.1, forward strand.
TATCGATAGCAGCAACGAAAGCAAATCTGTTTTTGGCAACAGCGTGAATTCAATTTTGGCTCGAAAGACACGAAAGCAACGTAAACAATTACGTCATAGATGCAGTAAGAACAACAACAACAACAGCAACAGCACAAACAGGGCACACAGTACACTGTTCAAAAGTATTAGATACTTTTGTATCTTTTACTAAAACAAAAAATTTAATTTTTTACTTTTTTAAGCAACAATTTTTAGTTAATGCCATTTTATTCTGGCAAGAGTTAGAGTTTAAGATCTAAGAACAACAAAATTTAGCTTTCCAAAACCTTAATTGAAGCACAACTTTTTTTAACAGTGCAGCACGGGAACGGCAACGGAAAGGGAAATGACAAATGTTTTGGTGCCAACAACAAAATGGCAGCCGACGCGACAGAAAGGGCTTTAAGGCAGCAACCGAAAGCTGCGTCAAAGCATAGAGGGGCGGGCGACATGAGGGGTAGGGGCGTGGTGCTGGTAAGGGGATAAGCTGATCCCTGGAGCTAAAGCTGCCAGACTCGCAGCCCGTCACTTTTGACTTCTCGGACAACGCAAACGGCGACATTGAGCAATTGCCAAGCATAAATATTCCACACACACATATAGAGAGGGAGTGTGTGTGTGTGTGTGTGTACATGTGTGTGTGTAGGACAACCACCTGTGGGGATGGGTATAAACATAAACAAAAGTTGGCACAAATCAAAACAAGCCATTGGCAACATGTTGCCAACAGACATGCGCTCTGCATCCCTTGGCAACAATGTTGCCGCACTGAGCGAAATGTTGAGATACATTTCGAATTTGAGAGCAGCAATTCAGGTGGAAAATCAGTCGGTTGCACCTGCGCAAAAGCTCATAAATTAGAAATGTACTACGAAGTTATTTAATACTTCTAAAACTGTTCATAGATTATTTGGAATTTTTTGAAGGACTTTGGTTAATTTGATAAGGAATACTAAAAAATCTGTTGTAATGTCTATAAATTCTATAAACAATATTGATTAGGGCATTGATATCATAATTATTTAACTCAATTCCATCTAAAATTATAGCATAATATATATTTAATGATAAATATTTATTTAAAAAAAAATATTTATTAATCAAAATTTTTTTCTATTCAATATTACAAAATAATAGTACTTGTATTTATTTATTAAAATTTAACTGAAATATATTCGAGCAAGCCGACTGTAAAAGACCCTGTACTCGTTCTAGTGCGCGTTTTTTCATACAAATCACCAATCTTCGACCGATTAGTCCTATGGAAGCTATAGGCTATAGTTGTCCGACCCAAATCAAACTTGGTCAGGATAGTTATAATTGTAGCATACACATAATGTGTGAATTTCGTCTCTCTAGCTTTATTCGTTTTAAAGTTATGGTGATGTGAAAATAGTTTTTAACAAATTGCGGGGGTTAAAGGGGCGTGGCATCAATTTGAAATAAACTTGAGCTGCCTGACATATAGACGTATAGAAAAAGAGGTATTTATATGTAGGTGCACTGTATTATTTATTATTTAAACTATTTAATAGAAATTCTTTGAAATGATTCAAGAGTTAATGGTTTTGTGGTGAAAAAAAAAATGTTGCAAAATTCATTAAGGACCTAAGTTGATTTTAATTTTCATAGACTATATGGTGAAGTGTTGGAAAAGCCATTGAGCATTATAACGGTAATTTTAAATACTTAACTGCATAAGTATAAACGAATAAATTTATGAATCTGCTACGATTTAATCCTACATAAATGAATAAGAGCAAAATTACACCGAGCGCTGTTAATACCCTGTAAATGTTAGTTGTACAACAAGTATGCAAATCGGTGTTAAATTTAACAGATATAAAAACTTAACTTTTATAAAAATATTTATTATATATTAAAGAAGTATACCTATTAATTTTTAACCTTATTTAAGACATTTACATATTTAAGATAAAATTTTTATATTTTTGCAATTTTTTTTAAATTTAAAAACATTTTTTTAAGGCAATTTTTAAGAGTTTTTAAAAGCTTTGGATTCATAGCAAACTTGTGTTGACTTTGCGCTGACTCTCAAGCCGTTTAACTTTAGCACTGGGTACTTGCAAGTCGAGTATACCCTGCTATTTGCAAGAACAAGTTGTTTATTACCTACGCTGGTTGAATACCAATTGCAATTATAATGTTGTGTAACATTTGAAAGAATGTAGTTTGGAATTTATTTATTTATAAGCTCAGAGTGTGTGTGTGTGTGTGTGTGTGTGTGTGTGTGTATGAGTGTTCTGGTGTTTTTTTGTGTGTGCGTTAAATGCTGATGAAATTACACTATAAAAATGTTGTTTAATTAGCATATGGCAGCAATTAATTAATTTGCAAAGTGAATGCCAGAGTGCGTGTGAAGTGAAGGAGGAAAACAATGATTGCAAAGGGGAAATTGCATTTTATAGTATATACAACGATATATATATAGAGATATATATATAGGTATACATATGCAATTTTCATATTAAATCAAAGATTATTGTTTAATTAAATGCAGACAGCTAGAGAAAGGGTGACACTGACAGAGAGAGAGAGCGGGAGAGAAAGAGAGAGAAAGTAAGAAAAAACAAACAAAATTTTTATTGAAATTAAATAAAAGTTCACACAACATTTAATTTCGTGAAATCGTACATAAATCCTGATTGCACTCATAAGTTATTTGATCTGTGTTTAACCCCCATTCACCCTACCTCCCCCTGCCACGCCCCTACACCCACTGAAGACACACAAAAACAACTTATTGTGCGATTAAAATTAAGCGCGAAAATTGCCTCAAATGCAGCAATAATAAAAATAATAATAATATTAATACGATTGAGTAAAAACAACAATTTGTAAATAAATAAAATTTAATGCATTTTCATATTTTCATTCGTTCAATGTAAATCTGTCAATCTGTCTGACCAGAAATTCAGCCACAAACTTTCAACAATTGTTGATTTCAAATAAAAAATTTAAATAAATATGTGTGATCAAAAAAACGGTCGATTTTATTACCTATGAACATCTAGGAAATACCCTGGAAACAAAAGGATTTAACATTTACTCAACTTATTAAGAGAATCAGTAGAAAAGCTAAGAATAGAGCGCAAGCGACTGTAAAATACTCTGCAGCCTAGTGAGTTTGATAAAGATAGCTTGGTAAATATAGAAAATTCTCATACAAATTCATATTTAGAGCATTATTCAGACCGATTATCCCTATGGCAGCTATACGATACAGTCGTCCGATTTGGATGACACTTGGTCAGTATTTTTATATTATTAGATTACGTATTCTGTGTGAGTTTCATTTGGATTGTTTGGTCAACGCTAAAGTTTTTTATACTATTTCTATTTAGATCATATTCTCGACCGATTCTGACGAAAAAATCCCATAGATATTGTTGTCCGATTTAGATCAAACTTGGTGAGTATATGAATTCCCTAGACTTTTACTCCCTGTGTAAATTTAGTTTAGTTAGCATTACTAGCTAACAAGTTATCTACACTAAAACATGCTATTTACACCTGTTTTTAAATTTGCATGAACATATAACGCCCTAAAAAGGGGCACGTCAAAAAACAAAAACAAACCTGTACTGCTTGGGCATTTTATCTTTCATTTGCGACCTCTCGGACCTTTCTAGCTCTTATAGTCTCTGAGATCCTTTTGTTTATACAGACGGACAGAAGGACATGGCTATATCGACTCGGCTTGTGATGCTGTTATTCCCTGTTACATACATTCTAACGATTACAATATGCCCTTTTACTCTTTAAGTAAAGGGTATTATAAAGTGAAACAGTTTACAACTCCGAGTAAAATTCGTGCTTGAAAAACTGCATATAGCAGTTATAGTTACTGATGCTATAAACAAAATGTAGCTCAGAAACTAAATTTAAATATTGATATAAAAATAGTTTTAACTTGTAGTAGCTAACTTCGATTCAATAGAACTTTGGTGCTCTGTTTTGTAAAGCTTAGCTGCCCATAAGCAAATTAAATTTATTTTGTTTAAAAAAAAATTTTTTTTTTCAATAACTGTTGAACCAATATACCCAACTGTATATTAAATTGTGCGGCATTTAAAACTGAAATTAATGTGCGAGAAATTGTGCACACATAAATTTATATGTATTCGCATTAATGTTGATTGCTTACAGAATGCGACAGGAATAATGACGAAAGGGGCGGGGAAAGGAGAAGAGAACGAAACGGTTGACAAAAGGAGAGGGGAGGGGAGGGGCAGCGCTGGAACGCACTTGCGGCGGTGACAGCCACAACTGTTGACAACATAATCGACTTGTACTCAAAATGTTGCAATGTGTTAATTGTATGCCATTCTTTAAATATACTTATATATGTGTAACTGTATAGTTTATGTAAGTGTAATATCGTTATCATTATCGTTAGCAAGCTTAAATATATATAGATGTGTATTTGAGTGTTAATAATTGAAAACTGTCGTATAAAGCAGAAGAATTTTGGAAATTTTTCAAACTTTATAAAAATTTATATACTTTCGATAGCACATGAAGGAAGCTATTAGTAACGCATAAAATGTTCGACTAGCAGATACCCTAGACAAGTCACACAGCCCCAAATTTACAGTACCGCTTAGTGTAAACAATATTGGCATAGCAAATTAAGCGGAGTAAAGGCAGAAGTGCTTGACCACAGTGGCGTCTATAAAAGTGTGCATACTTTGGTAAACAAAACCATCGTGCATCTCTAAGCACTTGTGTCTGTAATCACAGCAGTGTACAGTCACTGTACATAGTGTTGTAGACGCAAGTTTTGTGGGGTCCCTACAGTGGTGTCTGCAAAAGTGCGCACACTGCGAGCTTTTTAAAGCCTTGTGCCTGTATTTACAGCAGTCACTGTACATATTAATGCACACCCAAGGGTTAAGGGATCCCGACAGTGGTGTCTGTAAAAGTGTATATGTATGTGTGTTTTTACAGAAGGCTTGAAAACTTAGAGATGGTGGTGTCCGAATGAGTGTGTATCGTATGGAAATGTATTAAACAACCTAGATCACCAAAGATATCTCCAAGTCCAAGTCTAAAGCCTGTAATACTGCAGTATTCAAATCGCTTTAAATAATTGCCACAAAACTGAAGTGATTAATCTACTGAATAGATAAACCTAATAAACTTTACTATTAAGCAAAATTTCTCAATGTTAATGTAGCGACAGTTGGAGTATAAATAACTGTATGTGTCTGTGTGTGTGTGTGTGTGTGTGTGTGTGTGTGTGTGTGTGTGATGGTGTGAGTGTGATTTAATGACAGATAATCATTCATTCATTATTCAGCATTCTTTGTGGCAAACAAATCAAAATTCGTTACACACAAATTAGACAAATTGATGCCTCAATTGCGTGTGCGACGTCGAAGCTGTCGCCATTTTGTTGCGTGCCATGGATATAAAAGCACTGCTGACAGACCATTACATACCCTGTCCATGTATTTTTTTGTTGTTGTTGTTGTTGTTTTTCTTTTTGATGGTGGTGTCAATAAATTTCATTGACATTGCCATCAATCTCAATTTGTAGCCACTTTGTTGCCATCAAATGTAATCAGCTTTAGTTTCAGTTGCAGTTTGATTATCAAATGTGCTAGTTCCGGAACTAGTTCCAGTTTTCAGCTCACGTGCCAGTCTGAAATTTAAAGCTCTTGTGTTGACACATTTAGGCCGCAATTTATTTGCTGTAATGTAAATCAATAAATTTATTTATGTTGCATCAAACATTCAGAAGTGTTCTCACTGCTGTTGCAAGTAGCTGCCACTACCCCCGCTACCCTTTCTCTGTCCCCATAAAGCCTTCACTACGTGCTCCCCTTTTGTTGAAACTGCCTTTGCCTTGACTTGGTCCTGGGGGCGTTTCAAGTTTGCGTTTTGGTTTTCCCACTTTTCTGTTGCTTTGAATACTTTTTATTTCAATTTCCTGCCACAGAGCAGCAGCAGTACTGGCTGTGGCAGCAACAAAAGACAAATTTATGCCACATTAACAGCTAAAAGCTTTCAAAATGCGTTTCGATGCGCCAACAGGCGGCATCAGCTTCAGTTCCAGTTTCAGTTCCAGTTCGAGCTTCATCTTCATCTTCCCCAGCTCCTTTAGCTTAAGCATTGGCGACCCTCGGGCGTGTACCAAGTCTTACCCACCCTCTTGCCATTACATTTCTTGGGAGTGTGACCAAAAATTTTGGGGCACCATTTTTACACTGTGCCAAATCGTGGAGTAGTTTAAGTTAACTATTTTTGATGTTAGTTTGAAAATATATATAAACATATATAACTTTAATAGGCTTCACTTTAATTTCACTTTCTCCTAAGACACCAAAATACCAAAACTATAGCATACTTTTTAGGGCAACACAGCCTTTTGCTTGAATTGAATTATCTCAGTGTACTTGGTAGTACGCTGTCACTTTCCCTTGGGCTGTTTCACTGTTCCACGAAGAAGTGTGTGGAAGAAACGATGGGCGTAGCGGGGTATACTTAGGCTACCCCAACCCCCAGCAGTACTCCCCTAAAAACGCGCTTAAAAACAAAAGCGAGCGAGCATTAAATTTAACGCGACAAACTTGTCCCATTTTGTTGTCTGTTGTCTCGTGTTGTTGTTGTTGTTCTTGCTGTTGTTGCATGTTATTGTGCTTGTTATTGTTGTTGTTGTTGCTTCTGTTGTTGTCTTGCGACAAATTTCAGTTAGCTCATCCATCCGATGCGTCGTCATCGTTGGCAACGCCCGCCGGCTGTCAGGCAGCTGGTAACGTCAAAAGTGCAACTCAAAACTTCAAAACGAGTCACGTTGCCTGTCTCCTCTTCATACCACTGTCAAACCCCCCTTGCCACTCCCCACTCTTCTACTCCCCCCGTTTTTGGCCATCTTTTAGCCCATTGCTGTTAGCTGCATGCGCTAAAATTAAGATTTATGAAGGCTGTAAAAAACAACAGCGACAGCAGCAGAGCGGGAAGTAGAGTTAGTGGGGATATTAAGTGAAAGAGAGTGCAGAGAGGTTGGGAAGGGGGATAGGGGGGTGTTAGCAGAGCTAGAGGGGCTAGCAACAGCGCAATGAATGCGCCAAAAAATTTAACGCCCAAATGATTACAAATGAGTTGAACAGCGCACAATGTTGTTGTCCCGCTAGCAGCACCGCTTCCCCTACCCCTAATTCTTTCCTTCCCCATCCTGCTTCCCCTCTCCCAGCCTCACACAGTCTGTTCCCCTGATGGACAGCCGCTGCGTCCTGAAATTGTGTCATTGCAAATCAAATCAACGGACGTGACGTCATCGCAGCAATTTGCATTGTATTGCCAAAAGTTTTTGGCCAAAGCAAGCAACGAAAGGAAGTAAAGTAAAATAAAAGAAAAGAGGGTCGCAAAAAGAGTGGGAGAAGTAAGCACTAAAATGGCAAAGGCAAATAGAATGAAATGGCAAGCAAAAGCAAGTTGAATCAACTATTATTTTCCTTCCTATTTCATTTTTTAATGTCGCATAAATATAAAGCATAAATCAGAGCATGGAACAAATTAGAGAAGTTAAGCAACTGACGCAGGGAGAGAGAGGGAGAGGGAGGGAGAGTGAAGAGTAACAAGAATTAGCTGCATTAACAGTGATGATTTCCACCGTGAGTAGCTCAGTGAATTTAATTTACAACAGCAAAACTATATTTAATACTTGAAAACTGTAATAATCAGTATAAATAATTGATGGAGTCATTAATAGAAGAGTTTTTTAACAATGTCAATTATATAAATAAAAAAAAAAAATCACAAATCAATTAAAAATATGTTGTAAAAAGCACTGTCATGGCCGATAAAAAACGAAGTTTATATAACATGTGTGTATATATATTAAAATATATGAAATTATTCTTTTATGGCTGAAAAAATACAAGAAAATTGACTTAAAATTTAAACATGTATAGAATACAAATTATAATGCTTAACATTCAGCTTAAAAATCAACTCAAAATATTTACTTCATGTTCAAATTTAAATAAATTTAATAAATTTCATTTTAATTGTGTACTTAAGAATTCCTTCCTCGGCTTACAAATTAGTGACATAACTTGGAAGTAAAATCAAAAATTAAATAAAGTTCTCTACATAATTTACTACTAATTTTAAAGGTTTTAAATTATACTATTTAGTCACACAATTAGCCAACTGTACATATAGAGAAAATATTGAAATTGACAACCAAAACGATCTAATCAAAATGATTTTATATTAAATTTTATAGCTTTTTTAATAGAAATCGAAAACAAAGAACAAACAGCGAATGTAATTAAAGTTTATGTCTCTCAAAATAATACAGTTTAAAATAATCACAGCATTTAACTACCGTTATCATATTGGACGCATAATTAACTTGCTAAAAACTAAAATTCGAGGCTTGAATTAAATTTGAAATTTATTTTTATTTTACATAAACAAGGATTCTAATATTATAGGGAGTTTTTATAATTCATTTTCCTCTTATTCCCCAGAGATTTTTTTTGTTTTGTTTTTTTTTTTTTATGTGCTACGCAATTAATTAAGTTCGCTTGTAAACTGAGTGCGAACATTTCATCCCAGATTAAAACTGCATTTATAATGTGTTCATAAAAAGCATAAAAACTAATGAGAATTGTCTGGTCGAAGGTAATGTACTATGAGATATCCTGTAATTAATTGAACATTATTAAGTTTTTTAAAGTATAATTTTTAAATGGAGTAATTTATATTTGAATTTATTGCGGGTAAGCACTGAAAAAAATAGGTAATATATTTATTTTTTAATCACTTAAAAAATACATATATTTCTATAAAAAATTCTAAATTTTTTTTATTTTTTATAGTACAATTTTTTTTATTTTAAATATAATATTTTTGAATACTTCTATCAATTTTTTTGAATTTAAAAATTCTCTGCATACCCTATACTCAATTATCATCTATTGTAAATGCTGAACTAGCAAATACCCCGTACACCCATTGAACTTAAAGCTCGACTGACAAATACCCTCAAAAAAATATCTCTAAGTTTAATACTAATCTGTGTACCAAGAGAAAAATTGTTAGGAAAAATTAAGAAAATCAAATTGCAAAAAGGTTTTCTAGAAAAAAAAAACGTTTGAAACTTTTTATGGAATTAATCAATGCAAATTGGAAAGAAAGCGCAAAGAGCGAGCAAAGGAAAGTGGAAATTAAAAGAGAAAAGTGAGGAGAGAGGTGGGAAAAGGAAAGTGGAAAACTGCAATACATATGAAAGCAACTGGTCAAGTTGGCAGAACATCGACAAAGATAACATAAATGGGCGTGGCATGTACCAAAGTACTAACTTCAAATGCATTTCATGTTTTGTTCTGTATGGTGTGCATGTGTGTTAGTGTGTGTGTAAGTGTGTGTTATCTAAAAGAGAATAGTGGGAAAAAGCGTTTTCCAATGGTAACAAAGAGCTTGAATGCAGTCAGCGCGGGTAAATTTAATTATGGCTCACTACAACGAGTAATAGACAGTGATGGCACAAAATAAAAGGGCATGAGAAGACTGTAGCACATAAAGTGAGTGGGAGGGAGTGAGAGAAGGGGACAGTGCTTGAGAGCGTGTATGAGCGCTACATGGAAAGGGTGAAATGTGAGCTTAAAAGTTTTAGAAAATATGGCATAAACGTTTACCTTTTTGCTCACATTTTTTGCATACTTCAGCTTTATATACCCTGTAAAATATGTTGGAAACGGAAACAAAATGAGCTTATTAAAAAAAGAAAGAATACAAAGAAAGAAGGCAGACAGAGAAAAAAGAACAACGTGAGATAGAAAATTGTATAGAAACAGAGAGTGTGAGAGAGAGAGAGAGAAGTAATAAAAAAATTAATAAATTTTCTAACTAAATATAAGAAACTATTGTCATTCAAACCTATGCCAACCGTTGGTAATAATTTTCTTTTACAATCACTAAAAATTTTCTTTTTTACACGGTAACTTCTAGTCGATTCCAAACTTTAACCTACTGGACCAGACCCATAAACCTACTGCTTTTCCTTTTGATATATTTCACTTTTTTTTCAAGCTGTTTTTTTTGTAGTCGTTGTAGTAGTAGTTGTTGTTTTGTTATTATTTTGCTTGATATCTAATTTTTGCTTTTTGCTTACTTTTACTTTGTTTTCGTCACTCAACTTGACTCACATTCCAAACCCTTTGAGTCCCCCCCCGTTTGTCCACGAACTTGTCTTTTGCTTACTTGAGCGCTTTAAGCTTGCTCCTCTCCAATTTTTCAAGCATCAATTAAACAAGAAAAAAGAAAAAGCTTTTCCAACAGCTTTCAAAACAAACGACAGGCAACAGTAAAGAAAACGAGAGGACTGTGGTGCATCTAAATTACCAAAGCGCAATCTATAGAATGGACAAAAAAGAGGGTTGCCCCCTCTTTGTAAGAGAGAAAGAATAAGTTATATAATACTGTCTCACGCAGCTGTGCTTCATGGACAGTGAATGACAGTAACTAGTTCAAATTAGTGTAGTTTAAACTATCAAAAGTGGAACGAACACACAAAATTGGCTCACTCTGTGATCAACGAGTATTTGAGTACTCAAATTTAAAAGTAACTAATAAGCATTTAACTAAGCAAGTAAATCAGTTTAAAGTAATGAGTTTTACAAGTAATTCTCTAAATAATTAGGTTGAATTTTATGAAACTTATTACGAGAACTCGTTACTCGTTATAATAATCAGCGAGTAGACCTGTTATAAGCCCTTAAACTAGTGATTTAAAGTCATCATACAAACGTTTTTCCTTTTGCTCTACGAAATACTAAATTTCTACTCGCTGGTTATTGTAACGAGTAACGAGTTCTCGTTGTTTCTTTTTTAACCGATGGATAATTCTATAAATTCCAGATTAGAAGCTTAATAACTCTATAAATATCAGCCCGTTTTACAAGAAACAACTGCTAACAATGAGAACTCGCTACTCGTTATAATAAACAGCGAGTAGACGTGTTATAAGCCCTTAAACTAGTGATTTAAATTCGTCATACAAAAGTTTTTCGTTTTGCTCTACGAAATACTGAGTTTCTACTCGGTATCTTTTGTAACGAGTAACCAGTTCTCGTTCATACTTGTTAAACAGATGGAAAAATCTATAATTTTCAGATGAAAAGACTAATAATTCCATAAATATCAGCCCATTTTACAAGAAACAACTGTTTACAAAGAGAACTCGTTACTCGTTACTCGCTACAATAAACAGCGAGTTGAAATTCAGTATGTTGTTAAAATGTTAATCTTTCAATATTGATAACTTAAAATACAATAACAATCAAAAGTTAAATATTAGTAAGGTATTTAAATAGGTAAATAGTATGTATGAAATCAACACACACTCACAAACACACACACACACACCTGGATACCTTTACTTTGTAGTCGGTATTGTGCATTCGACTGTAATGATCGCTGTTGGTGCCATTAAATTGCCATTAGAATGCAACTGAAATGTGGTTACCATTTTGTGGTTATTGTTGGTGGTATAGAAACCCACATTTCATACATTATTACACTGGTGGTGTGGTGTTCGCATACAAATGACATTCCAAATTACCCCTAATGAAGCCGAAATGGGAGAAACTCTGTCAAAAAAGAGAAACACGAAAACCAAACAACAATTTTGAATCCTTATGAATACAATTACCAAAAGGACTATCAAAACACAGTGAAGAGAAGGAGAGAGTGAGTAGGAGAAGTGGGTGGTGGGGCCGTACAGTTGTTGCCAGAGTTACCATCTTCGGTGTTTTCTTTACTTTTCATTTTCATCGTTTTCATACAAAACATTTTAAATATTGTTAATGTTAATGACTTTTGACACAATTTTTGTAATAGCAATCGCTGATGTTACATTGTTTAGACACGACCACTTTAAGTACTCTAGGCAACCCTACCCTTTTAAGTTCTAGCAAAAGCAAACAACTTTTCACATATTTCTCACATGGTTTGTGCAAAATAAATATCAAAATATATAAAACACTTTAAAAATATGCTATAAAGTTACCAAAAAAAAAAAATATATATATAGAAAAATACTACTAAATAAATCTTGGCACAGCAGGATTGCCTGCTACAAGGTTGCCAGCTGCATTTTTCCCACCACCCGTTGGGGAGAACACGATTTGCCAGCTAACTTATTGCATTTTGCAGTTTTAACATGATAATAACCCCGACGGTGACCTGCAGCATATTCTCGCACACACATGGACACCCATACACCCATACACCCATACACCCGCAACCCCACACTTCACACGCCACGCCTCTATTTACGCCTCTGCCATTGCCTTTAATGCAAATGCTTCACAGTTGTTTCTGTTTCTTTATGTTGGAACGGCAAAAAAAATTACAAAATTTTCACATTTTGCATACCCTGTGATTTTAATCCAACTATTGGGTATATCATTTAGTTCGCTGAGCTAGTGGCAGTAAATTTTAAAAGTGTATTTCAAAGGAATCTATGAAGAAATTTAGATTTTGATGCTTTGCTGCTTGGTAAACAGGTTTACATTCTTTATAGGGTATTATAAGTCCAGTTTCTTAATCAGTTTTGAGGTAAAAAATTGTATATGTGGAGAAACTGTGGCAACTTAGGCAACGCGACGCGGTCCTGCGGCATTTTTCATTTGTTACTGCCCGTTTTTTCTCCATTTTTTGTCTAGTTTCCTATTTGATGCGGGAAGGGATTGGAGTAGGAGGAGGTAGGAGGAGGAGAAGGACTGAAGCTGGTTACTGGCTGCAATATGATATACGATATGGGCTAATGCAGCCCTTTTCGCTGCTGGCAACCAAAGCACTTTCACTAAAAATTCTCAACCCTAAACTGAACGCCCCCGCGAACGGTTTTTGGGGGCGTGGAGCAGTCGTAGAAAGTGTGTTGGAGTATGGCAGGGTTATGCGATGGGGGGTGGGGGGCTGTAGGGTAGTCAGTGCTTCAAAGCTTTTTTGGGGCCGCACAAATTAATGTCAATATTGATATTGGCCATAACATTTTGGCCGTTAAGCGCTAACGAGTTGCCAGGTGCCATCAAAACTGGCCCAAAAACTGTACCTATCCCACTCTAAATTTCTGTCTCTCTTTCTCACACTCTTGTGTCTGCTCTTTGGCAACCCTGGCATGGCTCTTAAACGCGTGTTTACTAGTTTTCCGGTATGCGGTTGTTGCGGTTTCCGTTTTGGGAACCATTTGCATTTTCGTGTTTTTCCTCTGTCGATTTGATTTTCAGCACATTTTGGTAAAATATTAATATAAATATAGCAGTGTTGTCAGTTTAGCTTTTTAAAGTCACAACCAGCTTAAGCTAGCGAAGTAATCTGTATTGCAAATTTAGCTATTTTTTTTTAAATATTTAGCTATTTTTGGCATAAAGTCAAAGAGCTCAAACTTTAGCAAGTTTTAAAGTTTATTTTAAGTTTATTTTTCAGCTAATAAATTTTTTTTAAATCGTTCTGACAACTCTGAAATTTATACATGAACAAAAAGTGTATTTTATGAGCATATCTGGTATTCAATTGAATTAAAAGTGTCATTTATTTAATACTGACTACATAAATTATGCAAGGATTTGCGAGGATTTGTGGTCTTAAATCAAGCATAATTCATGCTAAATAACAAAACAATTTACATTATATTTTAATTTAATAAAACGAAACAATTGCTATTATTAGACAAAGCCTGCACGACTAACAGATACGCTATAATTTACATTTTACAAAGCATAATCTTTTGCTTTTTTTAATGCTATTAATAAATAATTTGTAACGATAGCAGACACTACAAAAATAAACAAAAATTAAATTAAATATAAACAATAAAGAGTATTAAGTTAATACTGCATAGCTTAATTATCGGTCACTCACAAAGCCGGAAAAATTTGATTGTGCAATCAATAAAACAAAAATTTACTCAATTAGATTATCAACAAAAAAAAACACTAAATAAAACCAATTGAAAATGAGAATTTAATTTTATTAATTGTTTATTTTATTTAATCTTAAACATTTGTAGCTAACAAAAAAATGTTGAAAAAATTATATAAATAATATTTATCCTCTAGCTTTTGAAAGTAATGTAGTAAAATAGGCCAGGAAAATGGAAATCTTTTATAAACAAGTAAGAAAGGCTGCAGTCGATAGAGCCGACTGTAAAAGACCCCGTACCCATTCAAGTGCGCATTTTACCATTCAAATAAGCAATTTTCGACCGATTTGTCCTATGGAAGCTATAAGCTATAGTTGTCCGATCCGAACCAAACTTGGTGGGAATAGTTATAATCGTATTAAACACCTAATGCGTGAGTTTAGTTGCATTCGATCTAGTGTTAGACTAGATGTCTTCAAACTAATTTTTCACTTATGACCGATTTGTCCTATGGGAGCTATAAAGTACAGTTGTCTGATCCGGACCAAACTTGCTAAAAATAGCTTTAATGGAACCATAAACATTATGTGTGAAATTGGTCACGACATCTTTAGTCATTTCCAAGTTATGTTAATGTGAAAATGTTTTAATACAACTTACTGAGGAGGTAGGGGGCGTGGCGAAAATTGAAATTGAACATGATGTGCCTGATATAAGGCATTCCAAATTTGGTGGCTCTAGCTCTTATAACTATATCGCCTCGGGTGTTAAAGCTGATCAAGAATATATATACTTTATGGCGTCAGAAAAGCATCCTTCTGCCTTTTACGCGTATATCGGGTCTGACAAACCTAATAGACCCCTCTGCTCTATTTGAGTACGGGGTTTAAAAAGACAAAATTTTCTTTTTATGCTTTTTTTTAATAATTTCCAAATACAAGTTTATTAGACACAATGATTGTAACAAAATTCAGTACCTTGTATTGCCCCAGCGCGTTGATCCCACATAATTGGGGCACCATGAAGTATGCCGGCATTGAGTACCAGATATTACCGTTATTATAGATCCAATGGAATGCCTGTTGAGCGGCCTGATACATAACCTGCTGACGATACATTAGATGATACATATCTAAGGGCTGGACACGCCTACTTCTGCCCACAAGTTCAATGTCTGTTGAAAGATTTGGCTCATCATTGTGGTCATCAAGTGAATATAATGGTTCCATCTGACGTTCCTCATGCTGACACTCAGCCCCTTTTCTCTCCACTATTTTCGAGTTAATGCAAACGTTGGCAATCGCTGACAATTCCGATAGATTAATGCGATGATTTTTGGATGCAATTATATTATCCTGACATTCACATAGATAAGCATATATTGTGCTTAAATTTGTATCGCCAGCGAGCAAACGATCTGTAGAACGTTTGCTATAAGATTCAGTCGAATTCCGTGCACCTTGACGACTTGACCGTAGCTCACGCGTGGGATAGGGACTGGAGTTAACGCGACGAACACGACTTTTTAAAGGCATCGCAATTGTTTTATAATTATTTAAATATGTATATTTTATAAGTATATTGTGATTTATATTTTTGTTGTGAATTGTTAAGCGTTCTAGTCGATACTGAGTTGGAATGACTAGAGGAATTTAAAGCCCCGGACAGATCAGAGTTACGGCTTACTGGGATCTAAATTAAATCACTATGTTTAAAGTATTTTTAGACCCCGTACTCTAAAAGAGAGTAGGGGAGTCTATTAAGTTTGTCAGCAAAGAGATGTGCGAAACAGGCAGCAGAAGTACGGGGTCTTTCACAGTCGGCTCGCTTGACTGTAACCTTTCTTACATGCTTTTTTCAAAAGTCGATACAAAGTGAGATATATATTTAGGCTTTTAAGTTCAAAGATAGCTCATAAAAATTCTACCAAATTTAAGACTCTCTGACAATACTTTTAATACTGTTAAACCAAATAATCGTTAAATAAATCTATATTAAATTAATAACATTGACAGATGCTAACTGCAATTGCAGTTGATGTCAAAATGGTGAGTTAGTAAATGTTGTCCTTTGAGTTTGGTTTAATGGGAAGCGAAAATGGCCAGAAGTAAATTTCTACTTGGCAAGCAGGTCTTGGCACTTGCAGCTTTTGTCACTTACCACTTACCACTTACCACTTGCACTGGCAATGTTAAGCTGCTCAAGTGCCCTGCGGTCTTTACTCAATTTGTGTAATTTGCAAGAGGACAAGACAACAAGGATATAAGGAGACAAACAAGAAACACCTTAAGATGACACACAAAAAAGCTTTTGGTGACTAAACTATTTGGTAAGACAAACCGAAAGTCAAGTTGTGAGAGACAGTGTGAGAGAGAGAGAGAGAGAGAGAGAGAGAGAGAGAGAGAGAGACAGAGTGTGAAAGAGAACGAAGATGAAAGATTGTTGTTAGTTAATTTTTGTGGCTACCTTGATGAAGCAATGTCAAGTGGCGTTTAGTATTGTGTAATGCCTTGTGGCAGTGTTGCTAATTCCCGGGAAAACTTTTTAGTATCTTACCTAGGAAAGCTGCAAACAGGCCGCATACTTTCAACGTTTTTCAGTTGCTTTGTTTCACAACAGATACTTGCGGCTTTCAACTTCAACTTGCCGCTTGCTACGTGCCACATGCCCAACTATGCCAAAGATTGTGAATGAGCTACAAGTTAGCTCCGCTGACACCCACTTTCAACCCAACACGCACCACCCCACTTTCCCCCACATTCATCCACACTGAGTAGCAGCATTAAATTTTCGTGGCTAACACAAGTTTATATAAAATAAACAAATAGCCAACATACTTTTGAGCCAAAATATTTTGCAGCTTCTACGAGTTTTCTTCATCAGGCGGCCAAATAACGCAAACTTTTCCTCATTTTACGGTGGGAAGGCGGCACATGCGGCGTATACGCAATCCGCTCAGTTCCTTTTGATTTTGTGTTTTTTTTTGCTGTTTCTCTATCGTTTTTTTCTTTTTTGGCCTGGCCTGCATACGCGCAGAGCTACCAATTACCAGCTGCCACAATTCGCCAGGCCCAAGCTTGCTATCTATATATCTCTCACATGGTTTTCATGCCGGCTTCGACTTTGGCCACAAGTAATCTGGCCAAAATAGACGAGAAAATCCGTTATCTGGCAGAGCAGTAACTCTTACTAGTTTCTGCCATACACACATATATGGTTCTCCCTCTCTGTCTCTGCCTCTCTATCTCTGCCTCTCTATCTCTGTCTCTCTCTATTTTTGTGTGTGTGTGTGTGTGTCTAGTAAGTAGCTGCAGTCATTCGTAGCTGCATTAACTGGATTTTCTTTGGCATACCCTGTAAGTAAGCAAAGAGCTTTCAAGGGTAGTCAACACAACTACGATTTTTAGGTGAAAAAGGTGATAATTTGTTATTTATTTAAAAAAGAATCCCTTAAAAAATGTTTAAACTATTTTTTTATAATTCTTCATTAGGTAAATTTTGAATATTACATAATTTATTTATTTATTTTCTATTAATAATATAATTTTTAACATATTTTTATTTTTTGTTTCTTTATTTTATAACAAATTTTTTTTAAACATATTTTGTAAACAATAAGTAGTACTAGTAGTAGAGGTTTATTAAACATATGTGTTGGATTTTCTTAGCTTTTTAAAAGAAAGGAAAATTCAAGCATTTTACAAAGTTTATTCAAATTTATAAATATTAAAATATATATATATTTTTTCTTAATTTATTAAATTGACAAATATCACAAACTAAAATATTACAAGACATTCCAACTACTCATTTTAAAAATGCTATATTAAAATATCAATTTTTTACTTTTTAAAAAAATACAAATAAAGTTTTTCTTAAACATACATTTAATAGTCAAGCATAAAAGTAAAAGAAATAATTTTTACTTATTTTATATATCTACAAACTCGTCATTTATATGTTTGTAAAATTCAAACATTTTTTTCTAAATTTTATGTCCTTTATCAGCTTAAGACTAAAGTTATTTAAAAGAGAATAAACAAATCTGAGTCTTTTATACTTTCAAAAAAAAAACACTAGTGTTTACAGGATATTCATTAGTCGAATTCAATATATTAATGTGTGCTTACTTGTTGGATTTGAACATGCATTCAAATAAAATATCAAGTTGCCAAGTCGCGCCCGACGTCAGTTCTCGATGTGGTAGCTGTTTTGGCCGACTTTTGCAATTTCAATCTGCCCACAAAAATGCCAAATGTCAAATTTTCTCAGCAAGCAAGGCTGAGCAAGAAAACGACAGAGTGAGCATGAGATGAAGAGAGTGAGTGAGAGAGAGAGGAAGGAGAGCTGCAGACCCAGTAAGACAGTGAGTACAAGCTGCAAGAAAATCCGTAGACAACAAACCGCATTGCGAACTTTGTCCAGGAGGCAGACCATAAACTTTGGAACCAAAAAAACTTTCAGCCTACATTATTGCCAACGCAAAATACACTCAAAGAAACGTTAAAATTTTCCAAAGTTCCAAATTAAAATTTTATTAACATTTATTTTACAAATCTTCAATTTCTCTCAGTGTAATTTGATAAAAATAAATAACTGATGTCAACTTTTTTATGGGTCAATCTACGAAATCGAACTGAAACTGCTTATCAATAACTTACGTTATGACGTAAGTGCCACTGAGCATTCAATAACGTTACGTTATCAAACTTTTCAAATACCATTATAATCAATTGAATTTTGTAAAAGTTTGCTTGATATTAATAATTGATTTTACCGTGATACGAGAATAAATAAAATCCATAAATTTGATAAATACAAAGATATAACATTAACGTCACGTTAGTCAGGAGATTTATGGATTTACTTTTCAGACTTGACTTAAATTTGTGTTTTATTGCTTAAACTCTTAATCGCTTGCAATTTATATCAAAGCACTGTTCCAAAAAACAAGCAATGAGTGTTACGTTAAGTATGGTCACTTACGTGACGTAAGTGCATTTTTACGTAAGGGAACTCAACATAAACTTAGATAGTTGATGTTATTAAAATACAATTTAGGATCAAGTTGTTTTCATTTAATTATAAGAGCCCCAACGAAAGTTCTTTTGCGTTACGTAACGTAAGCGAGCGTAACGACGTTCTAGGGATAATCTTAAATGACTACGAATATCTTAAGATACAATTTTCCCTAAATACTTATCTTTTATTTAACCAATACGAAAGTTAATCTGTTAACGTAACATGACTGTTACGTAACGAACGTAAGGAGTTAAATTTATTTTACTTTAAATAAGAATAAACCGTATTCGTGTGCTCGATATCAGCCTTCACTTTAAGCGACAGCGTAAGCCCATCAAGTGACGTCTCTTGGCGCTTACGTAACGTAAGTCAAACGTAATGTGGGCTCATTTGAGTGCACATGTGAAGATTCCATTAAGTTGCCATTTGTATACTTTCTTGGTCTTTGAGGTAGTCACAAATGCCAAAAAAATAAAATAAAAGTAAAAAATACGAAGAATAAAATAAATCCGGAAGCTATAATATAATGTGCGTAAGTGTATTTAAGATGAATGTCTGTGTGTATGTGCATGTCTGTGTATGTGTGTTTGAATTGCCGCACATATTTTATATGAAGGCACTTTGAAATTGGGAATGCATGCATTATTTTTTGCAAGAGCGCCCAGCAAATTTATGTGCGACTTTGTCTTTTCCTGTCTCCGCAAAAAACACACACACACAGGTCTCTCTGGTCGTACCCCCGCCCAAAGACCCCAGAGAGCTAACCCTACCCTTAGTCTTACCTATACCAGTTCCTAAGTCTTCCATGTCTTCAGCTGATGTCGCGTCCAAAAAAAAAAAACAGATGGAAAAAGGAAAAAGGAAGACGTTTTCGCGAGAAGCCTTTTCGAATGTCATATGAATTTTTCGCGCTTGACTGTCACACACATGTGTATGTGCGTGTGTGTGTGTGAGCTGTGTGTGCGTTGTGTTATTGGTGAGCAATTTTCCTTCACTTCAAGCAACTAACACAATTTGTGTGCACGCTTGATCTTATGATAGCTTTACCTTCCTTCCTACTCCCTTCCCTACATACAGTCCTATTTTCCTATAAGTCCCTTAGCCCCTACCATACTGGGTACTGTCTGTCGCCATGCTGCCTGCCACTAACTACAAGCTGACTGTCGCTATAATTTTCCAAAAGGATTTACAATGCTAAAATTACTTCCTAAGCCATTCGACCTTGTCGTCGTTACGAACCATCGCATCGTAGAACAGGAGCTACAGTCAAAGAACCTCAAACCCCCCCAAAAACCCCGAAAACCTCAAGCTCAAGTTCCTTCTCCAACTGCTGAGGAAAATGTCTACTTTAGTTGGGCTGCTTTTTTCGCGGGATGTCGCATCCTTTTCATGCACTTTTTCCAGCCTTGTCTAGTTCACAGCTAAGCGCAAATCCTCACAACGAACTGTTTACATCTATTGTGGTGCCCTCAGTCTGCTTGGGATTGGTTTTTCGGGTTCCCTTTTTTCACAGAGCAAGGATTTAGTATGCGTGAGTGTGTGTGTGTTGCGAATGCATATGCCAATGGCCTCGTCGCCTACTTTGGCATACCCTGTAAGTCAAATCAAAGAGAGTATTGAGCTTCATCGACGTTTTGTTAATACCTACTTCAAAATCAATTTTACAACACTGGAGAGGTATGGTTTGTTGCACCTTTAGAACCCTTATGTATAGGGTATATAGGGTATCTATGAGCTTAGCAGTTTCCACGAAGTACAGCATGCATACATATTTTTAAGGACTTTTCCTCTGACTCTTTAAATCAATGTCACAACACTGGTGAGCTACAATTTGTTGTACCTTTAGAACCCTTATACCCACTAAAGTCTACAGGGTAACTATGAGTCTAGCACTATCCACCAAGTACGGCATGGATACATTTTTTTAAGGGCTTTTCCTTTGACTCTTTACGTACTATATCTAGTTGTTTGTTTGTCTTTATGTGTGTGCTCACTGCCATCCTTAGGCTTTTTTGGCCCGTTGCTGAACACTGGATGAACGCCCACTCAACGACAGCTGCTGGCAAGGCACCGCAGCCATTTTACACTGGCTGCTGCAAGTTTGTGTTCTCGTTGCCTGTCGTTGCCTTTTGAACTTTAATACGCGCCAGCAAAAGGCCCTGTACGTAAGTGGGTGTATGTGCGTGTGTATGATTGTGTGGCACAGTGGGCAAAAAGACTGTAAAGTTTGAAAAATTTGGCATAAGGAAGAGTTTTAAAAACAGCTTTTGAGTTTATTTTAAATTTGTAGTAATATCTGAGTTAAAAATCACCCAAGATAAGATTATATAGATTATGATGGCTTAATCTTAACACAAGTATCTTGACAAGTTTAAGATTATTAAACTTAAAAAAAAACTCTGACTTCTAATAAATGCAGCACTAAATAACCGATTTTGTACACTGTGCGAGGGTTTAATTTTACAAAGGACTGGAATAACAGAGTGGGATGGATAGAGAAAGAGAGAGAGAAAGAAGGAGCACACATGCTTTGCATATAAAGGTTGAATCTAGTTCGAAATAGTAATTCCATTTATAATTTACTGTCGTCGATTTATAAATGAGCCGATGCCATCAACGCAGCCAGCCAGAGTTGCCAGGCTTTCACTGTCAAGCACAAGTGCTTAATATAATTTTAGGCGCATTTGTGGCATTATGAGGCGAATATGTAATGGTGTCTCCCTATCTTTCTCTCTCTCTCCCTCTCTCTCTCTATCCCTCTCTACACTCTCTCTTTTTCCTCTCCTTCGAGCATTTTGAGTATGTCTTCCACTGTTATTAAGTTGATTTAAAATGAAAATGTTTTAACTTAAAGACATTTTTAAATGTTGATATGTATAATCGATACAATCGATAAAAATCGATATAATTTAACACAGACAATTGAAATAATGATTTTAAATTGTTTTGATAAAATAGTTGTTTTAAAGTTTTTAAGTATTTTAAGCTTTTGTTTTAGTAGATTTTTAGCAGTGTATGACACACATTAACCACATGTGCCCCCATAGACGAAGAGGTCTTAAGCTAAAGCAAGGCAACCCTGTTGGACTCAGAGTAAAGACTTGCACTTACCTATGTGCATAATACAGCTGAGTCGCATGTCTAATATACCTTAATATATAACCAATGTGATTGGCAGTAATTATAATTCATGTTTCTATTATCGTTGCTATTAACGAGCTGAAGAACTCAATAAGGGTCTGCCCTGAAACGATTTATGATTGGTTTTAGACTCCATTTAGGTCTGGCGATCAGAGCTGTTTACAGCTGTTTTATCAAAAAGCTCTGGAAAAATTTTAAATGTATATACAATGAAATCTCAATCAAAATCAGGGAGGAGAACAAATAAAAATTGCTAGAAATTTAATTATGATTGTTGACTATAAATATTCCATACATATATGTAATATTCGGCAGATTAGTCTTATGGGAGCTATAGGCTATAGTCGTCCGACACGAACTAAACTTTGTGAGAATAGTTATAATGGTACTACATACATAATAAGTGAATTTTATCCCGATAGCTCTAGTCGTTTTCGAGTTATGGTGATGTGAAAAAAGTTTTTTACAATTTCCTGGGATGGTAGAAGGCGTGGTGAAAATTTGAAATACACTTGATCTGCCTAGCATATAGACTTTAATTCCAAATTTGGTGGCTCTAGCTCTTATAGTCTCCGAGATCCAGGTGTTTATACTGACGAACGGACAGACAGACAGACGGGCATTGCTATAATGACTCGGCTGTTAATGCTGATCATGACTATATATACTTTATTGGGTCGGAAATGCTTCCTTCTGCCTGTTACGCACACTTCGCGTCTGACAAACCTAACAGACCCCTCTACTCAATTTGAGTACGGGGTCTAATTACAGACTAGTCGCTATGAGAAACTTTTTTAAAATCTCTTAAGCTCTTTAAAACGCAAATTGGTTTCATGTGTAACCAATACATATGTTGAAAGCTTTATCTTTTAAACATTTTCCATACGAAATCCACAGAATCTGAAGCGATTAAAGCTTTAAGTGAAACATAAACTTGTGCATAATATTTTACAAATAGTTGTGCATTTATTTTAAGCATATGCGCAACGCTTTTTGTAATTTGTTAAATTCAACGACAGCTCTAGTTTTCCCCAGTGCCCCACAGCCCTGGCACTGGCGTTGCCAACCCATCCCTGGACGCTTCCGACTGTTGCTTGTTGGCAAAACTTATAAAATTATGATACCCAAAAAGCAACAAATTTTAATTGCAAGAAAATTTTCGTAATTCACACACACACACACATACACGTAGATGAAGACTTAGCTAAAGTTGTGAGTGTGTGTGTGAAATGGGTGACAGCAGAGCAGGGAAATGGAAAAGGGGAAAATGGAGGCACTAACTAATGTGTGTGTGTGTAGAAATAAGCAAAGCAAGACAGACAGAGAAATGAAAAGCGAGAGAGAGCGAGAGAGAGAGGGAGAAAATGAAGACAAGGAAAGGTGTAGAAAGAGAAGCACTGCGAAAGAGAGACAGAGAGAGATAGAGTACGAAAGAGAGTAAGAGGAAGAGAGAGACTTTAAAACAGATAAAGAGGTAAATCTAACCAGAAACAAAATCTCGCTTTGCTTTTTCCAGCATTTCGGCGAGGGGTGGCAACCCTGCAACTGCTCTCTGATTGCATGCATACGCTTGTCCGTCTCCATGATTGTGCGTGTGTGCACAATTGTTATAAATTTATTTAGCCAACGCGCATACAGCGCATAAATTGCTGAGCGAATGCTGCTTAAGGGTTGCCAACCCGCCCAAGGAATGCGCTTCCGACTGTGCGTGTGTGTGCGAGTGTGAAAAATTGAAATTTATTGTTATTGTAAGCCTCACACACCAACACACCATCACACACACGCACACGCACACACACAGCACCTTGTGTTGTTGAATTACTCGCAGACAAAATAATAATGTAATAATAATTTTTCCAACTCGTTAACACATGATACGTGTGTTACACGTGCACAGACTGAACTCCGACCCCAACCCCGACTCCAATCCCGACCCCAACTCTGACCCCACACACAACCCAACGGCCTGGTGTACCGCAACAAACGACCACGCCTCCCCCGCGTACGTTTCGCACGGACCTCAAGTATTTCACAGCGGCAAGAATCGTGTGTGGATTATATGCATCTAGTTGGAATTAATGATGCGAAAAGTATATTGCCTTTACCGACCCACGGTGCAGCAGACAGTGGGTAACGTACAGCTGGAAAACAAAATAGTGAAAATATATTATATAAATAGAACAATTCCAGAGTTCAGAGTTCAGAGCGAAAACAAACATTTCTAAAATACTTGTTTAAATACCAAAATAATGTAAGTTTATAGTTACAAGACAATAAAGATTTTAGATTTTGATTGCGATTAATTCTGTTAGTTGTCCAGATTATAAAAAGGTATGAATTTTTAAGATATCGCTTCATTTGGCTGAGTTATGATCAGTCAAAGTTGGGAAAATTGTGAATTTTAAATATTGAGCTGTGGACCACATATCTGAATACCCTGGCATAAAAATTTGACAAAATGGGTTCGATTTTGAGAATTTTAGATTTTGATTGCGATTAATTCTGCTAGTTGTCCAGATTATAAAAAGGTATGACTTTTTAAGATATCGCTTCATTTGGCTGAGTTATGATCAGTCAAAGTTGGGAAAATTGTGAATTTTAAATATTGAGCTGTGGACCACATATCTGAATACCCTAGCATAAAAATTTGACAAAATGGGTTCGATTTTGAGAATTTTAGATTTTGATTGCGATTAATTCTGTTAGTTGTCCAGATTATAAAAAGGTATGACTTTTTAAGATATCGCTTCATTTGGCTGAGTTATGATCAGTCAAAGTTGGGAAAATTATGAATTTGAAATATTGAGCTGTGGACCACATATCTGAATACCCTGGCATAAAAATTTGACAAAATGGGTTCGATTTTGAGAATTTTAGATTTTGATTGCGATTAATTCTGTTAGTTGTCCAGATTATAAAAAGGTATGAATTTTTAAGATATCGCTTCATTTGGCTGAGTTATGATCAGTCAAAGTTGGGAAAATTGTGAATTTTAAATATTGAGCTGTGGACCACATATCTGAATACCCTAGCATAAAAATTTGACAAAATGGGTTCGATTTTGAGAATTTTAGATTTTGATTGCGATTAATTCTGTTAGTTGTCCAGATTATAAAAAGGTATGACTTTTTAAGATATCGCTTCATTTGGCTGAGTTATGATCAGTCAAAGTTGGGAAAATTATGAATTTGAAATATTGAGCTGTGAACCACATATCTGAGGACTCTAGCATCCAAATTTGACAAAATGGGTTCGATTTTGAGAATTTTAGATTTTGATAGCGATAAATTCTGTTAGTTGTCCAGATTATAAAAAGGTGTGAGTTTTTAAGATATCGCTTCATTTGGCTGAGTTATGATCAGTCAAAGTTGGGAAAAAAATGTGAATTTTAAATAATGAGCTGAGGACCACATATCTGAGGACAGTGGCATCGAAATTTGACAAAATGGGTTCGATTTTGAGAATTTAAGATTTTGATTGCGATTAATTCTGGTACTTGTCCCGAGTATAAAAAGGTATGACTTTTTAAGATATCGCTTCATTTGGCTGAGTTATGATCAGTCAAAGTTGGGAAAATTATGAAATTAATATATTGAGCTGTGGACCATATATCTAAGGACTCTTTCATCCAAATTTGAAAAAATCGGTTCGATTTTGAGAATTTTAGATTTTGATTGCGATTAATTGTGCTCGTTGTCCAGAGTATAAAAAGGTATGACTTTTTAAGATATTGTAGCTGTTACCATCGCTGAGATATGTTTGTTCATACGGACATGGCTATATCGACTCGGTTTGTGATGCTGATTTAGACTTTATGGGGTCGGCCATGCCTCTTTCTTCCTCTTACATACTTTTCACAAACCCAATATACTCTTTAATTATAGTTTAGCACAAAAATTAAATTAAATTTTAAATTTTAATCGTTTTTGGTAAAAGTTCTACTCGCGGACAGTTCCCTTAAATGGACGAATTTTACAGTCCCAAGAGTTTGATTTTCACACAAAATCCTTAATTGATGTATTTCAGATTAAAAAGTATATTCGTTGGCCTAAAAAATGAACAATTTGAAAACATAACAAAGAAAACATAACGTTTGAAAATCAACCCACAGATTTTAAATTCCAAAGCTTACCACTCCTGCCAAACAACACTTATCTTGGCCAATTTATCAATCAATCAGCCGAAATACAATTACTCGACTATTAAATGACCAAAAAGTGTCAAATCGATAATTTCAATCAAAATTTGGCATTGAATGGTAAAATCAAAGCAGCTTGTAAAAGTTAATTCCATGATTTAAGCATTGAACAAAACGACGTGATGTTATTTCATATCTCTCTGTCATAACTGTGTGGAAATATTTTGATTTATTCAATGGCATAATCATTTCTCAAGCATTTGCTTTATTTCATTTTCGTTCATTCTGGGGCAAAACAAGAGCTTAAAATGACCAAAGACCAGCTGGCATTCCATGGTGGAAAACCTTCATTTTCTTTTGCTCCAACAAAACTGAATACACAGGGAGAGGGAGGTCAAAAAAAAGGAGAACAAAAATAAAAAAAAGATGAAAAAAATTCAAACCATTTATAAAGCGCTTGTAGTGCACTGGGTCGGTTGTCTGGTCATCTCCTCGAGCTGGACTAGAATAAAATAATTGAATTCAATTTATCGGCATAAATTGGTTTTAATTAAAACTGCAAAACAAAGCGAGTGGAAGTTTTCAAATTGGTGTAAGCCAAATTATTGATGCTCTGTAATAAATTGTATATTTCAGACTATTTGAAAAGTTTTTTAAACACCAAATTTAACTTAATAAATTGTTTGATTTTTGTTATTTATAGTTGTATTAAAAAAAAAATTTAAAGTCAATTGGAAAACTAATTTTAAAATTTAAAAAAAAATTCAATTTTTGTCTTAGCTTTGCATTCATTAAAAAAAACATTAGAAAAAAAAAATTAATTTGTATATTAGTTTACATTTTCTCTTTATCAAATAAAATATAATGAAAAAAAAATTGTTTCCATTTTATGTGAGCAAACAGAATGACAAAATCATTTGATCCACCTAAAACTAAACTGAAATCACAAAGGGAACAATGAAATTACGAAGAGAAAAGAAAAAGAGCAGAGAAAAATGCCCTTCGTCATAGAATTTGAGGTTAAGGAAGGTACGGCTGTATGGCTGTACGGCTTTATGGCTTTACGGCTTGTGAACCGAAAATTGTAATAAAATTTTTCAATAAAATTTAATTAATCAATATTGCATTTTATTTGAATACATTTAGGTGACGATTGTCCAATCGAATTAATTATAAACTGGCCCAAATCTGAGCAATAAGGTCATCGGTTTGCTTGACATACAAGGCGAGTGGAACTGTTTCCTGATCAACACCAAAGGTAATGCCACCATTTATTACCTGAGCATACATTTCGACATCGGAATCCATTTCGGTTTCTGGCTCTGGATCGGAATCGGCATGATATAAATTCTGTTGAGCTGAATCGCATTCAAAGGATTCGTTGAGATTGTGAGAGCAATACAAATGTGGACAACGTTCGGAATTTGATGAATCATCATTGCGGGCATTGCTGCATCCTGGTCCCAAATAATCCTGTGGCGACGGATGCTCCGCTTGAAACAATGGACGAAACGGCTGCTCATCGTAGAAGTTATCACGTAAATGATACGGATCCGGTGCCAAATCAAATATATCGACATAACTTTGCCAATTTTCACGCTCCTGCTGAGCGGTCTCCGGTGGAATTTCACCGATTAGACGACGAAATGGACGACTAAATGATGTCTCAATGGCACGATCCTCTTCCCTTTGGCATTCCTCGATCTCCTCAGTGGTGCAACTCATGTTCGACCACATGTCATCGAAATCACCAAGTGAATTGCATGAAATAGCATCCCAATCATGCGGTGGCATTGTACGATTCGTCGCATTCACCCATTCGGCATTGAGGCGAGTTATCAAACCACTGGCATGAGCACGTAGATGACGCATCATGTAGGCATCAAAGGTGGCACTATCATCGAAATCACTTTCCCAGCTCTCCTCCTCGACAGTGTCCTCGTTGGCATCATCATCATCATCATCGTCATCATCATCATCATTGCTGCTCGATATGGTCCAATCATTGTGACCGAAACCATCAAAATCGGGTTCCAAAGATATTGTATCATGTACTAGCTCATTATTGACTTCGGATACAGTGGGTGATGTATTATCATCACAATGAAATTGTGATTCATTGTAGCCATCGACGGGTACAAAACATGCATTTAAACATAACTTTTGAAAGTCTATATCGCTATCATCGCTGTCATCATCATCAGCATCGTGATTATCATCGTTTGCATCGTCAAAGTCATCGCTAAGTTCATCATCTGTGATAGAATCGTCAACTTTATCTTTTTCATGTTTTCCATTATTATAATCATTCATTGTGTTTTCATTAATGTTTTCATTAGTTTTTTCATTACCATTTTCATTAGTTTTTTCATTACCATTTTCATTAGTTTTATAGGCCATCAAAGTGCGTTCAAATTGACCCAACATTGTCTGCAAAGATTGTTGTGTACGTTGTGTGTTATTCAACAATGTGGACAAATCATAGGTTCCTCCAAATATCGGCTGAAATAAATTATCAATCCGCCTAGCCATATTCATCATATAGTTGCAAAAACAGTCAACCATTTGGCTAATATCTGTTGGCTGTATATTGGCGTCACTCAAAAATCGTACGATTGTAACAACCGGATTTCTGGGCACATCCAATGGCAATAGCATTTGTGGCAACGTGCTAAGATTATCATTAGTGTTATTATTAATATTAGGTTCGTGAATATGTCCCAGACTGTGTAACAATTCCGGATTCATGGTGTAATTGTGTATGGTGCTAGTGTAATGGCGACCGTTGTGAATCAATAGTGTTGAAATGCACCAATTACCCACTGGCAAACGCTCCTCGCTCTCGATTTTGATGTGAATTGTAGTGCCGGGTCTTAGACATATGGTAAACATAAGATTCTCCGTTGCTGCATGAACAATTTTATCCTTATCCTGATCAACATCATCGGTCTGCGGCAACTCCATCAATTTCTGATTATCGTCCTCCATTCTTGCAATTGTGTATATAGCAAATATATAGAAATATTTCTTTTGATTTTTGTTCGTTTTTGATATTTGTTGTTGGCTGCGAAATTAAATAGAATTTGATTTCAATTATTATTTTCAAGTGATGGCCAATTAATATCCGTTCACAGGAAGCAAATCGAATGCCTTAACTTCCCTTCAATTAAAAAAACTCGCCTCCAGGCATTTGAATTAGCCTGGCCACAAAATCGAGTCATAATTTTATTGGCCGCAGGCATTTGGTCCTTTCATCTAGATTAATTCACTTACCTCACTTATTATCGATGTGCAAAAATTAACGTTGAGATTTGCTGCGAGTATCGCGAATTTAACAAAATAACTTTTATATTTTATTCGATATACATATATATATATAGACACATATATATATTCTAAAATTTCTGTACTGTTAGTAGTTACTTTTAGGCTATGAAATTACGTTTGTTATGAGAGCAATATTGTTTTAGGTTTAAATTTATTTTTACATCTGATTGTCAAAGCAAATTTTCTGTCACTAAAATATTTTATGAAAATCATAGACTCGTAAAGTTGGCTGCACTAGCCTGCTACGCTAAGTTGGCTGCGGGTTTCACTAAATTTACTGCTATTACTATATACACTGAAATTTGTGTATTACAGGGAAATATTTATAGCTTTAATGAGGTATGTTTTATATATATAAGAGTATAAAAGAATGATTTACTTTATCTTTTTTTGTTCAAAGCACACTTAGAACTATTCTAGTTAAGTTGGCTGTGCTGGAGATAGAGTTGTCTATCATGTTGGTTGAACTGCTTATAGATAAAATAAATATTTTTTTATGCTAAGCGTATTTGCCGGTGAATATTCATAAAGTACCCACTGTACTTTTCGACTCTAGTTAATGACAGCTTTTCGTGGCTGCCATCTGGATGTTCATATTGTGATTGATTTCCCACTTTTGGCCGCAATCCAATCAGCCAGCGACTCCCAACTTTAATTTCAATCTGCGTTTCTACAATAATCAACATTTTTGCTGTTTTGCGCATATTTGGCGCTAATGGAATTTTAACACAAATTAGTTGTATTGCTTAAATGCCAGCATGTAATTTGGTAATGTCGACGGGGCTCAAAAAACTTGACCTGCAGGCATTTTTGGTAAGCCCTCAAGGGCAAAAACGGCAGGGAGGTAGTACTAAGAACAGGGGCAAACCAGGGACACACCAAGGAAGGGAGCAACTCGTGACCGCAAAAGCAATTTTTTTGAAGTCGTTGCTGAAGAATGTCTGTTCGGGTGTGTGCAATTGACAATCTCTTAGCTACACTGTTAGAAATTAGGGGGGTGTTTAAGAAATGCTAAAACAAAAACATATTTGAGACTTCTTCTAAGCACAGCTTTTTTATGAACGTATTTTAATCAACGACTTTTAATATAACTAAGGTAATACAGTAAATGCTCGCGGCTAGCTCCCTCAGGCGGACATCTCCCTTGGGCGGACAAAAATACTGAAACCGTGGCTGTCCGGCCAAGGGAGCTTTCACTGTATTAAGAATGGGGTATCATAATAATAATAGTACAAGCGTTTAGGCACTGGACCCTAGTGAGTTTTTTATTAAGATAACTTGGTAAGCACAGAAAATTTTCATACAAATTCATATTTAGAGCATTATTCAGACCGATCTTTCCTATGAGAGATATACAATATAGTCGTCCTATTCCTATAGCTATTCACTGCTATAATATATATTTATGTATATACCATATTTTGTAGCAGTGTAGAATTTTTGTACATGCCGCATACTGAATGCCGCATGGCACATGACACTTGCCACAGACTAAGTGCCTACGATAACGTTTAGCCAAGCTTCACTGTGGCACGGTTGCAACTGCAGCCTGCAGGCGAGCTGGCTAATAAGGTTGCCACACACATGCACACACACACACACACGCATACACTGCAATATTGACATTAAATATTTTCGCTTGACAGAGCGAGGCAATAAAATCAAATCATTGGCAACAAGTACAAGTGTAAGAGAGAATGAGAGACAGAACGTGAGTAAGAGCAAGACAGATGGATATATCCAAGCCAGGGTTGTCAGCTCAACTGCCAATAACAGTTATGGTCCAGCACATAAAATGAA
Organism: Drosophila cardini; assembly: GCA_018903735.1. Classification (NCBI taxonomy): domain Eukaryota; kingdom Metazoa; phylum Arthropoda; class Insecta; order Diptera; family Drosophilidae; genus Drosophila; species Drosophila cardini. Next base: position 3,345,804 of record JAEIGM010000010.1, read on the forward strand.
ATCATTTCGCCGCTGGCCATAAAATGAAATGAAACAAAAAGAAAAGAAAGGAAAAGAAAAGCAAAGAAAACTCAAAATCACAAAGCGAAAACACGAAAAGACGAACAGAAAGGCAAAAGGCGAAATATCATCGAACATTCATTTATTTACTCGTTTTTGCCGCCATCTCTTTGAGTCAAGAAGAAACAAAAATATTTGAACTGCTTCGATACGTTAAATGCCTGCAGAACAAGTACAGACTATAGAGTATCGAGTACCAAGTACTACTTCTAGCAAGTGTTGTAAAGTTGAGCATTATAAATATCCACTCCTGAATTTAATTAAAATATTTTAAGCTAAGAATTCACCTAAGAATTTTATTAAAGTTTAGATTCATAAATACAAAATATTAAAAAAAAACTTATTATTATTGTCTAAGAACTTCATTACTTAAAGTTATTACTTATTCAAAAAAGTAACAGAAATTTATCATTTTCATGTCATTATATTGATTTGTTTAATTAACAAATTATTTTAACTTAAATTAAAATTTTAAATTTATAATTATTTAAAATTTCAAAATATAGCAGTTGAGTTAACTGAAACTTTTTGGCTAAAGTCGAGCGAGGCACCTTTTTCTATTGCACGTTTCCTCATACAAATGTCCTATTTCCTATGGGAGGTATAGGCTATAATTGACCGATCAGGTCCAACTCTGGCTATGATATATAGAGTCATGATATACATATAATGTGGGAGTTTGGTTGCGATCAATCTACTAACACTACATATCTTCATACAAAAGTCCTATATACAACCGTTTTGTCCCATGGGAGCTATAAGCTATAGTTGCCCGATCCGGATCAAACTCGGTAAGGATAGTTATAATAGTACCAGACACATAATGTGTGAATTTGTTCTCTCTAGCTCAAGTCGTTTCCAAGTTATGGTGTTTGAAATTAGTTCATTACAATTTGCGGGGGCGGTAGGGGGCGTGGCAGCGATTTGAAATAAACTTGATCTGCTCGCAAAGCAGACGGACTTTTATTCCAAATTTGGTGGCTCTAGCTTTTATAGTCTTTCAGATACAAACGGACGGACAGACAGACCAAAAACTAATGGTTTTTAAAGAACTAAATTAAATAGTTCTAAAAAATTAAATATTTTTTGATTTTATGAATCTTTTGCTCATAAAAATGCCAAAACAAAAAATGCAGTGAAAAAATTCGAAAACTCTGGAAAATTATTGGATGCTTAGATTGGGGCCAACGATTACGTGATGGCAACCAAAAGACAATTGAAAAATTATGTACATTTGTTGGCGGCCAAAATGCAATATGGAGAAAGGAACAACTAGAAATAAAAAAAAGTTAAAAGAGGAATGAAAAGAAAATCTGAAGGAAACCCAAAGGGTTTTTCCCTACATTCCAGCACGTTGGCAATTTATAAGCTTCTTCTTTCCTTGCAACCCTCGCAGCTCCCCAGCAGACACTATTTAGGAATACAATATATAGACGGTACTAAGGTGGTATGGGTATGGACAGAGCAGGTTCTTCTTCTATTCTTTTTTAACATTTTTTTTTTTTTTTTGCTGGGTGCTGGGGCCACGGTCCAAAGCCGTCGCTTCCGTGATTAATGCCCGTCGTGGGCTTTTGTGCTGGCGCGGAGAATTTCGTGTAATCTACTTTAAAGCTCGAGCATTGCATAATTTTAGGGGCGTTACGGGGAAAGGCAGATAGAGACTTGCATTCGACTATACAATTTTTTTAGCCCCCCCCTTTCGTTCATTGCCCCTGTTTCTCCGTTATCCAACACTTGCTATGTTTGCATGCAATTTGCAGTAGAGCAGCTGTTCTGGTCGGTGGAAATGCTCGGATTAGACACCGGGCCTTGCAACTATAAGTGGCCAGCTATGGTATAACCCTCTTCCACCCCTCTCTCCCTACTGCTTGTTGGTCTAAATGGATGTGGCCCAAAGGCAACTCAGCCAAAAGCTCTGAGCTCTGAGCTCAGAGCTGCAACAGATTCTCTGGACTTCTGGACTCCCAAAATATGCTGGTAAAATTATAGTTAAGGCGAAAATTAAGTGCAGGTAAATAAGTATGTGGTTGAGGTTATGTTTTCCTGTTCACTATGCAATGTGCAACATATGAATGTTGAGGTTATGTTGAGCTGAGTACTTGTGGGTAAATTGAGCTGATCAATGTCTAGATTTTAAAATAATTTTATTACCCCAAAAATATGACAACTAATTTAAGTTGAAAGCAGTAGTTTTTGTGAGGTTATGTTGAGTTTAAGGTAGAAAAAAAAACACTGTGAGGTTAAATTGAGTGTAGATTTGGAAAATTTACCACAGGTTTATACAATTTAAGCACCAATTAATACAAAAAGTATTTCAATTGTATCAATAATATTAGTATTTCAAGTTAAATCGAATAAAATGCACAAATATTCCCCTACCAATACAGCATAACAAATATGATAAGTAATTGATGCTTAACAAAAAAAAAATCCTGTAAAATAATAAAGCAAATATGTTGAGGTTATGTTGAGCTGAAGTGTAACATGAGTGTTTGAGTTTAAATTGATTGTAGAGTCAACAAGAGTTTTCTATAATTAAAGCAGACAAATGTGTTAAGTAATTAATGATTAAATTTTTCGATTTAAAATGATAAAGTACACATGTTGAGGTTATGTTGAGCTGAAGTGAGGTTAAATTATGCATATTAAACTTTATTTAAAAGAGCTGTTTATTTTACTTCAAGCACATATGTATGAAGAATATTCATTAAAAATACAATAAACTTGCTCAGGGCTTTAGATAAAGCCCTCCATGTAGCTACAGCTGTCTCAGTTTCCAACAATATTAGCCAAGTTTAAGGTGGTCATAAGCACATTAAAGTGTCTAATGTATTGCAAAGTGCCGTAGACAAAATTAAGTAAATTCATTTTGCTACACATAATAATAAAAATAATAATAATAATATCGCATAATGTTAATACTATTTACTGTCTGAGATTTTATGAGGTGTTCTTTTTTCTAAGCAGGGAGTAGTACTGAAATTTATGTAGTTTCGCAATTAATTTAATTGTTTGGCGCTGTCACTTTGCGATTGTCTATAAAACGAACTTAACTTGTCTTAACTTTTCTTATAGCTGCGTCTATCTCTGTCTTTTTCTTCCACCTCTCTCTCACTCTCTCTCTAACTCTAACTCCCCCTCTCTTTCAGCTGTCGATAAAAATGTTAGAGGGTCGCCGTATAAACATACACAATATGGCGTTGAGTTTGTCGCACAACCACACCAGCTTCCGGTTTACAAACACACACACACACACACACAACCACACTGGCATAACAAGTGTTGTTGTTTGTGTTATGGCCGTTGTTTCGCGGTTTTCCTTTAGTGGCCGTAAACAATTTTTACAGCCCAAACATTTGGCGTGTTTTTACTTTTTTTTTTTACATAAATTTTCTTTTTGTCGTCGCTCTCTCACTCTCTTTTATATTTATTGTGTTTATATTTAAAACAAAATGGCGTGCGGCCATTTTAGTTTACGCTTTGCTCCATTCCATTTAATTTACTTGTCGCCCTCGCCCATGCCCCTTGCCATTTGCCACATGCCACTTGCCCCAAGCCACTTGCCACTTGTCGTTGCTCTCCAAGGCCAGACAAGGCCTGTGGCCTGCCCCATTCATTTATCACATTTGTGTAAGAGCGATAGGGAGAGAGAGAGGGAGACAGAGCCAGTGTGTGTGTGTGCAACACCGCGTGGGCGTGGGCAGCTGTTGATTGCAACTGAATGCGGCGTGTTGGCGAGGCCATTGACCAGTGGATGCTGCCTGCCACTGACGCTAAGTAGTTGTGGCAAGTTTGGCCTGAGCTTGCAACACGGCTTCTCACAACTTTGTTGTTTGTTGATTCCATTTGCCTTTTGGCTTCTGCTTCATCTGCTTTCCCTTTCTCTACTCTTGTCTTCCCTGCTCTCCCTTTCTTTCTCTCTTTGTTTGTTCCCATAAACTTTTCGCTCGCAAATCTTGTTGCGCACTTTTTGTCAATCTTTAAAAAACAAAGTACGTAAAAATCGCACTTATTTATGCCTTGTGGGCGTGGCTTTGCCCACATTTGCAGCGCATTTAAAGCTGTCTGAAGATCTGATTTACTTTTAAAGACTTCTTCGACTTGAAATACCCTATAAATTAAGCAAATAAACTCAATTAATATTATTAAACACGTTTTTATAATCAATGTACAGCTCAGCATGCACAGTCACTTAAATGCCTAAATATCCTATTAACTGGCCGCCTAAAAGTATGCAATGTTTTTTCGCTAACTCAGTTGTTTCTGCAGAAATTAATTTGTTACCTTAATATATTAATATACCAAATGCAATCCACAGTTTAACTAAAGGTCACTGTTAAAAATTTTATTAAAATCTTTTGAAAAATTTAACGATTTATTTTCGTTGTTTTAATCAAAAGAAATTTAAGTTTGACACATTCAACTCTCCTATTCACCTCTGTCATCCTACATAAATAAATAAATTAATTTTTTCTTTCTATTTTAAGGTCTCTGTCACTTTCATCTTCCCTGCTGCAAAATCGAAATTTCGAGATAATAAAGCTGGCCATAAAACTTATAAGCGAAACATCCATAAATAGTCCAGTTTGGTCGAGTCGAGTCGAGTTGAGTCGAGTCGAGTTGAAAGAACTTTCGACTGCTTTATTCTGTAGCAAGTTCATTGAACCCTTTTCTATGTAAATGACATATTTTTGTAGCCATAAAATTCATTATGTATGAATGCGCAACAGATTAAATAACTGAAAGATACCCTGTGGTGAATTCAATACCTGTGAAGATAACACTTGACGTGTTTACTTCAAGTAAGTTTATAACAATAAATTGATTTTTTATAAGTGTTAAAAAGAAAAAATGACTTAAATTGTAAATATATATTGTTAAGCAATTTTTTTTTTTAAAATATATTTTCCCTGCCTTAAAAAACTAACATTTTCTCAAAATGTAAATTTAAACTATTGTTTGTAGGGTATATCGGTGACTAAGCATTTGAGACTTCGGTTAGTGAAAACGATATTAAGCATATTGTAGAGCATTCGAGCAGTTACAGTTTGCCAGCTTTTCCGAGAGCGTCAAAGCCGTGGATTTTCCAAGTGTCTGCCTGTCGCCAGAACATTTACGTTTATTTTTATTGCTTTGCACAACATTTATTTGGAGAAAATGCTGATGTGCAGGGGGTTTTGGGTTGGGGAAAATGGGAAATAGGAAATGTAAATGAGCAAAATGAGTTGCAGAGCAACAGACAAAGATAAACAAAAAATAAAATTGTCCAATTGCAAAAGGCAGACAACGCGCCGTGCCGCACCGCTCCGCGTCTCGCCGCGTCGAGTTGCTAAGATGTTGACGTTCCCATTTCCATTTCCACTTCCACTTCCTCCTCCATTTTGATTGCGATTTCGATTTCCATTTGCAGTTCCATATTCCAAACAGCCAACAACCGCCCACACCGCCCACCCATCCGCCCGCACCGCACAAGGCTACATTTGCGGCAAAATTTATATCGATACGTCTGCAGCTCAGTGTTTATACCCTGCGCTCGCACAGAGTATACTCGACTTGTACAATTTTTTCCTTAATAATGTTATAGTTTAATGAAAATTATGCTAATTCAATGGCTATTTATGCCTAGTTACATTTAACTTTTTGCTTACAGGGTATATGCGCGTCGTGCATACTCTATTGGAATTATGCCAACCGGGGTTTTTCCCAATCATTGTGCCCCATCAATGTGTCCTGCGTGTTGACATCGGCAATTGCTTAAATAAATAAGCAGCAGTCGAGCCTGAACTCACTTTCCGATCAACTCCATTCGTACTCCCTACTCCCTTCGACCTACTCGAATCCCTACTCCCCTGCCTATATCACAACTTAGTCCTCCTTCCATACTCATGTACTCATATTTGCAAATTAAATTTCATGCGGCAACAAAGCGAAATGAGTTGCATGAAATTTGAATGCAACAAATGCAGGAAAGAAAAAAATGGTGGGAAAAGCTAGAGGCGAGCGAAACGACCGCAATAGACCCTGTACTCACTATGGGCAGTTGAATGTCTTAGTACTTTGAACATAATCTAAATGATCATAAGTTTTCTATATAAAGCACTGTATGATATAGCTGTCCGATCCGAACCAAAATTGGTAGGTTAGTCCCTAAAATTTCAAACACTTGTGGGCAAAGGGACAATCTTTAAAATAAACCTGGCATAGACAGACTTTCTTTCTTAAATTGGTGCCTCTAACTCTTGTAGTCCCTGTACTACACTCGTCTGCTCGTCTGCTAATACAGATCACAAATACAGATACTTTTTAAAGACGACTTTACCTCCTTCTAGCTGCTACGCACATTTTTTGCCGACAAACTTTATAGACTGCACTCTTTTTGAGTACAGGGTCCAAAAAAAAAGGAAACTGCAAGTGCAACAGTAACGGAAACGGTTGCTGTAAAGGTAACTGTAAGTGAATTTTACCTTGGCAACTTTCGGAAACCCGCTTGCCTTACCCTACCCCTCCACCCCACCTTCTTCTCCCACTCCTCCTGCCACTCCCACTCCACTGGGAACAATGGATCGTAAGCGGCTTACGCGCCGCGTTATAAACATTTGATGACAAATATTCGCGGCCCAGCTCGACATTTTCTCAGAATTCCCAATTCCCTTTATCCATCAGCACTTTTTGTATTCCCCATTCGTATTCCCCTCCCGGTGGCCCATATACACAGCACTTAAAGTTCAATTAAATAGCAAATAAATTTAAAATCAATTTAAATAAAAACGTGTAAATAATTGTTTATTAAGTATACGCTACAGTAGCACAGTTAGTAGTAGTTTCAAGTTTAATTAAAAATAGAACTTTAAACAGCAATAAAAAAGAATAAACTTGATTTAGAACACTACTAAGAAGGCAGGTTTAATTAGTGCTTTTATACCCTGTATTTAAATTACCCTCAAATACCTTATAATACATTTCAAAACTAATTAATTTATTTTTATCTCATTTTCTATTTGAATTTTTTTTTTTTTTTAATTTTTACGAGTAAAATACACATTATTATTATAAGTCTATAGAAAACTACAGTTTCATGCACTTTTTCAGTTAATCTTACTTTATTTTAAAGTATTCCTATCAACTCTTTTGCGGCTCTTTTAAGCCTTCAAACGATGCGAGCGCCTAGGAGTATGCAGTAGTTTTTTAGCTTAAGCTGCAACGGATATCCCGTAGTCGACTGCATGTTTGTAACTGGGATTTTTTGCTTTTTTTTTGAATTGCTTTTAGGAATCACCTTGTGTTTATTTAATGGCTGACGCTTATTGGCATTGCCTGGACTTTAGGCTGCACTGCCTTGGCCCGGCCATAACTCTCAGCTGAACATTGTGAGCCAAATGAAATGAAATAATGAAAACAATTTCAAGTTGCGTGCATTCGACTGCAATCGCAGCGAATCGACAGCTCAAAAGCAGACGAAAACAATATATATATATGTTTATAAGTAAGGTAAAAGAGAATTGTAAAAATTGAGGTAGAAAAAAAATCAAAGCAAATTTCAATTAGTTATGCTACATGAATTTTATGGGTCTCGACTTCGAGACGTGGAAACTTAACTCGCAGGGCGTCTTACCTTATTTGAAAGCTCTCCTACATAAATTAATGATATTTTCTTGTTGTTTTTTTCATACAATTTCTTACGGAATTTGCTTTGCCAACGAAGGTTGCTCAAAAATTTGATTTCTTAAGCGTGTAAAGCGCAGAAAAGCTAAGCCTTCACTCGGCTAGATTACAATCATTTTAGTTGAGAAAAATATCATAAATTAGCTTTATTAAAGTTCAAGCTCAGAAATTGTTTTGCTTTGATTAAGTTTGGGTAGGGAAACCTTTGTAGTTGTCTAATGTATTTCAATAGTCTGATATTAAAAATTTGTACAGGGTCTTTTACAGTCACCTAGCTGCACTCCATTCTTTCCTTTCTTAAAATTATTTTTCCCAAACGAACAGAAATTTTACCTTGATTTTTTGTTGAACTCAGACTACAACGTTTCAAAACTGTCACAGTGAAGCTACAGTATAGTTTTTTTGTAGTTTTTTTTTGTAGTCTTTTTTTAATACATTACAAAAGCTTTTGTATGACAGTTAAAGCTGCTTTTTGTCTTTTGTGAAATGTGGCCACTCAGAGCGCTACATTTTTTTTATTGCTCACTGTAGCTCGAATATATCTTTGTGGGAATCAAAACTACTGGAAAAATACTAGAAAAAAACTAAAATGATGCGAACTTAGTGGCACATAAAGCTAAAGAACAAAGACAAAGAGATATATTTATATATATCTTGATATTTGTCTGTCTGTGAGTGTGTGCGTGTGTGTGTGTGTTCAGTTGTCAGGCTTTTAGCTGCGTATCCTGTGTGACTTTTGCAAAATGTCACGTACATGTCCAAACATGCAACAAACTACATAAATGTTGCATTTTAAAGTTAACGCTTGCCACGCCCCCTGACGCCCTCGCCTTGTCCACACCCACATCCGCCTCTCTTTGTCCTTGTTCGCGAGCCAGCTGTCCCTGATGCCCATGACGCTGTCACATCCTGACCAAGCTCCAGCTACATCACCAGCTCCGGCTACAACTCCTGTTCCAGTTCCAGCTTCAGAGACCAAACGCAGCAGGTTATCGAAAAGGCAGACAGCGCGCCGGAAGTACTGCCATATTCGAGAAATAGACAGTGCAAACCCCCCCCCCCCCCCTTACCAACCAACACGCCCACCCTCTAATCCCTTTGACTCATCGTGATGCAACTGAAACTAATGTCAACGTCAGGGATGCTCCTTTGGCTTCCGCTTTCGGGGCAACTTTGTGCCGCTTTGTATCGTCAACTGAGCCGCAAGGGCGTGACGTCATCGCAGCTTCAGCAGCAATAACAAGAAACCATATTAAAATCAAAAAAAATGAAGGAAAAAAATATCCTTAGTGGGCCAAAGTTTAAATACCCTAGAAAATCATAATTTATTATAATTAAAAAATTTAATACTAAAATACTAAATATACCGCATTTAAGGGGAATTTAATAAACTATACTTAATATTATGTTTATATTTTATATTTTATTTTTTTTAACTGAATAATAAAGGAGAGTTTTTAGGGCTCTTAATAAAAAGAAAACTAAAACTGAAAAATAAATTTAAATTTAAATATTCTAGAAAAAACTTTTTTTTTTATATTCCTCGCACAAAACTTAAAATTTTGTTATGTAAAATTTTTAAATAATTTTCTTAACAACTCCTTTAGTGTCTTTTTAGCTGTTCTCTTCAATTCATAGAGTATAATATAATAATAATGATGAAAAAAAAATACAATGAAGATGAACAAGTTAAGAAAATAAGCAGAACAAGTCCTGGCAGAGATGAAGGCTGAGTCAAAGGAAGAAGAAGAAGAACTACTAACACATTGCTTTCCATTTTCAACACACTTGAACATGCTTCCGCACTTAGGCGTGTGCGTAAAGTGGAACTGGAACTGAAACTGGAACTGGAACCCCAAACTGCAGCTATAGAGTTTTAAACGGGGTGTACGGCAAGTTCTTGGCTGCTATTTCGAGAGGGTGTTAAGTGGTGTGAGTGACACACCCTCTTACCACCCACCCCTTCCCCCTGGGTTACCACCTCTCCCAGTCTTGGCCCAGCATCCGCAGGCAACAGCCCATTAAGTGTGCACTTCACACGCCTACTAAGTTCATATTACTTACTTAGTTGCGTTTTGTTATTTACCCCCCCCCCACCATACTCCTACTACCCCCTCCCCACGCTCCCACCTCTTCCTCATCTCCTTTGTCATTCCCCACCAGGATGAGCATAAGTATAAAGGAGTAAAGTACAAGCTCGACATCGCGTCAAACTGAGTGCAAGCCAAATGCTGATGACGTCATCAAGCCCTCACTCATTTTCCATATCATCTTGCACTTCTATAACGACTACTCACTCGCCTAGCAACGCACTAAAAGTAATTTTAAGTTCTTGTTTCTAACAATTCTTAGAAAACTTTACAACATGCAAATTTACTGCGTTTTGAGTCATATTTCACTGCATTCAATTTGCTACTTTTAAATCGTTGAGCCAATCTGAGGAATAACACAAGATAAGAAGAATAAAGAACTTCAAGTATTATCTACACTGCTTAACATGCATTTATATAGGATTTTAAGACCCCGCACTCACAACAAGTAGAGACACCTCTAGGTAGGTTAGGTTGGTCTAAGGCGAAATGTGTGTAACATGCAGAGGAAAGCATTTCCGACCCCGTCTTGATCAGTACCAACACCCGAGACGATTAAGGAATGTCCGTGCGTCCGACCGCCAGTATGGGCCCCTGAATCTCTGAAGCTATAAGAGCTAGAGCCATCGAATTTGGAATGAAAGTCCGTCTGAAGTGTACCAAGAACAAGTTTATTTTAAATTGTTGTCACGACCACTACTGCCCCCGGATATTGTAAAAAGCTATTTTCACATCACCATAACTTGAAAAGGGCTAGAGCTATCGGGACTAAATTTACACTGTATGTGTACGGTACCATTATTACTATTGTCACCATGTTTGATCTGAATCAGACAACTATAGCTATAGTTCCCATAGAACAAATTCGTTTAAAATGGAAAATTTGTATGAAGACATTTAGAGTTAGGTGACAGACCGCAACCAAACTCACACATTAAGTGTCTATCATGATGATTACTATCCTCACCAAGTTTGGTCCGGATCGGCCGACTATAGCCTTTAGCTCCCATAGGACAAATCCGTCGAAAATTGGTGAATTGTCTGAAAAAACGCGCATTAAAATGAGTAAGAGGTCTTTTTCAGTCGGCTCGCTGGACTGTAGCCTTTTATACTGCTTTAAAATAAGTAAAATAATTTCAACTATCAATGTACCCTTTAAATATTCAACTTTAATTTCGATGAACCAATTTGCAGATAAAAAAATCCCTTTTAAAAACCGATGTACTGTTTACGCTCTATTGGAAACAAATTTCAAGGAAATTTTTCAAATGACTTTTTAGCATCGGGTGCAGAAAAATTTACATCACAAGCATAATCGATTTAGTCAGAATTTTTTTCTTCCCTTTTTTTCCCCCATTTTTTTTTTCTCATGGAGCCTAGATTGGCAACAACTGAAAGAAGGGGACATGGGAGGGGTGATGTGTACGGCAAATTTAATTACGTCACAACAGCTGAGAAACACGTAGACGCAGTCACAGACAAAGAAGTGGAATGAGCAAATGGAAAAGGCAAACAAGACAAAGAAGTGCCAGCCAAAGGAAACAGAAGTGTGAGTGTGTAATGGGAGGAGGAGGAAGCAGGAGGGCGGGGGGTGGGTCAGGTGGTGCCACAATTTCAACATTAACGAAATGCTTTTAATTGTGCACTTAACGCTCGTAAAATGTGATTTAATAGTTTTTTGGGAATGCCAAACCCGGGGTTGTTTGGCCAAGACGGCTGGGTGGACCTGGTGGAGGGGTGGAAGGATGGAGTGGAGTCTTAGGGTCTGGCCAATGGCCTAGTTGTTTGGCTTTTAGCGGAAACGGAAGTGGAGCGCGTTATAAGTTGGCGGCGAAGTTCCTATTTAACCGTTAGTAGCCACAACAACTGACAGCCCAATTTGAGCACCCGCTCAATCCACCCCCCCCTCTCATCCGACTACCCTCCCCCCTTGTGAACCTTGTTTGGCATTGTCGGAAATTGCCGTTGACTTTGGGGAATTCAAGCAAATGGCAAAAGCGCACACAACAAAGCCAAATGCTTCGTACTTTCTTTGCCATTTTTCTTGTCTCCTTCGTTTCGTTTTCAAAAGGAAATACAGGCAAACTGGTGCCGTGCCTGATGAAATCAATAGCATATATAACAGCATTGCTTAGCTGAAAAAAAAAATAGCAGAGACCTATTAAATGACCAGCAGACACTATGACTTTGGCGTAAGTCTCAATTTTAGATCGGGGAATGGATTGCATCCCAAAGCAATTTGTGTGAAAGTGACGACAACTATGAATTTACTCAACTTATGTTTGTTTTCAAAAAGAACTTTGTATTTAAGCTACACAACGAAGACTTTTAGTTTATGAAACTTATTAGTATTTGACAACTAAAGTCACAAAGGAAACCTCTTTATAGTGTTTGTTTGGGGATCTATTATAATAGTACCATCTAGTCTGAAAATTGTTTTATTTCGTATAAGGAAAGGGGGCGTGGCGGCTAAAAATTTTAAAAGACGTTGCATTTATGCTGTCTCCAGGAAACTGCGTAGCAAAATTGGTATTCCCAAGTGCCATAGTTACTGAGATATTCGCCAAAAACATCGTTTTTTGCGAGGTATCTCTTGTTTCTGGATCATTGTGAGCAAATGGGGCGTGGCATCAAAAAAAAAGAAGGTTTTTGTATTAACTGACTTAATTTCTAGTTGACATTGACTAATTTCAAGCTTGTAGCTCTTACCACTTCTGAGACCTGTTTATTCATACATATTGACTTCGTGACAATAAAAATATATACCCTTTAAAAGGGTATACAAAGAGATTAAAACCAAAACATTAACTAGACTTAAAGTAAAACAACAAATACTTATTTTAAAATAATTTTTATTTCAATATTCCGTCAATTTATAAACCAAATATGGACGTTATTGATTTGCAGGAGCTCAAGCACAAAGAATTTCGAAGATTATGTTATCAAAATTAAAACGATTCTTTGATTCCTTTCAACAAACGCCAGCGGTCAATATATACATAGTTTTATCACAAATAAAACTCGGAAAATATTTTTGAAACACTTTTTTCGTGGGAATGGGGGTGAGGATGGGGCTGGGAGGGATGAGGTTCCTTAGCGCTGAGTCCGAGTGAAGGCATACCACTGTAAATTATGTTTGTTATGGGATCGATTCGTTCGATTGTAACTATAATCACTATGACGATGAATCGAACTGTTTGAACTATGGCTAATCAATTTATCCGGTAAATTCAAAGAATATAGATCATTGTGACGCTCCACAAAGCCATGCAACCAGGCAGCCGTCAATGTATTATCCACTGAGAGGCGTATCTCAAAGAATGGTCTATCGGTCATTTCGGCCACATATTCCACAACCTCATCCATGGACATTGGTCGACGGAACTCCATAAAGGCCTCGAGTATTAAATCACCATAGCGATATCTCGACATGCCGAAACTAATACGACTCCGTTTTAAATACAATTATTCAATTTTGACTGGCTACCTGTGTAGCAAAAGTTTAGACAACAAACTGAGCTTTAGAACGTTCTCAGTTCTAGGTATAGAATTTCAAGGGATACTTCGATCGAATAGTTAAAACATAAATATAATACAGAAACTATTAAGAAAGTCGAGCGGGCCAACTGTAAGAGACCCCGTACTCATTCTTGTGTTCCTCTTTTCATGCAAATTACAAATTTGAACAGATTTGTCCTATGGAAGCTACAGGCTATAGTTGTAGTATCAGGACTATACTTGGTAAGGATAGTTATGTTAGTAATACACACATAATATGTGATTTTTATCATAATAGCTTCATTGGTTTTCAAGTTATGCTGATGTGATAATAGTTTTTTACAATATGGGTACATACTTTATGGTGTCGGATGACTCCTTCTGCCAGTCCACACAATAATTCATATAAAATCTCTAAAAATGTAACTCTAGCTAACCTAATTCAAGGTAACTCCCTAAAATAATCAAACCGTCATGACAAACTGCTATACAACTTAGTGATAATAACTGCTCATATTAAATTGTTATGCAAATACTTTAAGGTCATTCATCTAAGGAAATTTCTGTCAAGATTTGCTTACCTAATGTTGTTTTGCTACTGCTCGTTAGAGGGCGCCGAGGGGGGTGGAGGGACGGCACTGTTGGGTCGCGAATCCCCCGTGAAACTGTAATGTTTATGCTCATGGTTATTTGCTGTTGTGTTTCGTTTGTCTTGCAGCTTTGTTTTGAGAGGAGATGGTGGGGCTGAGGGCCAGGGGAATGGTGTTGCAAAATAATGGTATGGAAGGGACACCCGCCCCCCTTGTCGCTAGATGGCGCTGGGCGATTATTTCGTTAACATTTACACCAAATGCAGTTAAATTGTCGGCCAACGCCATTTGGGCCATTTGGGCCATTTTCCGGCCATGTTGTTGTAGACTCTACTCTGCTTCTTCTTCTTCTTCTTATTTGGCCATTCTGGCTGTGATTGCTGTTTAGCAAAGCAACTTTAAGATTTTTCATTTGCGATAAGTAAAAGTCGAGAGTTGAAAATTTAAAAGATGTTTTCCATTAAAGATTTCTCCAAGCGCCCTAAAAAGTATGCTACACCGTGCCCTTAAAAGTATGCTATAAAATGTTTCTCTTGGTAAAATTATGTCACTTAAGAGCATAAGAAAAGCAGCATTTTAATGGGTATTCCATCATGAAAATGTCTAACATAAAAACAACTTTAAATAAATTAACTATAACTTCATAGAGTAAGCGGAATGCGATACCTTATCAAATCTATATAGTCAGCTCTATTTTTTCAAGTCCTGCTCACATCAAAGTGGCTTAAATGTGTCAAATTGCTCAACAATTTGCGTCTCTCTAATGAATTTGGGCTCAAAAATCGATTGTTGCATGCCTTAACCGATTGCCACCACCCACTGCTTCCCCACCACTGCCCCTCCCCTTCTAGTGCCCACTGACAAATGGTTTGGGCTTTGACTTTGACTAATGGAATTCCATTCGCGTGCAGGATGTGCAATAAAATAATTGCTTGCCATGCACTAATTTAAGTGAGAATCAACTATCTACATTTAACCCCTCCTCCAACCCCCCACCCCTCCCCTCTTACTCCCCGATTGTCCCCAACACGCTGCCATTTTCCACTCACTTTGCTCTGCCTTTTGACTGTGTCGGTTCAAAATATTTGAGTTATTTTGAGGCAATTTGTCTAGAATTGATTGTAGCTCGATAAAAAAAACCTTGTGCTAAATTTTAGTGATCTGTGTGGGTGTCAAACGGTAAGAGCTAGAAAGCTGAAGCTGGTAGAGAGTATTTGCTTAGATTTAAATACATGATTCTCAATTTGTTTTCATTTTTTTGTGTTTACAGGGCATCTAGCAGTTGTGCAAAGTAAATGAAAGTAAACGTAAATTATTTGCTTGTGCTTATGCAAGTTGAATTCATTATTATTCAACTAATTGGCGCTTAGTTCAAGTCTGCATATCGTCCATTGTCCATTGATCCATCACAGATTGTCCAAGTTTCTCCGAGCACTGCCCACTGTCCTTCCCTTATTGTCTATAGTACATTGTCCACTGTACATTGTCCACTGTACATTGTCCACTGTTCATTGTACATTGTCCATTGTCCATTGTCCACTGTCTATTGGCCATGTCTCGTGTTTACCTAGGTACGCCTTTGTGGTTCATTCAGCACATATTGTCAAATACTTGCAACAATTCGAATGCCAATTAAATCGATTGTTTGCTTAGTTTTGTTTAATCGATTGATGAATGGACAGCGGTGGAAAGGTGCGGAATCCGTTAAAATTACGTAGAAAATGTGGCAATGGAAAGTAGTGACTGGGAGAAGGGCAGAGAGAAAGCTCAGTTAGATTGAAAAGCGGGAAAGTGCAAAGAAAAAGGGGAAGAAAATAGAGAGCAAAGCAGCTAAGACAACAAAAATCGAGTTAAAAACTACAAAAACTACGAAAGAGGGGCCAAAAAAACTATGAAACTAGTAAAGAGTTTTAAAGTAATTAATACAAATAGTATCTACAAGTCGAGCATGCCCACTCACACATATACACCCTACTTTCAGTTCCTTTCACTGTTGTAAAATTGAATTTAAAACGATTCTGTCTAACTGTTACTTGACCCCAAAGACAATGTTCAGTAATGAACTCGATTCGTTACGTATACGTAACGTACTGTGGAATAGATAGACTTTTTTATGGGGAATACAATTTGTAAATCAAAAAATTATTTTTTTATCGGCAGTGAACTAATATTATACTTATAAATTTAGTAATTTATTTATCTTAAAATAAAACATTTAATTAAACTTATTCAATTAATTCCAAAAAATAAAAATTTAATTCTGCTCCCAAAATAAAATTCATAAAATAATAAAAAAAAAAACTTAGCTAAACCCAATTTCTGATGAAAATTTTAAGTTTTGTAATTTAACACATTTTTTAATTTTTTATTTTTAGAATATTAACGTATAATTGACCATTGTACTTTTTGAGTATAGCGTCTATTTGGTTTTTTTTTAATTTAAAAGTACTTAATGAAGTTCATTGCAAGATCTATTATTTTTTTATAGACAGGTTTCTTTAATTTTAAATTTTTTAAAACATTTTTTATTTTTTAAGAGTGATAAGTAAATTTATGAATTTATTCAAAGCACGTCACTTCCTAAATTCCTTAAAAAAATATAGTAAAAATTAAAAAATATATAATTAAACATTTTTTACTTAATAAAAACTAATAGTTAATTAAACTAATGAACTTTAGCTATGTGTGTGTGTGTGCTTGTGTGTGTGTGTTAAATTTCATACTTTAAGGTCTAAACAAATAGACTTATTGCTATTTTTGTCAATAACTTTTGTAGCCTTTGGGGTCAAATGTCAAAGCATATTTTTCAATTGGCAACGCATTTGGCCCAAAACCAAAGAGTGACGATACCACCAGATACCAATAAACCATAGAGCACCAAGAACAACAACAACAATACACTCACGTAGTGCTATAGACAACATAATAGTCCCAACAAACCAGTTTTTAGCCTGAGAGAATTGCAATTAAAAACAACATTTCACTATCTAATTTCTTCGTTTGTTCTGTCTCTCTCACTCGCACACTCCCTCTCTCTATCTCTCTCTCTCTCTCTCTCTCTCTCTCTCCCTCCCATTCTCTTCGCCCTGTTCCTGTCCCACTCGTTGTGACTGGTTTTTTGGCTTACAGAAATTTTGTCGATGCAGTTTTCGATTCTAATTCTAATTTCTCTTTTGATTCCGATTTCGATTTTGATTTTGATTTTGGTTTCTGTTTTCGCTTTTTGGCCAAAATACAGAACATGGCTCAGTCAGTCAGTTAGCCACCCAACACGGTGTATCTTTTTGTCCTTAGACCCTGTAATTAAATAAAAGACTGAAGCTCTTGTATGTTTGAGATAAAAAGGTCCAAAAACAAATGGTTTATATAAAAATTTGCTTGATCAGCGTGCAGATGGTTTAGGTCGCTGGGGCACAGAGTAGTATCGTAATACTATAAAGTATAGTAATCATACAAAAAATCGGTTCAAAAGCTATGATATTTTTAGTATTTCTTAAGCTCTTCATGCGAATAAGTACAGGGTCTTTTACGGTCGATTCCATGCACTGCCGCATTTCATACTAGTGTATTTTTTTTCCCCCATTTTTTTGCCACCGGCACAATGCGCTTCATTTTGGGCCTCGCTTTTGGGCCACAAACAACCGTCAATTGTGCGCAATGTTGCAACACTGGTCAGTTGGTCAATCCCTACACTGTCCCTTTGTAGACGCCCCCACCCCAGACCCAACCCCCTCTCTGGGGGAAGGTAAACAGTGGTCGAATGAGCTCTTTGATTTGCTGCATTTTGTTGGTCTCTTTGGCACGCAAATGCAAAATGCAATCGGATATTCTGTTTGATTGTTCTTCTATGCATACCCTGTATACCCTGTAGCTGTGGGTCAGTCGATTGTCGGTCAAGTAACGGGTGCAGCGATTGTAAAATTTTACTTAAACGATACATTTATCGATCATTTAAACCGATTATTTTTATGGTTCGTCTTTTTGAGAGCTTAGAAAATTTAAAAAAATTCTCTTAAAATTGTTAATAATATGTTAATATTGATAAATAAAAAATATATGTATATAATATTTTAATACATAAATATAAGTAGCAAATTTATTTCACTCCAAACTACAATAAATTTCATTTTTTTTACAGCAATAAATTATATTTATCTTTTACTTCTATTAATTAATGTAAACTTAACTAAATTATTATTTTTAATTTTAACGTTTATCATACAAAAAAACAGAAAAAAAAAGCTTATTTTTTCACTTAACAAAAGACAGCTTCCAACTTTCCCAAAAGCAAAAAATTCCTGAAATTAAATAAAGAGAAATATTTTCAATATTTCAAATTACAAAAATCAAAATAGAAAAATTATTAACTAAGCCATTAAAAATTTGTTTAACGTATGAAACTATAGATAAAAGTAATATAAATAATATTTTAAATATTTTTTATAGATAATAAAAATTATAAAAAATTAGTAAGTTGAACACTTTAAATATAACAATTAAATTAAACACTCCAATAAACATATACTTCAATAATTACTTAAAATAAATAATCCTTAAGCATTTTTTTATACACATTTAAACTAAGCTTTATATTTTAAAAGCGAATTTGAACCAAAATTATAATACAGAACGTGTACAATTATTTCATTTAAATTAGAGTTGTATCGTATCGTTCAGAATAAGTTCGATTGAACTATTCACTTAAGTGAACGAACGAACTATATCCCAGATTGTAGTTCAGTCATTTAGTTCGTTCGTTTAGCTCGTTCGTTTAGTTCGTTCGTTTAGTTCGTTCGTTATGGTCCCATTCTAGTTCGTTCGTTCGATTAAAATATATTTTGCAGTTGTTGTTACAATTCAATTTTATTAAAAATGATTTCTTTAAAAAGGAAGCGATCTGATGGTTGCAGCTTTATTGTTTCAGAAGACCGTAAACATTCAAATGTATATATTGCAAAACTTTAATTAGCATTTCAGGTGGATCGCAAGGGAATTTGATGAGACATTTGAAAGCAAAGCACTCGACTGTGGCAATAGACCCAAAAATCTTTTATTTTTTGTTTAAATGCAACTTTCGACTACTTGGATAAATCACTAACTGGTAGTACACCATTCGATCAGCCTGCTGTTTAATCCAAATATGGGAACGTTACATTTAAAAACAATGTAAATAGAATGGGACCAAAACGAACGAACTAGAATGGGACCAAGATCAAGACCAACGAACTAGAATGAGACCATAACGAACGAACTAAACGAACGATCTAAACGAACGATCTAAACGAACGATCTAAAAGAACGATCTAAACGAACGATCTAAAAGAACGATCTAAAAGAACGATCTAAACGAACGAACTAAACGAACGATCTAAACGAACGAACTAAACGAACGAACTAGTTCGTTCGTTGAAAACTGAACTACTGAACTACTTCCTTCAATTGAACTACGATGAACAACTCTAATTTAAATCAATCTATTATTGGATTCCACAAATAATTGAAAATAAATGCAATATTTTTATTTCATATGCATTTTATTAACTATTCTTTATTTATTTATTATTTTATAACTGTCGAACGCGTTGCATAACGGGAAACTGGGGAAATTTCAATCCCCCGAAGCAGCCGAGGACGGAAATCGTTGAGGGAAAAGGAGGTTGAAAGGAAGGTTAAAAGGAAGGTTGAAGGGAGGTTGAAAGGAGGTTGAAGGGAGGTTGAAAGGAAGGTTGAAGGGAGGTTGAAAGGAGGTTGAAAGGAAGGTTGAAGGGAGATTGAAGGGAGGTTGAAGGGGGGGTTGAAAGGATGCATTAAAAATACATCGAAATTGATTTCCAGACCAACTCAGGGAGAAGTGTGTGTATGTGTGTGTGTGTGTGTGTGTGTGTGAGTGTGAGGGTGATGATGCCTGAAGTTGACCTCAGCAAAGTTAATTGAAAAATACATAATTATACCCTTTAGAAGGGTATATTAAGTGATACAGACTGGAGTCCCCCAGAAAGGTATCTTAATAAATAAAAACTAAAGTTTTGGAAATAAATTAAATACAAAATTTTACGACTATAAATAAATATAATAATTAAATAAAGATTTTAAAAATATTTTAAGCTTAAGCTGAGCAAACCAACAGTAAAATATCCCTTATCTAGTCTGAGGTATTTACATCTATTTAATATAAATTATTTCATGTTATGCAAAATTTTATGTAGCAAAGAATTTTCACTAATTAACATTTATCTTCGAGTGATTCTTTAAATTGCCAACCAATTAAGCTTTGTACTAATTTTAAGTACTTTCTTTACTGGAACTAGCCAAAAAGAGTTGTCAATTAGCATTTAGGAAAGCAGTATTTAGATACATTTTTGTTACCCTGTAAATATAGGAGTTGTATTCTAACCAAACTTGCTCAAAGAGGAAAAAGTACTTTGAAGCATATACCCTGTAAACTAAACACATATTTTTAAACATCTTTAAATACAAAAAAAAAAAATACCGATAACATATATATTAAATATATATAATAATATATCCATTAATCCTTTTCTAATTAAAATAATTCTTCTCTTTTTTCAAGTAAATGTTAATTTTCCAACTGTTATAAAAGCTATATATGTGATATAGTAGTTCGATTCAGTAGTTCTAACCAAATGTGATCAATTCAGGAAATACTGCTAAGACCATAAACTGTAGCTCTAGTAAATCTACCCCCCAAATTATATGTTTCTATGTTTAAAAGACATAATAAAAAAAAAAAAAAAAAAAAAAAAAATAAAAAAAAATTAAAAAATAGAAATAGAAAAATAGAATTCTAAGAATTTCTTCAAATAAAAAAATAAAATAATAATAAAAAAATACCTCAAACCTGTAGTACATTTTCACACTATCAATCATATATAAGCTATATATAATTTATGTGCATATAAAACTATATAAATCAGTATGCCTCAGACAATAAATAACTGTAAATTCCATTTCTTTTTTTTTTTTTTTTTGGTATTTAGTATTTTTTATCCACTTAATATCTTACTTGCCCTCAATAGAAGAGTATCTGTAGGTCGGGCATGCTTACCCTAGAATGTCATACACTCTTTGCATACCGAACATTTTACACCCTTGGGTTATGGTTGCTCAACGTCGTCCACGTCGCGCCTCACCGGCTGCCTTGCGGAAACGATTGTGTGATCCGCTGCCAAATTGTTTGCTGGCCGCCAATAAAACCGATGAACCGGTCACTTCATCCTTCTCGGGCAAATGAGCGACATGTAGTATGTCCCAGAGTAGTTTACCGCTCTCCTGCGACTGCAGCAGATCCGATAGCTCCGTCTGGCTACGCTTGAGTAGCTCTCGCAATCCAACACCGCGTCGCAACACCGCATGGACATTACGCGTATGGATGCCAGGTAGACGGAGTAGGAAATCGTGTATGGCATTATTAAAATTCAATTGCTCTCCGGCCGCTGCAGCGCCAGTCTCTTCACTACCCAAAGCAGCAGCGATTTGGGCATCCGGTTCGGGTTTACCCAATTTGAGTTCCTCAAAGAGTTGAGCCGTAGCATACGGACTGGGTGACCAGATGAGACGTAATTTGGGAAAGTGTAGCGTTAACAACTGTAGTTTCTGCATAATGTCCGCATTTGTGGCCGTCGTTTGTTGGGAGAGCATAAATTTGCCCTGTAAGTGAAATGGACGATTCTGATCGAATTCGATTAGAAGTATCGGTTTGGCATAGTATCGCTGCATTTGTACGCATTGATTGTACAAACGTCCCGAGTTGAGGGAACCAATTAAATCCGATATCGATTTGCGTTCCACACAAATATCGGGCGTTAGAATATAGTCCCCAATGGTGATCGTTACGGGCAACACTTCCAGTCCACGTTTGTGTATTAAACATGGCAAATCGGAGCGGAATTCACGCATATCGACAATCACTTTGGGTGTCACACGTGCAGCACTTAAGGCCACACCTGTTGTGGCACCTTTGCGGGTCTGAGCATTTGCTGGCTCCTCGTCGTCATAGCTCTTGAACAGCACAAAGGCTTCGTCCGATTTGCCATCCTGGTACTCTGGTATTACCATTTTACTTTTCGTATCGATGATCAGCTCAAAAGCGGATTTCTCTCGCCGCAAACTGGTCAAATACGATTGCTCCTCAACGGTTCTGGCATGGATTAGGAAATAGATTTTCATGCGCTCAGCGGGCACACGACGACGACGTGCCTCGAAGACCTCCAACTGACGTATTGCCGTCACATTGGTGTTGTACATGATCACATAGTGGGGCTGAAGCTGTTCCAGCATATGCTCCAGTGCCATGGAACCCTCGCGCTCCGTTTTGAACGTCTGCAGGCAAATACACGGTTGTCTGTGCTCGGCCAGCGCCGCGGAAACATCAAATTGTTCCAGTTCGGGTATGATTTCAAACACCGAGGCATTTGGATCAGGATCTGTGGGCATGGCCTGTGTCATGGTCAGCATGTAGCTCTCCTCGAACAATTGCTGCTGCAGTTGTGCATCTGCATCCGCATCCGTGTTCGCATCGCTCAACAGCTGCGCTAGTTCATCCATTTGAGTCGGAGCAAGTGTAGCATTCTGCTCCTGTTTCATTTCCACTTTGGATTTTGGTTTCGGCATCGCTTTGGTTTCCTCCTCGGCCATTACTGTGCTCTGACTATCCTTGGAGAACTTCTCACTCACTTTGCCCACCTGCACCTCATGCCGCATCGCCTGTTGCAGCAAGAAACGTGCTCCGCCTTGGGTCAGGTACTGTTTCAGCTGATAACAGGTGCGTGCATCCTGGCACAGTATCAATACTTTAGGTGGTTCCAGATGCTGGGCTCCACGTTGACGTCGCATATCCCCGGGAATGTCCACGGTCAGCAGCTCACTCAGAGGCTGCCACTTGGGACACGGCTCCGGCTCGAATTCTGAACGGAAAAAGGAAGAGAATTTAGTTTTTTAAAGACAAAGTGGTTGGGCCGTACGACCGTACGTCCGTCCGTCCATATGAACACCTGGATCTTAGAGACTATAAGAGCTAGAGCCACCAAATTTGGAATGTAAGTCCGTCTACTTCGCGAGCAGATCAAGTTTATTTCAAATTGGTGCCACACCCCCTACCATCCCTTCCAAATTATAAAAAACTAATTTCACATCACCATAACTTAGTAAAGACTTGAGCTACTGGGACCAAATTCACATATTACTTGTATGGCACTATTATAAGTAACCACACAAAGTTTGGTCCGGACCAGACCTATAGCTCCCATAGAAAAAATCGGTCGAGAATTTGTGATTTGTATGAAAAACCCCAATAAGTACGGGGTCTTTTACAATCGGCTCGCTCGACTGAACCCTTACTAACTTGTTGTTAAGCTGTAAACAAACTGTTCTATAATTTCCTACAAAAAACTCCATAAAAAAGACTCAGAGGGATCAAATCTACGACAATTTCTAGTAACCCTTATTAACTTATTTATATGAGCACAACTGTACCATTTTGGCCATTGTAAACGCGTTGCTTGGAGAGCATAAAGATCTGCTCGGCAGCATCCAGCAGTGTCCAACCAGAGTTACTAATGGCATACTCAGTGCCCCTATAGCGTTTGATCAAAGCATAAGCGCTCACCGCATCATGGTACATGGTAGAGCTAAGAACAAGGAATATTATAAATTAGTTAATATCTATTACTAAATTATGATGACTCACATCATGAGACTGCGCAGTATCTTGAGATCAGCGACAATCAGTTTGGTCTGTGAATTGAGCTGATGCCAAATGCAATCGAGTTGAGCTTGTAGAATTTTATGAAACTTTTTGGTAACACAATTCTCAACGGTTATGGCCTCCATGTCAACAGTTCGATTGATTCGTTTTATTTCCCGCACCAGGAAATTCATAATGTCCAGAATATGAGTCTGTATCGAACTGATTCGTGTGCTCAGTGGTACATGGAGCTCAATCGTTTGTGTTTGCCAGGGATGCAGTGCAGCACGGACTGTGGCATGGAATCTTGGCCAAATATATAATTGTTTAACAAACAAATTGCGCATCGTTCGTTCAATGTGGGAATAACCAATGGTAAAGGATTCCGGACTACTTGAGAAGGCTTTAATGAATCCCGTTTTATTCCGCTGACGATATAATCTTAAGGCGAATGCCTCCTGACAGCTCTCGATTATGTTGTGTGCACGTAGCACTATAATGCCAGTTATCAGCTCAATGGGTATACGCTGCTTGAGCAGATCCACTACCAGAATACGTGTGCTGATGAATTGTAGTCCTCCCTCCAAGTAAACGCGTTCGCTGAACAAAAAACGAAGCAAAATGGATACTTTAGCATACTTTCTACCCAATTTCCATATATGATTGAGGATTAGGTATGTATATATAACATATCGGAAACTATATAATTCTCTATAAGTAAAAATTTTAAATTGAAGTTTAGTACAACACTTACCGCTCTGTGGCCGTATTGGCCACCTCGTGAACATATTTTCCATCCAGCTGGGATTTGTAGTACTGCTCCTCCCAATCAGAGCTGTTCACCACCAGCAAAAGATTCCCCGCATCGCTATAGACCTTTAAAATGTTAACCAATACACGCTCATAGCTGAGGCCTCTGCAATAACAGTGAATATAAATAACATCGAGTCTAGGTAACAGTTTATTCAGACCACTAACTTGGCGCAGACGAGTAAGCCATCCTGGTGTATCATGTCCAGAAACATTTGCTTCTCATACTCCAGCAGCACAACATCTTTGCGTAGCAAATATTCCTCGGCTGTCACTAAATTGGCCAAATCTTCGTCATTTAGCGTATCGTTGGACTCGGGCAATGCACTTGCCCCATCCGGTGGTGCCTCAAGTTCTGTTTTTGTTGCAGCATTTTCGATTTTCGGCTCCGATTTTGAGTCCGACATTATTTCAATTATTTCACAAGTAAACAAAAAACCGGCAACTGCCTATCGATACATGGTTTGTTTACGTTTATCGGCACAGCTGTTTCAAGTATCGATTGCATGTGGCCCACACACGTCACACATAGTTTTTATCGTTTCACATGTTTATTCAATTGTAAATATTAACTTAGCTGTAAAGTTAATTCATTTGAGTAGAATATTTTTTGTTTATAATTTATCTGCCTAATTCTGGCTTTAATTTCATTATTATATGAAAATGTTTATATTTGTTCACATCGATAGGTTGTGCCGGCAATCGCAGGTTGTTTTTCTTATCGATATCGAAGTGTAGCACGTGCGAGGTTTTAAAATAGGCTTTACTGCAATTTAATTTTATTTTTTTTTTAAGTGCAGTCAATTAATTGACTTATTCATTTTGAAGAAAAAAAACATAGTTTAGCATGTCGGACGAAATTTCAGCTTTTGCGGTCTATCCCAAAAAGGCCAAAAAGGGGAATTTCAAACAAGCACCAAAGACGTTAACAAAACAGGCAACAAAAAAACAACCAAACAAGAGAGTAAAGGAGTTGCCAAAAACTGCAACTAACGGTGCCGTGAAAAAAATAAAACAAAATGGCGTATCAACTCATAAGAAGTTGGCAAACAGCGACAAGATGTCTGGCGTATCGGAATTCAGCAGCTACAGCTCCAATGCAACAGGCAGTGAATCGTCGAGTGACTACGATGATAAAGACACCACTGCCGAAATGGCCAGGAAAATGGCCAAACTTGTTGATAAATGCGCCAACGGCGCTCGCCATATGAGTGAAAGCGGCGACAGCGACGCATCTGACGACTGCGATGCATGTGACGACTGCGATGCAAGTGACGACAGCTACGCAAGCGACGACAGCGACGCGTCGGAAGAGAACGGCGAAGGCTATGATGATGATGACGGTGAGAGCGATCAGTTCAGCGAAGAGTACACACCGAATGAGAGCAGCAGCTCAAGCCAAAGTTTACCAGCGACAGCTTTGCCGCCGCCGAAACCAGCGCCTCGTCGTTCCACAGGTCAAAAGCGCTCTCAGCCTTGCAGCGACGATGAAGCCAGCGACATGAACAACAACAACAACAACAAGAACAAAAATGGCCGATCAGCTGCCAAGCAGCAAAAGCTGCAGCCGCCTGCAGCTGCGGAGAAAAAAGCGCTTTCCTGTCCGTTGGTGCGGCCGACAGCGGCAGCAGCAGCGACGACGAAGGCGAAGGCGACTGCGCAGCCAAAGCGACAATCCGACGCAGTCAAATCGTGTCCGCTGCCTAAAAAAGAGAACGTCAAATCGGCTCCAAAGTCATGTCCACTGCCGTCCAAAACAAGTGACAAAATGGCGGCCAAGGCAAAGGCATGTCCATTGCCCAAGCAGCAGCCGAAGGAGCAAACGAAGCAGCAGCAGCCGAAGGAGCAAACGAAGCAGCAAGCAAAAGAGCAGCCGAAACCGAAGACGGCAGAGGTGAAAGCTCAGAGAAAAAGCGAAGTGCAGAAAACGGAGCCGTCAGTGGCGTCTGCAGCGGCACGGAAGGAGGTGCATCTGCAGAGCAGCATTGAGGAGGGCAAACGTGCACTCGATTGGCTGTTGAATCCGATAACAAGTGAGACCTTTTTCGATCAGTATTGGGAGACAAATGCCTGTCAGGTGATGCGTAAGCAGCCAAACTACTTCTCCAAACTGATCTCGTTTAAGATGATTGATGAGTTGTTGATTAAGAATCATCTGGAGTTTACCACCAACATCGATGTGACCAGCTATACGAATGGCATACGTCAGACGCATAATCCCGATGGACGTGCCATGCCGCCCACCGTTTGGGGCTTCTATGGCGATGGCTGCTCCGTTCGTATACTCAATCCCAGCACCTATTTGGCTCCATTGCGTCAGGTGTGCACGGTGATGCAGGAGTATTTCCATTGTTTGGTCGGTGCCAATGTGTATTTGACACCACCGAATAGCCAGGGATTTGCACCACACTACGATGATATTGAGGCCTTTGTGCTTCAGGTCGAAGGACGCAAGCGATGGCGTCTCTATGTTCCGCCCAAGGCCAGTGATCAGTTGTGCCGCACTTCCTCGGGGAATTTCAAGCAGGAGGAACTGGGTGAACCTATCTTTGATGCCGTACTTAGTCCTGGTGACATACTCTATTTCCCCCGAGGCACCGTCCATCAGGCGGTGACCGAGAAGAATCATCACTCGCTCCACATCACTCTAAGTGTGTATCAACAGCAGGCGTATGCCAATCTAATGGAGGAACTGATGCCCACGGTGCTGCAGGGTGCGATTAAGCGACACCTGAGTCTTCGTCGTGGTTTGCCCTTGCACACCTGGCGCCATCTGGGATTGGCAAGTAGTCTGACCAAGTCAAAGGAACGCACCGACCTCATACAGAACATCAATCAAATGGTTCAGAAATATTTGTTGCCACTAGATTCACAGATCGATGCCGCTGTTGACCAGTTGGCCAAGCGTTTTCAGCATGAGGCACTGCCTCCGGTTCTACAGCCCGAGGAGAAGCTACGCACGGTCTTTGGTTCCCGCAGTGAGGCCGACAAACATGGCAATTGTCTGGCGGACTATGAGCTAAATGAGCGAACTAGGGTGCGTCTACTTCGTGCCCATATCGTGCGCCTGGTCGCCGAGGATTCCAGCCTTCGTGTCTACTACTATGTAGACAATGCTCTGGAGTACCGCAAGTATGAGGCCAACTTTATGGAGATTCAACCCAATGAGGCACCAGCTGTTGAGGCTCTGATCAAAGCCTATCCCAAGTATCTGAGCATCTCCGAGCTGCCCCTGCGCACCGCCGAGCGTCGCATTGAGGTAGCCACCGCTCTGTGGGAGCACGGTGTGCTCATGACCGAGAAACCCTTCAAGTAACCTGATTTGTCTTCCTGTTTCCAACTGTAAATCGTGCTAGTTTCGTAGTCTAAGTCCCTAAACCAGAAATGTTTGTAATCCTCGCTCATTTCGTGTGAGCAGGAAGTGTCCCAAATGCGGTGATGTCGCCGCCAAGAATGTTATCCTAGACTGTAAATAAAAATCCAAGGATCGTTAGTCCATATAGAAAACACTACGAGTTGTTTTTTGATCCCCTTTTCCTTCGTCCGTCGTCCCCTGTTTCTCTTCCCTTACATTCTTCCCTCTCACTTCTGTTCCTCCTCCCTTTCTCTTTTGCTCATCCATTTCTTGCTCTGTTCGTCGTCCCTTTCATTTTGTAATACTCTTCTCGCACTTGCTCTTCTCTCTTTTCGCTCTTCTTTGTACTTCTTCCCTTCCTGATTCCTCCGATTCGTATTCCTTTATCATATTCCTCTTCTTTCCCCACTTCTCGGCTTCTAACTGTTTTCTGGTTGTTTCTCTATCTTCCTTTCTTTTCCCCAATGTTGTCTCCTTTGTCAAGTCCTTTTCTCTCTATCTATTTGTGGACTTGGCCCCTGCTCCTCTTTCTTCTCTCTCTCTCTCTCCCTTACTCTGTTCATCCTCCCAATAGCTCCACTAATCTTTTGTCTATATCTCTCTTGCCTTTTTTTCTCTCTAGTCTCTTTCGACCTATTCTCCTCTCTCCTTTTAATTCATCTCTTAACCTAGTTTCTTTCCTCACTCTCGCTCTGTGTCTCATCCTCTCTCTCTCTCTGTATCTTATCCTCCCTCTCTCTTCCTCCCTCTCTGTCTCTTTCTTTCTGCATTGCTTTCTCACTCTTTGTGTCTCTTTATCTCTCGCTCTCTATCTCTTTCTCTATATACTACTTTCAGTCTTTTTTGCCGTTTCTGTTACTCCTTCTTCTTACATCCTCTTTCTATCTAAGCCTTTTCCCTCTCCCGACGTCCTTGTCTCACTGTTGCTCTGACGCACTCTGTTTCCCTCTCGCTCCCACTTCCTTCAGTTCCATTTCTCCTCCTTCAAAATCAAAACAGTTCCAACTTAGAACAAAATGAAAGGAAATTCTCCAAAAAACGTTCTTATATATACAACACACATGTATTTAACTTATACTATTTATATAGTTAAAAGAAAAACAAAAGAAAAGCACAATTTTAAGCGGTTCAAAATTTTCCTCTTTAGGCGCTGCGAATTTTCTTGCGTTCGCGATACAAACTTTCCTTTTGAACTGCAAAAAAAGAAAAAATCAAAAATTTAGCATAAAATGAACAACTGTGGAAATATAATTTTCACTCACTGTACGGATCGAAGCGAATTAATTCAATTTTATCGGCCAAACGATCCCGGAAAGTGTTGAACTGGTGTCCACTGACCACGCTCTCGAGCACAACCATGATCCGTCTATGGAATAACGTATTAATTGCATTATCTAACACTTAAATGAATAAATACAGGTATTAATGACACTTACTTGCTCTTCACTTTCTTAAGCAACACATTTGTCAAACGCATTTTGTTAGAAAACTTAAAAAAATTATTGAATTTATATTTTTAATGCGGCTGAAAATTGTTGTGCAAGCTGACGGATAGAAATGCACTAAAAATGCCAGCAGCAATCAGCTGTTTGCAGTACGATAATCGAGCACGTGTGTTATCGATATCTGTAGTGACATCTGTTTGTGAATTGCGCGCGCTAATTCAAATTATAAGTGCGCAAATCATTAATGATTTAAAAATTTTAGTACTTACTATTAATCATTTTACTACATATTTTACTCCGTGTGCAACGGGTACAACAAGCTGAAATTGCAAAATAATCAACCAACGTTTACCTGGCGCCATCTATTGCTAGGCAGTTTCACGCACAAGCCTAGTGCGTTAGCACCGGCCTACCGTAGCGCACCTGCGTTACCCAACGAAATCAAACGAGTTGGCAGCGCTCGTGGCGCACATTTCAAATTCGAGTGCAAGCAACAAATATTTGAGTACACAGCGACAGTGTGCATTTGTTGTTAGCGCCATTTAGCAACAATTATGCGTTGTGATACGTGGCTAACAGCTTTTGCACTCCAATTCCCAAACTAGGCGCTTATATGTTTTTTTTTTTTTTTTTTTTATTTGTTATTAAAAATTTAACCTTCAGCTAATTAACATAAGCATACGAGTGCTAGCAATTTGTTTAATCGAAAATCATTTGGTTTCGTTATTTAATTTCTGATTTTGTGTGATAAGCAAACGAAAAACATTTTTTTCACACAGACACACACACACACACACACACATACAGATGAATTTTACTACAAGACAAAAAAAACAATAACAACATAACCCCAAAAATGCAAATAAAAGACGTAAAAAAAAGAATAACAGCGAACAGCAAACAAGGAACACGATGGTTACACATAGATAAGATTAAGTAATCACATTCAAATAAAAAGGAAAAGAAATAAAATTGATTAAGCAAACGTGTTGCGCTCCAAAGAAAAAAACAACAACAATATTATGTGCATAAATTCGGTCGTGTCTTTCGTGACATTCATCGTTTGTTTCTGCACGTGTCGTGACTGCAGCGTGCACTTAAAAATAATTCTGCCGGCGTCAGCTCCATGCTGCTGCCCGCGCAACGCAAGCAGAATTTTTTTAAACGGATTCCCTAATTTAATTCCCTAATGGGCGTTGCTTGTGAACTATAACTTTAAGAATTATACAAAAGTAAATAAACAATGCGCACAGTGGAATTTTTGCGTAAAACGCTACTATAAAGTTGTTAGCCTTACCAAATACAAATTTACATAATTACAAACATGAACACATACATACATATGTATATATGTATGTGTGTCCATAAGTACGCAATATAAACTTGTCTGCAAAAACAACAATAATAAAGCAGATCACACTGTTGTATTGTTGTGCGTATTGCACGCATACTTATGTACATCAACACACGCACACACACATGCATACATCCAAACACATTTACTTTGCTTGTTCTTACACAACGCGTAGTCTCTGACCTCTCTTGCTCGCTCGCTCTCTCCCTTAGGCACAATGTCTACCCTCTCGTGATCCAACCGGCACACATACACACACATACACTCTAAAAGAATCAGTGTGTGCGCTCTCTACGCATGCGAAATGCGCATTTATTAAGGCAACACGTCGCCACAAACAACACTTAAAAAAAACAACAACAAAAAAAGAAAACAAGAAAAACAGCAACAAATAGTTTTATTCGGATTTTCATTGCTTTTTTCGTTTCGTACTTTTTATTGCGTTTGTATCAGAGGACGCGTTCAACCGTTGTGTATAGTTACCCCCCACCATCATACCACTATACACAACCACTGTTGTAAACACCGCTGAACGCTGCCCCAATGTAAACGAGATCGGTTCGTGTCGTGTGTTGACATTGCGAGCAATAGAGCAAAAGAGCGCACTAAACAAAAGAGCGCACAGAGCAAAAGAGAGCGTGTATGTCGGTAAATGATTATTAGCGTGCTTGCTCGCATTGCTCTCCGTTTTATTTACTGTTGTTTTTTTTTTTGTTTTGTGTTTTATTAATCACTTGTACATTTGTTATTCAACTATTTGGCTGACCAATAATAACTTGAAACACTTGGCAGCTTAAAAGGAGATCAAAATATACCAAACTGAATAACAACAACAAAACCGAGTTAGCCCGCACTTAGAGAGCGAGAGAGAGCAAGAAGGAGGGAGAGGGAGAGACAGCGTGCAATGCCAAAGTAAACAACAATAAGAAAACCAAAAATACAACAACATGACAAGTAATTGTTTTGACAGCAAAAATATTTACATACATATGTATTCATTTTATTAATAAAAATAAACAAAAATTAATATGTAAATATTAAAAAAAAAAGTTTTGTTATTTTTAGCAACTAAAACGAAATGCGAAAATTATAAAATAAGCAAAAATTAAAAATAAAAACAATTACTTGACGGTGTTTAAACATATGGAAGTAGAAATAACTGCTTTCAAGCGGCAAATGCAGCGACTGCGACGCGACAGTGACGCGACTGCGACGGAATCGCACAATTTGATTGTAGTGTAAAGTTTTCTGCCTATTTTTACACGTTTTTCTGGTGCACAAAACAAACTTAAGGTGTTCCAACCGCCCACACGACACGCCCCCATCGTCTCACCCCATACACCTCAAGTACAACCGAAAGAAACTAGAAAACAAAAATGAAAACAATACTAAAGCTACTACGACGCCGACGATGCAACCTCACATAGTCGCACAGTGTCACAAGTGCATACAAACACTGACGATTTTGCAGACGTTATAGTGAAACTAAACATTTGTTAAAAAAAAAAAACAATTAAAAATATTTTAATTACAAAAACTGATATAATTAAAAATTTTAAATCGATTTTTCAATAAACTTCTACTTTTTGAATATCGATTTATATCTATAAATATATATTTTAAGTCTTTGCAATATTTTTTTAACATTAAAAAATAATAAATAAGTAAGCAAAAAAAAATTGACAATATATAACGTCGAAATAATCAAATATTTTTAACTGTAAAGCCAAATTATCTTAAAGAAATCAAATTAAATAAATTTAATTAAAGTTTATGTTTGTTTTGCTGCATAAAACTTAAAATTAAAAATAAATTAATTTCTACTAAAAATTACATAAAATATTTAATAGAGCAAGAGAAAATCACAACACTGTCATTATTTTGCTTTAAGAGGCTTTCTCTCTTTTTTTCCTCTACTCGCTCGCTCGCTCTTGCCAACAACACTAGCTGCTAAAAATGTTTTTAGAATTTTAGTTTTTTCTTACCCAATTTCTTTGTTTTGCTTTATTTTTTCTCATTCAAGTTTTGTATAGTATATACACAATTATGTGTATATACAAACGAACGAATTTAGGTATGCGCTACTATAAAAGTATTTCAGCTAGACATCAAGTTATGGAGAATAAGTAAAAATTCACTATCTAAGAAATTAATGAATATTTTAATTAGTATTATGTTAAGAAGAAGTTTTTTGAATAGGTTTTTTTTTTTTTTTATAAATTTGTGTAGAGTATTCAAGTTTCGATATTGCTGAACTGAGATTTGTTTGTATGCTAAGTATTTACATAAATAAATGTGTGTTTGTGTGTTGAGTAGCACTTTTCTTTTGCATTCTGTTTTCATTTTCATTGAAATTTAATACAGCAACACACCGTCTGAACAATTTAGTGCGTATCTTTTGATTGTTATTTCTCTTGCAGCCATTGACAGTCGCTATTTGCATAGATTTTTGGTGGATGGCTTTTTGTAAATTGCAAATTTGTACATACTACGGATAAATTTAAATGGGCAAGCTGTTGCTTAGTCGCAATATAGAATCGGTAGGTGCAGTAGATGCGGGAAGTAGTGCTACACATATACATATATATATATTTTTTTCGTGTGTATTTATTTATTTTTTTTTTTCTGTGTGTATGCACACAACAAAAACATTTTTGACTGTTTCTGTTTCGACTGTTTGCTTTATTGCTCCACTTTTGCTTTAGACTTTTTAGTGCCTTGTCGCAGTCGCAGTCGCAGTCGCTGTTATTTGATTTTCACATTTTTCTTTATTTTTGGTATCACATGATTATACAAACACACACACACACACACCTAAACATAAGTATGTGATATGAGTGTGCATGTGTGTGTGTGTATGTTTGTGAGTACATAGTATAAGAAAATGCCATTTGAACATTTCGGTTACGTTCACGTTTTGGGGTTGAGTAAATGATCTGCTGATCTCCACATTTGTCGCCTTCATCGTTTTGTTGTCGTCTCTCTGGTTCTCTGCATAGTTCGGTGACGTAAAAGATTGCCTTCGCTTTGCTTTGCTTTGCTTGCGTGTGTTATCTTGACAACACGCATTTTCGTTGATATTTTCTTCTTTTTTCTTTTTTTAATGTGTCTTTTTTTTCTCTTCATCACGTGTTGGCGTCGTAGCGTGGTTCTGCTAAGTTCATAACATTAACGTTGTCGCTAGTCACACTGTGCAAGCTCAGCACGCGCTCTCTGTATGCGTGTGTGTATGTGTGAATGTGTCTGTGTGCGTGCGTGTGTAGGTCGCCGTAAACTTTTGCACTCTTTTGCGCTCTTGCTCTCACGCAGTAGCCGCAACATTGTTGTTATGCTTTTTTACACCTGTTTAACTGTTTTTGATTTCGTCGCTCTCTCTCTCCCTGCCACCATGCATCTCTTTTTATTTTTACTCTCGGCGTATTCTAACTGGTTTTTATAAGTTCTCTTAAAATCATATGCACTGCAATTTGCAATCGAGCAATTTCACTTGCTGATTGGACTTGAAGCTGGTTGTATAATTCTATCGCAGACCTCTCAGACCTTAGATCGCAGAGCCCAAGCAAAACAACAATAACAACCAAGCAAACAAAATAATATAAGGCAAAGGAGAACAGACAGACTGTAAGAAAGAGAAAGAGAGAAAGAGGCAAAGTAACCGCATGGCGACAGTAGCATCGATAACTGTGTATATTATTGTTATTTTTTTTTTACTTTTGGGCCGCTCTTATCACGCCAATGCATGTCGCTCTTTCAGTCTTTTACGCTCTCTCACACACTCACTCTCTCAGTCAGCTTGTCCCACATAATTTTTGTTTGTTAGTTTTTCTGCTTCTTTTATGCAGTCGCCGTAGCGGACGCTTAACGCTGCCTCTGTTTGCTTCATTTGTTCTATTTTGTATACATGCTTGCATGCACACTTACATACATACAAATATATATGTACATACATGCATGTGATTTAAGTGTGTGTGTGTGCGTATTTTTGGCCAGCAACATTGAATAAAAATCTCTTTGGCCAAAACCGGCCGGAAAACGGGCATACAACAATTCCAATTAGAGTAAAAGCCGACATTTCAATTACGAGAGCGTCGCTGCAAAACGTTATTTATTTTATTTACTGTGTTTGGCAGCGACGTTGACGGCAACGGCGACGTGGATGTAGACGCAGCGATTGCAGTATGTTGTAGTAAAAGGGAATGTCAAAATCATACAAAAAATTTGTATAATTGACTGACAAACGATAAGAACTCTCGTTGTTGTTATTCATGTTGTTGTTGTTATCTATCGGCTGACTTTCTTTTTGCTTTTATTGTTTTTGCTATTTATCGTTGTTGTTGTTTCATGTCTATTTTGACCACATTTCTGTTCTACTCTCAGCGTCTGCCATGCTTTTTTTTTGTTTTGTTTGTCTTCACTTCGGCAAGCAAAGCAAACACAAACACAAATAAAAGCCGCTCTCTTAAGCGCACCATCTCTTTCTAATTAGCACGTTCGCATTACAGTTTATTTTCATTAATAGTGCGACGTGGAACAAGTGCGTCCGACGTCTGCCCCACTGTCTGTCGTGTATGTGTGTGCAAGAGACACATACAGACACACAAATAAGCGAGAGCGTGTTTTTCAACACTCATGGACGAAAATATTGGCAGCAGTGCTGTTTGTCGCATTTACTTTAATTAATTTAAATTTAAAATTATAAATTGATGGCTTCATTTTAACTATAATCTTGTCTAATCAAAGCTTAACATTAAAATTAAATAAAAATAAATAAAATCTTTTAGTTTTGCCTGCGACTGTGTGTGTCTGTGTGCGTGATCAAAACTAGAGCGCAACACACACGCGACTGAGCGCAGAAACAGTAACGGCATTTTGGCTCCCATTTTAGTTATGTTAATAGAGACAGTACGCTGATCACCGAAATTAAAAATAACTATATAAATTTTAATATATATTTAATTATTGATCATATTGTAAGTGTATTCAATAATAATAGTAAACAGGTAAACAGCGTATCATAGCTACGCATTTATTTTGTTTGTTTGTAGCGTACTTTCCTTAAAAATCAACTAAATGCCGATACATTGTAGTAAGTATGAGAGTTGCGATTGCTGTTCTTCGTGTACATGTATCAGTGTATGCGGGAGATTGAGCGAGCGAGAAAATGAGGCATAGTGTGTAAGAGAGAGATTGTGACTGCGACTGAGACTGAGACTGGGCGGTCGGTCGATTATTTTGTTGTCGACGACGCTGTGTTTTGTTATTTACGGGCGGGTGTGTCGGGTGGGTAAATTCAGCGTCAGACGCCAGCGTCGTTGGCGTTGCCGTTGTAGTCGTCAGCGTTGTCGATGTCGATGTCGATGTCTGCTAATGTTGCGGTTGTGTTTGTGTGATTGACTTTTTTGCCTCTCTGCGTGTGACACATGTGCTAGAGTATATAAATATTTTATATGTACATACATATGTATGTTTCAATGAGTGTGTATGTACTTTAGTGTACATACATACATATACCCAATCGCAAGGGTAAAGTATGCACAAATAAGTCATATCGTAATTACACTGAAATTCGAGAATATCAAATTTATTTTGACATGATACTAGCAGCAGGAATAATGAGAGTTTCTTTTCTTTTTTTTATTTCCAATGACAATAACCTTTAAAAGTATTCCAATTCATTGCAATGGAAACTACACGACACGTTCCCGTTACCATAGTAAAATACTACTACTCTCGCACATTGGTTACGTATACTTGCACACACACAAATACAATTTTGTTTTGTTTTTATTGTCTATTAAATTTAGTAGTATAAACTTTTAGTCCTAGAAAAAGTATCCGAAAATTTTGGTTTAGATTTTTTTATTTATTGAAGCAGAAAATATTTGCTGTGCAAATAATTTTGTTTTTTAGTGTATGTTCAAACTTGTAATATTTATGTAGTGTGTACTTTTAAATTTAGTTATCAGCATTAAATAAAATATTTAGTAGCTTATGCAAACTGCTTAAATTGGCTTTGTTCAAGCGATATGTATTAATCAGCTGGTCACCACTGTGCACTGTAAGCGATCCATGTTGTTGCCTCTTCTTCTTTATTTTCGCCAAAAACAAAAACCATGTGTTTGCCACGCGCTTTACTCACGCTCTTTCGTTTTTTTACGTTCTCTCTTTCTCTCTCTCCGCAGCTAAAATGCAAAAGAGCACAGTCATGTAAGAGCGCGCTGGCTTATCTGTGTGTGTTTGCCTGTATGTGTGTGTATACTCGTCGAAATCATATAAACAAAATGTTTTTTTTTTTTTATTGCAAATAATTGTGCGAGTTATTGTTGAAAAAAAAAAAACAATGAAATTTGCAAAACGCGCCAACACCAAATTCCTGTACTTAAAGTGAGTTGTGCTGGCAATACTGTTGTCGCTGTCAACGTGTGTTGACAAGTTGCAACAACAGCGTCATCAGCGGGAACAATAACAACAACAAGCAGAAAGTCTAGCAGTGGCAGCAAAACAGCGCGCTCACACACACACACACTCTCGTACGCACAAGCAGACGCACACATAGGCAGAAATGATGGCGACTACTAATACGGTAGTTTTCTGGCACAGTGGGGCTAGAGTCTTAGTTTTGTGTAGACAATTATGAAACTATTAACATTGTATATATTTTTTTCCATTCTATTCGCAAATATTATAATCAGCAAATTTTGTTTATGTCTTACATTGTATAATATAAAAACTTAAAGCTCATATTCGTACCATTATGTTAGGATACTAAATGGCTCCCATACAAGGTAATAAATTCTTAATTCTGTTGTGTTGCTTGGGCAAAGAACTTGTTCGGTTTTGGTATGTTTGCTCCACGGTAGTAAATCGTAGGCGACTGCGCTGCCTTTGCGCCTTTCGTTTAGCTTGTTTCGTTTCGGCGACGTGATGCGACTGCGACGCGTCGCCTCAGTCGCCGTTGGTTCAATCATTCATTTTGCATTGTGCCTTTCAGCGCAACGGACGTGCGGTGTCAAGACAACGCTAAATAACAATTAAATACTATTAGAAATAATAATATTATTAAACATATATTAGGCATACACTGCTGACTTTGATTTTTAGTTATTGCGAAAAACCAAAAAGCAATACATAATTATACTATTTTTTTTGTGTTTTACACACTCAAATTTTTTTTGTTTGCGCGCTCGCGTGCTGTGTTAATTAATTAGTCGATATAACGTACAGCAGAAGTAGAAGAACAACAACAAAAACAAACCAACAAATACGTTTAAAGAAAAGGCTTGCAAGTGTGCCGCCCACTACACAAAAAAAAATAAAGGAAGAGAGCGCAGGAAAGAGAACGACGGCGACGGTGACAGCGTAAGCGAAAGCAACACTAACAACAAAAACAAAAAAAAAAAAAACAAAGAAGAGCAAAGTGCGTGCCAACGTCAAAGACGACGACGCCACGGCGAAGCGGATGCCGAAACTGACAACAACAAAATGTGAGTGCGAAATACAAAATACAAAATAATAAAAAAAAATTATACGAAAAACGTAGATAAATACAATTTCATGAGCAATAGCAAAATAGTGTGCGTGGTGTGTTTGTGAGTGTGTGTTTGTTTGGCAGTGTGCGAGTGTTTGCTTGTTGTGTGTTTGTGTGTGAAAATATAAAATTTGGTCACACCAACAGCCAAAAAAGAAAAATGCTGTTGCTGCAGCAGACGCTCACGCGGGCTGAGACGTCGACGACCCCCGCGTCTCTCGTTGCCGTTGTTGTTGTTGCTGCTCTAACGCCCCCTGCTGCAGTGGGCCCGCAGCTAACGCTCACGTTGCCGGTAGCAGCAGCAGCGCAAAAGCAGCGAGAGCAACAATTGAAATTAAAGTGCAACTGTTAACGATATTTAAATAAGGGATGATGATTCGAAGGGTGGGGGAAAGGAGAAGGAGGTTGGTTTGTGGGTAAACAACAGAAATTGTCGCCCGCATATATGCACACACTCGCACTCATGCACATATTTGGCTACAGTTGCGTCCATTCAATATGAGAGTATCGGCTAGGTTTATTTGTAGCGCATATTTGAAAAAATAAAATCACAAAAAAATTAATGAATTTGGCTTCTGTGTGTTTTGGCAACTAGTTACGCACACAATCACGCGCACATATACGCAAGTATACTTTTCAGACGCACATGGAATAATGCTGGCCGAAAAAATAAGCACACTTAAGACGCCTGCATCAATTTGTGACGTCACAAATGCGTGCTCTCTTTGAAAACAATTTTGCAGAGTTGATGAATTTTGTGGGTCAATTGTAAAAGTAAATTGTTTGACATGCAAATTGTGAATAGTAGTTTTCAATTGATTTGCATTCGTTCACAGTAAACTAAATAGATACGTTGTTTTTGTTCATATTATTATGGGTCATACGATTTACAGTGTCGTCCCCATGCGAGAGAGACTGTGGGTTTGCCACTCTCTCGCTCTCTTTGAATCAGCAGTCGTCTGCGTCAGCAAGAAAATAGAAACTGTGCGACGGCGTCCGTTGCCAATGTAAGCGTCTGCGTTGGCGTCCCATGACGATGCGTCGACGCTGACGTTGTCGTCGACGCCAATGGCGATGTCATTGCTTGTGTCTTTGCAAATTGTTTGATTATTGTTGTTGTTGCTATTGCTGTTCTCTATTGATGTGTTCTCTTTTGCGATCGCTTGTGTCTGTGTAAGGCTTTGACGTCGGCGTATGAATTTTTGATAAAGCGTCGCATCGTGTCGTGTCGCGTCGTGAGCTAAGAGCGACCTCGTCATTGTCTGGCGTTTTTTTTTTGTTCTTCGATCATCGAAGCTAAGCTGCGCTCGCAAAGCTTAGCACAATGAGATAAACTTTGTGCAATTAGCAGTAACAACAACAATAATTAAAAACAACGATTGATTATGCAACTAAAAAATGCCTTAAGCTCTTTGTGCGTGTGCTGTCAAAGTGACTTAAAAACCAATTGGAAATTCCTTGACACAAGCCGTCCAATAAGAAAACGCCCCCATTAAAAACTCATTGAAAATACATGCTTAAATATTTATAAACACATTCACACGTACAATACATAAGAGCTCACATATACACACACATATAAACATACATACGCTAATAGGCACAATATTTTTGACATGACGTTGTCGCAACGGGGTTGTGGTTAGGTGGGGGGAGGGGGCTGGTAAGGAGGCAAAAGCACACACTGCGAACCGAACGCATAGTGAGACGACGCGTCGCTGCCGCTATTGCTGCTGCTTCTGCTTTTGCTGCTGCTTCTGCTGCCCACCCACTCGCAGCACCCAACTCGTGCTCTCTTTTTGTTGACGCTTTGACTTTGCACCTCTGTGTGAGTGTTTGTGTGTGTGTATGTGTGTGAGTGGGCCTCTGTGCTTTTTTTGAGAACCTTGGCAAAGGAGAGGGAAGCACAAAGGCAACGGTGACGCCGATGTCGACGCCGCTGCCGCCGCATGTGGCCGCTGTTTGTTGATTACATAAAAAATTAAAATAATTATGTATGTATGTATGCATTTAGCCCACATATATACAGCAACAAAAACAAAACTTTGTGTAGTTTGTGCGATAAGATATTGTATATATAAAATTATGTACATATATAAACATACTACAAACACACACACACACGCATACATGCATACATAACAACAAGAACGATGCGCTAAATGCAAACAACAAAAAAAATAGTAGTAGAAGCAGCCGCAGCAGCAGAGGTAAAGGCAGCGACAGTGTGCGACAGTGTGCGCTTTGTTTTTTCTGTACGGTTACACAAGAAAAGCAACAACTGTAAGAGGCAAATGCAAAGGCAGAAGCAAAAGCAAGAGCAAAAAAAACACCACGCGAGACGGTCGAGTTGCATTCCCTTTTTTGGCATAGGCGACAAAGTTGTCACTGTCGAAATAACAACTCAACTCAAGACCAACTAAAAACCAAATCAATTAAAATTGCTTATAAATATTACAAAAATAATAAAAAATTGTTAGCTTAGTACACAAATAAATTAAAAATAAATCGATTTTTTTAAAATACTGTTTAATACAATAATTTTGTAAAATTAGAAGAAAAAAAATCAAAGAAAAATCAAATAAAATCGTGAGATAATTAAAGCGTTTTTAGCTAAATTAAATTGTTTAATTAGATAGATTTGTTTTTTTTTGTTCAAAGGGTTTGTGCTACATTTGAATCAAGTTTAGTTAAAATTGAATAAATGTTATTACAGCAGTTGTGGTTGGTCGCATTCATGTTTTTAGAACTGTTACGCTAACACCGTCACGTGGATCAGATCAACTGCACTGCGTTGCATGTATGTGAATCTTCACATACATATAACATTTACCTATGTATATGCTTTACTTAATACAAATATACAAATATTCAGATTAGATGCTAGTTTTTGTTTTTGTAGTTTTTTTTTTTTGTTTACCGAATGTGAAGTGATGTACACTTTAATGTATTTATTTAATTTGGGAGGCCATCATCCTACTGGTCAGTGCCGGTTGACAACTGTGTCATAAATAGTTCGCTGTGGACGTAATTCATCTATTCAAAACTAAGCTGAAAGCTTAGAAAAAAAAATTGTGTATACTATATGTGCCTATGTATAAGTATATAGTTATAGTATGTAGTTCAGCTTGTGGTGTGCCTGCATTAAATAATTGCGGACGTTTTAAATGTGCTAATTAGCTGAAAACGTTTATCGCAAGCTCTCTTTCCTCGTTTCTATGTCTCGCTCTCGTGTGTGTAAATTGGTTTTAGTTAGTCGATTGAAGGGCACATACAGACAAACAAATAAACAAATGAGCAAACAAACATATGATGAAAAACCTCCCAAATATTACAAATCAGTCGCTGTTTGTTTCATGGGTTGTGTTTAAAGTTTACAACCTGTTGCTAACCGAAAAGAAGATCAAATTATTTTGTATCCAAGTAAAATATGGAAAATGTGCTTGCTAACAATGACTTCCATGTTTCCAAGTTGTTAATAGCAACGTGGTGATGTGAAGCAACAGCGAAAAATGGTTAGTGGAAAGCTTGATTTAATGGATAACAATGGATTTCCATGAAAAGTCTATAAGTGTCTTGATTTACAATAGATTTATTAAGAAGATGTGAAAATAAGTTTCTAAAAGACATACAAATTAAATCATTGTATCGATTTATTTGATTATCATATAAAAATCTATATTTTATTTCTTGTTCTTACGTCACTCCACTTTCGAATGCAAGTTGACAAAAGTGTCGGGTGTGCAAGTAATCACAAGCCGCACTTAAAGAGTTCCACTAGTTGTCATACAAGCAGGATGATCAAGGCTTGTCAGCGCTCTTTAGTGCATTCTCTCTTTTCTCTTTTATTTTGACTGTTATCAACATTCTTGGAGCAAAAGCAAAGCAAAGCAAAAAGAAATGCCTTTTGTCTATATTTAGTATTATTAATTGCGGTTGACCCAATTACTTGTTGTTGTTGTGCATTTGAAATTGCTTAGCCAAAAGACTTGCACACACACACATACACATACAATGACAAGAGTTTATTTTGAACGAAGAAATCAATTGAAATTGAAATTGCCCAAGAACTGTCACTCAACTTGAGGCGAAAAGGTGTGTGCAAAGGATAGGTAAAGCGAGCGTGGAGTGGAGTGGGAGGGAGAAAGCACATTGCTGCACTCTCTTTGGCGCCTGGCAACAGAGCAAGCAAGCAGTAGAAGCAACGTCGGCGGCGGCAGCAGCAGCAGCAGCAATAGCAAATGAGCCAACGCAACGCGGCGAGTGTACTCTCTCGCTCTCTTTTACTCCCTCTCTCTTTCGCTCTAAGCAAAAGCCAAAACAGCACCAACAACAAAAATGTTGTGCTTATTTTTAGTTGACGCTTTTGTTTAATGCGCTTTTTTTAGTTGTCGTTGCTGTTAGCGTCGTCGCTGTCGTCGTCGGCGCCGCTGCTTGCTGCAGTTTTTCCGCTGCCTTTGCGCAGCTCCCAAAATAAAAGCCGGCAAAACTTTTTGTTTCTCTTTCTCGCGCTCTTTGTTGTTTTTGTTTTGTGCGTGTAGAAAATAAATGTAAAATTTAAAATTTTATTTTTAACAAAAGTGGCAAACTTGAAGAATAAGAAGTAAAAGCAGATTAGACAATGCCATTTTTCAATTTTCCTTTTGCTTTTGCTTTCCTTTCCGCCTGGCTAAAATTAAATACATATGCTAAATACAAAAACCAACAACAAAAATTAATGCTGTCGCTGCATTTAGCGGAGCTTTTACTGTTGTTGTTATTATTAGCTTTTGTTTTTGTTTTATTTTTTTAATCGGTCGCTTTGGCTTCTTGTATTTCCTGCTGTTGCGTTGCGTTGACAGCACACGTGTCGACGTCGACGCCGACGTCAACAGCTACTTAGCACAATTATTTTCGTAATTAACTTGATTATATATTTTTTTTTGCTAATTAATTAATTTAGCAAATGTTCGAGTACTTGGTATTTATGAAAAAAAAAATTAATTTTGTGCTCATTCATATGGTATTTATAAACATTTGTAATCAGCAGTTAAAAGAAAAAACAATAACAAAAAGAGCGTCTTCAATATATAATGCCCTCTCTTCGCTATGCTCTCTTGTTCTCTTTGCGCTCAATTGAGTCTTTTTTTGTTTTCAAGCCTAACCCAAACAGCTGTTTGTTATGGCTCTGTTGTTATTGTTGTCATTATTGCTGTTGTTGTGATCCTTTGAGTAAAACACAAAACAAATCGTGTGTAAAATGCGTCCATAAGGTCGCCATCATTGGCAGCAGCGGCGGCAACGGCGTCGACGTTTGCGTTTGCGTTTTATTTGTTTGTTGTTGTTGTTGCCGCTGCTATTGCTCAGCTTTCAATAAATGGCAATGTCATGCGCTAACGCTCCTAAAGCATATAAACGCACATATATATGCACACATATAGGCAGGCTGGCTGTTATGGAGAGAGCGTGTTCTCTTTTTTTTTTTTTTGCTTGCTCTCTGTGTTTAAAGCTAGCTGCATGTGCCGGCACTCTCGCATACACGGAGCACTGTGTGCGTCTGTATTAGAGTCTGCCTTTGTTACGTTTGCATGCGAGAGATTTTTTGTGTGCTTCTCTCTTACTCGCTGTTTGTGTGCAAGAGTGTGTGTGTGTCTCGTTTCGGCATTTCATTTGCTGCTGCCGCCGTTTCGCTTCATTCGTTTGTCTGCTCGCGTGCTTTACGGTTCGAACAGTGAGAAGCTTTAGTAAATTAAATAAAAGTAAAATAACAGAAAAATAGAAAAAGAATCAAAAGACAAATTGTTTATTTTATAATAATTTTTTTGATGCAAAGCGAATACAATAAGTTGTTGTTTTTGTGTGCCAAATGCTTGGAAAATACAATGAGTGCAAAGGTATGTGAATAGTTCATAACAAAAACAACAAGAACTGTGCGAGTGTGTGTGCCTGTGTTTGTGTGTTGGAACGCCAGCTTAGGAAAGAGAGGCAGATAGCGAGAGAGAGAGCGTGCAAAGGAAGAGAATGAATGACGGCGTCATCACAATAACAACATATTAAAATATATATATAAAATTTGTTGATTTATTTTTTTTTTTGTTAGTTTGTTAGTATTAATTTTAATTTTATCTTAATTTCATAACAGTAAAAAAGACAAGACAAAAATACACATTAAGAAAAAAAAGAAATAAGTAAAAACCACGTTGAA
The DNA here is from genome assembly GCA_018903735.1 of Drosophila cardini. NCBI lineage: Eukaryota > Metazoa > Arthropoda > Insecta > Diptera > Drosophilidae > Drosophila > Drosophila cardini. The sequence goes on from JAEIGM010000010.1 coordinate 3,390,083, forward strand.
AAGTCAGCAGCAGAGTGTCTGTGTGTGTGTGTGTGTGTGTGTGCTTTTGTGTGTGTCATTGGAAGAGAGCATTTGCGCTGCTCTTTGTGTGCCTTCATTTTGAGCGTGTGAGCAAGCGAGATGGAGGCAAAAGGAGCGAGTGAAAGCTTCATTAAGAGCGCATAGCGTTAATTTTATTAAAATTCTATTATATTGTTTAAAAATGTAATCTATCATTTTAAATTAATAAAAATATTTCCGTTTACTTTGTTTAATATTTATCTAATTTTAATTAAAAAGTTGTGCTTTTTTATAGCTTTTAAATTTATAACAAAAACATGTCTACACGCACACACACACACATTCACACACATACAGGCACAACAAAGGCGGCCTTGTCGCGATTAGTTGTTTACTCTCTGTCTCTCTCTCATTCTCTTCCTCCTCTGCGCCTCCTTCTCCGTCTATTTTGTTTTTAGTTTGTTGTTCGCTCACGATTTTTTGCTGAATTATTTTTCACATCACATTTTTCGTTTTCTTTTGTCTCATTTTCTTTCTTTCATATTTTTGCGCATTTTTAAATGAATTTGCAATTAATTGCTTATCAGTTGTCATGTAAATCTCCATGTGTGTGTGTGTTTGTGTGTTTGCCTGTGTGTGTGTTTGTGTGCTTTCCCCCATTTTCTTGGTTTTATACGAGGCGTATACGTAATGCAAAAAATCGTGTCTCCCAGAGCATCACACACACACAGACATACACACAGCATATATGTACACGTACGTATATATATATAGAAACACACACACACACATGCACATACGGTATGCATGTGGTTACGTATACGCCGCGTGGTCGCCATGTTGTTGTTCTCGAGAAAATTCTAAAATAATAACTATTTCATCAAATATGCGCAAAATAAGTTTAATTTCAAATTATTAAAAATAGCTGCGAAAATTCTTGCAGAAAAATCTATTATTATTTTGCTTAAGCAAAAAATAAAAAGAAAAAATAGCCAGGAAAAAAACAGCAACAAAATTGGAAATGAAATTCATTTCAAGAATTTTTGTTTATATTTCACAAACTCGCACACACAACTACACACAAGCGTGCTCTCTCTCTTAAAACAGCGGGCGTCATTGGACGCCGACGCTGCCGCTGTCGCCGCCATTAAAAAAAACTCTCAAAAAATGCTTGGCCAGCTGTTGTGTTGTTGTTGTTTTGCTCTCTCTCACTGCCGGAAATATGCAAAGCTCTCTCTTTGTTTGTGCGCTCTCTTTGTTGCTGTAGACTCTCTTAGTTTTTGGCTCAATTTCATTGTCGTTCGTTACGTGAAATGTTTTGTTATTTGTTATTATTTATTTTCGTGTGCGATTGAGATGGCGATAGATAAACAAGGAACAGAGCAACAAAGTGTTGCGCGTTCTCTATCCCCCACCCTTCTTCTCACTCTCTGTCTTTATTGTTATTATTCATTTGGTAGTTTTGTTGTTATAAAATTGTGCTGTCATTGACACTCACCCCCATCGCTACCATCCCCCATTCCCACATTTGTTTTGTTTTATTTATTTATTTTTTTTTTTGTTATTTTTGTTCTTTCCCATACTACTTTGCTCTCTTTTACTATATATTTATTATTTTATATTTAAAGAGGAAGCAGCTCATTTAACACAAACGTTTTTCCCACAACAACAATGGACATTTTTTGTTGTTGTTGCTGTTAACTTTGGGCGATTAGCACGCGGTTTAAGTTGATTTTGTTGCATACCATGTGTGTGTGTGTGTGCGTGTGTGTGTGTATGATTCATCTACAAATCAACAAAGCAATGCGCGCGTTTTATTAGCGTTTTTAACCGCAGCAGGTACAGTTTAACCCACTGTCATTCTGTTTTGTTGTTGTTGCTTTTCTATTTATTTTTTGTTTTTGTTGTTTGTTAATTGGCCCGAACTAAAAGAAGAAGCAGAACCGTTATAAGAGTGACATTTAACGCCCACATAAACAAGAACTACAGCGACACGACGTCACAGCTGCATAGAAAAGCGTCGATGTCAACGTCAACGTCGTTGCCATACAAAAGGTCCATAGGTCACACCGAAAGCAGCGCAGCCGCCGCCTCAGCGCGTCGTAACAGTTGACGTTTCTAGAACGAAAAACTGGCAGCGACGGTGACGGTGACAGCGACAGCGGCTTCTGCTAATCTCAGTCGGTAATGTTGGGGAAGAGAGAAATAGGGACAGAGAGTAAGCGGAGTATAAGGTGGAGCAAGCGCAAACAAAAGCATAATAATAATGACAACAAAACAAGGTTTCAAAACAGTGCGTCGTCTTACTCTCTCCCTCTCTCAGTCAGTGTTGCTTTGCTTTCTTATTCGCATTCTCTTGTATTGAAACTGAGCTCAGCATGAAACTGCGCCATTTGTTTGTGCGCTTGGACAAAAAAAAAAACAAACAAAACAAATGAAACGCAGCGAAAAGGCTGATAAACAACAAAGTGTGAGTGAGTGAGCAACACACTGACAAAGTCAAGAGAGTAAGAGAGCGGCTACAGCGTGTATAGGCATTTCTTTTTTTGTTTTTGTTTTTGGCACACGTCACAACAGCGGCTCAAATAGTAAGCAAATATGCATACGCATGTACGTGTGTGTGAGTATGTGTGTATTTGCAATATTTTTTATCTACACACAAGCAGACGTCTATTTTAGCTAATTAATTGTGGCAAAAAAGCACAGACACATATGTATATATAAAGAAAGAGAGAGAGAGAGAGAGAGAGAGAGAGAGAGAGAGAGAGAGCGTAAGAGAGAGGTAGCGAGGGGAAGGCATTGACAAAACCACGTTGTCGTTTGCTGACGTTATTGTTGGCTCTCTTTAGCTGGACGCTACTGTGCAAATTATTGATGTGCTTGTATTTTGTTTATAAAAAGTAACCAAGACGACGACGTAAACTTTCAAAATTGCGTCGTAAGCTTTTTTTTTTTTTTTTTTGTTATTGTTGTCTTTTGTTTGCTTGTTTGTGTTGTAAAAAAAAAAAAACAACAACAGCTGTCAATATATGCAGTATTAAAGTGTGTGTTTAGTGAGCCTATTATTCTCGTATGTGACTGTAATTTGACAAAGTATGGCGCTAAGTTGTAGCGTTTGTTATTTGTGTTGTTCTTGTTGTCGCTGCTGAGCTTTTGCTTATGCTTTGTTGTTTTGTTTCGTTTGTGTGTTTTCTGCTTCTCCGTTTTGTTGTGGCGCGCTCGTTTTGCACTTGGCGTTCATATTTCTAAAGTAATTGTTGTTGTTCTTGTTGTTTTTTGCTGCGCGCTGCCAATAAAAATCAATAAATAATAATACACTTTGTTGGCTACTGACCCAGCACCTATGCCCAGCCCCAGACGCAGCCCACCTCCAGCTCTCCACCCCCAACCCTGCAGCTCAAATTATTGTTTGAGTGTGTGTGTGTGTTTTTTTTGTTAAACTGAGCAGCGTAAATTTATCAAATTGAAAGCGAAAAGAATGTATTTTTTCATTTTTGCATTGCTGCACATTCTTTTCGTTGTTTTGCTTGTCTTCTTTCTTTACTGTTGCTCTCTTATCGCTTAGGGCACGGCAAGAAACTATAACTGTTAAGACCATAAGCAACTGGCAACTAGAATGCAAAATGCTGATAAGATAATCCAACAGTAAACAACACACACACACACATACATGTACACGCATACTAAGAGAGCGACAGGGACATAAAGAGAGCAAGCAACATATAGGGCGAGAGAGAGAGAGAGAGGAGAGCGCGTCAAGGCACGCACAGATCGTTTTGCGCTCTCTTTTTGCTCGCCCAAAAAGGCAACAAGCAGAGCAGCAGGTGAGCGTCAACTGCGCTGCCGACGCAGCAGTCGGCACTCATCAAGCCATAAAAACAGCAAAAGCTACACGCGTAAATTAGAAGCAATAAAAAAATTCTCTTGGAAATAAAAAAAAAAAAACGAAAAGAAACAAAAACAAATACTACCACACAACACACACACAAACACAGACATACATGCATAAAATGGCTGCCCGGGCGAATGTTGATTGCGTAAAACGTTTAACATTTAACTTAAAATGTGGCCGCTGATTTGGTGGAAGGGGGTAAACCAACAGAGAGCGGAAGAGAAGGGGTTTGGGGGTGGGGGCCGGTGTGTGTTTGCGTGTGTGTGTGTGTTGTGGTGCTAGCAAATACTAGGTTTATTAACGGGGCAATTGAAACGGGGGCGTATAAGCACACAGAGCGCATTTAAGTATGCAATAAAAAATTGAAGGACGCCTAATAACAACAACAACAACGACGACAACCATCAAAAAAACTATAACAATTTTGAGCATGTGTTGTGTCTGCTTTTAAGTTGATTTGATTACAAATCGCTGATAACAACAACAACAAAAACAATCAAATATAAAACAAAATTTATAAACATTTTATAATCAGCGATAATTGACAATATTTGTTTAGACAATAAATTAAATGTTTAAAATCAGTTAAAATTGAATCAGTTAAAACTAGACTTTTTAAAGCTACATTAGCTAATATTTATAACTTAAATGACGGACTGAAAAAGCCAACTTTTCAACACTGCTAAAAAGTAATCGATAGAAAATTTTCAATCTAGCAGGAAAAAAGCTGAGTTGTCAGCACTTGTTGAAATAAACCATAGAAATTTTAAGTCCCATAGGGTATAAAACAGTCGTTTGTGCTCAACTGTACATTTAATTCTTTTATTTCTAAACTTTTGTCTTCTTTTTTTCTTTTAAATGTTACTTAACTTTTCCCTTTCTCTCTGCTCTCTCCCTCTCTTTCTCTGTGCGCCTGCTTTAGCATGTCAACAGATAATCCCACACAGCTGCTAACCACACACGATTTAAGCCAATTGCGAGGACAACTACAAACGGCAGCAGCAGCAGCAACAGCAGCAGCAGCGGCAGCGGCAACAACAGCAACCGCAACGGCAGCAGTTGTAGCAGCAGCGGCAGCTGCCGCACACGGTTATCACAGCCACACAGTGGCAGCAACGGCAGCAACAGCAGCAACAGCAACGACTGCAACAACAACGTCATCAGCAATACCAATGAACTCCGGCCCAAAGTACGTGTTCCTGCAACACAACGGCAACAGTTTTACGGCCTATGAAAACAGCGCAGCAGCAGCAGCAGCAGCGGCAGCAGCAACACAATCGGGTAATACAAGTGGCGTGGTTGGTGGTGCCACAGCCGGTGGCAACATTGTGCTGCTTGCCACAGAGCCACTAGAGCTAAGTGCTGCCGATGTATTGGCAACAGCGGCAGCAGCAGCTGCAGCCAATGATGATGGTGAATTGCGTCCACTTTCTTGGCTTAACGATAGCAATCTGATAAAGGGTATTGTTACTACAACAACAACATCAGCAACGGGAGCAACAGTGCCACATATGAAACGTTGTGCGACGCTTAAAGCGACGCCAGCAACACCCACCATAACAACAACAACATCAGCAGCAGCAACTGTCAACAACAACAACAACAACAACATTTGTATTGTCAGTGAAACAATTGAAGAATTACCGACAAGCAACAGCAGCAACAGTGATGCACATGAGCAACAACCCACAACAACAACAACATCAGCAGCAGCAACAACAACTGAAGCACAACAGCAATCACCCGCCGTGTACAGCACTACAACGGTGCACAAAGGACCAAGTGGTACCACCACCGTGGTGGAGTATAAGGCGGCAACAAAAGCCAATGTTGCTGCTGTTGCAGCAGCAGCAGCTGCTGCTGGCTCTTCTTACTTACCGCGTGCCGGTAATACATTTGTGCCCGCTATAACAACAACAGTGAAGCTGCAATCACAACAGCAGCAACAGCAACAACAGCAGCAGCAGCAACAACCACAGATTTTTGTGAGCAATGGTTCGAGTGTTGCATACAAATCCACGGGTAATACAACCACACATCATCCACATAAAAAGTATTTGCGTGAAAAGATGAATGTTCACGTTGAACCCAGCAGCAGCAACAACAACAACAACAACAACAGCAGCAACAATCATAGTCATGTGGTGGCTTCAACTGTAACTGTAGTCAGTTCTCCCGCCTCCTCAAATAACTCTTCGCTTAGCTCATGTTCGGCAACTGGTTCCGGTTCCGGTTCATCTACAGCTGCTGTTAATGGTGGCAATAGTCCAGTGCCCAAAGCGAGCAACTTTAATGCCGTCTTTGATGCTGTCAACTATGCACCCAACAGCAGCAGCAACACCAACAACAACAACGTCATCAGCAATACCAAAATCACCATCAGCAATATGAACAACAGCAGCAACAACAACAGCTCCAGCAACAACAACAACAGCAACAGCAACACAGATGCAACACAGTCTTTGGTGAATGCAGCAGCAGCAACAACCACAACAACAACAACAACACTGCCTGCTGGCTACAGTTTTGTCAGCCATTTGGGCAGCACTACGCACGTCATGTAAGTTGAGGGCATACTGTACTTACTCTTCTTTCCCCTTTTACCATATAGACTTTTAAGACCCTGTAATTTGAAAAAGTGAAGCGTGCTTTTGCTTAAAGGGGAGTTGGATCCAAAGACGAGTCGATATCGGTGACTATAGTCACACTATAGACTATAGACTGCACTTCCACCTCTTTCCAGCCTCTCCCCTGCCTCTCTCATACCTCTTCTCATCGCCTGTCTCTTTCACTCCTCTCTTTTTCCCTATGTCTCTTTGTTTTTTGCAATTCTCTTATCAATTGTCTACTCTGCTCTACCTACAGCTCACAACAACAACAACAACCCGCCAACATTGCCTCCCCGGAGACACCGCCAGGGGCGCCACTGCTGCTTTGTGGTGGCTACTACAGTGCGGTGCCATCACGATCGGGTGCATTACAATTATCGATAACACCGCCACCACCGCCGATAACGCCTACAGCAATACATAATGGTTCCGTTTCTGGTTCCGGTTCTGGTTCTGGTTCCACCTCGAACATTGCCAACTTGCGGAGTCCAAACAGTTATGCGAGCTACGACAATGAGGATTCGCTCAAAGAATTCGATTTGGTTGTAGGCAGCACACGGATGCACACGAGCACTCCTCAATACCAGAATATGACCAAGAACAACAACAACAACAACAATAATAATAATAATAACAGTAGCAACAACAACAACAACAATTCATCCAGTTATGCTAGTTCCAATGGAGGCAACACTAGCAACAACAACAACAACAACAGCAGTAACAACAACAACAACAACACACCGCAGAAACAAAAGCATCCCAACAATGTGCCATACGATCCATTTGTGCATACAAACAACAAGCCGCCATATAGCTTTAGGTAAGACTCGACAAATGTGCTTTCAAAGCTGCTGAAAGCTTTACTCAAATAAGCTTTTGAAGCTTAAAGCTCAGCAGTTAAACTTAAAAGTCACTTCAGAGATTAACTTTTAAAATTGTTTCCATTTACAGTTCCTTGATCTTCATGGCCATTGAGGATTCGAATGAGAAGGCGTTGCCCGTTAAGGAGATCTATGCATGGATTGTGCAGCACTTTCCCTATTTCAAGACAGCCCCCAACGGCTGGAAGAACAGTGTGCGTCACAATTTGTCGCTGAACAAGAGTTTCGTTAAAGTGGAAAAGGCTCCCAACATGGGAAAGGGTTCATTGTGGCGTGTTGAGCCGCAACAGCGACAAAATCTCATGCAGGCCTTGAATCGTTCACCATATTTTCCCAATTCGGCTGTTGATAAAATCAGTCCGATGCTCAAGAGTCCCAATGGCAATGGTAGTGCTAGTGGCATCACTACTAACTATGATAGTTTGGATGGATCCACCGTTTCTGTAGCTTCAATCAATGCAACTGCAGCAGCAACAGCAGCAGCAACAACCACAACAACACCCTCGAAAAGTAATGGAAATCTATCCAATGGAGGTAGTCAAATGGCAGCCACTGTAAATGGCAATAGTAGTGCTGTAAATTCTACTAATGCTGGTGGTACTGCTGCTGCTACTGGTGGTAATCATGCCCGCTTTGATCCAAAACTTTTTCCCAATCTGTGCAAGAAATTTCGTAATATTAGCGAAGAACCAACACAGCTGCTGGGTGAACTACCCGACGACGAACTGTCCGGAGATTATGCAATCAACAATAACAACAACAATAACAATAATAACAAGTACAATAATTATGTTAATTTAAATGGCAATGGCGGTGGTCTTGTCACAACAATAACATCGACAACAGGAACAACTGCTGCTACTGTTCCAGGTGCCTTCAACTTTGAGCGCTTGGCACGTGACTGTGGTGCGGATAGCATTGATGATGTTCATGCGGCGGCGGCGATGCTCTTCCTTAAACACGGACCAAAAGCCTTCATTGAATCCTTTCAGAATGGGTAAGTTGACATTTTATCAGTACTTTTGTTTAAAGTGTTGGAAAGTGCATTAAGTGTCAATGAAGCTAATTAAATAGAAAAGTTTTCGGTACTTAAAGAATAGAAGTTATATAGGACATACACAAAGGGGCGTGACAGTGGGAAATATGGTCAGATTTACCACCTCTTCAGTCTGTAACTTTGATTTGAAATATTGAAGGATATTATTGACTGATTTTCGATTGTCATACCTTTTTGAGTTCGTATGAACCAGGACTATCGATTGCCATCAAAATATCGAACTTTAAAATTTGATCGATTTTTGACAAAAATGTAAAGGGGTCACAGGTCATAAAATTTGTGAAAATATGTTCGATTTGAGAAATTTAAAATTTTGATCTCAATTGATTTTACTAGTTGTCTTGAGTAAGGAAAGGTAAAGTTTTTGAAGTTATCACTTCATTTGGCTGAGTTATGCTCATTTAAATTTACTACTTTTCATATAGACATCAGCTGAATTCTTAGGCTTCATTTCGGTTCATTTTCAATGTTTATAGGTAGTAGTAGTATTGGTAGTAGTGGTATAAGTAGTAGTAGTATAGGTAGTAGTAGTATAAGTACTAGTAGTAGTATTAGTGGTAGTGGTACAAGTAATATAAGTAGTAGTAAAAGTTTTAGTAGAAGTAGTAGTATAAGTAGTAGTAAAAGTTTTAGTAGAAGTAGTAGTATAATTAGTAGTAAAAGTGTTAGTAGTAGCATAAGTTGTAGTTAAAATAGTAGTCGTATAAGTAGCAGTAAAAGTATAAGTGGTAGCAGTATCATAAGTTGTAGTTGAAGTAGTAGTAGTAGTTGAAGTAGTAGTAGTAGTTGAAGTAGTAGTAGTAGTTGAAGTAGTAGTAGTAGTTGAAGTAGTAGTAGTAGTTGAAGTAGTAGTAGTAGTTGAAGTAGTAAGTAGCAGCAGTAGAAGTAACAATAGTTTTACTAGAAGTATAAGAAGCAATAGTAGTATTAAGAAAGAAGTCGTAGTATAAGTAGAAGTTAAAGTAGTGGAAATTGAGGAAGTAGTAGTAAAAGTAGCAGAAGTCGTAGTATAAGTAGTAGCAGAAGTCGTATAAATGTAGGAAGTAGTAGTAATACCAATAGTATTGGTAGAAGTAGTAGTTCTACAGAAGGAAAAGAAGTTGTAGTAAAGTAGTTAAAGATTAAAGGGTAAAGTAGTAGAAATATAGGGAGTAGTAGTAATAGTAGCAGAAGTCGTAGCATAAATAGTAGTAAAAGTAGCAGTTATACCAAAGGTATTGTTTAAAGTAGTAGTCCTGCAGTAGAAAAGAAGTTGTAGTAAAGTAGTTAAAGATTAAAGGAACGTATATATGAAGTAGTAGAAATAGTAGCAGAACTCGTAGTAAAAGTAGTATAAATGTTAAAAGTAGTAGTATTACAGTAGTAGTACTGCAGTTGTAGTATAAACTAATGTTACTTATTCCATTGTATTTTTGTGACTTTTTAGGGCACCGGTGATAACGAGTTCACCCAGCGAGGATCACACTTACTCGGCGGGTGGCAATAGCAATGCGGATAGCGGCGCTTCAACGCCTCGGACCAATGGCAATGGCAATGGCCAGAAGACTGGCCAACAGGCACAATCAAGTGTTGGCCAAAATGGCGGTGATAACAATTGTGTGAATTGCACCAGTTGTCCCAGCTGCAACAGCGATGCAGCCTACGACAGCAGCGAGGAAAAGTAAGTTGTTTTTAGTTAATATAACTAATATAAATTAATATTTATTTATTTTATAGTCATAACATTACTGCCGAGGAGTTGGCGGATCAGCAGCGACAACGTGATGGCGTCGATGCTTTGTTGTCGCTGTCGCGATCCTCGATTGTTGAATGCGGTTCATCGACAACGCATTACCACAGCAATGGCAGCAGTGGCAGCAGTCATGGTTCACCGCAAAAACGTGCCTCAAGTCGCAGTCTCGAGGAGGAGCATCAATTGCAATTGCAGCAGCAACATCATAACCATCATCAACATCAGGAGCAACAACAGCATCATCATCATCATCATCACCATCAGGGCATCTATACGAATGGCAGTGGCAGTAAAATGGCATTGCTAAGCAGTGCGGCAGCCAATGTGGCAGCTGCAGCAGCACTTGCCCAACAACAGCAGCAGCAGCAGCAGCAACAGCAACCGATCTATGAGGAAATCTATAGCACGACAGCAACAGCTGGTAGCAATAACAACAACAACAACAACAACAGTAACTCATCCAGTTTATATATGCAAAGCATTACGTCTGGCGGTGGTAACAACAATCAGCCAATGTTGCATCAACATCTCAGTGCGGCAATGGTGAATGCCGTTGCGGCCAAAAGTAAAGTGAAGCCAATGCGTACATTACGCACCAAAATGATGAAGCGAAAAGCCGCCTGGATGCGGTGAATGTGGCGTAAGGCTGGCAACAGCTTAAACACATAACTTTTGACTGTTTGTCTGCCACACACACATACACCTACACCGTCACACAGACACTCATACATACATGTACGGTTTCGGTTACCTCTGCCTCACTATCAGCATCTCGCTTGCACCAGTCTCTTGTCTCTTTCTAAATCAATTTAGTTTTTAAGTTTTGCTTTCAAGTTTTCAAAACTAAATTTTTTTTTTTAAATGATTTTTACTTTTGCTTCATAATTTTTATGTTTTTGTTCAAAAGCGACGTTTATTATCTTCTTCTTCTTTATGCTTAATCTAATTAATTTTTTTTTATTATTATTTAAATACAAATACATTTTTTTTAGTCTTAGTTTAAGCAACTAGTTTTTATTGGACTTTATGGCAATCGTTGTTTGCCTGTTATTTGTTGGCCATTATATACATATTTTATTATTATTAATATTATTTTTTTATTAGTTGCAATTTTCTTTGTTAGCTTTTAATTCCAATTTGTGTATATTAATATATTTTTTTAATTAATAATTTTAAAAACAATTTTAAAACTCGCTTCAAAAACACACACAACACAAAGAAAAGGAGAACACAAACGATTTAAAGTAATTAAGCTATTTTCTACGGTGCTAGGCTGGGCACGAATTGTTTAAACAAATAAATGTGCAAGACATGCGTGAGAGAGAGATAGAGATAGTTGGAAAGAGATAGCGCGAGTGTGTAAAAGCGAGAAGGCAAAACAATCACAGCAGAGGCAGCAGCAGCAAAGCAAACCGTGTACAATATCAAAAAACTAAGAAAGGAAAAAAAAAAACAAAGTAAACAAATTTGTGCTAAGTTAAATCAAAGAAAATTGTTTAAAAATAAAATACAAAGAAAATGAACAAACAATGTTACAAAAGGGAAAAACAACAAACAAAAAAAAACGAAACAATTGTTTAGATATAAAACATTGAAATTTGTTTATTTGCTGTGAGCAAAAGTTTTATATACACATACACATACACATATTTGTAAACGTATATATAGATATATCTATATATATACCTATACATATATAAGTACTAAAGAAAAGAAAAAAAGATAAAACATTTAGCGCCTTATTATTGAGTCCTTAGCAAAGAAAAGAGAAAAAAACAACAAATGCTGTTAAAAGTTTGAATTGTTTAATATCGCTGCATGTTATATACATATTCTACTTTATTATTATTATTATTATTATAATTATATTATTGTAATATTATTATGATTATCATATGTTATATATGATTAACTTAAGTGCTAACTAAATCAACCAAAACACAGGCCAATCAAGCTTAGCATAGCAAATCCGAATACCCAAAACTAAAAAACTACAATTAAACCTTATAAAAAACAGAAAAATATAATAACAAAAGGAACACAACATGCGACACACTCAAGTATATGTTAAATCAAAGATACTTTTTAGATAATAAGCAAACAATAACAATAACAACAACTAAAACTAAAACAATTAGTTTACTAGGCTTTAAACTACGTAGTTCAAAACTTGTTAACAATTTGTTTGTTTCCTGGCTTTAAATAAGCACAATACAATACACACACACACACACAACTACACACCTACACCTACACCTACACATAATTATAATTTTCTTTTTAGTGTTTATTTAACGTAAACTTTTACATTATTTGTTGAACAAAACATTAAAAAATAAATAATGAGAGAAACTAGAAAAACTTTAGTTAAAAATTAACTCAATTGTGTAGATACAGAAGCAAGCTGTTGGAATTATGTTGCACACACACAAACACACACACACACTCACACACACACTTACATATAAATGTATCTATGGAATCCCTAAGTGTATACACTTCAAGTACCTTTTAGCAAAAAGCAAAAGCAAAAAAGTAAATTATATTAATAAACAAAGTAAAAATTATGAAACATATATGCAGATGATCTGAGAAACTAATTGCCAGTTGTTAAATTTAAAATTTAAATTCATAAATTTAATTAAAATTGTTAAACGTTTGCGTTTAATTGTTTAAATATTGATAAATATATATAATGAAATGAGAGTTTTAGTAGCTTTATAAATGCGAACGCCTTTTTAAAAGATAATATAATAATAACAGCAACAAAACAAACAAACAACAAATACTATAGCTAAGCAAACATATACTATAATTAAGCTTATATCTATACACACACACACACAGACACAATCACACACACATAGATGAGAACAATGCAGACAATCGATGCCCGAGTTGTCGCCTGCAAAACTATAAAATACAGATATATATATATATATATATATATATATCTATAAAATAAATAGCTATATTTTATAGCTAAAAAAAGATAATATATATTGTTATAGCTAATCTAAGAAGTTATAACTTAAATGAAAAATTAATTAAACGCAATCTGCCCATTTGTGAAAGTCCCCCGATCCTAAAATCCCTCTATAAGTCCCTATCACACTACGCTACACCCACACACACACACCCACACACACACACCCACACACACACACCCACACACACACACTACCTTTTACTTACATACTACCTACTAAACTATATAATGACGTACGATTTGATATATGCTAATGATATATCATCGATCACTATGATCAGCAATCTGTTTGTTAATGTTTACATATATTATTTTTTTTTTTTTTAAACATCATACTATTATCATTACTATTATTAAACAAAAATATATAGTTACATACGATTATAATTTCTTTGCGTACCAAATACACACAAAAATGTGATTTCATTTCACTGGAGTTTGATTTTTTGTTACAAATTTGTTTATATTTATTCCCTAGCTAGAATAATGCAATAAAAATTACAGAATTTACCTATAAACTCGAAAATACAGCAGAAAACTTCGGTGTGTCGAGCAAAATTATGCCCAAAAAAGGAAAAAATGGCTAGAAGAAGCTAAATAAATTTATAAAATGGCTACAAATAAAAGTTATTAATTTTTGAACACTTTTAATTTAAAACAGAAAAATATCTAAATGATGTAGAGAAATAAAAAAATTGCAAAATCTAGCTATAAATAAGCTAAAAATCAATTAAACGTTTAGCTATATTATAAAATCGTCCGATTTCCGAACGACGTATTCAGGAAAGGTCAAAATGTATCCAATCTACAAATTTAACTATGGCCTATCATTCCAATACTATATATAGTAATCCTGCCAATATTGAATCACATATATCTTCACTAAGCATCAGCAGAGTCAAGGGGATCAAAACTATATATCGACATTTCCAAAAGAAAACATAAAAAAAAGAAAGTAACAAAGAAAACACCAACTTGATTAAGAATCGTGTATTCTATAAGGATTTCAAAAGTACTCAGAGATATATGAGTTATTTGTTCATTGTAGGACGCCAGGTTTAAGAGCTATGTGTGGTAAATAAGGAAAGTGCCTCAATATAAAATATGTTTTCGTTTTTGCTCATAGTCTTTGTTTGTTTGGCTAAAGAGAGATAAAGAGAGAGAGAGAGAGAGAAGTTTGGCAACAGGGCGTTTGCTTGCGTTGTTGTCGATTTGCAGCAGACACATTCGAGCTTGCTGAACTGTTTAGTAGTCATTAGGTTTAGAGCCATAGTTTTGTGTTAAATTGTTAGCTTAAAGCCCCTTTCTATCAAGGTTAGTTGAATATGTTATGCCTCGGCTTGGGTCCATAGAGTTACAGGGTATCTAAAAAACATGTCCACAAAAACCAACAAATAATAATGAGCAGCAAAGACAAATTTTTTTCAAACTTTGGACTTGGAATCATTTATACGATAACTTTATGTAACAAACGATATATATATATATATTCAAAGAATATGATAATATCCAATTTATATAGAGTTAATATATATATATTTGTGTGTCATGGGAAGTGTATATGTATCTGTTTGCCCTCCAAGGTTTCAACTAGCGCCTGTTTTTATGTCAGAAATAAAAATGAACCTGTACCAAAACAAAAAAAAAAAAAAAAAAAAAAAAATAAAAAAAATTAAACAAAACACACGAACAACTATGAAATATAAGTATCTAAAGTAAATATATATATGTATATTAACTATATACTTGAACATACATATATAAACATGAACATAAACATAAAGAGTTGCCCTGTATTTTTTAGAGCAATATTTTTCTACTTTTCGAAGAGCAACCAAAAAATATGTAAAACTGAAACTTTTCGACTTTTTTTCGTTTTGTGGCTGGTACAAAATATAAATTAAATATGAATAATAACAATAATAATACAAACATAAATAATTAAATGAGAACAAAGATAATGAAAATGATATTTTAGGACTGATTTCGGGCTTGACGATCTGATTAACGATAAATGTAATACGAATATTGGATATATAATAATGAATTAAACACAAATACAAACAAATAACACACACTCACTCACACACACACTTACACATACACACACACACACACACTTACACACACATACACACACACACACATAAATTTGTTAAGCATTTTTGCCTGTTGAATAGCAAAACTGACATGTATATAAACCTACACACATACATACATATACATATGCATATGTATATAATACATACATATATATGTATCAATATATACACAGCAATATTATAATATTTAAAACCGGATTACACAGCATTAAAAACAAATTGAACAAATCTAAAACATGTTACGAGTAGAGTGCAAAATAAAACAAAAGGAATCTAAAAAATAAATGTGATTTTATTTTTTAATTAGAAACGTTAAAGAAAACTTAAAAAGTTCTTCAAATAAATTTATTTGAAAAGGATAATTCGTTGAGTTAAGCGGAGTTCCAAACCATGGTTGAAACAAGCATAAATTTAACGAAACTTTAACTTCAGTTCAAGTGACGCTGCGTACCGTTAGCTGGCGCACTGTGAAAACGTAACGACCCATAGATGGCGCTAGTAGGCGAATTGAATATTCAACTTTAATGTTTCGTAAGTAATTTAAAATTAAACCGTTTTTAAATGTTTTATAATTTTTAAAAGTAATATATTTAAATTAAATAAATTTATATATTAATTAAAAGATTTACTCTCCACTTTTGGTATGGTCGGCTACGAGTTACCCTATAGCTGCGCTGTGCTATAGAGGACGTACGGTAGATGGCGCCAGCGCAGTTTCACGACACTTAGCTGAAAATCAATTAAATTTCTTAATGTATTTCACACCTCTTCTACAGGGTATTAAAAAGCATTGCAGCATTTTGGTTTGAATACAGTATATTCGTCTTTATTGAATTTGATTTCTCTGTTCAGTTTTACATGCTATATAAACTATTTATTGTTAATATTATTTATATATATATATATATTTTTATTTATTTTTGAAGTATTTTCATTTTTTATTATAATTATTTTCCATTTTCCTTCGTTCTTTTTTGTTTTTATTTATAATTTTTGTCATTGTTAAATGTCATTTCATTTTCGTGTTGGAAAATCTTTGGAAAATTTTCGCATTTTCGAATGGAAATGTTAATTTACACATTAACACAATGTGGCTACATACGAGTATATATATATATATATATATACTTGAGTGTATGTAAGTATGTATGTATACTATATATAAAAAACAGATTCTTAAGTTAACCAAAAAAAAAAAAAACAAATATTTTATTTTATTATTAATATTTTAAATATTTATATTTATTTTTGCATGCAACAATTGCAAAAAATGCTACACAAAAAAAAAAAATGTCGCAGTTTCTTTATTATTTTATATATTTTTGTTTTTTGTTTTTTTTTTTTTTCTTTTACGTAATGAATTGTTGTTGTGGTTGCTTAAATTTAAAAAAAATTGTTTTTGAGTCGAGAATTTAGCCGAAAAGTGTCAAGTGCTTAAATTTAGGCCACTAAGTTAATTTAATTTTATTTATTTCTTCCACTTTTACTCAAATAGATTTATACATAAATGTATATGTATATTTATATAATTGTTGTTTTTATTTTGTTTTTTTTTGATATTTTTGCTGCATTGTTTATGAATTATTAATTATAATTATCATATATATATATATATATATATATATTTTTATTTTTTTTTATTTTTATTTTATTTAATTGGGCACATTTGCTTAATAATTTCATGTTGTTTTTGTAATTATTTTAAATTTGTTTTGCTGGGCGGATTTGAAACTGAAAACGGTGTATTGGTTTTTCCATCTGTTTTTTTTATTTTAAATATTTTTTTTTTTTTTTTAGTTTATAGAATGGCATAATTTATGTCGGAAATGTCTGGAAACTTAAGAGATTTCTTTTTGCTAGCTTACTAGATGTGTGTGTGTGTGTGTGTGTGTGTGTGTCAGTGTGTCAGTGTGTGTTTAAGTTGAATTGAAACTAATTTTTATTGAAATTCTCATGTTCGTACTACATTTGCTTATGTACCACGTGGCGTATGTGTAATGTTTGTAATGTAACTGTAACTGTAATTGTAACTGTATCTTTTAATCTATAATACTTTATGTATGTACGTGTGTGTGTGTGTCTTACTGTTGTTTACTGCTAAAAATAACTGCATTTAACTCTACGCAATTTTTTTTATTTTTTATTTAATATAATTATGTTGATATGGTCTGTTTTATTTTTTAAGATGTGAACATTTTTTCGTTTTTTACTTTCCATTACTTAAATATTTTTTATTTTTTATTTTCTATTTTTTTTTTATGTACATGCTGGTAATTCTCTTGACTTGGCATAATTGAAAAATTTGCCACTTTTTTCATTCTCCATTTTCTGGTTTATTGTTTGTAGTTCGCTCTGAGTCTGTCTGTGTGTGTGTGAGAGTATAAGTGTGCTTGTGTCTGTGTGTGTATAAGACTGTATATCACCGTGGGCTTAAATTCATTTCTATTCATACAGATATATGTATATATATATATATATGTATGTATTTCCGCTACAAATTTGAGCTTAGACCAAAAAAAAAAAAAAAGAATTTATTTTAATTTTTTTTTAATTTTTTTTTTTTTTAAGTTTTGCAAATTTCATCGGTTTTTCGTGTAGAATTGGAAGGATAATTTTCTTATGCAGTAATTTTTTTTTCTGTATTTGATTTTGTTTACTTTGTTAATATATTTTAGTTTTGCATAATATTTGTTCATATTTACAGTTTTCAAGTAGTTGAAATTTTAAATAATTTAAATTTTTGATTTAATTTTTAACTTTTTTACTTTTTTTCGTTAAATATATATTTTAGTTCTATGTGTCTAATGTTAAAATTAATTACGTATAATTTTCCATTTTCTTTAGATGTATTTATGTTGTTGGTGTGTGTGTGTGTGTTCGATAACGATATCGATATACTGTGTTTGTTATCGATAACTACAGTTCAATGCTACTGGATCTATGCAAAAAATTGTCACTGTCTACTTGACTATATATATACTAAGTATGTAAGATGTCGTACTATAATGTAATTATGTAGCTGTATCTATAACTGTAAACTGTAACTGTATCTTTATCTGTAGCTGTATCTGTATCTGTATCTTATGACTTATCGCTTATGACTGTAGCTTTAGCTGTATCTTTGCTGTAAACTTGGCTAGCACCGCATATTGTTAATATTATTAATAAATTAATTAATCGATTTTCTTACTGCTGTGCGTGTAGGGGTGTGTGTGTGTGTGTGTTTTTGTATATTTCTGCTACTTTTAAAATAATTCATCTCGATTCCTTGGCGTGTGTACTGAGTATATATGTTTTTTGGGTAAAATATTGGATACTTGAAATAGAATTGCGAGTACTGTAGTTCCTCTGCTTTCGTCTGCTCCGCTCGAGGGGAAAGGGGGAAGGTAGGAATGTATCGGGCACAACAACATAATTGAAATGATAAGGCCCTAGATGGTGGTATGTTTTTTATTGTTGGTGATAAATTAAAAAAGGGTTTTCGATGGGTTTTTTTTTTCGTTTAAGAAAACATTTTTATTTGATAAAGTTTCATTTATGTTCATGTATTATTGGTATGTTTTTGTTTTTGTTTTTCCTTTTGTTTTTCTCTATATATATTCATATATATATTGTAATTACAATAATAATCATAATAATAATAATAATAAAAAAATTGATCATAATTATTACAATACGAAAAAAAAAATGTAGTCGCTTTAAAAAATAATTATAACTAATTCTTGCCATCATATTTTTAATTATTTTTTTTTTTTTTTTTAAATATTTGATGTGTGATTTCTTCCTTTCAACTTTAAACATATTTCATATTTTTTGTTTTTTTTTATATATATTGTATATATATGTGTGTATATATACACATTTTTATGTGTGTGTTTGTGTACATATTATGCATAAATATTTATTTAATTATACTTGTAATTATTATTTAGCTAAAGCGTATGAAAATGCAAAGTATTTAACACGTTTTCTTTAAAAACTAAAAAAAAAAAAAAATGATTTTTAAATTAATTAAAACTTAATTTTCAACAAATTTACTGACAGCGGCAAAAATTTGTTTTCGCATATTTCTCAAATTTTTTTCTTTTCTTTGAATAATTTGTTTTTATTTTTAATAATTTTTTTTTTTTTGTATTTATTTTTTTTTTATTCATTTTGAAGACGCAAATTGTATTTTTAGGTATTGAAATGTGTTTGGTATATGTTTTTTTTTAATAATTTTTTTTTTTAAATTTAGTTTCTTTAAATTGAATTTTGTTTTTTGTTGTGTATATATTTAATAATAACGCGGCAAAGTTTGGGCCTATGCAAAAATGTTTGTGAGTGTTTGGGTTTTTCCTCATTTTCCTCCAACTGCTACATTTTCCTTTCATTTGATTTGATTTTTTTTTTTTTTTTTTTTTTTTTTTTTTTGGTTTTATGCCTTTTTGAAGATGTTTTTTTTTTGTATTTAGCTTAGAGTTTAGCCTAGCGAAAAAAATGTGTTTTTAATTATTAAAAATTGTTGCGTGGATTATTCACTTTTTTTAATTATTTTTGTTATCGATAGGAAAACAGTGTTTTTTTTTAACTCTTCCTCTTCCTCTTCTCATCACTTACGTTTTTTTTGTTTTAAACTTAGGTGCTAGGCAAAAAAAATTGGCTCACTTAAATGTAAATGTTTATTTATTTAATTATTAATATTATTATTATTATAATTATTATTATTTTTTTTTATTTTTAATAATTCATGTTTAATTTGTGAATTTTCTTTAGTACGATATGCGGTTCTGTGTGTGTGTGTGTTTTTTACTTTATGTTGTAATTTTTCTTGCAATATTTTAGTTCACAATTAAAAAAAAAAAAAATTATGCTATTTGTAATGCAAATTTAAAGTACTGTTATATTATGTTGATAAACGGCATAATGCTTAATATTAATATATATATATATGTATATTATATAATATCTATATTTATATAGGATTATTATAAATAATAATTTAGTGCATTTTGCTATATTGTTTATAAAGTTTACATTGTGTTTTACATAATAATTAATTTTGCATTATGTTGTTTATATTTAATTTGTTTTTTTTTTATTTTACGTAAATTCAAAATTTACAAAATTTATTGTATTCAGATTTTCATAATTAATTAATTAATGTTTTTGGGTCAAAATCAAATCAGGAGAAAAAAAGTTAATTTTTTTTTTTAAATATTTAATTTAATAATTTTAACTATCTTTTACTTTGGGCTCGCCTTTTTTGTTGTTCGGTGTTTTCTGGTGTATATTTGTTTTTTTTTCTCATAAACTTTTTTTTTTGTTTTTGTGTATAACTTGAGTTATGTACTTGTTTGTGTGTGTGTGTGTGAGTTGGTGCTGTTTGAGATCAAAAGATAGTTAAAACATTTGGGTGCAAAATGTTAAATGTTAAAAAAAAAAAAAAAAAATATTTATATTTATTTTTAGTTAGGAAAATATAAGAAAATTTGATGCCTACAATTTGTCTATTTACAGAACGGCATTGAGTTTGCTGTTTTTTTTTTTTTTTATCGTATATTTCATATTTATTGTTTAGCTATGTACAGGAAAAAAAAAATAGTTCATAATCATAATAATAATAATAATAATAGTCGTAATAATTATAATAATAATAATAATTGTAAAAATCTACCGCCATTTGCTTACAGTCTTCAAGTCGTAAAGAAATCAAAATAAATCTTTTGCAAAATCTGCATCTGAACAGATTTGGCTTTTGGTAGAGTTTTTAGGTAGTGTTTCGGGGGAGTAATGGGGGGTGGGGGTGGGGGGGTTGGGGCTGGGTTTTCTTAGGGGTTGGCAAGTTTTGAAGCCAACAATTTTAATACTTTTGCGCTGCTGCGCTTCGCATAGCGTCTCTAAACTTTTTTAGCTACAACTACAATCATCGTCAAAAAAAAAAAAAAAAAAAATTATTATTATTATTATTAAATATATGTATATATATGTGGTATATATATTTTAGAGTACTACAAGCTAAGTATGTATATGTGCTAATTTTAAATGTATATATATATATATGTTTATATATATATATAAGTGTGTATAGAGATGTAACTATCGAAACATTTGCTGGGGCCGCTGCCAAACTGAATCACAAGTAAACGTCGTCATTGCACTCGCTGCTCGCTGCTCGCTGCTCTCTGCTCGCTGCTCTCTGCTTGCTGCTTAATAGTTCCACGCAGCTGCCGCTGCTGGCGTCGCTGTCGTAGACGCTGTCTGCTGCGCAGCAACGCAATGTTCTTCGCTCTCACCATTGCTGCTGAGACGTCGCACACGCACCAAGCGCAATTTATCCTCATTGATCACCTTTAACTGCTGCTCACTGCCAGCGTTGTCGAGCTGCTCACATGGCTGCTCCACCAACTGTTGCTGCTGCTGCTGCTGCTGTGACGCCTCCGACTGCAACTGTTGCTGCTGCTGCTGTTCGTCATCGTCATCGTCTTCCTCCTGCTTGATACGCACTTCGGGCTCCATGAAACGCTGATCAATTTCAAGCTGAGCATGCTCATCATTGTCCCCATCGTTGGCACCTTTAATGCTATCGCTCTCATCGCGACTGTACTCGGATGGTTGCATAACACAAACACCGTTAATGATACGCTCGTTGCTCTCAGCGCCACCAGCGGCAGCGGCTGCTGCAGCTGCGGCCGCTGCAGCCGCGGCGGCTGCTACAACAGCGGCAGCAGCAACTGTGGGTGGTGTACCAGCTGCAGCAGGATTAACCCACTGTGGTGCAGCCGGTTTGCGGCGTGAACTACGCGCTGCATTGCTCATGTAGGCAGCGGCAGCGGCAAGTGCTGATTTTTGCAGTGCCTGCTCGTACTCGGAGACGGCAGCGACGGCAGCGTTGCTGGCATTGGCGCTGGCAGCGCTGGCATTGGTGTCCGCATCATGGCCACCCTCGATAGATTCGTTGTCGCTCAGATTGTGTCCGCTGGCATCCAGCTCCAAATCATCCTGATAGTCATCGCTGCGTTCACGTTTAAGCGTTGGCATCGACAGATCTAGACCGCTCATTTGCTCCTTAAAGGCCTGATTGAGAGCCTGTAGCTCATCACCGCCAGCGGCGCCAACGGCGGCAGCTGCAGCAGCTGCTGCATTTGCTGCCGCAGCAGCACCGGGTATACCCGCAAGACTGCGACCGAGCAGTGCAGCGGCAGCAAAGTACGGTGGGTATGGTATGGGCGCACCACTTAAACCAATGCGTTCCTTGTGCAGCTCCACCAGACGCTGCTGTAGCAGTATGCGAAACTGGACGGGATCAAAGGGCGTGGCATTGGTATTCTCACGACTCGGTATGGGATTATCCTGACCGGGTTGACCATGCGGTACCTGTTGCTTCAAGCGCATGCGATGATTATGGAACCAATTGGTAATCGTACGTGTGGCCAAACTCAGCTCATTGGCCAAGAACTCAATGGTACCAACATTTGGATACGGATCAAGGGCAAAGGCCAGACGTAGTGCCTCCTTTTGTTCCTCAGAGAAGAGTACTCGCTGTTTCTTGCTTGGCGGTGCACCGCTAACCGATGAACCCACCGAACCCGGACCCGGACTGCTAGTATAGAAATCATTGGTATCATTACTAGACGTATCACTGCTATTATCCTGCTGATTTGGTCCAGTGCTGCGACGTCGTTTGCTCGCCTCACGTCGCTCATTCTTCAGCAACTGCAGACGCTCCACATTGTTGGCATCGCTGAGCCAAAGTTGCATGCGTATGAAGGGTTCACGACCCTTGATCGAGAGCATGTGCCAGGGTTTCGGTTTGCTCAACAGCTCCGATACGGAACCCTGCGATAGTCCCAACACAGCCTCACCAAAGATCTTCTGACCAATGTTGTTGGCCAAAAGGGCTTCCTTGATTTTGGTGGTTATATCATGCGTGTCCAGATCTTGAGTTAATGCAGCCATTTCATAGACAGTTGGTGACATATGCTGATGCAGGCTACGCATGGCATTGGGAGCATGTGCACCCACATGTACGGGCATCATCATCGGTTTCTTTTCGCCGCTCACTGGTGTGGCAACACCGACAACAGCGTTGCCACTTGTCTGGCCACTGGGCGTACTGGCCGCTCCAACAGCGGCACCAGGCAAACTTATCGCATGCTGTGGCGGTAAACCCGGTGACGTCAGCAGCATATTCTGATGATGTAGCAGCTGCGCTGCCTGTTGCTGTTGCTGCTGTTGATGCTGCTGCACCTGTTGGTGTTGCTGCTGCTGTTGCTGTTGCTGCTGTGCCACTTGACTCTGTTGTGCTTGCTGTACGGCTGCTGCTTGTGCGGCAGCTGCCTGCTGTTGTTGCTGCTGCATTGCCGCTGACATGGCTGCAGCTGCCTGCATTTGCTGCATTATGTGCTGTGCCTGTGCCGGTTCCTGCAACTTCAGTTCGTTCATCATCTTTTGCATGGGCAGAGTGGCTTGCATTTTGTTGGCCAATCCCTGGGGCATCTGTGGACTGCCACTGTAGCTGCCCGTACGCATTAGTTTCTCCGGGGCGATTTTATACTGACTGGCAACCAATTTGTGCACTGCATTCTCATCCTCGAGGAACATTTTCATGCGTATGAAGGGTTCACGACCCTTTTGGGTTAACATATGCCAGGGCTTGGGACGTGCCAGCAGATCAGAGACGGAGCCCTGGGATAAACCAAGCACAGATTCACCGAACAAACGCTGTGAGATGCTGTACTGTGAGAGTGCCTCCTTGACACGTCGCACAATGTCCTCCGTGTTCAGATTGTTGAACATATCGAATTGCTGCTGTGTTATCGGTGGCAAGACCGCTTTCGTTGGTCGCTGCGGCTGTGAATGATGCGGCGTCACCGGCGGTTGGGTGATCAACGAATTCGTTATGGATGCCATGCGTTGCAATGGACTCGCCGTTGCTGCAAATTCCTCACCCTGACTGCTCAATGCCGGTGGCAAGATGGAGTTGCTCAATGGACTTGGCGCTGCTGAATTGCTGCCATGATTGCCACCACCAATGCTCACATTTGACGAACCATTTGGATTGCTGCTGCTTGGCGGTGCTGGTGGTGCTGGTGGTGCCGGTGGTGCTGGTGTATTGCCGCCATCGGATTTGCGTGCATGACCCGGTAGTGCTACAAAATCATCGTTACCGCCACGTTCACCATCCTTGCTGCTACCGCTGCCGCTCACACTGCCGTGTTGATCCAGCGACGAGCGTTGACCATTCAACTTGATGTCCTTGCCGGCCAGCGACAGATCCTGTGCACCGTTCAGCACCTGCTGTTGCAGTGCCATCAAACTGGAAAAGTTGGGAAAACTGGCGGCCTGCGCTTGCTGCTGATGTTGCTGCTGCAGTTTGGCGATTTCGCGCTCGAACGCGTGACGCATGTTCTCATCGGCGGCCATGGCGGCGGGGAATGGATTGGCAGCTGCTCCGGGCATGCCGGCGGCGCCACCAAAGAACGGCGATAGCAAAAAGCTGCAAAGATTAATCGAAAACATTTTGATTAAAATTTGTGTCAAACTTAAATTAATCGATAAAAACGATTTTTTGTTGATCGATAACAAATGTTTGCTAAATATCATTTCAAGACTTTGCTTTATCGATAAAATCGATTTTAGTGAGAAACAAATCGATAACCGATATGAGTTACCGCTAACCAATCGATTTTTTCGTGTATAACCGTTGCAACCATTACACTTACCCTGGGAAAGCCGCTTCACGTGGTGTACGCGCCATCAGCTCCTGATACAGACGCGCCATTTTGTCCTGTGCCAAATCCTCGTGACGTAATCGCTGCTGCTGCTCACGCTGTTCGCGCTGCTCTCGCTGCTGTTGCTGCTGTTGGTGTACAGCGGCAGCGACCGCTTCGCGTTGCTCCCGTTGCGCATGCTCCGAGACATGTAGTTGCTGTTGCTGCTGCTGCTGCTGTTGCTGCTGTTGTTGCTGCTGTTGCTGCTGCTGCTGTTGCTTCAGCTGCTGATCGACTTTGTAGAATGGTGAAGTACAACTTTGATGTGGTGATTTGCTATCCTCATTGCTGTGCGTATCATCGGTGGCAATGTGACGACGTTGATGCTCCTGTTGCTGTTGATGTTGCTGCTGTTGTTGGGCAGCAACTGCGTTGCTTTTCATCAGCGACGATGCCTCACTGAGTATGTGTGCAATGCGATCCTCAGACATGGAATCTTCGCCTCCAGGGCCACGACCAGCATACTGTGGCAGTCCAGAATCTACAGAGCGAAAGAGACAAACGATATTAGTTAGAGTGAGAGGGGAGAATAAGTTGAATGTTGATCATAAACATCGGCATCGGCCCATTAAATGTTATAAAAGTTTATGCGTATTCGGTTTGGTTTTTTGCTCATTTATTGAAGTCCAATTGATAGTGAACTGAGCTCTGACTTTGGCCATGGCCAAGAGCCAATTAAGCCATAAAGCGTTCAAAAAGCCAGCGCAAATTTGTGGCCATAAAGCGCGGCGCAGCATTTGAAAATCAACGGCTTCGCTGTTGCGGATGCTGATGCACTTTTCAGTTCTACCCATTACTACATACACTGAGCGAAAACAAAACCAACCCAATTCCATTCAATTCAATTGCCGTCTCTTTTTTTTTGGCTTTCGTTTTGTGGTGTAGTGTAAACATTTTGTGCATTATGAATTTCTGACTGCATAGCATCCCTGACCCTTAGAGATTACCCCCTTTGTACCCACCGCCACTGCTCAATTATAACACCATTTGATTTTCAATCAACAAAACGTCGACCACAAAAACAAAGCGAACCGTGAACCTCTCAACAACAACAAAATAAAAATAAAAAATATTTTTAATAAAAAAAATAAAAATAAATAAAAATTCAGCAAATTGAAATGGTTTTGATTTGAAGCAGTACTAAGAGATACCCAGCATTTATCTAGCTAACAAATAAATACTGGAGTTATTTTATATTGATATTACTGTAGTCACTAGCGACAACAAGTATGAAACTAATTTAAATGGTTTACAGGGAATTATTTAAATTATTATCAAAAAAAAAAAAAAAAAAAAAAAAAAAAAAAATTATATTAAATATATTTAAATATTTATTTGGGGATATATATTTAATATATTGAGTTGTTAAGAAATATTTAGTAAAAACAATATATTTTTTATTTTTACTACAACATGAAAAAGAGCAAAAATCAAACTTGATGACGTCACTGTTTCATAAAAAACAGCGCGTCCTAAAGCTGCTAAATATTTTTTTAATTTTTAGCTAAATTTAAAGCTTCTGGCACCCTTTTGTATTAAAAATATTTGTTAATTTTTATTTTTATATTAAATAAAAATAAAAGTGACGAAACCTGTTCTACCCTTTTTGGCCTGCAAACTGACAGTGGGCTCAAAGCACAAATGTAAATAAGGAAATTTATATAGCTATATATTAAAAGCTGGATAAAAAGTCAGTTGAAAATCTGCATAAAATGTGTTGTGACCCCTCAAATAGTTCAATGCAATGCGGTGCGCTAATTTGGCACGCGCCATGGCATCAAAATTTCGAGCTTGGGGCATGCGACATGTGGCAGGGGGGTAAATGGGGTAAATGCTCATCGAAGCGAGCTGGCCAACAGGCAGCGAATGAATACATGAATGTGAATTCAATTGCAATTGAAAGAGTACCAGAAAAACGTAGAAAAAAAACAATTTTTGCGCTGCGAAAATTCTTTGCAGAAATTCAATTGGAAATGATTTTTTTTTGGGTTTGGGTGGTAGGATAGGGGGTGAGTGGTAAGGAGCGTAAGGATCATGTTCCACTCGTTAAATGTCGCTGAAAGAATGGAAAAAAAAGTAATAGAAAGAAATGCAAACAAAAATTTCGACTGCTAAATTGTTAAATAATCGCACAAGTGGCATAGAAGAGCGCCCTGCCACGCCCTGCCTCTCTGTGGCATGTTTGTGGTTGTGGCAACATCAATCAGTCAGTGTATATGTGGGTGGAAGTTGGGGTAGGGCTGAGGGGGTGTGCCAGTGAAACGAAATAACTGAAAATCGGTTTAAAATTGCCCAAAGCATAATCGATGCCCCAAAGGAGCAAACACTTGTCCACAGTAGAGTCGAAAAGAGAGAGGGAGAGGGAGGAAGGGGAAGGAAGAGCGCCAAACAGGAAACGGAAATCAACACATGAATGACAAATGTTTGGTCATCTCTATGTGCCAATTGAAGCGAGCGAGATTTTTTAAACGCAGTCGTATCGAAATACAATACAAACCAGCCAAAGCCAAAGCCAAAGAAAAAAGCTAAACTGAATCGAACAAAAGGCGATAAAAGGGCCAACAACTACAATAGATATGGCCACATCCTGTATGTGGCCAGCATTTTGGATTAAACAGTTTTCCACAATTCACTTTTTCCCCACTTTTTTTTTTTTTTTTGGTACACCCCCCACAAGTTCTTGTCTTTTTTTTGGTCGCAACTTTTGCTTGAAATGATTTTTTCAATTTTTTCGTCGTCGCTTCATTTGGGGATTACAAAGTGTTTTTGTGTTATAAAGTCGAAGATGACATTGATGACACCTGGCTGACCCCACGTCAGCTCAGGACACAGGACATCGGACACAGGACACAGACACAGACAGCTTAAGCGCTCTTTTAGCCGTAGACGTAAAGATATTTCATAAAACTGGAACTGAAACTGAAACTC
This sequence comes from Drosophila cardini, assembly GCA_018903735.1. Lineage (NCBI taxonomy): Eukaryota > Metazoa > Arthropoda > Insecta > Diptera > Drosophilidae > Drosophila > Drosophila cardini. The sequence goes on from JAEIGM010000010.1 coordinate 3,418,028, forward strand.
AAATTCGAGTATGAAGTTCAGTTTTTTATTTGGTTTTTTAGTTGCTTTTGAATGAAGTCAGTTCAATGCACTGTCAACTGTCACACATAAGCAGGTAAGACATGCATTAATCGTGAGCTTTAAGCTTAAAGCTGAAAGCTCTCAGCAGCAGCTTAAAGCTGCTGTGAAGTTGGAAATTGTGTTCAATTTTGCTGTGGGAACTCTAAAAATATGGTGTTTTAAGTTATAAGAGTTGTACGTCACAAGAAAAACTAAGAAAACATAGTGTTTTTATATTTTCAGTGTTGAAAAATGCAAGAAAAACTAAGAAAATGTAGTGTTTTAACACTTTAGTCTTGTAAAATGCAAGAAAATCAAAGAAAACATAGTGTTTTTAACTTTTTAGTGTTGTAAAATGCAAGAAAAACTATTGGCTGTCAAGTAATGTAATTTTTTTAAAATAAAAAACTACTTTTTTTTAAGTTTTTATAAAAGAGCATACTGAATGACTAATCTAAATCGTTTAGTAGTCAATAAAACTAACTTAACAGTGTTGTAAAGTCACTTGATGTGTTAAAAATATGTGAATAGTAGAGTTAAGTGAGTAAGAGATTATTTTTGGAACATAATTAAACATAGTACATAAGCTTTTTCTATAAAAATATTTGAGTAAATTATTTAAAGTTTTTAACTTAAAACTTTAAACGTTGATAGTGTTGTAAAAGTAGGGAAAGCGCTATTAGCTTAAAGAATCTCTTAAGAAACTATGCTTTGTTCCGTAGTACTTCAGTTTGTATAAATTGCTATTGATAGATTAAAGTAGTGCTTAAAGCAGTGACAACTCACGTGTTTGCTGTAGCAAAAAGCGAGCGACAGTTTTGCAGACAGACGCGATTTTTAAATAACGCAATGTCCCTTTTTGCCACTCCCCCTTATTCCATTACTTTGTACTCCCTCCCCCTACCCACCCTACCCACACCCTTTGTGTATATAAAAATATGGATATATTTGTATATTTCTCGTTATTTTGTGTGTGTTTTTTTGTTTGTTAGCCATTTTGTTGTTGTTTTACCGTTAGCCACTTTTTTGTCTGCGCTTTTCATTTATTGTCAGCTTGTGTGTGTTAGTGTGTGTGTGAGTTGTTTGTAATTTATTAGAGAGGAACATGTTGACCAAATTGTCATTCAAAAGGATTTGGATTTGGATTTTGGACGTCCGTTAGCTGTTATAAAAATATAGATATGACCATATCATATCATATCATATACACACACATATATAGCATATATTTATATATACGTGTGTATTGGTGGGTCTGTTTTTACTCCATCCAGTGAGTTTTTAGCACCACCTGTGCCACAATTTGCTTGATGAATATTTGCCTTTTATAACAAATCAGACGAAAATTCTCGCCCAGACACGATGAGTGCCATTGCTCTGACCCCCCCCCACATCCCTATACCCGTAAGTAACCCTTCCCTCACCCACAGTTTTCTTACAGTTCTTTTTGTCTTTCTGTGGAGTTTTTCCTCTGGCGCTTTTCCTAATACAATAAATATTTGCCAGCACACAAATATGTAATCATACTTCATGTTGGCAAAGCAAAAAAAAACAGAATATATATATATATAAAAATAAAGGGTTTACATTTGTTATGATGACTGACTGGAGTTGGGGGGTTGGGGCGGTAGGGTTGGAGTTGGGAGTAGCCGCCACAATTGAACTGCGCATTGAAATTGGCACACGCACGCAATTTGCATTAATTGCAAGAAAAATTTTCTAATTAAAATGCCAGTCAGTCAGTCCATCCCCTCTTACCCTCCTACCCTCCTATGACTCAAAAGGGGTGCAAGATTTTTTTCCTGTAAGTATTAGCAAAAGTGTCAATTAAAATGCAGAGAAAACTCTCGACACTGAGAGACACCTACTTGAAGTCGCATTTGGTTTTTCTTCTAACTGAGCTGCAAGCAAACGTAGCATGTCAAATTGAGGGCTAAACAGTGGATTAGGGGTGGTGTAGAGCAAGGAGGGGAATGGCTTAAGGGTAGCACCTCTAGAAAACATCAAACAGCCAATGCGCCAATTTGGCAAATCAGTTGTAAATAATGCACTGCAAGAAAAGGGGGTGTGAGGTAGGCTTGGGTGGGGTGGGGGGTGGAGGGTTGTCTTATAGGGGGAGGGGCCATTTATCTGGCAATTAGGCATACCAGAATTTATAACTTGCAATTTCGCGCAGTTAATTTAAATGTTTTTTTTTTTTTTTTTTTAGCCATTTTTAGTCATTTTTATTGTTATTATTTTTATTTGTTTGTTGTTGTCAAAGTTCATTACAAAGTAATTAGCTGGAGTAACAGAGCAAATAAAAAGCGAATATTAAAAAAGTCAAGGCAACAACAACAACAACACTAACAACCAACATCGTGTGCAACATTTTGCGGCAAAAATGTGCAAGACAAAGTTTATGTTGTTTTTTTTTCGTGTGCTGTCAGTGGGCGTGGCATGTCAGTTCAGTTGCCTACAGACAAATGTGCATGTAGTGTGCATATACCCTGCACATATAGTGGAGACAAGTGGGGAGAGTTCAACTTGTGAAACTATAGCTATAAAGTAGTTACTTATTGATTTACAGGGTATTTAGCTAGTTGAAATTTATAGTCACTTATTGATTTACAGGGTATTTAGCTAGTTGAAATTTATAGTCACTTATTGATTTACAGGGTATTTAGCTAGTTGAAATTTATAGTCACTTATTGATTTACAGGGTATTTAGCTAGTCGAACACTTTGAATAAGAAATTTATAGTCACTTATTGTTTTATAGGGTATCTAGCTAGTCGAACTTTTTGAAAAGGAACTCAATAGTCACTTATTGATTTACAAGGTATCTAGCTAGTCGAACACTTTGAAAAGGAACTCAATAGTCACTTATTGATTTAAAGGGTATCTAGCTAGTCGAACACTTTGAAAAGGAACTTAATAGTCATTTATTGATTAATAGGGTATCTAGCTAGTCGAACACTTTGAGCAAGAAACTTAGAGCTGTAAGTATAGCAAAATTTACGAGGTAACTGCTAGCTAAGCAACCCAAACAAGCAAACTTCCAACTGAAATTGATATAAAAAACCTATAGAAATTGGTTGTAAATTGTAGTTATTATATAGCCCGATATTGGCTGAGTGTTTATTAAAACTGACACAATGAATCATTTGCCACTTGGCAATCGATCTGAAGTCCAACAACAACAACAAAAGGGAACACAAACGAAAAGTATAGGGTATTCACTGTACAGAATGAGTCATTTGGACCAAAGAGAAATCAAAGATTTATGCCATCAATTTCGCCCCAATCTTCAACCAAACAAAATATTCAAATAAATAAATATATGTATGAATATATGTATTCATATATTCATATAATTTTTGAATTTAATCACATTTATAAAAATTGTTGAATGTTCTTTAAGCTGATTTATGTTTATTATTTTTTTGCGTTTGCTTTGTCCCACGCAAACGCAACTGCCACGCCCCATTGTTTAGATGTCATCCACATTCCGTTAGATTTCCTATTGCCCCCCACCCCCCACTCCCCACCCCTTTTGTTAAATGAAATAAAATTTAATCAAAGCAAATGCTTAAATATGAGGCCAAAAAGCGCAGGAATTGATACGGCCTGTTGGCCACTTAGTCCGGTCAAAATGTACACCCCTTTCCCCCTTACCCCACCCCTAGTGTGTGTGTGTGTGTGTGTGTGAGGCACATTTTTCGCTTTATGGCTGGTGACAAATAATTCGTGAAACGGCGGCAAATAAAAGTGCCAGCCTGTCGTTTGGCATTTGGAATGCTTTTGTCTTTTCTTTTTCTTCTCGCTACTCGCCCCCCTGCCACGCCCCTACCATCTAAGCTGTATACATATGTTCTATTCTATTCTATTCTGTTCTGTTCCACTCTATTCTATTCAGTTTTGTTTTGTTTTGTCGCACTTTTCTGGTCTATTTTGGGCCACGCACTTTTCGCCCGACTTTTTGGCTGCTGCGACGACAACAGCAACAACAACAACAGCAACACTAAAAACAACAACAACAACAAATAGTTGATGTCTGCTAAAATTATGTGTTAATATGCTAGTATTATTAGCTGCCATAATGAGTTGCTTTGACTTCTGACTTGAGTTTCCCCACAAATATTTGGCATTACGTATACGACGCGTCGTCGAGACTCAGTTTTCTTTTTGCCTTTTTTCCCCTTCATAGCTCGATAACGATAACGATAACAGAGTTTGTGCCCTATCGATTGTTTGTTATATTAATCGCTCTGGCTATAACTTTATTTGAGTTTTTGTTTTGCTGGCTTTTCACAACTTTTTTACAACTTTTCAATAGTTTAGTTTTTCCACTCGCTTTGCCCCCTTTTAATATGCAACAATTGTCGTTAAATGTTTAAAAAGTGAAACAAAATGTTATGTGTGTGAGGGTTGGGGGGGTAGAGGGATGAATGGAGCTGGGTAATAAGTAAAAATTAATGGAAAACACACAGAAAACGAGTAGAAAAAAAGGCGAAAAGTTTTTTGCTGCTAACCGAAAGCTAAAACACACTATCGTTAGGCTCCAAACCAGTAAACAGTTGGTCTCTCTCTCTCTCTCTCTCTCTGGCTCTTTCTCTGTCTCTCTTCTGCACACTACATCCCTTACTTTGTCCAGCACAAAGACGACTTCAAACGCTCGGCACGTCAACGTTTTGCATGCCTCGTTGAAGGCAGCAGTTGCACTTTATTGTTCCTCTTGTTGTTGTTGTTGTTGTTCTGCTGCTGCTTCTTGTTGTTGTTGTTGTTGTTGCTATTCCCGTTGTTTACATTTAATTCAACTTCACGTTCTTGTTGTTGTTTTATTTTTTTATATTTTGTTTCAAGCCTTTTACAGACCAATTGTCACGGCAGTCGTCGCGTCGTACCCTACCCCACACCCACTATACAAGCTACATAGCTTCGCCGTACCACACCCCTAACACCCATGCTCACCCTCTTGGCATTTCCATTTAAGCAAACTCATTGCCACAACTGGCGCTTTAAACAATTACAATTCAAAAATCATTGACGCGCTCCACACTCAACTTCCACTTGCCGCTCCGACAATAACTTCAAAGTATTGCAAAAATTGTTGAATTTATTTATGATTTATTTTCATACTTTTTTACTCATATTCTATGCTGGTATAGGTGTGTGTGTGTGTCTATTGGCCGCTTTATTAGTATTGGTATTAACTACTCGCAGCTGGTCTAAATTTTGTTGCCTACTTCTAGGCGCCTATTTGCTTATAATTAACTGACAAGCTTTAGAGGGGCGTGTGGTGTGTGTATAGAGCAGCTCAACAATTGAATACAATACACACACTCACACACACACACACAAAGGCACATATATGCTGAGGGAAAATGTGTTGGAAAATTGCAGCGACTGCGACACAGACACATAAATATGTAAACAGTTAGTTTAGCTGCCATGAGTAATCGTCATAAATTAATTGTCAACATTTGCATGCACTTAGAACCGAACACACACACGCACACAAACACACACACACACACACATACACGGCTAGTGACATGTGCATTGGACAAACAGCGGAAAGCACAGAAAACTTTGATTAACTTAGCCTAGCCACAATGCATTGGTTTATGTGTGTGTGTGTGTGTGTTTGTGTGTGTCTGTGTGTGTGTAAGTGCGTGTCTGTTACTTTAAAAATACTTTTACCACAGTCTGGCATACTTTTCCCTTGTACCTTTTTGCCCATTTCCATCAAATTAATGACAAATCAATAAAAACTTAACCAAGACAACAAAACAAACACATACAACTAAACACACACACTAAACACACACACACACACACACATTGCTGAACTGCAATGTGTCTTTTCTAACGACACATTCCATGCCCGATATGCTAGTGCTGCTTACTCCCCCCCTCACCACGCCCACATACAATCGCCAGAAAGTTCAATTTTTTTTCTTTCTACACAAAATTTTACGCCTAATGTGCAAATTTGCCAAAATTTATGGCGACAGGCAAAAATGAACGCACAAAATGCATCCAGTTGTTGTACTTGTTGTTCTTGTTGTTGTAGTTGTTGCTGCTGTTGTTGACTCGTTTGACTGTTGGCACGTTGATTATACGCAAAAATCAAAAATAATTAAAATTTCACATTTGAATGTTTTGGACGTGCGCCAAAAACATATGAAAACCAAATAAAATTCAATTGAATAATGACAAAAAAAAAAATTGAAGAAAACATAAAAAATTATAGAAAGGAAATGCAAGAAAAGTAATAAAAAAAGAAAAAAAAATGAAACTCAAGTTGAACACAAAAAATCAAATCAAAATGGGCGATTTGGTTAACGGGAACGCGACAATTTATGAAATGGCGCAGTTCAATGCCTTTGAATCGATTGTAAATCATAAACTTAATGACAATTCGTTAATGATGAGTGCAGAATAAAAAGTGTTTCAATTCCAAATTGTTTCAGTAGCGTCACTTTGTTGTGTTTTCCAAATGTTTCTATTTCAAAAGTCACTTTTTAGGCAAAATCAAAGCTTAATTTGTAATCAAACTCGTTTGAATTGTGTTTCAATTCCAAATCGTTGCAACCCTTAGTAAAGTACAGTCTTCAAAATTTGTAAAAAGTACTAACAAAACTTTTTAAAAACTGTCTTTCATAGCAGCCAGCTTTGCATGTCAGTTTGTCTGTCTCACAGCTGTCAGCCATATGAAACAGCGTTGCCACATAGTAGAAAAAAAATCATAAACTGTATTTAAAAACTAACTAAAAACAAAGGATTACGTCTGGGTATGGGACAAACTGAGTATGGTTAACTAACTAGTTGATAACTCACCTTTTTTGGGTATAAGCGATTTGAGCAGCATGACGGCATTATCATCACAGGCCCAGGCATGCATCTTGCGGTAACTGTCACGACCCTTCTCGGTCAGCTTATCCCAGGGCTTTGGTTTACTCAACAGCTCCGACACCGTACCCTGCGACAGTCCCAATATGTATTTGGCAAACAGACGTTGACCGATATTATGCACCGATAGCAGCTCACGAACACGTCGCGATATATGCAACGTATCGAGTGCTTGATTCGCATATTTATCCATATTATAACGTAACATTTCCTGTAATTTGGCCTCCATGGGATCACCTTTTGGTATCAGAGATTCACCCAAACGACCGGCCATCGAGACGCCCGGTTGCAATTGCAATTCGGCATCGGCAAAACGGAAATGGGCACGGGCCTCTTGGCCAACGGCTGCGGCGGCAGCAAATTGGAATGCCGGTAAACTGGGTAAATTCGGTAAATTTGGTAGAAAATTTGGTGCACCCAATGCGGCTGCATGCTGTGCATGGGCAGCCATTGCTGCTGCCGCAGCAGCGGCATTTGCATTCGGTGTCAGACTGTTGTTATTATCCTCGCCAACGGCAACGACAGCAGCGGCAGCTGCTACATTGGCAGCAGCTGCTGCCTGCAACAGTGACTTGTTGCCATTGAGTGTACTGGCAATACTTGCTGCCAATTGTGCTGTGCTGTTTGGTGTACTAGTTGCGCTGGATGAGTTTGAATCACCGCCACCATGATGTTGCAGATGATGTGTTGCATGCAACAATTGACCATGCCCATGGCCATGATGATGGGCATGATGATGATGATTTAGGGGATCGCTGGCAGTGGCACTGCTGCTGCTGTTGCTGCTATTGCTGCTGTTGTGATGATGATGTTGCTGTTGCAACAATTGCTGCTGCTGTTGCGTCTGTTGTTGTTGCTGCTGCTGCTGCTGCTGGTGTGTATGCTGGTGCTGTGTATGGTGATGTGGTCCGGCATCTAGTCGCGACGATTTGGAATTGGAACAAGAGGAGTGATTGGCATGTGAGAAAGTTGAGTTAACCAATTGACTGAGCAACACTGTGGACGAAGGTCCATGTTGCTGTTGCTGTTGTTGCTGATAGTGTTGCTGTTGTTGTTGTTGTTGTTGTTGTTGCGTGGCAAAGTGCTGTTGTTGTTGTTGTTGCTGCTGCTGTTGTGACGGCGGCGGTGGCGGTGGCGGCAACAATTGCTGCTGCTGCTGCACCGCATTGACATTTTGATAAATTGTTGGCGTTTTGCTCCCAGCGGCTGCTGTTGTTACTGCTGCTACTGCTCCTACTGCTGTTGCTGCTGCTGTATTTGTTTCAAAGCCACGCCTCCAATAGCTATTGACCAGCTGCTCTTCCAGCGTTTGACCCGCCCCCTCAAGCCCTGCTATAGGGTTGCCATCATCTCCATCGTCGGCATCAACGATTTCAACTTTTGGCTGCAAATTTGCCACTGTCGGCAATGTTTGATTTTCATTGATATCGGCTAAAATCTGGCTAGTTTCTGGCTTTGACTTGACCGCTATGTCGCTATCGTTGGCATCTTGATCTGCTCTGGCTGCCACATGATCAGCTGTTGTTGATGTGGTCGACTCTGGCTCTGTTGCACGTTGCTCTTCTGCGGGAAACAACAAAAAAGTTGTGCTTTTTGTTGCTGCTACTTATTGATCATAAATATTACTTTGTTTTCTATTTTGGTATATTTATATTTATATTTTTTTTTGGTATTTTTTTTTTTTTTTTTTGGTATTTAGTATTTGTATTTTGGTATACTGATTGTCAACAACATCCATGGAACAAAACGCCAAAAATTAATCAAAATTTCATTTTAGATTTTGCTTTCAATTTTCTTAGCATTTTTTTGGTATTTTTTTTTTTTTTTTTTGCCAACATTTTTGCACTTTTTTATGCGCATTTCGCTTTTTGCCAATTCGAACAACAAAACAACAAAGAAACTGTGAGTGTGTGTGTGTGTGTGTAAGTGTGTTTAAGTGTATGTGTGTGTGTCATTGTAAATATAAAAACTTGTATTTATATATAGAGATTGAGAGAGAGATAGAGAGAGAGTAAGAGCGAGATAGATAGAGCTAAAGAACACATTGAAATTTGTGTTGTTGTTGATGATCATAAAACGAGCTCTTGTAAAATAATGATGATGATTGTCAACTGTTGTGTTTGTTTTCTTGTTTGTTCAGGTAAATATATGTATATATATATATTATCGATAAACAACATGCAACGCAACAACAATAAGCTAAAGTTTAACAACAACAACAACGACAACGAGAAGGACAACAATGACAACGCACGTCGACGTTTTTTAATGTAAATATCATAAAAAATAAATTAATATGCACAGAACAAAATAAATTGTATTTTAATTTAAATATAAATTAATTTAAAAAAATTTGTATATATTTTTTAAATTAATTAAACAAGCCGAAAAATGATTTGAATGCGAATTGATTTATAAAATATAAAAAAACTGTACCTAAATCAAGTACAAGTGCTCGACATAACCTTACTTTCTATAACTCGTATAGTTGATTTAAGCTTGAATTTGGTATATATATCTCAACTAACCTTAAATATTCATAACAAATTAAGTTAAAAAAAATCGGCTCAACATAATCCTACTTTCTATACTAGCTAAAGCACTCAAAGCTCTCAATTTTTTCTCAGTGTAAGAAAGAAAGAATTCAGAAAAGAAATCGAAGAGGTAATAACGTGCATTCTGCATTCTCGCACTGGTTTTGTCTCCATTATTGACAGCCATAAAAATTGGCGCCGCAAGTCCGTTTACAAGCCGATAACAAATCGTAAATTGCTTTACTTGGCAGCCAAGTGTCGGTGTCGGTGTGGGCGGGTTAAATCAAAAGACGGCTCTCAAGTATATATTGATAAGCATAAAGCGGTATAGTAAAACGTAATGAAATCGAAACGAAAATCAAACCGAACCGAATTCTTAACTGAACTGAACTAAACTGATTTGAACTGAAAAGTATATTGAACTGCATCGAAGCATCGTTGTCACAACATACCGGAAATGGGTACAGTTGCCTACGCATATACGCAGTCACATACTCACGCACACACTCGCATACACATACACACACACACACTTGAAACTATACTCACCATCGCTATTTGGATTTGATGCATCGCTAGCGCCATTTTTGAGTGCCTCGGCTGCAAAAGCTTTGGTGCGTTCCAAAAGTAGCGCTTGGAATTTGTTGGGGTCATTGGCGCAGGCAGCGGCTGCTGCTGCTGCGGCGGCAGCGGCTAGTGCCGACTGTGGACTGAGCACGTTCAAATCCAGTGGACTGCTGTAAAGGAGATGGAACGAAATGGAAATGGAACATTAGAACTGGTTATACCTAAAAGTACTAAGAAATACTAGTTAGAGATTTCAAACGGGTATTCAATTATATAATAGTAAATGGAACAAAATGGAATTGGAACATTAAGGAGCAGGAGAGTTCGAAATTACGGCTGTATGTCAAAAAAAAAAGTTTTTTTTAAAGCACAGAAGTAAGTTAGGTTAGGTATGACATGAAAATGAAGCATTAGGAACGCAATGGAGTGGAAATTGAAACAAATGTAAGGTTAGGTATGACATGAAATAAAACTTAACGCGATAGTATATATTGTTTCTGCCAACATTTTTTTCATAATATCCAAGTGATTACTTTTTTGAGGTTAGCTTTACTTACTGTTGCTCCTTTTTGATTTTCAGCTCATTGCTTTCAGCGTTGACTGTAGCATTGGACATATCGGCATCCCGATCATCGCCCTCCTCATCATCCTGATCCTCCTCATGCCGATTGTTGGCAATTGTATGTTGTTGCTGCTGCTGTTGTTGTTGTTGCTCGCTGCCTGTGATTTCCATATCGTCATCATCATCAGCATCGGCAAGCTCATTATCACGATCATTATCATCATCATCTGCATCATCGTCCTGATGAGTTGATGTAAGATCTGTTGTTGTTGTTGTTGCTGCTGCTGCTGCTGTTGCTGCTGCTGATTTGAACATTGTCGCTGTCGCAGTTGTTGTTGTTGTGGTTATTTCATTGTTGTTGTCATTACTCTGGCTACTGCTGTGATTGTTGTTATTGTTGCTGTTGTTGTTATTGATATTGCTGTTGGTATTGTTGTTATTATTATTGTTGTTGTTATTAATTGTTGCTGCCGCATTAACAGCAGCCGCCAATGCAGTTGCCTCGGCCAATGCCTCATTTATCTGTTGCTTATCCAAACGCGCTTCCAATCGCATTATGTGTTGTCGCTTCACCTCCAAATGCTCCTCGAGCCTCTGGATTTGTACCAGGTGAGTTTGCTCCAGAGCACGCAGGCGTTGCAGCTCATCCAAAAGTGCTTTAATCTGCAAAGATATCGAGAAAAAGAAAAACAATTATTAAATAAAATACTTAATTTATTTGTTTTATGAAAGTATTGCTTGGAAATACAAGAGGTTAGGAATAATTTTTAAAGCTATGGTATTTTTTAGTATTTTTTTTACTACTTTTAAGTCTTAGTTAAGTTAAACATTAAAATTGCTTCGCTTAAAATTCTTAAATATACTAAATGAGTATTTTTTTCCTACTTTGCAGTATTATTTTTAGTATTTTTAGCACTGCTTCAAGTTCATCACATTATGATTGTATACCAATCAAAATTCCCCTTGAAGTTATAAATTTAAAACGTGCAAATTCCTACATAACAAATTCTTAAAGACAACAATTTGATGCTCTGTGGTATTTTTTGCAGTATTTTTCCAATAGCGTACAGCTATCGGTAGTTGTAGTAGTTGCGGCTCTGCTGTCGGTTGTGGGGCAAACTTTCTGATTATTGTCTGGCATTGTGGTTGCTGTGGTTCCGCTTTCCGCCCTGTCTGCCACCAACTGTTGTCGTTGTAATTGCACACATCAATATTTCCAACAACAACAGAGGGGAAGCATGGAAAAGCAGAGGGGGTGGGGTGGGAGACGGTGCGATGGTTGTATACAAAGAGGTAAGTTGCGTCGCATCGCATCGCGTATGTGCAAAAGTTCGAGAGTTATAAAATAATTTTTAATAAAATTAACAACGAACATCGCTGATTGCGACGAGAGAGACTCAAAAAGCTGAAGCTGCTGGCATCAGCCACAGGTGTATATATAGATAGAGGAGGGTACACAATATGCGGGTTGATCACAAAATTTTAGGAAGGAGACACAAAAACGCCGGCAGCGAGCGTTTGAGTTTTTGGGAACTTTGTTTGTTTGATGAAAATATGATAATTGGCAAATTTGACAAGGGAATTTTTCTTAAGTGCGTCAACGACAGCGACGTCAAGGGTTTCAACGGAGTGGGGGTGTGGTGTGGAGTGGGCTGGGTGTAAGGCACGTGAGACACATACGAGACGTGCCAGTAAGTAAAGAGTAAGAGGGAGATAGAGAGAGAGAGAGCGAGAGGATGTCGTCGCAACAAAGTTGACAAGATAAAGTTTTTCGCCGTGCGGTATGCAACAAAATTTTTTAATGACAGCCAGGTGGCGTGTGTGTGTGTGTGTGCATGTGTGTATTTCTTATTATGTGATTAAAATTAATTTAATGGCGCGGTTTTTAATTGACGCATATGCCAAAGGCAGCACAACGACTTTTAGCACTGACTGTACCAAAGAATTTCCTTCTTTGTTTTCCATTCAATATATTGTATTGTAAAGCATGTTGCTAATCAACATAATGCCAATTGGTAATTTGCGTGTCATTGCCGTATTTGTGTCACACATTTGATTGGCAAAAGTTTTGTATCTTTTTTTTTGTCTTTTGGCCATATTTTATCAATAGAAGTTAATAGGCAAAACAAAAGTCAGGCAATACGATATGTGGCACACTTACACACTCACACACAGAGATTATGATTATTGGCCATAAACAATTTGGGGCCAGAATGTTGGCAACAGCAATAATACATAATTGGCATTAAAAACGCATATACATAAATAAATATATAAACATGTGTTCTCCCAAAACGCTGCCACATGTCATGCCACAAAATGCTAAGCAGTCGCAATAGACCAGATAGACAGTCGGCCATATAGTCAGGCAGTCAGTGAGTCGGTTAATTTCATTATCAATCAAAAGGCAGTCACCATTCCCAGGCACAGGCACAGACCTAGACCCAGCCCCAGCCCCAGCCCCAGTCCCAGCCCAGCCCTATGCAGGAGGCGGGGGAGTACGAAGAAGTTGCGTGTTCGATTTTTCATTAGCATACGAGACATGTGAGAGCTTCTAAGGACGACGACAATTTTGTAGAGTCCAACCCCCGATGAACGGAATGACAAGACGACAACGACGACGACGACGACGACTCAAATTAATTGCATAAAAATGTTGAATACGTACCCCCTTCACTCCCACCCCCCTGCCAGCCCTTTTCACCTCTCCAAAAAGAAAAAATATAAAGTAGAAGAGTAAATCCTCCCATTGCCGGCTGCCATCTAATTGAGTCAGTTTTAACCCCCCCACTCCCCACTCCCCCCAGCCATGGCAAACGAACAACTTTCACGGAACACAACTGGAAAATGTAAAAAATTTGTTTTGTTAAATAAACGCAATTAGCATGCGGCGCAAGTGTACGGTTATGCCAAGGGTTGTGCGTCTGAGTGTGTGTGCGTGTGTGTGTCTTAGTCTTACACACACTCACACTCACACACTTGAGTTCATTAATAATTGAGCGGCTGTTAGAAAGAAATCATCTTCAAACTACTGGCAGCTGAAGTTTGGCAACAAAGCCTGATGAAATTTGGCAACAAGGCATACCAAATTAATATATTATGAGTCTTTAATTAATATGTCATATAATTTCAATATTAAAATTTCAGTTCCGTAACTAGTCATGCATCGAGTGAAATTTGGCAACTGCGCAGCGATATTTTTAAGTAAATATTATTAGATTTTTGTCATTTTCGATTTTCATTTCATTTAATATGAAGTCTCAGTCCAATTGCTGTTGAAGAATTATTAAAACGATAAATCAACTTTTTGGGATTTTCGACACAAACTCAAAAATCATTTGCAACCCTTTGAGTCCAAAAACTTTTTGCCTGCTGTCCAAATTCGTTGGCTGCCTGTGGCTCTAACTCCAGCTTTGATTCTGGGACTGAGTGTGGTTGATTTTTCCGAAGAGTCCCATGTACGGTTTGCAATCAAACAGAAACTATGAAACCTAAGGGACCAAAGCCGATGCTCTCTCTCTCTCTGTCTCACTCTTTCTGTCTGTCTCTTTCGCTATACAAAGTATTGACTGTAAAATTATGAAAATTTACATTTTTCCAACAATGAAATAGTTGGGCTACAAAACTTGTGGTATGAAATTCTGAGCTCTATGCCTTATTTTGGGGGTATATTTTTGGACATTGACTGACAAGTGCAGGCGGTAGCTTTGTGTGTGTGTGTGTGTGGGTGTTGTGTCCAGCTGTTAATTGGCGTTGGTTTGTTGCTGGCCCAAGAAAGTAGACTGCGTTATTTCTATCAATATACACTGTTCAAAACGAAACGACGCTCAAATATAAATGGTTTTATGCTTGAAATAAATTTTATGATCAGTAAAGCTTTGAATCTATCTAAGGTCATTTAAAATTAATTTTTTACAAATTATTTTTAATGTTTAGAGATATTTTTTTGGTAGTGAAATAATTTTAGTAATTATTTTAAAACATTTTTTTGTAGTCGTGTATGTGCATCTAGGTGAAATATTATATATACAATTCATATCAGATATTATAGAACAACAACCCTTCTGTGTGTGTGTTTGTGTTTTTTTTGTGTGTTATGTATGGCTTGAGTAGCGAGCTGTCAGAATTGTAAAAAGTTGCGTAAGTTATGCAAAAATAGACACACACACACACGCACTCACACATGGTAGTCAAGCGGGTTAGCGTTGTGAAAGTGGGGAGGGTTAAACGAAAGGGGGTAGTCGTATGGGGTTTGGGGGGTTGATGTCCCAGGCAGAGACATTAGCATAGAGCCAAAAGCAAACGATTTGTAATTAACAAAATTGCCAGGCAGCAAAACGTAGGAAAGGGTGGAGGAGGAGGAGTGGGGGGTCCGCTAACAGCCCCCAAACAATTGACAAAGCAGTCAATACACATACAAACACACACAAACACACACGCATAGAAGACAACAATAACAAACACTCGAAGGCAAAAGACGTTGACGTTGGCAGCAGGTGGGCGAATTGCTTGGGTCGATGCATAAAACGCCAAAAGGAATTAAGATATATATGCATGTGTGTGTGGGTGGGTGTGTGTATGTGTATGTGTGTGTGTGTGATTGCCACATTCATTCATATATGAAGGCTAGGGTAAAAAAAGGGTTTAATCAGCGAGCAGCAGCAGCAAAAACATCTCAGAATTCACAAACACACACACACACACGCACACGCTCACACACACATGACCAATACACAAATACAAATTAACAATAAGCAATCAAAGACAGAGCAGCTGAAGAAGAAGCAGCAGCAGCAGCAGCAGCAGCACAAAACAACAACAAGCGAGACAGCACGATGTGTATTTTTTTGTAGCAGCCTTTTAGGCACGCCAGCTGCCAATGCCAAAAGCAACCGTCAAAGGAATTAAAATTCATTCGGGCATAAAAATTTTAAAATATATATACAGATATCTATATATATATATATATAGATATACAAAGAGTCGCATGGAGACACAGCCAACGAGACAGAGATGGAGAGCGAGTGTGAGCGAGATGGTAAGCAGATGAAGTTGGAGATAGCTTTTTTGAGTCGCATAAAAAAGGGGTTACTTTTCAAGCAGGCAGCTCTTAAAAGGGGCTAAAGCTGCGGCCAGCGGGGTAAAGAGGCGTGGCAACTGAGGGTGGTAGGGGTGTAGACTTGGCGTGTGTTGTTAATTTCCAAAAAGCCAAAAGACAAATGAGTAAAGAGCAGCAGCAGCAACGGCAGCAGCAGCAGCAACATTCGCTGTCGTCTCAATGTCCTCAAACACAATATTTCCACAATTCTTTGTCGTCTTCTTGTTTTTATTTCTTCTGTTTTGTCATTGATTTTTGATTGTTTCAAGTGTCGCGTTTGTGGCATAAAATAAAGAAAAAAATGAAGTAAAAAGCAAAGGGGGATGCAATTTTGCCGGCAAGTGCACCCCAGAGAGAGCTTTGACGCCAGCAGCTTTTGTGCTGCTGCTCCTCTTTCCCTTCCTATCTCTCTTCCCCCTAATCATTGTTCTTGGCAATTTGCTACAAAAGTTGAGCAAATGCACTGAAAACAATGACAAATGAGTTGCTTCGATTAGTTGATTTTAAAATTGATTTTTAGAGACGGTTTTATGATATATATGCTTGATCAACATGAGCAGTTAAGTCGATTTCGTGTAGTATAAGAGCTGGAGCTACCAACCTCTTTTCGTTGTCTTCGAAACACTCTAACTTGAGCACTACTTGAGATATCTTAGCCAAACTCACACATTATGTTTAGGATAACATTTGGCATATTCTGCTCAAATTTGGTAAGAATCGTGCAACTATATCTCAAATCAAACAATCAAAGAACTCTAATTAGTATGACCTTTTTTCTGTTTATTGAGATATTTAAACCAAACACACGTGTTCTACATATACTATTCTTATATATAGTCTGATACTGTTGGGTATGCATAACTATAACATATAGCTGCCATAGCAACAATTGGTTTTGTTGAAGATTTCTCATTAGCACTCATATTGATTAGCTGATATTAAGTACGATACGGCCGCATATAAATATTTAGTTATTCATGAGTGTACTCACGTATACATACATACATATATTCACGTGTCTAATTCAGCTGAGAAATTCGATTTGAAGTTTTGTGTTTCAGCTGAAAACTTAAAGGTAATTTTCGAATTTTTCATTATTTGTCAATAGCTTCTGGCGGTTTTTGCCAAGGCAAAGGCAAAGTAGAAGGGTGGTATGAGTTGATTGTAGAGTTGCGGGGGTGTGGTTAAGGAGTGTGGGTTGCACCTTGGCAATTTACAACAATTCAAAGGCATAAATCAAACAATTTTCAAACTGAACTTGGCACGAAACGGCAGAAAGACTGAGATACTGAGACAGACATTGAGACAGATAGACAGACAGACATTTGTACAGTTTTGTCAGTCAGTCATTCAATCATTCATTTAATGATTCAGTCAGTCAGTCATTCAGTCAGTCATTCAGTTACGCACACACGCACATAAAGCTACAGTTATTGAATTGATTTGGGAGCAAAATGACAGCAATAAATGATAGAGAGGCAAGCTGTATTGCTAGCTCGCTCTATCGTGCGTTTGTCTTCTTCTACTTCTACTTCTTGAGCGTCTTCTTCTACTTACTGTTGTTGTATTTTTTGGATTATAAAGTTTTGTAATTAAAATTTGACAGCTTTACAATTCCCAGGCGCAACAGCAACAGAACGAGCACAAGGACAAGGTAGTCACCAGAGAGGCGGGTAGGGGGTGTAGCGGGGGTTTTAAGGGGGGTGTAGCGGTAGTCGACAGTCAGTCATTTCACTCAACAAAAACCCTTTTTGCGCGCCGCAATTTTCTTATTCGAATTTAACAATTTTCGATTTATGTTTCGATTTTATTGTCTAGAATTTTGTGCGTGGGCGTTTGGGTTTGAGGGGGGCGGGGTTGGGACTTTGGCTGGGGGGTAGTGGTAAGAGCTGGCTTTGCATTCAAGTGTTTTGTTGCGTTGCCACGATTGAGACAGAGATGGAGCTATCTACACACACACAAACACACACACATATGTACGTCCTTCAAGTTATACATTTTAATCAAAGCTCTCTCTTCCCCGCCCACTGTCCACCCAGCCGCCCATTTTATTTCTAATTCGTTAAACTTTTGCTTAATAATTGTCTGGCCATGCCGAACCCGATTTCTGTTCCCCTCCCCATCCCCTACCATGACCCGTTTTAAACCCACTCCCTCAAAACACTCACGCGAGCTTGACTTTTATTCATATTTCTGCCTCAATATCACAAAAATATCACAAAAACCAAAAAAAAAAAAAACGATACAAAAAAAATAAAATAAAATGTGATTTGGTTTCTCTTGTATGAATTTTTTTTTTGTGTTTTTTGGTGCTACCCTCGATAAGCAACGACTACAAAGTCGACCCAAAATATACCCCTTGAGTGGCGTGAGTGTGTGGTGGGGAAGTGTGGGGCAACTGGTCCAGTCACATGTCTAATCCTTTTGCTTATTGATATGATATCTACACGCAGCAAACTGAACCGACAAAAGAACAAAAAAACCAAAAACACATAATAACAAAATTTATACACTATGCAAAAAAATGAGAGAATTGTGTACTGAATTACTTAATAAAGTTCAAATAATATTAAAAAATTTTATTGTTATCAATATTAAATTTTATTTTAATAAATTTCTTGAAATTTATTTAGTTTTTGAATTATTTAAAAAATTTTTTTTTTTTTTTTTTTTTTTTTTTTTTTTATAGATATATGAAATTTTTTGTTTAAATCTAATTTTTGAAATTATTCTTTAAAATGGTTTAATTTCTTATAGTTTTTTAAAGCTTTAAGTTTAATTTAAGGTCGAAAATCTTAAGTTGTCAATTTTTTTGAACAGTGTATTTATATTAATAGGAATACGCTGAATAAAAAGGTTATGCCAGCGATTTTTATTTTATATATTGCGCCACACACAATAAGCAAAAGCAAAAGGGGGCGGTAAGGGGGAGTTAGAAATAAGTGGGTGGGGCAAGAGCGTTAGCTACTTCTTCTTCTTCTACTACCTTTGTTTTTTTTGTTGTGTATTATTTGGTTGGCTTTCATAATCAAAAAACGTTAAAATCATAGTCTAGACAATAATTTATGAGCGGAGGCATTGGATGTTGTTCAAGTTGTTGTTGTTGTTGTTGTTGTTGTTGCTGTCGCTTTTTTGTCTCTTTGCCCGCATCATGAACATGCTACAGATACATAACGGGGCCAACAGACCAAACCGCACCATAGAGGCCCAAACCAGTGGCACGTTTTGCAACACTGTGAACACCGCCCAAAAAACGCAATGCCAATCAACATCTCTAGCAAACAGTCGTAAGGCATCAGCATCAGCATATATATATATCTATATATAGGACTTTTACTCAAGCTACAGTCGGATTGTTTCCCTCTCTTCCTCTCTCACACTACTCATTCTATCTCTTTTACTCTTCTTCCCTTTTTTTTTGGATATAAAAATATGAATTTACCACACGGGATGCAGAAAAAAAGCGCCACAACACCTTAATATCTGGCTTGGCTCACGTTAAGGACTTTGCCAGTTGAGTTCTGTGGCCCTTGCCACATGCCTCGTGCCCCTTGCCACATGCCACATGTGCTGGCTTTGTTTGTCCAACGTCGTACTGGACGCAGGAAGCGGGACTTTGACTCTCTGGCATTTTCTAATGGTTTCAACTTCCTTCCTCTTGCAGTTGCCTTGTATTTATTTAGCCAGCCGCCCTCAGACCACGCCCCCATCATCAGAGTTGCAAATATGAAACTCCAAAAAATTTTTTTAACTGTTTCTTTTTTTTTTTGTTGTGCTGGGTTGAAAGTTACACAAAAAGCTACTTAAAGTCGTCACACGTGACGTATGCGCAATGACAATTGAGATTACGTAGCAGCAACGTAAGCAACTGACAACTGGCAAGCACTTCCGGTAGCCAGTATACCCCCTCACCCCTCCCTCTTGCACACTACCCCTTTTTAAGCAGCTACTTTCATGATTCTTGTGCAAATATATATTTTTGATTTCTTACATTTTATTGATTTGTGTGAAGTTGTAAGTGACAGTCGAAACGACAGACAGACAGACAGACAGTCAGTCAGTCAGTTAGTCACTCAGACAGTTGGCAATGTTGGACAGTTGAGTACAGTTGGACAGTCTGGTTTCTAATTTGATTTGAGCATCAAGTTCTAATTGGATTTGCTGCAGGCACAACTAGCGTCTGTGGCTCAGCTCAATCTTCATTTGATGACAATTTCATTTTCTATTAACGTGAAATTGTAATGCCAATTGCCCAAACGAACGGAGGAGGGGAAGTGGGAGGGGTTTCTGGTAGTGTGGGTAAAATGCATAAAAAACAGTCATGATTGTCCATTTCGATGAGCATTTCTATCAAACGCAGAAGAGATAAGTAAAAAATTATAGAAAGCAAGCTTATTTTAATTGCTCGTCTGCAACACAGTGGCGGCCAAAAGTCAGTGTACCGAGTTCAGATTCAAAAACAGTTAAGAATTGGTCAAAATCGGCTTTGGCTTAAAGGAGAATTATTGGTAAATATCAGAGTTAATAAAACTAAAGTTTTGTCTGAAATCAAATTTAAAGTTACTATAGATTATCGATTAATTTATCGATAGTTTATCAAATTTTCTATAATTTTATTTTTATGACATATTTTTTGCTGTTTTGATGCGCTGCTTGCGCCCACTGTGCGACAGTGGGCTAAGGGCTGATTGACTGACTGCTGAACTGATGGACTGTTAGACTGTTGGACTGTTTGGACTGTTTGGACTGTTTGGACTGCTGGACGGACTGTCAGGCTGCCTTGGCTAGATTGTTGGGGCACGGCAATTATTTTGACGACGCGTAATTTGCGTTGACGATGCGGATGATGAAGAAGCTGACGACATGAACGAAAGACGTCTTTGCGGTTACTTATTCCCTTTCCCAGCTCTCTTTCCCTTTCTCTCTCCTGCCAACTCTGTCTCGCTTGCACAAATTGTAGCGACAGCGTAGCAAACTAATTAAAGCCAAGTCGCTATCTTCCTTGCTCTTTTTCCCTCTTGGAAAATAAAAAAAAAAAAAAATCCGCAGACGCCCCAATTGCAGTTAGCTAGCCGATTTTAACGCTTAGCCTTTTTTAATTGTCCAAGCAGAGGCTGAACCAAATAGGGCTTTGCGGGCGGGGGCTGAAGGGGGGCGTGTCTTTGACTGAACTTGATGGCTGCGCCGTTACTTAAATGCATGGCGTCAATAATTATTTTCATTTCCATTACCATTTTTATTTTCTTTTCCTATTTTTTTTTTTTTGCTGTTTTCCTATTTTCATTACACGTTTTTTTTTTGGGGGAAAACATTTCATCAAATTGCCGTTAGGTTTTAATTAGAAATCAATTGTGTATGTAATTGGGAGCGGAAATTTGTTTGAATTTAATTTTTTTGTTTATGGGTCATTTCCGCGTCACGTTAGCTAACTTGAATCATGATAAAAAGCAGCACTTTAAATATAATAATAATCATGATATTATTTAATGCTTATCATTGAACGTGTCGCCGCCAAGGTTGGCAAACAAAATACACAACAAACAAATAAACAAATGGGCAAATTGTGCAAATCAACAAATAAACAAATGGAATGCAACAAACCAAAAAAAAAACTGCTAAGCTAATCAGACAAATGTGCAACAAAAAGACAACAAGAAAAAACTACAACAACTATAGTAAAAAAGCTACTATAATCAGTTGTCGCTGACAGCAATAAATTATAATGCATCTTTAATTAATTGTTAAGTTTTTTTTTCAATTTTTTCCCACTCTATGCGCTTTTCTCCCTTTTCAGACCCTGTACTCTAAAAGAGTAGAGCAGCTTATTAGGTTTGTCAGCAGCGAAATGTGCGTAACAGGCAGAAGAAAGCATTTGCGACCCCATAAAGTATATGTATTCTTGATCAGCATGTACAGCCGAGTCGATATAGCGATGTTCGTCTATCTGTTTGTCTGTCCGACCGAATGAACACCTGGATCTCGGAGACTGTAAGGGCTAGAGCCATAAAATTTGGAATGAAAGTCCGTCTATAAGTCAAGCAGATCATACTTATTCCAAAATTTTGTCACGTCCCCTACCGACCCTGCAAATTGTATAAAACATTTTCATAACACCATAACTTGAAAACCACTAGAGCTAACGGTACCAAATTCACACATTATGTGTATAGTACCATTATAACTAACCTCACCGAGTTTAATTCAAATCGGACGACTATAGCTTATAGCTCCCATAGGACAAATCGGTCGACTATTGGTGAGTTGTATGATAAAATGTTGTTTAAGTAGACCGATCTTAGCCAAACTCACACATTGTGTGCCTATTATGACTCATTATATTCCTACCAAATTTGAGTCGTATCGGATAACTATACCTCATAGCTTCCATAGAACAAACCAGTTGATTTGCATGAAAACTTCCGCACTAATATGAGTACGGGGTCTTTAACAGTCGGTTCGCTTGACTGTAGCCTTCCCTACCTTGTCTTGTTCGCTATCAACGTGTCAATTTAATGCTTAATTAATAAATGCAATTTGATTTATTGACAGCCAACAGAAATGTGTATGAAATTTGTCTTCAATTCTGCACTTTTCCACAAATTGCAAAATTTTCTTAAATTTCCGCTCAAGCTTGTAATTGACTTGAGGGCGGCAGAGAAGCACGCAAAAAGATGCCTGACTCATGCATACCCTGCAGATAAGAGCAACTAAATAATAAATTTGCAATTATATTACAAATAATAATTGGAAATTAGTTAAATTATCTGATTCAAATAATTGTTAATTGCCATTTAATTAGCTTGAAATGAAATAATTATCGTTATTGTAATTGTATTTTAATTATTGGCGTAATTATTATGAGACGGAAAATATTACGAAAAAAAATGTTTAAATTTTTATAATTTATAAAAAATTTTACTTTTTTGGAATAAAATTTTTCAACTCTTGAAAGACTCAAAATTGAGGACAAAACATTTTTTTTGTACAGTGTACAAATAACTTGAGTTGTAATTCAAAATTTTTGCACAGGAGACGACAAAATCAAAATTGACAAATTCTACGTGTGTGTGTGTGTGTGTGTGTGTGTGTGTGTGTGTGTGTGTATGTGTGTGTGTGTGTGTGTTGGCCAGCTGACAAGGCGTTCAAATTGATGGTCACAAGTTTTGGGACCATACAACATAATTATTCATATCACCCACAAGCGAGAGGGAGCTTAAAGCGGTATCTGAGGGGATAGAGTGGGATAGAGGGGGATAGAGCAATAGAAAGGGATGGCAAACATTAGCAGCTGGGCAGAAAAATGGTTTGACAAGTTGACTGCAAAGTTGCCAACTTATTTGTTAGCCATAAATCAGGCGGGCAATTTCGATGGGTTATGAGCCCAGGGGCCAAGTAAAAAAAAAACAATTCAAGAAACTTGGTCCAAATTGCAGCAGAGTTGCCACAAATTTAATGGCCTCCAATTAGACAAAACGCAATTTGCAGCATGCGGCAATTTATGAAGTGCCAAATGGATTTTTAAGCAGCCAAATGAGATGTCAGCGCTGCCAACTTGTTTTCCCATTTACACACACTCAAACACACACACACACACATACCTATACTTGTGTTAACATTATTTTTCCTACTTATTATTATTATTATTGTTTTTAGTACTTACGCTAGTCAGCGATGTGTGTGCGAATGACTTGCTTACCTGCAAATAAGATGAAGATAAAATAGATAATTAGAAAATTGTGATAAGCCAAAGGATACCCTATAAAGTGGTAGTAGGTAGTTTAAAGGAAAGAGAGAGAAAAACTGATTTTTTGTGTTTTACTTTACTTAAAACGTCAGAGAAACAAAAAATTGTAGTTGTTTTAATACCCTGTAATTAGTAAAAGTGTGCAGCGAATGTGTTGATGGTAGTAGAAAGCAGAGTGTACTCTAAAATACTCTTTATTACAAAGTTAAACTCAATAAAAAATAAAACTTAATGCGTTTTGATACCCTGTAAAGCGTTAAGCAGTGAGTGCTAAGAGTCCAACTAAAGTTTCTTAGAGGTACTTTATTTTTTGTAATTTGTATGGCCCTAAGTCTAAGCAAACAAACCAAAATTAGTACAGGGTTCACTGAGTCTATTGTACTCCAATTCTTAACAACTTTTGTTTGCTTTTCGTGCAGTGAAAGTCAATTGCAATTGCAGAAATCAACGAGCCGTGAATGAGTCGCAGTCTCATTATAGATACAAATACATTTTCTATGACTGATTTTTGTTGTTATTGGTATTGTTGTTGTTGTCAGCAATGCAATGAGATCACAAATTGTATTAGCAAAGACAACAACCAATTGCTGATGACACACGCACACAGATACATGTGAGGAAAATTGCATGTAAATCACATGGCAAACAACAATCCAATCAAATCAAATAGAAACTAAACAAAACTAAACAAAACAAAAAACCAAACTAAACTAAACTGAAGCAAACTAGCGCACAGCAACAACAACAACGAAGAGAACACTAACAACAACAACAATTGTAACTACAACAACAACAACAACAGATAGGCAGCAAGTGGTACACGAAAATAAGGAAATAATCAATTTAAAAAAATCAAAATCGCCATTTACCATACAAATCCACAGATCTCGACTATGTCATGACGCTGCCACTACACTATATACTAAATATATATTTATATATATATATGTATATATATATAAGCATGTACTACTTGTAGTACTAATAAAAATACTGTCAGCAATCAACAATCAGTCAATGTGTCCCAGACAATCAAACAATAGACAAAACCGAATAACCGCAGCTAAAAAGAGATAGCTAATGTGCACTGCCCACTATAGCTGTCTTGCTCACTTACACACACACTGCTGACTAGCTAGTTAAAGTATGTGTGTGTGTGAGGGGTGGGGGTGGAGGGGTGGGGGTAGTTTGGCTGATCAAAATCCATATGCGATAAATAAATTGAATTTATCCGCAATTGGTCGAACAGCGACAATGACAATCAACAATGCTTGTGCGCGTGTGTGTGTGTGCATGTGTGTGCATGAGTGTGCAAGATAATAACTGTTTTTAGTGCCTGTACTCGAGTAAAAGCAAGCGGGTTTATTCGTTTTCTGAGCAGCAGGCTTAGTTTGTATACGTTTAACTGATCAGCAACAATAGTTGAGTCGAGCTTAGGGACTATAAGTGCTAGAGATAACAAATTTGACATGTAACAACGTCTTTGTGTCAGTTGGTATAATTTTATTCTGGATTTTGAACACACTCCCTATCGCTCCTTACATTCAAAAAGTCTGTATACATAACCTCAACACTAGAAATATTTTTCAAACTTAGACATGAAGTTAATGGTTAAGATTATGGTTTCAGAATGGTTTCAAGCATCGTAAAGTATTTAAAAACTCATTTTTTTCAACTACAGGGTCTTTTTCAGTCGATACGCTCGACTTATGCCTTTGCGACTAGTTCACTTTAATCAGCACCAGCAGCGGCTAAAGGCAACGATAACGACAGCAACTTAAATCATTGCAGTCAGTTCTAACTAAACTCAATGTCTCCAGCAGTATGTGTGTGTGTGTGTGAGTGTGTGTGAGTGGGTGTATGTGTGTGTGTTGGTGTGTATGCGATTGCTGATTGATTTGAATTGAATAATTGCAATTGTGTTTGTGCAACAACAAAAAAAGAAAACGAAACACACAAAAATTTAGCTAAATTCCAAATGTAGAAAGTTCGACAGCAACAACAGTCACAACAGCAACAATTGCAGTCACAGTACCAACAACAACAACAATCAAAAACAAAAACCTTTTCAGTTACTTTCAAAGCTTATTGCTTACCTCTTTTAATGACAACATTTTGAACATTCGTATAGATTCAGGGGGGAAACAAATTGTATTTTTTTAGGTTGAACTATTGCCTCAATTGAAATAAGTGATACTAAATTTAAATAATCGCCAATAATTTCAAAGAGCCCAAATCAAATCAAATGAAATTTTCAAATTTCTTGTATGTATTTGTTAAAATTTGTTGATTATTTCAAATCAAAATCTAATTGCTTTAAAATGCTATTCGAAATTTCAAATTCAGTTGCCTTGACACTTGTCTAATCAAAAAAAAAGAAAAAAAAAAAAAACAAAAAAAAAACTGAAATTTTGTTTGCTTTACTGTATTTACTTATGTACGTCGCATTAAGTATTATTATTATTCATTATTTTAATTATAAATATTGTATCAATTGCTATGTGTTAAATACGCGTGTGCTAAATGACAGATAAGTAATTCAATATAGTCACATATCTGCGCACAGATCAGTGACGCTACAAAATTTCGAATTCGAAATTTGAGCCGTCCTCGATAATGTGATCATTTTGGGGTAACGGTGTGTGTGTGTGTGTGTGTGTGTGTGTGTGTGTGTGCGTGTTTAGCTAGATTAGTAATACTGTTTTTATTTTAGTATATATTTTATATATAATACTTATATATATATATATATATATATATATATTGTCAAGACGTTTATCGATCATGTTTGCACAGTTGGCTGTCGAATTTGAGGCTAATTTGGTTTAATTTTAGCCAACTTATGTTGGCCTCGTAGCCGGATTTTCCGCTTGATTTCAAATTCAAAATGTTTTAAAAATATACCCAATTGTCTCAGCGAAACAGTGAAGAAAAAAAATACGAAACACACACGTGTTACCAAATGTTTGCATTAAAAAAAAAAAAAAAAAAAAAAAAAAATAGTCAGTTTATATTTAAACTATATGTTTATGACTCGCTTACAATTCTAATACTCCCAATAAATATAGCCATGGGTAATACAAATTTGCTCAACTGCGTCAGCATCAGACTCTGACTCCGACTCTGAATTGGAAAAATAAATAAAGTTAATGCAAAACTATTGAAATTTTATTCTGCGGGTCCAATACCGAGTGTGTGTGTGAGTGTGTGCTTAATTTCTAATTAGTTGAAAACTCATCCATCAAGTCGAGCAATATAATTTTGATAGCCCATCATTGAGCTCTCGCCCCCAACAATTGAGAAATTTTTGTCGAATTTCGAATGATTTCCCTTTTGGATTTTTCAGTGCTCTCACGTCACGCGATGATAAGCACAAATCGAATTTTGTGCATTCGAAATGATTGTTATTATCATTATTATTATTATTATGATTATGATTATTATTAGAAATTGTCTATCTCATGTATGCTCTACACATTATGCTGGTCAAACTTACGGTTCAAGTCCAAGTTCATACAGAATGCGGGATGATGAATTCACTGCTGAATTCTGTGATGAATTTTTTCAGTGCACTGAACTTGGTCGCAACTATGTCTAGTGCTCTAAAAAGACCTATCACCAAAGCTGTACAAATAATTCTATCTAGAACTTATTCTAAATTTAATGTATAAATATCAAATTTATTTAATTGCTCATTTATCGTTTTGTTTTTTTGCTTTTTATAACAAATAAATTATCTGCAATTTTCACATGAAATTGTTGTCAGCTGATATCAGTATTGACATTGTGCTCTGCTTCTTGCTACTGGTCTGCCCAGCAACGACAAGTGTTAGGATAAATATTAACAAACCGCAGAGTTATAATAATTTAAATAAAAAAAAATGAAATTTGTATATAAAAAAAATTAAATTCAGTTCAGCGACAAAATAAATATTAAATTGAAATATTTTTTCAAAGTGTTGTTGTTGTTGTGCTGGTTTTAGTTAAGACTTGTTTTAGTATTTCCCATTGAAACACACAAATAAACACACAGTCACACAACAAATATGTTGTGTTCGATAAAATAATGTTTTTTTTTCCTTTTTTCTTTTGTTATTCTATTTTTTTTTATAATAATATTTTTTTTTTTTTTATATGTATTCTTTTCTTTTTGACAAGCAGCGATAAAAAGCGCGTATATAAACCACACACACACACTCACACACAGAGAGGCCACTGCATGCCTGCGGTTGCCTTCATATTGGTTCACACATTTGGCTCCGAGTCTTATAGTATTATCAGGGATTATGTAAGGCATTCAAATGAACGCTTTCAACAAATCTTAAATTAAACTATAAGAAAAATTTATTTTTCTTTTCATTTCAAGCATGAATTGTGTCAACTGCTTTCGTCACTAGCAGGTGAACTGCTTAGAAAAGTACTTTACTTTGTCTCCACTTTCGTCACTAGCATCTAAATTAAACTTTTGGTAAAGTAACAAAAGCTTTATAGTGTATTTAAGGTTCGTCTCGTTAAAGTTGTTGCTAAATTTCAGTTAACTTGACTCGTTCTAAATTTCTAAATTTTTATTGTCTTCAGTTTTTTTTGTATGTTTGTGTGATAAAAATAACAAAAACAATAATCTACAAAACTAAACGTGTCAGCTTTTGTTTTTATTTTTTTTCCACAAATTTCAAGTCATAAATTTTATATATATATATATTTTAATATCTACATAAGTATTTGCTAGTGACTGAATCGAAACGGAAGTGTTTTTTTTTTGGGAGCTGCTAATTTGTTTGCAATTTGCAGCATTGTATATAAGTTTTTGTTGTTGTTGTTGTTTCTTGTGTGTTAGCATGTTGTTGTTTAACCCATGGTTGGCCCCATCGCTATTTTTACACGCACGCACGCACACACACACACACACACACACACACACACACTTCATGCACTTTTGTCTAGAAGTATTGCACTTCTGCGAAAAAATAAACACGCTTTCAGCCAACACAAACAACTGCCAAGTGGGCAGAAGAAGAAGAAGAGGAAGAAAGAGGCGCAAGAAAGAGCGGGGCGTGGTATGGTTTGCTCTGGAGTGAAGTGAAGTGAAGTCATTGGGGTAGTCTCAAGAGGACAGTCTCTAACAACTAACAACTGTTGCAATTCCATTTAACATTTTATATTATCTCCAGTTCAATTTCTTTCTTATTTTTTGGGTTCATTTCTTCGCCCTAAAACTCACAACTGTCGATCAGAATATTTTCCGGCTTTCCTTTAATTTGTTTAGCTTTTCTTTAGCTGTTATCCTTACAGTGGGTAAAAGCCTTCACGACTCCAGTTTGTGCAAATTTTGAGTAGGATTTTGGCAAGTTATGAAAGGAAACCAATTTTGAAAATGGTATACTTTTGAGGTATTATTATAAATCTTCGGTTTTCAGTTTTCCACCGATTTTAAAACATGTTTCTTAGGAAAGTGTATAGAAATTTAAATCAAATTTTGTACCAAAACAAACTTTATGGAACAACATAGTTTTTAACAACTCTTTTGAAACAATTTCAAACGCAGTTTGCTTGTAAAGTGTAACAAAACTACGTTAAACTATATTATAAGCATATATTTTGACCCTGTATGTAACAAAGAACTAAAGTCTAATAGGAACTGCTTTGTTAAGCGTTAAAATGTTTTGGTTATTTATGATTTTTTGGATCAACTTTTATATAGTTAATGAAATATTATACTTTAAACTAAGTACAGGGTCTACTGCCGTCGACTGCAGTCTCTTGCAACTAGTTTTGACTTTGAGCATTTGTTGTTGTTGTTTTGGGCGGCGTCAAAAAAAATATTGTCGCATATTTATGAACATGTGTAACAGATAAATCTGAATGTTGGGCGCACACACGTAAGTGATTTAGTTGTCAGTCGAGTGCATTTATCACAGCTGTGTGTGAGTTGTCTGGAGCTGGCACCCAATGGATTTTCCCTGACTTCACTGAGTGCGTTTGTGTGCGTTTTGTGTGTGAGCGCCGCCAGGGGGCGCCAGTAATCAAACTAATGAGCTCTGTACTTGGGAATTTTGTATGCCTTATTTTATATTTTTTTTCTCCCATTTTTACCATTTTTGTTTGTTTGTTTTTTTTTTTTTGGTTTTTGGGAAATTGTTGGAAGCGCATTTGGCAAAAATAGCATTTAATGGATTTCGAATAAGCGCAAGAAGCAGCCCACAAGTGGCAGCAGGTAAGAGGTTGCCCAGGGGAGGGGCTGGTGGGAGGGGCAAGAGGCAAGAGGCAAGAGGTGTTGTTGTCTGCCAAGTGAAGTGATAAAACATTAAAGAAATGCAACTGGGTGGGTTTGGTCTTGTTGTTGTTTCTTCGTTTGCTTTTGTTGCAGCGACACCTAGGGGTTGCTTATGGCAGCTTTTGCCACGCTGCAAGCTCTAAAGATGCCACTCCCCCTTCCACTCCAAAACGATTTCTCTAACGTGCAAAGATGCTGCGCTGCACTTAATGGCAAATGATAATGATTGATGCTTAAATGCAACTCAAACCAATGTAAGAGAGAGTGGTGGAGAGAGAGAGAGAGAGAGAGAGAGAGTGTGAGCGGAAGACATGGTGTGTGCGAGCGGGATGGGTATAGCCAGCAGATTGGGGCGGGAATTGATGCTGGCAATAAGCAATCATTCAATGGGAATACACAAAGAAATTTTGTGGTTGAGAGTTTGCTTGCATTAGAGAAATTGAAAAGAAAGTAACAAAGGAGAGCAGAGAGAAATGGAGTGGAAGCGACAGGGAGAGAGAGAGAGCGAGAGGGGAAAAGAAACAGAAATTAGTACTTCTAAGAAAATGGGTATGCTTTGCCTTGCACGCATATGTAAAGAAAAACATTATCGATAACTTATCGATAACACAAACGATAAACAAAGTGTTACTTGAATCGTTAATTCTGTATAGATCAGTACCTTTACAGCCCAGTCTATTGAAAATGAACATAATTTTTAAAAAATAGCATTATCGATAACATATCGATAGTCCAATATATACAAAAAGTGTCAGCTTTCATAGGAATTAACTAAAATATCTTTTTCTCACTCCCACTAAATCTACAACAATTTCGATAACATATCGATAACATAAACGATAAACAAAACCTGAAAATTAAGTGGTTATTCCTCAAATCAAATACTGCCTCCCAAAAAAAAAAACGTAATTTCCTTACAAAATTCTTAGCCACAAGTCAGTGGCACGCTGTGTGGCATGCCACAAGAAAATAAATGCCAACAAAGCACAAGAAGCGTTAACAAGGAATGGCAAACAAAACAGAACAAGCAAAAGGCAGTCAACAAAATTTGTAGGCGTTAAAATTGTCATGTCAATATTTTAATGATATCACTTTACACCTCAAACTTGGGCATGCCCCAACCCTACTCACTCCTTAGACAGCTTTCCCAAAATTTCCCCCTTTGAATCCTGCGTCAAATTGCCAACAATCAAACTGTACAAAGTTTCATTTTAACTTTCACTCCCTTTTTTTTAGCTTTAGCCTTAGCTTTTTTATCCATCGGCGTTTCTATTTTGTTTTTTTTTTTTGGTCTGCTTTTTCCTGCCTTTTGAGTCAAATCCCTTTGCATATTTTTGCTCTGTTGTGTTGTCCTTTCTTGTGGCGACGCGTAAAGAAAAAGTCAAAAGTCCTTTTCTGGCTTTTTTCTATTTTTTTTTTTATTTTGCTGCTGCTTGTTTCCTTGTTTTTTTTTTTTTTTGGCCGTACGCTCATTTGTTTGCCTTGTATTTCCTTTAGTAATTTTTTTTTTTTCCTCTCTCTCTCTCTCTCTCTGTGTTTGGCTAGAAAATTACAAGAAAAGCGCGCTAAACTGGCCAGCAGGGAGTCGAGGTGGATAGGCACATAGATTGGGGGCGTGGCGCGTTGGGTGTTTTGTTTACTTATGCAAGTGTTTTCTCAATTGTGCGTAGAGTAAAAGAAGGGGAATAAATGGGAAGACGAAGGTGGAGAAACGTATAGTTGGTGAGGAGAGAAGATGCGCGGTCGGCTAGGACAGACTGAATGTACGGTCGGGGAGTTACGGACTGCTGAAGAGATGTATGACTAGATGGACATGGTTGGGAACGGTCGTGAAGAAGTACGAAAGGAGAAACGTACGGTCGGTGAAATGGACGCTCTGAGGGACGCATGGAGACACGAATGGTCGGAGGAGAAAGAGGGAAAGGAGAAGGCGAAGACACAAGCGTTAGAGAAAGGAGAGGTACGGCCTGATGAAGGAAAGGTACGGTCGGCAAAACGGACGAAGACACGGTCGGAAGAGAAGAGGTGCGGTCAGAAGAAGCAGGGAGGTCGGAAAGACGGTCGGCCAGTCGGGCATTGTATTCGGCGTCTGCGGTTAGGATTTTTTCCGACCAAACTCCTTTTTGCTACTACTGCAGCTGCTACTACGCTTTCTACTACTACTTCTACTACCTTTTTTTCCCTCATCTTTTTTATGGACGACTTTTGTGTAATCTTAACGGTTTTACATTTCATTGCGCTGCATAATTGTCTAGCCAGCAGTTCTGGAGTGTCCAAACGCAGCGAGATGTGCTCTTGGCTTATTGGGTTAAAGCCCAGAAAGGGGAGTGGGAGTGTATTGGCTAAAAGTTGTAAATGTGGTTAAAACTTACCTCTTTGTCTTTGGCAGCTAATAGAACAGCGGGCTGATTGTTGTTGTTGTTGTTATTGTTGTTGTTGCTGGCGTTGCGCTTTTTGCGCTTGCCGCTGTTGTTGTTGTTATTGTTACTGTTGCTGTTGTTGTTGTTATTGTTATTGTTGGTGCAATCTTCGTCCTCAGCGCAATGTGCCACATGTTGCTCATTTACATTATTATTATCACGCAGTGCAACATGTTGCGTCTCACTGTTGTTGTTGTTGTTGTTGTTCTTTCGACTACAGCTATCGGTATTGTTGTTGTTATGATTATTGCTAACATTTAAACTAGCTTCCTCATCATCATCATCATCGCCATCGTCATCATTATCGGCATCCTCATCATGCTCCTCCTCCTGCTCATCGACAGCATCATCATCATCATCATCATCGTTATCTTCATCATTATGTTGCGTTGCCTGCACATCGGCAACATTATCAGTTCTTGCCGATGACTCAGCAACGGCTGCGGCAGCAACATGCTCCGCTTCTAGCTCCATATCATCATCATCATCGAGCTCACCATCGGCATGAGCGACATTTGATTGCATCGATGCATCCTCCTCATCATCGTCCTCATCATCATCATTGCAATTGCTGGTGGCTGTGACATCAGCAACTGCTGTTGACGCTGTTGCTGATGTGTTTGTTGTTGCTGTTGTTGTTGTCGCTGTTTCAGTTGCTGCGTTAAGCGCTGTTGCTGCCGTTGTTGCTGCTGCAGCGGGTGAATGCATTGGCGATTGTTGCTGTTGCTGCTGTTGTTGTGCTGCCGCTGCAGCAGCCGCCGCAGCAGCCGCTGCTGCTGCCGCTTCCATCATCACTTGCTGTGCGTGGTTAAAGAAAAGCTTTGGATTGAGACAAGCGCCACCGACGCCGTTCTGCTGCAGACTGCTCTGCAACTGTTGCTGCTGCTCGGCGGTAAGCAGCGGCGGCGATGGCGACGGTGTATTTGTATTGGCCAACAGATTGCCGCCGTTCTGTTGCAGCGTTAATGCCGCTGCAACAATCGAACTGTTCAACAGTTTGTCGCTATCGCTATCAATATTTCCACTCGTTTCCTCCTCACCGCTAATTAATGCTGCCGCTGCTGCTGCTGCCGCTGCTGCTGCTGCTGCTGTTGTTGCGTTCTCTCCTGCTGCTGTTGCTGTGCTTATGTTAATGTTATCGCTGTTACTGTTGCTGTTACTATCGCTATTGCTGCCGGGAGTGCTTGTGGATAGTTGCTCCTTAAGTGTATTCACTTCCTTCTCGGCTAGAGTAGCGCGCTGTAATTAGAGTAAAAGAATTGGAATGAGTTAGAGTTTTTTTTTTCAAGCCTGCAACTGCTGCTGTTGTTGCTAGACTACCCACAGCAACAATTGACAGTGTCAGTCGCATATGTTTTTGAGCGCAAACTTTAGCTACCCTACCTACCCCAGCCTACAGGGCTCTACATTCAAACTAAACCAAAAGGCAACTATCGACCCTCATTAATTTTACTTTTAAAGTCATTACGGGTTAAATTTAGCCAAATTAATACGTTGCAAAACTTTTGCCCAGCCAACACACACACACACACCCACACACACACAACTAGGGCTTAAAAAACATTAGCATTGCTTGAGGATATACCAAAGGGGTCTGCGGTACGGTCGGGCAATACCCAGTCGCATTAGCAACCATACTCACAGAGAGAGAGAGAGAGAGAGAGAGAGAGAGGGGGAGGGGGAGGGAGAGGGCAGACAACAACAAAAAGCCAAAACAGCCGACAAATTTATAGTTTATCGTTGGTATCGATAAGCCAACTTGAAATTTTAGTGCTATTAGCGTTGACCTTCGATAAAAAGGGGTAACTCCCCTCCCTCCCCACAGTCAGGGGTGAAGAGTTGCCAGACTTTAGCTTGAAATCAAATGCCAAATGAGAAATTAAAACAACAACAAAAAACAAAAAACAAGCGACAAAAAAGGTTACAAAAATATGCGGTGCAAACTTTTTTGGCAAATTAGTCTGGGTCCCAGGACCCAGAGCCCAAGTTGAGACCATAGACCAGGCCGAGAGAGCTTCAGCCTAACCTCAAACTCAAACTCAAACTCAAACCCCCTCAACCACTTTCCATCTCCTCTCCCAGTTCGACTGTTGCTGATGCCTCAAAGTCAGCTCAGGTCCGGCGCAATGTCGATTCCCAGTCCCCAGATAAATTCCTATGTTGTATCCTTAGCTTAGTAAGCGACTCCTCGACTTTTCCTCGGCTTTTCTCCTTTGGAGTTGGAGTTAGCTCTTCTAGTTCTGTTTCTTTTTTTTTTTTTTTTGGGCGGCTTCGATTTGTACTTGTTTTTCTTTTTTTTTGTATTTTGGTTTTCTCTTCGTTTTTTGGTTTTTGAGTTGAGTTTTGTGCAATTTTATTTGTATAAATACCGGAAGCTAAAGGGGCGGAAAACTGAGTAGCCAGTACGGGGGGCGTTGCAGGCAATAAAGAACTTTTGGAAATTAGTCGATGGGCATAGTATTCTCTATATATATATAGATGTATATATATATATTTATATATGTATAATGACTTCTGTGTTTGGTGTGAGACTTGCAGGCATTTTAAGCTTTGCAGTTCTTATACAAGTTTTTGCTCCTATCGATGAGACGACGACGACGACGACGACGACGACGACGACTCCCCAAAAAAAAAAGTTAAGCAGGAAGTCGTTATAAGGGTCGAGCTAAGACTGTATTGCACTGCAGTTGCATTGAATGTTAGCGAACGATTAGAAATAACTCCGACCTAACACAAACCCCGAGACTTTCCTACAACTGTCGGATCAATAAAAGATCAGTGGACGGAAGGTCAAAGGAGTAGTTCAGACTTTTGGGGACTTAAGCTGTGTCCGTAGACAGTTTAAAGGCAACAAGAAACTGTCTGGGCTAAAGGAAGTGACACAATCAGAGGTCTAAATCCGGTTTACTGAAATTTGTAGGTAACTAGGCTAGGAAAAATACTAAATCAAGTGTGAAGACAAAGGAATTAAGTATCTAAGTATTAAGTAATCAGTATAAAATCTCAAGTCCAGCTCAGTTTCAGTTAAAGTTTATAGTCAGTGGAGTTAAATAGCTAAAGTAAAAGCAGTCCTAAGTCAAGGATCGGGGCGAAATGAGGCAAAACTTAAGCCAAAACCATCCTACGTATAGGATAAATCGAGCTCGGTCTAGGGTTAAAGGCTTTTGTAAGTGGTTAGGCCAAATCAAGTATCTAAGCCAACTAAGTAAGACCCC
Source organism: Drosophila cardini (assembly GCA_018903735.1). Lineage (NCBI taxonomy): Eukaryota > Metazoa > Arthropoda > Insecta > Diptera > Drosophilidae > Drosophila > Drosophila cardini. The sequence continues at coordinate 3,453,377 of JAEIGM010000010.1, forward strand.
AAACTAGACTTCCCAACTTTACATTGCATTTTGTCAAACCCATTAACGTATCGACTGAATAATCGGTATAAAAAAAATCGACTCCCGCATTGAGATGTCTTTATTGTTGCTGCTTTCGACAGTGTTTATCTTTTTTCTTGTAGATGAAATGGCCCTCGAGGCATATTTGTCAACATGATGATGAACAAACCAAGCGAACCCCAACTCTTAAACGTCTACTCATTTGCCCCGCTCAACAAAACCAAAAATAATACAGAAACAGAAAGAAAAAAAAAAATGAAACCTGTACCCGCAGCCAAATGCCTGAGGGGATGAGAGGATGTGGGGTTGGTCTCGGTCTCGGTCTCGTCGTCATCGTCGTCGTCGTCGTCATCGTCGCATAGATATATATTTATGATATTTAAAAGCTCTTAAGTACAAACAACAGACAAGCGGCTGTGTTTCGCGTGAGAGGTAAAATTGCGGACGGGGTTATGGCTAGGAGCGAGCACAGAGACTAGAGGACAGGAGTTACGGCCAGTGGGTGGTTGACTATATAGGGGTATACTGTACTGGGTTTGAGGGTCGGAGGGTCTGGGGGTCTGAGGGCCACTGGCAAAAAAGGGAAGCTGCAGTTATGTCCTTGCCGTTTGCTACGACTTTAAATGCCAGACAGCCTTCAAAAGCTGGCCCAAGCTCTTAGAACTGGGCAACAATTTTGTATTTTGTATTCTGTATTTCTGTATTTCTATATTTGCTGTAGCTGTGGAGTCTAAGGTGGCAGGCACTGTGATTTTCATTGCGCTCACTGTCTGCTATGTGCTCTGATTCTGTGATTGTGTGTGTGGCATGAGCTGCTTAAGCTTGAAAATTGTTTTCATAATACCAAACGCGTCCATCGAATGTTCTTCTGCATGACTTTTTGTTGCAATATCGAACAGTTGCTGTGCTTTTCTTTTTAGCCACTTTTTTTTTCACTTTAACATTGTTTTGTCTTGGCTCTTGATGCTGGATATGCAATCCCCGTGAGAAACGCTACATTTGCGACGCAAAAACTAGTCGTGGTCAAGAAAAAAGAGAAAAGGGAAAATAAAATTGAAGTTTGGCAACGTCGCAAATCAATTAATGTTAACGTGTGCGTGTGCGTATGTGTATGTTTGAGTCTCTCTGTGTGTGTGTGTGTGTGTGTGTTGAATTTTTTGGGTACTCTTCAGTTCTCAGCACTCGGGCTCTCACTCTTTTGTGGCCCAGTTCGAGCGGCTTAGCAGCAGTTGCCAACCAAATGAGTTAATTAACTAAAATGCGGGTGGCTTTGCTCCTTTTTTTTTTTTTTGAAGAGTGTGTTTGTGTGTGTGTGTGTGCAGTTCTATGGCCTCGCTGCCCACTTCAGTATGTGTGTGTGTGTGTCCAGTCTGTGTGTGTGGTCAGCTTATGGCAGAAAAGGCTTTAGTATTGAGCACCCTTTTAACGTATTTTCTTTTTTTTTCGGAGGTTTTTTTTTTGGTACCCAGCGAATTTCATTTAATATTTTTGCATGTGCCGGCGTCGCCACTTCAAAGGAGCTGCCAAAAATAGCCAAAAAAAAAAGTAAGGGAAAAATCAAATGGGGAAAACAAAAAACGCAACGCGCGCCAAAAATGTTAAGTGAAATGTTAACAGCGGGACGAATGTGCGATGCTGTTAACATTTCTATTAGCCAAAATAAAAAAGAACGAGGGGGGCGTGTGTGTGTGGGCTACAATTACTTCAATTGGCCCGCACTGAAGTGGGGCTGGGTGTGTGTGTGCGAGCGAGATGGCAGCACTGCCAACAACTAGTGCATAATTCAAGCCAAATGAATCTAGCTGCGGAAAACACACACAAGTTATTTGAAAAACTCCCCCCCCCCACCACACCTCAACCCAACCAAAACCTGCTCTGAAATGCAATTAAGCTTATGTTATGGATTAAAAAATCACCTGCAAGCTGAGCGCTACGGGCTTTTAGCGCACATTAAAGTTCTGGCTGAAAAAAGCTATAAGTACGGCTACATATTTAGGCAGAAAAGTGATTTTCTGGCAGCTAAAAGCTTGAGCTTTAGTATATTTGAAGCTTTAATGTGCTTTAAAGTGATATTTTTGCAGCTAAAAACTTGAGCTTTAGTAAAGCTTTAATGTGCTTTCATTACTGTTTCTTTAATCAAAACCATAAAGCTTTAATGTGCTTTTACCAGATTAAATACAACTATCAAAGCTCTAATAAGCTTTAATGTGCTTTTAGTCCACTTAAGACAACTACAAGTTAAACTATTGGTCCTCAACTTTAATATACTTTAAAAAAAGCGCATTCTCTTCACAAATATGTCAACTTAAAGCTTTAGCCCTAAAGTTAACTAGCTTGAAATTGCAGTGTAAGCTGCTAGATTTAAGCTTTTTTTGTGTGTTCATTATTGCCTGCAGGATCAGAGGGCCTCAAAGGCACTTGCAAGGATCAGCCGTTGGGCCAATTGGGCGTTAGATGGAGGGAGGGAGGGAGGTGGAGAGAGAGAGAGAGAGAGAGAGAGCGCGCGCGCGACTCTTGAGCTTGAGCTTTTGTTGCAACTATAGTATCGCATAAGCACTTCAGTGGCTTACAATGCAAGAACCAAATCAAGTCAAGTCCTAACCAACCCACTGCCACACCCCCTTTGCTCCCTTTTGCGTGCTCTGGCAACGCCAACCCTCTCAATCTCTCAGTTTGTCAATGTTTGAGTCGTGCGCTCGGCACATGCCAAAAAGCGCGCACTTTTCGCAACAGAAACCAGAATTCTTAGCCCTTGGGGTCTCAAACTGTGCTCTAAGTGTGTGTGTGTGTGAGTGTGTGTGTGTATGTGTGCATGTGTGTGTATTATAATGCATAAATACTCGTACTCTTGAAGAATTTTTGCATGCAGCATTGTCTCAAGCTGTTTCTACTGAAACAGTCGAGCGCTCGACGACGTTTCTTCCTCTTCCTCTTCTTCTTCTTCTTCTTCTACTTTTGCGCCTCTTTTCTCTTGTTGGACCCTGTACTTCAAAAACAGTACGGCGGTATATTAAGTTTGTCTGAAGCGTGGATTTAGTAACCATAGGAGTTAGCGCCGTTAAATTGGCTTGAAGGTATAGCAAGTTGAAAAATACATTTTTTCAAATCGCATAACTTGAGAAGTACTTGAAGTATCTCTACCAAACTTGCACATTATGTTTATATTCCCATTTTGGTTAGACTCTCATTATTATTATATATATCTTTCATAGGAACAATAGGTCGAAAATCTAGTTTTGTATGGAAATTGAATGGATCTCTTAGAAAAAAGCTTATACTATATATTGATATATGATTGCCTCTCAAATAAGTACGAGGTCATTTGCAGTCGACTGCACCTTTTCTATTAGTTTTTTTTTTTATATTTTTTTGTCGCATGGCAGCTGCCTGCTTGTGGACAGTGGCGGCGAACAGCGAGCAGGGTCGGGGACATGGGCAGCGACTTGAAGAGGGGGCAGCACTTTTTGTAATTAGTACGAAAGCAACGTTATGAATTGTGCTTGAAACTGAGCTCGAGTGCGAGCTGTTGTTGTTGTTGCTGTTGTTGCTGTTGTTGTAGGCGGCAGCAACCCCTCGACAGCAGCAACAGGAGCTTGAAATTTCAAAATTTTTTTGGAGTTTGGGAAACGTCGCTGCATTGTGCGAATGGGCACACAATAAATCAAAGCAAATCAATGCGACGACCGCTGCCACAATAAGTGGTAGAGTGGGTAAGACAAAGAGGGAGGGAGAGAGGTAGAGTAGAAGAGTGAAGGACATGGCTTTGATTTAGAGGCGGCTGTCAGTTGTTGTCTTGACATTTTGTAGCTTAGAATCAGGCAAGCGAGAGGGAGAATAAGAAAGAGGAAGAGAGGAAGAAAAAGAGGTAGAGTGAGAGAGAGAGAGAGGCTGACTGCCTTTGCCACATGCCACTGCCACTGCCACTTAAACGCCCACATGACATGACATGCCACTGCGAAGTAGGGGTGAAAATTTGCAAGTAGGGCAAGGGGGTAGCTGCTTCAGGATGGCAAAGACGTTGGTAGGGGGCGACTCTGTGTGTGTGTGTGTGTGAGTCTGTATGTAGGCTGCTAAGCTATACAAGAAAAAATATGAAGACGTAGCGGAGGCATTTTTACAATTACACACACATTAAACAGAAGCCAGAAAGGGGTTAACATTTGTGCCAGTATGTGTGTGCGTAGGTATTACAGTCCATCACTGTGTATGTGTGTGTGTGTGTGTTTGTGTGTGTGGTTTTATCAATTGAGAGCGCGCAGAGCAGAAATAAAAAAAAGTGTAGCATGACATTAGGCGCAGACAAAGACGCTGCGCTTATGTCTTGACAGCTGCAAAAGGAAAGGAAAAGAGTGGAGAGGAGAAAGCAGTAAAAGGAAAGAGGAAACAGCAGTAGCAGCTAAATAGCTGTGTATGTGTGTGTGTGTAAATAGAATATGAACACAAATATAGCACAGAATCAAGCTAGAAGCAAAATAATTCTCAATAAATTAAAGCCGAACAAAATAGTCGATTTAAGTTATGACTTAATAAAGTACTATTTAAATACATAGTTCATGAATTAAAATTTAAGCTATTTCCCGAAAATTACTAAGCTCTTTAATGTTAAAAAGTAGACCTAAATTAGTGTAGTTAAATACAAAAATTTTATAACGATCTTGATTCTTCAAATATCATGTATAAAAAATCATTTTAATTTTTAATTTTATCGACTAAAACTTATACTCTATTTAAATTTAGTAACTATTTAAATTCATGTCGTCCTTTTATGCAGCTTTTAAGTAATTTTTTTTTTATCTTTTGCTTGTGATTTTTTATGTGCGTATATTTTTGAAGTATTTTAATAAGTTCTCTTGATGCTTTGTTTCCCTTTTATAGCTATTTATATAGCTGTTGCTCCGACCCCCCCTCTTCTCTTTGCCTTGTCTCTTTATGCCCCTTTTCTGGCACTCATTCCACAATTCGTCAAAAGTTGCCGTATTTGCTGCGTTTTTATTTTCGGGACATGCTTTTGCATTTGCTTTACAATTTCAAACATCATTAGCAACACACACACACATGAGTTGGGGCTAAAGGATAAACAGAAAGCTTACACACACCCACACACACACGCGCATATCCCTTTTTGCTAATTATTTATTTAAATATTAAACAAAAAATACCCAAACATACAGCAAAAGCAAACAAGCGTGTGTGCGAGTGAAAGAGACGGACTGACCGAAAAACTGCAACAAAAAACCGAAAAAATAAACACACACACACACACGCACAAAAGTTGTGAAAAGAGTAACATAAAATCAACGCACACATGTACACACACACACACACACACACTTGCCTGCAGAGAAGACGAAAATGATGTATTGATGTAGCTGTAAAGCAAAGCAAAGAGTGCGGGAGAGCGGGAGAGTGGGAGAGGGACATTGCAGTGGTGGGGGGCGTCTATATATGCGCTGCTGTCTGTGCAGCAAAGACGCACGCAGCAAAAAAACAAAAAAAAAACACAAACAGACAGACAAACGACGATAACGAAACGACGAAGAAAAAGTACCGTACGAAGTGACAGGCAGCCAATGAGTGTGAGCGAGAGCGCGAGCGTGACAGTGCTAGTGAGTGACTGAATGAGTGAGTGGGAGGAGGGGGGGTAAGGAGCCAAAGCAGCGCAGGCAGGTGTGCGAGTGCGAGTGAGATGGCGCATGCATATGTATGCAAATACACGCACATAACTGTACATGCCTGTTTGGCATCTTTTGCCCCACTGTATGTGTCTGTCTGTCTGTCTGCGAAGCTAACTAATATTTTCTAATTTAAAATTCTGTTTCTTTTTTATTGCCTTACAAACACACACACTCACACCAACACACTCACACACACACCTACAGTCTTGTGTATGTAAATTTTATAAAATTTCTATTTACTTATCAAAAATCAGGCAACGACGAAGCATTGAAAAAACAAAGAGTTGTATTTATTATTATCCCTCCCACTGCCACTTCCCGTTACTTTTGCCTCCCCCTGCCCACTCCACTTCCCCTTCTCCTTTGCCAACAACACACACTCATCAATTTACACAGCAGGCAATGAAAAACATGACGTTGAAACTGAAGAAGCAGCAGAAGATGATGAAGAAGCGGCAGCGGCAGCAGTTGTTGATTGGAGAGTGGGAGAGCACTCAGTGTGTGTGTGTGTGAGAGAGTGAGTGAGAGAGAGCGAGCGCTGCTGCTGCTGCTGTTGTGCACGCCCAAATGTATGCTTTACAAAATATAAATTAGCTTTGATATGCGAAGCCGCTGGGCGTCTGGGCGGGGTGGTAACGGGCGGAGGCTTAGGAGGCGGGGCACAAGGGCTGGACTGTAAAAAAGGATTATATACACACGCGTCATGTGTGTGTGTGTGTGTGAGTGTGTGTGGTTATGTGTGTGTGAAAAGATGCTGAAAAAAGGATTAATGCGCGCGCCAAGCAAGAAGACAACAAAAATGAGCACAGGAGTGGGCGGGAGTGGGTGTGGTTGAGGGTGGGGATGGGGATTGGAATGGGATTGGGGAAGACAGTTATATGCTTCGATTTTTAATGCGTCATATGACAAGCCATGTGTGTGTGGTGTGCGTGTGTGTGGGTAATTGTCTGTCCCAGTCTGACAAGCGGCAACAAAATCTAAAGTTGCCTGCGGCGGAGGTGGGGGTGGACCTCAGGGGTGGGGGGTGTAGCTTTTGGGGGCTGTAAAGTGTCAAAGAAAAATATATGCGGCACTTTCTTTGTAAAGGCTACAGTTACACACACACACACACACACACACATCAAATTAGACAATTTCTAATTGCTGTCTGTAAAGCATGGCGGGGATTAGAACTGACGCAGCAGAAGCGGGGGTAGGATAAAGGGTAGGGGAAGGGTTAGCTGGTAAGGCCTGAGCAACGAGCATGCAAAATATGAAAGAATGTGTCAAAGTGACAAAAGAGAGTGCAGAAGAGAGAAGAGCGCAAAAGTAAACAAAGCTGTGATCGCCGGAAATGAGAGAGAGAGAGAGAGAGAGAGAACAAGCTTACCGCCTCCAAGTTCCCCAAATTCAATACAACTGCTATCAATTTAGCTAATTTATAGCCAAAAGTTCTAACATATCTTAATATTTATAATACAATCGAGTTGGTAACACTGGCCAACGCATCAGCGAACTGCAGCCAACTTCACGTAAATGCTGATGCTTTGTGGCTAATGCTCATTAACAATCAAATGCCAGGCGACTTTTCTGCCCACCTTCCCACTCTCCCTCTCTCTCTGTATCAGTCTTTTCTCACTGTGTGTACAACCCTTTGTAGCTGCCTACCACCCCATTCCCCCCCTCTCCCACTCCTGACAAAAGTAATAATAATTTTTTGGCTTATCCTTATTATTACATAACGTATGCATACCTTTTTTTATCCTGGACATGACTCGATTCCGATTCTCCGCCTTCGAGCTCAAAAACTGCCCAAAACGTACATCAAAAATTAACACACACACGCACAGAAACACACATGTGTGTGTGACCCTTTTTTTGTGTACCATTGTTATAACCCTTACACCCCCCCCAGCTCCTCATTTCATGCGCTCTTTTGGTCACTTTGTTTTGTAGGCCTTTTTTTTTAGCTTTTTTTTGTTGTTGTTGTTGTTGTTGGTTTTTGTTTTTGGCAACAACATTTTTGGAGTAAGACAACAACAATAATAATGGGGGAAAAAAGTAAATAATTAAGCATTACACTGACCAAATATAAGGGGTGGGGGTGGGGTGTGGAAAGGGGTAAGGGGTAGGAAGGGGGGACTTTAGCTCAAGTCCAGACAAATACAAATAAATATATATAAAAATTTATATATATATAACTCATATGTGGGCAGTACAAATAATGATTAGAAGTCCCTTCCCACACCCCAAAATGGACATTTGGCTTTTACTGTGTGTGTGTGTGTGTGTGTGTGTGTGTGTGTGTGTGTGTGCATGTGTGTGTGGGTGTAATTTTTGACATTTTTATGCGGGCCTCAAACTAAAAAGTAAAAAGCTTCTCAAAGTTAATGTGCCAAAAGGGTGTAAAGGGGGCGGGGTAGAACGGAAGCTGGAGCCAGTAAATGAGGGTAGCAAGAGCTCTCACTGTGTGTAAGTGTGTGTGTGTCTGTGTGTGTGTCTGTGTGTGTGTCTGTGTGTGTGCCACAAAAAATTTGACACTGTAAAATTGTGAAATCTAACAGAAATTAATGATTTCTATTTAGCTGCAGGTACAGTTGTGCACAAAACATACAAAACTGGCACAAAAGCATATATGTAAAAATAATAATGATGACAACCCTGTCACATATCACAACAAAAGCGCAAAGAAAACAAAGCAAATTTTTGTTTGTTTTTTAGTTTCTTGTTTTTTGTTTTTTTTTTGCCGTACTTAACTTGGCCAAGATATTGTCAAGGCCTAAATGATGTGATTAATGTTAAAGCCCTTTGACGGCAGCAAACAAAAATCAATAGTAAATTCAAGGAGTTGGTAAGAAAGTGATAAAGGAAGAGAGGTAGAGAGCGAGAGGGAGATGGGGAGAGTATTGCTGTCTTGCTTTTACTATCTATCAAATCTTTAATTAAGCCGAAAATTAAGCAATTTATTTTGTTGCCTACGATGGCACAGTGGATGCCTGCTGGCGTTGCCATCCTTTTGCAACATTTCCAACATTTCCAACATTTTCACATTTAACAATTTCAATCAAAATTTCCAATCAATGTCAATTCATTATGCGGATAGAGCCCTGGTACGAGGGAGCCACAAAAAAGGTAGAAAACCAAAGAGCCATCAAATGCCAAGGCAACGAGCTGAGTTCTTGTCTGGCAAGCAACCCTGTGCGAGTGGGAGGTGGGAGTGTGAGGGAGGGAGAGAGAAAGAGAGCTGGCAACTCTGAAGCTGAAACATATTTAATGAAAGCCACGCACACACACACACACACACACACACAGAGAAAACTTGCCTCTCAAGTTTGCCTAATCAAAATCGACAACATTTTATAGTTTACAAGACGCACGGCAAGACAGGGGTGAACCAAAAAAGTGGGCGGGGTGGTGTGTGTGTGTGCGGGTGTGTGTGACAAACAAATATTTGAAAACGTAAATCAGAAATCTTTCACTTTCATTTGGCAATCCTTTTGTGCGTTTTCCTACGAATCAGGTGGCAAAGGGAGAGAGAGAGGAGAGGAGACAAAATATCTGCCCAGTTTCATGGGCGTAGAGAGGGGATGGGCGAAGGAACGTTGTGTCTTTGGGGGGCCCTGACAAAATCGAAAAACATTTCGTGTATTAAAACCGAAACGAATTAATTTAATTAATTACAATCATGTCTTATTAGAGACGTATGAAGATGACGACGACGACGACGATGAGGACGAACCAAGACGGCATTGTTGCCTCCCCTAAACGGGGGTGTGGCTGTCATCTTGTAGGCAAAAGAGTTGCTTTTGTTTCAAGTGTTTTCCCGGGGCCCCCAAAAAGCATTCATTTGGTTTTAGCTTTTCGGGTTGGTTTTTCCGGGCTAAAGTACGCTGAGGGGCTGACTATATCTATATATACATATATATATATATATATATTTTATGCTCACATCATTTATAAATGCCTGATTTGTTATTTACAAAACGAGACAAGTTGCGGCATTTTGGATTGCATGGGATTTTCGCATTTGGGGCATGGGGAAAACTTCCACCACTTTGTCTGTGCTGTATCAATTGTGTGCACATGTGTGTGTGTGTGTGTGTGTGTGTGTGTGTGTGTGTGTGAGTGTGTTTGTGTCGCCACTTAATTTGAATTTGAGTAATTGCCAAGATGCTGGCATGTCTTGCGGCTAAATAACAGACACAATTTGGCTTAACAGTGGCTTGACAGCGACTTAACAGCACTTCAATGTTAAACTATTAACAGTGCACGCAAACCATGACATTAAATAGTAATTTACTCGACTTCGCGTCAGTTATTGTTACACAAAACTTAATAAAAAATATTAAATATTGTTCTGCATACTGTTAAGACGACTTAACAGTGTTCTGCCTCCGCTATACTGTTAAGTTACTAACAGTGCATGAAAAAAAATATTTTTTAGAGTATTCCGTTGAGCTAAGTCAGCTTCTTTAGGGACAAAAATGTACAATTAACATGTAATAAGCTTAACAGTATGTTAAATATAGTTAACAGCGTGTTAACAGTGCTGCTATGTTGTGTTACTAACAGTACATTCAAATAACATTATTTTTGAGTACTTAACGGTAAACAAAAGTAATGTTTTTAAAATTATTTTAAGCTTTACATAATGTTAAACAAATTTAACAGCGCTTTAACAGCACTGTTAGCCAAACGACTTCCCAAATGTTAGGCAATAAGCAGCAAAAGTAGCAGAGAATCACTTCAGACCACATGACGCATACGCAATAATTATTGGCAACAACTTTCAATACAGTTGTGCACAAAAGTATGCGCTCTAGCTATATATCCACCATATATATACACATATATAGATGCGTATCTGATCCGCTGAATACTTCTTTATACACTTTGTTGCCATTGTTGTTGTTGTTGTTGTTGTTGTTAATTAATTTCTGTAAAAATATTTATTATTATTAGTCGAGCAGCGACGACGGCAATGCACTCAATAGCACAAGTATGAGTGAGATAGCAAGACTGATCTATACTTTTACACACCTCTCACTCTCTCTCTCTCTCTCGCTCTCTCTCTGTCTGTCTCTTTCTGTGGTCTGAACGACTTGACTGTCACTAAACGGCTCATCTAACTGCAATGCTTCATAGAAATTTCGTTTGTGCACACTAAGGGGTACAGGGGTACAGTCAGAGGCGTAGTACAGAGGGGGTGCAGGGAGGGTATTGCACGGAGAGGGGGCGGTGTCCTGGTCTGGTCTGACTTATTTTTACAACAACAATGAACACTCAGACGAATGAAAATCGAAAAGTGCATGCCTCTACAACGATATAGATATAGTATCTGTATATGAATATAAGTATATATATATATATATAAATATATATATATGTATATATTAAAGTGCATATAGATTTGTATCTGGCTGATGGCAACAACAAATTTACACTCCAACAGACGATGATGTTGTCGTTGTTATTGCTGCTGTTGTCGATGTTGTTGTCGTCGTCGTCGTTGTCGTTGTCGTGCTAGTCAGTCAGTCAGCCGCGTCGGCCGCTGCCCCATGGTACATCACACCAATATGCCCCGCCTCTGTTTACCCCGCCACGCCTCTTTCTTTGCCATGTTTTGTGCTGCGACTATAAAAATAGGCAAATAATTATTTAAGAATTTCTTGATTAATTGGCAGCGATGCTGTTGTTGTTGTTGCTGTTGCTGCTGTTGTTGGTGCATGCAAATTTTGCATTTGGCAGCAGTAGCGGCAGCAGCAGCAGCAACAGGGCCATTTTGGCCAACACTTGATTGCATTTTCAATTGTTTGCCGTTATGCATTTTTGCCAATAATTTACATAAATGGGATGCTCGCATAGTTTTTGGCATAGACAGCATTACATGACAACAACAACAAAAGCAACAACAACAGCAGAAGCAACAGCAATTGTAGTCACAACAACAACATTGTTGCCACTGTGCGTCAGTTGGGAAGTTGCAACAAATTGAGTTAACAGCAAAGTTGTAAAATTCTTCTGCTTGTCAGTCAGACTAATTAAAAGTTGGCAAAAAAAGCTTTAAACGGTGACGGAGAGAGAGAGAGAGAGAGAGTGAAAAGAAAGAGGGGAAAACAAGAGCTTTAAAAATGAAGCTGCGAAAAAAATAATGACTTAAAGCGTCAGAAAGAGACAGACAGCGAACTGTTTACTTAACGTAAAGAGGTTTAAAGCTAGCAAAAGCTTTTGCTGAAGCTTAATCTGAAAGCTCTTAAAGAAAGCTTATTAAAAACTCTAAAAGATCTTTGGATTAATCCTTAAATGCTTAAGTAGCCTTAAAAGCTACTTTTAATCCTTATAACAGCTAAAGAATACATTTTTATTGAAGCTTTTGATTAATCCATAAGCAGCTTTCACTAGCAGCTAGATTTCCACAGCTTTTAAGCTACAGCTTGAGATAAAATATGCTAAGAAACTCCTCGAAAACTCAACCTTTAGATCAAGCAAGTTCTAAGCTGTTGATTAATCGAAAGAAAGCTTTAAAGCTGCTTTGAAACAATAAGCTTTTGTCTGACTAAGCTACTGATTAAGCAGTTAGCGAGTACAAGCAAGTTAACTACTTAAGAAAGCTCATTAAAGCTCAGTTTTTGCTAAAGCTTTAAGGAGCTTCAAGCTTTAAGTCGTTATTGGCCAAAAGAGTTGATTAACCTGTCGTTTTGAATACTCAACACTCAACAGGCGCTGCTCAACACTGCCAGTTGAGTACTCAACGCACTTCACACTCCACACAATCCACACTCTTCACTCCATAGTCCACAATCCACAGTCTATGCACCAATTAGCATATTTTATATCAATTCCTGTCATACATTCCACACCTTGGCATGTTCGTTCTTGTCGCTGTTGCCGCCCAAACAATTCGCACAAAGGCTTGCACTGCTCCACTCTCTATATCTGCTTCTACTTCTTCCCCTCTCTCTACTTTTCCACTCCCTCCCTCTCTGTGTCATTCTCCCGCTCTCTTTGCACTATATATACTCGTGTCTCGTTTATTTTTATCAACTTTAGTTTGGGCTTTTGCGACAAAGACAGCAAGAGTTGGTGAGTGAGTACGAGGGGGACAGGGAGAGAGAGGGTAAGAGGGAGACAGGGAGTGAGAGAGACAGAGAGCGAACTACAGTCAAAGACTCACAGATTTGCAGATTCATCTTTGTCGTTCCGCATAAATAACTGTCGCAGTGTGTCTACCTACCCCAACCCCTCCCCAACCGCCCACCACGCACCTCCCCTCCCCCCCCCTTCGTCTGTCTGTCTGTCTGCCTGTCTGCATGCATGCATTATTTCATTAAAGTATTACAATATTAATTCGATTTTCACTAATTGACAACAAGAAGAAGAGGAAGCATCAGTTCCATACAATTCCAGTTTCATGTCCTCTCTCCTTCTCCCTCTAACTCCCACTCTGACTCTTTCCCCCTCTCTCTTTAGCACTCACTCTGTGTGCTGATCATTTGTCGTCATCTTTTGTTCTCTATTTCATGCAATTTTTCTCAAGGCAAGTTGTTGACCTCATTTCAGGTTTAAGCCCCGTTAAGCTAGTTGGCCAGCCTCAAACTCTAACTAACCCTTTAAGCTGTCATCCCCAACCAGCTCAAAGCACAAAAAAACACGCCCACAAAACAACACAAATGGGCGCGAAAAATCATAATCCAAAAGTCGCAAAAAAAATGCAAAAATCGCCGAAAAAAGAGGAAATGAAAATCAACAAAAAGCGAATTTTCGCGCGCCAACACATGACCAAAAGGGGCGTGATGGGAGGGTAGGCGTAAGGCTGGTACTGTGCGAATTTTTGGCGCTGTGGGAGGGGCTTTAGGGGTTGGAAAGGGGCACTGGTGTCTGTTGCGGTTTTCATGTTGTGCGTTCCACGACAAACTGTTGCTGCATTACCCCGTAGCAAGCGACTGCATGTCAAAAGCACTGCCGCAGGGAGTAAGTTTATCAGCAGAACAATTAAAAAAGCTAAAAATTATACAAAAAACTCTAAAAAAAAGTGCGTAAGTTTTGGAAAATGGAAAATGTTACAAAAATTTTGGAAACGCCTCAATAAAAATAAAACTTTTTGAACATTTTTTAAATTTGAGAATTGTTCCTACTGGGATGTTTGTGCCTCGTGTTTGCTGCACACTGGGCTGATGTTGTTTGTCTCGACACTTGCGTTGTTGGCATGTTTGGCATTCTGTTGCTGTTGTTGCTCTTGTTGTTGTTGTTTTTGTTGTTATTGCTGGCTGACCCCAAAGTACAAATCAATTGCATGTGTGTGCGTGTGAGTGCGTGCGAGTGTGTGTGTGTGTGTGTGTGTGTGGCCAGCGAGTGTATCATCATCATCATCGTCATCATTATCATCTGCGCCTGCCACGTGCGGCGTGGTCAATGCCAGCCGGTCGGCCTTGTTGACTTGTCTGTGTGCAAAATTGTGTCAATTGCAGTTTCCATTGCTCCACAACTCCCCCATTTTTCTCCTCTCTCTCTCTCTCTCTCACTCTCTCTTTCTCTCCCACTCTTCTACTCCCTGTGTATCTCTGGCATCCCACAACCAAAATTTGCCGCACATTTTGGCTTTCAATGTCACATGAATTGCAGGACATTCACTTTTTGGTCCTCACGCCACTGTTAGTCATACGTACAGTTGGCCACAAAAGTAGTGACACATTGAAGAATTTAAAAATTTAGAGTTTTTCTAGTGGCATTCTTAAATAATGCCCCTCAATATGCCACACTCCGATTTAAAACTAAAGTAACTCAGAAGTAGCTACCAAAAAAAATAGTCAGAAAAAAAAGCCAACTCTCAACTAGCAACAAAACTGTCGTCAGTTGCAGTTGCAGTTGCAACACCAGCAATTGTTGCAATTTGTCAGTGTGTGCGAGTGTGTGTGTGTGTGTGTGTGTGTGTGTGTGTGTGTGTGTGTGTGTGTGTGTGTGTGTGTGTGTGTGTGTGTTGCATGCCACATATGGACTATGGGTAAAGAATCTTTTTGTGGCATATTGCACTTGTGGCTTCTGGTTCCGGCAGCCAGACATAATGTTGCTGCTGTTGCTGCCACACGACAACAGCAGCAGCAGCAACAGCAGCGAGTTGTGTGTGTGTGTGTGAAGCTGTGTGTGTGTTTGTGTGTGTCAGTTTGTCTGGTTGAGAGAATCGCCTCTGACCTTCAGCATAAATCAAATCAAAATCGATGCTCCCACGCAATTTTGCCGCTTTAAGCGACGGTTCATCAGCGAAACAATACACAACAACAACAACAACAGCAACAACTGAGAATAATCAAAAACAAGAACTGAAAAAAAAAAAAACAATAAGCGAGACAAGCGCTTAATTTAATTTCCTCCCAGCACACACACACATACACACACACAAGCACACACACACACACAATCGGGGCCACAATTTTTGTGAAATTCGATCGAAAGAATTATGTCGAAAGCGAACGACAACAGCAACAACAACAACAACAACAACAACAACAACAACAACGACAACAACAACAACAACGAATCAGTCAAAGCTCTCTTTTTGCATATCGGCAACAGGAAATCCATGTTTATGTTTAAATTAATAAAAAAGAGCAAAAATACAAAAAAAGAATTAAAGGAATGGGAAACAAAACAACTAAAAAAAAAGACTATTGATATATATATAGAGAATATATAGAGATATTATCACATGAAGTTGGAAGAACTTAAGAAGTTATAGCAATAAAAGTAGCAATATATATATAATATAAATAGTAAAAAGTTAGAAACATAAAAAATTGCAACTAAAATCATCATAAATGTTCTTTAAATATTAAAACTAAAAAAAAAAAAAAAAAAAAAAAAAAAAATTTAATTTATCGACAAATTAAAACAATTAAATATAATAAATATATTTATAATTTAATTCGAAAATAAGTGCAATAAATAAATATTTAAGAACTATAATAAAATAAGTTAAGTTGAAAAAAAAAAAAAAAATAATATTTAAAATTAATTAAGATATAATATAAATATAAATAATATAAATAAAAATTAAAAAACTTTAGTTACATGGTTTTAAATTTAAAAAAAAAATGTTAAATCAATAAAAAATTCATTATTTTATAATTTAACGAATGACACAAATAAGTTAAAAAGAAAAAAAGTTGTTTTTTTTATTTTAAATTTTGAAATTTATATCTTTATCTTATTATCTTAAACACTTATTTTGAATATAAAAAAAACAGCATTTGCTTAAAACAAAAATTAAATTAAATTTAAAAAAAAAAATGTATAAAAGTAACTTACAATAAAAAATAAGAAAAAAATAAAATAAAAAAAAACTTGTAGGTATTTAATTAAGAAAGAATAAGTTTTAAAAAAATCTTTTTTAGCTTTTTAAATTTAAAAAAATAATTTATTTTAAATAATTAAATAAAAGTCACACATAACAAATGAAAATAAATTAAAAAATAAAAAACTTTTACTTTTTTAAATTAAAAGAATACATTTTTTAAATAATTTAAAAAAAGTCACTTAAAAGAAATGAGAATAAATTGAAAAATAAAAAACTTTAGGCTTTAGAGTATTTAAAAAAAAAACACAAAAGTGTTTTAGAAAATATATATTTTAATAAAAAATTTATATTTAAAAGATTTATATACTAAACATAATAACAAGCGACTTTTATTCCTATGAATTTTAGGCTATTGGTTCATTGATATCAAATGAATTGAAGTGAAGTGAAGTGAAGTGAATTCAAATGAAATGACAACAACAATTGATGCTGAAGCCGAAGTTGCTGCCACAAAGCGGGGCAATTTTATGCGGGGCAGGCGACAAGGAGTGGCAGTGGCTTGGGGGAGGGGTAAAAAGTGAGGGGGAGGGGGGGAGGGGGGTTAAGGCATTAATACAATAAATTATATTATGGCTCTTCCTGTTTGCCCCGATAAACGAGGCGAACGACGAGCCACAGAAATTGAATTGAACGTTTGTCGCGTTTTTTTTTCTTCTCCTCTTCTTCTACTTCTCTCTTCTCTTTTCTCTCTTTTTTTTTTGCCTGCTGATCGTCAACCGGGGGCGATGACGATAAAGGGCCGTAAAGGGGGGCAAAGGGGGGCCGAAGGCATGCCGGATTGCCATAATGAAGTCGATGATGATAATAATGCGTCGTCGTAGTCGTTATTGTTGTCGTTGTTGTTGTTGTTGTTGTTGTTGTTGTTGTTGTTGTTGTTGTAGTTGTTGTTGTTGGCAGATCTTGTGCGTCTGATTTGTGCAAATAATTGAAATTTGCATATAATGAATGCAAACTTAGGGACGTACGGGAGAGAGAGGGGGCGACTGGCAATAACCAGCAAAGCGGGGGCGTCACACACACGCATACACATGTGTCTATGTGTGTGTGCGTACTGCACAGTAGCTGCAATCAGTGTTGCAAAGCGCGCAAAAGGTAGCTGAATTCAGCTATTGTCGCTGGCCACATAAATTACACTTAAGGCGACAACAATTGCAGCCAAAAAAAAAAATAAGTTTATATAAAAAAAAGAGTTAACAGCATTAACTGAAGTTCATTCACAAAAAAAAGGGCAAGAAGAAGAGGAAGAAGAAGAAGAAGCAGCAGCCTTGAAACTGCTTTTAAAGACTTTGAAACGGTCTTAAAGTCTGATGATCTTGATCATCAGCATATTAACATAATCATCATGATGTTGCGCCTACCATGTGGGCGTGGGTGTGGGCGTGGGCGTGCTAACATGTCTGCTGCTGCTGCTTCTTCTTCTTCTTGCTCTTGTTGCCAAGGGCTGACAATGTTGTTGTTGTTGTTGTTGTTGTTGCTGCTAATGGCAGGCAGACGAGACAAGTTTTGACATATTTTTTGTTGTGCCTGCTCTTTGTGTGTGCACAGTACGCGTGTGTGTGTTTGTGTGTGTGTCGCATTGATGAGGACATGAATGAAACGCAAATGAATGAATGCACAGACAGAAAGACAGACAGACAGACCGACAGACAGACAGAAAGACGGTCTGTCAGACAGACAGGCAATGGGAACCTTATAGTTATCATTATGCGTCCGTGTCCTCGCCGCAACAGAGAAAAGACTTCAAACAAAATAAACTCCAAAAAGCAAACGAAACTCATCTTTTTTTTTTAGTATTTTTTTTTTTTTGCTTTCCCCCTTAACAAACTTACGATCTGTCGTGTGGTTTAACCCAGTTATGTAGTATTTTTTTTTGCGCAATTACCTGCAAAGAGATGAAGCAAAAGTAATTTACATTAATTATTGTACAAATATACCAAAAAAAATACTAAAATACTGACTGCAGCGACAGTCATATATATTAAATAACAAGAGAAAATTATTATAAATAGAAGTTTTTGCTTCTTTTAAAAATTACCTATTGAAACTATTAAAGTATTTTACAAAAATACCAAAAAAAAAAAAAAAATACTAGTTTATTGACAGTACTTATATAGACAGTATTTTGTAAACTGAGTTGAATTTTCTAGATAAACAACTTAAAGCATAGCAGTATTTTCGATTAAATGAAAAATAAAAAAAATACTAGTTTTTTTTTTTTTACAATATACTAGTTTAGTTGTTATACTGTGTTGTACTTTTTTAATGTAAACTCTTTGATTGACAAGAAAAAATTAATTTGCAGTCATAACTACTTTGAAAAAATACCGCAAAAATACTAGTTTACTAGAAACTTGAATATTATGTTTAAAAACTATTGCTGTATAAATTTGTTCAATGCCTTGATTGCTAAGCACGTTTAGGCTATGCTCTTATGATTACTCATATAAAATTTCTAGAAAATACCGAAAAAAATACCGCCTAATTCAAAGTTATTAAATATTTATATTTCAAGCTAAATTGTTTTAATAGTTAAACCAGTTGAAGCGCATAAAAATTTCGAAAAATACTAAAAAATACTAGTTTGCTAGAGGTATACATACGAGTATGAACGCATGTGATTTGTATTGATCTCATGAACTTGGAGCTTTTTGTAAACTTGAACTCTGTTGACTTACGAAAACAAAAAGAATTTTGATGAAATCGTTTTGGTATTTATTCCTGGTATTTTGTTAAGGTTTCTAGCCTTAATGTTATTATTATTATTTTGGTATTATTCGGTAGCGAGCGCGCGCGTTTTGGATACGAGCACGGGACACGTCGGTAGCCGATTAAAACGCGTCAAATAACAATTAACAACTGATGCAGATAATCATTGTACAAAAAAATCTGAACGCGAAAAAACTTCTACACATCAGTTAGCAAAGCGAGTGAGAAAGAGATGGGGAGAGGAAGAGCGAGAAGAGTAGAGAGTGAGTGAGTGAGTAAGGAGGGGAAGGGGGGACAAAGAGTGAAGAATATATATTTATATATATATAAATATATATATATATTTATAAGTATATACGCATGTCAGCAGCATTTGTGATAAACGACAAAATGGAATCAAATCTAAAGCTCCAAAAAGAAGAAGAACAACAACAACAACAACAAAATACGAATGAAATGTATATAAAACATGTACACAGCTACTGTCTGCGTGTGTGTGTGTGTGTGTGTGTGTGTGTGTAGTGTTAACTACGAGCAACCATTTTGTACAAATACATCATCATCATCATAATTATAAAAAAATTAAATGCTTCTTGGGATTACAAATTTTATCAATTTTATTTGCAGAGCGAGAGGGGCGAGGGGGCGTTACGTTGGTCGGACTATAGTCAGGTGTTATAAGCGCCATAAATTGTTTTGAAGCGCGGACAAGGTTTATAATGAGAATTACTGCATTTTGGGTATCTGACAGATTCGCTTTGTATCCGTATCTATATCAGCTTTTGTATCTGTATCTGTTGCCCGTTGCCTGTTGTATGGAGCAATCGGAGCAATGTTTAAATATTGCTAAAGATACTGTCGAATGTTTGCTTAAGATATCGCCAGAAAATAGCTGCCATATTTATATAGAGACGTAATCAAGTCAGTCAAGTAAAATAGGGAAGGCAACCAACCAAAGCAACAACAAGTTCAACTGATTACTGTCTATTGGTTGGTTCTGGTAACGTCAGTACTGCGACAGCTACAGATACAGATACAGCTACAGTTATAGATACAGATACAGATACAGATACAGATACAGATACAGATACAGATACAGTTAAGTCTAGTATATAAAGATAAGATTGGCGCTTATCTATAAAGCTTAGTGTTCAAACAAATAGGTGCATAAATAAACGGACGCAACAGATAAGCCCACAACTCTCCACTTTCCCTCTACACCCGATTTATAGCGGTATATACATATATTTATCTATATATATACAGGCATTCACTCTATATCAGTTAATCGCTCTCACACACACAATTGTCATAAATTGTTTAGTTGTTGACTAAACATGTTGAAAGATTTATGTGGCATATAAAAAAAAAAGGAAAAAAAAAATAACCGTAGTATATATAGTATCATATAATGATTTAAAAGAAATCGGCCAGCCATATTAGATAAACATATAGCCTCTATATGAATGCCTGTTTACCTAACTGTATAGATACGAGTTGGGCAATGGCGTCAGCTTGGTTAGTTCTCTTGATTAGTGATGGCTGTGACAAACCTTGAGCTACTTAACGGATATAACCAAAGATTTAGTTAATTAGTGCGTAATACTTCTCTGTATTATCTATGGAGAACTGTCACATAATGGGCACATGGACGAAATGTTGAGAAATTTGTAGTGTAGAGTTGCAGCAAGGCTCCGCAGTTTGTCAATGATTGAAAACTAAGTGGAGACATGGAGTGTAGACTTGTGGAGAGTAGTGTAGACTTGCTTAAAGTGCGGTAAAGTTGCTATTAATAACGACCCTAACGGCTTAGAGCAAGAAATCAAGCCAAATAAGAAGTGGAGACTTGTGGAGAGTAGTGTAGATTGGTTCAAAAAACGGTACAGTTGCTAGAAATACAGATCTAGTGATTTAACGAATGATACACAGCTTAAATACATAGTGGAGACTTGTGGAGAGTAGTGTAGAGTTGTTGTTAATGCATATTTATTGACTTACAGCTAATGGAGACTTGTTTAAAGTGCTATAAAGTTGATAGAAATGCAGCTAAAGCTTAAACCAAACTGAAAAACAAAGAGCAGACTTGTGTAGACTAGTGTAGACTTTCTAAAAATGCAGGCAAATCAAAGAAGAGCTATAAATAGCAACGATTTCTAATGGGAACGTGTGTATAGTCACTGGCAATGAGAATCAAGTAAAGTTTTGTAATACAATTTTGGGGAGCAAAACTTTAAACCAATAAGAAGTGACAGCACTCGATAGCACACACACATCCACACACACACACACACACACACACACACACACACACACACACACACACACACACACACACACATACACATACACATGGAAAGAGGGAAGCTCCTGACACGGATACGGAACTCACAGAGTTCGGGCTTTCGGGCAATGGCCAGCGCCCAATACCAAAAAACCGAAGCCAAAGCAAAAAATAAAATAAATAAAAATGGTAATAATAAAAGGAAGAGAAGAAGTATCTATAGATGTGTGTGTCTGTCTGTGTGTGTGTGTGTGTGTGTGTAAGTATCTATACACACAATATATATTGAGAGCACATTTATGTATTGCATGTGTATAGATACATATGTATTATATAGACACATACACACACACACACACACAGACACACACATGTATAAAGCAAAATCCCTACAATAAAACGGGGCGGAGCACAAGGAACCAGAACCAGAAGCACCAGCAAAAGAAGAAACTGAAAAAATATCAGTAAAAATGAACGAAATAAATAAAATGCAAAAAAAAAGAGGAAGAAGAAGAAGAAGAAGTAGGAGAAGGAGATGGAGAAAAAACACAAACCGAGAAGAAAATGCGAGAAAAATTAATAGCAAAAGAAAAATCTGCCAAGTGAAAAGAAATCGGAGTCGCAGCAGTCAACAGTATAGAGAGAGTGAGTGAGAGTGAGAGAGAGAGATGAAGGAGCAGATAGAGAGGGGAGGTATGAGCTGGTAGGGGGGGCTTAGGTTGGGGCTGCGACGCCAACTGAATAAAAGGAAGCAGAAGCAGCAGCAGCAAATCCTGATGCTCCAAGCGAAGCTCGTATCTCCTAGTGTATGTATGAGTGTGTGTGTGTGTGTGTGTGTGTGTGTGTGTGTGTGTGTGCAAGCACTCGAATAAAATCGAATAAGCATAAAAACGCAGGCTATAAGATATACGTATGCACGAGTGTACGTGTGTGTGTGTGAGTGTGTGTGAATTGCTCTCAGTTGCTTGAGCTATACATAAGCTGCTCTGAAGACTCAAGATTGCTGCTGTGTGTGCGTGCGTGTGTTTGTGTGTGTGTGTGTGTGTGTGTAACCCATACACATGTCTCGCAGCGCTTGTTTGTTGTTGTTGGCAACTCTGGATTTGGGTTGGCTGCGCCTCGAACGCATATTCAATAATGACATAAATAACATGAGACACACACACACACACACATACTAACACTGGCTGCGACGACTGCTCTGGTCTGCTCGGCTCCTTCTCCTTCTCCTTTGGCTGAGTGCGCTGCTTAGCACCTAAAAGCATGCTACTATTTTTTTATATCTTTGCAATGTATTTGTGTGCGTGCACTTGATTACAATTCTTTCATTTCTTTCTTTCATTCCTTTGCTTCATACATTCGTTCGCACGCTCTTGCTTTCTCTTTTACTTTTTTTTTTTGCTAGCTCCCTACACACACACACACACACATCCATACTTAATATATATTGACGTCTGTCCGCCATCGTTTTTGTCCTGCTCTCATCGCTGGTTGGGCGGCAAAAAACTTGTCAACCTTTTGGTTCAGCTAACACCCCACCTCCCACCTTCACCCACTTCCCGCCACCCTACTTCAGCCCATAATACTGTCGCAGCCGCCCTTCAATTCAATGCCCCCAAAAACACAAAAAAAAAACAACAAGAAAATAAAACAACACAAAAAAAAAATATACAGCAGCAGACGAAGGGCGCTGAATATGTGTGTTCTCTGTGTGTGTGTGAGTCTTTGAGAGCCAACGAGTGACTAAGTGTGAGCGAGCTAGTGAGAGAGAGGAGAGAGAGAAAGAGCGAGAGTGGAAGGCACACGACGACACGACGCACGAAGCGGCGCCCCGGCCCTATTTTATTACTGACGCTGACGCTAGCGCTGACGTTGACGCTGCTGCCGTTGATGGCTTCCCAATCGAAATCGATGCTGGTATGTATTACGCTTGCTGCTGCTGCTGCTTCGACTCCCTTTTTTTTCTGCTTTTTGGCAACCACCCGTTACAACAAAAAAGAAACAGAAAAAGAATAACACACACAAACACACACACACACTCATACATACAAAAACTTCACTCATTTCGCCTTGACGCTCAGTCTTACTCTCTTCAGCGCTCACACTCTCTCGCACTCATGCTGTGGGGGACAAGACAGGAAAAAAAACGTGAAGAAAAAAAAAGCTCCTTGAATAGCGGTGCTTTAAGACGACGCGTCGTCGCTTTAAGGCGCTGCTGCGTCGCGACGCAACGTTAACGCTGACGCTGCTCTCAGTGGCTGCTGCTGGCGCTGCCACTGCTGCTGCATTGAGCCGAGTGAAAGTGGCGCTGTGGCGTTTTTATGGCTGTCTGGCTGCTGCTGCTGCTGATTTTTGTTCCCCACTCAGTTTTTTTTTCTTTCCTTTTTTTTTTTTTTTATAAAAATTCAATACATGCGCTCAGCTCAACGAGTGAAGGGAGAAAAGGACGACAACTGCGAACCAAGAGAGCCTGGCGAGAGCAACAACAACAACAACAAAGGCATACAAAAAAAAAGTAAAGGCAAAGTGAAAAAGAAATTCTCACACACACACACAGAGACAAATACTTATACATACATCAAATTGGATTGGACTGGATTGGTTTTGGGTACAGTGGGGTAAAGTGCCGCTGATGATTATTGGGTGCTTCTCTCAGTTTTTTTTCCATTGCTTTGCTCCCTCTGCCGTGCGCTCTTGCTCTCGCTCTCGTTCTCGTTCTACTGCTGATTGGGGAGTTCACACTGTGTGTGGTGGGGGGTTGTGGCAGAGGGGGGCCGTCTGGTTGGGCTGCTTCATTTAACATATTGGCAGCCATTGGGCAGGTGACTTTTGTTATTGTTGTTGTACTTTGTTTTATTCTTTTTTTTTGTGCTTTGTGTTCTCGGCACATAAAAATTGAGCGTCAATTGAATTCGATTGGACGAAAGCGACGCACGAGTGAGCGAGTGTGCGTGTGTATGTCTGTGTGTGTGTGTGTAGGGAATGTGAAAAAAATGAGCAGACAGAGACGCTGACAGCGACGCTGGCAGCAACGAGGAAATGCTGTTAACCTTTTGTACATAAACCTCACACAGAGCACACTCCACAGTACATATGTATGTGTGTGTGTGTGTGTATATAGATTGCTTTCAATATTATTGGCAACGCCTTTTGGACTACCCCCCACCCAGCACGCCCTCCGCCCCCTATTGCTATTTACCACTGTACGCACTCGTATTGGTTTTATTGGAACGACTTGTGATTGGTTTTCAACCTCGTGTCGCTGTGTGTGTGTGTGTGTTTGAGTGTGTCTCTGTGTGTGTGTGTGTGTGTGAAGCTTCGTGTGTCCATTAACAGGTAATAATAACCTAAAATTCCTTAGCTCTTCGCTTAAAATCATTTGTTTATAATTTTTTAAATCTTTTTTTCTGCTGTTTTTTATCGAACTCTCAAGCGTAATATCGCAAAATGTTGAATGACTCAATCGCCATATCTAGTGCCTATATAGCGTACACTTATCTCAAGTTATTGCATGATTCAGATACAATTTTAACCATAAACAAACAAAAATAGCTAAATTATTTATGCTTATCGCGTGATTTACAACTATTAAAATTGTTTAAATTATTTAACATTGATATCATTTTCAAATGCTAATGCTAATATTGAACTTTTCAAATAGGTACAGGGTTGTCAGCGTTGTCAGCGAACATTTTAATTGGCAACAAATTTAAAAAAAAGTCTTAAACAATGTAAAAATTGTAAACTTCAATTTTTTAGAACTACTGCAAAAATATTATCATCAAGAAATAGGCTAAAAATGTTATTTATAAAATCGCTATATATTTTTTTTATTAAGTAGAAAATAATCATGTTGGAAAAATCGATTTCAAAAGAAAGATGTTAAAAAAGATTATTGAATTATTTTTTTTTCAGTATTTTAAAAGTAGTATATATTTTAAATTCCTATTTATTTTATGCCCTTTTGGACTTTCCCACTAAAATTCAATTTTTATGCAATAAATAATAACAATTTATTGCTAATTTACAAGATTTTTAAAAATAAAAAAAAATTGTAATTTTAAAATTGAATATTACAGGGCTTAAAGCCATCCGGTTTACTCATCTACACAAGGAATACTGGATTTAAGCACAGATTAATTTTAAACAAATATTTAATAACCAAAGTAAAAACTTTAAATAGAAAACTATTTAAATGTTTTAGTTTTTAACTTCCAACTATTACCGTTAGTTTTTGATTTAAATATATAATGGCTATACTTTAAAAGATACCAACTAAAATCTGGATTTAACTTTATTCATAAAAATATTTACAGTTGATTCTTACTGAGCTGAAATCCTGTCTAAGTTTACGTGTGCACGTGTTCAGTACATTGGCACCGCCCGCAATCAACACACACGTACATACACACACACATGCATAACTGGCTTCCCACCCCCTTCCCTAGTGCCACCCAACTAACCGCCCATTCATGCGATCGACCATTTACCGTTCGGTGGCCACACAAGCGGTCGTTCTGTCCCACTGTCCATCTGGCTGCATGTCAATACATTCAACGCTAGCACATACGGCACAAACACACACACACACACACACACACACACAAAGGCACACAGGCACACGCACGCATACACGCGCACGTGAAGGCAGGCGAACGAATCAGCCAGCACAAGTGGACGTGTATGTGTGTGTGAGTTTGTGTGTGTGTGCGCCAGTCAATAACATCCAATCAGGTTTGTTAAAAATCTATCTATATATGATGTTCATGATGACGGCGACGCAGTCGATGTCCGCACACAGACACACACATATGTGCGAAGAGAGAGCGTCGTTAAACGACGACGACGACGATGACGATGACGACCCCTCGCCAAAGAACGGACTCAGCTGAGTTGAGCTCAGAGTGCACAGTGTACCCTGTGTCGAACCTGCAGCGCTGCTGACTGCTACTACCCTGCCGCGCATTGCCCAGCCCCGCCTCGCACCTAAAAACACAAGCACACACAGCCAAACAGTCTCTTTCATTCATTTGCTCTGCTTCTACGTATCGAACACACATTGAACGTACACACATACACACACACATTCACACAGAGAGGCGTACATATGTGTCTTATCAGCTGCAGCTAACGCAGGGCCCGCTCTCTCACTCTCTCGCACTCTCCACACAACGAGCTCTGGCTGAGAGCGCAACACGCAATGCTTGCTCACTCGCTTGCTCGCTCACTCGTTTGTTCGCTTTGCTCGCTGCCGGCTCAGTGTGACGACTGAACCAGAGTCGCGCTCACTCTCTCGC
Source organism: Drosophila cardini (assembly GCA_018903735.1). Lineage (NCBI taxonomy): Eukaryota > Metazoa > Arthropoda > Insecta > Diptera > Drosophilidae > Drosophila > Drosophila cardini. Next base: position 3,479,687 of record JAEIGM010000010.1, read on the forward strand.
ACTCACGCTCTCCCCGCAAATATACTACTACACCATATTCCCACTCAATGGCCCGTTTTGTATTGAGCTTTATTTTCGAGTGGCTTTTGCCCACTAAAATTTTATTTGATTTCTTTGCTGCAGTTTTCTTCTTTGGCACAAAACTTGCAAGCGAGCGAGCGAGCAAAAGAGAAAGAGCAAGGCAGCAAGAAATGAGTGCAGCGCATCGACTGCGTTGAGAGCAGCGTGAGTTTGTTTTTTTTTTTATTTTATTTATTTCTTCTGTTTTTGTTGTTGTTGTTGTTATTGCTGCTACTGATTGATTTTCCATAATGTGAGCGCGAGAGAATGCTGCGCTCTTTCCCCGCCTCAATGTAAGTATGTATGAGTGTGTTTACTGGTGTGTACGACTGTCTGTGTGTGTGAGTGTATCGAACGCACAGCCAATAGCAAAAATTTCCAATTGCGTACGATTTTCCAATCAAAACGGCACAGAAAAAAAAATACGACAGCTGCGACGTCGCTGTCAGCGCAGGCAGCAAAGGCGACAGAAGCAGCATTGGCAAAGGCAGCGCAAAGGGGCGTAAGAGTGTGAACGTATGTGTGTGTGTGTGTGTGTCTGCGAGGGATGCTAACTCACACAGACACAGACACAAACATATATACACATATGCGAATATGGAAAAAAAGAAGGAATAAGGAAGAGGAATAACGGCAACTCCAACACTCAAAAACGAATCGATGCGCACCGACCGTCGAACGAGCGACCAAACGACTTCCCCCCCACTCCATCCCACACCACCCCACCTCACTCCCCACTATATCACCACATTCGCATTGAACCGACCCAGGAGCCGAACTGGAGCTGTGTATGTGTGTGTGTGTGTGTGAGTGTTTGTGTGTGTGGCTTGTCAGTTAGGGCTGCGGCGGGGAGGAGCATAGATATGAGTGGTTAAAGAAGCACGTTGGGAGGGAGTTGTGAAGTGGTGTGAAGGGGGGGGTTATGGGAGGCAAATGGTGGGAGGGGGTCCGAGCGCAGCAAACGCTGGCGCCTTGTGCGCATCTCTGACATATTTCCAATATCATTGGTCGATAAATACCGAAGCAAACGAATCGAAACGAAACGAAATGTACGAAATGTGCCAGCAGCGGGAGCATATAGAAGCCCTACACACACACAGACACACATACACTGGGACTCAGACCAGGACATTTGGGGCGCGTCAGTAGAAAAAAAAAATACCAACAAAAAAAGAAAATAATACACAGAGGAAAAGGCAAAGCCAAACTAACGGACAAACTACGGAAACTTCTCCTGCTCCTACTCCTACTCCTACTCCTACTCCTACTCCTACTCCTACTCCTACTACTACTCCTGTTCCTACTCCTCCCCCTGCTCCTCCTTCATTTTCACCTACTCACCTGCTGCTTTCCCTGCGCTTTCCCAACTCTAGCTGAAGTGCCTTTAACTAAAAACTCTCTAAATTTCCATAAATAATCCTTTAATCTTATTGATTAAATTTGTTAAAAATATTTAATTTAAAGTATTTAAATTTAAAGTATAAAAATACTGAATTATAATCAGAACTTGCGAGGAAAAATACTTCAATTTAAATACAGTTTTTTTTAGGGAACTTTAAGTATTTAAAGTGTAAAAACTTTAAAGTTTTTTTTAAATTTGTTATCTCAAAATTTGTTTTAGCAAAAACAAAATAGTTTTAAGACTTTATTTTAGCTTGTAAATAGCTAAAAAAGTGAAGAAATGTTTTCCTAAATAAAAAAAAATTGTTTAAAAATTCTAAACAAAAGTCGATATCTTAAATTAAAGATTTAAAAAAATACTAACGAAAAACGATTTTTTAATGCGAAAAAAAATGATTAAATATCTTATAAGTTTATTAAAAACTTTAAATTTAAATATTAAAATTAAAAAAACATTAAATATTGTTGCTTAAATTTCAGAATATTAAAGATCTCGAGTTACTGCTCTAGAAAAAAAAGGTTTCTTAATGCTTTAAGTTCAAATTTAAGACTTTAAAATTCTTAAATAATGCACTGCTAGAGCATACCCTATAAAAGGGAGGCCGAAAACTTAGTTTAGCTTTGCTAGTTTTGGTAAAAGTTGCTATCGATTAAATAAGATTACTTAAGTTATCGATAACATATGTTATCGACTGAGCTGCAGCTAGAGAAGGCGTTGTTCTTTGCCATAAAAACTGAATAGCAGTGCCAAGCAGTGCAGGGTAGTGCAGGGAGTCCTCTACTGACTGGCTAGAAGTCGGTGTCGACGCACTCGGAGCACGGTTGGGATATACCCCCAAGCCAACAGCCCCCCAAACCCCCTCCCTCCCCACCCCTGACAAATGCCGAGCTATGATTGTAACTTCGTCGTCGGTAATAACGAGCACTGAAGTCTGCGGCAGGACGAAGGACGAAGGACGACGACGACGACGACGACGACAATGTCCTTTCACATTTGTCGTTTCAGCCGAGACGAGCAGCGTCCTGCCCTACCCTACTCCTCCCCCTATGCTCCCTACGTTTGCTCTCGCTTGATTTTTCCTACTTTCTCAGCATTCGGAGAGCGTTTCCGAGAGCGTTCGACTGGGCGTTACAGCTGATGGGAGGCAAGAGGGTTTCGCTTGTCTGCTACGCTGTCTGCCTGGTCCAGGGACTGCATGGGCATAGGGGAGTAGGGAGGGGGCCGACATGTTTGCCCAAACTGCTGCCAATTTTTATGCGCTCCCTATTTTTATCCGAGTTTCATTCGGCTCCGTTTTTTTTTTTTTTTTGTGTTGTTGTCTCTTTGCTCTGCTCGTTTTTATTTCTTTTGGTAGCTCCCTAGTGCACCCCCCAGTACCCCACGTACCCCCCACCCTACTCCACTCGTATCTCTCGCTCTTAGTACAGCTGCTGCTTTATTTTATTTCATCTTCACTTTCGGGTTTTTCGTCTCCTGTTTTTATATTTTTCTTTTTCTTTCTCTGCTTTTCCTTCTTCTTCTTCTTATTTTTCTTTTTTTTGGTTTTTGTTTTATGAGCGGCTGCTGTGTATAGATTTTTCCCTGGTAGGAGTTGTGGGAGGAGCCGTATATTTCGATTCAAGGATATTTCTCGATATGTGTAAAGAAAAAAAAAAAAAAAAAAAAAAAAAAATTTATGTATAAAAATACCCAAGCGGAATGAAAGAAGTGAAAAAGAAAGCAAAAAAAAAAAAAAGACGGGAAAAATGGCGAAAAGCTCTCAAGGGCTGCTGTTGTAGGGGTAGGATGGACGGGAAGGGCTGCTAGGGGGCAGGAAGCGTAGGAAGAGGAAGCATTTGCTAGGCAGCTTTGAGTTGCTCTCAGTGTCTATGTGTGCGTGTGTGTGGGGTTAGCGGGTAGTGGGCAGGGGGAGGGGGTGTGTCGTCTCCTGTTAGCAGCAATGAAAATCGAGCCAACAACAACAATTGGCAAGAAAATCGCGGCATATAAAAAAAAATAGAAGAAAATTTATTTCCTTTTTTTTTCGAGAGCGCAGGATTTCTGCCATTTGTACATAGAGAGGAGGCGGTCACACACACACAAACACACACTCGATATGTATATATGTATGTGTGTGTGTGCTATGTGCATAGATTTCCACTAGCAATAAATTTCCTTTAGCTGCCATCTCTCTGGTTTTTCCTCTAGCTTCTGTTTCTGTTTCTGCTTCTACTTCTCCTTTCTCTTACTCTTTCTTCTACTTTCTATACATGACTTTGACTTGCTCTATCTCTTTCACTCCTGCCTTAGCCAAATGTATTTTCTATATCATCAAGTCTATATACATATACGATTTTCCAACCAATCAACTTGAATTTGAAGTTAAAAAGAAAAAACTTCATACAGTAAAACCTCTCTTAATGCACATCTCCCTCTTAAGCGTACAAAATTTGCTTTTACTATAGTTATTTGTATTTAAAACTAATTTTTTAGCATTTAATAGCTAAATTTTAATAGCTACAGTTTTAAAAAGCTTATTTCAAGCCACATTTTGACTAAATTTAGCTTTTTATCGCTCAATTTTATGCTAATTACTTATTTTTTAAAGACTCAACAGATCTAATTTAAAAAAAAAAGTAAAAATCTGAAATTTTTCCCGTTAAATTTTCTATAATTTTCAAAAAGCGTTAAGTTTTGAGCGTAATAAAATAAAATGTTAGCGGTTTTTTGCACATTCACGCTAAACTTATGCTTATGTAATCGATTAAGCTACACAAAGGAAGAGAGGGAGAGGGACGGGGAGAGAGGTAGAGAGACATATATAAATTCTTGATTTTTACTTTATTTGATTTTCTGGTGTTCATCTGTGATCTTAGCTAAACATCCGGTGTTTAACAATCGAGCTAACTTGACTTAAATCATCAGCAGCAGTCACTCAACCCCTCTGTCTCTCCCTCTCTCTCTCTCACACACTACCTGTCTCACTTGCACACGGTACGGTCACTTCGTTAGTTGTGTCGATTACGTCGGTCAGATAATAATCATTAGTCTGATCAATTGCCAAGTTCAAAAGAAACAATGAGGAAAACAGAGTAGAAGAGAGAGAGAGAGAGAGAGAGAGAGGGGGAGAAGAGGAGAGGGATAGGAAGACTGAAGAACGGAAAAGCGAAGTTGGATACAGAAAAAGTGTTGCGTTTAACTGGTAAATCAGTTGCGATGATATTATAGCAAATACACTGTGAGAAAATAAGTAGTTTGTTTTGGAAAATGTAAAAATTTTTCAGACGTAAATTTGTTAACTAAAATATTTCTTAAATTACTGACTTTTTAGCGATTTCATTAAGAAATTCCCACTAAATTTTTCAGTGTATAATTTTTAAGCTTTTCTATTTTTAAAAATACTTTTTACTTATAAATTTTTAATGCCAACTTTGTTAAATTTCCATTTCAGAAAACTTCATTTTTTACTTTTTGTTTTCTAGCTCCCATTTTCGCTCAGTGCATGTACGTAGTTAGTAGACTAGTTAGTTGTAGAGCTCGGCGAGCGGACGTGCTGGCGGAAAGAGACTTAATTGAATTCGATTTGAGCGCGACTTTGGCATTTCAATGTAGAACAAACGGAAGTCCAAAAAATAAATTGAAAGCAATCCCCAAAAAAAAAAAAAAAAAAAAAAAAACGAAAAAAAAAAATTAAGTTTTGTTGACTGAAACTGAAACTAAAGTTCGACTCAGAGACTCAGAGTCAAATCAAAGCAATCAACGCGACGAAAACAAAAGATACAGATACACGACAGCAGCTACAGCTACAGATACAGATACTTAAGGCAAAAGATACATTTTATAGTTTTGTTGTGTGGGACGACGACGGCGACGTCGCTTCCTGTCTTCATCATAAAAAATCAAAGTAATAATGCGTGTACTTGCGTTTGCCACTTTATAGATTTATTAGGCACACACACACACACTCGCTTGTAGAATTGCCCGACACATGAGAATTTTATGCTCAACGGAAATTCAAATTAAAAATGCTCCGAAGGGGATTTCAGCTCTCCAAAAAAAAAAAAAAAATACAGGGCTCTCGCGGGGAAGCTGCACTACCCATAAGGGCTGAGCTGAGACTTAAGAGTGCGAGCGAGATAGCCTTAGTTGGTAGTAGTGCAAATGATGCGTTCACTTCGTTTTAATTTGATTTACTCAGTTCAGTTGATTTTAGTTCTTTGCGGTTCAGTTCAGCGCTCAATTTGCATAACATTTCGGAACGAGTTTTCACAAGAAAACCGGCAGCGACGCTACCAAAAAAATCAAAGACACTACTGGTAGGAAAAACTGCAGTTGAGGCGAGTGGGCTGTAGAAGACCCTGTACTTAACTAAATTTTGCTAAATTTTGACAGTTGTGTGAGTTTGGTTCTATGTTCCCTACTAAACACTGCCTTTTGACCGACTAGTCCTATGATATAGTGGTGCTATCTAAACCAAATTTTATCAGCATATACCAAAAGGTATTATATAGAAAATCTATAACTTTGGTTAAGATATATTTGGTAGTTTTCAGGTTATAGCGTTTTGAAAATTTCAATTTTCTTTTTAAAAAACCTGACATACCCAGTGTATCTTAATGACTACAAGGTCTCAAAAAATCAAGAAACAACAGAAAAAAGATGCGCGGGCGTGCATATAAATCAAAATGTGGACTTATGGCACAACAAACACACACACACACACTCGAATACACACGCACAACAATATGAAATATGTGAACTGCTGCCACCTCAGTGCTCCCTCTACCTTTCCCTGCCTCGGTCTCTCCCTCCACTTCCACTTCCTTTTCTGGGGTTGCAACTCTGCGCAGTCGCAGCCGTTGCCTAATTAGAGGCAACACTGTGTTCGTGTCCTCCATGTTGTTGTTGTTCTTTGGGGCACGATCAACTCGTAACTTCACACGCTTTGTTTAGTTTATGTTGGATTTGCTACTTAAGGTGATGTAACTAATTAAAAACACAATAGCTAGCAGCAAATGCTGCTTTTAATCGATTAGTTATCGATAACTTCAACTATAATCGTCTTAGTTCTTCATCAAAATGGACAAAAAGCTAAGCAGTCATTGAATAATCATACACCCCATAACATGTAAACATAAAACGTACATAATCGATAACTTATCGATAACAGCAAACTTAACTGCCACACAAATAAGCTTGACTAAGCTAAAGCTCCAAGTAGACCTAACTATAAAATCGAGGCTAATGCATTGTACTGACTTTTGAAGCACATATCGAAAAGCTATCGATTGTTTATCGATAACAGTGAGAGCTAAAAACTGTTTTGTTGGCTTTTAGTTATAACTATGTGCATAAACAAATGTTATAGTCCTAAACAAAGTATCTGCGCAAAAACGATAAGTTATCGATAACTTTTTAGAACTTTTGCTATAAAATTATGATATGCTTACTTGCTGTAAAGTTAATTCAAGTCATCACAAGAAAGAAACGTACCTGCAAATAGAAAGAAAAAAAAATTGTGTTTATAAATGTTTAACTTATCGATAAATCGATTAAAGCACTTAAATTAGGCGTGTACTTGAAGTCAAAGCCAAAACAATGCAGTTGACTTTTAACACTTGACTTTGTTCCTTTATTTTCCCTCCTCATTTTTTTGCCCACATTTTGTGGCAAATTCTTGTGTGGCGCGTGTCTGTTGTGCGTGTGTACCAGTGTGTGTGAGAGTGTGTTGGTATTTTTTTTTTGTGTTTGGCTTAAGCACAGCAAGAAATTAACCCTATAAGCCCCCATGCAGAGCGATACGCAGTCCAAAAAAAAAAGGGTTAAACCAAAATTTCAGATGCCGCTAGACTTTTGCAACAATTTCAATGCGAAAGGGAGGGAGAAGGAGAGAGAGAAAGAGAGGGAGAGTGGGAAAGAGAGACAGCAGTACGACACAGGCCTTGAAGTTGTTTATATTTGGCTTTAAAGCTGGCCAACTGTTGCCACCGCCCCCCCTAACACCCACGCCCATGCTCCTCTCTAAAAAGTAACCCAAAAACACAGACAGCAAGCAGTGTGCGAGAGAGAGACAGAGAGAGAGTGGGGGTGGGGGAGACTGACACACAGACTGTCAGCAGTCAGTGTGCAAAATGTTCTAATTAAAGCCGGCAGTAAAAAAAGCATTCGCACAAGGAGAAGAAGAAGCAGAAGCACAAGACGAAGAAGAAGAAGAAGAAGAAGAATTGTGCCAAAAGGCAACGATGACGTCGCCAGTGAAAAACTAACCTCAGACAACACAAGCCATAATGAACGTTTCCTAAGCAGCCAGCAGGGGAGTGAGAGTGAGACAATGTGAGAGAGAGAGAGAGAGAGCAAGAGAGAGCGAGTGAGCACAAGAGAGTCGAGTAAAAGTAGCAAAGAAATTAAATTTAAAGAAAATAGCGGCAAGTTTTTGTGCTCTTGCATAGCAAAAGGCGCAAACATACACACACACACATACACACACACACACGCACTACTACTACTACTAAGCAGCAAATTAAGCACACAACTGTTTGTGGGCGCCAGCAAAACCCTTATAGCCCACAATCCACACACAGCCCACACTCCACCATCCACACACACACACACACATATACACACATAGAGCACCCACCCCCACCCACCCTGGCCGCCCACCGGCTGTCACACCCACTGCTTAAAGTTGTTTTTTGCCTAGCTAAACTGCCTGCCATATAAGTAGTTGTGGCAACTCTATACAAATATTTAACAGTATTTGTGTGGCACATATTTCCACACACACAACCAAACACACACACAAACAGAGGCATAGACTTTTAGGGCACACTGTATTTGGCTGGCGTCTTAAACTTGGCCAATAGCAAGGCGTCTAAAAAGGCAGTCAACAAAAACGTGTCCTTGAGCTTCAGAAAATGGCAACTCGCTTGCCTTTTCTTTGTCTGAGTAGGCTCACACACACACACACACACAAGCACAAGCACACCGGCACACACCGATACACACACACACACAGACACACACAGCGATACCCAGAGAGCAACAGTTTAAAGCAACTGAATTGCTCACATTTTGACTGCATAGTTTAAAGTCAGCAGCTGTTGTGCCTTACACACACACACACACACACACACACACACACACACACACACACACACACACACCCAAATACACCCATACACACCCACACACACACACACATACACTCCTCTACACACACTTTTAATTACGCACGTTTTGCGGGGGCGAAACAAAAATCACAGCAGCATTTTAGGCGCTTTCACTCTGTCTAGCTGCTATCTCTGCCATCTCTGTCGCACCTTAGCCACTATACTACTCTCCCATAGCTGACAGCCACAAAACGCATGTGTTGCTGCTGTTGCGTAGACACTGCAACATGTCCTTGAAACTTTTTGGCATAGTTTTTTGGGGCAAGCACAAGGGGCGTAGCGCAGGGGGGAGGGGCTGGGAGGGAGGGTGCTTTACAGGAAGTGGCAGCAGCTTAAAAGCCAACTACTGTTAATGTGCCTATAACTGTGTCTGTCTGCGTGTCTGTCTTGCTCGCACTTACACTAGTTTCCCCTCTCTCTCTCTCTCTCTCTCTCTCTTTGAGTTTGTGTCAAAAAGGTTAATGACTTGCAACAGTCTGGCAACGCTGCAACAGTTAAAACACTTGAAACAACTACGAGTATGTCTTGCTCGAACTTTCTCCCACCCTCCCCCTCTCTCTCTTCCCTCTCTCACTGTTTCTTTCTCCCTTATCTATAGCCACCGATCGAGTCATGATATAACAGAAAATTATGACTTCATAATTGGGAAAAACGAGCCCATAAAACCCATAAAACTCTCGACCCTCAATACATATTTTTGCCCAAAAAACTAGCACACTCATAGACACACACACACACACACACTCATGGCGAAAATTGTAGTCAATTAAAAGTGAGAAAACTACGAAAAGATATAACGTTTTTGACATTATTTCATAATTAAACGCTCGTCGCGGGGGTTGTACCAAGGGGAACTAAGGTTTGGGGGGTGTTTGTGGGTTTGAAGGGGGTTCGAGGGGCTCAAGGGACTGAGGGGTTGCGGAACTATTAAGCAGGGTTGGCATTATCAGTGCTTTGCCAATTATGATTGGAGCACATTAAGGTTTTGGGGGGGGGATAAATCTGGGTGGAAGTACGGTTGTGTATGGTTGTCTGATAAATGCCCACACGAATGCCTTTGATGGCCTATTAAACGTTTAATGGTACTCCCGAAAATGACAAGTGCACCAAATATATTAAGGGGATTCCACTTAAATTTTGATTAGAAATCAAATAAGCTTAAAAGTTTTCAATTTTTACTACCGATTTAACCGTTTTTCAAAGAATTCCATGGAATTGGTATAGTTTTTGTTGGCGATTTCAGAAATGGGAATATGGAGAAACATTAGAAACTATTTTGAACTTATTTTAAACTAAATCTATAAAGTTCAGTAAGTTTTTTTTTTTTTTTTTTGGAGATTTCATTTTTGGGAACGTTCAGAGTTTAAGAATCGCTAAAATGCCAGTTTACCCTTTTTTGGCGTTTTCGTTTATTGGAATGTACAAAATTTTTTTATTTTATTTTAAATTAATTTTAAAAATTTATGTAAGAAAATATTGTGCTTATTTTATTTGTGTGTTTATATTTCCTTCATTTTTTTGGCGTTTTCATTTATTGGAATGCGCCATTAAAATGGCACCAGACGAAATTGTAAACGAGAATTGCGCATAAATAATATTTGTGTTAAAAAAAGTTCAATGAGATTTTTTTTTATGGCGTTTACGCAAATTGGAATGCCCCAAAATGCGTTGAAATGCGGTGCAAATTTAATTTTCAACATAAGCGTGGCAAGTTCTGTATCGAATTGGAATTGTGGCATGTGGCAATGTATGTGTGAGTGTGTGTGTGTGTGTGTGTGTTGCCAAGAACAAAGCTTACAATCATACAAAGAAATGTACATATCAAATATATATAGCTATATAGATTTTGAGAATGAAGCATATAAATTAGCGTTAAATTAGCAATAGAAAATGTTGACACAACGAAGGCGAAAACTACACACACACACACACACACATACACGCAAACACACACACATTGTTAGTGGTGTGGGGGGGGATTAGTTGTTTGCTTGGAGACAATGAACGCCCACGTGTGGAAATTGTCTATATAAATCTACACTGATCAAAACAAAAAATTGACTAAAATTAAAAATAATTTTCCTAAGTTGTCGATTATAAAAAAAATCTCTTAAGTCCTCAAAAAATTGTCATAAAATAATTTCAATATCAAAAAAATAAAAAAAATTTTTTTTACAAAAAAATTTTATTAAAACCTTTTAGCAAATTTGTTAATAAAAAAAAAAATGTTTCTTAAAAAATAATTTCATTAAAAAATTTTTTTTAACTCATTAAGATAAAATATTTTTTAATTAACAAAAAAATTGAGCAAAATTTGTTCAAAATTGTTTAAAATATAGACAAAATGTTTTCTTAAAATTAGAATTTTTTTAATACTTTTAAAAATATTTTTTAAGTGAAAGCAAAAACTTTGCAACAAAATTAAAGTGTTTTTCAATCATTCTAACATTAAAGTGCTCTAAATTATAATATTAAAATAAAAAAAATTTTTTTTTGATTAAAATTTTAAAAACTGCCCCAGCTATTTCTCTCAGTGTAGCTGAGGTGTACATTTGCCAGTCTATTGGCAATCGACAATACGCTTGATAGCCAGTATCTATGACAATTTAGCTATATGGCTGGCAATCTAGCTATATAGCTATATATATATGCATATACAATTAGCTATAGATAGACGCGTCGCACAAATTCAAGGGGGAAGAGATTCGAATGCGATCCAATTCTGAAGATCTGAAGAATCTTATAAAATTTTATGACTACTTTGCGTTCTTTTGTTTCTTGCACAGATTTTCAATAAATTCTTATTTTCAACCAGCGAAATAAAAACAAATAAATAAATATATAAAAAAAAAAAAAAAAAATAGAAACCGAAATTTATGTGGTAAAATTTATTTTCTTGGTCGATCGAAATATTGTGAAATCAAAAAAACAAATAAATTAAAAGTCACACAATATAAGTATACATAAATATATTTATATGATGAGTGTGTGTGTGTGTGTGTGTGTCATTTTCACACACACAATGGGACAGCAATGCGCTCTAGTTCCCAGCATGAATACAATGGGGCTCCCTCTGCCGCCCTCATAGCACCACACCATTACCACCACACCGCACTGCCCCGTCCCGCCCCCTTTGCACCTACCAAAAACGAAACTATGCCAAATTGAACTGAGAACTTGGTTTCAAATTCAAATTCAAATTCAAAATTTAAATTCAAATTCTATCGATGTGTGTTGGATATTTTTATCGAACTGTGGGATTGTCTCGCTGTCTATCAGTCCCACTGTCCGTCTGTTACACTGTCCCACTGTCCGTCTTTGTTCCACTGTGCACAAGTTCACTTTTTGTCAAATCACATGCACAAAATGCTGTCTGTTTAGCTGCATCTCACTCGCTCAGTGTCTTCCTCTCTTTCGCCCTCTCTCTCTCTCTCTGTCTCTCTTTGTCTCTCTTTTGCGCTCTCTTTCGCTCTATGTATATTTAGTACAATATAATACCTTTTAATTTAATATGCAGCTGACGTGCGCTCTATGAAGTGGCAGTCACCGATCGAGTGATCCCCTCAGCACAAATCCCCTTCTTCCCTCTCCGCCTCCCCTTGCCACTCCCCACCCCCCCACTCCCCCTTGGCTTTCGCATTGCTTCTTTTGTCTGCGGCTGTGTGTTCGAAAATAAAATAAAATAAATCGAAATGACAGATCATTAAAATTTACAACAACACCAACAAAAAAAACTCAGACATCGCTAGTTGTGGACATTATTTTGTGCCCCCAAAAGCAACTACTCCCCACTGTCCCCTCCCCCTGCTAACCCCTCTTCACATCCCTGTGTCCAATGTTTACCCCTTGCGTCTGATTCAGACATCACCGAGTTATATTTGTCGTTGTCGATCAGTTTTTATGTCGTTCGATATGCCAGAAGCGAAAATTTTTATTAGCCTGGTCTGCAGTGCTATTTCCACAATTTGCCCCAAGTTGCAGTCACAGTAGCAGTCACAGTACGCATCACAGTCACAGTGATTGTGTGTTTTTTGTGTTTTCTGCCAAAAGTAAGTGCAAATTTTTAGTGTTTATCTTTTTGTAGAGTTTGTAAATTGTGTAGAGTTTTGTGTAGAGTTTGTAGACATAGCACAAGTGCAGAAAACCTTTGAGAATTGACTTGCCAGACAAAAAAAACCATTTGGAGACTTTGTAGAGTTTAGTGTAGAGTTTGTAGAATCTTTAAATTTACTTAGTAAATCTATTAAAATTAAAGTTCTTTGCTTTAAGCCCAAAAAGGCGTCTTTGTAGACTTTTCAGAGTTTGGAGACTTTTTAAAATTAGCTAAAATAGTCCAAGCGACTTAAGTTGTAGTGTAGTAAGTTTGTAGAGTTGTCAAATGTTGTGAAATTTTTTCTGTAGAGTTTGTAGAATTTTAAATACTAGTTATTGACAACTCTTTGCGCTTTGTAGACAAGCAAAGTTTAAATTTTGAACACTTTTCGAAGCTCCGACTTTTGTAGAGTTTTCTTTTTGGTAAAGCGTGTATGTAAATATACTTAGATGACTGTAGCTTCACGGGAATTGTTCGATTTTTCCGCTTGTCGAGCTCATAAATTAATAGCGAAGGCGTTTTTTAGTCGTTTCTGTTGTTGTTGTTGTTGAAGAGCTCGCTGTCTCAACAGTGGCACAAAACCCATTAAAATTGTAAGAAACAACAACAACAACGACAAAGAAGAAGACGGAGAAGCAGATGAAGAGGAAGAGGAAGAAAAAATGCATAATATTTACGCCTATAATGTTTTCTAATATTTTCAACAGCTGACATCAAGTAACACCCAAAAAACTCACTAAATGTCTGCATGAATGGGCTCTTGGGTGTACTTGTGTGTGTGTGTGTGTGTGAGTACGAGTGTGTGTGTGTGTGTATAATTGACACTCAATTATTTGAGGAAGGGGACTTTTGTGGGCATTATCGTAGCTACTTAGCGGCATTCGAACTGCCACTTGTTGAAGCCAGCGCCGACGGCAGCAGCGACGCTGGCAGAACGCCCGCACACACCCGCAACCGACAAAAAATGAACTAGCTAATAATACAACAACAACAACAACAACAACAAGAGCCGCCACTTGAGCTAAACACAAAAGATTTCCGCTGACAAAAAAAAAACCAAAACCAAAAACGAAAACGACAAAACAGAAATATCAAAAAAAAAAAAAAAAAAAAAAAATTATGTTAAGAAAACGAAATAAATATAATACAAGATATATGAAGAAACCCCAAGCAAGTAGAAGAAATCTTTCGATTTTTTTTTTTTTTTTTTTTTTTTTTTGGGGTAGCAGCTAAAGAAGAAAAATTGAAGCGCGATTGATCACATTGATCGTCTTGGCAGTTGCTTGTTTCACAGCAAAGTATTTAGTAAATGACAAGAGCAAGAGCGTATTGTGTGTGTATTGTGAATGGGGATCGGTTAAATGTAGTGGAGTAGGGGGCGTGCTGGGGGCTAAGGCAGGGACTGAGGCGGTCTGGGGGTAGAGGGCTTTTTTCTCAAGTAGCTGTCGCTGTTGCTCTTGCTGATCTGTCGCTCGTATGCAGCTGATCTATATAATAATTCATATACATACTCGTATATTCAAAGAATAGAAACTACAAGAGCTGAGCGTCAAAGAACTTGTCGTTCATACTTCAAAACCAAAAAGGCAGCGTCAGCGGATCATCATTATGAGCAGCTCACGATCATCATCATCATCATCATCATTACGTATGATGATCAGTTGTTGGAAAATTGTGTGGAAAGCATATGCGATGCGATGGGAGAATTTCAAATTTGTTTTCTGTTTGTGTAGGCGTCGTTAACATTATCAGAAATTTATCACAGCGATCCGATCTTACAACTGATCGGATCTGATCAATTTGTATGGTTCTTAGCTTACTGCATTCTATGTAAATCGAACACTTGAAATTTTTCTCGTTTTGTTTTTTTTTTTCTTTTTTGTTAAATCACGAAAGATCACTTGAGGAATTCTGCTTGAGCTGCTAAATGATCAATAGCTTGAGAGAGAGAGAGAGAGAGAGAGGGAGAGAAGCTTTTCATATTGTTATAATGCATAAAAGTTTGAAGAGTTTTGGGTCTTGCGATCACTGGTAAATGATAATGAATCTCGAGGATCATTTGTGGAACTGTGATCAGTAGAATATTGAGTGAAGATCGTTTGATTAAAAACGAGAAATCCTTTTGATTGTGAGTGTTTGCTCTGATGTGATCAGTTTATAGAAGAAATATAGGAAAATTTAGCGAGGATCGTTGAGTAAATGAGGATCACTTTGAAAACGATTGAACTTCGAATCCAAATTATGTTTCTAAAGTAAATTGAGTTTCGAGAATTGTTTGAGTACATGTGATCGGTAAAATATATAGCAAAGATCACCAGAAACTCTACACAGATCAGTTATGATTACTTTTAAGTAAATATCCGTCTTAGGATCGTTTTGGAAAGCTGTCGATCATATGGAAACTTAAAACTAGCAAGAAGATCAATAGTGATCTTGAAGGGAGTCATACAGGGAGGAAGGCAGGGTGGGAGAAACAAGAGCAGTGCTTGTCAAGGACTGACAGAGCCAGATGGAAGTGCGAATGGAAATGGAACTGAAGTTTTTGAGAAGTTGAAAACTTGGAAAGATTTTAAAGATGGATATGACATCGAGACATGGCGACTCCACACGAGTTCCGCACAACTTGATGTTGATATGCTAAAATTTCTGTTTATCTTCTTCTGCTTCTGCTTCTTCTTCGTCTTCTTCTTCTGCTCCTCCTTTTTGCCGGTTTTATATTCTCTTTTTCACAATTTTTTTCTTTTTGTGTTTTTTTTTGTAATTTTTAAGTTGTTTTTAGTCAAGCTGCCGCCAAATGCCGTACGGTAATAATTAAAAACATAAAAGGGGGAAAAAATGCCACAACAACGGGAATGGGAATGGGAATGGGAATAAGAATCGGAATATGGCTATGGGAATGGGCACAGAGAGCAACAGAGACAGGGAGACAGACAAAGAAAGAGAGAGAGAGTTAAGTGGAGGATGGTTTTGGTCGGAGGAAAACAGGGATAGAGAGAGAGAGAGACAGAGAGAGAGAGAGAGAGAGAGAGCGCATTTTGCCTACTTAATCATTGTCTGAGTGACTGAGAGACTGACTGACTGTGCGTGCAACATGCGGCAACTGTTGCTGTGTTGCTGTGTTGCATTGCTACTTGATTTGATTTACGCCTGCCAATGCTTTATGATTGAGTGGGGCACTACACAGAGAGACAGATAGCGAGAGAGCGAGAGAGAGAGAGGGAGTGCGGGAGAGCGAGAGAGCAAAGGGGAGCTACATAAACAGCGCACATAAATGTATTTTTTTTTTTAAATTTTATTTTACATGCTAACGCTCTCTGCCTCCCCCCCTTCCTCTCTCTCCACCCCCCTCTGCTCCCCTGTCAATGATCGCGCATATGCCGCAGATATATTTTAGATTTATTCAGTATTTTTTTTCAGTTGTTTCCTTTTTTTTTTTTTTTGTTTTTGTAATTTTTTTACGTCTGTTGCCTTGCAATGAGCCGCGGCGATGATTTGCTTTGTGGCATGCAACTGCGACGACAACGACACTCATATATCCCTAGAGTCTCTAGGGCACCCAACAACAAAAAATACATATATGTATATATAAAAACTATCGCATAAAAAAAAAAGATGGAAAAAATATACCAAACAGCCAGCTGTAACAAACTGCAATTAACACACGAAAAAAGGGTCTTTGCTTTTTTACCAATTTTCCAAAAGTTTAAAAAAAAAAAAAAAAAAAAAAAAATTATAGATACTTAAAATTGTGCGCAGCTCATTGAATAAATCAAACTCATTTGCATACAGCTGATAAATTATGATCAAAAAAAAAAAAATAGGGCTTTGAGTCGCAACCCTTGGTAAAAAGCGGCCCAAAAAGAACGTCGCACTTTGAACCCTTTGCAGGCAGTCCGGCGTGTTAGGCAGGGAATTAGATTGAGATCAACCCCTAGGACCGGTATTATCAGCAAATATCCTCTGGTCAATGATGGGCACACACACACACACACACACACACACAGAGATAGAGAGACAAACAGGCAATTTATAGAGCCCTGTAATCGAACCCTTTTTCTCTAGATTGACAAACAGATGAGCGGAAAAACAAAAAAATTATAAAATTTATAATGATAGAAACAAGTTTTGCCTTCAATTTGCCCCTTCCCATGAGAAAATTACCAAAAATATACAGTTCGGAAACAGAAAGAGACAGCAGAGCAAAATTTGACACCTCTGATAAGGTAGCTAGAGCTCTAGTTTTCTCCCTCTCTCTATCTCTCTCTCTTCTTTGGGTTTTCTTGTATTACCAACAACAAATTGCATGCCCCAAATGTGTGATATTGGCCAGCTGCGAAAATTTGGCTTACTTGGCGCTATTTCAATGCCAAACTATTGAAACCAATACACAAGTTTTCATAGTCTTAACCTAAAAAAAAATACTTTGGTATATTTACAAAATACTAAAACTTAGCTTAAATCTGTTTACCTCTAGTGGAAACCTCAAGAACTAATTTTCTGTATGGCTAAACGACACACGATTTAGCTGAAAATTCAAGCAGTTATAGCCAAATGCAATTACACCTTTTGAAAACTGCATAACTCTTGAATCTCTAAAGATAACTTAACCAAAACTTACTCAAAAAGAGCGTGTGTTGAGTTGGTATACACTAAACAAATGTTTTGTTGTCAACACTAAACTATAACATGAAAAAATTCATTTATTTTCCTTTTAAAATAACTTTTGGAGTATTGAAACAGGGTCATTGGCAGTCGGTGCACTCCACTAGGCCTATGCTTATGGATAATCTATAGGAATGCGAAAATTTTTCAGAATCGTATTATAGTATGTAAACTGGATAAACATCAATGTTATGGCACATCAAATCTTTCAATAACAACAACAAAAACTCAGCATTTTGCCCGCAATGGCAACAAATTAAAGAAAACAAATACAAAAAAGACGGAAGACGAAAAAATAAAGAAGAAAAAAAAATACTGAAAAAATACCAAAAAAAAAATAGAAGGAAAAGAAGAAAAAAAAAACTATTGCAAATCGCAACAAGCACTCAAAGTCAAAGCAAATTATTTTCTAAACTAATTTTCATGTCGTGCCAAAAATAATAAAAACAACAACAGCTAGCCGAAGGGGGGGGCTGATAGGGGGCAGCATAGACAGTGGGGAAAGGGGGGTGGGGGGTACGGATTGTTGAGGTTTGCGTATAAAAATCAACACATTTTGATGCAAGAGGGCAAAAGAATTGACGGGGGGAGAGGGGAAATGTGTGGGCGTGAATGCAATGCAAAGGCAGGGGCGTAGAGGGGGGCGAATAGGGGGTTAGAGTGGGGAGCTGGTAGAAAAGCCAACAACTTAATTAAAACATCAATAAAGAATTGTAAAAACACGACAACGCAACACAGCGGCTGTAAAACTGTGTGCAAATAATTTTCATGCAAAATTGAAAACGAGAGAAAAACTGAAAATAGCTAAATTGCAACAACAACAACAAAAAGAAATAATAATAAATAAACGGAATGGTATTAAAATGGAATGCACACAAAGTGTGTGTAGCAAGAGAGAGAGAGAGAGAGTGAGAGGGGCGTAGAGGGGGGTACAGGCAGACAGATAAAGAGATATTTTGTGTGCTTTAGTGTTGTCTTAATGGCCAGCAAAGATATATACATATATATATACAATATTTATATCCTTGATCCCTCCCCACCCCCCACCCGTTAGCACTACCTCCTGTTACCCTCCTGCAGCAGTGCAGCTCCCCCCGCAGCGAACTGCCAATAATGATGATTCCTTTTTAATGTGCGCTCCTCGGGCGTTGGTCATTACTCAACTCAAGCAGCAGCCAAAGGGGGCGGAAGGGGGGCGGAGGGGGGGTCAGGTGAGCAGATGAAACTTTTGCATTGCCGTATCGATCACAAAAGTTGCCAATATGCAACGAGCCAAGGGAACAACAGCAGCAGCAGCAACAGCAGCAGCAAAAAACTCATCATCATCAACTTGCCACAAATGTCTTGAGCAAAAATTCTCATTTTTTTGTATATTATTATACATATATATATATATTATATATATAGCTTCTTTTTTTTTGAGAGAGAGAGAGATGGTAAGGGGCGTGCACAAAATGATATTTTATTCAATATCCTACAACAGTTGAGTCCGAGGGTCTTGAACGATTTGTCCTTTTCAATGTATGACTGGAAAAACCAGCGCAAATCAAGTCAGAGAGGCAGAGAGGGAGAGAGAGGGAGAGCAAGAGAGTGAGTGCTAAGAGACCCCTGAAATTAAAAACTCATAAGATATCGACTGATATATTGAGCTGCACAAATTACTGACAACTCTAGATGCAAGACGAACTCGACATAAAAAAAAATACAGAAACACAGAAACTGAACTCGGACTTATTCTCATACACATCATTTCGGGCGGGCAGTTAAAAAGAATCTTTAAGACAGGTTTGCAGTTGCACACACACACACACACACACAGTCAGTGTGCTCCATGCATATAAAAAGACAATTAGTCGTTATTAAGTTGTACACACAAAAGCAGTTGAAACTGCTTCTTTCACACAATACGGATTTTTTTTTTTGGGTAGCTTTTGTGCTATACTTTTTTTTTGTATTTTTTTGGTATTTTTTTTTTTTTGGTTTTTTTTTGGTATTTTTTTTTTGGTATTTTTTTTTTTTTGTTTGTTTTGTTAGCTAAATGTGTTAATAATGACACTGAGCTATAAGCAAACATTTAGCTTGTATTTCAAAGCTAGTTAAGCGGCAAATTTAGCTGATTAATTGATGGAAAATGCACAAAAATTTAACAAAATGTAACTAAACTCAATCCATGGATTTGTATATGAAATTAGCTTGAAGTAGTGTATTTTTAGTATTTTTTTGGTAGTTTTTAAGACACTGAAATTTAGCTGCACTCATTAGCTTGCACATTAAGCGCTTTATTTGAGAACTTTAAATGATATGAGGGTAAAAAATGTATTCAAATTTACTTGAAATTGTGTGTAAATACTGTTTTCTACTTCCTTATCCATTTAAAATTTAGTTTAGCTCTTTAGCATGTCTAGAAGTCGAGTTACGATAGAACAGTTGGTGATATGATGGTAAAAAATATACAAAAATTGAAGTGAAATTACAAGTTAAAAAACTTTAAGTAAACCCATTAGAAGTCAGGTATTAAATTAATACTTAGTCAAACTTAAGTTGATCGATTTGTGCCTTTTTCTATAGCTTTGTATATGGACATATTAAAATGAAGTAGTTGTGGAAGAAGAAGAAGAAAAACAATGATTATAAAATGCTTCAATTAGTTGACTGCGATCGCGGCGCAAGCTATTAATAATTAATGGCATAGGAGATTGTCTAGCTAACCGGAAAAGCAACAAAAAAAAAAAAATACTGAAAAAAAACATTCACTGGAATAATGGTAATAATCATAATAATAAAAATTGATCAAGAGTCAGAGGCAAGTTATCGCGCACAAACACAAACAAACACACACACACACACACACATATATATCGAGCTATATACATATATAGATATAGACATAGTTCATGAACTCAATTTTTAATAATAATTATTAATTTTTGTTCTGTTCGGTTTTGTTTTTGTTGTTCAAATGATTTTTTATTTCACATACCAAAGCATGTGCTGCCACGCCTTACGCCCCAAACAGTCCCCCCGACCTCTCTCCTACTGTACGCCTACGCCTATGTGTGTTCCCTCGTTTAATTGTTCGATTTTCAGTTTTTGTGTCGTTTTTCGTTGCTTTTGTCGCTCTTTGCCTGTTATAGATACAGATACAGATGCAGATACAGATACAGATACAGATACAGATACATATGAACTGCTGCTGTGGCTGTGAGGCTTTGAGGCTGCGTGGTTTTAATTTCCGTGCTGACAAATTAATTTAATTATATTAACATATCTACAGCGATATCGGAGCGATTGAGCGTTTCAATTTCAGTTTCGCTTCGATTCGTCAGCATTCGAATTTTTTTGTATCTCAAAGTGTGTGTGCGAGTGTGTGTGTGTGTGTGCGAGTGTGTGTGTGTGTGTGTGTGTGTATTAGTGGGTGGGTGGTTTTCACTGATTTTTAACCCTTGGGCTGACTCATTAGCTATGTTTCCCTTTTGCCGCTAAAAAATTATATATGACACACGCCGCTGATCTCTATCAATGTATCTATGTATCTCTCACTAGCTGTATCTTCCTATCTTTGTGCTTAGACAACCCCTTGATGGGCACAGGGCTGCTCATTTTGAAATGGCACAACTTTAATCCTGCGACCGCCATATTTGAAATAAACTTTTAAACTATTAAAAGTCGGTGGTGGTGATGGTATTGGTGGTGGTGGTGGTGGTACGACGGCTCCTGCTATCGGTGGTGGCTGCCAACCGGTTTCAATTTGATTAATGCCAAGTACAAAAATAAAAACCACGCTGATTTCTAGTCTCAAATTGTCTTTTATCTATTTGATTCTTCAATTTTTTTTTTTTTTTTTTTTTTTTTTTTTTTCTTTTTGCTTTGCACTGCAGTTTTTGGCAATTAAACTACGTTAACTTTCAACTGATTCGTTTTACCTCTTTCTGTCAGCGAAAATCAATGAGAGTTTTAGCTGATTCTACCGCTTTTGGCCATGTTAATGGGTCAAGTTTATAGATTGCATTGCGACCGGGTTTTAGTATTTTTTTTTATTTCTGTATCGTTTCTCGGTTTTGCTTTTTGTATACCCAATCGAAAATACGGAAATGTGCTAGTTCTATTATGGAATCGTCTTAACTGGAGTATTACCAACTGATATATATATATATATGTATATAAGAATTTCTGTCAATCTGGCAGTCTTTGTGGAAATTGGTGCCAATTGAAGGCCCAGAAAAGACACAGAACTGAAATGAATACTCTATTTTTTGGAGTGCTGGGAGTTACGGGGAGCGGCGGGGAAGTTGTACAATTTGGACAGCTGTTGAAGGTTTTTTTTTTTTTTTTTTTTTTTTTTTTTTGTGAGTCTTGTTGTTTGCTCTTAAAAGTGTCTCGCGTCGCGACTGTTTTAATTATTTAATGAACTTCTATATTTGGCCTTACAAATTAATATGTTTAACTTGATTATTGTTATTTATGATTACACAACATTTTGTGGATCAACAATTCAACATACATTCGCCTTGTAGACAGCTTGTACAATGTGTCAATGATATACTTATTTATGAGTACAGATTTTCGACCTATTTTTGGCAATTATTTGTTATCGCTGATAAGATGAGATCACTTCAAATATCAACTTGAAGTTAACTCATTAAATAAGCAGGGCTTGTGTATATATAATTATCTCATTACACAGATCAGACTTCAAATCGATCTATGTCTAATTGCCATATATATACATCTATAACTATATACATCAATTCATCATTGACTTTAAGTTCTTTTCAAGCCCAAAAACAATTTGCCAAGTTACTTAGTTGCTCTCCCTCTACTCTCCCTCTCCCTCTCCCTCTCTCTGTCTCTGTCTTTTACCTCTTTGACTCTTCTCACTTGCCTCCCATTAATAACAAATCAAATGCTCGTTAAGAACGCGCTTCGCTCCAAAATTCTGCGAATCGATGCCCAAGAACAACAACAACGAGAACAACCACAGCACAAAAAGTTACTCAAAATTCAAGTTGTAGAAAATACCGATTTTTAAAAATTCATTTTGTATACTCTACTAGCCAAATTTGTTAACCTTATTTAATTTGCTTAATTGTTAATAAATTGTGTTAAAAGATCTTTTGTTTATATCGAGTTGGAGGGTGAATAGAAACAATTTGTTACAAATTATTAAAAAGATTTTTTAGCTATTTTTTTACTACAGATAGTTAGAAAAAGATTTCTAAATTTTTGACACAAATTTGGAGTGATTTTTAGCTGTTTTTTTAACATAAAACATGCGAAACTTTGTTAAAATTAATAGAAAATAGTTTGAAAACTACTTTTCAGAGGTTTTTTAATAACAAATATTTTGAGTAAAAAATTTTTAAAATTTCTTAACAAATAGTTTATATAATTTTTAAGCCATTTTTAGCTATAAATTTTAGCTTTTCTAAATATTTTTTCAATTTCGAGCTGCTTTTCGTTAAAAGCTAGTTTTGATAATGCTTAAAAAACCACTTTAGGCACTGGAAAATGTCACTATTTAACAGTCAAAAAATCCAAAAATATTTTTTAAAAACTGCTTTATTTTTATTAAATTTTTAGTGCTAAAAAAATTTAAAGATTTAATGTTTTTTTGTAGAAAATTATTTTTTTTTTTTTGGTGTAGCGTAAGCAAGAGTATCTGTTAGATGTATCTGTAGCTTGGCAGTTGCTCATTTTCTAGATATTTCCTTGTGTCGAACCGCAACGGGGCGTGGCCGCAAATTGGTTTTGCTTATTTAAGTTTTATTGATTGCCTCGCTGGCTGCACTTTGCACTAATTGCAGCTCAAGAACTCTCCAACTCTCTCCGTCTCTTTCTAACTCCACTCTCGTGGAGAGAGAGAAAAAAAAGAGCTAAAATCACAAGATGTATCTATACAAATATTTGCATTTGGATTGAATTTCATGCAAGCATGCAAAAATTTGCCGACGGCAAAACGAAGCACACAAAATGTGCTCAAAAGAAAAAAAAAAGTAGAAAATCAAAATATATATAAAGATATATATATTTGTATAGTATCTAGATAGTATATAGCTATAGTATCTGTCTAGGAGGGGAAAGGGGGGGTAGTGGTACCGGTTGCTGTCAAAACTAAATCAATTGCAATGCCAAAATTCTGGGAAAATTCTCCAGTTGTTGTTGTTGCATTCTGCGAATAATTACCTCCCCGCTAAAGCGGAGAAGATACAAATGTATCTGCAGCTGTTTACAGCTTATTATTGTTCAATTTGAATTGCAGACAGAGTGCAATTAATTTTGCTTTTGAGTTAAACTCAATGTATCTGCGTAGAATTGATAGTTATAGCTAGAGAGTTATAGATACGTATCTGAAGTTCGGAGCAAACCAATTAGAAGCTAGACGAACTGCAATTAATATGCCATAGCTAACTTATAGATACATTTGCAGATATCTACATATATAGTAGTATATAGCAACAGCTACAGATAGATAGATGAATGGATGGCTGAATGTATAAATGTATCTGGCAGATACATGTCTGAGTCTGGAGACTTAGTTTGGTCTTTTTTTCCTATGGAGAGTTTCAAGTTTGGCACTCGGCCAAATATTGTCGTCTAGTCGCTAAATAATGATGATAATCATAATGATGATGATGATGATAATGATGATGATGATGATGATGAAGTAGCTGTTAATGATGATTTGCTTGTTGTTGTTAGCTATGTGTAGAAAAGTCAAGTTTCCAACTCAAGTTGATATAGCTTTGTATCTTTTTATCTATGTATCTGTATCTATGTATCTCAGACTGCGCTAAAGATCGACAAATGCTTTAGAAATTCCCCAAAGCGACTTGTTGAACAGTTTCTCTTGAAAACAATTTGCAAACAATTCAAGCCTAAAATCGCTCAGCTATTAGTTAGTATTATTATTAGTATTTTTAGTATTTTTACTATTGTTGTTGTTGTTCCTCTTGCTGCTGCTGTTGTTGTTACATTTTGTAAACAAATTTTCAGAAATCAATAAAAACAATTGGCACAGACACGCAAACTCAATTAGTTGCAACTGAATTGCAAACACACAAAACACACAATTTTTTTTTTTTTTTTTTTTTTTTTTTTTTTTTTTTTTTTGTGTGAAAAATCAAAATGGAAAATGGAAAACTGAAAAGTGGCAAATGAAAAACTTGCACTGCTTACGATTTTCATATTTGTTGTGTTTCTGTGGGAGTTTTTTTTTTTTTTTTTTTTTTTTGTTACATTTTAAATAATGTCATTTTTTATGGCATAAAACAATTAAAATTTGTTGTATAAATTATTATTAACTTCTTTAAATTATTACTTGTTTTTTTTAATGTAAGAAATTTTGGTAGAAATTTGGTAAATTTATATGAAATTTCTTTTGTTTTTTTTTAAATTTATTTTATAGCTAGAAAAATACTCCGAAAATTCTCAAAAATATTTTGTAAAAATTTTTCAAACTATTTTGCTCTAAGTTTAAGCAATTTTTATTTAATTTTAAGTTTTTTTTTTGTCACTCATTAGTTAATAGAATTTATCACTTCCTTTAAAGAGTGCAAGAAAAGTTTGATTTTTAAAATTTTTTTTTTTACATTTAACCCTGTTATTTTTAACTAATAATTTTTTTAATTTATTAAAACTAAATTCTATAAATTTTTATTCGCTACGTTAATTAAATCACTTAGAATTTACTAAAATTTTAATTGTTTGCTTTTGAAAATAAATTTTTAAGACTTTTTCGTGGGCGTTTCTGTTTTGGGGGCTCAAATTGAAAGCTTAGTAAAATTAATTATTTGCCAACTAATTAGGCTTTAATTAAGTTTAAATTTATTTCATATTTAAAAATTTAATTTTTATTTGAGCTTTAGGAAATTGTATACATGTTCAAACAAGTTCAAACAAGTTTTGCTCAAAGAAGTTATGGAAGTTTTTATTAAAATGAATTTTTAAGGGAAAAAAAATATTTTAAGTTTTTTGACTTGATTTTATTATTAATAATTACTGAATATTATTAATAATTTTTTTTTTTAATTGTTAAATTTTAAGAACTTTATGCTCAATTTAAGTAGATTTTTCTTTCTTAGTTTAAGTTTGTTTTGCACTTGTTTTAAGCATTTCCTTTGGTCACTAGTTTAAAATTTAGCGCATTTTTTACTTTCGTCCATTTACAGCTAAATTTAGACAGCTTTTTTAACAAAACTTTTAAATACCAAAAAAATACACTTGTAAATTTTTTAGAGAGTTTTTGGCTTTGTGTATATTTAAAAGCCAAATTTGATTTAAATTTTTAGCTTTTAGCTTTATTTTAAGCCCAGTTTGACTACAGTTCTTAGTTTTGGTTGTATTTGAAGCTCAGTTTGACTTAAGTTAAGTCCAGTTTGACTTGAGTTCTTAGCTTTGGGTATATTTGTAGCTAAATTTGACTTAAGTTCTTAGTTTTGGCTATATTTGAAGTCCAGTTTGACTTGAAGGTAATTAAATCTTAAAATTCACTCTTCACTTTTTAAGTTAAAGTTCCTACAGTTTTCGAAGAAGTTTTTGAGTTTTTTAAAACTTACAAAAAACGCTACAAAAATTTAGCTTTATTTTAAGTTTAAAGTTTTAAAATTGCTAAATAAAGTTGATTTTGCCCACTGTCTTCATGTATTCCTACTGAAGTCTTCCCTAATTTCAATACATTGAGTGAAACTAACAAAAACTTCACTTTTGAACTTGGTAAAATCCAAAACAAAATCTCTTCAAAACTTCCTAAAAATACTAAAAACACTTTTCACTGCATTTAAATATAAATATATTTATTTAAATATATTAAATATATTTTTTAAGCTCTGTTTTTGCTGCCAAAGTCACTAATCACTCGATCACTTGTCACCATTTTTGGGGGCGTGCCACAAAACTGGAAACAGTTTGAAATTCTTTTTTTTTTAGCTTGAAACTTGTCGCTGATTGGTTGTTGTTGTTGTGGGTGTTGCTCTCTTTTAGGGGGTGTAAGGGGGGTGTATGGGGGGTGTTAACTTACCTGTTGCCAAAATTGTGCCAATAAATAAATTTGCTCCTTTTTGAAAAACCAATCGTTGATTGATTGAACAGCCGTCAGATCCATATCGGCTGTCCCAGCGGCTTGTGGCAATGTTGGCTGCATTCGTGGGCTGTCTTTGAATTTGGCTAATTCTGTGTGTATGTGTGTTTTTTTGTTTATGTTTTTTTTATACTTCTTTTGTTGTTAACTTATTCTTTGTTTTGTTGTTGTGTGTTGTTGTGTGTTTTATTTATGATTTTTTTTTGTTGCGGCGTTTTTTGCGCCGTTTTTTGTTTGCTGCATTTGTTTTTTTTTTCTCTCTCTTTAGTTTTAGTTAATTGAATTAATTTTTAGTGCACACAAACACAAGCACACACATACACACACACACACAGACACACAGGCACACACATACAAACAAATAATTCACGCACTTTTTTTTTTTTAATTCTTTCTTTGATGCTGTTTCCTCTGCTGTTGCTGCTTCCTCTACTTCTTCTTCTTCTACTTCTTGTGCTTCTTCCTTCGCTTTGTTTTGTTTGGTTTTGTTTTGGCTTCTTTTTTAGCTTATTTCTTTTTTACGTGCTCAAAAAAATTCATTCAAAATTTTTGTTAATAACTTTTTGTTGTTAATTAATTAATTAATTAATTTTTTGCATTTGTTGTTGTTTTGGATTTGTAACGGTTTTTGTCACACTGTCAACACGCTCGCACACACGCACACACACACACAAGCACAAGCACACTCAACACACAAACACAACACAATTTGTTGTTTGTTGTCGTTGTTGTTGTTGTTGTTCTCGTTGTTGTTGTTGTTGTTGTTGCCATTTGTTGTTGGTATCGTGGGTGGGGGGAGGGGTTAAATGCGTTAAAAGTTGTGGCCAAAAGCAAGCAAATTCCAATTGGATTTTTTGTGCCTTAACTTTTGGCTGTTTTCTGGCTAAACTTGGTAGCGGCTTTCTTGCATGTTGTTGTTGTTGTTGCACTTTGTTGTCGTTGTTGTTGTTGTTGTTGCTGTGGACACTTGACACACTCACGTTCACTTTGCTTTCATTAAATATTATTATTAATATTTATTTGTTGTTGTTGCTTTTGTTGCTGCTGCTGCTTCTGCTGCTGCTGCTGTTGTTGTTGTTGTTTTGTAATTGTAAATAAATCGTGTTTCGATAATAAAAAAATAGATCAAAAAAATAAACTGACAAAAACAGTTAAATTTCTGCTGATTGCATCTGTTGTTATTTTTAATTATTATTTTAATTATATTTATAATTATAATTTATTATTATTATTATTACTTTTGTGTGATTCTTTGTTACGTTTTTTTTTTTTTGTTGTATTTTGAATTTGTAACTGTTTTGTGTTGCGCTATTCGTTCAACTGACTCCACAGTGCGGGAGACAGATCTGTGAGTTGTTGTGTTGTTGCTGCTGTTTCTTTGCTGTTGTTATTATAGTTGTTGCTGTTGTTGTTGTTGTTGTTGTGCTGGTTACAACAAACAGTCAACAGTCTCAGTCACAGACAACGCACACACACGCACACACACACACACACAATCTGGCAGACACTGGCGGCGGCACACACAGGCGACGTTGCCAGTCACGAATTCAGTTGATGACTGAACAACACTGAACGATTCACAGCGTCGACAACCCCAAAAAACAGTACACGACGCAACGATTACATTCGTGTACGCAGTCACACGAAGTGTGTTTAACACGAACGCAAGCAAGCAAACAAGCGAGCGAGCGAGCAACCGACCGACCAAACGAACAAACGAAGCAAACACCACAGCCAGCCAGCCAGACAGCTAGCATGCTAGTTACACTCGAGAGAGCGAGAGCGAGAGTTAGCCAGAGAGTCACTCAATTGGTGACTACTGCTGCTGCTGCTACTGCTACTGCTGCTGCTGTTGCTGTTGCCTGCTGCTTCTGCTGCCCTGCAACGCTTTTGATTTCTTTCAATAGGTTTTTGATTTTCGTTTGTTTTGCTTTTGGGGCTGAGCGATTTTTGTGCGCCGTCGTCGTTGTCGTTCAACGCTCACTCACCATACGTGTTACAACTTGCGCTCACTTCTTGTGTTTACTTTTTTTTTTGCTTGCTTTTTTTTCTACTCATCGTGTGCGTGTGTGTGTGTGTGTGTTCTGATAACTGCTGTCAGTTGCATGTATTGAAATTCATTCATTCAAACTGTCTCCCTCTCTCTATCATACGCTTACTCTCTCGCTCTCATGCACTATGGCGTGTGAGTGTGTTGTTGTTGGCGCTGTGGCTTGGCATTCAATGTATAGCTGCGACGTCGACAGCGACGTTAACGTCAGTGGTGCCTTCTCCTGCTGCCTGTCGTTCTTGCTGCCTTTGCCGCTGCCGCTGCTTGTGTGCGCCTCTGTCGCCTTTTTTCTGATTGGGAAAAACTTATAGGAAAATGTTGCGCTCACATTTTGCACTTTAGCTCGTGTAGTTTTTTGTTGATTGAGCCGCAGATTGAGTGCAACTGTCTGTGTGAGCGAGAGCGAGTGCTAGCGTATGAGTGAATGTTTTGTGTTTGTTGACATGCTTGAGTGTAGGAGTGAGAGTGAGAGCAATAGCGAGAGAGTAGATTTGAGTGGATTTAAGTGAGGGGAAATCTTTTGAGTTATATTCTTATAATTTTTTCTTGTTTATGAATAACACTACTCATTCTTTTATTTATCGAAATTTTATTTTATTTACTATTTTTTTTTAAATAATATTGTTTATTTCCTTTGCTAGCTGAGAGTGTGGGGGGTGGGGAGAAGGGAGTCAGTAGGAAAACTTTTGTAAGGAGTAAGAACGATTTTCTAGCGGTTTTTCCTTGCTTAGCGTAAATTATTATTGTGTCTGGTTTTTAAGCAGTTTTTCTGCGAAGCTTTGCCATTTTCCCTACCCCCAACAGCAGGTGAGAATTTGGGGTGGGGGTGGGAGAGGAGAGGAGAGGAGCTAGTGTGAAGAGGTTAAAGGTCAGCAAAGCGCCGTAAAGAAAAGAAATAAAATTATTAAATTTAATTTGTTTACTGGGAGTTAACTATTTGTGTCTTTTAGCTTACAAATTTCACAAATAATTTTTTAAGATGCCTCGGAAAATATGGAAATTGATCAAAATTAAATATTTTCAATGTTAAAAATTTGAATTTATTTTCAAAACTATTTTTGATTTTATATTTTATTTATTTTACCATAAGAAAAATATAAAAATTACAAAAATATATATACAAAATTATTTAAGTGATTTTGAGTGAATAAGTGCAATTTTTTAAGTCTTAAAAAAAAGTTTGTAGAATTTTTATATAAAAAATAAAAACCAAGTTCGATTTTTTATGAGATTGTTTAATTTAAAGCTAAGTAGAAAATTTAAATATAATTGTTTAACAGTTAAATTAAAAAATTTTGAAGCAATTCAAAGAAATTTTAAGAAATTTTAAATATTTTTAATTTAATATTTAATATTAATGTTTTTATTATTATTTTGCTCTTAATTCTTATGTTTTGTTTGTAATTTTTACTACTATTAATTATTTGTTTTATTATTGTTATTATTACTATATTTTTAGAATCAATTTCTCTACATTTTTCTTTGACCTGAAGCTTTATTTTACTGTTATGATTTTAATATTATTTTTAATTTTTTTTTGCCAATTTTTCTATATTTTTGTTTGATTTAAAACTTCGCTTCACTTTACTGCTTAGCACTTGAATGCCCCCCACCACAGCCCAACCGCCATCTTTCAATACACCCATCTGCCAACTCCCTCTGCCATCGCCCACTTCCGCACTGGCTGCACCTCAGCTAGTCTGCCCCACCTCCTCCCCCCACCACCAACACCACTGCACATCATCAACCAATTCGCTAAAGTTTTGCTCGCTGCACATAAAGAAAAAGTTCAAATTGTATCGAAGCACCAAGTGCAGTCCCTGGCAGCGACAGCGGCAGCAGCCGAGCAGCGACTACAACGATGACGACGACGCGACGTCGGAGATGCCGATGGCAACCTTAACCCAGCGTTCAATGGGCGATAGACGAAAAGAGAAGTGGACGTAGGGTGCTGGAGTGGGAGATGGGACGAGCGAGCACCTAATGCAAAATATAAAGAGAGTGAGCAGAAGCAGAAACAGCACTGGCAGCAGTAGCAGCAGCAGCAGCAGTGGCCGCAGTCGCAGCAACAGCCGCTAAATGCGTTGCAGCGTGCAGAGAGACGTTGTGTCGTGCACTGACTGAGCTTGAGCCGAAGCTGAGATGAAGCTGTGTGAGCTGTTGGGTAAGGGCGTGGAGAGTGGGAAAAGAGAGAGAGGAGCCACCTACGCGATGACTTCGGAGACCGTTTGTTCGTGCTTGAATGTTGACGTTGGCGTCGCTGCGACTGCGAGTGCGGCTGCCGAAACTCATTTCATTTCATTTCATTGCTGTTAGATTTTTTCTTTCTTGCTTTCAGCCAACCATTTCTTTTACAGTTGTCCATGTGTGCACGTGTGCAAGTGTACATATGTGTGCGTGTGTGTGTGTGTGTGTTTGTGTGTGTGTGTGTGACACGAGATTGCCAGGCGCGAAGCTTTCTTTCATTCCTTCGTTCGTTCCTTCTCATTTGTGCACATGTGAGTCAAATGCTGATTGACAATCGATGGATGAATGCTCGGTTTGACTTTAGCAGCGCTAGAGTGTTGCTGGGAGTGGGAGAGGGGGTGGGGATTTCGGCGGGGAAATGCAGTCGGCAGTGAAAACAAAAATAAAGACATGAACAAGAACAAGAACAAAACAAACAAGTGTTTGTTACACCAACAAAAATCGCACTCAACAACAGCAACAAATTTCACTCATTCACTCAAATGCTTTGAGTGCGTTTGCTTTGTTCGCTCACGTCGCGTCGGAGAAGTTTGAGCCAAAAGTTGCAATGGAGCACAGCGTTGTTCGAAAGGTGTTCGAAATATTTCATTTTTTTTCGAACTCATTTCAATTGAGTCAATTTGACAACTTGAATGCACGAAGTGTTTTTTAAAGGAAAAATCGGAAGGAATTAAATATTAAAATAAAAAAATAAATAAAAAAATAGAAATTAGGGATTTAAATTATTGTAAATTTATATAAAATTAAATGTTTAATAGCTTAGTATTTATTAAATATTTAATGCATGTTAAAATTTAATTCATTTTTATTTAAACAATATTTTTTAGCAAGTAAAAAATTAATAAATTTATTTAATTATTGCACATTACTGAGATTTATATTTTGGGAATTTATTTAGAAAATTAATTATTTAAAACTGAAAAATAATTAAATTTTATTTATATTAAAATTTAATTTATATTTGAAATATAAAAAAATGTATTTAATTAATTATTAATAAAGTATGTTTTTAAATTATAATACTTTATAAGTTTATACAACTTAAATAACTATATTTGAATTTATTTAAATAAAATATTTTACTTAAAACTTTTATAAATTTCAAGAAATATTTTTGGTACTATTAATACTAAATCAACTGAATTTTTTTCGAATGACTTTTCGTTTCCTAGAAATTTTGTCTTTTTCTGATTAATTTTGGCAAGAAATTCTTCAGCAACAAATTGCAGTTATCAAGCGAAACACACAGAAGAGAAGAAAAAAACTCACTCACTGCCAATGGGCGTGAGAGAGAGAGAGAGAGTGTAAGAGATGTTGCGACTCATTTGACGCGAGCGTTGCTCGATTTTCGATAATTCGCATAATAAAAACCCAAAACCCAAAGCGAAGCACACACACACAGAAACAAACATACAGACACACCGCCAGTGAAGAGCGACACAAACACAAGCGCAAGTGTCACACGGCAGCAGCAGCAGCGACAGCGACAGCAGCAGCATCAACAGCAGCAGCAGTACGAAAAAAAAAGAAGCAAAGCACAAAAAAATACGATTTAAGCCCCGCCCCATTTGATTGGCGAGCCAAAGCAGACGACGACGACGTCAATGGACACACACGTGAGACATGTGTGTGCGTGTTCGTTTCGTATGAGTGTAAGTGTGTGAGTGCTGCGCAGGTAGCAGCGGGCAGAGGACAGCGGGCAGCAGCAGCAGAACCAACATCATTCATCGAACGAAGACAACGACAACGACAGCGACGCAGCATCGCAGCGCCAACAAATTTGCTCTGCTCCTCTTCTTCTTCTTGTTGTTGTTGTTGTAATAAGTTAAGAAAGGCAACAGAAAAAAAAAGAAGCAACAACAAGCATTGGGCATTTTATTTTATGGCTCGCTCACTCGCTCGCACCAAACGCCATTGAATTGAGCTTAAGTTGGCGCTCTGTCGCGTTATGCATGTGTGTGTGTGTGAGTGTGTTGCCTTTTTTATTCAACAGCTTTTGCCTTTGATTTCTTTTGCCTTCAAGTATGTAGTTGTTGTTGTTTCTTCATATTTTTTTTGCTTTTCTTTTCGGTTCTTTTTACCTACGCTCTCCCGCTCTCCGCTGCGCACGCGCTCAGTCCACACAACTTGAGCTTTGACTGCGACTGTGACTGAAACTGTGGACTAGGAGCTCTCTCACTCTCAGTGAGTGCTGCTCATTGAGTGCGGCGCTTGATTTCTGGCTCAGTATTTTTCTGCTTCTTCGCTGTTGCTGTTTTTTTTTCTTCTTTCCTTCTTTCTTTTATTTGTGTGTGTGTGCGTTGTTGTTGTTGTTTTGTTTTGTGCCGACTGGCCGGCACCGATTGCATAGGTGTAAAAGAGCGCGCGCTATGCAGGTGCCGATGCGTAGTCGTCGTCGTCGTCATCAGCGTCGTCGTCGTCGTCGTCGTCTACTGCTTCTGCTGTCGCTATTGCTGCCGTTGCTGGTGCTGCTGCTGCTGTCGCCTGCCTATTATTGTTGTTGTTGCCTTTGATTGAAATTATGATTTTTTATTATTAGTTGTGCGTGTCTGTGTGTGCTTGTGTGTGT
The DNA here is from genome assembly GCA_018903735.1 of Drosophila cardini. Lineage (NCBI taxonomy): Eukaryota > Metazoa > Arthropoda > Insecta > Diptera > Drosophilidae > Drosophila > Drosophila cardini. The sequence continues at coordinate 3,512,994 of JAEIGM010000010.1, forward strand.
GCGCATCGAATCAAGTGTGAGTGAGTCGACTCGACTCGAGTTGAGTTGAGCGCTCGTCTCTGTATGTGTGTGTGTGTGTGTGTTGGTCTAACTGTTAAAGTGTCATATTAGTGTTGTTTTTTGGTTGGTTGATTCGGCGACGGCTTTGCGTGTTTGTGTGTGTGCATGTGTGTGTGTGTGTGTATGCAGCAAATTGATTTGATTTGTGTGGCATTTTTGCGCTGCTTGATGAGCCGGCAACAACAAAAAAAGGAGAAAAAAAATAACAACAATTAGCAATTACAATCAACGAATCGTAATTAAGTTATAAGTATTTAAGTTTGTGAGTTATTTTAATGGCCACACACACACTCTCAGACACACACACACACACACACACACACACACACATGGAAACTTTTTGATCTTTTTAAAATCTCGTTTCAGTTCGATTGTCTCGAAATTCGATAATATTTTTTAATGTTTTAATAACAACAAAAATTTACAAATTAAAATTTAATTATTATTTTTTGTTTAATTAATTGATACATTTAATGGGTGTAAAAAAAAACTTAATCGATAATTTTTAAAATTTATTTTTTAGCTTAAAATTTTATAAGGGCTTAAAAAAAGTCTCTTTAAGATACAAATTGGGTATATAAATTGTATCGAAATCGTATTTAACTAAAACCCTAAAATACTAAAGACTTTTCTTAAACTAAAAGTGTCTTAGTCATTATTTTAAATGAAACTAAATTAAAGCTTAACTAATTTTGAATAATTTTAGTTTACTTCGCTCATCTTAAATGTTGTTTATTCAGATCTAAAATCTGTAGAAATTTTATAAAAAATTTTCTTTAATAAAAATTTAGTTTTTTTTATAAAAATTTTCTTTAATAAAAAATTTAGTTTTTTTTTACTTAGTTTATTTTAAAAAAATTTGTAAACTTTTTTTATGTAAAAAAGTTATATAAAAGTTATATAAAAAGTTATTTTGTTATTTTGTAACAATTTTTTTTTTTTTTTTTTTTTTTTTTTTTTTAAATTTTTGGAAGGAATTGTTATACTTGTTTGTGTGTTTTCTAATGGCTAAAACTAATTCTTAACACAATTATCACGAATATTTCAGAACCCAGTTGGGAATACATGATAATGTTCATAAAAATTCTAAACTCTATGAATTTTGAGTATATGAAGTGTGTTTTAAATAAAAAATTTAAGTTTTTTTTTTTTTAACTTTTTTTTTTTGCCAATTACCTGCTGAGAAATTGTCATTAAACTGTTATGATTTTATAAATTTAGAGCAAATATTCAAATTTTCCTAATAAATAAAATTTAAATATCAATTTTGAACTTAAATTTGTGAGCTTCAAAATGTCCAAATGAATCTTTTTGGTTAAAAATTATAAAGTTTTTCATTAACGATCTGATTAAATTAAACAATAAATTTTTTGCTTGAATTTTAGCTCTTTTACAGCTAAAACAAGTAGTAATCTATTTCGTAACATCATCATCTAAATTTTAACAGTAATTTTTATCTACAAAATGAAAAAGAATTTAAATAAATATTAAGAAGTAATAAACTTTAGGCACCAGCGAGTTTTGAACATTAGATAATCGATAACAATTTGGCAACGTTGGCAACTCTAAGCCCAAAAGTACCGTTAGCACTTTCACTTAACAAACGGCGACATTTTCACATTTTCCCGCGTTTAATGTGCGTTAATTACTGTTAATTAGACGTTAAACATGAGAGCAACACACACACGCACACACACACACACACACGGCCAAAATACACCTCATTCGCACAACAAATAAATTTTTCACTTGTCTTGCCAAAACAAAAAACAAAATGAAAAAAAATTTGCTTTCCCTTTCAAAAACCTTCCAAAAAAAAACAAGAGCGAATCAAAACAACAACAATGGCGAAAAAAAGAGAAGCGAAAACAAAAAAATTGACAGCAATTACAAAACGCAGTCACCGCAGGACATCAGCAGCGGCAGCGACGCAGGCAGTAGCAGCAACAGCAACAGCAGCAGCGACAGCGACAGCGGTCGCAGAGTTTGCCTTTTGACCTTTTTGCCGAAAAACGAAATAAAACGTACAAAAACAACAACACGAGCAACAGTTTGAAGCGCTCACATGCGTCGTCGTCGTCGTAATCGTCGTTGTTGTTGTTGTTACAATATTTGCATTGTTTTGCAATAAACGCATGATAATTGCACACACATAAACACACACACACAGCCACAATACACGCACGCACACAGGCAGACTGTGCGCGCTCTCTTCCTCACTCGCTCTCTTTCCACCACTCTCTCATGCGTCGAAAAGGTGCGAAGTCAGCGCCAAGTGCACTGCTACCCTGCAGCCTTGACGCTGCGACGTCAGCGTCAGCGGCAGCAGCGACGTCAACGGCAATTCACAAGGACAATTGTGCAGAGCTGCGGTGCAAAAGGGGTTAAGGCTGGCCAATGAGTAGGGTGGGCAGTGGCACACACACACACACGCACACATATATATTTTGTTTTTGTTTTTTTTTGTACTTTCTGCACTGGCGAAAAATTCGCTGTAATTGTTGTTGCTGTTGTGCTGCAAATTTGCTGGGTTTGGAGTGGGGGTAGGGGAAGGGCTTGAGGTGAAAGCAACAGGCTTTACAGTTATGTGCGAGTGCGTGTATTTGTCTCTCTCTCTCTGTGTGTGTGTGTGTGTGTGTGTGTAATTGCGTAATAGATAAATGATTCGAGTTTAGAGTTGTTTACATGGCCACAGGCCAAAATTGCAGCTTGAAAAAAAGGGCAACAACAATGGAGAGAGGTGTAGGGGAGAGGGAGAGGGAAAGTGCGTGAGAGTGTGTATGTCATGTATGGCAGCGGGTGGGCGAGCGAGATAGAACAATGTGTTAAATTATCGTAGTTAAGTCGGGTTAACGGAATCATTTACTCTAGCGAGGGTTAATCAAGCAGTTTAGTTAAACTTGAATATAAATATTAAATATGAATAGAAGTTTTCGACTATCTTAAAAGTAAAGAATTCAATCGAAGAAAAATAAAGTTTTGAGCTGTGGAAAATCGAATGTTTCTCGGGCTTTGCAGCTGCTGCGAAAGGAGTAAGTGAGAGAGTGAGCAGAAGGAAGAGCGAGAGAGAGAGGGAGATCGAGGTAGCGTCGTTGAACAGTCGTCGGACAATTAAACACCTTTGCTCATTACGGCCCCTTGAGTCGAGGGTTGTCCATGTCCTGTCGTCTTATATACATACATATATATATTTTTTTTTCCAGCCCCCTTCCAGCTATACTGCTGTACAGCTATATCGGGTGCCGGGTGCTACAACTGTTGAGGCTCGTGCTAATTTGCATATTGCAGCAGGATCAATGGCTCTTAAAGGAAACTGAGCATTGGGTGTCGTGTCCCACTTCCCAAAAATGCCAAGGCGAAAAGTAAAAAACGGAAGGAAATTATTATAATCAAGTCGAAGCACAAGAAGTTGTAGCAGAGGGAGGAACTACACGCACACCCATACACACACACACACACACTCCTTAAGTTGTACAAATACTGTATCTGTATCTGCAGCTGTCGATTTGACGACGAGTGAAATTTGGCAACGTCGCAGCCTTACGACACGTTGCAGTACGCGCTGTACCCTATAAAGCACCGCATCGGGTGTGCTCAGATTTCGAACTTGTTGCAAGTTTCTAGTTTTTTTCCACATTTTTGTTTTATATTTTTTTATTATTTTTAATTGGAATTTAGCAGATGCATTTCAGTTGTTGGCGTTCTAATTACGTTGTTCTAGCAGAAGATACTTTTTTGGTTATTGGATAGCCGTTGTAGCAAACAAAAGACTCAAAGCTTCAGATACAGATACAGCCAACAGATATAGATACTTGGATGCAGATACAGATACTCAGATCAGCGCAGCAAACGACGTCAGCTCGTGTCTTTTGGATTTCGGTTTTGGGTTTAAGTCCAAATACACGACAAAATAGGGTATGCTAAGTTTGTGGAAAAGTTTGAATTTCTTAAATTATAAAAAAAAATTACTTTAAATATATTTAATTTAAATATTTAAGCTCTTAAAAATAAATATGTACAAAAAATATATGTTAAAATAATAATTTAATTTTGTTTAACTAAATTTAAAAGCTTCAAGAAGTTTCGCTTATAGAAAGTACAGTAAAATCGGGTTAAGAAACTGCAATATAATTAATTTATTTTAAATTGGCTTTATTATTATTTTTTATTATATTATTGATTATTTTTTATTTATTATTTAGTTTTTAGATTATTTTTTAAATAGTTTTAATTACTTTAGTTTTACTTCTTACTTCCAGGTAATTTGGCTGTCGTTCAAACTCCATTACCAAAAAATGTTTTAGTTTTTAGTTGTAGTTTTTTTTCTCTTTAGTATTTTTTTTTATTTTTGGTTTTAAGTTTCGGTTTTTTGCATTCGTTTCGATCGTGTTTAGAAAACTTGAAGATGGAAACAAGCGCGTGATTCCGTTTTGGACAATAAGTTGGACAAATGTCTTTCGATTGCATTACAAAATTTGCATTTCAATTAAAAAACGAGCAAACAAAAAGTAGAAGAAGAGGTGGAAGAGGAGGAGGAGGAGCGGGAGGAGGAAGAACAGAAATAACAACAAAGATTTGCATAGAAAACTCATAGCTCATCATCAGAGCGAGTGTCGAATCTCGATGCCTGCTGAGGTAGCTCTCTCTCTCTCTCACACTCCCTCTTCCCCTCTCTCTCCCTTTCACTTTAGGGTAGCTATGAGATTTATGGCCCTTGCATATGCCACAAACTAAAAAATACGCTATACAATTACCAATAACAGATACCAGATACATGCCATAGATACATCTCAACACAGCTTTAGATACATTTCAAATTATCAACTGCTATTTACAGATAGAGGGAGAGAGAGAGAGTGTGAGAGAGGGAGTGTGAGTGCGTTTTCCTGCGGGAACAAAAGTAACAAATGCCAAATGTTTGCTTTTAACAGCACAGACAACACTTCTGACCTTTTCTAATGGCGCACCCCATTCTTAAAATACCCTGTAATTTGTGGGCATGCTGAATTTATGGTGCCTTTGAGCAGTTTTCCAGTGCGAACATCCAGAACTATAAACCTATTGAGATTCCAACTTGTTTTTTGGCCTAAAAAGGGCAGGTTAACTGTCCTCCATGGTCACTTTATAAATTTACTGACTTATAGGAAAATATATTTAAGTTGCTTGCCTAATTTTATGGTCTAGTTTTCGTTTATATTGCATGCTCTGATCTTAACTTTTCTCCGCAGTAATTGTTGGTCCTCCATGTTCACTTTTTGGATTTAACTGTTAGTTTTTTTTTTTAAATTTCTTCGATGTAAAGTGACTTTAATCATATGCTTTTCACATTTGTCTGGTTTGGTTATATAACTGTCCTCCATGTTCACTTTTTAGAGATTCCTTTTGTTTTTACCTCCACTTCATTCTTTTTATCTTAGTTTGTTTCCTCTATGGTCACTTTGATCAATTTCTGGCTTTAAATTTTACCACACAAACGTGTCCTCCATGGTCAATTTAATTTGATTTATAACAAAATTTAAGTGCTGTTCCCATTGTCTCCATGTTCACTTTCTATAGCTCAAAATATAACAGTTTTTAGATAAATTAAAGTTTTTGAAATGAAATTTTAGCCTTTTTAGCGGTCAGTATGGCATTCCTAGAGCATTACGAATTCGTCTAGAATTTGTGTAGATTTCTTGTTTCTGGACTTGTCATATGCAAATTAAACAAACCGACGATCATACATGGAAATCTGAAAATCTATAGGAAAAACCTCCCCCGTCGACCGTCCAAGCTGTTAGCTTTTTTCTTTTTCTTTAGCTCTGTTTAGCTCTTTCTCCATTTCAGCTGCTTCTGGCTATTATTAAATGTTGGCTATATATATATATATTTTTGTAGAGGGGGTTTCATTGGAGATATTCCCACAGCTTTCTAAGGCGCAGTTGAAAATTGTTAGATGGCTGAACTATAATTTCTGGGGCAGTGCTTTTGGGTTTGCTTGGTTGCCTGAGAAGTTTGGGGCGGTGATTTGAGGCGGTGGGCGTGGCATGGCGGGGAGAGAGGTAGGGAGGTCGGGAGGGATACGTTAAGTAAGTATTCCCGTTGTAAACTGTGTCGTTTGTTACGCATTGACACGCCGCTGCATGCCAAAAGATACAAACGTATCTAATAGATACATGTGAAAATCACGCATCCAACGACGCTGGGAAAGTCAATGAATTGTGTGCTATTGACTTTGCACAGTCTGTGCATCCATGAGATACATTTGTACGTGTTATGACAATGGACAAGCAGCGAATTGTTCTCTCGCTCTTGCTCTCGCTCTCTGTCTCCTTCTCTCTCTCTCTTTCTGTCTCTGTCTGGCTTGCAGTTCATTTGCTTGTTCTGGTCTATTAAGCAATGCACTGCCGCCGCGTATCTTTAAGATACAAGTTAACTATTAATTAGCTAGCGGGCAAAATTGCAGCCTCTTGTTTTTTTCGGTCATTACGAAATGCAGGTGTGTGTGTGTGTGTGTGTGTGTGTGTGTGTGTGTAGTGGTTTTTTTGCCTGGGAATTTGGCTTTGCATTGAATTCGATTGTTCGCTTATATGGTTTTATTTGTATCTATATAAAGTCGAATATAAAGTCACGACAAGCTTCCTCTCTCTGCCTCCCTCTCTCCCTTCCTCTCCCTCCCTCCCTCTCTCTCTCTCTCTGTGTCTCTTGTCGCCAACTTTCAAACTTATTGTTTTCATTTCGTTTATGGTTGCTTTGTACTTTGAGTTTGTTTCAAATTTGGTTTTTTAGCTTTAATTTTTTTTTTTTTTTTTTTTTTTTTTATTTTTTAGGCATTTATTGCCGGCCTGTGATTTTTTGTTTTGCCGTTTGTACTTATTACGAGAGTATCTCAACTTTTGGCCCCAGCTGGTAGCTCTATTAAATTACACGTTTGGCAATCGCTAGTCGCTCGGCATTTTTTTTTTTTTTTTTTTTTTTTTTCATTTTTTGCTTTTCATTTTTTGTAGCTGCAATTTTCGGTAGCGTATAATGGACCACAATTTTATTGACATTATTTTAATTAGCAGTTTGTTCAGTTTGTCGACTAGAAAGAGAGCGAAAGAGAGGGAAAGACAGAGAGGGAGAGCAATAGAGACTTAGTCGCATTGTTCATACGCAAGTCACTAATTGAGGTTAATGGGGTTTCTTGAAATCATTCAAGCCACGTTTGTTATATGGCTAAAACAGAGAAAAAAATGATCACAACTCAAGTAGGCAACTGTCAAAACGAAGGCTCTAAATATAATTTGTTAGTTTAGACTTTGATACGGCATCTAAGCCCAAAATACAATACAATAACAATAATAATTATAATTATGTTAATAATAATTGCAATCACAATTACAATCGGATTGTAGTATTTATGCATATATTGTTATAATCTAAATATGCCCTGGAAATTGGTGCAAAATTTGATTTTTTTCTTAATTTTTTTAATATTTATTTTTTAGTTTATAAACTTAAGACATTTAGTTTTAGTGTTCAATTTGAACTTAAACAATTAATTACTTGCTAGTCCAACTATTTTAAAAATTTAAGCAAAATCGTTGGACAAATAACATAGTTATAGCCATATTATCTACCACTTTCGTCACTAGACACATTTTTACCTGAACATAACTAGCTTTAAAGCTTACTTCTTCTATAAATATTAATTTTTATATAATTAAAACACACTATTGCACGTTAACACATTTTTAATTTGTCTACAGGGTACTTGGTAGTCCATCATTTTTTTGCTTTTTCTATTTTGAACAATTGAAATTTACTGTGTGAGCTAACGAGCTAAATTGCTTGCATATTTTTGCGGCCATAAGCCAAAAATTCGAATTGCAATTGCGATTTTAATGATGTTATGTAACCAAAATATATGTACAGATATCTGTCATAAATGTGACCATGGAGGACTAGGTATATATGCGTCTGGGAACAAATGAGGAACTATGCATTGAATAATGTGAACAACAGCGGCGCTTAATACAGATTTTGCAGCAAAGAAGTGTTTTATTTCGGCTTTAAGAAAATAAAGTGACCATGGAGGGTAAGTTTAATTGTGGCAGATACTTGGAAATTTCAAAATTTGGGAAAGGAGAAGAAATGTTAAGATTTGGTGAGAGATGTGAGAGATTATGGCGCAATGAATGGACAGAAAAAATATAGAGCTAAAAATAAGTTAATATGGAGGTTAAAAATATTTCCATCTATATTTGAAAATGGTGTATATGCACTGAAATCATAATAAATAATGTAAGCAAGTATGTTTAAGGTGCTTTGGCAGAATTTATAATGTAAAGTGAACATGGAGGTGAAGGTAAGTTTGCTGGAAAAACAGAAAATCGATCATTAGTTGTATTTCACATAGAAAGTCATATAGTGTGATTTTTTTGGGAATTAGAAGGGCGTAAAGTAAGCAAATAGATGAGTTTGATAATATAAAGTGAACATGGATGTGAAAGATATGTTGTTTATATCTAAGAAGCTAAAATAATAATATGTTCAACGACTGTTTTCATATGAAAGTGCGGAAAATAAATCAGCATCACAAGTAAATTAGATACCTGATGAAAATAAAGTGACCATGGAGGTGAGCAGTATATAAAATTAACAAAATACGTTTGATTGGAATGAAAGGAAGTGTATTTTTTTGCATCACAAAGTACTACATAAAATATAATCGAAGAGTTATGAAAAAAGTGACCATGGAGGTGAACTCTACCTAAAATAAAGAAAAAATATTTGATTGGAATGGAAACAAATGTATTTTTATGCCAAAACAAAGTCCTATATAACAATTAATCGAATACTCGGACCAGTAAAGTGACCATGGAGGTGAGCACACTAAATATAAAGGAAATGCAAGCTGGCAGTGAAAAGGTTACTGCTGTTTTCTCAAGTATTGAATAGTTAATCGTTTAATAAACACGCATATAAGTGAGGAAATTTAGTAAGATGAGAGTGAGAAAGGAGAGAGAGAGGGGAGGGAGAGCGGGAGGAGAGTGGTAGGGAGACAGCATTTGGTGGCATGCAACATTTGGGAAATGAAATGGATTATGAGCAGACATTTGATGTTGATACGCTTGACAACAAACCTTTCGAATGGAAATGGAAAACCCGAAATAAGCATTAAAAAACTATTTGCCAGTTGTTGTTTTTTTTTTTTTGGTGTATTTTTTAGAATTTTCTTCTTTTTGTATTTGCTGTGTGGGCAATGCATGTGTGTGTGTGAGTGTGTTGGCTGCCTAGTTCAGGCATCGCTCTCGTTGTCTGCATCATTAATTTGCATTAATTCCAAATCAAGAAATGTGCGCAACGCTTTTCATTTCGTTTCCTTGAATCGAATTACAACAATCGAGCATATGTGTGACAGCAGCAGTGGCAGCGGGAAAGGGCAGCGGGAAAGGGGCAGCAGGAAAAGGCAGCGAAGGAAAATACTTCCTACGGAATGCCTGTCAAGGACTCGCAAGTAGCTGAAAGTGACTGAAAGGAGCACGTCTTGTCAAGGCGTTGCCTAATGACATTTTTGAGGTTGACAGCAAAAAGGGTTTTCAATTTCACTGCTTACTCTTCTTCTACCACAATTTCTTCTTCTTTTTCTTTTACTGTTTCAAACGCATATGACATTTGTTTATTTGCATCATTTACCTTGTTTTGTATGGCTACAAAAAAAAACTGAAAGGAAACTGGAGCGACGCTCGAAAGTATGCTATAGCTAAAGTAAAGGATTATTAATGATGCCGCTGACAACTGAAGTGGCAAAGTCGCAAGCAGTACAACACAAAAAAATGGAAAAAAACGTAAAAAGAAAAACACATTTCCCAGCCGCAGACAGCATTTCCACCCCTTCCCCCTTCGCTGTGATTTATTGGCATTTGAGGCATTTAGCGTGTCCTTCAGCTGAAGATTAGCATAAACCAAAACCATTTCATTTGGCAAACAATCAGACACACACACACACACACACATACACACACGCAGACAATTTGTAATATTGATTAATGCGTCGATTGTCGGTTTGCTTTTGCCTGGGAAAGTGGAAAATGGGAAAAAGAGTTTTCCATTCGTTTGTTGGTTCAACAAGTGCGTGAGGCAATCAATGTGTAGGTGACTAAACTTGTAGAGCGAGAGGCAGTTAGCTTCCCTCCAGCTCTCCCTATCTATTTCTGTCTCTTTCGCTCCACATTTGCATATGTATTAGTCGCATTTGCCATTCGTTGGCCGCGTGAGAAGTTTCGTGTCCTTGAAGAGCTCGATAATATCGCATTATGCACGGCTTCTGCACTCACTCGCTCACCTACCCTACTCTCTGTCCCGCTCTACCCTACGTCCCTCTCTCCCACTCTCCCTCTCTCCTGCTGTTACTCATCCCTGTTGTGGCAGGAACTGCTTATGCGCAGCTACGCATCGCCATCGATAGCGGCAACAAGTGCGACGCAACGCAACATTTGCAACAAAAACTCAACTCGACTTTTTGTATACCACGTGCATGAACTTAATAATTTATTATAATTTTCTTAAAAATTTTGATTATTTTTTTAATGGATTTATTTATTTTTAATTTATTTTTAAGTGAATTATAAAATTTTGAATATTTTAAAGTTTGTTTTTATCGAATTTTGTTTTTTTTTAAAGTCATTTATAGCCAACATTTTTTGTCCTAAAATTTTGTCATTTTAAATAGTTTAAAACAGTGAAAAGAACTTAAAAATAACTTATTAAAGTTTTAAAAAATTTTATTTATTTGTATTGAACTATTTTTAAAGCATTGTAGTTCTATTTTTAGTGTATTAAACTTGTCATAACTTTAAAATATTTTATGAAATGATAAAAAAAATTTTTTTAAATCAAATTCATTAAATTTAGTTCACAATCAAACCTGATTTAAGTCTGATCAATAAATAAGTCGGTAAAATAAATTTCTTCACATTAAAAAAAAATTATTTTTATTATTTGTTAAAGCAGGTACATTTTTAAGATTTTAAAGCAGTTTTTTAAAAATTAAAAAAATATAATTTTTTAAACGATCTTTGCCAAAGTCACACAATAAGCCTTATTCATATATCCCCAGCTTATTTGGTTCGGATCGCACAACTATATTCAAACAGTTCACACGGGATAAAATCACTCAAAAGTTGCTTTTTGCTATAAAATAGATGAACTTAAATGACTACGGGGTCTTTTGCAGTCGGCTTGCTTGACTTAATCATGTCTTACTATAGTATAATATTGTTAGTCTTACAATAGTATAATGTTCAATCAGTTGTATCGATATGAGCTAAAATCTAGTTAATTTGGCTAATTGAGATAAACAAATTTATAGCTAAATTTGTTCAAGTTTGTTAAAGAATAAATCTTTACTTCGTAGGTAATTCCCTAAAACAAGCCACCTGCTCGCTGCGCCTAGTTTAAAGGGGTATATTGAAAAACAAACAGCGACAGGTTCAACATGCTCATTATTAACTACTAAATAACAGCGGCAAACAGAGTTGAACTACTCCAGAGAAAGGCAAAGAGAGGGTGGGTGAGAGGAGGGGAAGAGGTAGGGAGCGCCTAGGGGAGAGGGAGGAGAAGAGGGAGAGTGATAGTGGCAGCCAAAGTTGGCAACTGTTGCAAACGGTCGGCATATGTACACGCTTCAACATTTGTATCTCATAGATACGCAGCGACAAACACACACACACACACACACACACACGCGCACACAGATACACGTAGGCCAGGCTAAATTGCTGTGGTGTGTGGTGGAGAGGGGTCGGGCTCGCAGTGTTGCAACTTGCCACTGACTAACGGTGCATTTTGCTATGCAGCTCGCAAAACTTTTGCTCCAACAACAACAACAATGACGACGACCTTTTCAAGCCCGAAGCGCCTCGTTTTTATCAGCGCTGGGCAAATCTGTAGCGTCTCCTCAGACCCCACAGTCCCCCCAGCCCCTCCCAATCTTGCAACGGCTGCACTTTGCATTTTGCCATTGCACTTGCCGTTGGAAATTAATTTTCGTGCAACAGCCGGAGCTCTAGAACAATAGACAAACAACAACGACTACAACTTGTAGATAACTCTACAGTTGCCACACTCACCCCCCCACCCCTTCCCCCTCTTCACAGTGTCCCAACAACTGCGCTAGTGCTGCCGCTTTAGCTTTAATTTATTAAAGCTATTACTGTTTAATTTCTAAGCCTTTGGTAGTTGTTCTGTTTTTTAACTACTTTTAGCCTTTTTTCTGGTCGTTTTTGGTATTGACTGTGTTCTAATACGACTATGTATGTATACAACTGTGTATTTCAGCTACTTTTAAGCGATTTTTAGCCATTTTCTTAAACTATTTCTAGTCAATATTTTAAGCTATTTCTATAAATATTATTTATAAACTATTTACAGCTTTTTTTTTTGTGTTGAACTTGTTTTTATGACCCTTGAAATTTGGCAACTGTGCATTTCAGCTACTTTTTAGCTATTTCTAGCCACTTACATAAACAATTTCTAATGAATTTCCTGAACTACTTCTATAAATATAGTTTTAAAGCTATTTATAGCTTTTTATGTGTGTTAAACTCGCTTATTGTGACCCTTGAAATTTGGCAACACTGTCGCCCCGTCCCTCTATGCGGCTAGTTACAAGTGCCAGTCGCAGAGCAAACCAATGCATAGTTTTTGGGGCGTACACACACTCGCACACACACACCTAGCACACACACTGAGAACACACTCACACACTCTTACACACACACATACACACTCACACACAGTACTCAATAAAACTCGATGCGAAATTCACACACGTATTAAAGTGCGCGTGCTCGTTGCTTGTGGTTAGTTTTTTTTTTTTTTTTTTTTTTTTTTTGTCTTCCTCTTCTTGTTGTTACTTTTTTAGGCAAATAAAAAGCAAACTACTTGCAAGAGGTCTTACCACAGGTCTTGCCATAATCTTGCTCGATCTTGATCACACTGTAACTGTAGTTAACTCTCTGCCCCTTTGCCACATCTTGACAATCTACAATTTACCTATTTTTACTATTTTTTTTTATTTTGGTGGGTGGAGCTTCATAGATTGGCCAAAAGTGTTGAACAGCGTTCTGCTTCATTAGCATTCCAAATATCATTTGATATTCATAACTGTACATATGTTTGCGAACAGCTGAAAAATTATACAACTGGAAGTTTTAAGATACTTGTATGCAAATTATATGAAGTATAGAAATTTGTGCACCTTAGAGATAAAGATACATGATTAAGAAATGAAACATTTGAACATAAAGATACAATAAACTAATAAACTAATATTTCTAAGGAATATATATACTTGAAATAACTGAAATTTATTAAAATAAAAGTTTGGAAATTAGAATATGTAGCAAATCATTGAGTTAATAAATAGAATATTCTTTCAACCTTATATAGATATCATTAAAATAAAGAATTTGAAATTGTATAAAAAGTTTGGGGTTTGCTTTAAGAGTTTCCTGGCTTTCAAAAACAATAAATAATATAAGAATATAGGAAGATGTTTTCAAGTAGTCGAAGTAGAAAATGTACATAGTAGTGACATTGGTGTCTTAGAATTGAAATTATTTTATTTGTACTTGTATTAAAATAAGTATTAGTATTGTATTCATATAAATAACAAAATTTATAATGAAATTGGTACCAAATAAAAACTAATGCCAATGAAATACCAATACTGAAAATCAATACTGCTGAGGTTCCAATTACTTGAGTTTCAGTATTGTTTTTTCATTAGTATTCGTATTGTTTTTAGTATTGGTATTCCATTAGTATTAGTATAGTTTTCAGTATTAGTATTTCATTAGTATTAGTATAGTTTTCAGTATTAGTATATCATTGGAATTAGTATTGTTTTCAGTATTAGTATTTCATTAGTATTCGTATTGTTTTAGTATTGGTATTACATTAGTATTCGTATCGTTTGCAGTATAGGATTTTCATTAGAATTCGAATTGTTTTTAGTATTGGTATTTCATTTGTATTAGTATTGTTTTCTGTATTAGCATTGTTTTCAGTATTAGTATTTCATTAGTATTCATATTGTTTTTAGTATTGATATTTCATTAGTATTAGTATAGTTTTCAGTATTAGTTTTTCATTGGTATTAGTATTGTTTTCAGTATTGGTAGTTCATTAACATTCTTATTATTTGAAGTATTGGTATTTTATTAGTATTAGTATTGTTTTCAGTTTTAGAATTCTTATTGATTTAGCATCTATTTATTATTATTATTATTATTATTATTATTATTATTATTATTATTATTATTATTATTATTATTATTATTATTATTATTATTATTATTATTATTATTATTATTTTTATTATTATTATTATTATTATTATTATTATTATTATTATTATTATTATTATTATTATTTTTTATTATTATTATTATTATTATTATTATTATTATTATTATTATTATTATTATTATTATTATTATTATTATTATTATTATTATTATTATTATTATTATTATTATTATTATTATTATTATTATTATTATTATTATTATTATTATTATTATTATTATTATTATTATTGTTATGATTATTTCTTATGATTTTTTCACAAAATCATTCCTTCTTACTTCCTTCCTTATCGATGCTTTCCTTTCGTAGTTTAGCGTTGATATTATTCCATTACCATAAACATAATAAATCGAACTACATATAGTAAACAGGAGAAAGATCAGCTGTCGTTTGTCTGTGATTAACATATGAAAACGAGCTGATGAAACGTTGCCAAAGAAGGTATCGCTGATTTCCCATTTAGTATGAAATCGAAAGATATACATAAGGTAGCTAAAGAGATCAATCAATACGGTTTGTTGTGTTTTATGTTTTTTTTTCTTTCTGGTATGTTAATGATGAGAGAGAGATGTGAGATTTAAAAATTCCAAGCGATCACAACCTCAATCTGTGTGCTGTCAGTGCGTTATTGAGACTCTATATATTTTCCTGTGAGTTATGAAAAGTAACTCAGTATTGCGCCCAGTGCCGATTTCTTATTTCTGCATTTATAATTATGAGAAAAATGCTTGGCCAAGGCTAGAAAGCAATGGGCAGAAAAAACGGATGTGTGTGTGTGTGTAAGTGTGTGTGTGTGTGAAAGGGAGGGCAGAGCAAAACTACCATCTGCACCCATTAGAACGAACACAGCTTTGCATGAAATTTTCGTTTCATTTGAAATGAACGAAAATAATGAAAATAAATAATATCCGTTGCATTGATATGTAAATTTATCGGTCCGCTGCGAAGGTGAAGACGCACACGGAAATCTATTGAAAGCAAAAGGCAAAAAAAAAAGTAAACCGAAATACGAAAAACCAGAAGATAAAGGTAAAGGTGAAGGTATAGGTGAAGGTAAAGGTGAAGGTAAAGGTAAAGGTAAAGGAAATCAACCCTCGAAACAAAATTCAGATTATGATTATGCAAATGTCAAAACTCTCGATTCACAATACTCGATTCACGATTCTTCGTCTCGATTCTTGTCTGGCATCTGCAAGATCTTTCCAAAAAGTAGAAATAATGAAACTAAAAGGGTTGATAGGGTTGATGGGGGTATTGTAAGGGATCAACCTTATGATCAAATTTGCCAAAAAATTGAATTAATTGTGCTCATTGTGCAATTTGCGACATTCTGAAGTGGCATTTGTGGTAATTGATAGGAGTTGCCAAAAAAAAAAAGTAGTAAAAGGAAAAGAGATCTCTTTTGAGACTATATAGATTACCGATTCTGGCATCGATTTGTTCCATTTTTCCCATTGTTTTGTCGCTTCGATTTGTGCGAAAATTTGCTAGCGAAAAGAATGCAAAGTTGGCTAAACAGTAAATAAGATTTTATTGCACTTTTCTTTTGATTCCAGTTTTCCAACTCTCTCTCTCTCTCTCTCTCTCTCTCTTTGAAAGGGGTGAAAGTTGAGCGGGGGGTCAAAAGGTCGCGCGTGTATGTAAATCTTGTAATGTAGTAGGGATCAATGTTACAGTATTTATTTCTTTCATTCATTGTAATTTTGCAATTGTTTGCAATTTGGCAAAACTGTCTGTCATTTAAGCCGTGTTTAGTTCAATCAAGTCAAGATTTAAAGGTTGACCACAATTGTTTAAGGAAGTTGTAAAGAGCTAAGCGTAATAGAATTCTTTGAGGGTTTTTGGTAGATTTTATGGGTTCAAAAATCTAGGGAAAATAGTAAAACTTAAATGACATTTGATTAAAAATTTTACAATTATATAAAAATTGAGTTTGCTTAAATTAGTTTAATTTAAGATATGCTGTAAATTTAACTATAAAAATGATCAGAAAATTGTAAAGTTAATTAAATTCGTACTGTCGTTTATTCAGCACCACAAGCCGAGTCGATACAGCCATGTCCGTCTGTCTCTCTGTCCGTCTGTCCGTATGAACAAACAGATCTCAGCGATGGTAACAGCTACAATATCTTAAAGAGTCATACCTACCAACATCGAACCCATTTTGTCAAATTTTGATGAAAGAGTCCTCAGATATGTGGTCCAGAGCTCAATATTTAAAATTCATAATTTTCCCAAATTTGACTGATCATAACTCAGCCAAATAAAGCGATATCTTAAAAAGTCATACCTTTTTATAATCTGGACAACTAGCAGAATGAATCGCAAACAAAATCTAAAATTCTCAAAATCGAACCCATTTTGTCAAATTGTTTGATGAGACTTGACGTTTGAAATTTTATCAAATATTGACAAATATACCAATACCAATTTTCTTAATATAACCATATAATTGGAAATAAATAAAATTTAATATTGAGTACTATTTACCTAAATTATGAAAACTTCTTAAAAATGTTCATTATATAAAAACTAAAGATGACACAAAATGCGCCATTAATTTCCCTTAACACAGTTGATTTAAGATTGTTTCAAAAAGTTAACGTTAAAAGCAAAAAAATTTAGGAAAATAAGAAAAATTCTCATGAAATGAATAATTATAATTCGAATGGTCGAAAATGCATGAATAAATGTAATTAATGTAATCTTAGTGGATAAGAGATATGCATATGAAATGTAAATTTAATGATATGTATATTAACTTTATTTTGTAGTATGAACTGTAACCGTATTAACTGTTTTCATTAGCCAATCGACTTGAATTCGAAGTCACCCCAAAAAAAAAGGCAAGTCGCAGGGTGTAAAAGAAATGGAAATATATAGAAATATATAGAAATTTATATATATGTTAAAACCGCCACCAAGTCGGCCACACTTGACCACGCCAAGTTGGCTAACACACACACACTCACACACACACATGCCACTCTGTTCATATAAAATGCTAATTTATAGCTAAAACCGATCTATTAACTTGAATGTCAAAATAAACGCGACCAACCCTCGAGTAACTAAATTTCATGGCCAGTTTTTACCGTTTACCGACCAGTTGCCAACGTTATATGGTCCCTCTCTCGGTGTTGGCCAACTCCGCTGAGAGGCCAATACGCCTGGGCTGGCTATATGCCACCATTGGGTGTCATTTGATTAGCATAATGCAACTATAAACGTGCCATAGTTTATTTTTACCAATAGCCAAAAGCCTATATAATGGGGGTGGAGGTCGGTACAGGTAGTGGGTAGAGGGTGGCGGGGGGTAGGTGGGTAAGGGGGGTAGGGGGGAGTGGTCGACTCGCTTGAGTTGGCCCGTGGCCAGTTGACATTGCATGATATACACATTAAGCGTATTTTATTAGTGTAAATGTTGACGTTCGGTTATTTGTTTGAGCCATGAAGTGTTCAGTGTTCAGTGTTCGACACTGTTCTGGCCAGGTGGAAATGCCAATAGAAATTGAGAAATAGGGCTATGGAAATGGCTGTGGAAATGCCTGTGGAAATGTGTGTGAATATTAATTTGTGTGTGTGTGTGTGTGTGTGTGTGTGTGTGTGTGTGTGTGTGTGTGTGTGTGCTTGGGTGTGTGTGTGTGTGTGTGTGTGTGTGTGTGTGTGTGTGTGTGTGTGTGTGTGTGTGTGTGTGTGTGTGTGTGTGTGTGTGTGTGTGTGTGTGTGTGTGTGTGTGTGTAATTTGAATATTTATTACATTATTAGCGCACCATAGCTAGCTGTCTCTTTCACGCCATCTCACTCACTCTCCCTGTCTCACTCACACTCTACCTCCCTCCCTCCCTCTCTCTCCCTCACTCTCTCTCTCTAGCTTGCTTCCTGTTACTAAAAATGTCCCCTGATATGCCATGCCCATTGGTTTTATTGAGCCAGTATTTGTTTGGCACTAGACTCATTAAGGCCAAAAAGGCAAACAACTTGGCTGTTAATTGCGGCCAAAAAAACAAGGCTTGGCTTGTACCAGTCCACACATTCGACTACTCGCTCTCATTCCCACTCTCGTTCTCATTCTCATTTCCATTCCCAGTCCCATTCCCAATTTTTTGTTCCCATGTTCATGATTATGCCCACTGTGCTGATTCTTTCTCTGCGCTTATCACTCGCTTTGCATCTTTGTCATCTTGAATTTTTATACCCTGTTCATTTTTTGTTTTTTATACTCTCTGCAAGAGAGAGTATATTGGGTTTGTGCAAAAAAAAAAAGTATGTAACAGGCAGAAGGAGGCGTGGCAGACCCCATAAAGTATATATATTCTTGATCAGCATCACAAGCCGAGTCGATATAGCCATGTCCGTCTGTCCGTCTGTCCGTCTGTCTGTCCGTCTGTCTGTCCGTCTGTCTGTCCGTCTGTCCGTATGAACAAACAGATTTCAGAGATGGTAAGAGCTACAAGTTTGAATTTGGTCTCTATCGACTCGATATTAAGTCAGTCAATACAAGAATCTTTTTTTTTTTTCGATGCCACGCCCCGTTCGCCCACAATGAGCAAAAAACTAGAAACACCTCGTAAAAAAATGATGTTTTTAGGCGAATATCTCAGTAACTATGGCACCTAGGAACACCCATTTTGGTACACAGGTTCCTAGAGACGGCATAATTGTATTGTCATCAAAAATTTTGGACTGCCACGCCCCCCTTTTCTCACAAGAAATAAAATAATTTGCAAACTTCAATGCCGATTTTAAGGCATATGTTCTTATCGTACAGTATTGTTATTTCACATTCGTTTGAAGACAAAATATATTAAACTATCCTGAAAGTTGCATCTAAATCGGACAATAAACAAAAGAGCTAGACATGTAAGAAAGTTGATAATTGAACACAATATCAATGCATGTGTGCGAGCGAGATAGAAACATACAATCATGTGAGCGAACGTTTTCGCTGCTTGCGTAGCTTAGCGACAGCGCTGCTCGCGAATGCTGGCTGTGCCGAGCAATTGTGTATGTATAACATATACACAAATACATATGTGCGTGCATACTTTTAATGTCAAATGTATATGTGTGTGTATACATACAAACAGATGTTTTTGTTTCAACGTGTTTTGTTGCAAGTATCAATTGATATTCTCGGATACCGACTTTATTAAAATGATCGGGAATAAAATGCAGAGAGTATTCTACGGTCGGGCGTGCTCGACTGTACTTTTCTTTCTTGTTTTTTCTTCTCTTTTTTCCAGCTGCCCTGTTGTCGTTTGTTGTTCATCTGATCATTTGTTGTGCGTCTTCTAGTGAAATTTATTGGCTGCTCAAGTCTCGACTTGTTCGCCAGCTACGTGATCACCCATAAAGGTGTAATAATTTTTATTAAGTTCACTACTGCTCACTCACTCTCTCTCTCTCTCTCTCTCTCTGCTGCTGCTGACGTCGCAGTCGCAGTCGCTGTCGCCTTATGACTTATGCGTGCGCTGCATTTGTCTACTGATGACGATCTGAATCTTTACGCAGAATTTTCAACTTTCCGACTTTATTTCAATTTTCAACTCGAACTGATGCTGACTGAAGCTTTGGCGACCAAGGCACGTGTCGGCATTTTGTCATCATCATCATAGTCATTAACAACAACTTCATTATCATCATTATCATTGTGCTTCGGCTATCGATTGGCGTCCATGTGTTCAACCAAAGTTTTGCGATCAACGTGCTTCCGATAAACACTCCAAAAATAAAAACATTTTCAACTTTTGCTCCACAAACAACACAATAATTTATTTATTTTTTATTTTTACTTATTTTTTTTTTAAGTTTTGAACTCCGTGCTCGTAGCAGTCACTCCTTACCTTTGTTTAGTTTCTTGTAATTATAGTTAAAAATCAATTTTAAGTTTTTAAAACAATTTTTTACTGACAGTACCACAAATTTGGTGTTGTGTTTGTGAGGCCCTGTATTTTTTAAGGTGATAGAAGTTTGTAGTAAAACAATCCAGAAAGGCTACAGTCGAGCGAGCCGACTGTAGAAGACCCCGTACTCTACTTGTGCCTGTTTTTCCATACAAATCACCAATTTTTGATCGATTTGTCCAATGGGAGCTATAAGGTATAGTTGTCTGATCCGGATAAAACTTGGTGAGGATAGTTATAAGGGAATTATACACATTGTGTGTTAGTTTTGTTGCAATCGCTTAACTAAAACTTCATGTCTCCATACAAATCACCAATATTCAACCGATTGGTTCTATGGGAGCTATAGGCTATAGTTGTCCGATCCGGATTAAACTTGGTGAGGATAGTTATAATGGGACTATATACATAATGTGTTAGTTTTGTTGCAATCGCTCAACTAAAACTTCATGTCTCCATACAAATCACCCATTTTCGACCGGCTTGTCCTACGGGAGCTATAGGCTATAGTTGTCCGATCAGGATCAAACTTGGTGAGTATAGTTTTAATGGTAGCATATACATAATGTGTAAATTTGGTCGCAAAAGCGCTTATAATTCTTAAGTTATGGAGATGTGAAAAATTTTTTTACAATTTGCAAGGGCGGTAAAGGCGTGGCAAAGATTTGTAATAAACTTGATCTGCTCGCAAAGCAGACAGTCTTTCAATTTAAATTTGATGGCTCTTGTTCTTATAGTCTCTGAGATCTAAGTGTTTGAACGGGCGGACGGACAGACGGACAGACGGACATCGCTATATCTACTCGGCTTTTGATGCTGATCAAGAATATATACACTTTATGGGGCCGGAAAAGCCTACTTCTGCCTATTACTACTCTTTTTTAGAATACGGGGTTAGTTAGCTTTGAGTTCTAATAGTAAAAGCTAAAGTTAGCTATAATTAAAGCAAATTAATGTAAAAAATTAAACTCGTTTAATCACTCCAAATTCTTGGCATACAACAACGAAAGGAATAAAAATGAAAAAACATCAAAAACAACAACTACTAAGCCCTTAACAAAAATTGGTAACATGAACAAACGCACCGTCAACTTAACCCCATTTAACACTTGTGTGTAAGCAACACCCCCGCAAAAGAGATAGAGAAAGAGGGAGAGGGAGAGATAGAGAGAGGGGTAGAGGGTGGAAGGTAGCTAAGGGTTAGGAAGGGGGTGACTTGTTATCACCTTTCAATACATAAAATGCACATGACCAATTGGTGGTAACGGCAATTCAAGCCGTTATAGCCAAGTCAAGCAGTTGTTGACTTGACCAAAACGAGCGCTAGAAAAATGACTTCAATTAACTGTTTGGCTTTCGTTCAGTTGACCAGTGACTAACCAAAATGGTTGGACAGGACACGCACCCAAGGACTGCAGGGTTGACTTTGTTTGGGCAAGGGGTCAGGGAGGGTCAATTTGAGGGCGGAGGAGAAGGGGTAGACTTTTGATCGCTAGCGCGCGCTAAAGGGCTGCAAGGGCGCCATCTAGCGGCGACACTAAAACTAAATACTGTGTGTGTGTTGGTGTGTGTGTGTGTGTTGGTGTGTGTGTGTGCTGAATGCGAGGCCTTATCGATTCGCATAAATTAATTTTCATTTAAAACGAATACGAATAAGAAAACGAATGTGAATGTGAATACAACGAATAAAGTCAACGACGCTTGTGCGGTATTTTTTTTTTTTTTGTAATACTAAAAAACAACAAATACTAACGATAATGGGCAGGTACATTGCTCTACACTCACACACACACACATATACTGGCACACACGCGTGCACACATAGCGTTAATATATGACGAAAGCAAACTTCTCTACGCCCCCCGCCCTTCCTCCCTGCCACTCCCCCTCCCTAACGCCCTTTAACCGTTCTCGCACATTGCATGTGAAAACTCATTCGTTACCTTTGTTAAAAAGGCCAAATTTTGCGGCAACGACGACAGCGACAAAAGGCAGCGAAGCTATAGGCACAGTGGTACAACATACACAGCAAGCAGCAAACAACAAAAAATTGATTATAATAAATAATAATTTTATTAATATTAATATATTGCTAGTTATATTTATATGGTTAATTTGGCAGGAAATTTTTGACTTGAAAGTTTTATTTTAAATAAAAATAAACTGGAATTTATATTATAAAAATATTTTTGATACTTAAGTTTTTACTTTAAGAATTGAAGATTTTAATTTGAAATTAATATTTTCTTAAATTTAGACGTTGTTTGTAGAAGTTTTGAATTTTAAGAACTGACTTAATTCAGGATTAAGACGTAAATTCTGATTTGAAAAGTTTTTAATGAGTTCACAAGATCTTATAGTTAATCTGTTTAATCTGCTAAAAAATTTTTGGTGTAAAAACATTATTAAAAGTCTTATATGTTCATTAAGTAATACTAGTTTCCGTTATCAAAAATTAATACCATCCATATAGTTAACAGACTAATTCTTATGATAAATTAATACCATTAATATAAATAAAACAAGAAACAAAAGTACAGTCGGGCACGCCCGACAGTATAATACTCTCTACATTTTATGTCCAATTATTTGGTTAAGAAAATCGGTATTGGTATATTTGTCAATATTTGACAAAATTTCAAAGGTCAAGTCTCATCATACAATTTGACAAAATGGGTTCGATTTTGAGAATTTAAGATTTTGATTGCGATTAATTCTGCTAGTTGTCCAGAGTATAAAAAGGTATGACTTTTTAAGATATCGCTTCATTTGGCTGAGTTATGATCAGTCAAAGTTGGGAAAATTGTGAATTTAAAACATTGAGCTGAGGAGCACATATCTGAGGACAAATTTGGCAAAATGGGTTCGAAAACGCCGTTACTTGTTTGATATAAATAAAACTGAACTTTTTTTTAAACTTTTGTGTCCCACTGTGCGACGTTGGGCAACGGCATGTGAAACGCATACAATTCATATGCAAAGCTACACAGACACTCGTGGGACACACACATGCAACATATGTGTGTGTGTGTGTGTGTGAGTGTGTATTGGTGTGTGTAAATATGTATTAGTTTTGTATATATGAGTATAAACTTGACTAAAAGGACTCGAGGGAGATATTAATCTAGTTTTTTTCGCTCTCCCCTCCACGCTCTCTCACTCTCTCTCTCTCTCTTTCTTCGTCTCCCTTTCTTTCATTGGTGTTTTTTTTTTGGCTAAAACTGAATTCAAAGTCGAAGCCAAAAACATTTCATTCGCTTCGTTCATTATTATTACCAACTATTCGCGGTTATTGTTGTTGTTGTTATTGTTTTAACCTGATACTCAACGGAAACCCAAACTGCAGAGAGGGGGTGGGGTAGGTGGGAAGGCGGGTTAGGGGAAAAGGAGCCACGAGTTTTCAGCTGCTTTTCATTTTCATGGCAATGGCTTTTCTTCGTTCTTCTTGTTGTTGTTTTCTGGGTCTCCTTTTGAGGCAGAGAGAAAACGCGCTCTTAACTTTTATTGTTAACATGCAATTTATTTATTAATAATATTCATATTCAGTCGGTGGTGTAATGCCATGTATGTGTGTGTTTGTGTGTTTGTGTGTATGTTACCACCCATGTAACCAATCTTATCCACCAGCACCTCCACCTTCGCATCAAATCACCTCCCTGCTTGACCGTATTTGCAGAGGGTTGTCCAGTTTTAGAACATGTAAATGTCATGGGTTAATATCAAGCAAAGTCCTTGCTAAGTTCCGACTAAATAAACACCCAAAATGTATTTAAATATAGTGTTTATTTTTAGCATGTTTCGTAATTTAAATTTATGCAGATAAATGAATAAAAAGAGTTAAAAAATAACAAAAAAATTATAAAGAATTTGATTTTAATTATTAATTATCTCAATAAATATGATATTAAAAGTAATGAAAGGATTTAATTTGATCGGACAGATATGGTATATGATATAGCTACCTTAGAAAGGAAGGCAAAGAAAGGTAAAGGTTGGAAAGGAAGGAAAAGGATGGGAAGCACTGTAAATTAAATTTTTTTAAGAAGGGTTTATAAATAATTTAAGTTGATTAAAAAACATCAAAATTTTTTTTGTTTATTTAAAAACACAAAATTTACTAAAAAATGCTTATAAAATTTTTTTTTCTATAAAAAATATTAACAAAATTAATAAATTTATTATAAAATCATGTAAGTTATTCAAATTGTATTACAAATTTTTGATTAAAAAAAAACTGACTTATAAAAAAAAATTCATTTAAAAATAAAACACTAATAAATTTATAATTTGGTATTTATAAAATATTTTTTTACAATTTATAAGTAAGTTTTTTACATTTTTTATTAAAACTTAAATTGAATAAAAAACTTTTAAAAAGTTTTCTTTTTTCGTTTATTTTAAAAAAATCATTATTTATTAATTTTTTTCTATAAATATATTTTATTTATTTATTATTATAATTTTTTATTTAAACAGCCTCCAATTTTTCCCATTTTTGTACTTTCAACATGATTTAAAACTGATTTAAAACTAAGCAACCAATCTAAGTATCTCATAATAACTACAGAAATCTTACAGATAAAACATAATTAATAATTTTTTTTTTATTATTACTATATTTTATTTGATTATTATAATTATTTTTAAATTAAATAGGCAACAATTTTTCCCATTTCTGTGATTCCAACACGATTAAAAAATGATGTTATCTAAGCAACGAATCTAAGTATCTCATAATAACTGTAGAAATCTTGGAGTGAAATCAACAATGGATTTAACATAATTACTTTCGATTCGTTGAATTGCAATTGTCTTTAACTAGTTGTTGTATTATGTGTCATAGTTTAATATGAGCTTTTCTTTTGCTTATAGTTTTTGGGTATTTTTTTAATACTTATTTTTATTTGTATCTCTATTTTTTTTTAAGGTTTCGAATAGAGCGTCCACCTCAGACAGTGTGTGAACAAATATAATATTTTGTAATAAAGTTGTACACAGGTTTAATTAACTTCACACGTTATATATATATATAAACATATATGTATATATATGAGTGGCCCCAAAAAAATAGCGCAGACCCTATGAGAAGGTATGGTCGAAAGGGGGTTTTAGGGGATGCGAGAGAGTCAGGTCTGATCTGGCCATAACTGTGAACGGTTAACTTTGGTTATTGCCGTCCTGCTTCAACACACAACATTAATAATTTAACGAGTTTAATTTGAAAAACCTTTAAAGGTAATTAACGTATATTTTTGGCAGTTTTATTGCTTGTTTTGTTGCCGTTGTTTTTGTTATTGTTTTTGGTTGTTCATTTTTAATTTTTGTTTTCTCGCCTTGCATTGGTTGAGTAATAAGACAACTAAGTAAATACATATAAAATATGTATATATATACATATATATATATATATTAAAGTTAGTATATAAACGAGCACATGAGATTCATATTTAGCCGCTGTATTTGTTTTATTTGATGTGGATGTGGCTGTGACTTTGGCTGTGACTCTGGCTGTGGCTGTGGCTGTGGATGTTGCCAAGCGTTAGTCAGTCAGTTAGCTCGGAAAGTATTTAAAAAATTACTTAATTGTTGTCATAAACTGTCCGACGACGGCGAAGTTGAAGTTTAAGTGGCTAAAGCGCACTTGCCACAGTCGCGGCAAGCAGTTCGTGCACACTTTTCACACACAACTTATGAAAGTTAGTGAACGAAACGGCTTAAAATTTCTATATTTATTTAATTTGCTTAAAAAACTAAATTCTTGAATAAAAAAAATATTTAATATTTTTTATTTATTTTTTAAAATTAATATTGGGTTTAAAATGTTTATTTAAAAATAAAAATCAAAAATAAATATTTTTTTTTTTAATTCAATAAAAATTTAATTATAAAAAAATAATTTATTTTATTTATATTTTAAAAATATTTTATTGCTTATAGTTATTATTTATTAAATAAACAATTTTGTATGTAAAACATGATTTTCTTTTTAATTAATAAAAAGCAACTAACATATTTTAATTTTAATGAAAAACTTAATATATATACAAATTATTTTTTTAAATTCATAAAACTTTAATTCGGAAAGAATATGGATATTGTCAATATATTTAAATGCTTATAGTTTCTATTTATAATTTATGTAATATATTATTTTTTTTTAATTAAAAAAAACTTACATTTTTAATATTTCTATTTTTCTATAAATTTTACTTAAATTATTTATATATTTTTTTTAAAGAAAAAAAATGTTTTTAAGCTTTTTAAATTATTATAAATTTGCGATCAAAAGATATATAAAAATTAATGTTAATTTTTAAATATTTAAATTTTTTTTAAATTTTTAAACATATATATTTTTATTATATTTATTTATATAATTATTACATAAGATGTTAATACTACTCAATTTAATGCAGAGACTATGTAAGCAATAAATGTATTATAAATTTGTGTAGAGTTTTTATATTGAATATATTCTTTAACTGTTAGACAAAACCTTTTGTCACTCACTGTACTTTATAAACCACACGCTGAAGTTCAAGTCTCAGGCACACAGTAAAAGAAAAACCAAAAAACCAAAAAAAAAGTGAAGAAGCAGCAACAAAAACAGCAACAACAACAACAACAATAAAAGTATTAACAATACTAAAGTTGACAGCTAACAAAACAGTAATCATAATAATAACTGAAAACTGGTTGTTAATAATAATATTTTATTATTATTGCATTACTTGGTAATGATTAATCTGGAAGCTTGCTTCAGTTTCACAAACACACATGAAACAGCTGAGCGAGAGGGATAGCTATTGACAGGAGAAAGAGAAAGCGTTAGTACGAAAGAGACGACAATAGTGTACAAAAATATGATTTTTAATAATTATGAAAGTTTAGCTAATAATAATTAAGTTGTCAGCTGATATCTGTAGGTAAATTTCCTCCTTTTTAATTTAAGAAGTTTTTATTCAAATTTTATTCAATTGTTAAAAAAGGAATTTAAAAATAATTTAAAATTTAAGATTGAAAACTAATAAAGGTTTATCTAATATACGTAGGTATATAACATAAAGTGATGGGAAAATAAATTCATTAATTGCTTATTAAACCGTATGATTAATTTAAGCTGGACGTTTATTAATCGTAATTAATCGAATAAAAGTGAAAATATTCGATCATTTGATTAAAATAAATTTCAAGATATATAATAAAGAGCACAAAAAATATAAAATATTCATTTGTTAAATATTGAACAGGTACTCAATTGTCAATCTGTTCCTTTTTTCTAAGAAGTATCAGCCGTTGAAAAAAGATGCTCTTCCGGTAGTGAAGTATCTATAAGAACGCAAAACGATGAGCTATGATAGATAGCTTTGGAGTAAACACTACGTATCTCCAGTAGATAACAGCTCATCTACTTTAGCTCCTTATGTTTTCTTGATTTTCAGGTCTGTCTGAAAGCTCAGCTATTACCATTTGTGTGAAACCAAAGTAATCGGGTCTTGAAAATGCATTTTCTTAAGCGTGGAAATGATGTTTTTAGCAATGCGATTATTTTAACATTTAATCGATTAACGTTTCGATTAAGCGAAGCTCATTAAGCGATAGAATTAAATCGTTTATTGTAACAAAAGAATCGATTACTATGTATCATATGAATAATCGTGCTATTATCACATATATTTATCTGGTCTCTTAAAAAAAATCAACAAATTCTTAATGAACATATATTTTTTATACCCAATTAATAATATAATTTCACTGTTGGGTTTTTATTTAGGACATAACTTTAAAATGTACAAATCTTTTATAACTTACCATTACTTTTTAGACGCTTTATATATTTATGTTAGTTTTCCTTATAAAGTTATAAGATTTTTAAAATTGAGTCTGATTTTGAGATAAGTTTGCACTTGTTTTATTATATTATAGATTAAAATTAGTGAAAAATTAGATATTTAACCGATTTTTCAAAAGATTGTCTACCTAAATGTAACTTAATCATAATAAATATACAACATTATTTACTATTTATTGGATTTAACAATTTATTCTTCGTATTTTTATTAGGTTATCAGATATTATCTGATATTTTAACAAGAAAGACTTCTTTTGTGGGTATTTAATATTAAAATTCATACATCACTTATCACATTAATGATATTCCAACTTATTGGCTAGCCAAATTAAACTTTTCCCAATATTTCCTGTACAGTTTTAACTCAATAAATTGAATAAACTTCAAGAACTTTAGTGACGCTTCACTAAACTATGAAGAATCAAATTTAAGAGCTTGATTTATACAATGGATCAACTTGAATAATGACATTAATACCAAATTCATTAGATTACAAGAAGAAATGAAAACTTCAATTTCCCTGTAATTTCAATTAGTGGTGTGCTGTCAAGGAATGCGGGATGCAAACTGCATTTGCTCTCATCTTAATTCAATTTCTTTGTATTTATTTCTTCATTTAGTTTGTTCTTTCTGTTTTTTTGGGGGAGTTTTTGAGTGTGTTCGTTTTTGAATTGCATCATAAATTCAATTCAAATAAAGTTGAATACACATTCACTTACTCATCAGGCAAGCACGGACTGATCTTAATTGAAATTTTGTGATCTTGCCTTTCGAAAATGGGAGGAAAAAAAAAAGAAATCATCGTTTATCGTTGTCGTATAAGTAAGTATATTCGACACAATTTCAGCTTCGTTTTATTCTGTGTTTGTTTTGCGTTTTAATCAGGAAGTTTTTAATTGCGTCGTATGTTTCAACTGCCAGTTAACCATATCATCAAGAATATTATCTTAACCCCCCCTTCCACCCCTCCCCGCTCTCTCTCAGTCATCCCTGGTAAAAATACCCATTGAGCTACTGCTAACATTAAGTCAAAACCCGCCCGAAACTCAACCCATTCCACTACACTCCGCCCTCTGCGTGTGGCGTCATTTAATTGAATTATTTCGAACGACTATAATAATAACAACAACAATAACTACAACAACAATAACAATGACAGTAACAAAAGCAATGGAAAAAAGTCGTCAAGAAATCAAAAGATTTTTTGCTCAATGTTTGCGTATTTTTTGTGTATTTTTTTTTTTGCCTGTCGTGTATATAATTAATTTTTAATTTGACTCGCAGAAATTGGGTAATAAAAATTGTAAATTGTAGCAACAGCAGTAGTCCACGCCCCCCTTGCCCCCTTTGCCCCCTTTCCAGTGCCGCAAATACAGTGTGTACTAGTAGTCGATACCCTGGTCAGCCACAAGGCAAAGAAAACAATGGCAAAAACTAAGTAGACTGCTTGACTAGCAGATACCCAGTGATAAGGAAATGGTAGCTAAAGGAGTGAAGAACAAAATTGTAAAATTATTTATAAAAAAAATTATATTCTGAAATGTAAAATTATTTAAAAAACAATGATAAATTTATTTATAAAATAGAAGCTGTTTGGCAAATTTTAGTAATTATATAAACTATAGATAAAAAAGTTCTTGAAGTCTTGAAAATATTTAATTAGTTTATGATTAAAGGGATCGTATAAATGTTTGTACATCTCTTAATGGACTGAAAATGATCTGAAAATCGGCAAATTTATAAATGTATATTAAAAAAAAAAAAAAAAAAAAAAAAAAAAATTAAATCACAAACTATTTTTTTAAAGCTTTTAACTATAGAGTTTATAAACAAATTTCATATTATTTTATGTGATAACTTAATTTTAACCTATAAAAATACTAGAATCATTTCATCCTTTTTGGCATAAGCCAACTCCCATTCCAGGGCCGGATTTACATAGGGGCCAGTGGGGCCAGGGCCCCAGGGCCTCCACCACAAGAGGGCCTCCACCATACCCAATAAAATATGTTGTAAATCGCTGTTTTATACCAAACTATTTTCTGTACCATACTAATGTTCAAAGAAGTTTGCAAAGAATGTATCAGTTCAAGCAAAGATCAAATGAGTTAGAATTATTTCGATGGAGCCACTGAAACAAAGTAGTAAAAATATCGTCCCTGAACAAAAGAACTATGCCGAGCAAAGTAACTTATCGATTATTTAGCTCATTGTAAGTTCATCGATAAAAATCGCTCTAGTGAACTGCAAAGAACTTGTAACGATAAAAAATAAACATATTAGGCTTTTGTTCGTTTTAACAAAGAGCGGTCAAAGACGACATGGGTGACTAAAAAAGTGATCGACACAAAACTCCATGGGTTCAAAAATGCGGCTCGGAAAAAAGAAAAACTGCTGCAGAAAAGACAGTGGGTTTGATACAGTGTTATCAAAAACACGAAAATTGGACACTTTTTTAATCGCTCCTGCAAGCATCACTAAGAAACCTACGGTTCCCGATTCCTTTTGTGAAACAAACAAAATTTCTATAAATAATTTTGTAAATAATAATGAACCCTCGGCAGAAGTTTTCGAGCTAAACAAAAATCAACCTGTTTCTCCGACTGAATTATCCAGTGCATCTAGTGCAATAATATCTGTCTCTGGACATTGCCATTCACAGAAGCACGATAGAACACTGGATAAGAAACGTATCGGACACCTTGAGAAATTGTGATGAAAAATGATTTTAAACCACTGTTGATGAGTTTTGCGCAGAACAAATCGCGAAGAGTTAATACGCTGGGTACTTATAATTATTAATAAAATAAAGTACGAGATAAGATTCTTCTAAAATTTCATTTTTATCTCTGGGATATCGAGCTCTATTTTAGAGGCCCCCACCACACCTGGCCCCATGACATTAATGTGGTAAATCCGGCCCTGTCCCATTCACTTACTACTCCACTGTTTACAGGGTATACACAAAAAGAAAGCATAAGAAAAACAGTTGCCATCTTTTGTTTGATTTTCCTTTTGCACCCTTTTAACCGCTTCCGTGGAAATTTTCCGTTTTTGGCTGTTCTGCATTGTTGTCCTCTCACTCACTCCACCTGCAGCTTGCATCTCTTTCGCACACTGTTCAATGTTTAATTTTAATTTGTATTTTCTGTTGTTGTTGTTGTTGTCGATTTCATTACCTTTTGTTGTTGCTCTGCATTATTCACAATAAAAATTAAAAAGTAAACGGGAAAAAAAAATGTTTTTCTTCAATTTTTTTTTCTTTGGTTAATTTTTAAACAAGGCAAAGGGTGCCACTCCCCCCGCCTCCACTCCCCTCCTATCGCTGCCTGACAGCTGCTGCTGTCCAGCACGCAAAAATTATTATAATTTCCTTCTGGCTGACTCTTAACCCCCTCTTACCTACCCTCAGAAGGGGCAGTTACTTACGCCTTTGACTTTACCCAGTAATCGCCTTCGATATGCTGCCTTCGACTGAGACTTGTGACTTGAACTTCGACGGAAACGGAAACGTAGCCAAAATGCGACGCCCTGCAAGCCGTACTCCAAAACCCTCTCACCCCTTCCGCCCCCTCTCACCGTCCTTTCTGGCGATTTCCTCAATGAGCTGTTGTTATTTTTCTGGTGTAACAATAAAATTGTTGTATCCTTTTTTTCCACAATTCCTTTTTTTTTTTCCTTTGCTTCTGGTTGTCCCAAGACATAGGCAAATCAAAGGCTGCAACGTCGTCGTCCTTCGATGCTTTTCCTACTCCAACTCAACCTGCTCTCCTCTCCTCTGCTCTGCTCTCCTCTGCTCTGCTCTCCTCTGCTCTCCTCTCCTTACCTTTTCTCTCTCCCCTCCTCTCCTTTGCTTTCTCCCCTCCTCTCCTCTACCAATTACTCTAGTTGTTATTGTTGTTGCCGTCTCGCGTTCTTTCTATTCTGTATTCGCTATTTTTTTTTGGTTATTCATAAACTTTCAATATTTTTCACTTTTGTCCATTGGCTGTGAATCTACACGGCAAAGTGCAGAGCATTTAAATTTTGCTAGGAATTTGTTTTATATTTAACGTAAGTCATAAAAATTTTACTTAAAAGTTCGTCAAAGCTTAATTAAATAATAAATTTTATAGATTGTAAAATAAAATATAAATATTTATAATATATTTAAAGCATTAAAAAGTTATTAGACATTTTGTTATCTATATAAAAACTTAAAATTTTTTTTCTGACAACTTTTTTTAGTCATGAAATCTCTAAATTTAAATCTGACATAATTTATTTTTATTAATTTATTTTACTGCCATTTAAGCCATAAAATTTATATAATTTTGCTGTAAATATTTTTTTTTCAGGGTGTAATACAGTCTATCAATCTGCTAAAGCTTATACTATTTTCTCTCGATTTATATTAGTGACGGACTTAAAATTTTTGGAATATTTTTTACTTTTTTTTTACTTCATTTACTTTCTTTCCCTCTCTCTCTCTCTCTCTCTCTCCCTCTCTCACTCGCTCTCCTGTTATCCTTTTGTAACTATTGCCTCTTGCGTAGCGCACTCCTCTTTCGCCTATGCCCGACTGTTTTTTGGTTTTTTGTAAACTTTGTCTAAGATTTTGTTACTCACGTCTCGCAATTTTTTTCCTTATTAATTTTTGGTGCAATATTTCGCCCCTTTCGCTTGCTCACACCCCCTGGCCCCTGCCAACCGCACCCCTTTTGGTACCAACAGCCCAGCAGGACAAGTGACGCCATTGTGGTGCCTGTGTTGCTCCCGTTGTTGTTGTTGTTGTTGTTGTTGCTGTAGATGTTGTTTATAGCCAGAGCTGCCTGCAGCTTATCGTAATTCATTTGCCGTTGTTTTCTTTGCATTTTCTTAACAATTTTTCTGCTTTTTTTTTTGTGATTTTCCTTATGGTTTTTCCTCACTCAGTGTATCTTGGCATTAATTTCTATATTGAATCCTTTTATAGACTGAGTATTTCATGATTTTCCTATGCTTTTCCTTTCAGCTGTCTGCTACATGGGCGGCTATCAGCGGGAAACCTTCGCAAAAAGGGGTTGAAGGGCGGTAAGCAGGTGGGCGGGGCAGGAGTGGGGTTTAGTTATGGGTTGCGTGTTTTATATTTTCTTCCTCTTCCACTTAAATTGTCGGTTAAGCGTTGATACCAAATACAATATGAACTGAATTTCTAGTTCCCATCAAAAACAACAACGACGACGACAAATGCAACTGAGAAAAATGTTCAAAATGTAATTACATGATGCAATAATACTTGAGACTCAAATAAGTAGTTGGTCTTATTGAATACCCCTCTCCAAACAAGCTATCTCCCTCTCTCTCTTCCTCTCCCTCTCTCGCTCTTTGCTGTGAAAGATCAGAGCAACTACAACAAATGCTGCGGAAGTTGACATTAAACAAAGTCTAAAAAAGCGAACAACAAAAGAAAACAAACGAACTCCAAAATATACAACAAATACACGAGAAAAGAAAAATAATAAAAGAAGTGAAAAAAGAAGCAAAGAAAACCGAACAAAAAATAAATAAAATTAAATAAAGTGAGAAAGACAGAAAATAAAAAAAATAAAAGTTAGAAAAGACGTTCACCGCACAATCTCGAAAGACACCGAGAAATGATATCCCTCTCCACTGCATGCGACATCATTTCGGTACAGGCAGACAGTGTTCACCTTTTATTTGCATACCCTGTAGCCGAGGGTAGTCTCACTTTGGGAGGTAACTGTGAAGACTTGACTGGGATTATAGTATCTTTAATGTTTGACTTTGACTGACTGATCTGCATGGGGCCTGCGGGGCACTGGGACCAGAACTGAAATTTTGACTACATAGTTGTATCTGTATAGTGTGTATTGTGCTTTGTGGACTGACTGTACTTTATAAAACTAACAATTAAATTTTTATACTACAACACAAAAGGAGTTTCAATTTTTACTCCACATAGAACTATATACAGTTTTTGCTGATCTGTTTAGTCCGACTTTACACTATATGTCCAATATTTTACAGAACATCAGGGGATCGGAATGGAATGTTGTGAGACTAAAATCGTACCTCTTGTGATAAACTATAAAAATTATTGCTCTATAAGAAGATAGTAAGCTACATTAACGACAGTCGACTGATCATCGGGAAGTCCTATACATGTCCTACTAAAAAAAACGTATCTAAAATTTGTGTATCCTAAGAAAAATTGAATATACATTGGGTCCGACTCTTAATACCTACCAAATAGTCAACTGATCATCGTGCAGTCAAAGTGGCGAAAGATCTGTGAAATTCTAACAAAAATGGGAAATCTTTGGAATTTTTGTGTAGACAATTTTATTAAAATCAAATTGGTATAAAATACCAACAGTTCTTCCAGAAATAACTCTACCAATCTATGGACTACGACCCAAAACCTATGAAAACAGGATTTCATTGGTTTTAGTCTTACTTATTCTTTATTTCTATCATTTATAGGGTATTCGAGGTGCCATCATAGCATAGTTAACAATTCATTCGTGCTTTTAATTGTGGTAAAAATGTAGTAATGATGGGGAACATTGGACGCCAACTTCGACTACGACTACGACTACGATTTGGACTACGATTTCGTCTGTGTCTTCGTCTATAGGTTCGGCTCAGCGTTGTCTTCTTTCGGAAGTTGGCATTTTTATTTAGTATTATGTACTATTAATTTTGTTATTATTTTATTTTAGTTGCTGTCGCCGTTGCGGCTTTAAGCAAACAGAAAGTTGCACGCTTGGACTGTAATGTGGGCTACGTATGACTCGAGGAAGGGCGGTGGTATGGGGCAGTAGGAAGGGGAAGGGAAGAGGTAGGGGCTGGTGGAGGGGCAACGGTGTAGTGCTGCCACCTTTCTACGCAACCACATCCGGCATTTGTGTGAGTGTTACGCTCCCACACGCTCTCAACTCCAAAAACTCCACAACTCCACAACTTCAACTCCAAATTCCAACTCTGACCGAGAAGAGAGCGCGAGAAAGTTCAGTGGGTCAACTGACAAGTATCACTGTAGCTGCTGGCTTCACAATGTCTTACCTTTGGCTATCCTGTGTGATTGCGTTGATGTTTAGCTGTCCAAAACTGGATGCCTTCCAAGTCAAGTGGCTTAAAGTATAGCAAAAATAAAATTTTTTATATATGGAAAAAAAAAAAAAACTCTTGGCTCCATTCACTTGGGATTTACTACACCAACGCGCACTTGAACGATCCGGAAACTGTATTATAGTGGACATGGGTATACTGTACATAGTGTGCTATAAGCTGAAAGTGCAGGAACTTGCCAACTTGCATTAAAGAAACATTTTTTTTATTTTTTATAAGCTTTAAAAAATGTTTTTTAGAAACATTTTTTTTTTTATTTATCTTTAATAAACATATTTTTTTTTTATAATTTGTACATATTCTTTTAAATAATTTAAATTTTTCTTTATTTAATTAATATTTCATTTTTTATAAATTTACACGATTTATTGTTTAAATCTTAATTTTTAATATTTTATCTTTGACAAACATAATTTATTATATTTTTTAACATACATTAGTGCTTTAAATATTTTTTCTTTATTTAATTTATATGAAATGTGTCCTCCATGCTCACTTTGTACTTCAAGTTTCGTAGATTTTAAGCTAACATTTTATGAAAATTTTAAAAACTTTTATTTTTAAATGTCTCAAATTATTTTAATAAAATTAATGAATATTTTACCTCCATGTTCACTTTTGGTAATTTTTTGATATCTCAAGCGTCCACTATAGTCACATTAATTAAACTTTGGCGCTGATCTAACGAATTAAATTCTAATCTATGCCCTCCATGTTTACTTTAATGAAAAAGATTCAGCTTAAAATTCATTCCTGTCCTCCATGGTCACATTATGTTCACTTTTCTTCAAAAACGTCCTTAAATAAACAAATGTTTAGTTAACTTTTTATTTATAAAACTTTAGTTGAGTTCAGTTTTATGCGTAGTTGTCCTCCATGTTCACATAATACTCTCCAGTGACAGTTCGTCTGCTCAATTATCGTTTGAGTAGTGATTTACTGACACTCAATTGTTATTCTCTGTCCTCCAGGTTCCCATTAATACAAATCTACTGCCCTATTATCTTTCCACACATGATTCTAGTGGAGGGTTTATTGGGTTGGTGGAAAGGAGAATTGTGGGTGGTGGTGGGGGGAGGGGAAGGGGTAGGTGGTCTTGGCTGTTGTTTATTAAAATTCGCATGTCGTCGAATTTGACATACGCCTGTCAGACCCTGGAAATTACTTTGTTGTTTTTTTTTTCTCTTAACGTTTTTTTCCTTCGTTTGATTTCGTTTCTTCTTTCTCAGTTGTATTAGTCGCTGTTAATATAATAATATGGCACATTTTTATTCGTGTTGCTTGCATAACATTTTCAGTTACAGTTTTTTTTCTTCTTTTTTTTATAAATTAACTTTTATTTGGGTGTTTTGTTGCGTTTTGACGCCCTGTAGGCAAGTGGCTGAAAGGGTTTACTAAATGTATGAACAAATAAAGACGGAGAAACAATTGAGAACTCGGAATTGTATTGAAGTTTTTGGATATAATTACAAATTTTAGGTTTAGGAGGTTCCTAAAAGTAATGTATACTTTCTTTCTATTCGTGCTGATCTCAGTTTCCATATTGGTATACCAAAATAGAGAAAAATAAGAAATAAATCAATTCTGTAAATTTCATAACGATCGCATAATAAACTTTAAAGTTATACCAAGAAGAAATACTACAGGGTCGCCCGCAGTCGTACAGTCTCAACTGTCGACTTTGACACTAGTTTTGCGCTGGCAGTCCACCGGAACAGGAGGGTAGCGGATATGTGACTGTATAAGTCAGTGGTGGAGGGGTGCGGAGTGGTATGGGGGCGATGTCGGGATCGGGGTCGGGGTATATACTATGACTTGGTCTTAAGTCCATCAATCATCAGTCACATTCGAAGCAGCGCAGCCAGCGTCGCGCACTCAACGTAACATTCAAATCAATCAAAATACAACAACGACAACGACGACGACGACGACGACTTCTAACTGTTAAAACGAATTGGCAGCCCAGGCGAGCAATGGACCTGCCCACTCCATTTATGCAAAACAAAAGAACCAACAAAAAAAGAAATATAAAAATAATATTTCATCGAATATGTAAAAAAAATGTAGCGAAAATTTGTGATGAAGTTGTTCGTTCAGGCTCAATCTGCCCCATACCTCCTACCCACCCTACCCCACCACCTCTGCTCAGCTGATGTATGATGAATAATGTGCAGGGTCGCTGGTGCCAAGAGGGGTTGAGTACCGTTTCTGCCCTTTACGGGGGGGTAATGTTCATATAGCGTGCACAAACAATTTCTTCCTGCTTTCTAGACTTTTTTCCTCTTTTTGCCCATATGGCAGCAACTCCAGTTAATGATCAATAATATATTATATTGGATGCACAATTCTACGTAGTAGGACAGCAGAAAATTCCAGGATTTTAGGCGAAAATCAAACCTATAAAATTTTAGAAGTAAAATATGAAATTTATACTTATAAACTGATTTAAAAAAAAAATATGTTAAAACAAGTAAGAAAGACCAGAGTCGAGCGAGCCCCCGCACTCATTCCAGTGCACGTTTTTCATACAAATTACCAAGTTTTGACCGATTAGCCTTGTGGGACCTATAGGTTATGATTGTCCGACCTGAACCAAATTTGGTAGGGATATATAAAGTCGTGATACAGACATAATATGTAAGTTTGGTTGAGATCGGTTCATTACAGCAACATTTATTTATTAAAATCATAAATTTTCGACCGATTTGTCCTATGTGAGCTATAGGCTACACTTATCTGATCCTGACCAAATTTGGTAGGAATATATGAAGTCATGATATGCACAAAATATGTGAATTTGGTTGCGATCGCTCAGCTAACTCTACATGTTTTCGTACAAATTTCTTATTTTTGACCGATATGTTCTATGGGATCTATAAGCTATAATGGTTTGATCCGCATCAGACTTGATGAGTATAGTTATAATGCTACTTTAGATATATTGTGTGAATTTGTTTCCGATAGCTTTAGTCGTTTCCAAGTTATGATGTCAATCATAAGTTTTCTTAATAAATTTCTAAAGTTTCTTCAACAAATAACCTTACTAAATAATTTAAAAAAGTTTTGTAATATATGTACTATATAACAAATTCCTACAAAAATTTCTTAGCTTAAATTGAAAACTTTTATCTGAATATTTTTTTCTGTGTATATAAAATAGCAGTTCATCTTAGCAATCCGTTTGACTCAATACCTTCGATTTTGGGATCTTAGTAGGCTCCGGGATTCCAGAGAGCTATTGTTACACATTTTCTCCGTATTCTCCTCAGTTTACAGCCTCTGCTTGGCAAGAACACAACACATTATTTTTTTTATTAGTTCAACTTTTTTTTGTTTTTCTTTTGGATTCAATTTTTTTTTCTTGCAATTTTTAACTAACGATTCGCCAGTCCTGCGTCTAACAAATTTCAAGTGAAGTGAATTATTTTCATATTCGATATTTTATTTTCTCTGTGTGTTTTTTTTTTTTTGCTCTGCTCCAAATTTTGTAATTTTTCTTCATATTTTTTGCGTGGAAATTTCTTTGTTTTGAAATTGATTTTAATCGTTCATCTGTTCTCCAAGATGATGTCATTCAATAAGTTTGCGCAAGTGGCTTTTGGTCTGCGCCACGCCTACATTGCCGCCTCTCGTGTAGCGTTACGAAGATTTAGTGATGGTGAAGATGGCACTGCAGTACGTAATATGAAATCTGCATCGGCTCAATTGGCCCAAGCTGTGGACTGTGAGACAATGTTGGAATCACCGGAGCCAAAACAACGTATGGTCGAATTGGAACATGTACGCTCTCGCATCAATGAACTGGATCAACGTGAACTGCGGCACAAGGAATACGCTGAGATGCTCAAGCAGCTAATTATAAAACCGACCAATTTCACCATGGAACGTTTACCCTTTAAGCAGCCCTCGCCCTCAGCCAATATGCGTCAATCCATACGCAATTGTGCCAGCGCCGAGGAGGTACTACAATTGACCGATAATCCCGAGCAATTGGCCAATGAGTTGGTTAAACTCGCCTGGGAGCTAAACACTGAGAAGCGCAAAAATGATGTGGTGCTCGAGAGCTATTTGGAGCTCAAACAAGAGTTGATGAATGCCAAATCGAATCAAGAAAACTAATGGTGGGTACAATTGGTATCAATAAGTTAGGTTATGTTATACAAAAATCAGTCGATAGGGTGGATTTGCTATAAATTTAAAAGAGAAATAGGGAGCCCAGTAAAATAGGAAGTTGTCTAGTCTGCACCGCACAAGAAATCTTGTCTGAACTGCTTTTTATGTAGGCTAAACCTAAAATGCCCTGTAGCCTCCGATCTTTTAATGCTTTGAAACACCGTTTTCTTTGTTTAAGGAGACTTTATATAATTCCTTATTTCAATTCTTATTGTGCAACATATATTTTTAAGCTCTTCGTTTCCTTATGAAATTTTTTACATTTTCTAAAAATAATTCGTCAAATTGTGCAAGATTAACTATTTTTACACATTTAACGAAGGTTACTTTGTGACATTTTTAAAATATATACATATATTCTTCCAACTTATATACAAACAATCGATAACTCTCGATAATTCTTATTTGCAGCTGAAATTATTGTGCGATTTGTGATGATGAAAAAACGTTTCGAAAACAGCATAAAAATTCTTATTTATATATGACTAACTATTGACAAACGAATACATGCAATATATACCTAACGGTACTTAGCTGACAATCTGGCAACACTGACTGCCTTACTGACTGCCCGCCTGCCTGCCTGCCTGCCTGTCCGACTGCCTGCCTGCCTGCTATGAAGAAAGCTAACGAAACAGATTTTATTTTGTCTAAAAATACGAATATGATCGCATATAAATTATAATTGAAAAATATCCATATACATACGTGTTGTCAACTTGTGCAACAGCAGCAGCAACAACAACAATAACAACTGCAACAACTGATAAAAAGTGTGGATGTTGTTGTTGGGCCCTGTATATAAAAAACAGTGCATTAGGTCTATCTGGTTTGTCAAAAAATTGTATACGCTCTTGATCGGCTTTAACAGCCGATTTGGTCTGTATATATAGTATGTGAATCTTAGCTACTAAATATATATTGGATGTCTCAAACTTGCCATTATCTACGGGGTTTACGGCAAAAGTTATATCAATTTGTAGTACACTGTTTTCAAAACAACATAACTTGAGAACCACTGGAGCTAACTCAACGAAGTAAAACCATTATGTTTGAAGTACTATTTGAAGCATCCTTACCAAATTTGATTAGAATCGAAGCACTATATCACATAGATCTCATACGAGAAGTGTGTGTAAAATAAGTAATTTGTATGAAAAACTTATTGGTTTATTGGAAAAGGTAAACATAATATAAGCACTATGTTTGTAGATTCGTAGTTATATCTTTAGGTAAATCTTGGATGGAATCAGCTTTACTTATAATCGATTATTTATATAGAAACCATTTTGTTAGTTGAAATATTTCAGAAAACGACATAAATTATCTTTTGTTAAGGTATAATAAGCCTTAAGCAAAAGTACAGGGTGTATTGCAGTCCATTAGCTCGACTTGAGCCTTATCCACTAGTTGTTGTTGTCAGTCTCCATCCGAGTTGTTGCCTCGTCTCTGGTGTCTTTGGCTGGATTCACCGCTGTGTTGCTGCCTGATGACTTGATTTGAAATTTGAAATGATATTTTAAGAAACTAATGCCGCCATAGCTCGACGACAGACTCGTTGCAGTCAACCCCTCTGCCCCGGCCCCTTTCCCCTCAAATCCCCCCCTTCCCTCCAACCCCCCTTGTTTGCCGCACGCTTTTGAGATCCCTCTCGTAGGCATGTTAAATGTCATTTAATAGTTGACAGTTGCACTTGCTGTTGTTGCACTCGTTGTTCTTGTTGCTGTTGCTGTTGTTGTTGTGATTATTGCAGTTTATTATATTCATTCCTTTACTTCTGTCTTCTTCTTCTTTTTATTTATTTTGTGCTAGCAAAAAAATTTATGTGTAGGTGGTTTTAAATTTATGTCGTCGTTGTCGCCGACATCGAAACAACTCGCGAAAAATTCTTTTGAATTTGTTTCGTTTTTCTTTAATAAAACAAAATTTTATTGCTTACACTAAAAGTGCGCTGCATACACACACACACACACACACACTCACACACACACACTCTCACACAGATCTCTCTGATCATGATCATCATACGTTTGATCATCAACGTGATCATCAGCTTGGGGGAATGATGCTGCAGTTGCTCACTTTAACTACTGATCACAATGCTTATTGATGACATCCTGTTAAATTGCCACAGAGACCCATTTTCATCATCATAGATCTTAAACTAGTCGCAACTGATTTTCTTTTCTTCTTCTTCTTCTTCTTCATAGTTTCTTTGTGTGTGACATGGAATTTATTGACATCATCAATTATATTGCAGTTTCCGCCCTGTGGGGAGTAGATTATTCACAACTTGTCACATATTTAATCACTAAGATTGAGCTCGGCGTATTTATTATGTCAATTCACTGAGCTTCAACGCAAATCACGGAAATTCAGCTACAATATCTTTTTGAAAAAACAGAAAAAGTTTTTCTAAACTAAAAATATTTGTAAAAATTTTCATTTCAATTTAAAATTAAATTTGTAAATTTTGCCTAAAATTGCATAAAATTCCGAAATCCTCTTGTAAAAAGTTTTCTTATTGCCCAATAACATTTTACCATACCAAACTGTTGGTCACACTGTTTTGACGATCTGGCAACGCAAATGACTTGCAAATTCACCTATACGCTGAAGCTCTTGAACCTGATCTTTGACTTTTCGCCTCTGTTGTGTGTCGGCCTTTAGAAAGTTTCTCTTGTTTTTGTATTTTTTTTTTTTTTGATTTTTTGGCAAATCATAAACGCGACTATCAAAAATGGCGCCACCGAAGCCACCAAAGACGGCATCATCTTTTGGTCATGGATCACAGCACACACAGAGAGTTCGGCTCAGTTGAGTCTCTGACTTTGAGTCGGAGTTTAAGCCAACTTGAGTTGCGTTTGGCTTAATATTCAAATAAGCCAAAAATAAAAAAACGAAGTCGAAGTCGAATTTGAAATCGTTGTACAGTTGCGTTCGCTGTCGGATAAGCTGAGTCAGTCCGTCAAAATAGTCAGCGAAGCGCATAGGGCCACATGCCTCCGCCCCCCGCCCACATGCCCCTCCCTTCGCAGTCTTCCAATGGATTTCCTCCCCAAATTCCCTTCTTACGCACAAGTCTTGAGTTTTTGGGTCTTATCTAGGTGCTGCTGGTTGCGGTGGTGTGTCTCTCTCAATTCCACCTGCTTTTTGGGTTAACACACACACTCACACACCTACACACACACAACGCCATTTTGGAATTTCGTTTTCTGGACGAATGCCTCTAATATGAATTAACAAAAATAAACATAAAAATTTATTTTTTTTTTTTTTTTTTTTTTTTTTTGGATATTTTGAAAACTGAAAGAAAGAAAAAGAATTTGAAATGTTATGCTTATTGTTAGATCGTACGAATAGTTGTACATTTTTTTGGTTTTGCTTTTTATCTGTTTTGTTTTTTTTTTTTGTATTTGGCTAATTAGCGTGGCCCATGGGAAGCACATGGGGAAATGCTCTTGGAAGTTACTTCCACCCGCAGGTCCATAACCTGAATTTCTTTTCAAGCATTTATAATGCGACGCTGTTTATTCATATTATTATTAGTTTTATGTTTCTTCTGTTTTTTTTTTTTTTTTTTTTTTTTTTTGCATAAATTAAATGGATTTTTTTTTTTTTTTGGTTTCGTATGTAGATCAACAGAGATGCGTTTAGAGTTGGTTAAGTAGCTCAAGTTATGGCAGAGTATTTAAGGAAATGTAGAATTGGTTTGTTGATTAGAAATAGTTTATATATGTTACTTCAGATTGAAGTCGAATAACATGAACTGATTAAAGGTTTATTAATTATTCAAAGAAAAAAAATGTTTTTTAATTTAAGTAGTTTGTAAAAAAAACTATAGTATTTTCTTTCGATTGGGTTTAATTATTTTAAATTTAAAAACCTCAAACCTTATAAGTTTTTAAAACAATTATTTCATTAATATTTAATGCATAACAAAAATTGTATTTTTTAAATTACATATGTAGATGTAATTTCTTATAAATTATTTCATCTATATTAATTTTTTTGCATTAATAAAATTTAATTAAATTTATTATCTATATTTTAAAAAGAAAAATGTTTAAATAAAGGAAAAAGTTAGATAGATTCAAGCAGTTTGTTTTACAATCATAGTTTCCTTAGTTGATTATGTTCAAATATTTTAAATTTTAATACTTCAAATTAATATTTTTAAATTTTTGTATTATTGTTTTAATAAATAAAGAAGGAAAATTCTTTTGACTTGGTAAAAAAACGTAACTTTTAATATAAAAAATGAAATAAAAATTAAAAAATTATAAACATTGTTAACTTTATTTGTAAGTCTTTTAAATGTACACATCAGAATTTTTTTATTTTAAATTTATACTAACAATTTTAATAATTTCTTAATGTATTCTTATCAAATAAAATATTGCGATTAAAAAAATTTTAGAAAAAATATTTCACAAAGGTTTTATTATTAATTATAATTAAGAAATTGTTTAAGTAAATTATGTAAGTATGTTCAGCTTATTGTCCGCTTCAATATACCCGATCTCAGTGAGAGTAGCGCATGTCCAAAGTTATTAAAGCGTAAATTCGAGACTATTATGATTATGCAGATAGACCCGATAGCTATGCGTATATTGTTTTAAGCTTTAGCGCTTGGTTCACACTATAAAAAAAAATTAGTAACATCTGTCTATTGTTGTTGTTGTGTTTTTTTTTTGTTGCTGTTATGCTCGCATTTAGCCATTATTGTTGCCATTTGACTAGGCTGGCTGGGTTCAATGACTAATTTATGAAAGTTAGCCTGACTTGGCTTTTATTGGACCTCAGCCGGAAATTCATGTAGACCTCTCAGCTGCCTCAACTCCTCTCCCCTTACTGCCATACCTGTCCCCATCACTACCCCCACCCCCACTCCCGGCCACAGACACGCTTCAGCTATTTTGCTGGCAAATATCAAACTTCAATTGAATAGATATCAAAGTACAAGTTGTTCAGGAAAAACTGTGAAAATCTAAGGCAGCCGACAAGGATGTTTTTGGTTTTCCTTCTATTTTTTTTTCCGGGAAACACAAAGGCGATTTTCTTATCTCTGTGGTCGGTGGAAAAGAACACTGAATTTTCCTTGTTGACATGTGAAATTTCTCGCTAACTTGTTGCCGCTTTTATTTGTTGTTGTTCTTGGTATTTGTTAGCGGTTTTCATTTGCGGCTAACCAGGACGCTAATCAGCCGAGAGG
The DNA here is from genome assembly GCA_018903735.1 of Drosophila cardini. Taxonomy (NCBI): domain Eukaryota; kingdom Metazoa; phylum Arthropoda; class Insecta; order Diptera; family Drosophilidae; genus Drosophila; species Drosophila cardini. The sequence continues at coordinate 3,557,650 of JAEIGM010000010.1, forward strand.
ATATCCTGTGGACAAAAACTGTGTATGCTCAGTGTTTGTTAGATCCGCCGTAACGCCCCCGCTCTAATTGAGCCATAATCCAACAATCCAAAAAAGACAGAGAGGGAGAGAGAGGAGAGATAAAGAGAGGGAAGAAGAGAAAAATTCCGACATCATTTGCTGCATTACTTTGGCATTTGCCGACCCAAAAGCGAAGCGACTAAATCAATTTTTATGTCGCACTTTGCAGTTAATGTGGAGCGCCAAGAGTGCACAGAGGTAAGGGTGGAGATGGGGGGAGTGGTGCTAGGCGGGGGAGGAGGGGTATGGTCCAGTGCGATGCGCCACTTACATTAAATATGCATCAAAAATTGATGATGATGCATTTTTAACGATTCGAGAAGAATTTTTATGTCATGCATTTGACAAGATTCGACAGGGCGACCAAAACCGACAGAAATTGACGGACTGACAGCCTGACAGACTGATGACTGACTGACTGATGTATTGCCCGATATATTGCTCGATGATCCGTGATCCAAGTTGTTTTCTTGTTGACTCAATTTGATTTTGATGGCCTTTTGATAAATTCCCTTTTTAGACCTCGTACCAGAGGGTGCATGCGGTTTGTAGGAAAACAAAGTGTGAGCAACAAACGGGAAGGCAGAATCTATTAAGTATATATATTCTTGATCAGCAGTAATAAGATTACAAGAGCTAGAGACACCAAATTTGTTATGAAAATTTGTCTGTGCGTAGATCACATTTACTTTAGATATTATAGACATGTTAAAACAGCGATTTATAAACGACATAACTTGATAAATGCTTGAACTAGCTGAACTAAACTAGCAAACTATATGTATGTTGATGTTAAGTATAGCCTGAGTCAATTTTTGGTAGGATCAGATTACCATGACATATAGTTGCCATATAAACAATCGTTTGAAAATCAATATTTAGTGTGGAAAACTAAGTTGATTATTAATGATCTCAAGGTAACCCGAATTTTGTCTGCATAAATGATTATATATATCCTTAACAACTTTAATCAGAATCGGTTGAGTATAACATAGAAACAGTCGATCAAAAATCGGTCATAAGCATAGAAAACTATTAATTTTTTTTAGATAGCTCTGATGCATCACATTGTTTTATCCTCTATTATTCTATGTACAGGGACTTTTGCAGTCGATTCGCTCAACTGTAGCCTTTTCTACTAGTTTGTTTTATTTTGTTGTTTTCCTGTCTTTTTGCTTTAATTTCCTTTAACCGATATGATAGCGTACTTTTTTTTTGGTTTTAATGTGAGTTTGTCAATGCGAACGCCCACAACAAAACACACATGTATTAGTGTGAGTATGAGTATGTGCTTGGTTTAGTACATGTCAGCGCCGCTGGATGGCGCTGTTAGTTGTTTTCAAGCTGCTCACACGCTGCGCGTCAGCATGGACAGGTCGTAATTATTTTTGTGGCCAAATTGAATTGAATTAAATTGTGGATGTTAAGTAGAAGTACACGAAGAAGAAGAAGAAGCAGCAACACAGAGGAAGCAACAAAATTGTAGAGCAAACAGAAGGAGAAGTACAAGAAGCAGCAGAAGCCAAAGCAGCGCACAAAATGAACAACGAACTTTTGTTTTTGTTTTTCTCTTTTTTTTTTTTAATTTTTTTGGCTACAGTTGAGCGATTCTTGGGTGTCGTTGTCGTTGTCGCGGCAATGTCTTGTTGTTGCTCCCATTGTTGTTGTTGTTGTTAGTGTTTTGTGCTCATCGTCACTAGCCAGTGACGCCGCGACTCACTTGCACCTGCACAATGATGACTTCGTCTCGTCATCGTCGCCATCGCCTAAGTATCTTTCCCAAGTTGTTGTTGCTGTTGTTGTTGTTGCCATGCCCAACTTCACTTCCATTCATCCACTTGCAGCAAAAGAGCCACACAGTGCCAAAGAGCCATCAGCATTCGTGGCCACTGTCACTGTCAAGCGTAATCATAATTTATTGTAATTATTTTGTATTATTTTTTAAAATTGTTTTAATGAGTCGTCGTCGTCTTTAAACACGTTGTTGTTATTGCTATTCCTGCTTCTTCTTCTTCTTCTTCTTCTATTTCATTTTTGTCTTCTTCGTTGACTGGCGCTGCGATCGTTTTGGATTTTTACCTGATTTTTCCAACAATAACAACCGACGTCTATGAAGACGACGATGTTCAGTTAATTTTACCGCAGTCACCTCGATCTGGCAGTAATTACATTATAGATATGAATACGTATTTCCATGTTATGATTACCGTTGTTTGCCACCAACAACAACAACAACTTTAACAACACTACCGAGCACTAACGACACTTTTCTGGCATTTTGTCAACGAAATTTCATAATCGGAAGTGTTACTTCGTTTCTCTCTAACTGTGTGCGTATGTGTGTGTGTGTGTGTGTGTGTGTGTGTGTGTAACTTCATATTCGTCAGCTATTACCTAGCATTTTTAATGGGCGGCAATTATTGAAATTTCTCAAATGCAGCGGTGCTGTACGAAATTAACTTCCTTACAAGTTTTTATTAAGCTGTGGATCGCATGTGGATCGCAAATGGGTATGATTTTGGGAACAAATTTTCAATATGCAACAACTGCAGAGACTGTATTAGCAATAAGTGCTTAGTTTCACTGATTTTTCGAGTGTGGATTCTATGTGGATCCTAAAAAATTTTCGAAAAAGGGTTATAGGGCGCAGAGCTTTGGTACTCTTGGAATTATGTGCTCATTTCATGTTTATTGCATGTGGAACCTATGTGGATTGTAATGAAAAATAACTGCAAATTGGCCCAAAATAAATGTTATATTGTTAAGTATGTATCGAATACCTCAAAGACGGTTAGCTAGATAATACGAAGTCAAAAAGTCAAGTGGAACTCATTTGGTATGCATGTTCAAAACTTAGTATGCAAATTGCTTAAGATAATTATGTGTACGTATGCATATATGCATATACACTGACATGTTCCACACACTTGATATTTGACTATGAGTAACATTTTATATATATATTTAAGTAGTATAATAAATTCCATAGCACTTAGTATTTGTAAGTAGCTCAAGTCCAAATTCGGCAGTGGATTGCATGTGGATACCAAGCACACTGGGTTATATTTATGTAGAGTGATAAACTTTAATAAAATAAGGTAGATATGGCAAACTGTCGAAAGTAACCGACTGTGGGAGACCCTGGCAATGTGATAAAAAAAAACTGAAAACTTAAGAAAAGCTAAAAAATACTTTTTTTGAGTTTTAAGAAACTTAACGATGAGTAAATGTAGAAAATAGTTGAGTCTCCAGTAATTTATTTTGCATAAGAAATTTTGATTGGTTTCGAACCAATTGGTTAAGAACACTCAACACATTTTAGGTACAGGGTCTTTAAAAATGATCTGTATGTGCATTCCAGGCAGCATTGCGCAATTGCTGACACTTTTAGATGCTGATGTGGATGTTGTCAGTTAGCTCCAATCGGCTTGACACTGCTGCATGTATATACATTTTTTTGGGAGCACCTGTGTGGAACTTGTGCAAATAACAAATAGTTCAACAATAAGATTCCTTACAAAATCTGAAAAACTAAGATAGACATTTGACTAAGTAAGTACACATGTTATTTGTGATAAGCGATTGTTGTTTTTTTTTGTTCTTTCTTATTGTTTCTCAAATCATTTGTTTGAACTTTATCAGGCGGATAAGGATGGAGGTGGGAGGAGTGAGTAGGGAGTGGGATGTATCTGTGAGTGTGTGTGGCTTTGATGTGGGCTGATGTGTCTATATATCTATGTGACGATAAGATAGTATTGTGCCTAAAAAGATACGTACTTAACCAAAAGCAAGGCAAAAGTATCTTGTAGATATAACCTCTGTCGCAGTCGCTGCCTCCGTCGCAGTCAGTTTCAGTGTCAGAGCTGGTGGCAAGTGCATGCCAAAGTAATGAGGCTGATTTCCAAGAATAAATTGTGATTTCCTTCAAATAGTTGGTAAGCTGCTCAACCAAATAAAGCAAATAACAAATATTTTAAATAACAAACCCACAACAACAACAACTGTAATCACAGTCAAATAATATCCAAAAAAAAATAGAACCCGCTGTTTACATACTGATAACACTCGTTAGAAAAAATAACTGAAACACGGGCCGTCAAATGATTCCGAAAGCCACAAGATCACAATGTCAATAAGATTGCAAGAGAGAGACAGAGAGAGAGGGCGCGACAGCATCAGCTACGGATACACTGTGGTGTATCCTATAACTTCTATCATGTATCTGAATCTGTGAGTGCAACTCTAAGTAGAGCAATATATAAAGATACTTCAGCGTATCTTTAGCTTTTGGGGTGTCAGTAAACCCGTCAGTTAAATGAAGCTTATCTGTATCTTTAACTGCATTACTATCTTTAATTATGTAGCCGAATATGTTGTGCATAGAAGTATCTAGAACAAGCATAAGTATTTCAACTAATAACACTACAGAAGTGTTACTTAAAGTTTTTCAATGTAAAACCTATAGACATAACGGGGTGTATCTATGCCTGCTCCTGTGTATATAACTATAATAGTATCTAAAATCATAAACACTTTAGGGAGTAGTGAAATCTTTTAGATAGAACTCATTTGTATCTTTTCACGCATTACTATCTTCAATTACTCAATTTTAGAATTGTATCTCTTTTAGTTTAAGCTGCGTGTTGATCTGAAAATTGGTGAAAATGGGAAGTGTCATTAAAACTGAGCTCAATTTGAACTTGAAGTATATCAAACCTAAGAAGAAATGTCTAAATTGAATCTTAATAAATGTATCTGCCTATTTATGACTATAACTTTTTGTATCTGCAGCTTTATGCTTAAACAGTAGCTGTATCTTCATTACATTACAGAAAACTATAAGTCAACATATGTATCTGCATATGCCATTTGTATCTGTATCTGTAAAGATGTGTTTTTGTATCTCTATCTGCAGTCACATTGGTAGTTAGCTTGACATTCCAGTTAGGTATTACCTTACCAATGCCTGAAACATCTCAGTCTTTATTTATCTGACTGCTTTTTGCCTTTTGCTACTTACTTATGGCCATCTCACTGTATTCTCATTTTTTTCATAATATTTTTTATTTATTTTTTTTCTTACCTTTTGCCGTATTTACTCATGATTGTCGCCATCGTCGTGCTTGGCTCATTATTTTTATGGCTCTTTGTGCCCAGAGCGCTGCCAGCCAAAAGTGATCTAAATCTATTGACTGAACTCCCAGAGAATCCCCCCTTTGTTTTTCTATTCTTTCTACCATTCTTTCACTTCACTACCCTCAAAGAGAACTTCGAATCGGAGTTGAAGTCAAAGTCAGAGTCGGAGTCGAAGCCACCTGAGAACCTGGCAACAAGCGAATGGCTTGTTATAATTTTTATGACGCTTTTTGCTGCCGCATTTCTGGCTAACTATTTATGCCAGAAGCTACACTAACAACAACAACAGCAACAACAACAACAACAATAGCACTCACTTATATTTTTATTGTTATTCATGCATAATGCCAAAAAGATAAATAACAAATAAATTTCTTACTATGAGTTGTATGTATTACTCTCTGAGCCAAGTTTTAGACCAAGTTACCCCGCCCCTTCGCTTAGTTCGCTGTGGTAATTATTAATAAATGCTGCTGCTTTTGGCTCTTATACCCTCTCACTCAATCTATTTCTCTCTCGCTCTCGCTCTAGCGCTCTCTCTCTCTCTCTCTTTCTTGCTAATAAAAATATTCACGCTTCGCTTAACATTGAAGAAAACTTAAAGACTCGAACTGGAACTAGAACTAAGACTAAGATTGAGACTAAGACTATGACTGAGACTGCGACTGCGACTGAGACTGTAAATAGGCCTGGGCCTAGGTCTGGGTCTGGGCCTGGGTCTCGGTTTTGGTCTTGGTCTTGGTCTAAACCTCGGCTTGGGCCATGCCCTTAACGTGGCGACCGACAACCGACAACCAATTGTCTTTTGGCATATTTTCAAGTTGAACGCTCGGCAATTTTTTTTTTTATTTGCAGACCCAGTAGCTTTAAAGCGTAGAGGGTTTGTGCACTTTGTCAACCAAAAAGCTGTGCTTACATTTTAGCAATTCGTTTTCAAAAAAGGGCTAGAAACTTGAGTTTTATCTAAAACAAAAAATGATCTTTCTGGTCTGCTTCAGTACAATTCAATTTAAAGAAAGTTTAGAATTAAAAATTGTAAAAAAAGTTAAAAAATGACCAAAAAATATGGAGTTAAATTTAATTTCAATTTTAATCTAAAATTATAGTAAGTTTTAAATTTATCCTTAATTTTAGCGTACTAAAAAAGAAATTTGTTGATCTTAAAGATTTTAATAAAAAAATATTATTGTGTAGAATAAATCGTATAATTTATTCTATTTAATTTGATTGGCTAAATCCAAATTTTGCAGCGCAGAGTCTACTACCGTCGTGCTTACTCCACTGCAGACTAACCTATTAGTTTGCTTATTTTTTTTATTTTTGCTGCTTCCTTCTACCATTTCTAGAGATTTTCTAGTGCGATTAAGCGAAAAACGAAACAGTCTCATAAAAAATATCGCTGTGGCTCAGCGCCTGCCTCTGCTTCTGTCTACACACACACTCACACACACATAGATACATTTGTATCTGTATCTGTATCTGTGGATAAGAATCAAAGCTCAGCACAACGTACATAGAAATTAAAAAATGGTGGCTGTTATTGCGTTGTCGTTAGTCTTGGGCCCAGATCTGAAAAGCAAATTGAAGTTACCTGATGTTATGTACATACACATATATCGTATATTGTATGGCATTGCAAAGTTCAATGGCAAATTGTTATGTGGATTGCATGTGGATGGCATTGCGTGATCCAGCATGTTTGATCTTGCAAGAGTCTCTTCATCAGCTGGATCGTATTTGTATTATGTTGCATGATGCGATTCAGCAGGTACTTCGATTGGTTTCAGTTGACTAAGTGGCGCTTGTGGATCTCAAGTGGATTCTGTTCTGTTGTGTGGGTAACTATGCACATGCTCACAAGAGTTCTGGAATTTCCACAGAAACTGATTTAAAAGCTAACTGAAGAATGGGTTTAATTGTATCAGCATGCTGTGGATCGCAAATAGAAGATATGTGGAAGGTAAGTTGTCATTAAAAACATAAATAATTAAAAAGCATTTAATGCCATGCTATTAAAAGTAGCATATGTAGCTAAAACTCAAGTGGTTGCCATGTGGAACCTATGTGGATTGTAAGTTGATACAAAAAATTTAATTTGTTGCTGGTTTAATGACTTTGTAATGAAAATATGTGTTAAATTTAGATGAATGCCAAATGATCTCCAAGTGGAACTTATGTGGAACCTATTTACTGATGTTTGCTTTATTTGCTGTACTTTTAACACTTTTGTGTATGCTGTTTTAACGAATTAAATCAAATAACTGGCATTCTTTTGCTTTGTGGATTGCATTCTGGGTCAATGCATTGACACATGTCGAAAAATTTGCCTGTCAACTGTCAACAATGAGAGACGCTTCAATAACTCATCTCAAAAAAAGAAATGAATGTTTATTTCCAACCCTTTTTGTAGTGTTCCAAATACCAAATGCAAAAAAAAAACTCAGATGGCCACGCTCTCTGGGCTCCCCAGTTAAAGCAGAAATTCTGAATCCGATTCTGACTCTGACTTTGACTGCTTTGCATATTGACATCATCATTTTGCCGAGACGACAAACTGTCAAACAAAACAATTGCTGTCAAATTTAGTACAATGATTGAGAGAGGGAGAGTGGGAGTGGCAGTGGTAGTGGCAGAGTTCGGTCGATATGGAAGTTAACCCGAATGGGAAGTAAGATGAACAATACAAGTACGAATATTATATAAACTTACTCGACGAACAAAAAAATTGAGCTGTCAGTGTGTTTTTTTCACTTCTTCTTCTTCTTTGCTTTTTTTTTTATTATGAGTCAAAGCAATTTCAACATATCAATAAATTTTTGACAATTTGTGTAAGAAGGAAGGAGCAAGAAAAGAACCGAAGTGAACCGAAAATGTAGGAACACCTTTTCAATAAATTTGCTACAACTGTCAGGGAAAACAATGTCATTGTCACGGCGCTCACTGTCTGTCTGTCTGTCTGTCTTGCAGTTGGACTGTCTTGGAGTGAGCGACCTATAAACCTGTCACAGGGCCGCCTGGGTCGACCTCAATGGTTCCCAGGGAAAAGGGAGTTTTTTGTATATTTTCTGTTTCTTCTTTTTTTTTCAGCGATGACAACGACAACGACAACGACGACATTATTGTCGCTAAACAAACGATCAAATGGCAATTTAAAAGTTTTTATTTAACACTAAATCACCCACACTCCAAAAAATTGAGACGGTACTCTACCCCGGTACTCTACCCCTTTGAGCACTACCCCATATTTTCGCCCCCTATCGTAACCCACTTCACCCTTTCGTTTTGGCGGGCCACCTGACGCGCTCGCTTTCTTTTTCAATTTCGAACCCTTTCGTCGGACGAGTTGGCAACCCTTGCGCGATTTTCAATAACTTGTAGTGAAAGCAACCGAACAAAAGGCGCAAAAGTTTACCGAGTTAAATTATGAGGTTGTTTCGGCTTCTACTACTTCTACTTCTGTTACTGTTTTCTTTCTTTTCATTCTTTTCACATTTTGTGTAATTTTTTTTTTCAACTTTTTTTTTTTTTTTTTTTTTGGCCTGACTTTTTGACTCCCTGTGGAATTTAACGCTGTTGTTTTGTTGTTGCATGCATGAAAAATTTCAACTCGAATCGCGAGTCAAGGATGAGAGCCAAGTTGACGACAACGACGATGACGACAAGTGTAAGCCAACATTGAGTTGGCGTCTTATTGGTATTGATAACTTAACAGTGCTTTAAGTAAAGCACACGACACATTTGTGGAATTTAAGTTTATGTGGCAGTTAAATAAATCGAAACTGAATTACCCAGTTCGAAGAGGTTCGCATCATTTATGTAGATTTATTTAAATCGTATGACAATAAGTTAGATAAAAAGTGAGTGATTTTAATAACTGAATTTCGAGTTTAAAGTGTGTCTTTGAAAGCTGAGTAAATGTGAAGAAAATGCTGGAAAATTTAGCGTATTTGAAGAAATTGGAATTCCAGTGGGAATTTAATAACTTATGCTTTTATTTTAATGTTTATTAAAGTAGTATATTTGTATTTATTTTTATTATAATTGAGAATTTTCTTTGCTATCTGACAAACTCAACAAAAGTGAGCAATAAAAGCAACTGAATTGTTTGAGTAGTTTGATTAATCAACTGACAGGATCATTAAAATGGAACCTTGACTCCATCCAGAAACTCTTCCTGCCTCCTGCTACCACATCGAGTTGCCTCAGCCGCCTCAGCTGCCTCAGCTGCTGCAGCTGCGCAGTTGCCACGTGCGGCGCGATGCGGTGTCCTTATCAATGAGTGCAGGCAATGAAACGCTAGCAGGTTGATCAATGTGAAACGGACTAAACTGAACTCAAATAGAGACGAAGGGAGAGAGAGGGGAAAGAGGGAATGGGAGTGAGAGTGAGAGAGGGACCAAACTGAGCTAAGAAAACTACTTACAAACAAGACCGCAGAGGGAAAGAATTGGTCATAACGAAGAAAAGTTATAAATGATTTCATTATGCATCAGGTAATGTGAGGGTCATCAATAGGGTCAGGCAACTATCTCGCTCTCCCTCTACCTCTACCTCTTACTTTTCATCCCTCTCTCACTTACTCCCTTTGAGTGTCGCTGCACCTGCGCAACCTGCACAACCTGTGGCACCTTTGGGCAGGTGAATGTGTGTTCTTTACATTATTTAAGGGTGGGAAAAATGATTTACGCAATACGCTTGAAACTCAAAAATTCTGACTATAAAATGTAACTATGACTTGGTGGCACCCTTTGACCAAAATCCACATGAATAACTATGAGTACACATATTCATATCCATATATATATATATATATATATATATATATATATATCTATATATATACACACTCTATTCGCATTCGCATTCGTATTCATAGTATGTCTCGTTTGGGCCACTTAACCGTAATTAGGGCTTTTCAATATTATTAATGATGATGGTCGCCTTTTGCCATTCAAAATGTGGGAAATGCATTGCGAATTGATGACGACCCCAAAGGCGCTGCAAACAACCGACAACCGACAACCGACGACCGACAACGAACAACCGACAGCGGACAACCGACAATGGACAACCGACAACGCAATGAATACAAAATGTTAAATGCAAAAAATGCAAAAATGCAAACACGCAAACCGAAAGCGCAACAATTTTCGAACTGCAATTTTTGTGCAGCTCCGCGTTGCTTCGCTCTATTTGACTTTTGTTGTTGTTGTTGTTGTTGTTGCTGTTGGCGGTGCTGGTGGTGCTGCTGTTGCTGTTGGTGGTGGTGGTTTGTGGTCAACCATCCAACCATACATTTTTAGCGTTATCAGTGCAAAATAATCTTTCAATCAGCCCTATACAACAACTTCGTCATCATTATGATCATCATAATCATCATCGTCATCGTCATCATCCTCGCAGTTGTTGCTGTTGTCATTCAACGAAGCGTGACATCAATTGTTGCAGTCATAGCAACAACTGCTGGCAGGATGAGTAGCAATACTATATAACATACTATGCCACCTACATGACACACACACACACACACACACACACACGCACACACACACGCACACTCAAACAAGTGTTATTACAATAGAACCTTTGACTGGTCAATTGGCTTCTTTCTACTGCCTGTTAGTTCCATCAGTCTATCTGCTGTCATTTATTAAATTAAAATCCATCAAAGGGAAATAATTTAAAAAAAAATAATAAAAACATTTAAATTCAATAAAATATTAAAATAATATAAACATAAATAAATAAATATTGAAACTCACAACAAATAATATTATATAAATAAATTATATAAAATTTAGAAAATGTTATATACATAAGTAATATTATTATTAAACATTATATTAAAAATTCCAACCTATTAAGTAAAACAGGAAAAATTTAATGTTAAAAGTATAAAAAGTACAACAAATACGATCAATAATTTTAAATAATAAAAGTTAATATATATTAACATTATACATTTTTGAAAATAGTCATACTAAATAAATTTAAAAAAGTAACATTTAAAAAAAAAAAAAATAAACAGATAGTATCAAAAGAACAGAGAAAAACTAAGAGAAATTGTTAAAAAGGTAAATGTCGTGTTATAAAAAAATATAAAATTTGTAAATTAACTTACGAAATTAAAAAAAAAAAAATAACAAATTTGAAGTACAAACTGAAAACTGAAAGAAATGGTCTATGCAGAAGTACAGAAAAGTTTTAGAGCTAAAAATTGTTTAATAATATTTAAAAAATTTAAATAAAATAATATTTAATACATAAAATATTAAGACCTTTCAATACCATTTCAAATCTTGTTTAAGATATACTTTTAATAAATTTTGATGGAGACCTTTGAAAGTAGAATTAATATTTCGAATTATTTTCTAAGCTCTTCATCGAGCTTGTCATGACTTCTTATCAAACTAAATTAAAGATAATCTATTTCAGAAGTACAAATAAATTTGATTACACATCTACTTAAAACTCAAACAATTTTTATTTTCCAAAAGTAGTCTCTGAATTTCTCATTATTCCATTAGGTGTTCGAAGAGTTGAGTTCGTTTTTGTGTGGAATAAATGAACTCTCCCATATACATTACAGTTTTTTATGTCACACCCAAAACTCAGATTTAAATTACTGCAATTTGTATATTTTGGACTAGATAGTAAATTCGTAGAACTTCTTTTTCATACACTAATTTTTTGTTTCTTTTTTTAATTTTTGGTTTTTTTTTTTTTTTGGTTTCATTCACGTGCCGCGTATCGTGCAGATTAAATGACAAAATTAACAATACCAAAAGCAATGAACACTGAAATATGGAGCTCCTCACAAATGGGGGGAACTGGTGGTGCTCTCAAGGCTTTGGTCAAGAACTTGGCAAATCAATTGAATTTGAATCGAGCCGAAATGAAACGTGTGGTGGCCCGTGTGATATCGGAGAGACACGGTCAGGGCGATGTTGGTGACTATAATGGTCATATGTTCTATGTGAAACCGGAACGTATTGATTTGACCGAACAGATAACACACTCCAAGGAAGCATTCGATAAAATGATCGAACAGAAGCATATGAAATGCTCAACATCTAAATCACAAATGCCACTATCTCGTTCGGGATCACGTTCGCGATCCTTCATATGCAACATGGCGATGTGTCCCACTAAGCCGGATAGAAGTCTCCCTGGTGTCATCATTGACCAACATCATGTGCTGTCCAGGCATGGTCATAACCATGAGATTATCGCAAAAGCGTCCAAAGCAAAGCTAAAACCGATCAAAAGTAGGCAACAAATTGTTAAGCGTAGAGCACAAACACCACAGCAACAACCACAGTCATCTCGATCATCGAGGATCAGTCCCAGCCACACCAAGTCCACTAGCAAAATGGCCATTTCCAATAAACCCAAGTTTACCAACACTGGCAGCAGTCACAAGAAGGTACTGCGGAAACCGGTGCTACCAAAACGACCGATCGCATCCCATGCGGTCAGAGTAGGACAACAGTTGAGATCGAAACCGAAATCGAAACCCGAATCGGATCACATACCGGAAACGCGATCACAAGTTCAATCTGCGGGATTAGCAGCATCGGTAAGCAAAAAGAAGATCGTGCTGAAACCGAAGAGAATCCTTAAACAGTTGCCGAAGTCAAAGAGTCGGATCGTGGGTAAAAAGTCTTTTGAGCAGCCCTGGCAGGAGCAGAAAAAGCGTCTCAGGGCTGGCAGTGTACTGAGCAAACCGCAAATGACAAACAATAAGAATCGATCCCCTGCGACCTGGCGCAATTCATATCAATTTCAAGGTGCTGCCGGTGCTACACAGCGTGCGAATACCCTACAGGGCAGCAAATCCAAGTACAGGGTTATGATGAAACCAAGAATAAATAGCAAAAATCGAAATTACAATCGCAGCAATGCGATTAAAATCAAACAGAAACGGTCGCAGGCACGTCTAGCCAAGCAATTGGAACGCGAGGAGGCTATCGATGATCCGGAACGCTTGGAGGCAGGCAGTCTGCTAAGCTACAGGGTCAAACGTTCCATGAGCACACACTCTCGGCGTGGCAGGCGTATGTTCAAGCTGAGTGCCCGACTCGAGGAATTGGCCAAGCCTGTATTCCATGGCAAACTCGGTCCCACCGAAAAGTATACAAATCGTTCCCTTTCCCTTCCCCATTCACCATCCCGTTCCCGATCCCGTTCACCTGTACGCAAACCGAAGCTTAAGTCGAGAACACGTCGTCGCCGACGTCGCGTTGTGGTCGACAGCAGCCTGGGCAGCATTGCGGGCTTAAAGGTCACCTCCCGTTCGGGCCTAACACCAGCGAAACGTCATCTGACCTTGGCGTTCATGAACAAGGATTCATCACGTAGCCCACGACGATCACGCAGCGTCATGTGGCGTTAAAAGAGTCAAGTGGGGCTTAAGTTGATCAAGCACTCATTATTCCTAAAATCCTATTTTTGGCCATCTCGATCAGTTTAGTCCAGCGATACGTCCGCAACCGACTTCTGTACCACTCAAATTTCGTAGATACCACAATAAATTATAAAGTTATGACTTATATATATATTTCATGTAGGACTTTGGGCTTATAAAAAAGTCGTGCTGCCGTAGGATTTTTCCTAGTTAAGGTTTTGGGTTCAAAAAAACGATGCTTTAGAATATCCTTTGAGGGGTCGCTAGGCTGAGAGTGTAGGGGAAACCCTTATGGTCATAAGGTTGACTTCATTTTGACTTAGGTTAACCTATGAAAATCCTTCCCAAAAGGAGAAAAAACAGTTCCTTAACACTTCTTTCAGTATTCCTAAGTAAAATAATTGCTTCCTATGCAAAATCTGCTAGATTTTATAGCTCATAATCTTGACTACTGAAATATCTATTATAAAACTCGACTGCGTCTATTATTTGGACTATCGGACGCTTCCCATGCAATTCAGTTGCAGTTGCTCACTTCATTCGCGAGCCAAAAAGAAGAAAAATACAATGAAAAAAGGAGGAATAAAATTGACTTTTGAAGGGAGGCCGAAATCATTTAAGCATTGCGGTGTGAAATTTCACACCGATTGCAATAAAAATTCAAGCGGCTAACAATAAAACGAGTTGTGGCAAGAGAAAGGCGCTACATTGAAACAGAATCAATCAAACTGTGGAGAAGTCAGTTCGTCGGTTCTCCCCCAACTGCTACTGCGCCCTCGCAGGGACCAACGAACTATCCGTCTCTCTCTCCGTCTGTCGACATCTGCGCATGCGCGCACGCCGGATGTGAATGTGTAAAAGAGAGAGAGAGAGAGAGAGTGGGAGAGATAGAGAGGGAGATGGATTGTTAATGGTGTCACTAAGTACGCCGCAAAACAGACAGCAAATGAGACAAGACAAAACCGATCCAAACCTAACCGGAGCGGAGCAGAGTACACCGGACGCAAAGGTTGTGGGTTGGGTGGTAGGGGCAAAACCATACACTTGTTAGACCCTGTACTCAAAAAAAAGTACAGAGTCGATTTGGTTAGTTAGAAATTAGGTTTAAAATATGTATAAAGCAATATTTCTTCCTGATCAGAAGCGGTAGCGGACTTGATCTGAGAGACTATAAGACAATTTTGGGTCTTCAGATGGCATAGATCGTTTAAAAGTCAGTTATTGGCATGCAGAACTTGCTTCAGCACAAATACAGGGTCTTTTACAGTCGGCTTACACTACTGAACAATATCCTACGAGTTGTTTATGTGTGTCTGTGTTTGGCCCTCAGCGCCTGATCATCGAATGGAACCAATAAAAGTTGCCTTCATTGTCTTTATTTGCGCGGGTCGCGCGTCTGTGCGCAGCCTGCACTCAATGTACACACACTCGCTAACACACACACACAGGCACACACACACTCGCACACTCATTTCCATTAGCATTTCATTCAATTTGCATTTTGTTGGCCGCACTAACCGAGCGACCGGACTACCGGACAGTGTATGGTTGAATGGTCTTGCGGGTGCTCAAAGCGAGTACGGGTATGACTATGGTTATTGGTAAAGGGGAGCTGATGGAGGGAGCAGGAGGTGGAGGTGAAGGTGGAGGGAGGTACGGAGGTGGGTGTACGCAGTACGTGTATAGCCAAAACAATTCAATTGTCCGGCTGGTTGGGTATTTGGTGTTGAATTTCATGTTTTTTTGTTTTTTTTTTCTGTTTTTGTTTTTTAAGTCAGTTGTCAGTTGCGGTACATTGCATCTCACACATTAGCGATGTGACGAATTCGATGACGATGACAATGGCGCTGACGATGACGATGACGCTGTCAATATCGAAACATGTTAATTGTCTAACAGCAGAGAGAAATGTAGGTACTTAAGCCCAAGCTGGTTTATTTCCTATGTAATTGGTTGTAGGAAGTATCTTTTTCTTTAAATGTAACTAAAAATATTTAACTTTTATTTCCATCAGCTATTAATTAATTGCTAAGTTTTTTATTGGTAATTTCCATGTTTTAAAACA
The DNA here is from genome assembly GCA_018903735.1 of Drosophila cardini. Lineage (NCBI taxonomy): Eukaryota > Metazoa > Arthropoda > Insecta > Diptera > Drosophilidae > Drosophila > Drosophila cardini. The sequence goes on from JAEIGM010000010.1 coordinate 3,573,318, forward strand.
AAGTATTCTTAAGTAGATTTCAATTAATTTAATAGTTAACTTTCGACCCCAAACTGTTTTAAAAAAAAAAAAAACATCAAATAAAAGTTGGGAAAAGTTGTAATTTGAATAAATTTTTAGTGATTATTTTTGGCTTTAAATTAACTTTGAATTACTTTAAAAATTTAATTATTTTTATGTTTTTTTAATATAAATACGGCAAAGTCATATTTTCGCTAAAGTTTTCCGTTTATTTTCATGCGCTGTTGCCAGCTCGCTCACTCCAGTTTAGTGATTCTCTCTCTCTGTCTCTGTCTATGCCCGCATATCGAACCTGGCAACCGCAGTCTATAATGTAAATGTTAATTGTGTCTGCAATATTTTTTCCAATGAAACATTTTTATGTTAATTCGAAAAATTGTTTTACAACCAATTAACTTAGCCAATGCACCAAAAAGATCAACGGACAAGATCGTACTAAAAGAGCAACAGGGAACTGACAAGTGAGAACGGACTACGAACTACGGAGAGCTAAAAACTTGGGAACTTAAAATGGGAGAGTGCAAGTGAGCGTTAGCGTGAGAGAAGGTGAGGGTGAGGGGTTGAGGGTCAGGGTCAGTTATTGGGCCCGAAGGGTGGTTGAGGGCAAACTGATCGCATTGCTGTTGCATGCCGCACGCCGCTTGGAATTTCATTACGCGACTGTCAGTTCCAAGGAGTCGAAGTTTAAGTCGGAGAAGGAGAAGGAGACAGCCAGCGGGCAGGCAGGTGTACCACAACTAGCACTACACTACACACCACTATATGGTGGTTGGTTTTATTTTATTTTTCTTCTTCACATTTTTTGGGGTCGCATTTAGTGCGGGTTTCCTTAGCGATCGGTTCTTTGCTCTAAATCAATCAAGCGCAACAAATGCCAAAAAGAAAATACAACAATTTCAATTAAAATGCCACTGAAGCAACGCTAAGCAACCGTTGTGCCACTGTTGAGAGCCGTCACCGTCACCGTTAAAGTACCTCACCGCACCTCACCGCACCGCGCCTCACCCTCCATTACTCTCCCCCGCCAAAAACTAAATTTGAGCTGTTGTAAACGGCTCGCGCGCGATCTTCAGCTACAGGTGCAATTCCTGACCTGCCACAGTGAGGTGAGCCCTCTTTCTTAGCATACCTCCTACCCCTGTTCCTGCCCCTACCCCTGCCTCTGCCACTGCCCCTGCCTATAGCCCTATTCCTGCCCTTTCCCCTTCCTGTTTGCCACTGCGGTCGTGTCATGTAATTAGGAAGTTATGTGAGGGTCAATCGATCGATCGTTTCAAATTTAAATGATGATGGTCTAGCGAATAAAGTCATACAAGCAGCTGTTTTACCACAGAGACAGAGACAGGGAGACACTAAAAGAGATAGAGCGAGACATTTCCCAAGTGGTCATTCATGATATGCATCTTTTAGTTTAACTACGTACTGCTACACTGCTCAAAAGCCGACCAACTTCTAATGGGTTTGGGTGTTTGAATTAAAATTGTAATTGACATGTTTCTAAGCCAAAACTTTGAGAATTTAACATTTTAATGCGAAGTATTGGTAAGTTCACTGTATTTTGTGGTAAATTATTTATAGAAGTTAGGGAAAAATACAAGAAAAATACCAAAAAAGATACCAGAAAAATCCATATATACCGCATTTATTCTAAAAAGTCAGCATTTAGTTTCTTTGAACTTATTAGAAAAACTTTTATGCAACTTATTGAACTGATATTGTTGTGATCTCTTAGTGATTCTATAATATTTTTAATAAATATTAATAAAATTTATCTTTTTATTTAAACTTAGTATTGAATCGTTTCTATTTAGATTTCTTTTTGCTAAGAAATTAATTTTTTGTTTGTTAATTCATTTTTTAAGTGCACTTTTTGCGAGCTTTGAGAAACTTTCCCAGGCCCCAAAGATCTTCATTAGTATGTTTTTTGCTGGGCAGTTTTATCGGTAGCTCGATCTGTACCAAAGTCAAGTCAGATCCTTAGAGAATTATGTTTTGGCCAAAGATGCGACCATCGCCATCTTGTGGAGCCATCCTGCCCCAACAGATGATATATGACTTGCTCACATTTTCAACCTCTCACTGCCACTGTCTCTCTCTCTCTCCGTCTCTCTCTTTCGCTGTGTGTCTCTTTCTAGCTGTGGAAGTCTCTGGAAGTACGCTAATCTTGAGCTAAACATCTGAGTCACGTTGTGTCATCGTTGTTCTTCTTTTGAGTGCTCGCTTGTTTTCGGCTTGTCTTATAATTTTTATTATTATTTTTTTTTTTTTTTTATTTTTGGTGTCTTTGTGTGCGATTTTAAGGCGGCGTACACAAACTGCGACCACGCACTGTAGTTGACTTTGGACGCTTCTGTGAATCTAGCTGGCAACTAGGCAAGCTAATTGCCTTGCGTCAACGTATAGGTGAATTATTATATAGAAGCCATAAAAAAAGTATAGTCTCCCCTCTCCCACTCCCTGATCACGCTGGCGATAAACGTGCCAGCAACAACAATAAGACAAAATCAGAGCTCGTTAAAAAAAAACTCTCAAGTTGAACCAATCAAAAGACGCGACGTCGAAATCGTTGTTGTTGTCATAAAAGCAGCACCAACAACATTAAATTATTAAATAAAAACAAAAAATAAATAAAAAATAAATATAAGTATATATATATATATATGTATACATTTACATATATACACGAAAAGGTGGAGTATTATTTCAAAATTTAACGCAAAATGTGAAGTTTGTATATCAAAAATTGACTAACGCTTTGAGAAAGCATTAAATAAAATAGCTAAAAAAAGGTTAAAAAAAAAATGTTAACAAAAATTGTGAAAATATTTTGCCTGTTGTGTTGTTTGCTGTGGTGCTGGTGTTGCTGGTGGTGGTGGTGCTGCTGGGAGCGGTTTAGGAACTTGTATTGAAAGTTCATTGTACGGTACAACGTTGTTTGGAGTCGTCATTAAAACTTGATCTATGACCCATTGTTCTGGCCGCGTTTCGGAAGTTGCTTTCCATTGGTTGTCTCTGCTTTTTGCTCGAATTTCTTTAGCTGGCTGGTCTTTGGCTGAGAGAAAGAGAGAGAATGAGAGAGAGTGAGAACAGATATGCTAAAAAGGTGGGCTCATATACATATGTGGGCAGTGTCTGATGAAGAAGAAAGGGCAACTGCCTTAGTTTATTAGCAGATAGATATATGTTTTTTTAGACCCTGTAATTAAAAACTTGTAGGGTTAAAGGCAAAAGTGCTGTATCAGATCTCTTAATGCATATATATTCCCGAACAACAGCAAAAAACGATTCAATTACAGTGACTGATAGAGTTAGTGGCATGAAAAATGTGATAAAATTAAGTTTTGATTTTTTGAAAATTATTAAAAATTTTATTTAACTAAATTTTCCATGGAAATGTTAGCATAAATTCAGCATTTTTCAAAACCTTAACTTTGATTCAAAGTTCCTGTTGAATATTTATAGCAAATTAATGGCGCCTTAAGTGACCATTAGAGCAAACCACTGAGGCAAATCAAGTGCTAGACATAGCTCTTTTATAGCTAAATCATAATTTAATCTAGTAAAGCTGGTTAATACCCTCCGTATTAGTCTGGTAAAATGTAGGCAATACATTGGGTCGATGGCTCGCTTCGCTTTATCAATTATTTCTTTTACACTGTCAGGCATTGCCATAGATTTTGCCACGCCCCTCTTCTCTATACGCCATGCATATTAATAATGGGTGGAGTGAAAGATGTAGACAACTTTTGCCCATATTTTACACGTTCATAATTTTTACATTGTTCTATCACGCGAATCGCCGTTCACATTCACCTTCACGATATGCTATGGGGGGATTTGGGCGGGAGGGGGGAAGCCAATGTTTGAGTGTATAGCCAATTCCGTATTCTCTATTTTGTAGTTTTCCCAGTTTTGCAATACCCCAACACTCCAATCCACTATCCCCAATCCTCACTTGTACTACGTATGTAATGCATACTCCATTGCTTCCAGTCATTATGCCTTTGGGGATAAATCAGTAGCAAAAAATGATGACGGCCGCTTGTTGAGGTCTTAGAAGTGGTCTCTCTGCCCATTCCTCGACCCGCTGCTCTAAGCAACTTCAACCTGAACCTCAGCCATACACTGACAAAAAGAGCTAGTGCTCAAGAGATGTAAACTAGAAAATCTGAACAAGAATATATATATACTTTATCGACCTTTCTACTCTTTTTTGGAGTACGGGGTCAAAACAAAATTCAAAAAATTTCTATAATAAAAATTAATTCATAAATTTTTTTAAGCTCCAACTTCACTTTGAAGTTATCTCTATTTGAGTTTTTAGTCACATTTTTTTTGCAGTGTATCTGTATCTTATTTAAAGTGGAGTACTGCTCTCTTTCTCGTTCTTCTTTTATTCTTCTGGAGCTTAGGCTCGTCGCATGTGTTACAATTTGAATTATTAGTTGTTGGCTCTCTATGATTGCTGCTGCTGCTGCCACACAGTTGCCACCTCTTGTGGCAAGCGCCATATATCGTCCACAATGTCGTCGTCTTTGGGGTTTATAGATTGGCGTTGTTTGGTTTGCTCACATCGTGTAATGTGTGTGGTAAATAGCGGCAATCGGTGCAGTTCTACCTCTTTCTATCTTCCAGACACTCTCCCTCCCTCTCTTCCCCTCTCCCTCTCTCACACACACTCTGGGCAAGTCTAGAGGTCTCTCTGTCTTGGTACTTCAATTGGGGCATTGACTGATTGTTCAGATTATGCATAGATTCCCGTTGCTTTTATAAAACCACACAAGATTACATGTGAGTTTGTTTAGGTTCTTTGAAATTTTTCCTCAGCTCTAGTTTGCTAAAGTATCATAATGTCAAATAAACAGATCAGCACATACCCTGTAATTATTCAACTCGCTAAGTAATAAGAAGCTTTTATCAAAAAGACTTTTGATAAATTATTCATTATGACATAAGATTTTTAAAAGCAAATTATTGATATATATATATATATATATATATATATATATATATATATATGATTTTAGATCGAACTTATTTTGTCAAATTTGGACGAAAGAGTCCTCAGGTATGTGATCCACAGCTCAATATTTAAAATTCTCAATTTTCCCAACTTTAACTGATCATAACTCGGCCAAATGAAGCGATATCTTAAAAAGCCATACCTTTTTATACTCTGGACAACTAGCGGAATTAATCGAAATCAAAATCTAAAATTCTCAAAATCAAACCCATTTCGTCAATTTTGATTGCCAGAGTCCTAAGGTATGTGATCCACAGCTCAAGATTTAAAATTCTCAATTTTCCCAACTTTGACTGATCATAACTCAGCCAAATGAAGAGATATCTTAAAAAGTCATACCTTTTTATACTCTGTACAACTAGCAGAATTAATCGCAATCCAAATTTTAAATTCTCAAAATCGAACCCATTTTGTCAAATTGTATGATGAGACCTGGCCTTTGAAATTTTGTCAAATATGGACAAATATACCAATACCGATTTTTTCGCCAATATTATATTTTATTAACTGAATCTATTCACAATACTTTTTATATAATACTTATTATTGTCTTTGAAATATTTAAATATTTTTAAAAAATTAGTTAAAATAATGAGAAGAAGTATAAATATCTATATGAACCATATTATTATTAATTTTTTTAAGTATATTTAAAATTAAAATTGAGTTTTTTTAATGATTTGAAACAAAACAGTCTAATTTAATTTTTTTTTTTATATATTTTCTTTGGTGTGTGCTTAAATCCGGTGAAAGTAGAACTAAGCAAAACTCTTAAAAATTTTTTTTTTTTTAAATCAAAACTAAAATTCTCAGCAATTGGCAACGGGGCTTTGTCTCAATTCGTTTAGTTTTCACATGACTCAGTTGGAAGTTAACAAAATGCAAATCAGTTCATTGCTCAACACACACACACACACTGGTACAGGACAGACAAGTGGACCATTAATTAAAGCTACTAATATTAGCAGCTAACTAACTGAGTAACTAAAGCAAACCACCGAATGGAATTCAAAGCGCAGCAAAGTTCAAACAAAAAGCAAACGGCGTAACACACAGAGAGAGAGAGAGAGAGAGAGGGAGAGAGAGACACAGAGATGGAGGGAAACAGGGGGACGTTATACAGGAAGGTTACAGCCCAGTAGGGGCGAAGGGGCGTGGCGGTTACGCTGAGGTCTCAAAGCGTAATCAGCGCATTGGCCATACTCTGAATTTATTTTGTTTTATTTGTTTTAATTTTAATTTTAATTTTTTTTTGTAATTTTTTGTTGTTGTTTTTGTTGTTATTTTAGTGTTGCCAACGAATGATTTTTGCATAATAAAACACTTAATTTTCATGCGCATTTCCAAAACTCCTAAAACTCAACTGAACTGAAGCCAGTTCGCTTTGAGTTTGAGCGTCTCGCATGTAGGTAATTTCCAAATGGAAAATTTATACAGCAAAGTTGTAGAAAATCATTAAACAAATCGCACTTTAATAGGCAACACTAACAATAAGATGTAGCGGAGGAGGCTCAAAGAAATTTACGATCCAATCTCCCCTACAAAAAAAAAAAATAAATAAATAATGCCAAAGCAAACCAACTTGAACTGAGCCTGAGCTCTGAGCTGAGCTCTGACTCTGACTCTGACTGCGACTCTGGCTCAGAGCGTGGTGAAGAAGCATCCATGCGATGCAAAAATTCAAGTGAAGTGAAGTGCAAAAGACAAACAACAACAACAACAACAATGACTTGACTTTGAGTTCAAAAACGAGACGAGCGCCCAAAAACACCTGCTAGATTGGTAGTTAGTACACGGTAAAAAAAAGGTGTATTCAAATGAAGTTTAACATTTTCATTTCAGTCAAGTAAATATTTTGGATTATGATTTCGATACTCGATACTATTTCAATGTGGGGTTTTAAAAGGTATGGGATTATCTACTTGTGATAATTCTTTTTTTCTCAGTGTAGTTGGAACTTGACTTAAAGGCAAGTCCCACAAAAGCGCAGCCAAAAAACCTAAACAGAAGCATTCACGCATGCGCGTATGTGTTTGTACCTGTGTACCTGTGTGTGTGTGTGTGTGGGTGTTAAAAAGAGACAGCACTACATAAGATTGTGCTACGCAACAAACACTTTATTTTTTGTTCAGCGACTTGATCGTATTTAGAGGAGCCAAGTTTAGACTCGCGGCTAGAAGCGTCGTCCATTACGTTTGAGCGCGTCAACCAACCAAGCAGCAAACCATAAGATTCCCCCCACTCTACCTCCTCTCTCCACCATCCCACTTCCACACAACTACCCGTCTCTGTCACACTAGAGCTACCGATATGTATGCGATTTTTATGTGTGAACGCAGACAAGTTTTGGGTAGTTAAATAGATGCATACTCACACGTTGAAAACTGCACAGCTATAGGACAGTAATATAGATAGAGGGGGGTATGACAAAAGAGACAGAGGGACTATCAGACAGTTGGACAGTCGGACAGACTGACAGACAATAAAAACAAGCCAAAGAAAAACCCCAAAGTTAACCAACATTAACATTTAATCGAACCTCATGTTCAGTAGAGCATGTCTCCTGTTACACACAAGCTATCAACGCCAAAAAGAGATAGCAACATGTGTGTAAGTGTGCAAGTGTGTGTGTGTGTAGAGAGAGAGAGAGAGGTGTATAGGGGAAGGTCCCAGATCCCACACAATAGACAACATCAAATGAGGGAACTACTGAAGCTCTGCAAAAAGACCTTAACACACTTGACTCCACAGACAGCAGCAAAACCCAAACCAAAACTCTCTAAAGACCTGTAGATACCTCGTAAATATACACTGCACAAAATTACAAGAAATTCTGACTCAGTTGGCTAATTAATTCTATATAGGGCTATAGCGAAAACCTACTAAAGTGAGTTTCAGTAATATTTTTCCATTTAGTTTGTATAAAATATTTCTTTGAGAATATTTCCGCTCAAAGTTCTTAACTAAATTCAAGTACTCCTTTTTTTCCAGTGCATGTATAGCTCATGCCTAAAATTCCCGCTTCAGCTACTGATGATCGCGACGATGTCTTTTGTTTTCGCATGCGACTCTGTTTCCTTTATAGCTGCCACCTTTCTTGTCATCGTCATCATCATTGTGATCGTCATCGTCGTTGTCAGCGTCAGTTGTCTGCTAACATTTTCCATTTTCCACTGCCATTTCCATTTTCCATTTGTAGCATTTCAAAAGCATTTTAATTTAATTCTCATTCAGGTTTTAGGGTTGTGCCAAGGCGAAAGATCATTCGATCGAATCGCAAACAACTTTTGTGTAAAAAATCACATAAAACTTGCTCTCAATGGCGCCCTTTAGGACAGAGATAGTGCTGCCAGATCGTTGATATAGTTCATTTGATATATGCTCGTTAAATGTACAAGTTAAATGTGGACTTTTAACTGAAGGGTTGTTTCAGTTTGGTGGAGCAGAAACAGTTTAGATTCAACTTGGGGATTTTCAATCGGAGAGCTGAGAGTACAGACTAGATTTATAGTTAGTTCCGTAGTACTATCAAATATTGATTTTTAATCCAAGCCGAGTTGGATTTAAAAACACAAAGAAGAAAATTAATAAGAAATTAACTTAATTATTAAATACACATTTAAGAAATTTAAGAAATCATCCAAATTTGAAGTTTTTGAACACACTTAGACAACAAACTTAGAGATTTCCCCTTGAAAAACTTTAATATGCAAAAATCTTAGCATCAATACCGGAGAAACTTGTAGTTCAAAGGTGAAAAACATTGAATCCAGCTTTCCCCTTAACAATTAATATGGCCAACAACATTTCACCTTTATGTCATAAAAGCGGGCGAAAAAGAAGAAGAAGATAAAGAAGAAGAAAACTAAAAAATTCTCGCAAATGTGCAAAAGTTTTCTAATAAAAACATCTGGACCAACAACTGGCCAAATAATTAAGTCAACAAAAGCAGCAGCAAAAGTGTAACGATCTTTGAACTAAACACTTGGCCAACACCCAAGACCAGTAGCCATCATTATAAAGTACAAGACAGTGGGCTAGGGAAGAGGAGCAGAAGAAGAAGATAAGAAGAAGAAGAAGAGGAGCAAATCATAAAGAAAATTGCTAAAATGGAGCATCAGACATAAGTAAATATAATAATATTATCACGATGTTCTGTGGTTTTCTACCGACCAGCTACCGAAATGGGTCTGATCTAGAAAGAGTAAGGGAGAAAGAGAGACAGAGAAAGTGAGAGACAGAACAATAGACAGAGATGGAGATAGAGAAGAAGACTGAGTGACTGACTGTAAGCTCCACCTTAGATGCAACATTAAATGCGAACGTGCCACAATTATGCGTCGTCTCTTACAAATTACTCAATTGTCCAGTGAATTTCTGTTCAGTGTTGTCACTTTAGCGGATTTTTAGCCAGATTTAAAATTATGACAATTTTTAGAATTGAATTTTGCTACTTTTGGTAAAAATTTTGACTTCTTTTGTACCAAAAAATTAACTTAAGTCGTTAAGTACTTTTTTTGATTGTAGATGATAGGAGCTTTAGCTCTAATAATTATAAATATTTTTTTAAAATTTAAATATTAAATAATAAGCTGATATTTTGTATACTTATTTGTTTAACAAAAATTTAAGTTATACATTTTTATAATCAAATAAAATCACAGAAGCATACTAGTTCTTATCTAGCTACAAACAAGCTAGGCTTGATAGGTTTTATTATTTAAATTTTAAAATATATAATTTCAGCCTTTTTATTTTAAAAATATCAGTGAAAAGTATGTATAAAATAATAAAATTAGTGTTCGTTAGTTTTGTGTTTTGGTTTTATGACCTTTATTTTTGATAAAAAAAAATTAGCTTAAAAAATTAAAAGTATTTTATTAACAATATTAACAATAAAAATGTTTTTTTCTTGTACAAATTATTAAAAAATAATATAAATAACTATTTTATAATTCTATTTATAGCTATTTATTCTCTTAAGCAAGCCATTTTGGACCATTAAGTGCTGACAACACTATTCCAGTCCGACTTAAAGTTGGCAACTGCAACTGAGACTTGGACCACCATCAGCAATAATACAATGAATATTTGCATTTACCAGTTGAGATGACGTTTATACAATTTATTTACAATTTTCAATCAAAAACGCGAGCAAAAATGCCGCAAAATGATGCAAAATGCTGCAAAAATCGTGGTCATAACAATAAAAAAAAAAAAAAAAAAAAAAATGAGGAGGAAGAAAAAAATTGATTAGCTTTGTTTGCATTGCGGAATTGTTGGATTTGTGGAATTGTGGCAACTGCATTATACATTTTGCGGTTAAAGCCAAGCTCTGAGGTGGGCTAAAAAGCACAAGAAGTGGAAGAAGAAGAGGAAGCAGAAGCAGAAACAGAAACAGAAGAAACCACAATAACATTGCTTTCAATTCGAACACGTTTCAATATTTTGAGGCTTTTCGCATTTTGCTGGCCATCATAATTTATAGCGAAATTATTTGGTCAATTTACATTGGCTTTTTGGGTGGGCCTCAAAGCTTCAATTCAATTACAGGAAAATAATCTTTTATGATCTGCTCTTTGTCTTGATCTCTCTCTCTTTCTCTCTCTCTCTCTCCCCATCACTGTCTCCATTTGGTGTCGTTACATTTTCACGCATCAACAAAATTAGCCCATGGACGCAGGAAGCGTAGCGCATTTCAAAGATTTGTGCGCCGACTTTTAACAAATCTTTACGATATGTCATTAAAAAAATAACAAAAAAAAACTCTAACTCAAAAAAGAAACAAAAAACTAAAGAACACACACAACAACAATAACAACAACACGAGTTTGAAGACGACGCCGTCGGGCATCGTTTATCGCTGTCGGCAAATCGGAAGTTTAATGGGTTAATGATGGCCCTCTCTCTCTCTCTCTCACTCACTCCCTCTCTTTTGCTCTCTTTCTCATACCCTAGCCCAGTTGCTGTCCCACTCTCCCATACACACACACTGATCTGAACAGAGTAGAGCAACAAATAAACATACGTATAAAAATGTACAAAAATCATAAAAATTGCAGCCGACACGAACACAATGCACCCGGTACCAGCTTGGACCACCTTGATAGCTGCTCGTCTCCCAAATTCGATCCCATTCCGATCTCATTCTCAATCCCAAAAAAAAAAAAAAACCAACTCAATTGTCGTACTATTTTTGGGCTAACGCCGGCAATGAACTCTTCCAATGCAATTACCGGTTACAGTTTACAATTGTCTACAGAAAATAGACGAAGATTCATAATTTGTACTTTTAGGTAAGTACAGTATATATAGTATTTATAAGTATACTATATAGTATATTAGTAAAGTTTTATATTTTATTTATTTACTTGTGGTACAAAGTTATACAATTTTACTTTCCATAAAATATTTGTATTAAAATTATCTTAAGGTATTATATTAGTAAAATATTAAATTTTTAAGAGTCTTTTAAATTTATTAATAAAAAAAATTTTTGGAATTTTTTGTTAAATTAGTTAGGATTTTAAATTTTTGGAACAATTTTAAATGATCAACAGATGTTAAAAAATTGTAAATCTGTAAAAAAAAACTCTTTGCAGAATTAAACATATATTGTTAAATATTTAATGAGTTAATAATAAAATATTTTTAGTGTATCGAAGCCAAATTTTAATAGGAAGATAAGAAATTTATAATTTAGACCATAAAATACTCACATTGAATTTATATAGAAACTTCAATTGGGATTGTAACAAAATTTTTTTTTGAAATTTTTCTAAAACTTTATCTTTTTTAAGCACTTTTTTTTATGACAACTTTAGTTTTAGTTTCCTATTAAAAAAGCATATTTCTATCGATTTGATTTTTAATTTTTAAAAAGTTTATTTTATTTAATATGTTATCTTCAAAAAAAAAATGTAAATTAACAAAAATATTATAAAATTTATTCAACTAGATTTACAAATTATTTAAAGTGATCATATATATATATATTTTTTTTAATTACTTATTTACATACCTTTATCTTTTATTTGCAAAATTAAGTAGTTAATTTTAATTTCAGTTATTAATTATTGTTTTATTTTTAATTTTTTTTTCACACTTTCACACCAAACGATGCTGAAAGACTATAAATGATCAATATGCCGCATCAAATTGCAGATACTTTAATTGAAATTGGTATTAAAATGGTGCTATAAACGAACACCAATCCAACCCATTCCCCTCGAGACCCCTCTCCACCAGCTAGAGCTGTGATCCGAGTGATCTATGCTCACTTTATGCTCAAGTGATCGGCCGATGATCATTGGAAATGTTTAACATGCATTCACTTGACTTGTAAAGGAAATTAAAATGATGGCAAAAAAAATATGAAGAAAGAAAAAAAAATAGATGCCAGCACTTTCAATTAACTTAAATGCTGTTGGTCTCTCTGCAATTGAAACACACACACACTCACACGCACACACACTCACACACACACACATGCATATTCATAAACGAATTTATATTCATATTCACACGCTCTTTTGCCATACGATCAGCGATGATCAGCGCCATTCATTGACAGCGACAAGAAAAAACAAAAGAGAAGAGAGCAGTGAAGAGTAGAGTGGAGTGGGTAAGAGAAGAAAAGGGAAGAGAAGAGACAAAAACGATAATTGAAAACGAAGCGAAGCAAAGTTGAGATGCTGATGAGCTGCCGTTGATCATATTAACACCCAAAGCGGATACGGAGATGAAAGTTGAGCGAAGTAAACGGCACGAGATGCCATCAGTGCTGTCATAGTAGCCATATTACGGACAGAGTATTCATTTGTTCATTAATTAATTATTTGGTAAAATAAAGTTTTTAAATTTGACACCTCAAATAAAATGAATAAGCCCAAAATAATTTTTGTTTTAAATTATTTGCCTGAAAATTGAATTTATTTTTAGTTTTTAAAAATTTAATTTAGTTTTAAGAGCCTAGAAAATTTAAAGCTGAGAAATAAATATTTTTTATCTAATTGGAAACTAAATAAAATTTATTAAAAGTTTATTTAAACTTAAAAAAATAAGTTATCGCATTTATTTAATATTTTAGACAACGATAAATTTTTAATTTAATTTTTAAACATTTTTCTGTTTTGTCGTTAAATTAATTTTAATATCAAATCTGCCCCCTGAGTATCCTTTTTTCATCCATCTAGCCTTTTTGTAGTCGCTTGTTGGCAGCACTGGTTACCATAGCACACTAATGAGCAAGGAGAACAGTAAAGCAGATAGTAGGCAAGACAGAGACAGGGAGACAGAGAGGAAGAGATCAGACATCAATTTATTGAAATGTCACATTCAATTAAAACTAACTGCTGAGCAAATACAATAACACACACGTACACACACTAACACACACACACATACACTGGCTCGTAATTCATGCGTCGATCAGTCGAATTTCCTCACTCCCATCTCCGTGTCCACCCTCCCAGCCTCTCTGCCTCAACCCCTCTCCTACAGGGTCGTCTGCATTAATTGATGATATCAAAATGAAGTGTCTGCATTGGCACATTATCATTGTTCTGCAGCTGCATATTCGAACCGATCGTGCTGACCCTTTCGTAGAGTGCGTCTTCCAACTTGCAACTTCACTCATTAAGCAAAGTGTCGCGAGCCAGAGTTGCCAACTGCACACAGTGGATAAAAGTGCTTCGTTTTTGTGCATAACTTGAAACTTAAAGCTGCAGATTTTAACGTTTCTAATTTTCCAGAGTTGTAGATCAGTTTTAAGGAGAGTGATCTTTGAACTAAGTCATTTAATATATAGCTAAACAACACATTTAACTCCAAAATAGTTTATTTTATTTTTAAACAATTTTTTAAATGATTTTTTTATAAGTTTAAGTTGAAATAAAAAATTTACTTTAATTAAATAAATTTATTTCTATATAGGATTTTATAAATCAACAACTTTTTGGTTTTATAGTGAGAACATAGGAATATAAACAAAGTTTATTTTATTTTTTTAATTCTCATTTTATTTTTTAATCAAAAGTGTTAGTATTAAAAAGATTTTAAATTATTATTTTTAATTTTTTTATTGTATTTTTCTTGACTTTAAAACCTGTTGGAGTTTTTTTAGAGTCTTATGCGATTTTCTGGCTTTAATATTGATTATAGAAATTATAAATTAAAAGCTAATTAAATTTCAAGCCAAATTCTTGTAAGTTTCATTCCACAGTGAGCTGTACGAAGAGAGAGAGAGAGAGAGAGTCGGGGGGATTTTACTGATATTGACTTATGGCATTTTTATTATGCGACACATACAAAAACACACACACACACACACACACACACACACACATACACATGCATGAGGCAAGTAGCTGTTGCATGTGGCATGTGGCAAGTGGCACGTTGTGGCCCGCGCTGCATTCCGAGAATTTTTCATGCTTACACGCGAAGCTCTGGTCACAAGGACATCATTATCATCATCAATAAAGCATAATTCTTTGCAAACAATTCTATTGAACAACAACAACTACAACAACAACAACAACAACAAAAGAGAAACACAATTTTAACCAAAAATAATATGAAAATAAAAGGAAGTCAACAAAGTCGCCGTCGTGGCCCTGAGAAGCCCACCAGAAGTGCCTATTATAAGTATGAAAGCAGCGCCTCTCGTTGGCTCGTGTTACACAACTTCGTACAGGGTCCTCAGTCTACTGTCTCCTATCTCCGCTCCTCAGTCCCCCTGTCTCTCTTGTCACCGGTCTACAGTCTTGGAGTCTCCATCCCCAGTCGCACGCTGGCTGCTCTATGATCACTGATCAGCGACAGTGGCTGCCACACGGCACACAATAGGGGTCACAATGAATCGCTATTTTTTCAAACTGTCAAAAATTTATAGTGCGAGCGCAACGTCTACTGAACAAGTCAGGAGCGGTTCAGCTCAATTGGGCGTTGAATATGATTAAAAATCAAACAATTTCATGGTTTTAGTTTAACCTTTTGAGTAGTTTTGTTTAAATGGTTTATTTATTTGACGTTTTCATATCTTTTTGAAGTGCTTAATAAATTGTAATTAAAATAATTTTTTGATTAATTATTCAATCTTATATAAATAAGTTTTGTCTTCCATTTCTTACTTTTCATATTTAAAATTTAGCGCCCCACCTTGGGCGCCTTGTGTTGCCCGTAACTCCGCACTGTTGTCCATCATGTGGCAGTACTCGATCGGAGTGTGGCCATCGGTAGTCGACTGCTGCTGTTGCCATCGCCCACCTACTGAGGGCGTTTCTCGCATCGCAGACAAACGAATAATTCAACGAAGTGTTCTCCTCCCCCACTTCCCCTCCCGCTACAACCAACCGCCCCCTCAGCCACTTTAAGTGCCCCGCGGGCCGCCCGTGAGCTTTGCAATAGACAAATAGTCGCATATATATGGCGTAAAAAGAGCCATTGGATCGGAGTTGTTGTTGTTGTTGCGGTCATTCTCTGGTCGATTTATAAAGGTGGCTTATTATTGCAATTTAGCCACTGGTTTTGATTTTGCCAGGCATAAAAACACAGCAAGTGGTCGTCAAACGATCGTGTGCGTGTGTATGCATGCGTGTGCGTGTCGTTGCCTGTCTGTGCATGTCTGTGTCTGTGTGTGTGTGTGTGTGAAGAGACAAATGTCATTTGGCAGCACTTGGAGCGTCTATATAGACTGCCATGATCATTATCACAATCCACTCTATATGCTCATTTCTTCTCCCTTTGCTATATAATGCACTGAAAAAAAATTTGGTATTTTTATAAATAAAATTAATAACAATAATAATATTGAAAGAATAATTTGATAGATCAATATTTTTAAAAATAAGCTTATATGGAATACCCTTATTGGTAACACTGTTCCGCACTCAGTTTTTGCCTAGATTTGTGCATTTTTTTCGGTGTAGTCGTTGGTAATCCAAGCGATCTTGGCAACGCGGTGGTTGGTCTCAAGCCCTTTTTGGGCTACCTGTCTAGAGAAAAGAGAGAGGAAAAGATGATGAGAAAGAGAGAGGGGGAAGTGGAATAGGTGAGAGGTAGTGGGCCAATGTCCTGTGGTGTTAGTGTCGATCCAAACTCTTTGACCATATCTCACTCACCGGCACGATCGTTTGCGATCGCTTGCGATCGTCGTCGTCGTCGTCGTCATTCGTATTCGTAATTTATACTTTCAAGCAATGCAGTCAATAAATGTCATGTTTGGTTGTTGATTGTCCACACCACTCCGGGCCCAAACAAACGATCTACAGTCCGATCTGGTCTGGTCTGTTCCAGTCAGGTCCCAACTGAACTGAACTGATCTGGTCTCCTTTTTGCTCCAGTATTCGAAATCGCAGGCATTCCTCTTAAAGCGCATTATGCACACAAAGTCTTCTCACTTCCTTTATACCGTCCCTCAATGCCTGATCTTCTGTCCTGTTACCCCTGTTGCGATTTGCGTACACAAGATCAATTGCAGGTGATTTGTTTAGCTGTCGAAATCGTCGTCTTATCGTAACTCATTACGAGATTTATTTTGTTCAACAAATGCAGAAGGTGTGATTTGTCTTTGTACCGATCGCATCTCATTCTATCTCCCTCTCTCTCTCTCTCTCTCTTGCTCTTACTCTGTTCCACCTGACACCTGCCGTCTCTGTCTGTCGTGTATTGAGTGAATCAGCCTTTTGAACTGGACTTTTAGGCAATGGTTCAATAAATTCTTAACCAAAGCTAACCAAGCGAGGCATCATTAACTGTGCAACAGACACCACCAAAAGTCTAAAGACAGTACGACCGGCAGGCCGCCCACAAAGGCCGCCTTATACAGTGACTGCGAACAGTCTGTGCTCCATCGGCTTCTAAATGCGCTGTGCGTGTGTTTTGGGGCCACAAGTCGAAGCGATAATGTGATTTATGCTGTCCATTAATCTGGTAATTCATTTAAGCGCACGAAACTGAGCCAAGCTCTACCACTCTCTAACCGTCTCTTTCTATCTATCCCTCTCTCTCTCTCTCTCTGTCTCTTAACCAACTGGTCACATATTTTATGGGCTTTGTCCATATGCATCTTTGTGGCTGCTGCTGCTGCTTTTGCCGCTGTTGCATCGATTGCAATTCGACTGCTGTTCATCTTCACTATGCGAATGTCGTTACCTGAGCTTCAACTTCCCGCTGTGTAAAGGCCGACTCTTCCAGTTCCCTTCTGCCTTCCCTCCCCTTCCCACTTTTAGACTTACCTCTTACCTTTGTTTACACTGAAATAATTTCCTTGAGCTTCAATTTTGGTTGTGTTTTAAGACATACTTCCTCTAGAAATGCTGATGAATCCCAATCGAATAGTATACTGTCAAACCCAGAGATCAAAGAGTCATTCCATTATTCTTTAGCTACTTGATCATTTTGGTTTGTTTTTTTTTACAGTGTACTACTGGCAGCGATCGCTTGTCGCTTGTATTAATAAAACATTAATTACACACTTGATACCCGGACCGCAGCCTTGCAACAACTTGCTGCCACAACTCCGCTTTCTTCTCAATTCCTTCTCGCTTCCAGCTCGCTTCCTCCTCAACTTTACCTCAACTCCTCTCTCGGTTCCAGCTCAATTCCTGCCGTGTCTAGCTGAGCTCCAGGTCTTCTCCTGTCTATGAGGTGTCGTTGTAGGTGTTGCTTCAGCTTGGATGGTGGTCCACACGTTAGATGACGATGCGCAAAATTGATGTGCGACCTGCTCGCCACCGAATGTGGCAGCTTCATGCTCCATACTTCAATCCCCATGTTGCATGCTGCACCGCAGGGTGGTGAGTGGGTTGGAGGGGGGGAAGCGTATTTTGAGGTTATGAATTGATGACGAGTCGGCATGAAAGTGACAGCAGATGGAAGTGTGATATGGCCATGTTCTATGTTCTTTTTATCCTAAAGACACTTGCTTCAATATACTCAATAGTTTGTCTTCGACATGGACGGGGAAGGAGAAGGGAAAGAAGTATAGAAAGAGGCACAAAATCTAAGGAAAAGAAATCTTGCTTTTATGTAGTACTATATAATATTTATTATCTGTCAAGTGTAAATAATTTAGGTATTACTTATATAAAACTTATTAAGTTATTAAACTTTAAACTTAATTCTTAATTTTTTAAGCACGAAAAGTTCCAAAATAAAATATTATTAGTTCCATTTCCAAAGTTTATTGGGCCATCAAATAAATTCCATAATTTAAATAGACTTTAAATACCTAATGAGCATTTCTAATGCTATATTTAATAATATTTAATTATAAATAAAATACTAAGCTTTTTTTTATTAGTTTATTAAACACTTAATCTTTTTAAAATTAGTAAGCTAATTGTGCATGAATATTTTGACTAATTGTGCTGTGAGCTAATAGCCAAGTTTGTTGGAACATATTTGGAATTCCAGTGTTGCCTTCTTACCTGCACATATATTTTCTCGGGGGGTGAAAGAGGAGTGGACGAGGGAGGGGGAGGGGAAGGGGACTGTCTCCCTTTTGGATGCTGTTCAAACAAATTGATGAGCTTGTCGTCATACTAATTGAACGTGTGATTATTTTGACAGGCACAGCAGCAAAAGTTGTAACACGGATGGAAGTATCCAAAGCCATGGCCAACACGGCAGGAGGTAAGACAGAGAGGGAGAGAGGGTGAGAGAGAGAGGGAGATAGAAAGAGATGCGTGCTGTGTGTAGTTGTCAAATTGAAAATGCAATCATGCGTTCAAACGTCAAATTAAACAGCTCGGAACTGATTTTACATAAGTAGCTAAAGGGAGCGAGAGGAAAAGTGAGGCAGAGAGCGGGAGAGGGAGGTGTAGGGGGGGGGATGTGAGGGGGCCTAAAGCGAACACCCACTTAACTAATCGCATGATTAATGATGTCAAACTGACACTTGAGGCAGCTACGAGCCAACTCCGATGTAGCTGAGACGCCTCGCTGGCTGCCCCGTCCGGTTGCACAGCCAGAGGAAGCCGTACCAGCTCACACACACACACACACACACACACACACGAACACACTCCGAATGTGGCAGTTGCATGTTCGCCTGTTGGACTGCCAATCGCAACTGCGACGCTTGAATGACAGGTGCTGACAGGTGATAGATTATTGCTGCCGTACCTCCAGTTTCCTCGACTCTCAACCTCTGCGTGATTTATCCCAAAAAAAAAATGAGAGAAAGAAGAAGAAGAAAAACCAACACACATGAAATTGCCTCACTGATTATGCGCCCCAATGGCAACAGCATCCACATGGGGCATGCCTTATGCCTCTGCCTCATGCCTCATGCCTCGTCGCCAGCACAGACGATAATTGATCTGTTCAATGCGATCCCGATTCCAATTCCGATGCCGATTCCAATGGCCACGCCAGACTGGGACTCCCCCAATGTGGCAGCGCTAAATTTGGGGTGGCAAAAATCCAAAATGAGCAACTAGTAGAAAAGCCTACGTATGAGTGAGAACGACTGTAATAGACTCAGTACTTAGTAATTACAAGTTCTTCTTACCAATTGTTGATTTTTGATATATTAGTTTATATATTACCTATATGATATAGTTTTTCGATACTGCACTAATCTAGGAAACATGAAGTACGACCTACCATATGCACTTTCTATGAGATATATCTTGAAAAAACAAAGTAAACTATTCTTTATTATATCCTTATCAGATCGAAGACCAAATTAGCTCAGATTATACCAAAGTATGGTCGGGAAAGTGTTAGTAGTTCCAAAGTTATGGCATTTTCAAAACGGTAAGAAACTAAATGAGGCATTGACTAGAAATTTAAAGGCTTTAGCTTCTATAAGCTCACAAATCGATTCGACTTTTGATGCTGATCAAGAATATATGTATATACTTTTGAAAATATATAGGGTCGGTCATACCCATTTCAGACCATAACACACATATAATGCTTTTTTTTGACAAAGTATATGGACCACTCTGCTGTACAGGGTCTAAGTAAAGTCAAGCAAGGAGGAAAGAAATCGCCTTGAGCATTATTAATGATGGCAACGCGTCTTTTAGGCCCAATGGCTTATTAGCCGATAACTCAATTAATTTCGACAAATTGTGCGTTGGGACCACCTAAAAATGCTCAATCTGAATACCCCCCATACTCAAGAGTATATACATATATACATGTATGTGTGTGTGTGTAAGTGTCGATCGGATTGAGATTTCGTGTCAGTTTCAATTTCAATTTCAGAGTTTTTGCTTTTTTTTTTGTATTCAATTTTCGATTTTACGTTGAACGTTTTTGACATAAACAGTTTGTTGACCTTGGCCAAAATAAAGAAAAGGTAAAAAAAACCGGAACTTCAATCGGAGTACTTAATTTTGTAAGCGGTGCTTTGTGATCTTGCAAATTGATTTCAACGCATTAGCGACAGCATGAGAAAGATATAGAGAGGGAGGGAGGTAGGGAGGGGGGTAAAAAAGAGGAAGAGAAAAATAGAGATACAAAACTTACCAATTGTCTTGTGATTAAGTTAACTTTGATAACAATATGTTCGATGTGTTGGAGATCAAAAATATGGTAGAATAAGTAAGGTCAGTGGGGGAGGAGAGTGAAAGAAGAAGAAAGAAAGGAGAGGGACTAAGAGAGGCAGGAAAAGTGTGATGAACTGAGATACGGAAGGCAAGATATAGAAGATATAGAAAGAAAGAGTGAGGAGAAAATAGTAGGAGAAAGGGAGACTGATACAGAAAGAGCAAGAGAGGGAAATAGAGTGACAGATTTGATAGAAAGGGCTTGAGTTCGGAAAAATACCTCATATAATTCGAATAGATCTAGCTAAAATATAAAAAAAGTGATTTAAATTTCATTTTCAAGGTTCTAATTCGAACATTTCAAGCTTTTGGTAGAGAGTTGAACATTTTTACTGCCTGAATAAAACAATATTTTATTTTTTATAATATTTAAAATTTCAAAAAAAATCTTTTTAAGCAAAAAAGTTCAAAAACTTAAAGTTAAGGTTTGTCAAATTTTTTCACTGATTTCAATAGTCTATATTTATACTAAAGATATATACGTAGCTTAAGTAAATTAAATTTTCTTCTATGATTTGAAAATTCTTTGATAATTTGTTAGAATTTGAGTGAGAAGAAAATTTGCTTAGCGATTATCTTTGGATTCAAAATGAAGTTGAGGCGTGTAACTGTAAACTGCACAACGAATGAAACCTGGACAAATGCGAGTCACAGTCACAGCTACAGTCACAGTTAGTGTCACAGTCACAATCACATTCACATTCACTGTCACTGTCAGTCACGTGATTGAATGCTCCCAAAAGCAATGCACTCAAAACTTGAGGACTGACCACAACAAATTTTATTTGGAAATGAGTCGTCGCTTAGTTTTGTTGTCGCCGTCGTCGTCGTTGTGGTCGTCGGCGGGGTCTAAGGGAATTTGGGGGCCATGGGGCCTACAATAAACAATTTGTAGCGCCTGAATGCACAAATTTTGCGTCGTTAAAAATTAACTTTAACTGCGGACTGAGAGCAGTTCAACAACAGAACAGACACAAGACAAACGGACACAGAACAAGACCGAATCGGAATTGGTCTCTAAAGAAATAAGTCTCCTAACCCTCTCCCCTGTTTGGTCCCAATGTGCCTCAGTCATCCCTGGTGTGGCTTGGGTATATGACATCCCTGGTTATGTACACTGATGAAAATGAACGGGTTCAAAAATAGATAGCTTTGACATGATCATTATAAACAAAATGAGATCAAAAAAAAAAAAAAAAATAAAAAAAAAAATAAAAAAATAAATAAAAAATAAATATAAAATTAAATACAAAAAAAAGTAAAAATAATATTAAAAAAATTAAATAAATAAATAAATGAATTATAAATAAATAAATATATAAATAAATACATAAATAAAAAAATAATTTAATTAATTAATAAATAAATAAATAATAAAATAAATTAATAAATATGGTAAGTTAAGGATTAAAACACATAAAGTATTTATTTTAAGAACATTTTTCTACCTCAAATTATTTTAAGCCACGACAATTGGTTCATTTCAATTAAGTTTAAAATACCCAAAATAATTTAGTTTTTATTTTTAATGTAGCTAATTAAAACTAAAGACTCTTAGCTCAAGAAAAAAAAATGGTTCAATTATTTTTTTGGTATGCTGGTATATTTATTTTTACACATTAAAATACTTAAATTGTATTTTTAACTAAAATCGATTTTAATTTTGTTTCTTTATTTGTGTCTTAAAAAAATAAAAAATATTGTATTTATTTTTAAAACTAAGCCTTAGTTTAGGTGTTCCTAAAATCAAGAAGTAGTCTTCATTTTTAAGGAATTATTATATATTTATATAAAAATTATTTTAATATAAAATATTTATCTAACTATTAAAAACTTTTTGTACTTGTTTAAGATCGCTTATATTTTCTTTCAGTGTAGCGGGAAGATCCCGAGAGAGAAGAACGTTGCGGCGTTGCATAATTTGCATTTCGATTCGATTGGAACGTTCGTTGGCTTTTTTAGAGGCGCGTGTCCGCCGACACTTTTTCGTGACTTACCTGGTCGCAGTTGTTGTTGTTGTTGCTGTTGTTGTTGCTGTTGTTGTTGTTGCTGTTCATTTGGTTCTAGGAAATCACAATAAAAATTAACAAAATTCGTTCTAGTAAACGTTCGCTGATGTCGAGCTGTCGAAATGTCGAACTGTCGATGCCAAAGTCAATGTTGATGACGATGTCGATGACTCGATGACTTGATGTCTCGATGAAAAGCATCTGAGACGTGGTACAAGTTCAACCTTAGCTCTGTCATAGCCAGAGTCAAAGTTAAAGCCAGCCCAATTCCATGTACGTGACATGATCGCAGTTCTGTTTGCTTTTTGTAAGGCAAAGTATCTTCGTTATACCCGTTATGCAGAGAGACAGGGTATACACAAATCGTTGTAGTAGTAGACTGAGTTAAAAGTGGATATAAAGGAGTATATATAATCAGATTAGGTATAAATTTACCTCAAAATGTTACAATTTATTGGAAATAATTTTTGATTTTCTTGTACAAATTTTTTTATAAAAAAAATTAAAAGTTTTAATGTATAAATTTTCCATAATAATACTAATCCATCTTGTTACAAGACCAAAGCTCTTTTTAGCTGATTTTGATATCCAATATATTTAAAAACGTAAATAATTTTTTTGAACGGGTATTTTGTAGTCATGCTCTAAAGCTTAAAGTACTCTTACTCTTGCTTTGGTTTCGCGATTTGATTTGCTTGGGGCAAGACCGTGGATGGGTTCATCAGAAAAAGGTTTTGGCCTTTGATTGATTTGACTATGGCAAATCTGTGGACAGTTCAATGGGCCACTTCGAATTCAAATTCATGTGACAAATCAATTTTTAACGCCAAAGACAGTCTAAAGCAAATCTAAAATCAAATGAACTAGTTCCTTTCTAAAAATGTTAAATAAAAATAAAATTAGTTTAAGTTTAAGAAACTATTCAACAACTTTAACACCAGTTCATTGAAAATAGAGTTAATAATTTATTATAATAATATAATATAAAATATAAAAATTTCCAGCTGCAGTTCAAGTTCCAGTTCCAATTCCAATTCCAATTTAAATTCCCGCTTATCTCTCAAGCATTTCTGACAACCAATTAAGTTGCATAGACATTAAAATTATTATTATTTTTATTATTATTATTATTTTGTTCCTTTTTGTAAATTTTTAAAGTATTTTCTTGCCAAAGGCTCAGCAAATCTGTCAACTCAATCAACTAGTTACTCCCTTTGCCCTACAGACTTTGGACAGCTAGCGATAAGGTCTGCTGTCGAGTGTAACCAACTGAAAAAGACTCTGCGTAGCTTATTTGTATTTAATATTTAGTTAACTTGGAAATATTACAGCTTTATGGAGTAAAATGATCAGTGAGTCCGCGCTTAAATCAATACTAAGGACATCTGTTTAATGATAGTTTAGTTTAAAAAGAAATTCAGGTGTAATTCTTAAAGCGATCTTTTCTTTTTACAACCTTAGCGGTTCCTATGCACATTTTGTGGTACAGGGTCTAACAAGGTAAGTTCGGTTCATGCACTCTTTTGCCTCCTCTGTCTCAGTCTCTTTACTATTTATGCATGCAAAACACGCTCCACGTTGCAGTTGTTGTTGTTTCTGCTGTTGTTGTTGCTGCTTGCGGCTCGTGTTGAGCAACGCGCGTCAGCATCATAAAAATGTCATTCAATGGCAAGGGCTGGGTCCTGCCACCACTTCGTCAGAAGTGCAAAGAGTGGGGGGGCAGAAGGGGGGAAGGGGAGCGTAGCGCAATGTGGGCGGCATCACAAAAGCGCTTAACTTTGCACCACTGTGCGCTGTCGCCGCTGACGTCGCAGTCGCTGCGACAGTGGCAGCGGCAGCGGCAGAATGAACGATTTGTGTGTTTTAGATTGAAATCAAAATAATGCTCAAAGCTGCCGACGACGAGCCCTGGCAGGTACCCATTCCCTCTCTTACGTCCCCACTCTCCATCTACCTCTCCCTCTTCTCTCTCTCTCTTCCCTTTTGCCCTTCGCTTTACAAATCCAACACTTTATCATCACAATCACTAGCAAATCACCTCCAAAATAGCGGCATCTCTTTCACTCAGCATATGTGTGTGAGTATATGTGTGTGTGAGTATGTGTGTGTGTGTGTGTGAGTGTGTGAGTGTGTGATTTGTCAAAACTGTTA
Organism: Drosophila cardini; assembly: GCA_018903735.1. Lineage (NCBI taxonomy): Eukaryota > Metazoa > Arthropoda > Insecta > Diptera > Drosophilidae > Drosophila > Drosophila cardini. The sequence goes on from JAEIGM010000010.1 coordinate 3,598,088, forward strand.
CGATCGCCAAATTGCAGATAAGCTGCGGCCCAAAAGAATCTCAAGAGACCTTAGCCGCCTGTCTATGGCATACCCTGTACTTATTAAAATCAATGAAATAGGGTATGCTATGGCTTGCAAATATAGTTTTATAATAAATGTGTACGTAAATTTAACAAATTTTAGCTGGAAAGGAAAAGCTGTGGTGACTCGCTATAAAAAGGGTACAAAAAACAGGGTATATAACAGTCCATCAGTTGCTAGAAAAGTCAAGAAGTACAAATTCGGCGAAATTTTAATATGATCAAATTAACATAACATTAAGTTTAAAGAACTACAGGGTATTTGAAAGTCCATTGGGTATTACAGGGTATTTGTTAGTCCATCAACAGTTGACTTCGTGCTTTAATTAAAATTGTGCTTTAAGCCAACAATGTTTACAACCAACTGTTCGTAATACGAAAAGAAAACGAGCGAAACTTTTAAATAAACAGGGTATACCATAGCCGATCACATAAGCTTTCAGTGCTCGCCTGCGATAGTCATAAACTTATTGAATATTATATCGCAATATCGTCAGAGTTTCGTGTGAAAAATGATGAAAATTAATGTGGATCATGAAATGCATAAAGCTAATTGGCTACGCGTTGGCAATCAAAAGCTGATTGCTATGCCATGGCTATCAGAGAGCAAACATCGCATTGCGCCAACATGTTGATTGTCTTGTTACAATGTTTGACTGAATGACTGACTGAGTGAATGAACAAATGATTGAATTGTCGTTGACTGCTTGACTCGTGTGTCAATAATGTCAAACAAAATGTCAACAGTCGCGTCCGCCACGCGTCACACAAAGTGCTCTATCTATCTCTTTCTGCCACGCCCCCCCCTCCCTACCCGACCCCACACTATTATTCCACCCGCAGCAAAATGATCGCTTTAGTATCCAGATCCACATACAGTTTCAGATCCAGATCCAGTTCCAGATCCAGACAAGGCGGTCGCTCCGATCTGTTGGTCGGGGCCACTCATTAACATAACAAGTAAAGTCAACAATGAAAATTGTTGTCTAAACAAGACGCGCGCGCTGCACTGCACTGTACTGCACTGTGTTTATATACCCTGTAGTGTGGGTGTGATGGGTTTGTTCACGCGGAAATATCTGTGTGTTTATTGGGAATCTTAGTACTTTTAAGTTTGTTTAAGTGCCACGCCCTTGACGCCCATAGTGAGATCATTAATAGGAAGGTATTTTCTAAAAGTTTAAACCTTAAAAAAGTATTGTACTAAACTTTCTGTTAAAATGTTTAAAATGTTTAAATTAAGTTGGTAGTTTTTAGATACGTACTCAGTAACCGTTTCTCTAAAAAAATACTTAAATTTTTTAAAAATTTCGAGTAGTGTTCAAAAGGGTACATTATTGTCGTAACTACTCGCTTGTACAATCGTCTCTTGTATTTTTTTTGTGTTTTGTTGTCTTCCAATGTTTCAATATTTCAATGGACGCCGCTCAATGCAGACCCTGCTGAATTTATTGAGGCTGTGGTAAATATTTCGGGGCCCGTTCAAAAGAAATCAAACAAAACGCGGCAAGTAATTTGTTTATTTGGCCCACGGCAATAAAATGAGTAAGCAGCAGAGAAAGTCCCCGCCCTCAAAAGCAGATTCAAGCACATAAAGTCACAAGAAAACGTCAAAAAAAACACACAAACACAAACGCACACACTCACATACATACCTATATATATTCAGATATATAGTATATATATATGTAAAATGTTGGAGGCGCCAAGTCGATATCGAAACTGGGAACACCCCAAAGTATCATAAATTAAATCGAAATAGTTTTTTAAAAAATCCAAATATGTATAATCATTAAGTTAGTTCAGGAATTAGTTGAGTAATATATGGCATATATATGACTTGAACATTTTTAAGGAATTCTTGTAAAATCCTTAAATAGTTTGAGAAATTTATTGGATATACCTTAAAGTTATAAACTACACAAAACTGCTTCAGTATCAACAAGAGAAAAACTGTAGAATTCAGTTTAAGAACATTTTGAATAAAGTATATTTTAAAGAAATGTTAAATATGATAACTCAATAGAAGTTATGCTAACGTAAAGAAATAAAACATATAAAAAAATGTCAGTTAAAAAATTTAATTTATTTTAAAATTATATAGAAATGATTAGTCTAAAGGTTATGCTAATTCTGATTGAATCCAGTTTATACTTACTCTGGAGCAATGACATTCAAGACTATCGAATACCTGTTTCAAAATTTAGGAGATATTCGAGTCTTCTATAACAAAATATGTTAAAAATTCTTTCACTGATGCTTAATAGAATATGATGAATAATAAGATTAACAGAACCATAAGCATATTATGTGAATATTATTGAAGAATTCACAGAATTTCTACAGAGAAGCAATTTTTTGCTATACTTTTGAAAGCATTTTCAATAACTTCAGTTGAATAAAAAAAATCCAGTTTTAAAATTTTTTAAAAATGTTTAAAAAACTATCAGCTATCTAAGAACTATATTTAAAATGTAACCTAACTTGCTTTCTATATTAACTACATTAAATTAATATATTTTTTTAGCTTTAACTATTACCATTATAATTTTTTATTTTTATCAAATTTTAGAAAAGGTATGAATTTTAACTATAACTAATAATTCAAACTGTCTGATCTTCAGCCATCTTTAATACAAACCTCTACTTCGAAATGTTATTGAACATTTTCATGATCTGCGTGCAGCACTTAACGATTAATTTGATGATTATGCTTCCACCAAATGCTTTTATCAATGGAAATTGATTAATATCAACTGAGACCCAAAAAAACATGCACAAAATAATAACTTAAAATACCACCAAATACCATACTAATAGCTCGAGATGGAAAGAGAGAAAGGGAGTGAATTAGAGGGAGAGGGAGAGGGAGTACGTTGATAAAGGGAGTTGGATCACGTGCATGTTCAGAACTGGCAGTTATTAGTGGAATTGTTAGATGATTTTCATAGAATTCTTATAGATACGATAGATAGGCTCAATGTGAGTATTTTTCTAGATGTTTTGGGCCATGTCCAATGTTGACAAATCGCTGGTAATAAGTCAAAAAACAACATTTTGGTTACTGAACCGCCTTTCTCCTGACCCTACTCCTGCTTCTTCTACCACGGTTTCTGCCCTTTTTCCACAGTGTTTTCCTGGCTCTTGTTTTCCTTGACCTTTCTATGGCATTTTCCTGAGTTTTCCGTGTGCCTTTCCATTTCGCTGCTTGCTTTGTTAATGCTGTCAAACAACTGTAAACTAAGCGGCACTTTCACTTTTCAACGCTCCCTCACTGTCTCTCTCCCTCACTCTCCCTCTGTTACCCAGTTATTCTACTGCTTACTCTGTCTAATGAGATCCTTTACCTGTTTGATTTGAACTAAGCACAGCTATTACAATACAAAACCCAACAAATTAGTAAGAAATCTGAGCTCAAATCGATTTGATATCGATGTGTTGAACCCATGAAAACACAGAGAATTTAAACAATGCCACATTATGTGGCATGCCACATGATGTAGTAGCCTTACAAATGAGTAACGAGCTCAAAACATTCTAAAACTATAGAACTCAAGAAATCCAGACTCATCAAATTACCACAAGTCCAAATTCTCAGCAGGTTGCATCCACCAATTTCGATTCCAACTTCGAATCAGTTTCGAATTCTAGTTGCTGTTTATCGTTCTACATGTCTCTCTCGATCTCTCTCACACCCTACCTCTCTCTCTTTCTCTCTCTCCCTCTCTTCTTGGCTGTTTTCTAGCTGACGCTGGTGGTCCCTTCCAAATTTTGATTTATTTTATACCGAATGCATCTCGTTGTACACACAAAGAAATTTAAAAATTTAACAAAAATAACTTAAATTTACTTTTATTATAAATATTTTTTATTATAAATAAATTCAAATTTTTTTTTATTATTTGTTACATTAAATTATTAAGTTTCTGCTTAGAAGTTGAAGAATTTTTGGCTTACGCTCTTTTCTTTTATTTAAAAAAAAATATTTTAGTTGTTTGAAATTTATAAATTTACTTCATAAAAAATTGAAAAAATATTATTAATTATTTATATGTTAAATAATATATTAATTAAATAAAACGTTGACTTCTTATTTAATAAGAAATATGCGATCTTGCTTAAAAAATTAAGAATTTTGAGCTTAAACGTTCCTGTTTGATTAAAAAGTAAATAAATAAATTAATTAAAATAATAAAAATAAATAATTTTTACTCTACAATTTTTTTTAAGTTTTTTAAAATACCATAAATAATTTAATAGTTGACTTTAAAGCTAAACAAATTCAAAATTTGTGCTTATAAATTTTAAGTTTTAGTATGTTTTTTTTACGATTTATGTTGACTTTAATTTTTTGTAGTAAAAAAAATTTTAACTTTTAAAAACAATTTTTTTTATTGATGAATATTTTGTTCATATTTCTAAATTTAAAAAATTAAATGTAAGTTGGGTTTTTTTTCTCAGTGTAGTTGCTGTTGCCACTTGCACTGCGCCGTTGCCCTGTAGCTTCGTCTAAATTTAGAGGAGTCTGTTGTTCACACCTCGCTGGCCGCAGCTAAACAGCGACAGACAGCGACAAATTTGTTACATGCCCCCCAGAGAGGGGTGAGAGGAAGGGATTGAGGTGGGTAAGCAGTACCATAACCATTACCATTACCATTACCTGTGCAACATTGCAACACCTTCGCATTGTTTAACAGCAAAATGCAATAATTGTAGGCAAAAGTATTTTCCGCACTCCTTTGCATCCCTTTTTGCCAAATGAACATGGATTGCGTCGTGTCTTAGCGCCGACTTCGTCCCCCCAAACCCCCAACCCCTACGCCCATGACCCTCATGCCTCTCTCGTGTGCAAGCTGCAGTCGATGCCAGTGTCGTGAATCGCCTCTTGCTGTTTATTGACAACAATCAAGTGTTTAGATTTTGCATTTTCATGTCCAGTCCGCAGAGTTCTTAGTTCTCAGTTCCCAGTTCTCAACTCCAAGTTCTCAGTTGCAGCTTCCTTTGCAGCCGTTTCCACTGCGTTTTCCATTCGCGCAGAGACGTGCATTTAGCAAATGATCATCAATGTTGCATGTTTAGACTTGCAACTTGCAACTTGCAACATGGGCATGGCGTGGGCTTTGTGCGTTCATCATTGCTACAAGTTTCACACTTCATTTGCAGCTCGATTCGCATATAAAAATTATGAGACACAAAATTAATCAAACGTTGAAATTAATGATGCCAGCAGATTGGAAACTTATAAACTTAAATATTTAAACAAATTTATTTTATTTAAAAACATATAAGAAAGGCTACCGTCGAATGAGCCGACTGTAAAAGACCCTGTACTCATTCGAACGCGCGTTTTTACATACAAATAACCCATCTTCGATTAATTTATTCTATGGGAGCTATAGTATATAGTTGTCCGATCCTGACCAGACTTAGTACGGGGAGGTTTAATGGTAACATACACAAACTGTGTGAATTTGGTCCCGATAGCTCTAGTCGTTTTCAAGTTATGGCAATGTAAAAATGGTTTTTTACAATTTGCGTGGGCGGTAGAGGGCGTAGCAAAAATTTGAAATAAGCTGGATCTGCCCGACTTGTAGATGGACTTACATTCTAAATTTAGTGGTCCTATCTCTTATAGTCTCTGAGATCCAGGTGTTCATACAGACTGACGGACAGGCAGACAGACGGACATCGCTATATCACCTCGGCTATTGATGCTGATCAAGAATATATATATATATTCGGAAAAGTCTCCTTCTGCCTATTACGCACATTTCGGTTGTGACAAACCTTATAGACCCCTGTACTCTTTTCCAGGACGGGGTCTAAAACTAAGCCCAAAGGAAGTTTGGGAAAAAGCATCCAAATCCAAATCGAAATCGAAATCCAAATTGAAAATGTAAGCAAATCCAAGGACAAACCTCAAATACGAAATTTTGAAATCCCAATAGCGAATGACCTATGTGGCTAAGATTTCGATACGGCTGACATTCGGTGGTTGCTGTGGTCGGGTGTTCACTGTAGTGCCAGTTTTTTGAGCCAGGGATTGCTACAATCGCCCAGCTCAATCCCAATGCGAATGGGAATGGGAATGGGACTGGGAATGGGAAATGCTTTACGCTCCATATGCCACGTGCGTAGACGAAAGTCATTTAAAAATTGAAAGACATGGCCAAGCGGAGGGCGTGGCAAGGGGGTGGGGGAAAGGAGGGCAGTCGGATGAAAGACGCAGCACAAATGTTAAAACCAAGTCAAATTCCTGGTATAAAATTCATTGAAAAATTTTATGCAACATAAATTTTGCGTGCAGGATTTGGAAATTGCCGAAAACTCCTGGCCGAGAACTCAATCACACACAGTTGTAGTACACTCGCTCTCTCTCCTCCAGGGTTCAAGGATGCAGGAGGAAGGTAGAGGGGAGTGGGGGGGGAGGACGGGGTTTGCCAGTGTCATTTCAATTTTAAAGCAGCAGTCCAAAAGAAAGAAATGTTAAGAAGTGAAACCCGCCCTCAAACCGCTTAAGAAGTGTCCTTACAGGTCCTTTTTAGGGGGGTAAACACCCCCTCTACGACGACACTGTTGGTTTTTATAGCTTTTTGATTTGCCATTTCTGGTAGCAAATGATCAAAAATTGAATGAAATTGTTATTTTTCAAGTGGAACATGTCCTTTCTTTTTTTTATGGTACACCATGAAAGGCAATGAGGGTTCGCACTCAAACTTGTTTGTCCTGTTGCGGGTTGTTATCCTTAATAAGGGGCATCAATTTTTCTTCCTTTTTTTTCCTGCCATTTGACCATTTTTTCCGTTAGTCAAGTAGCACTGTACAAGACAACGAGTGAGACAACGAGTGAGACAACTTGCTGAATATGTGACGTGGAATGCAGTGTTGCAGTTGAGCAACAACCTCAAGCTCTGTTTCAGTCAAAGTCTCATCATCATCATCGTCATCATCATTATTATCATCATCATTAGTGGAGTATCTGACTCTGTCTCCGTCTCTTTCTCAGTCGGAAAATTGAAAAATTTCCAAGCGATAAAATTTGATCATAGAAAGCGTCAAATGGTCCAAAGGATTTCAGCTCATGTGTCGGCCAGCCGCAGTAGAAGTAACAGCAGGTGGGAGGCGCAGGTGGGCGTGCCAGTAATCATGAAAATGGCAATAACAATGACAATTTTCCCTGAAAAAAAAAACAATGAAGAAGAAGCAGAAAACAATTAAAATATTTGCTTAAATTATATTATGCACACGTATGTGTGTGTGTGTGTGTATGGTTATGTGTCTACTTGTGTGTGAGTGTGTGTAACCTGCGCAGACAGCTGTGTGTGGCATGCGGCAGTACAGTGAAGCTTCGGCGTCATCATATCAACCACAAATATTAATTATGAATTTATGATCCCAATATTTATTAGCAATAAAAACAAGCAGGCGACCAAACTGACCAACCAACCCTCGCAAAACTCAACTCATCCGTCGCACGCTATCTCTTTCACACTCCCTCTATCTCTCCCCCTCTCTCTTTTAGTTCGACAACTTGAAGCAGTGAAGCGTCGCTAATGAACTTTTATCATCAGCTTGATGAGCCAGACACACAAACTCTAGCGGTCAGAGGGAGAACTATTAGGGTATGGGGAATAAAAATGGAGGAAAAAAAAAAAACATGTAGCGACTTCTTATGAGTATCAACTTGAGCACACATGTGACCCTCTATAGTGTTACAGTGGTAATATCCACAAAATTGCAGTTGCTTATTACCAAATTATTAAACTCTTGATATTTCTTGGAATCATTTTTGATGGAAAACCCTCTGGATGGGGCTTAAGTAGTGTTCCAATCGAATCTGTTTGGAACTACTTTATCTACTAACAAAATTTAATGATTTTGAGTTTCGTGTAGATTTAAATTTAAACTTACTTTAAGAACATGGAGTAGCCATCGATAAATAAATAATTTTTTCTAATTTAAGAACTAAATACCCATTAAATACTAGTAGATGGCATAAAAAGACCCCGTACTCATTCTAGTTCGCGTTTTTCCATACAAATCACCAATCTTCGACCGATTTGTCCTATGGGAGTTAAAGGCTATAGTTGTCCGATCGGGACCAAACTTGGGGAGGACAGCTATAATGGTACCATACACATAATGTACGAGTTTGGTTGCGATCGCTTGGGTTGTAGGGGGCATGGCAACAATTTGAGATATACCTGATCTGCCTAACATATAGTCGAACTTTCATTCCCAATTTGCTAGCTCTAGCTTTTGTAGTCCCGAAGATCCAGATGTACATACGGATTAACGGAAAGAGAGAGACAGCCGAACATTGGTATATCGACTCGGCTGTTAATGCTGATCAAGAATATATATATACTTTATGGGGTCGGAAATGCCTCCTTCGACCTGTTACGCACATTTCGCTTCTGACAAACCTAATAGACCCTTGTACTCCATTTTAGAGTACGGAGTCTAATATTCAGTAAATACAATGAAGTATTGATCAGCTTTATTTAACTTCTTTTAATTAATCTGCTCCGAATCACTGCTCAAATTCTAAAGCTTTAGCTTTATACCATAGTTGTAATCACTTTTTGTACGATTACTCTTGATTAAAATAAATTTCCTAAAAACTTCACATACTTGAGCTGATTTGATCTAGTTTTCCGGGCAGATCGGAAGTAACCGCAATTCCAGGTGTAAAGGTTATTAAGGGACAGTTGAATGCTCATTGCGGTGTCTGCAAGAAGATCAAATAAGGTTAAAGGTAAAAAACCAATGACAAGTCAAGTGTTCCAGCAACAACAACAACAAGAACAACAACAACAACAACTACCGAAAGTAGAAGAACAATAAAATGACGAATCAAATGAACGAATGGACGTAGCAATTTTTAATTGCTCCCGTTTGAAGTACCCAAAATCAAAGGAGGGCGAAAGGGGGGTAGTGGAAGGGTTTGGTTATCGGGGGTATTACCATGGACCTGCCTAACATTTAGTATGTGTGTGTGTGTGTGTGTGTGTAAATTTTTATTGTATTTTTGTGTGCGGCGGGCACTTGGCCGGCTTGTTGGCCATGTTTTATGTGTTTCGTTTCCATTGAAAACCCCAAAGAGCCGAAAGAAACAAAAATTATTTGTAAACGGCGGCTGTGACAATTTTTTTCTCCCTCTCCCTCCCTCCCTCTCCCTCTCTCTCGTTTGGCTTTGTTTTTTATTTGGTTTATACTGTATTTTGTTTGGCTCTTGTTGGCGTTCCATGGAAGTTTGTAGCCGTCGTTTGCCACTAAAACCGAAAACCAAAAACAAAAATTAATTGGAAATTTTTATGTCTCAAACATGTTGTAAGCAACTGAGCAGCAGCAGCAGCAACAAGGCGCAAGTTCGAGGTTAATTGTTTGATTTTTCTAACATACAAAAAAAGCCAAAAAAAAAAGCTAAAAAAAAATTATGTATAAAAATAATAATAAAAATACCAGAAAAAAAATTAAGAGAAATATATAAATAATTTTAAAGCCAATGTGGTGAGTGTTACCTGAAACATGGCGGTGACCCACAGGAAATGTATCTTTTTTTTCACAAATAGTATCTCGAGCAGCGTTTCCGGAGCCGCACAATTGGTCAACTGCTCGAATTTATGGCCTACACGATGCTAACTAATGGCCAACAAATTGTGTGTGTTTCTCTTTCCACTCAAAGTTTTATTTTGACAGTTCAGCTGCTCTGCTCACTACTCACCGATTTGATTCAGTTTGTATATAGAAAGACTTAAAATGAATTTTTTTCAGATTTGTTATTGATTTTTTATTTTACATAACTTTATCGGTAGACAAGTCGCAGAGATATATCAGCATTTATCGCATGTTGTGCTGAAAAGAGATTGTTCCTCAGCTAATTGTGACGTCAGCGAAGCTACTTAAAGACATTTATTTATTATTAATACAATTTTAATACAACAGCAACAAATTTGCTTATAATAATTATATATTTAAGCATGTATATGAAGGTAAACCATTTTTTGTTATGCTAGAAAAATTGAAATAAAATTAAAATTATTATTTTTAAAACTTATATATAGTTAATTGCTTAGTAAAATATAATAAATTTCAACTTATTACAATCAATTTTTAAAGTCTGCAAACAATTCGCTCATTTGAAAATTTTTTTAAATTAAGATTAAAAATTGTTTGTTCGTATAAAAATTTATAAATTAATTAATTTTAGCCAAAAATCAATGTATAATTGTTTTTTATTGAATCCAATTAAATTACTTTAAGTAATAACAAATTTACATTTTTTTAATCAAATTTATTTATGGAAATAACATTAATTGAACTTAGACAAAATTTATTTATTTTTTTTAATTAATAATTTTTTTACTATACAAAATACTTATTAAAAATACAAAATACCTGTATATACAACACTTTAGCATTTATAATCGCTGCAGCTTTTCAATATTTGTACTCCCCATAAATATCGATAAAATTGTAGCAAACATGCTGGCAATCGATATTAGCTCAACAATTTTGTGACCATTTCTATCGAAATTCGCACAGTGCGTAATATTCCAGAGCTTTGGATGGTTCGATTCGGGTATAAATTGAGACTTCAATGTGATTGATTAGAAAGTGTCTGTGAAATAAGATCGGTGCAGAGCAGACTGTTTATATTAAATTGTCAGGTGAGTCAGTCAGAATAAGAATCATTCCAGAAATACAATAATTTAAACAATATTCAAATGAAACACTCAAGTGACTACATAATTACAATGGAAATTTTTAAGTAAACTTAAATTTATTATAAGAATTACTTATTCACTTGTCGATCATATTTGTTCCACTGTGCAAAATACTCAAATTTTGTTGATAGCTGACATTCGATGCCAAAATCAGCAAACAAATCAATGTCAGTCATATATAAAAGTGATAAAAAGAAATCAGTTTTATTTTTTAAAGTTTTTTTTTATTAAAGAGTTTGTTAGTAAATTTAAGTTTTTTAGTGATTTGAGGGATTTAATTTAAAAATTAACACTACTTCGACGTCTAATTAGTTAAGTGGTGAATTCCCTGAGTTCTTAAACCAAGCACGGATACTTTATTTAGGCTCATATTTTTTAATCAAGTATTTTTAATACCTGAATTCTCTTCCTTTTAAAAATGAATTCTTAATTTAAAAAAATGCCTTATATTCATAATGTCGAGCCAAATTAATGGATTTCAAGTTTACATATTGGTAGAGTTTTCATTTGAATACATGGAAGCCACCAAATCAGGTACAGAATTTTTCACAAAAGCATATAAATTATCCAATAATTTCTTTAATTTGATTACTACACAATAAGTACAGGGTCTATTGCTGTCGGCGACTGTTTTTCTGTTGAAAATATCACACATTTTGAGTATTTTCCCATATGGTACCATTATAGGTACCCTCACCAAGTTTGATCCGGATCGGGAAACTATAGTCTATAGTTCCCATAGGACAAATCGTTCGATAATTGGTGATTTGTATGAAGCCTTGTAGTTTTACTTGAGCGATCGCAACCAAACTCACTTATTATGTGTATGGCACCATTTTAAGTATCCTTAACAAGTTAGATCCGGATCAAACAACTATAGCCTATAGCTCCCATATAACGAATCGATCGATAATTGGTGATTTATATAAAAAACCCCGCACTCGGATGAGTATGGGGTCTTTAACAGCCCGGCTCACTCGTCAGTAGTCTTTCTTACTTGCTTAGACTCTGCTTTCCGCTTAAACATCGGATTCTACGCCCACTGAATGGCGCCAGAAAGGCATCGTTTGACTGTATGTATGTGTGTGTGTGTATGTTTGTATGTGTGTGTGTGTGTCTATTAGTACATCATGATGCTGTAATAGAGCCAAAGTCAGAGTCGTTTTACAATTGCAAAAACAAAACCCAAAACCTAAAACCCAAAACTCAATCCTAGGTTCAGTCTTTCTGCCTTGTTGCCTTGTTCCCTGTCAGCGTTTCTAGCCACGTGCGCAGCAATCACTGAGACCGTGTCCAGCTACCTGAATATGGGACAGGTGTGGTAAGGGGTACAGTGGGAAGGTAGGCAGTGTTGGTGGTTTCCTGTCGCCAATGGCTAAATGGCTTGCCATTGGGGCGCCCAAAAAGGCGACGAACACTCGATAGTTGGACATGCTGATCAAACAGTTCAGCTGTTTTTCATAAAGCCAAGCGCTACACAAAATACTCTTAAGTCCATGGGTCTTACAGAATAATCTTTACAGTGGAAAATCAATCACACAATATAACTCCAGATTTAATTAGCTATCATTTTTCTGAAGATCAATTTAATGCTTTGAAGATCAGTTGATGGAAAATTCCAAGATCAGTTTTATAGAAACTCCAATTACCAAATATGAAATGTTTTGTTTATAATAACCGTATTCCAATTACTTTACATGATCAGCTTGATAATCATCAATATGATCTGTTAATATTTGTGTTGATAATAAGCTTAAAGCTTAAAATGGAATACAATTACAGAACGCTTACCAAAGTTCATTTTTCAGTGCAGATCAGTTAGATAAACCAACTTTAATACACTGTAAAATTTAAGTAAAATCATAGAAATGGGGAAAATGGTTGCCAAAGTTCACTTTTCAGTGAAGATCAGCTAGAAAGAAATTGCAAAAAGCTTGAAAGTCAAGGCACGATCACTTCACACAGGATGATTTATATGTTAAGTATTGGAATAACTGAAGATCGGGGAGAGATTCAAGAAGTAACTGAAAATTTGGTTCCACATCATTTGACGTATGTTGAATTTTACCTCATTGCGATCACTTTTAAAACAAACTAATATAAAGATCAGTTACCAATGAGTATTCTGCACCTGGATGATACTTATTTAATATAACAGAAAGCTTCCCAGAGATCACTTTTCAGTGTAGATAAGAATGAAAGATCACTTAGCGCCAGAATATTGGTTTTTCTGAATAGGAGTCGTACTAACGATCGGTTGAAAGATTGAGGAAAAACTGAGAATGAATTCATGATGATTTGGCAGTGAATAATCATTCATAAATCTCATATGAGATCAGTGTTATAATGAAAAGATCAGTATTCTGCTACGATCAAATTAGGAAAGGTGACAACTAATCGATAGACAAGTCGATAATGCCCAAACATATCGTGTAGGGTATAAGCTTGTTTGCTGCTTTTGTGAATGACTTTAAGATTCGGCGTTGTTTTCATTTTTGGTGGGATTTGGTTGCTTAAAACGCGAGTCTAGTGTTGTAGAGTGTAGCGTAGTGCAGTGTAGTGTAGATCAGACCAGCGTGTTGTTGTTGTTGTTGGATTGTTTATTTTAGTTGCGTTCGTCCGTCCGGAGGCAAGGCTTTATGGTTATGGATACAGAGTCAGATACAGATACAGATACACACAGTAGCCAAACAGCGACTCTAAAGCTTTGAGCTCAAGTCGAGAATTGGGAGTCAGGAGTCGGGAGTCGAGAGTTCGGTAGTTCGGGAGTCGAGAGCTCGGGTTGTCCAAAGCCATCGTCCAAGCTGAATGGTTGCCACTGGGCAGAGCAGAGAGCAGCAGCAGCAGCAACAGTAGCAATGAATTTGCATGTAGTACATGAAAACCGTGATCACCAATTTGTTGTTGTTGACTGCAGTCGCTGTGAAGTGCACTGTGGAGTGTGGAGTGGTGTGTGGAGTGTGGACTGTAGTGTGGACTGTAGCATGGAGTGGAGTAGAGTGTGGAGTGTGGCATGGACTCGAACCGAACTGAACCGAGTTGAGTCGCGTCGAGTCGAGTCAAGTTAAGTCGCATCGTTGGCAGGCGTATTGAAACGATTACATTGACAAAAAAAATGTTTATATTTATAAAATAAAATAAATCAAATTTAAAATTATTTAAAAATTTTAAATATTTGATTTGAAATAAGAATTTGAATAAGTTGATCTGAATAAAGAATATACAAAATTTAAGTAGTTTCATTCCTGTTTATGGTAATACTCTTAAACTTTTAATATAAATTATTAGTTAATCAAAATCAAGTCATAGTTTCAGAACGAAGTTTGTTTTTTTGTACAGTGTACAGGGCCTGATCTTGGATTCCCGTACTTGGCTACATGCCAAAAAGTTTGTAACATTATTTTAAGGTGCCGGCATTGAGTCCCTGCCGCTGCCCCTACCCCATAGCCCCCTCTTTTCCCCCTTGCCCCTACGTCCTTGCCACTGTGGCAGCCTCAAGCTTGTTGCAAGTTGTCAAGCTTGCCATGGCAAATTTGCGATCAAGCGACAACAACAGTGACAACATGAGCCAGTGACGACCGCTGTCCGCTGTCTTTTCTCCTGTCCAATCTGTCCCCCTCTCTCCCCTGCCAAAACCCCGTCTCAAGTCATCTTTCCGCACACTCCTCTCCCTGTAACGCTTCGAGCAAGCTGTGAACTGTGAGTTGAGGCTTCTTGGGTTTCAACAGTGTACATCAAGTCGCCTTGTATCGAGCCAGAGGCATGCAGGGATCTTCTCAGCCAAATCCAACATTGAGCAATTTGCATCCAGCATACAGCATCCAGCATCCAACATTCAACTCCATCCGTCGACTCCCTAGCGAGTCAGCATATTCAGTTGGTTGGTTGGTCTGTGGTGGTGGTGGACCGAACTTTATTGACCATATTGATTGCTGCTGTATTGATCGCTTGTTCTTGATAAAGCAGCACAAATGGTTGGGGGCATGCAACACAGTTGGATGCTTCACACAACAAAATGTTGTGCTTTATGATGATGACGATGATCAGTTTTGGGGCTGTAAGCCCAACTCAGCGATTACACACGTTCATACGTTCCCTTAATCGGTTATTGATTGTGACAGTTAAACAAAACTATAAAAATTTACTTAGAGTTGTATAAAATTATTCACACAAAATATGATTCGCTGCTTCTGTTGGTATTTTTGGCACAATACTATCGGTATTACTATTCCTTTGGGAAAAAACCGTTATAAAAATTAAAGTTTTAAGAATTTAATCAACACTAAAAACTGTATTTATAACTTGCAGTCAAATCAACTTTGGAGCACTGAAATTTATGAAGCTAAAAATTTGCTTAGAAAACTGCTAAATTTCTGGCTAACTGAAAGTAATTTATATTTTAAAGTTGATTAATAACTTGTTCATGATATTGGCTACGCATAAACGAAGTTCTCGTCTAGTGACGGCTACTGACCAGGCCCAAAAGCAGCGGGTGGTGACGCTTTGCCTGTTTGGCTCTCAGCTGCCGGTTGTTGCTGTCTGTCTCCCTCTCTATTACTCTCCCTCTCTCTTTCACTCTCTCACTCTCCCTGTGGCTTGTTTGCATATTCATAATTTCGAGTTGGATTTATCAATTGCTCATCTCAGTCATGAAAAGGCATAAACATTTCAAAGTGCCTGGCGCGGGTCAATAATTTGACATGAACGAAACAATACGAATGAATATATGTATATATATATATATACACAAACTGTAAGATACATTCCACTACTCTTCTGCTTCTTCTTCTTGGTGGTGAGAAACTGCTGCTTCAATAACCAGAATCTGTCTTGTGCCCGATGATGTGTGAATAATTGAAAGTTTCTTCTTTTTGCAAACCGGGGGCGTAGAGCCTGAAGATGGAAGACTGAGGACAGTTAAACTGTAGACTGTATACTGTAGACTGCATATACTGTAGATTGTAGACTAAGGTGAAGGTTGGTTGAAGACTGAGGTTAAGGCTGCAGCTGAGGCTGTCTACAAACAACAGGCAAGCAAACACTAGACTCTGGGCTTTGTCTAGTGTTGAAGAGTTGCGCGAAGATCAAGAGCAGCAGGTAGCTACAGCTACAGATATATAGAAAGAGAAAGAGAGACAGTGAGAGAGAGAGAGGGAGAGAGGGTGGGAGAGAAAGGCTGGCAACTATCTCTGCATATACTTTTGCAGAGAATTCAATTTTGTTGTTGTTCCTGTTGTTGTCAAATCAGACGCCCACACAGAGAGTTGGCGTTAGAGAAGTGCGAGAGACAAAAAAGTATATATATATAAAGGGTGTCTTTAGTGGGTCCACGCCCACATGTGCCAAGTAGGCTGAAGGGAACAGACACATTTGATTTTTAGCCATGGCCATAAACATTTTCCCTATATTTTTCTCCTTTTTCCATTGCACCAAGAGATTTTCCAAACAGATTTTCCAACAGTTTTTCGAACAGTTTTACCCCCCTCCCCACCCCTTTCAGTTTTCCTTTTTGTTTTCGCGTGCCACGTTGGCAATTTTGTAATTAATTTATTGCCTCAGGCGGCATCAAGAAAATTGTCGCAACTCGGAGACGTGTCAAAACTATTTTTAATTGGAATGCCCGAGACGATGTTGTCTGCTCTGACCTGAGCCAAGTGCAGTGCCATCAAGTGCAGCAGCAGCAGCAGCAGCAGCAGCAGCAGAAACTGGGAGTATTTACTGTACTAACGGTAGCACCAGCAAAAGAAAGTGAAAGATCTTCAACTGATCGTAAAGTTGGCAAGATCAAAGTGCTTTTTGAGTGCTTTCGTTTCTATTTTCTGCGCTTTAATTGATACTTCTTTTTTTTTGTTGCTCTTATTATTGCACCGTTGTGTCTGCCATACACTGTCACAAAAACAAATAAAAGAAAAAAACAACGAAATGTCTCCTCTTAAATCACAAAAATATTGAACTCTTAAATTACGAGCGCATTAAGGAAGGAATTATGTCGCAGTCAAAGCGAACAGGTACACTGAGAAAAAAACAAGACAATATGCGACTTTAGGATACCCATGACTCAGTTTTAATATATTATTAACAATGGGGTATGATAATTCAGATGGCTTTAGAAACACAGGAGATTTTCATAAAGATTCAAATTTAGACCATTATTCAGACCGATCGTCCCTTTAGGGGCTTTACTATATAGTCGTCCGATTTGGATGAAACTTGCTCAGTATGTTTATATTATTGACAAATATATTCTGTATGAGTTTCATTAAGATTGCTTTGTCGACGCCAAAGTTTTCCATATTATTTTATGTTTGGCGCGTATTTTTGACCGATCGTTCCTATGACAGCTATACGATATAGTTTTCCGATTTGGATGAAATTCGGTCAGTATGTTTATAATATGGGATACTGTATTCTGTGTGAGTTTGATTGATATAGCTTTGTCAACGCAAAAGTTTTCCATATTAATTCACATAGGTCAATATGGGAACTATACGATATAATCATCCGATTTTTGATAAAACTTGGTCAGTATGCTTAAAATATTTATAAATATATTCTGTGTGAGTTTCATTAAAATTGCTAGAGTCATTCATACTAATTATACCCATTACTAGTAGAGTTAGAGAGTATATTATTAAGTAACTTTTAATTAAGAGTAGAACTAAATTTTAAAGAATTTCCTATTGCTTGTTAACTTAAGAAAGTTCACGGAGAAAGTAGAAAAAGTTATTAAATTTTTCATGTTTTTTTAAAATATTTTTTTTAGGTAATAGAATTTTAAAGTTTAAAAAATATTCAAAACTTATTAAAATTTCTCTGTTATGTGTTTTGAACAGTGTATGTTTGTATATATATGACTAATGCACCACTCAATAGACACTAAAGATGCATTACGATTTACACACATACACACACACAACCACACACACAGTTGTTGTAGCTGAGCGAATTGCATTTTAATGCAAATTTGGTGTCAACGCAATATCGACCATGACAGGCAGCGCCAGGCGGCGATCAACGTATCCAGTTTTGTGCGGCAAACGCTCACGCATTCCCAACTGGCAACGGCAACAGCAGCAGCAGCAGCAACAACAACACGGAGACAACAACAACAACAACAACAACAACTGTAGATCGCAGTGCGTTGTAAGTGGCAACTGTGGCAAGTTTGCCAACTTTGCTTGGTGTTAAAGTGACTGATTAAGTTCTGTGTTGTTGCTGTTGTTGTTGTCGAAGATGTTGTTGTTGTTGTTGCTGTTGTTGTTGTTGTCGTTGTTGCTGCTGCTGCTGACGCTAAACGAATTATACGCTTACGTAGGTGGCAGACACTCAGGCAACGACAAAGATACAAGACTGTGAGGCAGAGTACTCGGTACTCAGTGCCCCCCTACCCCCACTCAACTCCCCCCCTCTACACCCCTGTCTTGGCCTGCCCCTACTCCTCCCCTCCCCTCCCCTCCCATAATCATACAGAGCCAAATGAATTGAGACGCGCCACAGAGTTATAAATATTGTCGCCTTGGTTGGGGCGTTAGTCGCATCTCACTTCTTTGCATTTCTCTCTCATTCTTCCTCCCTACCTCCCTCCTACCTACCCTTCTTCCCCCTCCCTCTCTTTCGCTCTCTCTCTCCTGTCTATCTGTGTGGGCGTCACGCCTTTTGCAGGCCCACTTGCATGCCACAAAATCGAAGCGAACACAAAGCGAATAAATTTAATTACATTTCAGTTTGCTAAATACCAAAAAGATTTTACTTAACATTTTTAATCAATTTGACAACTAAATATTTTCGTTTCCATACACTGAATATGTTCTTTGACAAGAAATCTTTTTAATTTTCCATTATAACAAGAATGAAAAGTACAGTCGGGCACGCCCGACAGTATAATACTCTCTGCATTTTATTTCCGATTATATGGTTATGTCAAGAAAATCGGTATTGGTATATTTGTCAATATTTGACAAAATTTCAAAGGTCATGTCTCATCATACAATTTGACAAAATGGGTTCGATTTTAAGAATTTTAGATTTTGATTGCGATTAATTCTGCTAGTTGTCCAGAGTATAAAAAGGTATGACTTTTTAAGATATCGTATCATTTGGCTGAGTTATGATCAGTCAAAGTTGGTAAAATTATGCATTTTAAATATTGAGCTGTGTACCACATATCTGAGGATTCTTTTATCCAAATTTGACAAAATTGGTTCGATTTTGAGAATTTTAGATTTTAATTGCGATTAATTCTGCTAGTTGTCCAGAGTATAAAAAGGTATGACTTTTTAAGATATCGTTTCATTTGGCTGAGTTATGATCAGTCAAAGTTAAGAAAATTGTGAATTTCAAATATTGAGCTGAGGACCACATATCTGTTCATACGGACAGACGGACGGACTTGGCTACATCGACTCGGCTTGTGGTGCTGATCAAGAATATATATACTTTATGGGGTCGGCCACGCCTCCTTCTGCCTGTTGCATACTTTTTACAAACTCAATATATCTCGCAGGGAGGATAAAAATAATTTAAAATTTTTTGTGAGATAAATACGGGAAAATAATAAAAATATAATTCACAAAATTACTTAAATTTCAAAAATTTTTCTAAGCTCAATTCCCGACTGAACGATCCCAACAGATTCCAATCCAGGTGTAGACAACAATTTACCTCTTTGACTTACCTTGAATTGAAGTAATTACCGCATCTTCATGATCAATATCTTTCATTAGATTAACTACAATTTTTTTTTTCTTAACGATCTTAATTCTTAAATGTTATGTGTACTTGAATTTCTTGCCATATTTCGAATGACAACTAATAAAGTCATAAAGATTTTCAAAGTCCGGACATAAAACATCGATTTATGTGCATTTTATGCACTTCTGACGGCTTCTGTTGCCAAGAGTTATTTCGAAAGATCTCGTACATAGATGATATATGCTGAGAAAGAGAGAGATGCAGATACATTAGGAAAGGAAGAAAGAGAGTGAGGGAGAGTTATGGGTCGTAGTGCCTCCGGTTGTAATTGAAACCTTTGGTTTTTGGGTTTACGACTATCATAAAACTATGGGCTTCAGCTACTGTCCGAGTGCTGTCTGAGTGCTACCTGTACAGGTATGCCAGTTAATTGCCATTTTGTGAACTTCTTCGATTTTTGGCCCATTCAGTGAACTGCAATGTTGCAGTCATTGATGTTTATCGGTTTATCGGTGAAAGTTTTACGACTTGTTACGCTCGTTATACGGCAAACCCATGACTTTTACGGCTTTCTTTCGTCACTTATCGAATTTCGGAATCAGTCATTCGCCCAACAAGGCCGAAACGCCGTGAGAGTCAAAAAGGAAAGGTTTCCATTGTTTCCCACAAAAATGTAGGCATAAAAAATATTTTAAATTAAAAAATAAAAAAAAAATGTTTAAGGGTTTTTATGTATTGGGTTAAAAAATACTTAAATACTGCAAGAAAATATTTTATTTATTAAAAACCAATCGGGAGACTGTTTTCCATTTTTTTAAAGAATTTTAGAACGTATTTTTAAAATATTATAATTTACTTAAATTTTTTAATATATAAAATTCTCAGAAAAATTGATCAAATAATAGAAAATACTGTAGATGCTTAAAAATATTTAAAATTCACAAATTTTTGACTTCTTAATATTCAAAATACTTAAATTATATATATTTCTATATATTTTAAGAAGTGGTTTCTACTTCTACTTACCGAAGTCTCTTTATTGTTAATGTAACTTCTTTCAACCTTCATCGCTCTTTCCCTTTATTTCGTTTATTTCTGCACTTATTCGATATTAAGTCTAAACCACTTTTTGCCTTTTGAGCTCTCTCTTAACTCTTCGTACTTCCCTTTTGTGGGCAGCTACTTAGCTCAGTTCCTTTGGATCTTTTTGCTTAAGCATCTTTGGAACAGCTTAAATCGTTAATCTATTGTCATCGTTCGTCTCCTGTGCCACGCCTACCATTTTTAGCCTACTTCACTACCGTCTGAATTGGCAGGCAAACGGTTTTCAATAGTTGGCATCCAATTTGGATTTTTATTGCTTCCTGTCGCTCGCCAGTTTCCTGTGCGACAAACGTCGCCCCCGCACAAAGTATATATACCTCTCTCTCTCGCTCTCTCTCGATGTATTTATTTGGTTTGGGTTGGGCTTTATCTCAGCTTCTTCTTTCTTGTCGTTCTCTTCTCCTCTCCTCTTCTTTTCTTTTCTTTTCTTCTTTTTTTTGCATTGCACTCGCATTTCAAAAGCGAGCGACTTAATCGAGCAAAATAAACCGTTTTCATATGCTCGAATTGAGGCAAACACGTCGCATTACACGGTGACAGTGGCGTAGTGTGAACTGTTGGCGAGGGGGGCGGGGGACGGACTGACTCGATTGTTGTCTTCCATGTGCGCGCGGGGGAATTGCAAATCCTGTGGGCATTATTCAGCTGAGTCCTAAAAAACTCTGCTTCAACTCACCTCAAAATTATCAACATCAGTATTGCTGTTGTTGTTGTTGTTGTTGTTCCCCTTTTTTTTGTGCAGCTTTCTTCGCCTTTATTGCGTGTGCCGAAATGCGCGAAATCTCTCAAGTATTCCCTTTTTTTTTTGGAAGGGAGTCACAAGCCTTTGTCAAAGGATTAGCACTTCCCGACTACAGGACTATATTTTGGGGGCACCTGGTAAATTGGACCTGCTTTACTAATGAGCTCTACATTGTGATTAGTTTTAGCTCTCCCTCTCTCTTTCTTACTGCTTCCCTCTCTCCCTCTCTCTCAATCTCTTCGATCCCTCGCTCTTCGTACTGCCTTTGACAGTGTGCAATATGCGTTGATTTTTTATGGCCTTCAATTTGAAGTTGACTTCGCAACGGAATCGTCGAAATCGCCGTTGACTTCCACTCTCTGCCTTCCGCTCACTCCCACTCTATCTCGCCAATTCTCTCTGCCTCTCTCTCTTGCTCTTTCGCTCTCATTCGTTCGGCTTCGTTTGGCGTGTTGATCTCAAAATGCAGATAATAATTATTTCAATATGTGTGACTGAGTTGTCTGACTGACGGGGGTACATAAGACGCTCAGGGGGGCGTCCCAAACGGGCGGAGCCCCTCCTAAGAAGGGTTGTAGTAGCTGAGGAGTGGGTGAAGGGAGGGGACGGCTATGGGGGCGGGGTAGACGCAATGCCAATGCCATCGTTGTCTCTTCATGATCATCATTATTATGCGAACGGATCAAAACCGTGAAGCCGCCAAGCAATGTATGGTTTTTTTTTCTGATATACCCTAGCAAAGGGTGTTATGAATTTGTTACTAAGTTGGTCAAGCTTTGAAGAATCCTTAGCAGATATTATAAAGCATGTATATTTCTGATCTGCATAAAAGTCCGAATCGATTTCGATATGTTTGTATATTCCTAAGCAATCTATATGCATGATACTTGCCTTGGGTTCCTAAAACTTCTCTACTTAGTTTATATTTTAAGATCAGACGAATCGGATTACTATATCAATCAGCTGTCTTAGAATCTGGAGTATAAATATATGATTTTTCTATGAGAAGTGTGTTCGTTTCTTAAGCTATTTTAATCGATTTCACAAAATATGCTCAAATTAAGGCTATGAATATATTGTCCAAATTTCAACCTTATCGGAGATATGCACTATACAGCTGTCATAAAAAATCAAGGAGGAAAGTAATACTATTGTATGAAAACCTTGAGTATATTTTAAGTATTTAATTAGAATGTCATACTACACAAATTGACAAAAAGTTGGATCAAATCAGATTACTATATCTTTTAGCTGCCATAAGCGTAATACTACTCCCTACAGGGATTTGTAAGGGTATCAAAACTTTGGTGTGCTACAAATAGTTTAATTTTTTTGCATGTGCTTTAGTTCTCTGAAGTTGTTGTTGTTATTGTTTTGCTTAATCACTTGTAGAGCGGCAGGAGAATGAAGATGGGAGAGCAAAGAAAGAGAGAGAGAGTAAAAGAGAGAGAGAAAGAGAGAGAACTGTTGTTGGGCATTGGTTGGCGGCGGTTTTAAGTTGGAAATTGAATTTCTAAGAATTACAAAAAACAACAACAACACCAACAAAAGCTGAGTGCTACATCAACATAAGCTCATTGGCATGGGCACTTATACATGTACATGCATGTTTGTGCATGTTTTTGCCAGCAGAAAACTGAGCCACTGTGCCTCAATTTTGAGTAGCGTTTTTCCTTGCAGCAATCGACACTCCTCCTCCCGCTACTCCTCCTTCTACCCCCTCCCAGACCACGGTTTTACCCCCCCTTCTCCGCTGCCAAGCAATCAACGACCTTAATGGGCTTCATTTCATTGCATTGCATTAATTTTGCCAATTAAAAAGTAAATAGAGCCTGCATCCTTTGCCACACATACACACACACACACACACAACTCTACACCCGCCTCTTGGGCTGCCCCACCCACACATATGCCCTTAGCCATAGTTCTTCCTTTTTGAACTATGTATCTTGTGTATTTTAGCAGTTACTCTGCTTTTTTGGCTTGCAAAACTTTTCAATACAATTTAATCCAATCTACACACACACACACACACACACACACACACACACACACATACACATACACACATACACACACATATACGCACATAGCTTGTTGCCTGGGCGCCACTAGTTACTGTAGAGAATGATAGAAAGCGCAGAGAGAGAGAGAGAGAGAGAGAGTGAAGCCCCGCTAAGAACGTCGGCAGACCGCTTCAATCATTGCATTTGCCAACAAATTGCGAACAGTGGCACAAGTGTGCATATTTCATAACATATTTAGGAATTAATAAAACTAAAAAAAAATTTTTTTTTGAATAATTTAAATTCATTATTAAAACTTAGTGAAAAACTTAAAGTTTGACAAGAAAGAATTAAACCTATTATTTATAATGACAATCCTTTAAGAAGACTTTAATTTAATAGCACTCAAAATTTATAAAATTATTTATATCTGGCTGTCTCCAGAAGTTCTTTAAACAAGTAATCATAAATTAACTTTAAAATTTTAAGCCTTATACATATAAGTATTTATAAAAGTGAATACAATTAATGATTTAAAATCGTTTTTATATTAAGAATATGTGCAAATTTTAGGTAAAGTAAAGTAAATTATTGAAAGTGAATAATTCGTGTAGCTAAAAACAAAACAAGATTTTCCAAAAATCTTTGATAAGTCTACAAAAACTTTTCTAAAACTAATTTGAGCTCAATTTAAATTTTGCATCTTAGGTATATCAGACACTTAACTAAATTATATTTGTTATTCTTACAAATTTAAAACTGCTCTTATTTTAATATAATTTTTTTTTTTCGAATTTCTGCACATATTTGCTCTCGATTTGCCCCACTGTGCGCACACAATTAAAACCGCAAAGGCAATAAGAAGATGCGTTCGCGTTGCCAACGACGCGTCGTTATTGTTGTAGTCATTATTGGCGGTGTCAATACCTTCAGAACGCCCCCCAAATAGCCCCAGCCAGACACACACACACACACACTCATGTCCAGGTTAAAGTGTTTTTTTGGGGCGTTGTGTGTATTGGTGTGTTTTTCTTTACTTTTCTTTTCTTCTTTGATTCGCTTCTGTTTCATTTCTTTGCTCCACTGTTCTTGTTGTTGTATTGACAGTTTGAACGATTGAGCGACTGACAATCTTCTTGGGCGCCCAGTCGCAACGTGTCGTATCGTGTCGTGTCGCAATTGTCTGAAGCGCCCAACTTACTGCGTATCGCATATCGCACCTGATTCCCCCAACGATCTGTTGGGCCCGACGAAAGGGAAGATGGTCATACACATACACACATACATGCATACATATAAGTAGTAGTTGCTTCAATGCTTGCCACACACATGCCACCATTGCTTGCCACACCCCATACCCTCCACCGCCTACCGCCCACCGCCCAATGTTGCCACTACGGAGGCCCTTTTGTGGGGCGACCAACCATTCGTATAATTGTCGATGCGTTAAGGTAATTGTACACCCAAAGCAAAGGCAGACCAAGGTTGGCCCATTTATTAGTACACTGAGAGAAAAGACACATGAAATCCTTTAAGTCATTAAGTCTTTGATAAGTTTGATTATTTTAATCAAGAGTTGAAAATTATTGCTGAATTACTTTTTTAAGACCCTGTACTCTAAATAAGAGTAGAGGGGTCTATTAAGTTAGTCAGAAGAGAAATGCCAGAAGGAGGCTTTCAAACCCCATAAAGTATATAGTATATTCTTGATCAGCATCAACTGCCGAGACTATATAGCAATGTCCGTCTGTTCGTCCGTCCGTCTACAAGAACAAATTGTAACAAACAATTCTCACATCGCCATAACTTGAAAACGACTACAGGTAGATAGACTTTATTCACACATTATGTGTATGGTACCATTATAACTATCCTCACCAAGTTTGATTCGGATCGGACAAATATAGCCTCTAGCTCCCATAGGACAAATCGGTCTAAGAATGGTGATTTGTATGGACAAACGCGCACTAGAAAGAGTAAGGGGTCTTTTACAGTCGGCTCGCTCGACTCTAGCCTTTCTCACTTAATATACATAATAATTACATAGGTAGAAGTTTTTTGCAGTGTATATTTAGTATTTGTTTCTTTAGCGCTGTGGCTGTATCTATTATCTGTATCTCGATGCGTATCTGTATCTGTATCTTTAAGTTTTGGTTTAGATACAACGTTTGGCTTCTGTTCAATGCCGAGTCGCGTTGAGACAAGTCAAGACAAGTCGCTGCACGTCGCGTTGTCGATTCACTCAGTCGTTTCTAAGTTTTTTCGTTTGTCGTCGCTTTTTTGCCATATTTATGGCACGCTCCGTCGCCTGTACACCGCCCACCTGCCACTCCCCCCGCTCCTACACCACTTTGGTATATATCTAGTGTAAAGCATTAGTTTTAAGTTGGACAGAAATACAGACAGACAGTCATCAGTTTAAGCATTGGTTCGAGTCTGAGTTTGAGTTTGGTTTTTGGTCTGATTTGCTAGATTTGATTTCAGGAAATCTCTTCACACACACAGATACACAAGCACACACACACACAGAAGCACACACTTATACAAATACAGACATTTATTCACCTGGCTGAATGGCTCGTTGCATTCGCCTGCACATTCACAATCACAATCACATTCGCATTCAGATTTTGGATACGGATTCAGATTCAGATTCGGATTCGGATTCGCATTTGCCTTTTGTGTGATTTGTTGCATTGTCTGAATGCCGTTTGCTGATGTCTTTTGTTACAATTGAAAAATTATAGCAATTAAATGCATTCTACATCGGGTTTCCCCCTTCCCCCTTACCCCTCACCACTTACCCCTTACCGACCTCCCTCTCCTTTAAGCCTTTAACAACTCGAGTGTCTGTCAATTGATAGCCAAGGCCTAGATCGTTTAGTTGGTATTAAATTCTGTGCGAGCTTTGTTAACTCTTTGATAGATTTCACTTAGTTTAGCTTTATGATATACTATATCTTTGAATCTTACAGATCTAAGCTAATTTAAGCAACAAAAACGTATTCACAGTGAGTGCAAAATGTAAATTTATGACAGAGGAAAGGAGTAGGGAAAAGTACAGATTTATTTATAAACAATTAGACAACAATTATCAAATTATATTTATTATAACTCTTGATTTGTTTGGCTTATTGGCTTTATTTTTTATGGTAATTGAATCAGTTTTCTTGATAACATTTACAAACAAAATTGAGGTAAACAAATTCATATTTACAAATAGTTTTTTATTTATGAATATCAAAAGTTGGGTTAAGAATGCAAATAATAACTACATATATAAAATATACTTACTAATTTGTATGTATATTACTATTTATACTTATATATAGTAACAGTTACAGTAATCAGCAGTGATTAACTTATTTCTTTAACCATTGCAAATGTAGTAGAGGGATGCAGGGGTCTATAAGGTGTATCAGATGCGAAATATGCGTAACAGGCAGAAGGAAGCATTTCTGTCCCCATAAAGTATATATATTCTTGATCAGCATCAAAAGCCGAGTCGATATGGCGATGTCCGTCTGTCTGTCTGTCCGTCTCTCTGTTCGTATAAACACCTTGATCTTGGAGACTATAACAGCTAGAGCCATTAAATTTGGATTGAAAGTTCGTCTATATGTTTGTCAGACAGCTCATGTTCAATTTCAATATTTGCCACGCCCCTACCGCACCAGCAAGTTGTTTAAAAATATTTTCACATTACCATAATTTGGATACGACTAGAGCTAGAAGGCACTAATTCACTTAGTATGTGTGTAGTACCATTATTACTATCCTCACCAAGTTTGATGCGGATTAAACCACTATAGCCTATAGCTTTTATAGAACAAATCGGTGAATAGTTGGTGATTTGCATGAAAAAACGCGCTTTAGACTGAGTACGGGGTCTTTTACACTCGGCTCGCTCGACTCTAGCCTCTCTTACTTGTCTGAGTTCAAAACTCGATTGGGTTTAAATTTAAAGTCCATTTATAAATTAACTTTAAGTTTAATAAATAAACAGAGTGAATTTTTGCATTTATACACTTCAAATTACTTTCAATCCAAGCCAAGATTTGAGAATAATGCCAATCTTGATGGCGCCTGTCAGGATGTTGTTGCAGATGTAGCATTATATAGATACATATATGTGTATATGCAATATACAATACATGATATCGTCAAGGGTTTCTTTATTATTGTTTCACTGTACAGTCTTGTGCCTGTTTCGAATTATTTTTATATGCAGTCATCAACAGCTCATATATATTTTTATTGCCAACGCGTTCAACTCAGATATGCATCTGAAACAGAAACGAGAGAAACAAACCAAAAATATCAAAAAAAAAAAAAAAAAAAAAAAAAAAGAAAATTAAAAAACTGAACAAAATCCAAGGAACAGCGGCTGCTGTTTAAGATCATCTTAATAATGATGCTGATGATGAAGTGAATGATAATCGTGATGATGATGATGATGACTACTTCTACGTACAGATTTCCAATAAAAATTCTGTCGAGTTTTGAGCCCGAGTTCAGTTTAGTATTTCATCTCTCTTTCTCGCTGTGTAGCTGCGTGTGTGTGCGTGTGTGTGCATGTTTGTACATGTGTGTGCTTGTCTGTGTGTGTGTGTGTGATTTACACGCTGATACAAGAAATACACAAAAATAACAATAAAGCGAGGCATGTGTATTAAAAAAAGGCAACGTCGCCTTCGGTTGTCGATGGACAGAGCAGTTAGTCACTCTCAGTGTAAGATCTCTTAGACCCCGCCGACCCCTTCCATTCCCCCCGCTTAGCCCTTTTTTCGGGTGTAAAGATTTATTTCTTTATTTGGCAGCCACTTCTTGACTCCCTTTGCCCCGCCCCTTCCAGACCCTCAGCGCACTGTCTCTGTTTTATTACCAGGAAATTTGTATTTAATACGTTTTTTCCGCGTTTTTGTAGCGTTTCGTGTGCGACATTGTCGCCTCAACGCCTTACAGTGGTGCAAGTATCGGTAAAACCACACAAAATGAAAAGTCTTTTAAGTTTATTTAACTTTTAAAGATTTATTTGATCTGATTTTATGTTAATTTTGTGAATTTTAAATTTTTTTATTTTTATATTTTTTAATTTTCTTCAACTACCTGGCACCACTGTGCAGTGCTGGGTAGTTGGGGATTTATCTGTGAGCCCATCGCCACGTGAGACAAGTGGGTCGACTTACAAATAGTGCCAACTGGTAGCCAAACTTCGTAGAATAGACCCACAATCGAAATCAATCAGTTCGCAGAAGACCCTTAGTACCGTACTATCCCTATTTCCCCTCCCTACCCCACCCCACTCCAAACTAGACCACAGGCCCTCTATTGACTAAGTGGCTGTTAGTTTAGGAAGTCGAGAATCATTAAACATAGATTAATAATAACATAGATTACCTGGAAGTGGAATTTGGAATGGGTGGCATTACCAACAAATGCTAGATGCTACAAAACTGATTGACCGTTTAGCAGAATTAACAGTTGGTAACAGGGGCGACCACGTGCTTTAAGCAGCTTTAAGCTGTGCTTATCAATTCCATGAGAGCTTCAAAAGCTTTTAAAGCTTTGTTGTGTTGTAATCCATTTTAAAAACAGTTCTACCTAATTTAGACCAAAAAACTTTTATACAAAACTCTTAGTTTTCTTTAATAAGTCAGCAAAAAAATCTGGGTTAAGGGTTAAACTTAAAGCTAAATGAAAGCGAAATTAACTTTTATGACCTTAATCAGTCATTCAGGCAAAGCTCTTAATCTGTCACATTCGAGACGCTTTCAGCTCGTAACTTGAAATTTTGACGCCCGCGCATTAATCGCAAAAATCGTATCGAAAGTTATCGAATTGCAGCAGGTCCGTGGATAATTGAAGAGTTTTTCGGCAAGGAGTGAAAGGGCTATGGGGGGAAAGAAGGAAAAGGAGGGCAGGAAGCAGGGGGAAGCTGCCCCATCGATCAGTTAAAATTAATAAAATACTCAATAAATGCGCTCGCGAAGAAAGCTCATAAAAACGTGTGCAAACAATCGATCAATCAGCATTTGACAGGCGAGCAAATCTCAGGGCAGCTCAAGACAGAGAAACAGATAGTTAAAGAAAGAGTGAGAGAGAGAGAGAGAGAGAGGGAGAGAGAGAGAGTCTTAAACTGGCTGACAGGCAGTTGGCCTGCTGTTTGCTACCAATCTTTGAGTCAAACTTCAAAACAATTACACAGCAACATTTCGTGGCAAGGAGAAGCGCTTTGCCAGTCCATGCAAAAGATACAGATACAAATAACTACACACACACACACACAGATTGTGAATGCGTATCTTGCAGATACACTTGGTGAGACAGAGAGGGAGAGACAGCGAGACAGACAACTGCCACTGTACAACTTGACTGCCGGCTGTTGATTCAAGCGATTAATCGATAACAAATAAAAACATTTCGACAACTACTTCCAAAGAACAAACTTCAGCAAACAGACTCCGTTTTCATCTGTCCCTCTCTTTCTATTGCATTGTCTGTCTCTGTCCCGCTTGGGGTATCGCTGTGAGACTTCTTGGGGCTGTCAACAAGTCGACATTGTGTGTATGAGTGGCGTGGTACGCATAAATGCCATGGAAATTTTCTTTTTAATCAATTATGAGTATTAAGCAAAGGGGCTAAATGAGCACCAACATCATTTGGCCGAAAGGGGCAAAACGGGTATGCATACACTGAAAAAAAAAATGTAGTAATTGAAACAAAAATATATTTTAAACAGTGCCAGAGTAAAGGTGACTTTGGAAATTTCAAAAAAAGTGTTTTAAAAATTTAATTTAATTTATTTTAGAATATTAAAAAAATTAGTTATAACAAATTTATTTAATTTAAGCTCATTAAGATCAACATTAAAGATAATTTACCCAATACAATTTAAAGTTAAAAGTGTTTTTGCATATATTAGATAAGTTGAACATTTTTTAATTAAAATTTAATATTTTTAATAATTAAAAAATTTATTAAATAATTTTTTATAAAATGTTTCTGTACAAAAAATAAATAAAATATGTCAGAATAATTTTTATTCACACAATGATAATGAAATTAAAGAATAATTTTATTTTTTTTTAATTTTAAAATTATTTTTTTTTATTATTATTATTATTTTTAATAATTATTTGAAATAATTTGTTGATGCAGAACTTCATTTCAGTTTTTAATTTTTAATTTGATACTATAAATAAGTTAAAATTAACTTAAATTTTATTGTTTAATTTTTTATTACTTAATTATATTTTAAAAAATTTAAATTAAAATTTTTAAATTTAAATACAATTTATTTTTCTCAGTGTATTTATGTTCGGGTGACGCGGCAAGAGATAAAAATCGCAAAAATTCTTTATTGAATGCTGTAGATGCCAACGCCATACACACACAAACACACACTGCACACTTAGATACATAATGTCTCTGTAGCTGTAGCTGTAGCTGTATCTGTATCGCATATGTGTGTGTGTGTGTGTGTGTGTGTGTAATCTGCTTGGCTCTAAGCATGTGAAGTAGCACTTTGTCTGCGCCTCAAGTTGAAGTAGCTGAGTTGCCTTTACCCAAAACAGCCTTCAGCCTGCAGCCACCAACCTCCAACTTCCAATTCTTTACCGATCTCCTGCAGTCTTCTTAACCAATCTTCAGTCTCCTATAAGTCCAATCTTAGAGCTTTCAGCTTAAAGCTTAATTTCTATTAAAGTTCTTGAATTTTCGAACCAAAAAGTTAATTTAAAAATTAATTTGTAAAACATTATATATTTAATTTCTGTAACAAAAGTTATATAAACTTTGTAGCGTATGAGACAGTGGAAAGTGTATATGCCACATTTGGTGGCACGTAGCGCAACACAATCAAACAAATCATAATCGGTGGATGGGCAACAGTAGACAGTAGCTGAATATGCTTCAAACGGTCGACAGTTTGTCTGTCAAATTGACATTACACTGCGAGACTACAGTGGCACTGGCAGTGGCAGAGACAGTGGCAGAGACTGTGGCAATGTCAAGTGCAGCGACGTCGACGTTGGCGATGGCGATGGCGATGGAAGCGCCCAACAAGTTGCATTTACATGACACTTCTGGCAGGAGCAGAGTTGGAGACGGGAATTGAGAAGGGAACCAAGATGGGGACCAGCACAGGGAGTGAGACTGAGACTCAGACTCATAAGGAAGCTGCACGTTGCACGTTGCACATTGCACATTGCACGCTGAGCAGGCGTAGGTTGCTGCCGTACTTGCAACCTGGACATGGACATGGACATGTACATGAACATGGACCCTGTAGCTGACTGTGACTCGGTCTCTGACTGATGCGCCGTCTGCGGCTGTTGGCTTCTGTTTGCGGCACTGACTCAGCAAAAATTGTTGCTGTTGCAGCAGCGGTAGCACCAGCAGCAGCACCACCAGGAGCACCGGCAGCAGCAGGGACTGTGGTTACTGCAACTGCTGCTGATTTTCTGCTTGACTTTGCCTTGACTTGGCCTGTGCTGCAACCTGTTGGCAACTCATTAAATAATGCCGATGACTGGACAAATTTTCAGATATACATATAGCCATGGATTTTTTTCTGCTTATTTTTGTGCCGCTGCTTCAATGAAAAGTGATTAAACATGCCACAGTCGGTGAGTTGGAGCACAGGAGACAGGGCGGCAGTTCACTGTCCAGGGCTGAGGACGAGGATGAGGATGAGGACGTGGACGCGGCCGTTCGAGTCTCAAATTTATAATCCTCGTTGTGCAATGAAATTGCATTTGGCTGACGGTCAACGTTGGCGTTATAATTCTACTTGGCTCCCTGTGTTCCCCTCCCTCTCCCTCTTTCCCTCCTCTGCCTTCACTGGCCTGCTAACCCCCCCTGGTTCTTGCCATCCCTGGACTTTTCTGACTTTGCCCTGCCAAAGTGACACTTGTACAGATTTTCTTAATGCGCCAAAGTGCCACTTGTCGTCTGTTGACGCACCTCATTCTCCATCTCCCTCACTCTCTCTCTCTCTCTCTCTCTCTCCCTCCCTCTCTCTCTTTCTCTCTCTCTCTCTTTTGAGCTTAAGAAATCGAAGCTTTTGTACGTGTTTTGTTGAGAATTTTATTAAATGTGCAAGTCCGAAAGTTTGGTCAACTGAGAATTGAGTGTAATCAAAGAACTGAGCACAGTGGGCAAAAGTAACTTTTTTGTGGGCATAAAAAAATTATTTTTGTTTAAATTTAAATATATTAGATGGAGTAGATTTCCATCAATTTTATTGGGTTTTAAGTGTGTGTTAAAAAAATCTCTTAAAATGAATTCGAATTTTGAAGTCCTTGATTTTGGAGGAAAATGATTAATTTTGTAAAGTTTTTGGGTAAAAACAGATTAAATTCACCTTAAAAAAATAAATAAAATTTTTCTATATTTAATTTTATGCTAAATTTGATTTATTTTCATTTATTTACTATCTTAAAATTATTCATTTATTCTGACACAAAATCTTCAATCTACGATTTCTGACTTTTTCCCCAAAAATACCGAATTGTTGACCATAATACACTGGTCAAAGCGTCTATTGTCATTATAGTTGCTACTATGCTTGATGTTGTTGTTGCTGAGGCCTCACTGTATGTCTGCTGATTTCAGTTCTAATTGCTGGCCAACGCATAATTTGTCATATGCCAAATTAATCAACGATTCACCAACGAATGCACCTCGAAGCCATTGAGGTAAACCACCGCCAACTGACAACCGCTTACCGCCAAATATCATACCTTCAACCACATTGAGCAGCGGTAGTGCAGTCTGTTAAGGTCCCTGCTCTACCCTCTCCTCGTCTAGAGACCGGGTTGCTGCACAGTAGCAGCTGATTTGGCTTCAAGTTGGCAGAGCAAACGTTGATTGAGTGTCTGTCGTCTGTTGTCTGTGGCAACGTGTGGGCAGCACATGTGGCATCATCCTATATGGCTGTATAGCAGTATGGCAACGTCTGTGCAACAGGGAAAAGAGACAACTAGTCGCAGTTTTAGCACTTTAGTTATGTTTTGTTTAAGTATTTGTATTAAAGTTGTCAATTTATTGAATTTATTAAGAAGTTAATGAGGAACGAAATAAAGAAACTACTAAGTTAGAGCTGAAGTAAGGTTGCCAGACTGTGAAGCAAGTGATGTCATAAAATTTGTTCTAGAAAATCAGTACCAAAATGTTCCTCATTTAGAAACATGGAGTATTACCATTGTTTTATATATAAAATATTTTAATTTTTTATCCTTCAGGCCAAAACTTATACCAAATCGAACATTTATTTAAACTTTTCTTATATTTAATTAACTACAAACAAAATTAGTAACCAAAATAGCAACAATTCCTAAAAATCGACAGAAACTTGGAAAGATTTCCAGATTTGTGGCTTGTTTCATATATTTTTAGTCGTTAAATCGATTTAAAATGAACAGATCTAGCCGAAAAATTAATAGTGGGCAACACTGTTAGTTGTACAAAATAAATATTCAGAAAAAAAAAAAAAAAAATTAAGTTAAATTTACTGAGTTTCAATATAAATGCTTAAACCAATAACAAATAAGCTCTTCGTAGAACCAATTGTGTTCATAAATAAGTTTAGCGCTTAGCGTTGCCAGATCAGTGAATAATTTAAAGAACACCCTTTTTTGAACGCTGCTTTTGAGTAATTGCTCAATTCCTTTCCCCGCTCACTTGGACTCTCTCGTCTGAAGCTCAAGTTCTTCCAATCACCGAACATTTAATAAATCTTAAAAGAAAAAGGGGCGTTCTTAAGATCCGAGACGCAACCACAGTGACAACTACAGTGGAACGAGCTGAAGATGGACAACAACAATGTTGCCTACCGTCTTAATTGCAGCTAGTTGTTATAGTTGTTGTTGTTGTAATAATGACAAAAAAGCAACCAGTCAGCTTTTTCTATATACTTTGGAAACGAGTGTATATATATTTATGTATATAAGTGTTATTATTTTTTTATTTTTTGTATAGTCGACTACTTAATTTATTTGTCACCGAACCGAAGCGCAAATGAAGTTCGAAACAAGCAAACATGCAAAGACAGGAACTACAATAACTACGGAATCGTTTGAAATTATACAAGATGATAATGAACAAAAGTCGGTGGAAGAAGTTCAAGACGAAGTAGCTTAAGACGATGGAGAAGAAGAAGCAGAAGAAGAGGCAGAAAAAGTACTGGTAGCAAACGAAGACGAGCGCAAAAAAAAACGCTCAAGAAATAATTACAAATTAAAATGAAACGCGAATGGTTATAGGCAAAAGGGGCGGGGCACAGCACAGGCACTGTCTGCTAGTGTTGTGATGGGCGGGGGAGGGGCTTCACATATGCGAGAGCAGGAGGAGAGAAGTGACAGGAGAAGAAGAGCGAGAGGGGCGAGCAATACTTGACGACCGACGACGACGACGACGACTTTTGCTGGCCACGCATGCGCAAAGATTTGTCATAATTGATAAACGACAACAGCTGCCACCACAGCAGCAACAACAACAGCAGCAACAACAACAGCAACAACTCGAGGAACTACAGTAACAACAGCAACATTTATAGCTACATATGCCACATATGACAAGTCAGTCAAACGACTTCGATGCAGAGACCTCATCAGACCCCACAAAAAACCAAGAAAGAATAGTCAAATGGTGTCCAACAGACTTAAACATTCCCTGTGCTAATATAGGCTACTTTCGAGCGAGTTGTAAACTTCAAAATCGCTTTAAATTGCTATGTTTGCTGTTTTTTGGACAACAATTTAGAAACGCAATCTGAAAACACAACAAAGATTATTTTGACAAACCTATTATACTCTCGCTACAGCGTACAAAAACTCAAGCATTGGCAATGGCAATAACAGTGAAACGCTTCGACGGGCAAACAAATCGAAGAATTATGTTTGTCCAAATACAAAATAACTTACAAAAAGTATACAAATTTATAATAAACAAGAAAGAAAAGTACAGTCGGGCACGCCCGACAGTATAATACTCTCTGCATTTTATTTCCGATTATAAGGTTACGTCAAGAAAATCGGTATTGGTATATTTGTCAATATTTGACAACATTTTAAAGGTCAAGTCTCATCATACAATTTGACAAAATGGGTTCGATTTTGAGAATTTTAGATTTCGATTGCGATTAATTCTGCTAGTTCTACAGAGTATTAAAAGGTATGACTTTTTAAGATATCGCTTCATTTGGCTGAGTTATGATCAGTCAAAGTTGGGAAAATGTCAAATTAAAATATTGCTCTGAGGACCACAAATCTGAGGACAAATTTGACAAAATGGATTCGATTTTGAGACAGACAGACAGACGGACAGACGGAGATGGCTATATCGACTCGGCTAGTGATGCTGATCAAGAATATATATACTTTATGGGGTCTGCCACGCCTCCTTCTGCCTGTTACATACTTAACACAAACCCAATATCCCCATGCAGAGAGTATAAAAATAATAAAATTTAAAAATGAAAATTTTTTGAATCAGAAATCAACTGAACAAAATATGAATAATCAGGCGGAAATCAAAGAATTTCTTGAATCATTTTTAATCAAACTCAGTTCTCGAATACATATGTATAATGTATGTGAATGATTAAAAGGAAAAACAGGATTTTATTTGCATAATTAGTTTCTCATTAAAAAACATAAATTTAGATAGCAAAAAAATTCATAAGAAAAACTTTTACTGCTTCTCTCAGTGGTCTTAAAAACTGAAATAAACTTTGAGTAAATAGAGCTTTTGTAATCAATTATAATATATATAATATTAAAGTTAATGTTTGTGTTTAATCAACTTAAAGCTCTTAAATTAATTTAGTAAGTGTTGAAGTTTAGAAAAGCAATCTTTAGTATCCAAGCTCTTGAACTTTAGCTTAAGCTGTTTAAATTTCGCTTAAAGCTTTCATTCACTTTCAAGGACCATGAGGTTTAACAAGCTTTGATCTTAAGCTTTTATGTGCTTTCAAATATAAATATATACAAATGTTAGAAAATAAGATCATCTAAGTTCTCAAAAAAAATTTTTTTTGAACTTCTCATGCACTTTCAAAGCTCTTCCCTCTGTAGTTAGATCATTAAGTCACACAAGCCTTGAACTCAAGCTTTTATGCTAGGAACTATAATCATATTAAACTAACTTTTAAGTCTTTAAGCTCTAAATTAATGTGTGCCTGAAAGCTTTCGTGTGCTTTTAAAGCTTTTCAATTGAATAAAGA
This sequence comes from Drosophila cardini, assembly GCA_018903735.1. Taxonomy (NCBI): domain Eukaryota; kingdom Metazoa; phylum Arthropoda; class Insecta; order Diptera; family Drosophilidae; genus Drosophila; species Drosophila cardini. The sequence goes on from JAEIGM010000010.1 coordinate 3,634,651, forward strand.
TCGATTCAATATAAAATTGTTTAGATACTTTTACTGCGTTGACTCAGGTGACAATGACAATGACAGCGACAAACTCTTCGTGTGATTCCCGATGCAACTTGGCAGTGAATTGAGTCGACTCGACTTGAGTCGACTTGAGTCGAGTTAAGGTCCAACTGCAAGTCGTCCAACTGTGACAACGATGACGCCAAATTGGCAGCGTTTTCTTTCTTTGGAAACGTGAGAACCAATTGCTATGTATGGTCATTACAAGCCGTCCACAGTTTTGTCCAACTAACTGCCTCGATTGGGTGCTGTTCTTTTGTCATTGGTTAGAGCGAGAGATATCCCATAAATATTTTAATGATGATTACATTTTAAAAACGTTGAATAAGTGAAGAACGAGGGAGAACAGAGAGTAAGTAAGAGAGAGAGGGAGAGAGAGGGGAGAGAGAGAGAGAGAGAGAGGACAAACGATGAAATCGAATGAAAATCACAGTATGCCGATCAAGACGACGACTTAACAATTCCACAACTCTGGGTCAGGTTTTGGCTCTGGGACTGAAACAGCGACTGAGACTGGAACTGGGACTTGGACTTGGACTCTTGATCTGAGCCTGATCTCAGCAAAGGCCTGGCTCTGATGAGCTACTACACAAGTACAACGCGACACTGACGACATATTTGGAATTACATTGACAGGCCAAGTTGAAACTAAAAGCGATAATTATTGCCGGATCTTTAATTCTCGTCCATGCTTCTTGCACCAAAGTGTTGGTGATCGTGTCGCGTAGTCTCAAAAGAAATCGCCAAAGAAGTGATCATGTGATGCAGTAGTGATGTAAATCACGATGTAAACATTCAATGCGATGTATCGAAGTTAAGGAAGTTGAGAAAATTTATGCATTGAACAGTTTACACTAGCTAAGAAAATAGGTTTATTCGGTAATCCATTTAACGACAAAGCTTTCAACAGTTTTTGCTTAGAAACTTTTGCGAAAGCTTAAAAAATTCTACAAAAAACTATCGTTTAAGCAAACGATTATTAATTAGTGACATCTCTAGCTGGCAGCTGTTTGCAGCTGATCGACGTTGCGGCGTCTTGCCAATGTAATTTCAATAATTTTATCTGGTGCTGCGCGCGCCTGCCGTGATTCGATTGGCGGTGGTGGTGGTGGTGGTGGTGGTGGGTCAGTGGTGCTGTGCTGCTGTGGTGCAGTGCTACGCGGTGACAGATCAAAGCAAGCACAATTCAATGCTGGTCAACGCGTCGGCAAAGATCACTGATCACCTGCCTTTTGGGAGAGTGAAAAGAGTGATGATGTTGGGAGTCAGTGTCTCTGTCTCTTGCTCCAGATGTTTAGCTGCACTTTGGCGGCAACTGAGAGCACTGATCGCAATCACACACACAGAGAGAAAGGAAGAGAGAGAGAGAGAGAGAGAGAGAGGTGTACGTAATGCAATCATCAACATCAGTGGCAACTCCTGCTCCTGATGATTGTCTCCTTTCAGAGCAAACACTGCCAATTACTCGGCAGCATTGTTGACATGCCTTTTGCCATTTGCATCGTTTTCGTATTGATTTGTTTAAGTTCCTGGACCCAATCAGCGCAAATTTTGGCCCCAAAAAGCCACAAAACATTCACAAAACAAAGCCGCAAAATCTACAACAAAAACAGCAACAACAGCAACAACAACAACAGCAACAACAACAACAGCAACAACAACAACAATAACTCACGCATTTTTCTCCCACGGATCGCAAGCGTGTGAATGAGAAAATCCAAATTCGGTATCTTAGTATCTCTGAGGTTCAATGCGCTGAGTATGTCAAAAATCTATCGAATCCACAGACCGATCATTGAACCGACTAACTGCCTGATTGACCGATTTGATTGACGACAGAGTGAGTTGGTACAGGAGACGGCTAAGGGAGACGGCAGTTGGTAGAAAGGAGCAGAAAGGAGTGGGAAGCAGAGAACTTTAACTGAAACTCACACTGAATTCTTCCTGTAGGTCAGTTATCGACCCAGTTTACGTGCAGACACTTTAACTTTTTTTACCTCTTCATCTCATACCAAGCAAAAAGGAATCGATAATTGATCGTAAATCTGCAGCGCATTTATTTGGCACTTGTTTCTCATCGAACTCTTAATTATGGCAAATTTGCAATTAAAATAAGTTTTGTGAGAACAAAATAACCGATTAGTCCTATAGGAGCTACAGGCTATAGTTGTCCGATCCGGACCAAACTTGGCGAAGCTAGTTATAAGGGTACCATACACCTAATGTGTGAATTTGGTCTCTCTAGCTTTATTCCTTTTTAAGTTATAGTGATGTGATAAAAGTTTTTGGTGAGGTGACCATAGTTTTTTACAATTTGCGGAGGCGCTAAGGGGCGTGGTAACAAATTAAAACAAACTAAATTTGTCTGAAATACAGACGAACTTTCATTCCAAATTTAGTGACTCTAGCTCTTGTAGCTTAACAGATCCAGGTGCTCATACGTACCCTACAATCCATTTCAAGTACAAACTTAAACGACTTGAAATCTTTGGGTACAAAATGACAGTGAAAGTCAACAAATGTTTGAAATTTATAAAATTATTTATTAGTGTTAAGTGAGAAAGCCATCAATGTCACGATTGGCTAATTGAACTGGATTTGAAGTTCAAGGTAGCCCTTAATACGGGCACACTTAAAATTCGATGCGATCACGATCTCAATCACAAACGAAAACCAAAACCAAAACCAAAATCAAATCCAAATCCAAGTCGGAATCTAAATCAGAGTCAAAGACACAATCAAACAATCTGCAATGGCGAACATGTTTGGACATGTTGATTTTGGTTTTGTACATGATGTTAATGAAAATTTGCCACGCCTTTTTTTTGACCAATTCAGTTCGACAACAATTTTCCCACAGCAATTGGCAAGCTGGGAGAATAAGCGTAGTAACTGGGCTATATAGGGCTATATATCCGTATATATGTATGTATAATAGGCATTCAATTGGGAAAGGGGTCTAGCGGGAGGGTCTCCATATTAGTCGGGGCGCAGTCAATTCAATCGTCAGTCCATCAGTTTGTCAGTAATTTGAAATTCCATAAACGTTTCGGTTCAAACATAAAATAAATAAAAATCAGTACAATTCGAAGAGTTGTTGTCGCCTTTGAGCTTTTGCGACAATCACTCACGTTGCTGACTTTGGTTCCGTCTACGCATTCCTCTCTCTCTCTCTCTCTCTCTCTCTCTCTCTCACTCTCAGTTGGCTCTCTTTCGCACTATCTACCACAAATCGGCAATGTCTTTGACGTTGTTGTCGCCCCGTTCGCTAAACGTTCTGCGTATTGAAATGAAATTTGTGTCGCTCGATGACACGATGACTTATTCAATTATTCGATAACACGTGATTGAATTATTGAAATAACTTTGACTCGTACAGCAAGAAGAAGATATATCTTAATCGATTCCGCCCCTCTCAGTGTCCATGGCCTTATAGTCTATAAATAGTCTTGGGTAAATAAACTTATTAACAAGAAAATTATAAAAAAATATAATTGATAAGGAAAATTTGTTTAGAATTTTCTATAATTAATTATAATTATTATTTATAACTTTTATGAAAATTAAATTAATTTATATTATAATTAAAATTTATTTATTTATAATTTATATCATATACAACTTTTTTAAATTCTTAAGTATTATATTTATGTTTTTTTTTTTTAATTTTTATTTCTTAATTATTTCAACTTCTATTCAGGTAAAATATGTTAGCTCATTTTTCGTAAATTTGTTTATAATTTTAATTTATTTTGAGTAGTAAAAAAAACCTTAATAAATTTAATCAGTTAATTTTTAATTTGTGTTGAATTTAAATTTTTATTTTCATAATAGTTAATAGTTAAATTCAAGAATCTTTCGATAAGTAAAAATATACTCGATTCCAATGCTGTTAAATAGAAAATCCAGTTACACAAAATAATAAACTCCAGTTTTTTCTTAAAAATATAAAATTTTAAGCTCTTATAGTGTAGATGTTATACAACTTGTAACAAAGAATAACTCAATCAGGACTAGAGGAAGATAGTGTAAGAGTGAGTGAGATAGCTATATGGAGCTAGCAACCTACGACAATTGATGTGCTTGTCTTAGCCAGTCTACCCTCTCCCCCATCGACCCCCCCGCGTTCATTGCTAACTTGGCCAAAAGTTACAAATTGCAGCCAAGTTGAAACTTCAAATTTCCAACTTTGAGCTGTCAATTGCCAAGTTTGACAGCTCATTTTGCATAATTGTGTGGCGTACGACAAGAGCATACAAATTTATTATTGAACTCAATTTTTTATGCTTTGATTTATGATTACCATTTACCCTTCCCCACCCCCCCGTAAGCACCGTCCCTTCTCGAGTCTTTCCCGGAGCTGACACTTTTTGGGCAGCCAAACGACTTTGCCTGTGGTAAGGGCAAGGGCAAGGGCAGGAGAGGGGGTGGTGGTGTGGTGTACTGGGTTGGGCGGAACGTTTTAAGATCAAAAATGCTAATTGAGCTGTTTATCGATTTGTCAACAATAACAATAACAACAACACACAAAAAAAGAACTCGAACAATGGCCACATTAACAGCAACAATTTTAACAACATTTTTTGTTGTTGTTGTTTTGTTGTTGTTCGTTCAAGTTGTTCAAGTTTGAGCTGATGTTGTTGTTATTGTTGCTCGTTGGAGCACTTTTGACGGCGCTCCTGTTCATTTAACACTCCCCTCAACTTTTATTGACTATTAAAATTGTGTCAAAATGTGTTTGAAATTTTTTATTGTTAATTATTCGAGAAGCGCGCGTTATGTGGAACCAATCAAAAAATGCTCAAGACAAGGAATTTATTTACAATAAAAAAAAATATATTTGTATAAAAAGAAATACAACAAAAAGTACAATCGATCAGACAGAGTTAATGGTTTAATTTCAAGAAGAATTTATTTCAATACTTTTCAAATTTAACTCAAAATTTGTAACTTTTTAGCAAACAAATCAAATTTTTTAAATTGAACTTTGCATTTTTTTATATCGCAAAATAATTATTTTTTTATTATACACACAATTTTTGAAGTAGCAACTGAAGTGAGCACATTGATCCTAAAAGTTAAGTTCAAATTGTGAAAAATAAAATCTTAATTTAAGTTATTTTTAATGAGAACGATCGTTTATCTGTGACTATGAACTGGAATCAGAGCTACTGAATGGCTTAGAAGTTCTGTTTTTGTGGACAAATTAAATTACAAAAGATTTTTAGACCCCGTACTGTAAAACAGAGTAGAGGGGTCTCTTAGGTTTGTCAGAAGTGATATGTGCGATACAGGCAAAAGGAGGCTTTTCCGACCCCATAAAGTATATATATACTTGATCAGTATCAACAGCCGAGACAATATAGCAATGTCGGTCTATATGTCAGACAGATCAAGTTTGTTTCAATTTGCTGTTATGCCCCTTACCAGACCGAATACTATGCTTACATCACCATAACTTGAAAACAACTTGAGCTATCGGGACCAACTTCACACACTATGTGTATGGTACCATTATAACTATCTTCACCAAGTTTCATCTGGATCGGACAACTATAGCTTATAGCTCCCATAGGACAAATCGGTCAAAGATTAATGATTTGTATAGAAAGACGAGCATTAGAATGAGTACGAGGTTTTTTTCAGTCGGCTCGCTCGACTATACCCTTTCTCACATGTTTTTTTTATTGAAAATGAGTAGATTTTTTAAAGAATACATTTTCTCAAATGAATAAATTTCATGAAAATTGTAAACGTGAATTTAAGAAATTTATTTGCTTGATAGTAATAACTGTTCTAATGAGTGAAAAACATAGTTTAAGTCTTGAGAACTTATTTCTCTAATGATTAATCTTTTATATATTATATACTTAAATTTTAACAAAATTTTTGAAATGCTTCCTTAACGATGACAACGATGAATCGATAACAAATTTATTTAAATCATAGTACACCCAAATCTCCATCGATTCTCCTCGGACATGTGAGTGGCAACCTATGACACTAGTGTCAAATTCTTTGGCAATCAGAATACATTCAACATAAACACAAAATATCTAATAAAAAAAAACTTAAAAAAAAACCCGATATTTGTTCACTCGTGAATCGAATAAAATGGACTCGAGTAGCTCGCAAGAGGAGGATATCAAAATACTTCCGGAAAATAATTCCCGACGCATCGGAATGCGTTTCTCGACAATTGAAGACTTTCTGGCCAGTCTGAATACGGCAACTACAACAGTACGCGCTCTCCAGGGTCTACAGAAAATAAGTCTCGAGAGTTATCAGAAATGTATGCAGGGAGCTGAATCCGAGGATGATGCTGCATTCCAAATGATGGAGAATGGCAAGGGGAAGGGCAAAGGAAAGGGAAAGGGAAAGAAAACAGATGATCGCGATGCTGAAGTGAGTCACTAATCAATAGACTCGATTACACAGAACATATATATATATCAGATATATTTTATGACATGAACTCGTGCGATTTGAATACTTTTGTAATTCGATAAATGCACAAAATTGTTTATTTTTTAATTTCAACATTTGTTACGAATAAATGTAATTGCTGAACAATTTGAGTGTTGAAACTCAATCGACGGTCAAAGGTATTTAAATAAATTAAATTTAATGTAAATCAATTTAATAAAAAATATTATATTTTTAATGGAAAGTATTTTTTTGAAGTTCATTTAACAATAGTTTGTTCACTGTTTTAAAAAAAGTTCAGTTTTCACAAAACTTTGAGCTTAAATAAATATATTTAAAATTTTTGTAAATTAATTATTTGAAAAAATTATTAAATTAAATAATTAAAAATACTTTACGCCCTAAAAAAATCGTTTAGGTAATAAATGAGCTTTGAGACTTTTTTAAAACAATGTTATAATTCTATAATTTAATCTTAATTTATATAACTTATTCAACAAAATTGTTTCATATTAAATAAATTTTAAGTAACATTATTTAGCATATTTTTCTCTTTATTTGAAACAAATAATAACTTAATTACTTAAATATTTACTTAATTACTTTATGCGATTCCTAGAAACATTTCTAGGAATTTGGCAATAATCTGCTTGGAATTACACATTGAATTCATCAATGGGAACTCGAAGCAGCTCAACAGATAAATTTGATTTTAGCTCAGTTTTAGACTGAAATTCTCATGGTGTTGTTAATTATTTTGAATACTAAGAAAAACAGAAGCGATCGACATCGGACACAATTAAGAGCAGAGCAAAAAGGCAAGAAAACAATACTACAGTGAGCTCTGGCACAGAGTGATCTACCTTCTCTCTCTCTCTCTCTTACACGCTATCTGTTACTCCAATACTTCGCCTGCCATCTCTCTCTCTCTCTCTCTCTCTCTCTCTTTCCATGTGTTATTCAAGCCGCTTGTCAAAAAGCAACAAAGCGTGAAGGCAAAAATGCCAAATGCCAAAATGAAATGAAATCAAAATCGAAAACTTTTAAATGAATAGACATGCAGATCGGACACGCCACAAGAATCCCAAAAAAAAAAAAAAAAAAAAAAAAAATTGAAATAAAAAGAAAACAAGTAAGAACTAATTAGTCGAGTGTGCTCGACTGAACGATACTCTTTGCCAATCAATCGTTGCCAGAACTTAACAAAAAATTTTAAAACTTTTGAATGAAAGTTTAAAATTAGTGAAGTTAAAAAAATATTCATTCCTTTAAAAATTAAGTTCAGAATTTTTAAGTTAAAAATTTGAAGATTTTTTTACAAAAAATTTTTTCTTGAGAAATTTTTATTTTAATTTTACTCCTAAAAATCTTTATTTAATTTTAAGCTTACGGTTCTAGAATTTATTTATGAAATTTTTAAAATTTTAAAATTTATTTTATTTTTTTTTTTTTTTATGTTTTAATGTTTTTTTTTTTTAACAATTTATTCTAATTTAAAGTGTGTTTTAAATTACAAAAAATTTTCGCTATATTAAAGGAGCTTTTTTAGGCACTTTCTTAACAATTCAACATTTTCTTGATTTTTAAATAACTTTTTATTTCTATAAATATTATTTTGACATATAATTTTTATTTGCTTCATTTACACAAAGTGAATATACCCCTTTGCAGGGTATCTTAACGGAGATAGACAGCAGCGGTATGTAGTGGAGTCTGCAGAGCAATGTGAGCCAAGTTTGAATAATGAGGCAATGGGGATAAAACTGATTTACTACGTGGATGGATCGGGAATACACCGAACTGAGTAAATGACTGAATGACGAACTGAGTGAATGACTGAGAGACTGAGAGACCTGACTGAGAGTAGAACTCTGACTGACATTTGATTATTGGCTTCCAATTTGTTGCAGATGTGTCTTGCTCGATTCTTTTGCTGATGTTTTTTTTGTTGCAAATTGCGTGGCAGGCAGCTCGAGTCTTGAGTCTCGACTTGAGTCTCGTCTCGTCTCGTCTGTGGCCGCAATCACGGCTCGCAAATTTGCAAAATGTGGCCAACGAACAGAAGTCAAATTGTGGCCAACATGGAAATTAGCGTAGCTCGTCCATTCCATTCGTTTGCTGCCTGATCGAAGCAACAGCAGCAGCAGCAGCAGCAGCGGCAGCGGCAGCGGCAGCAAAACAACAGCCGTGATCTCGATTTAAGATTTCTCTGACTGAATCGGTCTCTGAGTTTTGTTCGGCGGCAGGAAAGGAGTTATTAAAGTCTTTGGCGCTTGTGCCAGACAAAGATAGCACTACACACACACACACACAGACACACTGAAGCAAGACAGAGATGCAAAGAGGGCGTAGGATGGCAAAAGGGGCGTTAGGGGGAGCGGCTGCTGCGCTGTTTAATGAAGGCAGTTCAATCGATTTCGCTGGCTGCAAGTCGTGGCCGTGCCATGCCACCGCCTGTCACAAGTCTGAATGTCTCGTCTCGACCAGTCCGAGGCACAATTTCAGTTGCTGCTGTGGCTGCTGCTGCTGCTGTGGCTGCCTCTGTTGCTGTGGCTGTGGCAACATTTTCGATCTGTCTGTCAGTCAGCTGCCATTTTTGCTTGGGCCACAGGTTTCGCTTGAAGCCAGGTTTAGCCAACCAGGCCCGAACGAATGAACGGCCAGGCAGCCAGCCAACCAATTGATTGACATTGCCCACAACGCCCTTTTTACACACACACACACACGTATACCCATACACACACTGAGCTACATTCATATAGTTTAAGTACCAATTTTAAGCCCAGCTCTCAATGCACTCTAGAGCTTATAAGTTTGTGGCAACAATAGACTAAAACACAGCATATATATTCTTGATCACAGCTTAATGCCAACAACCATATAATACATATCTATTGATACACCGATATTGATACACAAATTTGACTTTTATTGCATTCCATCGTGGTCACAGAGTATCTTAAAGTCTATCTGTCTCATTCATACATTTTTCCCACTTTTTTTTACATCCATTTTGTATTCTGTTAACTGGGCGGACCATGGCCCATTGGCAACTAAACAGTTTATTATTATTACTATTTTTTTTTCCTCTCTGTTTTGGGCACAACTGTACCGGAAATGTGTAAAGCGAGCCATTCATGAGCTTCTTGTGAATTATGCTTGAACAACTACAAATTATACAACAATACTCGTAATTAATTAAGCCAAGCGCTTTAAAAAAAAAAAGCCAAACCCGTCAACAGGCAGCCAACCAGTTGGCAACATTGCCAAGCTGACCAAGTTGTCCAGTTGGCCAAGTTGTCCACTTCATTCAAGAAAAAAGAGGCACTGAGAATGGCGACAAAAACAGTTAGCACGCATGCACGGGGATCATGGGTATTAGCCAAGGGGGGAGGGGGCGGTAGGGAAGTGGGGAAGAGCAAGAGGAAGACGTAGAGGTAAAAGAGGGGTATAGGGTAGACAACATAACTAAATATTTACCTGTACTCATGTATGAGTGCTCATAACTGAAGATGGCCCCAAGACTAAAAAAAACCAAAAAAAAAACTACTGAAAAACTAAAGACAAAGAGTCGTTGAGCGGTCAAAGCCGTGTAATTATGAAATTCAAAGAAATGAAGCATATTAAAAATATAAAAAACTTAAATGAAATAAATGTTATAGATACTCACACACTCGTACTCACACTCGTACTCACACTCGTACTTACAATCGTACTCACACTCGCATTCATACTCGTACTTGTACTTGTAAAATATTCATAGCCAAATTAACGAGGGGACTTCATTGAAAAGAAAAAAAAAAAAAATAAAGCACCACAAACAAGTTGGCTATATAGTGGCCCTTTTATCGTGGTCTATCTATTACTACAACTAAGTATGTCAAGGTATTTACAAGTATATATACTAATTGCTAAAGACTTTGACTATTCAACCAATTAACAAGCAAATTTTAAGACAACTTTGTGCTAATTAAATGTACAAAATATATAGAATTGGTTAATCAGTTTTCTTTTAAGTTTAAAGGCTTCAAAAGTTGTTCAGTTTGATATAGATTAAGTAGCAAGAACTGTTAGTAACAAGTAAGAAAGAAGAAGAAGACTGTCAAAGACCCCGTACCCACTCTAGTGCGCATTTTATCATACAATTAAGCGATTTTTGACTTATTTGTCTTATGGATGTTATACGATATAGTTGTCTGATCCGAACCAAAGTTAATGAGGATAGTTAGAATCATATTATACACATAATGTGTGAGTTTAGTTGCGATCGCTCAACTAAAACTACATGTTTTCATACAAATGACCAATTATCAATCGATTCGTCCTATGGGAGCTATAGGCTGTAGTTGTCCGATCCGAATTAAACTTAGTGAGTATACTTATAATGGGTTCATACATATAATATGTGAGTTTGGCTGCGATAGCTCAACTAACAACACATATCTTCATGGAAATGTCCTATTTTTGACCGACTTGTCCCATAGGCTATAGTTGTTCGATTGGGTTCAAACTCGTTATATCTAGTTAATTTTATATATATTTCAGTATTTTTTAAAATTTTTATTAAATTTAAATAATTATTTATAAAAGACAAAATTTACAGAGTTTAAAATTTCTTTATGATCTTCAAAATCACAACAAATTTTGCTCATTTAAAAACAGGCAAACAACAAGTCGTTCAGAGTATTTAAAATTCGTAAATTTACGCTTCATTTCTTTTTTATCGGTATTTTTGTTGTTGTTGTTATTGTATTTTTTTGCATTGTCAAATCGGTTGACAAATTAATACACAAAACTGCGCTCTCAGTTTTGTGGGACTGTCAATTGGTTCGTTTGAAGTTTACCGACCGAAGTCGCCTGTCTGCCTGGACTTGAATTTCTAATTTGAAATCGCTTGCAGTCCCCTACCCCCCCTCCCCCTCCCCCATCAAAATAAAAACAAAAGAAAAATTGGAAGTGCTATAAAAACGAACAACAACAACAAAAAACACTAACAATTAACAACAACAATAAAGGAGTTAACAACAAATAAAAAGAGAGCGGCAATAACAACAATATAGAAACGCCATAATTTGATGGTCTGAGCATTTTCTCACCATTTGAGCATTTTGGTGTTGGTTTCTGTTGTTGTTGTTGGTGTTTTTGGCTTACCTTGTTACCTTGTTTTACACTTTCCAGCGAATCGAGCACTAAAACTTTGGTAACACACATGTTAAGACACACACACGCACAAAAAAAAAAACATATTTATAAATCATTTGCTTTTTGAGTTATGTCTCTATAAAAAACTGTCTTTCCTCAGACACAACTTCCCTGTAATGCTCTCTCAGCGACAACTTTCAGTACTTGGAATCGAATAAGGTATTTAATGATTGAATTGGGCTTTTATTTTTTTTTAGACCCCGTACTCTAAAAAGGAGTAGAGGGGCCTATTAAGTTTGTCAGAACCGATCAGCCGAGTGGATATAGCGATGTTCGTCAGTCCAAACGTCTATAAAAACACATAGATCTCCGAGATTATAAGAGCTAGCGCCAGTAAACTTGGAATGAAAGTACGTCTATATGTCAGGCAGATAAAGTTTTTTTTAAATCGATTCAACGCCCCTACCGCCCCTGTAAGTTGTATAAAACTATTTTCACGCCTCTATAACTTGGAAACTATTAGTGCTATCAGAATTCAATTTACACGATTTGTGTATAGTACCATTATAACTATCCTTATTAAGTTTGATCAAGATCGGACAACTATAGCCTATAGCTCCCATAGGACAAATCGGTCGAAATGTAGTGTTAGTTGAGCTATCGCAACCAAATTCACATATAATGTGTATATGAAGAATGTTACTGTTCTAAGCTTGATTTGGATCGGTCAACTATGTCCTATAGCTCCGGATCGGTCAAATATTACTCTTTTGTATGGTAAAATGTGCCCTAGAGTGAGTACGGGGTCATTTACTGTCGGCTCGCTCGACTATAGCTTTTTCTTATTTGTTTTACTTGTGGACTGTATGAACAATACTTTTCTGACTGACTTTAAGTGATAGTTTCTAACTTTTCAATTTTGTCTTGGAATAAATCACATACAGAGTGTCAAAAGCAGACTAATCTTGTTACTTGTTTAAATTGAAATATATTTCTGTAACAATTCTAGGCAGAGTTAACCTAATTTTTACTTTCATATCAAATCAGAAATAATCCTTATTAGCCGTTTTCTGTACAGTCTTAGCCAGGTTGCTTAGGCACCATTAAATGAAGCTAAAGTTCTCATGGCTTCAATCGACCAATAAGTTTTGCATTTTCCCAGGCTTAAATTAGAGAGAGACAGGAACAGAGATGGAGGCAGAGATGAAGCTACAATCGCATTTCTAATTAAATTCCCAACATGTATTTTCTTTTGATTTCTTATACATATACATATGTATATATGTTTATACATATATGCAATTTTTGATTGACATTTTACATTAAACGCAGTCGCCATGGACTCGAGAGGCGGAACAAGAAACCAACCAACAAAAAAAAGATACAGATACAGATACAGATAGACAAAAGAGACAGAGCAATTGAAAGATAGAAAGAGAGAGAGGGAGAGAGATAGAAATAGAGTTGAGTTGAGTGGATTGGAGTGGATTGCAGAGCGTTGAAATTGATCAATTTCACATAATTTCAAGGCAAGTCGACGCGGTAATGCAAATCCGACAGCTGCGCCAGTGCGTTAGAAGCGCTTAGATGAACACAACAACACAGGAATACTAACAACAACACTAACACTAACATCACTGACAACAACTATAAGGGGTAGAAGTAGAAGATACATGTACTGAGAGATACTTGGCAAGCTTTAAGCTAGAGCTTATGATTGACAACAACTGAATTGAGCTGCACTGTGCACCGTGGTACCATACGCATCTTCCAGCTCTCATCTTGTCTCTGTTACACTGCTCAAAATCAAGTGAGAAGATTTCGATTTTCATCTGAAAATTACTAAAAAATTTGGAATAGTTAAATACTCATTTTTAAAATTTTTTTAAATTTATTTGTAGCTTTTCTTAGATAAAATTAATATAAAGTTTATTTTAAACTTTAGTTTTCTCTGACCACTCAATAAAGTAGTTTATGCTTTTTAAATATTATATAAAATAGAAATAACTATTTCTATTTTTTGTTTCTATTTTTAAAAAAATACTTTCGTATTCCCTGTCTATGCTTTAAATATATTTTTTTAAAATAGAATTAATTTTTTCTAAGCTAAACTACTCAAAGTACATTATTTTGTGAACAGAGAATCCGAAGGTTTTTTTAAATTAAAAAAAAAAAACAGTATCAGTATTTTTCTTAAATTAGTCGATACAAATTTACTTTAAAGACTCTTAAGTTTCAAAAGTATATAAAAAAATATATTAAATTTAATGAAAATTATTATGAATAATTAAAAACTTAAATTTGTCGTAATAGAATTTGTATTTCAGTAAATGAACAAAAATTAACTCGTTATTGAGCTTAAATATTTAAAATACTAAGTAATTGAATTTTAATCTTAAAAACTAATTAATTTTTCAAACATAACTTTTTTAAAATTTATTGAATTTTAATCTGAAAAATTAATAAATTTTTACCATAATTATTTTTTAAATTCTCTATTCCGAAATTTGGTTTATACATAGAGTTTATAAGCGTGATTTATAAAAATTTAAACTATTTCCTAAAACATATTTTGGTATTTTCTGTCTTAAAAAAAAACTCTTTATTTTTTTTTTCAGTGTAGGCATAGTCTCATCGTGATCCTCCAGTGCGATCACATCCATCCGCACTGACAACTTGACGTGCTTTGGGCGCTTTAAACGTTTTGGTTTTGGCCGCTTCACAGTATTCCTACCTCCCTCTCTCTCTCTTTCGTTCCTTCTGGCTCTTACTCGCTCTCTCTCTCTCTCGCTCCTACTCTCTGTGTGTGTGTTTGTGTGTCTCTTTCTCCTGAGGGGCTTTTAATTGCTCGCCGTCTGCTGTATTTCTTCAGCTTCTTTCACAATTCTCATTGATCTTTTTCGAATGTGCGCAACTGTCGGATTTCTGCCGTCCTGTCAGTGGTTGTGGCCACATCTCCGACTGCGACTGCGATTCCAACTCCAAATCCAACTCCAACTCCAACTCCATCTCCATTTCCAGCTTCATCTTCAAGTCCGATTGTGGCGTGGCATATCTTTGATTTGCTAATTAACGGTTTGTCGGTTGCGTTTGACATTTGAACATGAGTTCTTGACATTTGGCGCGCGGGAATTGGCTCTGAATTTGGACTTTATTTAAGTTTTGACTTTTTTTAATTTCTTTTTTTCATTTGCTTCTTATTTTATTTTCATCACTGATTCACATTTTTAAGCTAAGTTTGAGTTCAAGTTCAGGAAGAAATAAAAGTTTTTGATTAGAAACTATTTCCAGAAACTTTCCACTTTCGTCTTACTTAAAAGTCATCAATTTGCCACCTGAAATTGTCAATTGATTATGACATATTGGAAATTGTTGGAAAATTGCAGTTGAGCTACGGTTAGAGGTGCATTATTAATGGCTACATGAGAAGCGACTGTCAAAGGCTTTGAGGGGAAATTCCTGAATGCAACGCGTTGTCAGTTTGTTGAATCGTTTAAGAGGCCATGTTGCATGTTGCATGTTGCACGTTGGCTATGTGTATGTGTGTGTGTGTGTGTGTGTGTTGCATGTGTCCCAGACTGGCTAAGACGACTGGCAATATTAATGATGATGTGGTGTTGATGTTAAGTGCAGTTTAATAAATGAATTGTCTCTCACTCGAGATGCATGCGAAAAATGAGCTATGCAGTTGCAGTTGCAGTTTCCAGTTGTCCAACAGTCTACTGTCCACTGTCTGAGAGTACACTGTACACAGTACACAGTACATAGTACACTGTTCAACACTATACTGTTCGTTGCCCACGAGGCTGTGTCTAATTCATCAACGGGTTGGTTCAGTGGGACTGCCTGCAACGGCAACGGCAGCGGCAACTTCCTGCATTTGCATGTGAAGAGAAGTTGAGAAGCTCAACTGAGAAGCTCTTCTTCTTACTCCCCTTCCTCTTCTTCTTCTTCTTCCCCTCTATTCTTCTTCTGCTTCTTCTACTTTCAAGTGGCCACAGTCAATGCATTTTCAGTAATAGATGCCTACGAATTTTTAGCACATTTTTAACTACTTCATTTTGGGCACCACTAAACCGTGTCCTCAAATGCAAATTCTAATATTAAATTTTGTTTTAGTATAAGAAAAATACATTTCTTAATTTAAATTATTTTTGAACATTATTAATTTTGTTTTGACTTTCATTTTTATATAGTTGACTTATAAACTGAATTTTTATTCTTTAATCTACAAAAGTCTCCTAAAAAATCAAACTCAGTTCTGTAAATTTGTTTTAGAATATTTTTTACTTTATTTATTTATTTGGTTTTTTTGAGCATAAAATTATTAAATTAACAAAAAAAAAAAAACTTTTATATAAACGGTTAAATAGTTTTCACTTTTGTTCTAAAAGTTTTAAGCTATATTTTACTTGAATTTTTATACTCTCTGCAAGAGAGAGTATATTGGGTTTGTGAAAAGTATGTAACAGGCAGAAGGAGGCGTGGCCGACCCCATAAAGTATATATATTCTTGATCAGCATCACTAGCCGAGTCGATATAGCCATGTCCGTCTGTCCGTCTGTCCGTCTGTCCGTCTGTCTGTCTGTCTGTCCGTATGAACAAACAGATTTCAGAGATGGTAAGAGCTACAAGTTTGAATTTGGTCTCTATCGACTCGATATTAAGTCAGTCAATACAAGAATCTTTTTTTTTTTCGATGCCACGCCCCGTTCGCCCACAATGAGCAAAAAACTAGAAACACCTCGTAAAAAATTTATGTTTTAGGCGAATATCTCAGTAACTATGGCACTTAGGAACACCCATTTTGGTACGCAGGTTCCTAGAGACGGCATAATTGTATCGTCATCAAAAATTTTGGTCTGCCACGCCCCATTTTCACACAAGAAATAAAATAATTTGCAAACTTCAATGTCGATTTTAAGTCATATGTTCTTATCGTACAGTATTGTTATTTCACATTCGTTTGAAGACAAAATATATCAAACTTTCCTGAAAGTTGCATACAAATCGGACTATAAACAAAAGAGCTAGACCTGTAAGAAAGTTAATAATTGAACGCAATGTCAATGCATGTGTGCAAGCGAGACAGAAGCATACAAACATGTGAGCGAACGTTTTCGCTGCTTGCTAGCGGCAGCGCTGCTCGCAGACGCTGGCCGTGCCGACCAAAATTCTATTTTTGACAAAATAGTTATCCAGCTAGGAAGTTAAGCCTTTTTTATATGTATGGTTTTGGGCGGGAAACTTTGAAGTGTTGTGATGGCGTTGCCGGTTAAGTGCTTGATCGGCAAACGCAAAGTCGTGGGTTCGAGTCGCGGTCAGTCCTTTAAAAGAATATAATTCAATAGCTCCAATTATTGCATGTTTTCATTTAGTAATAAAATTTTTTTTTTATCAAAACCCAGTTTAAAAAAATTTTTTTTAATTGTTTGTTAATAATTTGCTAATAAACAATTTTTTTTTCGATAATGCTACACATTTAAACACAATAAAATATATTCTTTTCGATGACGGACCAGGATTCGAACCCACGACTTCCCGTTCATCGACCGAATACTAACCATCCGCGCCACCGCATCACTTGAACATCTTCGGCCTAAAACCATACATATCTCTATAAAAGAGGCTTAACTTCCTAGCTGAACGTCTTTCAACGTTTTTTACTGCAAGTACTATCAGTTGATATTCTCGGATACTGATTTTATTAAAATTATCGGGAATAAAAGGCAGAGAGTATTCTACGGTCGGGCGCGCTCGACTGTAATTTTCTTTCTTGTTTGTAATAAAATTGTACTTGCTTTAATAAAATTAAAAAAAATATATTAATGCTTAAATCTCTGAGTTTATTTAATCATTTATTAAATAATTATTAATTTAACTTTCCTTTCTAAATAATAAAATTATATATTTATTACTAATTACTAAAGCTTCTTCTTTCCTGTACTTATTATATATACAATTTTTATTACAAAATTTTATAATAATTTTTTTTTCTTATTACAAACTTTTTTCGTAATTTTTTTTTATCATTAAAAACTTCGATTTTATTTATTTAACAATTGTTGTTTTTTTTATTTATTTTAAGATCAAATTTATGCTGCTTTTTACTATATTTTATTATATTTTATTCTTTTTTTTTTTTTGGTGATTAATATTTTTTAATAATATTAAAATTAATGCAGCTTTAACCTGTTTAACTAAACAGTTTTAAATGCGTATTATCTTTGGCACCACTGTGCATTGTAGCTCAATGCGGTGGCTGCTCATTTGTCAGCTGCTTGGCGGTTTCACAGTGAGAGCAACAAGCAACGCATCAGCTTCAGTTTTACACTGAGACTGAGACTGAGACTGAGACTTCGACTCCGACTCAACTCCAGCTTCAAATACATTGGCCACGTTGCTGGCAAGCCTATTTCTTACAACTTCTTCAAACAACTGCAACAACTGACGTATCATAAACAACAACTACAACAACAACAACAACTACAACAACAACAATAACGAATTGTATGTTGGCAGTTGTCTGGTCTGTCTTTCAGTTCCTCTGTCCCTCCGTCCCTCTGCCCTTCCGTCCCCCTGTCCCCCTGTCCGTCCGCCTGTCTCTGCTCTTGCACTTGGCTGCCTTGGCGAACCTTTTGGCAAAGTGTTTCGAATCTTGAGAGCAGCCGCATCTAACAAGCCCAAGAAAAATGGGCCCAACACCAACTTTTGGCTAAAGCGCAAACACATTAAAAATGCTTCTCTACACTTCCATGTCTTTCTTATTGTTGTTAGTGTCGATTATACTTCACTCAACTAAACTCAACTCCATTCCATTCCACTCTACACTCTTTTTTCGTTTCAGAAGATCTATGTCAGTTCTTTACTTCATTTGTTCTTCAACAAAAAATAATATTTAAAACATTTCTAATTTACTAATTATTAATTTTTTTTGTGGTTAATAAAATTAATTTTTGTTTTCTTAACTAAATTATTGGGTGTAAATTATACCCGAAAAAAGTTTAAATTAGTCTCAAGAATATGCTTGTCATCTGTCATTATTTTATATATAATATTTTAATATTTTATTTGCTATTTTGATTGTACTTTTATTTTATTTTATTATATTTAGTCAAATTTTTGTTAATATATTTTTGTTTTTAATTTCTTTATTTAACTGTATATGGGAAATTTTTACTATAGCGATGTTAAAAACTTTTTTTAAAACATGTCTTTGCTTAACAATTATTATAAAATAATTTTTTAAGTTAATACTATGATGTTTTTTTTTAAAGCAAACTTTTATTTTTAAATTTCCAAATTTTTCAGTTTAAAATAAATTAACTCTGTGCATGTAATTAAACAATGTTTTTATTTTTTTCTTAAATTGATGAAACATTTTTATTTTTAAATATAAATTTTTATATTTTAAACTATTTTAAAATTTTTTTTAAGTTCTAATTTAGTCAAACTTTTATTGTATTTATCTGAGCTAGTTTTTCTCAATTAGTCTACTTTGATATTTAACATTTTTTATAATTGTTTTTAGTACATAAACTTTTCTTTTGTTAATATTAACAATTGTTGTAATATATAAAAGTTTAAATAATTTTTTTTTTAAATTATTTAAATAATTTTCTAAATTATTTTTTAAGAGAATACTATAGTTTAGTTAATTGTTACCATATCTATAAATTCGGTTTAGACCAATTGAGTAGAAGTCGATGGTTATAGTTGCTGTATATATATGTGTGTGTGTGTGTGTGTGTGTGTGTGCGTGGTGTGTGTGTGTGAGCCGTATGCCTTGAGGCCTCAAATGCACTTTGCAAAAAAGCATTTCCTCCAAACTTGTCTCGATTTTCGGTGTGTGTGTGTGTTTGTTGCGCTGCGGGCTTTAGTGCGAAATAGTTGCAACAACAACAACAACAACAACAACAATTGCAAGTGCAACACTAGCGACAACAACAACAACAACAACAAACATTTCGCAGCTCACAACGCGATTTATCTTTGGGGGCTGGCAAGTTAATGTGGCAATTGTATGCTAAGCAGAAGCTTCAGGGAAGCTCCAAAAAAAGGTGGCGGGACGGGGTGGTGTGTGTGGGGGGGGAAGACAGGAGATGGAGGTAGTTCAACGGTTTTCATGAATGAATTAGACGGCGGCCAAAGTTTGGCCAACAACGTTTCATTTTTGGCTACAACGAAAGGGCAACAACTCAATTTACAGTTTGCCGGACGGGAAATTCCATTGCCCACGGGTTGACCATTTCCACAACAGTAAGAAGTGGAAGAAGAACAACAAAATAGCAAATAAAAAATATGAAAAAAAAATATATACATATATATTACTATATACATCTATCTATATATGTGTATATGTATGTGTGTATTCATCAGCTGACAGGTCCAATTGCTGCCATTTTCATTCCCCTTCTCGAATTTCCCACTTCCAATGCATCTCATGGGTGTGATTTTAATTTCATACACAAATGAACGCAAATCATTGCGGTGGTGCGGTGATGCGGTGGTGCGGTATTGTGGCTCCTTATTTTTTTTTTCTTTGGGTGGTGAACAGACAAAATAACGAAATGAAAAAATTTACAAATAATTCCAAGAGCAACGAGAAAATAGCAATAACTCCCACGAAGATTAATAACAAACACACACACAGACACACGTACACCCATGATACACACACACACACACCCACCAGACACACACAGGAAAACACTGCGATGCTCGTAAATAAATAAGCAAAAAAGAAAAAAAAAAATTTATACAAAATGCAAAAGAAATGAACAATAAGCGTCGAGTAGAAAATGAAATTTATGCATAAATCCGTCGAAAAGAAATGTGGCTAAGGAAGCGGGCCCAAATAGGCGAATTGGCCATCAAAAGTGCGCAAATAAAACCAGCAACAAACACGCATACAAAATTGGTCAAAAAAAAAAAACAAAATTGTTTAAAATTCGTGCTTAATGTTTAAACTGGGCTTAAAAATAAATTGGTAATCGGAAATATTTTTGTTATATGGGGAAACTTGGAGGAATTTGTGGCTTAAATAGACCAAAGCCTTTAAAAGAAACTAGGCTCACAATCAAATTAGTTATATAGATACAAAACTGCAATGAATTTTGTATCTAAAAGTGACACTAGACAAATTAGTAAATATATTAATTAATAATTTAAAAAATAAGTGAGATCAAGGGCAGTTTTTAGCGATCAATCTGTTGTGGAATAAATGATAAAAAAATTGTTTTTTATTTAAAAATAAAAATTTGTTTCTAAAAATATTTTTTTAAAAATGTTCCCAATGTTAAAATTTAACACTCTATAGTTTAGACTATTTTGATTAGTTTCAATTAAGTCGCAAACCATTAAAATAATAATGTGCAACTCTTCAAAAATTTTAAGATTTCAAACTTTTTTCTCAACTTGAAAAAATTTCTTTAAATTTCACTTTGTGACACAAATATGTTCAGTAATATTTAATATATTAACTTTAAAGCCTTAATATAAATAAAATTTTAAAATTTTTCTTTTTTAAAAACTAAGATTAAAAGATTTTTAGACACAGCTCTTAAGTTATCAGAAATCATAGTTCACATGAGATTTGATCAAAATTTAAGATTTGCATGACGCCTGGCAAAACTCTGTAAATGTATATAAAATATATGTCTTTCATCTATATCTATGTACACACACACACACACACACACACACACATGCGCTTACACACATCAAGGATCAATGGCACGTACCAGCACTAAAGTTATTAAAGCCATAAGATACAGTTGGTTGGTTGGGCGACTTTTGGGTGGGTGTGCTGCTCGTCATACCCTGTGTCAAGAGTGTTTTAGGATTGTTAAAATGTGTCAAAAATATTATGTATAAAAATTTAGGAACTAAAATTATTTTAATACAGCTATAACTCTCTGTGGCTTAAAATAATCTCTAAGATAACAAAAGTTTTTTAAACAATATTGGATAAATTTACTTCGTAAATATTACAATTAAAGAAACCACTCCCACTTAGATCACAAATGGCAAGCAAAATATTTATATGCCAATTTTAGCAAGTATTTCAAATCGTAGAAATTTTAAACTTAAAATTTATATACATAATAGTGTAAGAAAGCGATTCTGTAAGTTGCATCAAAATCGGACTATGAACAAAAAAGTTAGCGATCTGGCAACACGTGCGCGAGCGTGACAGAGCGTGCGAAAGAAGCACATAGCAGACAGCTATGCAAACAGTGCTAGTCGCACAGCCGCCAGCTTCAGCTTGGTTCAAAATGAAAGCACCTTCGAGTAGTACAGCGGGTGTTATACAGTCGAGTCGACTCTGCTGTATTTTGTTTCATCTTTTTGTTGCTGTTGTTGTTTTTTGTGTGGTTCGGTGGGTGCTGCCCGCCCAGGCGTGCGTCCATATGCAAAATATACGAGTTTATGAGTGTACGAGTATCTGGAAGGCAGGCAGTCAGGCAGTCAGGCAGTCAGGGAGGCGATACTTTGACGCACCCTCCACATGACTTTAAACCCATCAAACCATTAACAGCAACAACAGGAACAGGGCTGGCATATGAGTAAAAATTTGCGTATGAGTCAACAGCAACTGACGGTTATCTTTATCAACCACCTCCGACCAACTCCAGCTACCAGCTAGAGGAACAGGAGCATAAGCCTGAACCACCCAGTAAGACTCTGGCACAGGTATGCACCCCAGTAGGAATTGAGTACCAAATCGCCACATTCTCCCACTACCACTCCCTCTTCCCCACCCACAGCTTGTCATCCTTGTCTACAGTTATAAAATATATATGAGTTGAGCGAACGACAAACGCTTTGCTTAAGAAAAATCGACATGGCGAACGTGTCGCAAACGTGTCACAAATTTGTCGCCTTGCACTGTCAAAAAAGCGTTACAGAAAAATAAAAGAAAATAATATGTTGCCTACTTTTTGGGATTACCATTATACTTTCTCGTTTTTCCTTTTCCCTATCCCCTATGCCTCTCTTCGCTTTCCCATACCTCGCAGATAAGCCAAGCAGACATCAGCCAAATGGACGTTACGTATTGTGTGCTCGGATTAGCTTTGATTCAAAGTAAACTTAGATCTATCTTGGTGCGTGTTCTACAGGATCAGTTATGTATAGCAATGTAGGGTTATAAACGGAACTGTATAGCATATATAGACATATATAAGTTTTTGAAAATTATCAAAGTTTTCATTGAAATCAATGTCTAAAAACTGTTTTTCTCTGTCTTGTGTATAGTTGATGCATGTGTCAACCCTCGCAAACAGCTGGCATAGCACCCTTGGGAGCAAACTACCGTAAGGACCCGAATAAAAAACATATATTGAAAATTCCAAAAATTGTTTTTTACAAAAATGTTTATTTAGTGTTGTTGTTGTTGTTGAATATAAATATAAAATGAAATGAATGCGAGCAGGTTGAGTTTGGGGAGTTAAATTCATGGCACACCCATATACACACCCATACATACACACACTCATACACCCAGTCACATTACGATGAGATGCTGTTTCTGCACATTAACGCCCGTAACGTAATTAAACAAAAATAATGGTCTCAATAATCACACAAAAACCGTAAAGTGCAGTACACAGACAACCGAAAGGACCAAACAACCCCCGACTCCAACTCCGACTCCATCTCTGGTATTAAAACCAACTCTAGTTCCAGTTCCACTTCTGGTTCCACATCCACTTTTCACTTTCTCCTCATCCCATTTCCATTAGCAATTTCATTGCCATCCACCCGTAACCCAAGCACCAATTTTCTAGGCATCTAACCCTTTAGATTTTATTTTTTCTATTTCTTTAAATATTTGGAGGAGTCACTAATTATTTGTATACCCTGTACTTATTGAAAGCGGTCGGTAGGTGGTCTGGTGGCAGCAAGAAGTTGGTTAAATTCTTATTTTAGCTGATTATTTAGTAGTTATCATTCTACTTTTTGCAAAGGGAAATTCCTAAAAATTGTTTTACACTAATTTACAGAGTATCTACATGTTTATCATTCCATTTTATACATTGATAAATTCTTAAATTTGTTTAAGACCTGTTTACAGAGTATCTCCTCGTTTATCATTCTATATTATGCCAAGAAAAATTTCTTATAATTATTTTTGACCTGTTTACAGAATATCTCTTCGTCTATTATTCTATAACAGCATAAGGAAAATTCGTACATTTGTTAAATTCTTTTTTACTGAGTATCTACACATTTATCAATCTGTTTTTTACATAAGGAAATTCCTTAAAATTGTTTTAGACTAACTTACAGAGTATCTACACGTTTATCATTCCATTTTATACATTGGTAAATTCTTAAGTCTGTTTTAGATCTGATTACAGAGTATCTTCTCGTTTATCATTCTATATTATGCATATGAAAACAACATACATTGGTGTTAGACCTGTTTACAGAGTATCTCTTTGTTTATCATTCTACTGTATGCAAAGAGAGATTTCTTATAATTATTTTCGACCTGCTTACAGAGTATCTTCTCGTTTATCAATCTTCTTTATGCATGTTTTTGTTATTTTTTTTTAACAGAATTGTTTGAGAAAAAGTTTCTCCCACCTTTTTTAATGACTCCCCCCTTCACCTTACTCAACCCCTTACTTACTCCCCTTCCCTTATCACAGCTGAACACATGCAGCATTCAGATTTATAGCTCAAGTTAAACTTCTGAATCAAAAATCAATTAATGACAATAATTTGAAAATGAAAAGCATTCGGCATTTTGCCGCCAACATGTGTGAAATTTAATGACTTTGAAGATATTTATGGAATTACTGCTTTTGTCCCACCCATTTTCATGTTGTTTTTCCACAGCTTCTGTTCGTTGTGGCGCCATTTCGTTTGCAATTATCGAGTATATATTGCCCCATTCCCAGGGATTTTCCAGGGGGAACTCGACCCGTTACCGGGACTCGACTTGGATGTGCTTAAGTGTATGTGTGTGCGTGTGTGTGTGTGTGTGCGTGTGTGTGTGTGTCTATTTATTTCTGGGGTGCTACAGGACGACTTTTTGTTGTAATTAGATGAGCGGCAGCTAGAACAGCAGCGAAAGGGTTTAATTACATTTTGAATAGAAAATTTATGAAACAAGTTTTTCGGTTTCTGTTCTCTGCTCTTCTATTTACTGCTATTCTCTTCTATTCTATTCTGTTCAGTTCACTTTGGTTCGGTTCAGCTCAGTTTTGGCTCTACTCCAGTTCAGTTCAGTTTGGTTTGAGTTTGTTACGCTTTTGGCCCATTGTGGCCATGTGTGTTCTATCGCCCAACTGTCTACTAACATATATATCTAATGCTCTCTCTCTCCCGCTCTTTGACACTCTTTCTGTCTCTGTTTTTGTCCATAATTGCTGGAACCTTCATTGACGTTATGTGAATCAGACCACACATAAAATATGCGAACGGGACACAATGTTATTCAACTGAATAATTGACAAGCAAATGAAACGGTTTTTGCCCAAAAGTGAATGAAAGATAGAAAGAGAGAGACAGAGAGAGAGAGAGAGAGAGAGAAGAGAGAGTTGGAAAGATAGAGAGGAAGAGAGGTATAGAGCTTAGCAAGCTTAGTTTCATTACCATTTAATTAGATAAATATATTTAACTATTTTTAATTCATTTTATTTTATGTTTTTTTTTTAATTTATTTAAAAATATATTTAAATTAAATAAATAATAGTAGAATTTAAAACACAAACTTAATCAAAATATATATTATCATTTAATATGATTTTTATATATATTATTATTTTAATACTAGTTAAGATGAATGTTTTTATAAAGAATATAATTATTTTTTTATTATTATCTTAACTATTAATTTTATTATTAATTTATTTTAATATAAACTATATTATTGCTTACTTACCCTGCCCCAACTGTTATCAATAGCTTGATCGCTAAGTTTTACTCCTCTTCCTACCACACACTCACACTCTCTCTTTCGCTCTCACACTACGACTACTTTTAGCATGCGCCTAAAAGTAGGCAACATGCAATTTTGACAGACACTGAAGCGACGACAGCTGCCGCAAATTGTCGATTTTAAATTTATGTCCCGCAGGCAACTGAGTGAAAGAGATAGAGCCACTTAGTATGCGACAGAGAGAGAGAGAGAGAGAGAGAGAGAGTGGGAGAGGGAGAGGGGATGGAAGCGAGACAGATCATTCGCGAACTCGACCAAAAATTGTTAATTGATTTATGTTTATATTTGTGCAGCATGTTGTAAGCCAAATGCAGCTCAACTCAATATTGGCCAAGGTAAAACGCTTGCGGTGTCATTTCGCTGCCATCGTGGCACGAAAGGCGGCATACGAGGCAAGGGACAAGGGGCGTGTCGGAAGGGGGCGGGGGGAGGACAGCAACTCGCTAACAGATAACAAAAACAAAAACACTTCAACCACGTTAATTGAACAACATTCGACGCACAAACAGACAGATAGAGAGGGCACGAGAGAGAAAGAGTGGGAGAGAGGGGGGGAAAGAGACAGAGACACATGGAATTCTGACTCAATTTTGCGAAAATTCAACGTTAGCGGCATATTTGCGTGTAATTATATCAAAAATTAATACACAAACACGTGTGATTGTGTGTGTGTGTGTGTGTGTGTGTGTGTGTGTGTGTGTGTGTGTGTGTGTGTGTGTGTGTGTGTGTGTGTGTGTGTGTGTGTGTGTGTGTGTGTGTGTGTGTTACTGCCACATGAGCGGCACAAACACAAACTTTTGTCTTGCCACGCCCGCAGGCGACAATTTGCAATGCGTTTTGCGGCTTTCGATGCGATGCGATGCGATGCGAGGGTTGCTTGCAAACCAGGGCTGCAAATTTGATTGAGGGGTAACCAAAAAACCGTCACGTCGATCGACCTCAGGCATTTTCAATACAAAATATTTGTTTGCTTTGCGCATAAAAATATGAAACATATTTTTCAAAAAAACAAACAAATAAACAAAAATGATTGAGGAAGACGGAGAGAGAGAGGGAGAGGGAGGGCAAGAGAGAGAGAGAGAGAGAGAGGGAGGGGGAGAGAGTGAGATAATTGATATTTCGTTTTCGCCAATTGCAAAAACACGACACAAATTGATGAACAAACATTTGCCGCAAGTCATTTGCCATTTGGCATTGAAACTGAAATTTGATGACGAGAAATTTTGGAAACTCAATTTTGAAAAATATACTCGTATTCAAAAAATGCCATTAAAATTATGAAATAACAAATAAATATAGCTGAAACAATTTTTTATCATATAAAAAAATATTATTTCAATTTTAAATAATAAGTATTAAAATATAATTCAAATTTATACAGAAAAATTAAATTAATTGTTTTTATGTGAAAAAGAAATAAGTAGCAGTTTTAAAATTTGAGTGAAAAATATTAATATATTTTATAAAAATAATATTTAAAAAAAAATGCTTAATAATTTGTAATTATAACAAGAAAGAAAGTACAGTCGGGCACGCCCGACAGTATAATACTCTCTGCATTTTATTTCCGATTATATGGTTATGTTAAGAAAATCGGTATTGGTATATTGGTCAATATTTGACAAATTTTCAAAGGTCAAGTCTCATCAAACAATTTGACAAAATGGGTTCGATTTTGAGAATTTTAGATTTTGATTGCGATTAATTCTGCTAGTTGTCCAGATTATAAAAAGGTATGACTTTTTAAGATATCGCTTTATTTGGCTGAGTTATGATCAGTCATAAATGTATACATGTAGTCAGACAGTCAGACAGACAGACAGACGGACAGACGGACATGGCTACATCGACTCGGCTTGTGGTGCTGATTAAGAATATATATACTTTATGGGGTCTGCCACGCCTCCTTCTGCCTGTTACATACTTTTCACAAACCCAATATACTCTAGCAGAGAATATAAAAACACCAAAATGCATTAATTTTTTAGAATATTTTATAATTACAAAAATATTATTATGTTTTTATTATTATTAAATTTTAAGTCTTTAAAAAAAAATAATTTACAATAAATATATAAAACTAAATATTAAGTTAGTTAAATATTAACCTTGAAATTTGATTGTTAATTATCAAAATATTTTTGTTATATATAATTTTTTTTTAAATTTAATACTTAATTTTTGTTGAAGAAAAAAAAGTAAAAGTTTATAAGTACTTAACTAAGTTTTTAAATAAATGAGTAAATATTATATGTTACTTTGAAATAGAGTCTACTACCTTAAACATTTTTTGAATAATAAATAATTTTCTTACCAGTTTAAGTTTTATTTTTAAAAAAATAAAATCTTAAATTATTTTTTTAGCTCAATTTATAACTTTAGTAAGAAATTTAAACTCTAGTAAAATATACAAAGTACTTACTTTTCTTTTATTTAAGTCTTTAAAATATAATTACAATGTTTTCTACAAAAAAAGTCTTCAAAATATTTGTAAATTCTAGAATCAACAACTGAAATTGTGTGAAATTAAGTGAGTAATTGCTTTAACCTTTGGTGAATTACAAGCACAAAACATGTGTAAGGATTTCTGAGCTGAGCTGAGCTGAGCTGTGTGTGTGTTTCATCTATCAAATGGAATCAATGCACAGGATACAGGATACAGAATACTGAATAGAGTAGAGCAAGTCGACAGTCAAAGTCAATTTAACTGGCAATTAATGCATGTTCCCTGTGAACCTCAACCTGAAGCTGTCCAGCATAGGCAAAGACCAAAGGCCAGGCCAATACAGAATTGCCAAATTGGTATGAGTTTTTGGTAGTCCAGTTGAATTGGCAGAGAGAGAGAGAGAGGGAGAGAAAGAGATGGAGAGGGAGCGGATGACTTTGGGCACATTCGATCCGTGGCCGAAAGTGGCAATCAGCAAGAACAACACCAATAAAGCCGCAATACACACACACACACACACACACACATGTTGGGGACGGGGCAGGTGGGGCTGGTAGTCTGCACTGCCACGCCCTAACGCCATGTCGACACCTATTACCATTCATTGACTTTGGCCCATGTCCCTGGGGTGTCATCTATGCAGGTTTGCTTTTGGCCCTGTTGTTGTTGTTGTTGGCCTTGTTGTTGTTGTTGTTGGCCTTGTTCCTGTTGCTGTTGTTGTTGTTGTTGCTGCTGTGTTGTCTGTTGGTTGTTGGCCCACACTTTTGATTGCATTTTCACCGAATCCAACGACCGTTTGCTAATGTCCTTCGATAAAGCCGGCAAAATCAACACCAGCAGCAGCTAACGTCCACACGGCCTTGTCAAATCTGCCTAACGGGGTGTGTGTGTCAGTGTGTGTGTGTGTGTGTGTGTGTGTTGTATGGGATATGGATATAGCAATGCTGATGGCAACGTTATGCGCCTCCGTTTTCATTTGGTGTTTGATTGGATTTTCAATTATTCATTATTATTGGTTGCAATTTACCTGGCCATCAACTCCGGCTTCAACTCTATGAAAATCTCTACGAAAATCAGTACCGTTATTGAGCACTACACAAGACTGTCTCTTTCACTCTCACTTCCACTCATCATCTGTATCTTCCTCTCACTCACTCATTGATTGCAGTCACTTTTCCAACTCATCAAATTCCAATTGCATCATTAAACAGAATTTTTAATGCACAAAACTCAACTGGATCGTTACTTTTGCCACTCAGTGTGGCTGTAAAAATGATTGAACTTTGTGTGAGTTCAAATTTGAAATTGGTAGGAAGTCGAGTATAAAAGTATATATATATTCATAACGGTATAGTAGGAAACTTTGTGAATTAATTGAAATCGATTATTTGAAAAGTTTTTGACAAGTTTTCTACAGTGAAGACTCGACTTAGTGTATGAGAAAATTTAAGAAAAATTTTATAACAGAATAAAAAATTTTCTCACACATTTTTTTTAAATATACTGCTGAAGAAAATCTATAATAACCAATAGTTCCCATGGAAGCTATATGATATGGTGGTAAGATTTTGATGAAGTTTGGTTTGCACTTGGGATTTGGTACTAAATGCATCTGGACACCATTTGGTTAATTTAGTTAAAAGAAAATGTGTTTTTCAACCGATTGTTCCTATGGGAGCTATATGATATAGTCATCCGATCTGGCCTATTTCTGCATGCAGAGACAGTACACATCTGTACCAAGTTTTATCAAGATATCTTAAAAATTGAGAGATAAGTTCGCATAGAAACATACGGACACACAGACGGACATGGCTACATCGACTCGGCTGTTGATGCTGATCAAGAATATATATACTTTATGAGGTCAGGGTTCGTGTAAAATAACCATACGGGTAGTATAAGAGAATTAATAGCGTAAAAGAGGCAGCGCATTGAAAAAATTTGCTCTCTTTCTAAACAAACTATTCACAATTTAAGGCAACATTCCGAATTGGTTCAATCCAAATTTTTTAACATTTTTCAGGTCATAAATTTTAAGAAACTGAATTGAACCTGTTTGGCTTGAGGTATAGAAGGAGGGATTGTGAGAGAAAGAGAGAGGGCGAAGAGAGACGGGAGATGAAAGAGTGGGAAGAGAGAGAAGATAGAGAGAGGTTGTGAGGGAGTAAGAGGGAGAGGTATATCGTAGTTTGCATAGTTTATAGCAAATTTCGAATAATTGCAGTTGAGATATAATCGGAGGAAATCAGAAACCAAATTGGAATTGCTTGAAATCAGTTAATGCCCTCGACTTAAATGCTTTATTATTCAATTTAATTTCGAGATTCTTTGCAAATTACGCTCCTGATGTATGCAGGGTATATAGGGTATATAAAGGGTATATATATTACTTGATTTAATTGCGGCAAATTATCTTTTTGCCGCTGCCGTTTGCTGTTCATCGTCATCGGCATCGGCATCGGAATTGTTATTGTCATCGTCATCGGTCAGAGAACGAGAGACAACAAAAGCTAAAGATCGAGCTATAAAGATAAATAGCCAAAATAAACCGACAAAGTGTTTGAGTCTCTGAATTTCTGAATTTTTCTGTTTCAGATTTGTTTGGCGTATTTTTATTGGCATTCGAGAGGCCAATTTGATTTTACGACCATTTCTGTTTCATATGATATCATTTTGCATCGGATTTTGGATTTCGGATTTTGGATTTCGTATTCGGTTGCTCAAATACCCGAAATACAGATGCAGATAACAGACCCCAAGGCAACAGAAACTAAAATTTCTCTAAGCACATTTCGACTACAAAATACCCATTGATTTTATTAGCAGAGAAAAGCTTGAAGATTAGATATTACAGGATATAGGAAATGATTTCTTATTTTAGGTATATAAATAATGCTTAATTTAAAGTTGAATTATCAACAATTAATTTAATTTAATTTAAAGTTATCTAAAATTTAAATATAAAATTAGTTAAAAAATAGTTTTTGGTTTAAAGTACAAAAGTTTTGAGCTGAAAAATTTGAAATTTACGTATAAAATTCAGATAAACAAAATATAAATTAATTTAAATATATTTTGTTTTATTTTTTAAGTACCCTTAAACTGATACTCATTTTAATTTTATTTAATTTAATAACTTTTAAAATTAAATTATAAACTTAAAGTTTCTTTTTTACATTTTTTTTTATTTTAATTAAATTAATTAAACTGTTTTTTCTGCTACGCCGTTTTAAAACAGTCAATTAAACATTAAGAAAAATAAAATTAATTTATTAAAAAGTCAACAATTATTTAAAAATAATTTAGTTCTAAGTGTTATATTAACTAATCAGTTATACTATGCTTATATCGCTACAGTTATACCCTAGCAGTGCTTTTTGTATATTTACAGGGTATACTTTTAAGCAGTTGACTGGCGGCTACTTGTCTTTTGTGTTCACCGAGCGCGACAATAAATTAAGTCAAGTGTAGCGTTTAATTGATTTTACTGGCCTCAAAAACGATTCTAATCATAGATTAAATATCGTTAAAACAACATACACACAGAGACAAGGCAAAGCCCAAAGAACAACAACAACAACAACAGAATGTTACTTGACCAATAAAGTCAACAAATCCAAATCAAACAATTTCCCCCTCTGAGCTCAGAGCTCTATGGTCTCTGGTCTCTGGTCTCTGGTCTCCCTTTTTGGAATTGGGCAAACAAATTTGTAGCACAATCGGTTGTTGTTGTTGTTGTTGTTGTTGTTGTCCTTGTTTACCAATATGTAATCCTTAAGAACAACATGACTACCAGCTTTTTCCCCCAACAGTTTTTCCCGCTAACGCTTTGAATTTCAATTGGAAACTCATTGGAATTGGAAGTTTCGAGACTTTAAGCTCAGATAAATACTATTTTTAGTAGATTTAACTCGGGTTGTTATATTTTTTTATATATAGAAAATATATATATATATATAAAATAAATAAAAGTCGGTGCTGGGAAAAACGCCGTGTCGCTAACGAATCAAATAAATTTGTTGGTCAATTAAAAAACTGCAAAACGCGCACAATTTCCACATGTGTGGCAACAACTGGAAACTGCAACAACTAACCTTTCAGACACTGCAATAGTCCCCGCTCCTCCCTTCCCTACACCCCACCCTTTGGACTGTCTTACCACCCACATCACGCCCACTTTTACGCCCCCTTTCCGTACGCTTTGCCACCGCACTTTACTCGCTGATGCTACTGATTTTTGCTCTAATGGCTGCCAACGCCAAATGAAAAGCGAAGCCCGTGAAAAAAATCGCTGGAAAAAATAAAAAAAAAAAAACAAAGTGGGAAAAATAATAAAAATACGTAAAAAAGAGAAATACACAAAAAAAATTTGCGTTACAAACCAATTTTTTTTCGTCTGGCTTTTTTTTTACAGCATTTTCATGATTCTCACACGTTGTGACTTTTTTGTGACTAGCTTTTTGGCCAATTTTTTATGAGTTTTATGTACTATTTTTTCCAGCTGAACTTTGGCCGTAAACTAACTTTGTAGAGTTTGATAGAGCCCGAGGGTAGAGCAGCAAAGAGCAAGTGAGAGAGAGAGAGAGAGAGAGAAAGAGGAGAAGTACAGCATAGTAAGTGAGAGTAAGGAAGGGGAGAACAAGAGAGAGAGAGAGTGAGAGGGAGCATGGAGGGACGTTAGTTATTAGTCGGTTCTGGAAAAAAGTAAAATATAAAATGCTTCACTCTTAAACTGAACCGAATTTAGTTGAAGTTACAAATAAAAAGCAACTAACTAGAGTCAACTATGTTAAATACTAACTAGAAATTAAGTCTAACTTAGCTTAATATATGTTGTTAATAAAAATATTGAAATTTTTAGACTCAAAAAACAAAACTTTGGAATATTTTACAATGAATTCAAGATTTAAGTGCCAATAAATTGAATTTAGAGTTTGATTTAAGCTAATTACTTACTAAGTCTTAAGGTAAAGTATTAGTTTAAGATTAAAATGAAAGAAATCGTACACAAATCGGGTATTAAATATTTAGTTAGGACTCGAAAAAGTTTTGGATTGACTTGAAAAACACTTTGTATTATTTACTTCTTATATTCTCAATTTACCTTTTTAATAAGTTTGCTTAAAACTGTTGATAAGAAAATTTTCTAAATTTTGAAAATGATTCAAAGTAAAAGCAGCTGTGGTGCCACCTATCTTAAATTTTTTGAAGTACACTAACTAAATAAAACATATAAAAATTGTAAAGAAATAACGACTGTGAAGTCGAATCAACCCAATTGGCACTACAGGGTAACCTAGAGTCGTGCACGCCATTCCACTATTGCTTACATAAGCCATTTGCGAATACCTCCCCTCTCCGCTCTCCTGCACTGCCCTTCTTCTCCACCCTCCTGCTCCACTCTCCTTCTCCACCCTCCTTTTTCGCCCTCCTTCTCCACCCATCCTCCTCCGTCCCCCTCCACCACCCTATTCCCGTTGCGAATGTTGCCCAAAATTGACATCGCCTCGCTGCTCTCGAGGGACGAGCGAAAACTATATAAAAATGGAGAGCAATTTACGGTTAGCATTGTGCATTTTTGGGTTCCTTCCGGAAGTGGTTGACCATGCTGAATGGTAACCTAGTATTTCCCCAGTCTCCAGTAACAATCCTCGGCTCGGTCCACTAATTTACCAGTTTTTCAACCAATTTTTCTGTTTCAGTTTTCCATTTGCGCCAAACGACTGCCAATTTCATGCAACGCTTTCCATTTGATTTTTACTCTCTTTCTGTCTATCTCTCTATACCTCTCTCTCTTTTCCATTCTCTTTGACTGTGTATGGTATACCCGTTACCAGAAGAGTTGCGGTATATTGCATGCATATGACATAGAAATATAATTTATATCTTTTCTTATCAAGTATGTATAAAGACTGCTTCAGTTATGTCTCTTTAGAGTGTTGATCAAAGTAAGAGCCTAAAAGTATGCAAAACAGTTTCAGAATTTCGCTCAGTTACAACAATTATTGATTAATTTGCCTTTTTAATTTGCATTTATTTAATTAATTTCACATTTTTTTAAGATTTAATGATTAATAATTAATTTATATTTTTTTGGTTAAAATACTTAACCTTATGGCTTAACATATTCTCAATAAATAGCATTAGGACAATAAATTTTTATGTAGAATTTTCTTTGAATATATCACCATTATTATATATCAGACATTATTCCCTATACAAAAACTCCCGCGCCTAAAATTATGCAACACTTTTCAGAAACCACCCAAGTTACAGGTGTTTCTGAGTCGAGCACTCAACAGCAGTATTCCCAATACTTTTTTATGCCATTTCTGCTGTATGTCTGGCAGCTCCCTCTCGGCATTTGGGCTGATTGGAAAAAAAGCGGTGTCTGTCTACTGCGCCTGCTCGGGTGCCAACAGACGATGGCCTGTAGCCAATAGCTGATAACCAATACTCAATACTCGATAACCAATAACCAATAACCAATGACCAATAACCAGTAGGTTACCAATAATTTACTGGGCGTTAACGTTTCCTTCTTTCTAGGGGTAACTTTCGCAATGCCACAATCGGAGCGTCCCTCATCGCCCGAGGAACAGAACTCGGATCAGTATAATATGAATCGATTGGAGCACGATCTCATCGAGCTTTTCGAGGAGCAGCAAATGCTTCTGGACATTGTATCCCAGCAGCAGGAGCGTCTCGAGCGTCAACTGGAGGTACAGCGACTGCTCATGAATGAACCTCCGGTCAGGATGGCAACTCCGTTGCCTGAACTTCTGCTCGAGGAAATCCATGATGAGTTGCCCGTGGAGGAGCTACCCGAACCGGAGGAACAATCCGAGCCAGAACTTCTGGACATTGTCGAGGAAGAGGAGTTCCATTTGGGAGAATTGGCTCCCGTTTTGTCACCCTCTCGCTGCGTCTGTGTTCAGCTCGGACATCAACAGCAAGTGAATAACTCGCTGATCCAGGGTATTTCGGGTGCCAAGTGCACTCCACCAAAGCTGACCGGACTCGGCTACGATTTGGCCTTCACGTATCCCAAGCGCATGTCCAAAGGTCGCAACCGGCGCGCTCTCTGTAAGCAATTTTAGGTTTGAGTAGTTAAAACTTATCGAAATCTATAAGAATCTGACCAATACGTAATTAAAATTAGTTGTTGGATTAGTTTTGAATAAACCGGAAACATTTTCTGGAAGAAATTTATAAAAAAAAATTGAATTTTTATAGTATAACCTCTGCAAGGTATTATGTCACGAGATTGTAACGCATTAAAGGAGGCATGTACGACCCCATAAAGTATATATATTCTTGATCAGCATCAACAGTCGAATCGATGTAGCAATGTCAGTCTGTCCTTCTGTGCGTCTGTTTTTATGCGAACTAGTCTCTCAGTTTTAAAGCTATATTGATTAAACTTGGTACAGACGTGTAGTCTCGCTGCACAAAGTTCATTTGTTAAATATACCAGATCGGTTGACTATATCATATAGCTACCATAGGAACAATCGTTTGAAAAAACTGTTTTTTTGAGCTTTTTCCACCAAATTGAGCCTACGTATATGCATTTGGTACCAAATTCCATGTACACACCAAATTTCATTCAGATCGGACCACTTTATCATATAGCTTCTATTGAAATAATCGGTTGAGAATGCTGAAAATGCTTAGTATGAAAATTTTCAGTGTCTATTGAGCGATTTCAAACAAATTCACGGTATACACATTTGCTATCATTTCCTATATGCTAAACAATTTTCATCCAAATCGGACTACTATATCATAGTTTCCATAGGTACAAATTGCTGCAAGGGGTTTTTAATCTTCGGTGAGCCGAAGGTAACCATTATATCTTCTGAATATAAATAAACTCGTTTTTGAAAATGTGTTTTAAACTATATTCCAATAATAACTTATTCTTTTTATAGATATCTTCACGATTGTGGATAAACTCGTACAGCAACTGCAGCGTTGCATGGCTTTGAGCAAGAACAACGTGTGTTTGCCACTCCCCCAGCGCCCCTCGATCGTGATCATTGAGCTGCCCAAGGAGACGACAGCAACAACTTCGATATCGAATATGATTTCAATTGGAAACAAATCAAAATTTAAGTCCACATCGACCGGAGCACGTCCCAAGCCGAAATTGAACCAAATCGAGCAGAATTCCAAGGGATCCAAGAAACAAACAACATCGCAACGTCTACGCAGTAAAATATTATAAATAAATTCGAGAAAATTAAATAAAATTAACAATAAATTTGATATTAATCATTCCCTTTTATGTGTTTGTAGAGCGCATGCGAAAGTCGACGCTGCTCGATCAGGAAATGGATATGGACTGTGAATTTGGCATGGATTATATACACAAATTTCGTGCGAATCGCGTGCGTGAGGATTATCTGGCTGGCAAACCGCTGGATAATACCAATCGAGTGCCTATAGTGCCCCAGAATGTGGTGGAAATCACAGCCTTAGGTAGTTTATGGATTTTCCCTCTCTTTTCTATTATCTTCACACTCTTTCTGCTCCCTTTCTTTCAGTCGGTGAGCAAATGGATGCAGACGAGCTCAGTGAATCCATGTCAGAGCTGAGCATCTTTGACGAGTCCAAGCATTTGGCCATTAAGGATATTTCTGGCTGGCAGGATACGGCTCTCTTTCGTCCTGACTCCCAGCTGGAGACACGCCCCTGTACCCCTCTCCTGCCAGCCGATGAGCTCTGCTCGTGCTCTCTCTTACCTGCTGTGCTGGAGAGTAATGGTTTCGTCAATCTTATGCCCAGCACTTCGGCTCAGGCTCGTGCTTTGGCCTTGTCCATGCGACCACAGGGACCCTCCTCGGTCTCCTCCTCGCCCGTCTCCTGCCGTCGCTCCCCCGTTCGTCCCTATCCCGATTATACGCCTCCAGCTACACCGCCAGCAAGTGAGTTGGCTTTTCCAGTAATTAAGTTTAAAATCTATTTTTAAAGTTTTTTTTTGTTGAGAATCTTGTTTGTATGCGTGAAAATACTAATGCCCTCTGGTCCAGAAAAAACTCCGATAATGTACAAGTGCGTTTTATTCAATGGCTTGTATTCTACTCTTAACTAAAGTGCGCTACAGAGTGTACATATATAATTCATTTTTAGCGCTACCAGACTGTTCGATACATCGATAACAGAAGCTTAACATATTTTGTGTTGCAGTATAAAATACCAAATATTTTAACACCTCTTCTCAATACAAAATAACATTCATTTAAATATTGTTCTTTAAACCTGTCATGTTTAACAATTTCATATGTTTTTGCTTATTCAAATTCTTGGTACATATATCTGCTATCATATTTGTTGTATCCACATACTTTAAAACTATTTCATCGTTATCAACTAATTCTCTTATAAAGTGATAACGTATGTCGATATGTTTGCTTCTTGCATGATACATATGGTTCTTAGCTAAGTGTTGCGCACTGAGATTGTCTCCATAAATGCACAACGGATGATCGGAAGGAAAACACCCAATTTCCTTAACGAGTCTTCTTAAATACACTGCTTCTTTAGCTGCTGCTGCCATTGCCATGTACTCCGCCTCGGTGCTGCTTAGGGCCACTGTCGTCTGTTTATGCGACTCCCAGGAAAACACCGCTCCAGCCAGTAAGAACATGTAACCTGTAAAAGATTTTCGATCGATTATATTACCTCCCCAGTCGGCATCCGTATAACCCTCGATCGGCTTGTTCGTCTTGTGGTAGTGCAACTTGTAGTGCCTTGTGCTGGATAAATAACGCAATATGTGTTTTGCGCTATTCTCGTCTTCGCTCGATGGATTTTTATTCTTCTGTGAAAGCTTTGATACCGAATGAAGTATATCTGGTCGCGTAGATATTGCCAAGTACATCAAACTTCCAATCAGAGCCTGGTATTTTGTTGCATCGACTGATTTAGACTCATCTGAGGCTTTCACTTGATATCCAGTTTCCAATGGGGTTGTCGCTGATCTACAGTTCTGCATATTGTATTGATACAGCATCATATCAATATATTTGGATTGACACACAATCACATCACCGGTCTGTGCAGGACGTTCTACTTCAAAGCCCAGAAAGCTGCTTACTGCTCCTTTGTCGATT
The DNA here is from genome assembly GCA_018903735.1 of Drosophila cardini. Taxonomy (NCBI): domain Eukaryota; kingdom Metazoa; phylum Arthropoda; class Insecta; order Diptera; family Drosophilidae; genus Drosophila; species Drosophila cardini. The sequence continues at coordinate 3,672,786 of JAEIGM010000010.1, forward strand.
GACTTAAACTGCTTTCCAATGTACTGCTTGATGTCTTGTAGATCTTTCAGAGTTTTGCTCGCTATTAGTATGTCATCGACGTATACTGCCACAAGGTTGATGTTTTCGCCGACATACATTGTATACAGACATGGTTCGTTGCTGCAAGGTTGAAATCCATAGTTCTTAAGGACACCATCTAACTTTGAATTCCATTCGCGTCCGGACTGCTTTAAGCCGTAGATAGCCTTATTTAGTTTTGCGACTCGGTTTGGGTACTCCTTGCTGATAAACATCTCGGGCTGGGTCATGTAAATTTCGTCACTTAATTCTCCATTCAAGTACGCCGTGCACACATCCATTTGGTGCAAATATAGCTGAAGCTCCGCTGCAAGTGCGAATACCATGCGTATTGTAGCGTAACGCACTACCGGTGAGAATGTTTCTTCATAGTTGATTCCATATTGCTGGCTACATCCTTTAGCCACAAGCCTTGCCTTGAATCGATCTATGAAACCATCTGCATCTCCTTTCAAGCTATATACCCACTTGCTTCCGATTGTTTTCTTACCGGGAGGGAGATCTACCAAAGTCCATGTATTGTTAGCCACCAGCGAGTCGTACTCTAGCTGCATAGCCTTCTTCCAGTTCTCCATATTATCCGATGCTAACGCCATTTTTAGGGTTTCTGGAACTTTAACCTCTTCTATTTTCTGCATCACGTTGATAATATTTTTCTGCTTTGCTGGTCTGCCTGGTCTTCCAGTACGAACTATACGTGGCCTTCCAGGTCCGTATACGGGAGCGATTTCATTATCGCTTGTTGGTTCTGCTTGTGCATCCGCCTCTTCTAGACTGTGGTACTCTTCAGCATCTCCATTATCAGTTTCTGAACTTTCTTCGATGTTTTCTTGTTCAGAGTATGGCCAGTCCATTTCTCCAGCGTCGTTCTGAACCACATTTGATACATCGGTGTTTTGAGTTCCCATTAGAATGCTTTCATCGAATTTAACGTCTCGTTTAACTACGATCTTTCGTTGCTCTTGATCATATAGTCTGTAACCTTTAGTTCCGGTACTATATCCCACAAATATGTATTCCTTGCCTTTAGCAACAAACTTTCCTTTTTGTGTTTTATCGAGACCGACTGCTAAACATCCGAATACCTTGAAGTGCTTCACCATTGGTTTCCTCTTGAACCATGTTTCGAACGGAGTTGTGTCTTGAAGAGCTCTTGTAGTAGTGCGGTTTCTAATGTAAGTTGCACACGCACACGCTTCTGCCCAGAATTTTTCTTCAAGCCCTGAATGAACGAGCAAACATCGTGCCATCTCTACTAATGTGCGATTAAAGCGCTCAGCTACGCCATTCTGTTGAGGCGTATGTGGCACTGTCAGCTGTCGTTTTATGCCTTCGCCTTGCAAATATCGGTCAAACTCCTTGCTTAGATATTCGCCGCCGTTGTCACTTCTAAGTATCTTTATCTTGTGTCCCGTCTGCTTTTCAACATAGGATTTGTAGCTCTTAAAATGTTGGAGCACCTCACTTTTATTTTGTATGAAAAATACTGTTGCGTATCTTGACTTATCATCGATAAATGTTAGAAAATATTTCGATCCGCCAATCGAGCTTGTGCTAAATGGTCCGCACACATCTGAGTGTATAATTTCTAAAACATTTTTCGCACGGTAATTTGCCTCTGTAAAAGGTTGTGAGCAAATTTTACTTTTCATACATGACACACACGTAAGATTTACCGGCTGTAATTTCTCGATACCTTGTACGATTTCGTCAGATGCCATTTTGTAGAGGCTTTGCATGTTTATATGCCCAAATCTGTTATGCCATTTCATTCCGTTCTCGACACTCGATAGGTACACTGACTGAAATGCATTTTGAAACATATACAAGCCGTTATCCTTATTTGCAACTGCGATCACCTCGTTATTGTCTTTTATTTTGATAATTGCAAATTTCCTTTCAAAAATGATTTGAAGTCCATTCTCTGCACCCTTGCTGACAGAGAAAAAGTTTGTTTGTAAGTCCGGAACATGTAATACGTTTTTCAAATTAAAAACAGACTTATTTGTTTTTAGTCGTACTTTTCCAACACCTACAGCATCAATCGATTTGTTTCCAGCAACTAATACTTTCTCATGAGTTTCTGTATACTCAATGAATAATTCCCGATTGTTGCACATGTGTGTGGTAGCACCACTGTCTACGCACCAAAAATCGCTATTGGCATTTTGCTTAGTGTAGAAAAGAGCAGCGTTTGGCGACACACACACAAACGATCGATGTTTTTCCCTCTCTTCTTGCTGCACCGTTTCTTCATGTTTGCTTTTGTTCTGGCGACATGCTGCCGCGAAGTGTCCGCGCTTGCCGCATACAAAACATTTTCCTTTTGTGCTGCTTCGTTTAGCATCACTTGCCTTGTTCGCTTTATTCTTTACCATGTATGCTTGTTGTACAGAATTTTCCCCTTTTGCATTGCTTCGTCGATCTGCTTCTTCCAAGAATTTATTTCGCAACATATTGAAATTTGGAAGCTCATCGCGAATTTCCATTGCTATCACAAAGTTCTCGAATGATTGTGGTAGGCTTGAGAGCAATATTATGACTACTACTTCGTCGTTTAGTACCACATTGACTTCTTTGAGTTTGTCAATCACGTTCTCGAAATCATTCATGTACTGAACCGCATTCATATCTTCAGACAAACGAAGATTTAATAATGATTTATACAACGAGACCTTCCGCGCTGGCCCGCTCGGTTCATGCACTTCCTTAAGTCTTTGCCAAGCTTCTGCTGACGTACTGCAGTTTTTAATGTAATTTAGCTGTGTAGGTTTAACACTTAGTGTAATTGTTGCTAATGCCTTTTCATCAGCTCTTTCCCAATTACCACTGTTCGACTCTGGCTTTGCTTCGACACCACTAGCAATCTTCCATGCATCAGAGTGAACTAATACACTTCGCATTTGGACACACCAAATCGCATAGTTTTTATCGTCTAGTTTTTCGATTGAATACAAATTATTATTTGCCATTTTCACTAATTATTTTTCGACACACAAAAATATAAATAGCTGGACACACCACTACGCGCTTCCTTATTATGTTTTTCTTGGGCTTTTACTGTATTTTATTTAAGTTACTCCTGGGCCCATAACCTGTTGAGAATCTTGTTTGTATGCGTGAAAATACTAATGCCCTCAAGTCCAGAAAAACTCCGATAATGTACAAGTGCGTTTTATTCAATGGCTTGTATTCTACTCTTAACTAAAGTGCGCTACAGAGTGTACATATATAATTCATTTTTAGCGCTACCAGACTGTTCGATACATCGATAACAGAAGCTTAACATATTTTGTGTTGCAGTATAAAATACCAAATATTTTAACATATTTTTTTTTTTATATTTATAAAATATTTTTAAATTTTTTATTTTTTTAATAAAATTTTTATTTTTTATTTTATTAAAAAAATTTTTTAAAATTTTTTTTTTTTAATATTGATTATTGTTCCTCCCTCTCCCCCTCCCAAAAAAATTATTTTTTTTTTTTTTTATGCGCTCAGAAAAAAAAAAAAAAAAAAAAAAAAAAAAAAGTATATTTTAAAGTTTTAAAAAAAAATAATTACCTGTGAGTTAATTTTAAGTTATTTCAACTATCATTTAGATTTTTTAATATTATTCTTTATTATTATTATTTTTATTATTATTATTATTATTATTTTTAGAACTCTTAAAAAATGATGTAGGTAATAAAAAATGAATTTTGTTTTTCCAAAAATTTTTAAAAATTAAAAAAAAATATATTAATTATATAAGTGCTAAGTTACCAAGCCTCTAATAAGTACTCCAATAAGCCCCAATTTCCATTGCTCCATAGAAGCACAGAAAACAACCCCGCCCCCACCACCGCCCCCATCACCAATGTTCAACAATAATTTTGGCTTTGGCAACAACAATTCTTTGGTCAATTGCCCGCATTTGTCTGGCAAGGAGAATGGAAACATTCAGTTCAATCAATTTGAGGCACGACCTGAGGACTTTTCCACTTCGGGTTCAAGTAAGTTTCACTTTTAACTAATTAACTTAAAAAATACAATTTTAATTAAAATAATTATTTATTTTCAGAGTTTCGTTAATTATTAAATACAACACAAAAACATGTTTATAACATTATTTTATTCAAACATTTTTTTTTTTTAAATTTTTTTCAATAAAAAGAAATAGAAATTCCTCAGATAAAACAATGAATTTTTTTTAATAGTATTTTTGTATTTATTAAATATTTATAAGTACTTAAGTAAATAATTTTTTCAGTTTCACATCAATAAAAACTTTTAATAAAATTATTTTATTTAAAATAGTTTTTCCTTTAATTAAAATAAATAGATTGTAATAAAAATACACTCAGGAAACCAATAATATATTTGTAATTGTTTATGGAAAGTTTGAAAATTATTCCTTATTTTTTATGCATTTATTTATTAGGTAAGGTAAGCTTTAGGAAATTTAAAAGTTCTTTTAAAAAAAGGATGACACAACGCATCGCTTGTCAAATGAATTTGCTTTGGAAATTAGGCGTTTTTTTTCTCTCCTGTTTTCTCTCCGTTGAATGCTGCGGAAATGCCAAAGTGCCAGAGATAAAAAACAACAATAACAAGATTCAAGATTGAAGATTGGAGAAAGGCAATGGCAGCAAAAACGGAGCATCAAATCAAAAAACAATTACGCGGCAAATGACATTATCAAATGTCAAATGTCATGTTTAGGAAAATCTTGTCTGGAAAGAAAACAACAACAACACAGAAAACAAACCCTCCAAATTGGAAGCAGCCAAAGAGACAAGAAAATGCAAAACAGCAGCAGCAAACTTGTTAAAGGCAATTTTTCAATTCATTGAAGTGGAATCCATAAGAAAATAAAATAAAAAAACTAAGCATAAGAAAAAAAACTAAATCGAAAGAAAATGCGTTTGAAAATTCGAGCGGTTTTAGTCGCGAGCAAAACGCGCGCGTGCATTGAACTAAGCGGCACTTGACTTACGGCCCTCGACTCGCTTACAGCAACCAGATATAGATCCATACACTGGAGCTGGGCAACCAATTGGCCAACCTCATCGCCCTACCCAACCTCTTGGCAAACCCAACCCTCGAAACAAGCTGCCTGTCTGTCTCCATAGTCCGAGGTATCTGAAATCAAAATCTAGATTTTTGATTCTTTTATATACGCGTATTACAGTCACTCCCCCCCCTGTCCACATTGTTTTGCTTTCAGGAGCACCCTTACCACAGCGAAGGGTAGGGTAGTCGAAGGGGCGGGGTGGCGTTGGGGGCATGGGGTATTTGGGGGTTAAGGGGCAAAGTTCGTTTGTTGGTTTATTCCTTGTTGTTTGTTTACTTTGTTTGTTTTGTTTGGTTTCTCTCATTCTTTTGAATACGCTTTCTCCTTCTCTTTTGCTTCTACTTCTTCCTCTTCTTTCTCTACTTCGCTTTAAGCTTGTTTGTCTCTAAGTAATCCTGCCTTTCATTATTATTGGCCATGGCTAATATTGTGGCCAACTTAAAGACAGCAATAGATTTATGCCAAATAAATAAATAAATAAATAAATGAATGAATGAATGAATGAAATTGAGAAACTGTCTGGTTGCTACCTGGTGACATTTATTGATAGACGTACATCAATCAACTGGAACAGCCCTTGAAATGCCCTCAATATGCTGTGGAGTCATCAGGGAAATAGTTGTCATCAATTCCAATGACACTGGCTGAATGTCAGTGCTTTGACTTTAGCTTAATTCAAGCTAAAAACTAACTTATTTAAGTTATTTTACAGTCGTCGAAAAATTAAGGTTTAAACCTAATTCTTTTATTGAATTCTTGAACGAACTCATGGGTTGTGTTTAAAAACATAAATATTTTTTTCTATTCCATCCAACCGTCCGTATGAACACCTAGATCTCAGAGACTATAAGTGCTAGAGCCACCAAATTTGGATTGAAAGTCCGTCTAGATAACAGGCAGATCAAATTAATTTCAAATTGCTGCTACGTCCCCTTCCGCCCCCGCAAATTGTAAATAAACTATTTTCATATTACCATAACTTGGAAGCGACTATAGGTAGAGATATTAAATTCACACAGTATGCGTATGGTACAATTATAACTATCCTCACTTAGTTTGATCCGAATCGGATAACTATATCCTATAGCTTCCGTAGGACAAATCGGTCGAAAATTCATAATATGCATGAAATAACGCGCACTAGAATGAGCACAGGGTCTTTTATTTTACAGTATGGAGCTTATGTCATTTGTGTTAATGAAAATATGTTAAACTGATCAATTTAATGGTCTCCAGTGCTAATAACATAAGTATGTTTATAATTATATTCATTAGACAGACACACACATGTGTGAGTGTGTGTGTGTGTGGGTGTGTGTGTAGTTTTATACACACCCACATCAAAGTGAATGGGACAAGATGGCATCATCTGGGGGCTTATTGAACAATAAATGATTATTGTAATTTATTTGAGTCGAGTGGCATTGCTGTCATTAGTATCATTGGTGAACTGAAAACTATTAAGGACACGAGCAGGACCTTGGACATGCTAAACTTGACTGCCATTAGTCCTGGACACACACACACACACACCCACAAACACCCAAACACACATATGTCACAACCTTCCCCTGAAATGCAAAAAAAATAGAAATAGAAACAAACAAACAAGTTGGGAAATGAAAATGAAAATGAAAAATGATCTCATAGCTAAAGCAGAATTGCATGAGCCAGAAGAAGAAGAGCAAGAAGAAGAAGTAGAAGAAGAAGCAGCTGAAGATATAGAGGTGTGGCGGCATTCATCCAATTGCCATAATTTATCTGTCACATGTCGAATGTGTGTCAACGTCAACCCACCACCGACTCTATAGCCCACCCCCTTAACCCACCCCCGCACCCATACCCTCACCCACATACACCTACTATATTCTTCCATCCATTTATTCAACATCCCGCCCACCCACTGGGCTGGGATCTATGGCAATGCTGTCGGTCAGTTGTCATTAATATTTATTATGTCACATGCATGCAGTTCACCGTTCTGAGTTAAGGGTCCCGAGTTCTGAGTCCCAGTTCCCAGTTCCCAGTTCCCAGTTCCCAGTTCCTGTATCCCAAATATTCTGGCTACCGATGTCATCTACAACTCAAACTCCAACTTCAGTTACAGTTCCAGTTCCGAGTCCAGTGCCGATTACGTGCCGGGGCATCGGTCGTTTGCTATTTTAATATGCTGCATGAATATGAAAATAGCAAAAGGATAAACATAGAATTCTATGCATATAGTATATACAGAATATATATATATATATTTACATGCATATATCTTAATCATTCAGGCTTCCAATTTTCAGAAAAGGAAGTATAACAGGATATGAGTCTCTAACCTAAAATCAAAGTCAATTAATCACAGCACACGCGGGTGACAAAAGACAACAGTTTGCAGCAACTATAATTAAACATTTTTATTATTTATATTTATATTTTATATATTTATATTTATATTTATATTATATTATTTATTTATTGTTTTTATTTTTTACTTGAGAAAAAGAATTAGTTTTAAATTTTTATTATTTATATTTATAATTTATATATTTATATTTTATTATTTATTTATTTTTTTTTTTGTTACTTGAGAAATAGAATAAGTTTTTAATTTTGTAAAAAGTATGAGAAATGAAGAAAATTTTCTATTTAGTATTTTATACATAAATCTAACCAAAAGCAATAAGGAATAAAAAAATTATAATATAATTGAAATAAATGTATTATATAAATTTTGAAATATAAATTTAATTGAATTATAAAAAAATTGATAAAAAATAATCATTTTATACTTTTTTTTATTTAAGATCTTAGTCTATTACCATTAAAATAAAAATAATAATTAATTAGACTTATATATTAAATAAAAGAAGTATAAAATAATTATTTTTGATAAAAATTAAATAATAATAATAAAAAAATAATAAATAATATTTAAAATATTAATTAATTCAATATAATTATAATAAAAAACTACATATATTATTTAAGAACTCTAATTAAATAAAATTATTAGAAATGAAATCAAAAAAATAATAAAATTCATATAGAAAATCAAAGAAAAATAATTTAAAATTAAAAAAAAATTATATATTATATATTATGAAATAAAGGATCAAATATGGTTTTAAGGTAATTTAATTAAATGTTTTTAAACAAATTTATATATTTGTATTAACCTTTAAAAATTGTAATTTAAAATATTTTATCTTACACGAAGAAATATATAAAAATATTTCTTAAATTTGTATAAATACACAAAATGCCACAATAAATCTTAATCACTATTTTTAAAAAAATATTTATCATAAACTACAGAATGCCTCACACCACGCTAGTGACGAAACTAGTGACTAGTTGCCAATGAAACTCTTCGAACACAATAATAAATCAAATAAATATGAATTTAATTCCTAAGGTTTTTTTTTTCTTGGGAGTTTTTGGGTTGGTGGCAGGGGGCGTGGCATATGCACCGTGTGTTACTTTGATCACTAACTAAGTCTAAGTACCTGGCGCCCAGTCACGCCCATTCCAGTCGCATCAGGCCCCTGATGACACCAGACCCGCACAATGGGCTCATTAGGCGTTTAATGGAATACGTAATGCTAGTTCAGTTGATAAAGTGCCCAATGGGTATATATACATATGTATTTGTGTGTGAGTATGTGTGTGTGTGTAGAGTGGGTGGCTACAATATGGAACTCTTTGGTGGTTGATATAATGCCAACGCGAGCAAAACTAACAAACTAATCCAATATTTTTATTACGAAATGCCATTAAGGGTCATTGAATATTGTGGCATAATAAATAAATGGTCAGGCTACACACACACACACACACACACACCCAAACACACACACACACACTCCTGTAGAGAAAGTTACATATGAGAAACGATTGCGTTGCCTTCGCCTGGGTTATAATCCCAGCTATCAACGGCATCATTATTCAAAGACGGATTTACGCGACTATACACCAAAATTCTGTCTGAGTCTTCACAGTATAAGTCTATGTGTATGTGTGTGTATGTGTGTTTGAGTGTGGTGTGAGCAACTGACTCACATACATCAAAGCGCCTTAACTCCCCGTCCAATGTGACTGACTACTCAAAAAGCAATTTTTTTGTATTTTTGCTTCAGTTTTCTCAGGTTGAGACCATCACAAACTGTATAGGGAGTAGTATAGGTACACTGAAAAGCAGCATTTGTACTGAAATGCAAGTTTAAGTTTCTTGGAAATCTTACCTTTAAATTTCTAGCTAAACTTCTTAAATTGGGACATTAACTTAGCACAGGTTTGTTCAAGCAATCAATCAAAAAGATTTATTTTTGATGTGAAATAGATTTTCATGAAGAAAACTTATTTAATATTTCTATTCGTATGATTGAAGCTTGATTGAACCTTAATTGGAGCTTGATTGAAGGTTGATTGAAGCTCAGCTAAACAATAGAAACATTCGCTATTTTAACACTATAAAATGTTACTGGAAATAGTCTTTTTTTCGACTTTAATTTATGGAAATTCTTTAAAACTTGATTGACTTGTACGATTGAGACTTGCTTGAAACTGAAACTTCTTCTCTATTCATGCTCTATAGATGGCCAGATATCAGTCTTACCTTCACAATAAAAGTATGGACAAAGTTTGAAGTAGAAAAAGCATTTTTGTTAATATTTTTATGATGATTGAAGCTTGATTGAGGAGTAATAAAATACTCAGAAACCTTTATAAAGTTTTAAGTTTACAGAATTTTATTAAATAAACTTTAGGAGACTTAGCTCAAAATGCTATTTCAGAAAAAATCTAAATTTACTTTTTTTCTATGATTGATGCTTGATTGATAAGTTGCTAACATTAAGATACATAAACTACTTTGACGCATTACTGGGAAGCTAACTCAAAGGCTTCCCTTAGGGTAAAAAATTTAAATAAATTAGAATCAACGTAAACTATATGATTAATTACTTTGATTGAAGTCTGATTGAAGTGCAATTTGTGTGTGCACAAAGAGAGTCAAAGCTGAAATATGTGCGCTTGTTTGAAGCGTAACTGAGACTGATTGAAGTTTGCTACGTGTCGACTCCATTGCCTTTAATGTGTTATATTTCGACAATCAGACCAGTTCACACCCAGAAACTGATACGTCGCTGTCTACGGGTTGTTGCAGCTACCGGGTACGGCTGTTGGTTACGGCCAGAACCGACGACCAACGTCCGCTTAATTAGTCCGTTTTGTTTAAAATGATTTTGATGACGATGACGATGGAGACGGAGATGGACATGGACATGGAGCTGGAATTGGAACTGATTCCCCGTGCTCGTCGTCGTTGACCTTTACTCCGTGTACGAGTATATGGGCCCAACTTTACCTCACTCACCTCAATTTGCACCCCTACCTCAAGGGTGATGCCATTTTTTGCGTGCTTCCTGCAGGTCTTTCACTGCCTTGTTTGCCAGCAATTCAATTTGCTGTCCATGCACGTTATGTTTTCGCCTTTTCAATGCCCTAACTGTTCTACCAGTATAACACTTTTATATCTGGGTTTGTTACATAATCATTGCAAACTTACTACATTTCAAACAACTTTGATATATCTTTTATATATGTATATCTTATATATCTTATCTTGTATCTTATATATCTTATATCATTAATTTAATTATTTATTTATAAATTCTATAAATGTTACCTTTTACTTTTAGGGTACAAAAGTTTAAAAATAATTATATTAAATATAATAAATGATATAATTATTAATTTTAAAATATATAAAATATTTTATAAATAATTTCTTCTATTTTTTGAAATTTAACATTGATGAGTAAGTGTATCAAATATTCGTCTTTCCGTACTTCAATTCTGTATCTTGCATTTTTTGCTGTTTTATACACACCCATAGCGTTGTCTCCCTCTCCCCTCTCCCCTCTTCCCTCCCTCAACTTACTCTCCCTCTTCAGCTTTCTCCGTCGTGTCGTGTGTTTGCGTATGTTAATCGAAATGTTTGGCGGATGACTGCTGTGTGTGTGTGTGGGCGTGGCACATCCATACATATATGCATATATATTGTATTTTTTTCTTACATATAGATTTTTGCACACTTTTTTTTTTTGTTGCTCCCTTGCACATGTAACGCGGCTTTGTTTAACATTAAATGGAGGTTAATACCTGGCAGCACGTCCTCCATGTTCCAATGGGGCAGCAGAGATGGTCAAGTGCAGCTGAAAGGGTTGTGGCATTGGAAGGGCGCAAGTGTCTGCATGCTGCACACACACCCACACACCAACACACACACACACACACACACCAAATGGTGGGGCTGCTAATGTTATTGCCACCACATTTGATTGTTTGGCCGCAGCTGCTGTTGTTGTTGTTGCTGTTGTTGCTGGCACTGCCGTGGGGCAAGTGGCAAGTGGCATGTGGTATGTGGCAAGTGGCATGGCGCATCAATGTCCAGGAAGGGCGAATGTCCAGAACAATCGCGACTCGATTGTTGTTGCAAATAGGCGAGTGATTTTACGGTTAATTGATTTTAAAGCGATTTCGCTTAAATGTTATCTGGTCTTGTTACTCTTGTCTCTCTCCCACTCCCACTCTCCTCTCTCCCTCTCTCTCTATCTCCCTGTAGCTTTGTGTGAGTGTTGACTGTGGCATGTTGCATATGTCAGCGCCATTGTGTGGCACTTGCTCTTCGCTTAACATTTTATTTTCCTTTTTTACTGCCAACGCGATATATTTATCTAATGGCTATAATGTATTCATGAACCAAATCGGAGCAAAGGCAGGGAAGCAAATAAAGCTAAAAGGGATTTTAATTAAGTAGATAAAATTTATAAAATTTTAAATTAGAGTCTACGACGAAAACTTAAAGTTAATGTTAAACATCTATATCGCAAATCACTTTAAATATTTAAAAATACTTATAAATTAGTCAAAAGTATTTACAGCTTTTTTTGGAATTAATTTTCAGATGATAATCATTAGATTAATATGATTAATAAAAAAAAAAGTAATATATTTTATTTAAGCGAACAATTTAAAACTCAATTTTATTGGATTGAAATTTTTTAAAGAATTTTAATCAAATTTTAACAGAAATTAAATTAAAAGAAATTAAGCTTACACCCAACGAACAGTTTTCTAGATTTCTAAAGTATTTAAACTGAAAAAGAAACTAAAAAAAAACTACTTCGTTTTTATCTCAAACATTAAAAATATAAAATATATTTACAAAAAAAAAATATATTATAATTCAGATAAGTATAGACTAAAATTTGTTAACATAATTTTTCTTACTAAGAAAGCTTTAGCTAGATAACAAATTAGTTTTAAAATTAAAGCATAAAAAAATACAGAACTTTAAAAGACTTCACGGCTAAATTTAAAATTTTAATTATATACTTCAACAATTGTTAGTTTTCAGTTAAAAATTAAAATTAAGGAACACATTTAAGCAATTAAAAAATACTAAATATTATTCTACGTAAAAAATTTATTTTTAAATTTTATTTTTCTATTTGAATTAATTTATATTTCATTTTACATATTGAAACGAATTTATTAATCAAAGATTTTACATATAGCAAAAAGTTCTTAATAACAAATATACCAAAATCAATATGGGTAGCTTCATTTAATGTAGTGCTGACATCCAATATTAACCCCCTTCCCTCCACCACCGTTCTACCTCCTCTTGCTACCTTTTCGAAGGGGGTGAGTAGCAAAAATTGCACTTGTGTGTTCATTAAAACAATAAAAACAACACACGCACAACAAAGCGGTTCGAAATTGGAGTCGCAATTGGAACTGGAGTCGGAGTTGGAGTCGGAGTTGGAGTCGGAGTTGGAGTCGGAGTTGGAGTTGGAGTAGGTAAACCGAAGCCTAATTATGATTTTTGCCAACTGACAATGCTCAATGGTTATAGTTTTGGTCAATGTTTTGTTTTTGGGGGTTGTCTATCGCCATCGCAGTGTAACTCCATTTGGGCCCAATGTCTCTAACTACAATTTGGGCCATGTCCTGTAGCTCTATCTGTGCGTAACGCAGCTGTAATTACACAACATTTTTACTTAGACATTTGCTCGTTTGGCTATTTGGCCATTTGGCCATTGGTTTTACGAGCGTATTGCACTTTTGTGGCCAACCCCCAAAAGAATCCCACAAAACTGTAACCGAAAACCCAAAGAAAAAGTGGTATAGTAGAGAAACTGGCACCTGTATTGTGTATTGTTGTGCCATACTCACTGACGGTCTCTGTGATGGTCTCACCGACTGCCTCCAACTGCCTCTGACTGTCTCTGGCATTATTAGCAGCTTGCGTGCAAAAACATTTATGAAATTCTCCAACCCTGTACCCTCTAGTGCATGTAGTGCTCTATGGTCCAGTTGTGTCTATCTTTTTCTAACTTGCTATGCCCCTCTCTCTCTCTCTCTCTGTCTCTCTGTCGCTCAGTCGTGCGTTCGTTTAACATTTATGAGGCGACGCAAAATGATACGAAAACGTTTCGTCATAAACTTCAATAATCGTAAATATAGATTTCTCCCTGGCCAAAGGGCAGTTTGAGGCAAAATTCTACTCGTTACAGTTCCCCAGTTTCGTTCCTGTTCCAGTTCCAGTTCCCCACTCCTTTTCCCACTCCTTTCTCCTTTTCCATTTCCATTCTTATTCGTCCACGTTGAAATTAATAGTTTTAGGCTTTTGGTTTTTCGCATTTTCCTGCTCTCTCTCTCTTACTTTCCTTCACTTTGAGCATCGCATTTCATTTTCAGGGTCTGCCTGGTCAGTTATATTGCCCTGTTTCTTACCTCCCCTCCCCACCCCATTTCTTTTGCCCACTCCCAAACTTACGTAATGCACATTTATGTCTGTGTCTCTCGGTTTGCTGCCAACATTTTTATCGTTTCGTCAATGTCATAAATTCTGATCTAGTAGCTGAAATTGAACTTAATGCGTTGCTTCCTTCCCCAACACATACTCGTATAGGAACAACACACTCTATATATATATTCTTACTTCCTCTATATCGTATTTTGTGCACTTTCATTTTCGCTTTCTACAATAGTACAGTTGTTGCTCTTCGAGGTACAGTTGTGCTTGATTCAACTTTGATTTTTATCTGTTTTTAGTTCGAGAAGTCGAAAAATAACTTTGAGTTTTTTGTTATCGATACACAATGATTTGTCCTTCAAATATTCTTCCTTTGAACCCTTTTTACTGGGAATACCCATAGTTATGTGCTTTTGATTAGCTTGTCATAATCGCTTATCGAAACTGATCGATTATTATTCTTATCGATATATTATTTGTCTTACATAAATTCACTCCTATGAACCCTTTTCTCTAGGATCACCCATATTAATTTACTTTCGATTGGTTTCTCATATTCGCTTATAGATAATCTGAGCACGAGAATGATCGATTACTTTTTATCGATATACAATGACCTTACATAAATCGCCTCCTTTGAATGAAATTTCTCTAGGATTACCCATACTAATATGCTTTGGATTGGTTTGTCTTATTCGCTTATCGATAATCTGTAAACGATACTGATCGATTATTTCGGTAATCGATATACCATTGTTTGTCTTACAGAGATTCCCCCCATTGAACCCCTTTCTCTAGGATTACTCATATTTATTTGCTTTCAATTGGTTTGTCATATTCGCTAATCGATAATAATCGATTATTTCTGTAATCGATATACAATTGTTTGTCTAATATAAACTCCTGCCTATGAACCCCTTTCTCCAATTTATTTGATTTTGATTTGTTTGTCACATTCACTAATCGATACTGATAAATTTTAACTGTTATCGATACATAGTTATTTGTCTTACAAACATCCCCCTTCGAATCCTTTTCTCTAGAAACACCCATATTTATTCGCTTTTGATTTGTTTGTCATATTCGCTTATCGATAATCTGTGCACGATAAATTAAAATGCGCTTCGATTCTCCGATGGTTTGGGTTTATTTAATGGGACACAAATGGTCACCCTCCTAAGTGTGTGAGTGTGTGTGTTTGTGTGTGTGTGTTTTCGACTGGTTATTTATGTGGCAATTAGCATGGTGCATGCCCCAACAGTGAGCAATTTTAATGACCATTCGAAGCGCATTTCGTTGTTGGCATTTTATTTATATTTATTTATTTACAAGTTGTTCGCATACCGATTTGTTTGCTTTCGGGTTTGTTTAAGGTTTATTCGGTATTACTATGGGGCTGGCTGGTCAATGCTTATCAAGATGTTCGGTCGCCAGTTCTAATTGATAGGGCGGGCACGCCCACAATACCAGCCGTACCGCCCATCGAGCAGCGTTCGATATTCGCGTGCTCATAATTTGCGCTACGTTTCGACCCAAAGTGGAAATGCCATAAACCAAAAACCGAGAACTGAAAACCAAAAACCAATGCATGAAAGCCATTTAGGTGGACAGAGTGATGGACTACAGGTTACCCTGTAAAACGAAATAAAAAATAAAGAAAATATTAGACATAAAATCACACCTTCTAAAGCTTCTGAAGCTAGTTTCATATAATATATTTTACAGGGTAACTATTAGCACATACACCTACTACATTGTTTTATCTACTGTAAGGTATTTGAAAAACCTACAAACACATTGTATGCTAAACTATTAAATCAACCCGAATCTAGACGAGGAATGAGAAATGGAGATGAAACGGCGCCGAGCTTAACAGGGGTCAAAATAACCCACTCCAACATCAACTCTGATTCCAACTTTGATTCCGAATCCGATTGTGATTCCGATGCCGATTCCAACTCGGACTTTTGGGGTCGATTTGCGCAATTTCTTGGTAGTTGTTCCGTTGTGGCGTGTCGATCGCTCATAATTCGCAGCAAATGCGACATGCAAGCAAACAAAATCGAAAATTCAGCACGAACATTATCGATAAAATTGCCATTAACTTGAGTTTCAGAACTTTTTCCAAACCCAACTCCGCCTTACCCCTCCCCCTCACAAAGAAATAGAAAAAACAACAACAGAAACGGAAAAATTCCCGACTTTCTTATCGATAGTTTAGATCGAAAAACCTCGTCGCGCCAAAAAGAAAACCCGAACGCAACTCGATTTGGATGATGAATGACGAGCGATTAAACGGCCTAGATAGCCACGCTAACATAGCTTTTGTTTAATAGACCCAACTAGAACTGAAGGGTGCCATAGTCCAGGGTTTGTGGGCCAACTAGCCAACTAACCAGCCCCATTGCCTGCCAAATTAAGGGTTAAACTTTTGACTTAAAACCGAAACCGAAATTTCTCCCACTCAAAATGCCTATCTTGATCCGATAGACAACGGCATTTGCATAAAAAGTAGCGACAGTCCGGTTTTGTTGAAGAATTTTGCTAAAATTAAGCATATAGGAATCCCCTCAATCATTTTGTGCTTATGAATCATCGCAAATCGAAGAGATTTTGGGGAAGGCAGCAAGTTTTGCTAGAGGAATTAACAAAAAAGGAGTTTTTGGAGAAGTTTATGCTTAAAAATTATCGATAACATGTTATCGGTGGAGGATATTTTTAATTTAAAACGTAGTACAACTAAAAATATCGAAATTTCGGGCGTGAAGTATTAGCATAGTGTTTTTGGTTAGTTTTAAGTACGACTTATAAAAAAAAAAAAAAAAAAAAAAAAATTTTCTTTTAATCAATTAACTTTCTTAGATTAAGTTTGATTATCTTTATAGTCATTTTTTAATTCAATTGAATTTAAAATGTCATACATTTTTAGTCATTGAAATCTGTACCCTGAAAACCCTGTAATAACATTAAACTAGCTGAAGTGCACTACAAAAATAACTTATTTATTTTTAATTAAATTTATTTTCAATTTAAAATTATTTCATTGGCTACAATTCTATCCACAAGTCAAATTTAAACAACTCTCTACATTTACAGGGCAACTTTTAGTCGATTATACTATAATAGCAAGTTGGAAATTTATCTTTCACTAAGGTTTTTATTATTCGTACAGATCTAGGCTTAAACTTGCAGTCCATCAAGAAGTTGAGACTACTCCTCTACTCATGCCATACAGGGCATATGTGAGTTGATCACTCTCGCATTTGATGTGCTTTTTATGGCTATAGTTTTTGTGTAATCGAGGTCAATTGCACTTTAAGATATTGACTGCTTGCTTCGTGCCTGAATGTGAATGTAAACTTATTGTGAACTTCCATGATATTTTCCATGACATTTTCCAGAGTGAATAACACTATTATATGGATTTACGTGCGCCACGCAATCTGCATACATAAAATCCCTGATATAGGACCCCCGATTTTTATCCGCAACGCGCCTGAAACTATGCAATGTTTTCAGCACCAGAGACGAAGGCGAAAACAATTGAGAACAAAAAATATAAAAAAAAATGGAAAGCAGGAAAAGGGAAGGGGAAAGGGAAGGGGAAGGGGAAAGGGAAAGGGGAAAGGGAATTCATAAAGCATCTAAACCACATGGTTTGTATGAAAAGAGGAAATCAACTCAAGTGGGTACATGTTTTGGGTAGTTTTTAGTGGATTTTTGGGTGGTTTGGGTGGTGCGCCAATAATTCAATTCAATCATGCAAAGTGCCTTTCGTTGGGGTACATTTTCAAAGCTAAGCAAATGAAGTCATTTGCATGCATGACAATTGTTATTGCATATATATTTTCAGTATTTTTCTTTTTTTTTCCTTTTTTTTTTCGCCGCACGCGCTAATACTAAAATTGACAAAATGCCGTCGAACGGCGTACTCATAAAAAGTCCCCTGCCACTCCCCCTTTGAGTACGCCTTCTCCTTCTGATCTCCGCATACAGATTCACAAATCGAACTACCCTTTTTATAAACTCAAGTCTGTGGCGGAAATTTATGCGCCGCGGCGACATAAAAAACTATAAACGTCTATAAAAAAATACGCCAAAAACAAAACAATACAAAAAATGGCAATAAAAATGAATTGGCGACAAAAAGCCGGATATATGAAAATATGTTAGCCAAATATCCATATATCCGAAAGTTGTGGTAAAAACTTTTTAGAGTGTGAGTGAAAGAAAGGAGAGAAGAGAGAGAGAGAGAGAGATAGAGTGTCAAAAATATGCTGAGCTCAACAAAGATTTGACAGCTTGTTTTTAGACCCCGAACTCCAAAAACGAGTAGAGGGGTCTATTAAGTTTTTCTGAAGGAGGCTTTTCCGACCCCATAAAGTATATATATTCTTGATCAGCATCAACTGCCGAGACAATATAGCGATGTCTGTCTGTCTGTCTGTCTGTCTGTCTGTCCGTCTGTCTAAACTACAAGAGCTAGAGCCACCAAATTCTTATTGAAAGTACGTCTGCTTCGAGAGCAGATCAAGTTTATTTCAAATTTATTCCAAGCCTCCTACCGCCCCCGCAAATTGTAAAAAAACTATATTCACATCACCATAACTTTAAAACGACTAGAGCTAGAGAGACCAAGTTCACACATTATGTGTACTGTACCATTATAACTAACCTCACCAAATTAGGTTCGGATCCGACAACCATAGCCTATAGCTCCAATAGGACTAATCGGCCGCAAATTGGTGATTTGCATAGAAATACGCGCACTACAAGGAGTACAGGGTCTTTTACAGTCGGCTCGCTCGACTGTAGCATTTCTTACTTGTTTAAATTTCGATTTGAATTAAAAATATTAATTTCGAATTATAATACAAGGTTGACTTTTAGAAAATACATTAGTTTAAAACAAAGCATGTAAGGAAATCAAAGAAGCCGTGAAATAAAATGAAGTAAATAAAATAATTGATCCTCAGTAAATATTATATTTTCCTCATTACAATTCTCTTTATTCTGTATTTTATTTCTATATTTTATTTCTATTTCTATTTACTTCAATTTAATTTTATTAATATTGCCGATTCCCCGTTGTTGTTGCTTAATAAGCTATAAATATATTTCAATAGCTTTTTAATATTCTCCGATAGCGCTAAAGCTCAGCTCTGTCAAGCTCAGTTCGATATTAAAAGCTTTCAGCGTGAGCAAGCTCCGCTCATCCGCTCATCGATAATTGATATTTGCCAATCGTTTAGTTCCTTTTGCGCATCGGTTTTTTCTTCTCGCCTAATTTGTATGTGCTCCGCGTTACGAGGGTGAACAAATTATTAATTTCGGTCCAATCGGGTTAAATTATGTATCAAACGAAAGAGCGTTATCGTGTGCACAATATGCATATAAAAAACTTGTAAGTTATAATAAATTAACTACTTTTATTAACGATTTAAAATTTTTCTATTAGCGGAGCCCCTTGTGGCGTCCCTCGTTATGGGCGCATTTCGCTACATTTTTTCACACTCTCCCACTTCAACTCCAACGCATTATCTTTTGTGCGCCACATTCTTTGCTCTCTTTGTCGCCGTCGGTCAACGTTGTTGTTGTCAACTCTTACGCTCGCTCTCTTACATATGCAGCAGAATGCATGCGCAGCGTCGCGACGCGTTGTTTCGGTTTCTCTTTTAATTACGTTCACTCGCCCGCTCTTCGCTTAGAATATGTAAAGCGCGTGTCTCTTCGGCCAGCCTGAGTGTTGTTGTTTTTTTTTTTTTCATTTTTCTTTTGTGTGTAAAGTGCAGTGCAAAAAGTGTAGTGTAATAATGTGAAATGCTGTGTTAAAGTGTAGTGAAAAAGTGTTGTGCAGCGTAAAAGTGCAGTGTGTCCGTGTTTTGTAGTGAAAAGAGTAATTTGCCAGCTGATCTCAGTTTTTTTTATTTTTTTTATTGTGAATTTAAACATGAAGTGAAAGTGAGTGCAGTGTTTTAAGTAAATTAAATTCGGCGAATGTTTATAATGAAGTTAAAAATTTTTAATGGTAAGTGTTTTATTAGTCCAACTAAGCAAGAAATCCTTACTTTAAATAAATTTTGCTTTATTTTTTCACCCCGTACTCTAAAAAAAAGTATTTACTATTTTCTCATCACCAAAACGACTAGAGCTAAAAAGACAAAATTCACATATTATGTGTATGGCACCATTATAACTATACTCACTAAGTTTGGTCCGGATCGGAAAACTATAGCTAATGGCTCCCATAGGACAAATCGGTCGAAGATTGGTGTTTTGTATGGAAAATCGCGAATTAAAAGGAGTACGGGGTCTTTTACAGTCGGCTCGCTCGACTGTAACCTTTCTTACTTGTTGTATTTCATTTAGTCTTTTAAACCGTGATTATTTAATTGAATACTCTTTATTATTTTCGATTATTTTAATTAGATTTTTTATTATCTTTCAGTCCCCTGAAAACACACGCGGTAAGTGACTTTAAACTTTTATTAACATTGAATCATTTTTTAATAAAGCTGTTTTAAGCTCCTGAATAATGATTATGATTTTTATTATGTTAAAAGAACAACTAAATTAGCCAAATCGTTCAAAAATGGTTTATTTGTATAGGAAAAGTTTATAATTTCTATGGAAAAATGGGCACTGGAATGAGTACAGGGTCTCTTACAGTCGGCTGACTTGTCTTGTAAAGAGTAAATCTAGTAAAGAGATAATCTGATTCAAATATAAGTTATGAGTCACCTTATAAAAGTATTCAAATATGCTTTATTTAATAAGCTCTTTTACTCATTGGCCATTATTGGCCATAGAAGAAAATTTCAGGGCTACCACGGCTATTCAATATATATGTAAAAAAAAAATTCTTAGTCCTTATATTCTTATTAGTCTTCTACCTAATTAGTCTTTAATAGATTAAATATATTATATATTTTTTTCCACTGAATATTCAAATCGAACTCATTTGTTTTTGGGCAGGCCTACGATGGGGCAAAGCAAACACGCCCAAAGGTGCAGTCGATGTCAGTTTGATGTTGCCTTTGACATTTGATGAATTACACACAACAACAGCAACAACAACAATAACAACAGCAAGAATTGTCAACTATCTAATTAGACTGGGGACACTTTTTTATTGCACCAAAGTCGCCCTTTTCCACTTTTTACCATTCAGCATTTTTTATTTTATTTTGAGGTGTGTTTTTCACACCAACCATTGCCATTATTATTGCTGTTGTTCTTGTTGTTGTTGTTGTTGTTGCGACTGCTTTTGTTTCTAATTAATTAATTAGCTTGATGACAAAATAAACGCGTTGCGCGTTTGCTGATGAGTGTTGCAAAATAAGTAAAAAAAAATTAAAGTTAAAACAGAAACGAGAGTAAAAATCAATAATTTCCCCCTCACTAAGAACTGCTTCCCCTTCTCCGCTCTAAAGCTGTCGCCGTTTATCATTTGCGGCTCATAACTTTGTGCAATATGCAGAAATAACAATGGCAAAAGACCCCACTGTCAGCCACACCCCCTCCGCCCACTCCACTCCACTCCCCTTCTCGTCTTTCTGTTTTCCATGTGAAAATTCAAAGCTGTCAATGAGTTATGTTTGGCGCTATCATAAAATTTGACAGGGCCCTGGCAGGGGATCACAGGGCTGAGGCTAACGTTTTTCTCCATATGCAAATGTTGCGTTGTCTCAAGGGTGCAAATGGGGTTGAGGGGTTGAGGGCAAGAACAACAGTTAGACGTGAAGTGCAAAGCGGAAACGGAAGCAAACATTTAAGAAAGTCGTGGCAAATACGAAATCGAAAGGATTGACTCTTCTGTGTATGTGTGTGTGTGTGTGTGTGTACATGTGTGTAGATATATCTATATATAAGCTTCATTGAGTGAAAGTGCTGGCAGCTGAGCCGCTTAACAGTTATAAATCAGTGACGTCATTCAAAGCTGTGAAGGGTTGGATAAACTTGAATCTGTTTCAACTGATTGCGTAGCATATGTCGAACAGATGGGATTTAATATAAGAGTATATTGTATATATTAGTTGTTAGTAAAGTAAATATAGGCTTTGTGCAGTAACCATTAAGTTTAGTGCACTTTTTAGACCCCGTACTCTAAAAAAGAGTAGAGGGGTCTATTTAAGTTGTCTGATGCGAAATGTGCGTATGAAGAGGCAGAAGGAGGCTTTGCCGACCCCATAAAGTATATATATTCTTGATCAGCATCAACAGCCGAGTCTATATAGCGATGTCCGTCTGTCTGTCTGTCCGTCCGTCCGTCCGTATTAACACCTGGATCTTTTAAACTACAAGAGCTAGAGCCACAAAATTTGGAATGAAAGTCCGTCTATATGTCAGGCAGATTAAGTTTATTTCAAATCTTTGCCACACCCCCAACCGCATCCGCAAATTGTAAAAAACTTTTATCACATCACCATAACTTGAAAACGAATAGAGCTAGACAGACCAAATTTACACATTTTGTGTATGTTATGATTATAACTATATTCACCAAGTTGTGTCTGGATCGGACAACCATAGCCTATTTTTCCCATAGGACAAATCTGTCGATGATAGAAGGAGTACGGGGTCTTCCACAGTCGGCTCGCCCGACTGTAGCCTGTCTTACTTGTTAGTAATATGATTAGTTAATTTACTTTCTTTGATTGAAAATATTGCTGTCTTTTAAAAGTATTGTTACTTAGAGCCTTTTTTGGTTGCATACTTTTTAGCGCCAAAAAAAATCCAATCTTTATTAAAACCTGTAATACATTTTGCTGTAATTCTGTTAAAAACCGATGCCATAAATTTACTTACCAAAAAATTTAACAGTTAATCAATAAAATATTTTTATCAAATAAAATAATTGTTATCAACAGGTTAATTCAAGGAAAATACTAGAAGTATTCAGTGTGGCAGAGGAAGAAATGCAATGTGTTAACAAGTACGAAGACAACAACAACGAACTGCAATAAACAGCATGCACACACAAGTATATAGACTCATGCACACTCCTACACACACGCACACACATGCACATGCACATCACACACTTCAATTATTGTAGTTGACTATTGCTGGCAAGCCCCAAAAAGTATGCAACAATAAAATGAAAAGCGTTATGCTTGCAACTAAGTAAGACCATGTGTGTGTGTGTGTATGTGTGAGTGTGTGCGTTTGCATATTTAGCAATTTTCGCACTTATTTTTGAGTATTATCGAAAAAGTTTTCCCATCATCGGAAACACAAACGGCAATTGGCAAAGCAACGCACGTTGCTGATACGTGTGGCAGTTGAATGTGTATATATACACACACACACACACACACACACACACACACACACACACACACACACACGCACACACCTCTTTACACAAATTTTGCAATTGCTAAAAGTGTTGTTTACACACACTCACACACACACACATTTCAAACATATCAAAGCAATTTTCACGTGCACATTTTACAGTATATGTTTGTTTGCATCATTTTCATGCGATTTTCATCGCTTTTCTTCAACAACTTTAATTTATTGAGCAGTTTAATTGGTAGAGATACTTTAGTTAATGATTTTTATGACAGATTTGATTGCTAAAGTAGTTTTTGACAGTGTTTTCTGTAACACTTATTACATGCAAAGTTTGATATATATGAGTTTGTCGGCTAAATACCCAGTAGCTGCACTGTATAGGGTAGTATCGGTAAGAAAATTTTGGTTTTGAGGTAGTAGAACAATTTTTATTTGTATTTTTCTTATTTTTTTCTATTATTTTTTTGTTAATTTTCCCCTAGTTTTTCCCGCTTTTCTTGCGCTTCCCACTGACACTTAGCACCTGTGTTTTTTTGCTATTTGAATTCCCCTTCCGCCGTTTTCCTTGAAAGCTGCTTATTCAATCTTTTTGGCCAACTGTTCATTTTACAGTTCGGCTTTCCATACCAAAATCCAATTGGAAATTGCAATTCTCATTGTCAGTCAGGTCGCTTTAACGCCTTAATTAGCCCTGAAGCAACACCAGCAAACCACCACCGCCATCACCACCGCTGCCAGCACCACCAACAGCACTAATACCACCACCACCACCTCCACCCCCTCTTCCTACTCCACCTGTATTGGCAAACACACATACAGCCACTTTATGCTGTTCTATGAACATTTTTAAACACATTTTTTATCCATATTTTGATTTAAATCCAGAAAAACAGCAGTTTTTGTATGCGACCTTTGAATACTCTTTCGTAAGCTCAAAAATAAATGCTAAAGAAAATTTAACAAAGCATTTATTTCATTCATTAAGAAAATTATCATAGAATTTTAGCTAACATATTTTATTAATATGACGATTAAATTTTTAAAAATATTTTTTTTATATACTCTTAAGGAATTCACAAATTTGTTTTAAGCAAGGCAAGAGTTAAGTTAGAAAAATTTTTAATATTTTCTTCTTAAAATTAATTTTCTGTTGATTAAATTTGTAAAGTTTTCCTCAAGTATTTTTCTTTAAAAATAAATTTTCATCTCAAAATTTTAATAAGTATATTTAAAATTGGAATATTAAGAGAGTGTTCAAGTTTCTTTAAATTAAACAACTTTAATCTAATCAAAAAAAAAATATATAAATAAATAAAAATATTTAATAAAATAATTAAAAGAAAAAAAATATAAAAAAATTAAATAAAAAAATTAAATAAAAAAAAAATACTGGTTTTCATGCATTAAGTATTAAAACCTTTCAAAAATAGTTAAATTAAATAATATTTTAGTTTTCTTTTTAAAACTGATATATTTATTTAAACTATTTTCCTAAGCTTACTCCAACTAATCAACATATTCTTAAGTAGAGTATTAAGCCAAAGTTAAAAATTCACAGAAAAAATGAAATTTTCCAACGAAAAATTACCGAAAAAATATTCATTTGGTTTTTTAGATAATTTTTGTGCTTAGCTCTTGTTGTTCTTGTTGCTGTTAATTTAAAAAACGCTTAAGGCTGGCCAAGGGGCTTGGAGGAGGCGTGGGCAAAGGTGAGGCCAAGTGTCGCTCACGGGGAAGTGGACGGAAAACTGGAAAAGCGGAAAAGCGGGGGCAGTATGGTGGTGTCGCCGTTGGTCGCGGTGGTTTGGCGGTGGTGGCTTTTACGAGTATGCCCGAATACAACAAAAAAAAAAGAAGAAGAAGAGAAACTTCAAACGAGATAAATACAATTTCCATTAGGCCTCATGGAAAATCCCTCGAACCACATTCATACTTTTCTCATGTTTTTCAATGTTTTTTTTTCGACGTTTTTATTTTTCGGTTTTTTTTTTTTGGGTTTTTTTCTGCTGTTTTTACAGAAATTTTTGTTGTTGTTGTTGCTTTTTGTGCGTATTGATTTTAGGGCTTTTTCACAGTTGTTGGCCAAGAATAGCCCCGCCCTCCGTAGGACTACCCCTACCCTAAGCCATCGTTAGTCCCCCTCTGGCAGCATCTTCTTCGTCTGTTTTACGTTAATTTTTTAATTGTAAATATTGCCTAGGGTCGCATTTTTCATCTGCTCTACTAACCCCTCACCCTCACACCGTCCCCACCTCCCATACTATATACCCATAAGGTTCATAATTTTTTACCTCCTGCCCCCCATACTCCTGTCCATCAGTTCGACCATTTTGTTTACATAATTTGTACGTTACAACGCGTACACGAAACAATTTTTTTTTTTTTTTTTTTTTTTTTTTTTTTTTTTTTTTTGGGCTACTTTAGCTGGCATTTTTTAATAGATTTTCTTCGTATTTTCCGCTTTCGTTTTGCGGTGGGAAATGTGCACAGTTGCTGCGGACAGACGTGCCACAGGGTCTGGAGAGTCTTGGAGTAAGGCTTGATTAGGTCCACACACACACACACACACACAGAGGGACACACACAGTTGTTAGTTCAATTAAATTTTACACTTAGCATTGCATTTGTAGCCCTCAAGCGGATCTTGAATACAAAATGGAATGAGTAAGGGAAATAGCAGAAAATGACACAAAAAGAGACAAAAAAAAAAAACTGAGAAAAAGAAGCAGAAAAATAGACGCTAATCATACGGAAATTAGTACGGAATAGAAATCCGGAAAAATAACATGTTAAGACATTTTACGAGAATTTGTTCTCACCTCGATTATTTTTATGTTGATTGCCAGTTTTATGGCTCCACTCGCTAATTGCAAACTATTGGCCACACACACACCAACACACACGCACACCAACTCACACACCAACACACACACCAACACACACACACACCAACACACACCAACACACTTAGAACTCCAACATTATTATATAATAAACTAGGGTTATGACTACGAACGCCTATCTGCAGTTCCGTTAAGTATTAGAACTTATGACAACCCTGGCAATTTGTGCCCCCCAAAAAAGGAGCAAGAAGCAGAAGAGAAGAAGAGAAAAAACGATTGCAAACAAATAAAAACGTTGCGTGCTAGAGACTTTTTCTCGGAGTTTCACTGTACTTAACTGGGGAGCATCAATGTTGTAAATCCTTAAATTTATAGTTATGCCACGCCCCCCATCCTCTCGCTCAGCACTTTGCTCCACAGGCCTCGAGAGGAGTCTGGCATCGATGCCAGCATATTGGAGCAGTTGTCTCACTCATAAACTATAATAAAAATAAATATAGAAAGAGAAAACAAGTGAGAAAGGCTACAGTCGAGCGAGCCGACTGTAAAAAACCCTGTACACATTCTTGTGCACTTTTTTCATACAAATAAGTAATTCTCGACCTATTTGTCCTATGGGAGCTATAGGATATAGTTGTCCGATCCGGATCAAACTTGGTGAGGATAGTTGTAATTGTACCGTGCACAACCGGTGTAAATTTGGTCTCTCTAGCTCTAGTCGTTTTCAAGTTATGGTGATGTGAAAATAGTTTTTTACCATTTGCGGGCCCGGTAGTGGTCGTGGCAACAATTTCAAATAAACTTTATCTGCCTGACATATAGACGGACTTTCAATACATATTTGGTGGCTCTAGCTCTTGTAGTTTAGAGGATCCAGGTGTTCATACGTACAGACAGACGGACGTTGCTATATCGACTTGACTGTTGATGCTGATTAAGAAGATATATACTTTATGGGGTTACCTTGCCTACTTCTACCGACTTTTACTTGTTCTGACAAACCTTCTAAGACCCTCTAAACTTTTTTAGAGTACAGGGTCTTAAAAAAATAAATACAGAAATATATAAAGGAGCAAAAGTCATATGAATGGGTGTGTGTGTGTGTGTGTCTGTGCACTTGTGTGTGCTAAAATATAGAAAGCAGTCGGAATAAAATGCAGTAATTTATATATTTTCATAATCTTACAACAATTAATTAATTATTTATTTTAATATTTAAATTATTGATTTTATTACAAAAATGTTGAACTCAAAACAAATATTTATTAATGTATTTACATATATGTATTTTATTTTGACTCGTAATATCTATTTAAACTGAGATTCAAACAAAAATCTTTTTCTATCTTCCCTTCATTTTAACCCAAGGATATTTCACTCAATAAGTATCAATAGATTTGTATCCTTTTAGTGACTATTTAGTATCATTTTAACACAGTTGTAACTGAAGCTTGGTAATGCAATGGGCCAACACAATTAGCCAAGACGCATAGACTTCAGATGGAATGGCAAATGGCGAATGGCAAATGGCTGACATAAAATGGCATAAATAATAATCAATTTGAAATCAAATTGTCGCAAAACAACAAGAAGAGCAGAGACGGAGGTTGGGGGTGGGTCAATGGGGATGTCTTGCCAAAAGATATATATGTATATATATATATATAGCGAAAAAAATCAGAATTGATGATTATTGCTTCTTGACAGAGATTCGCCAGCGAGGCGACAATAAAAACAACAACAGGAAGGCAGAAGAGAAGAGGCTCAGCTTCATTTATGGCCCAACTTATGAGTGTGTGTGTGTAAGTGTGTGTGTGTGTGTGTGTGTGTGTGTGTGTGTGTGTGTGTGTGTGTGTGTGTGTGTGTGTGTGTGTGTGTTTGTGTGTGTGTTAGTATCAATAAAATAGCCACAGACGCCGGACCAGGCAAAAATATTTATGTGCATGTTATAGTAAGTGCAAAATAATAGCCGCCAGGGACGGAGAATCTGCCAGAACGCAGGAAAAAGCAGCGAAATCAAAGGCCCAACAGGGGCGGGGCAGCTGAATGCTCGAAGACAAGGACAAGAAGGAGGAGTAGGAGGGGGTGGAGGTCGTCGATGAGAAGAAGGCACGTAACACGCGTTTGGACAACAGTCGCTTGCTTCTAGTACTAAAAATGTTTCAACAATTACCAGGGAGTATTACACACACATGTGTATGTGTGTGAGTGTGTGAGGGGAGAGAGGAAGCAACGGAGACACTGGGCAATAATGCACTCGACACTTTTATTTCTTTTTCATTAGCCAAAAAGCGACAACGACGACGACGACAAGCCGAATGTGTTCAAACCCACCAAATCACACACACACACACGCACACAGAGACACACACGCACACGCACACACTGACCCACCCACTGAGCCACCCATTGAACTACGAAGAAAAGCGACTTTTCCTTTTGGAAAACGTGACCTTCACATATGCGGAAAATGCCAAACTGAAGCAGCCTTGAAAAAAGGAAAAGTAAAGAAAATATTAACAGCTATTGAAAAGGAAAAGAAGAAGAAATAAATTCTGTAGAAAAAGAAGGAATAACGAAATGTGATGGAAAAGTAGAGCGAGTGAGAGACAGTGAAAAGGTGGAGGGAGAGGGAGGAAGGAAGGAGACCTACACTAATCAAAGTAAACAAAAATTCAAAAAAATTAAAATTTTCAATACAAAATGTACACAGAAGAACCTTCTGAAAAGTCCATGCCAAATCATGTCAAAAGATTTAAGATTTAAGATTTAGCTAAACAAGAAAGAAAAGCATAGTCGGGCACGCCCGACAGTATAATACTCTCTGCATTTTATTTTCGATTAAATGGTTATGTTAAGAAAATCGGTATTGGTATATTTGTCAATATTTGACAAAATTTCAAAGGTCAAGTCTCATCAAACAAATTGACAAAATCTGTTCAATTTTGAGAATTTTAGATTTTGATTGCGATTAATTCTGCTATTTGTCCAAAGTATAAAAAGGTTTGACTTTTTAAGATATCGCTTCATTTGGCTGAGTTATGATCAGTCAAAGTTGGGAAAATTGTGAATTTTAAATATTGAGCTGAGGAGCACACATCTGAGGACTGAGGATTTATATATTTTATGGGGTCTGCCACTCCTCCTTCTGCCTGTTACATACTTCTCACAAACCCAATATACTCTCTCTTGCAGAGAGTAGAAAAAAATGTGTTAAATATATATTTTTAGAGACAGTGAACTTGTACTTACATTAAATATTTAATTTTTCTTTCTCCTTTTTAAAATTTTGCAGTTATTTTTGTATCTTGAACTTCATTTACTGAAGTCACTACTGATTCCATTCAAAATTCGTCGCTTTCCTAGCATGCAAAACCGGTTCAAGTTCAAATTCTGGTTTTAAATTCAGCTTGATTTTTAGCCTTAGTTTCGGCTTGATCTTGAGTTTGAGCCAATGTTGAAATGGCTGTACAGTGTACACTGTGCAACCTACGCAAAAGTGTCGTTGAGTTAAATTACTTAATTTTAATTTCTCGTAGGCGCTGCTTAATCAGCAACTATTAATGTTGCACTTTACTTATTTACGACCTGCAAATGACTTCCATTGAGACAGAGACACTTCTCGTCTCCTTCGTCTCCTTGCAGAACTCCCGCCTTTCGCCTCTATCGTGGGCGTGGGCTGTGCTCCTGTGCGATGAGTCAGTGGCTCAGGTTTGAACATATGCAGAATGTTGGGGAATGGGAATATATGTATTCTATTTATTGGTAAAAAACTTCCGTCGCATTCCACTTTTTAATCTACATGACAATAGATAGATAGATAGATAGATAGATAGATAGATAGATAGATAGTATCTATGTATAGACAGATACATTTCTTTTCAAATTCATCAAGTGGATATACGGTTGATTTGTAGCCCGAGTGCTTGTCCTCCCTCTTCCACATCCACCTCCAATGCCCACTACCCTTACCACCGCCACGCCCTTTTTGGACTGTTGTTGCCCACAGTTTGTCACACTTAATTAAAGAAAATTTTAAGCACTTTAGATGTCAATTTGTGCCCACTTTTCGACGCGGCCAATGTGATGACAGTTGCCAGAGTTGTCAGAGTTGCCACTTGCTAGAGTTGCCGTCGAAAGGCAGCCAAAAAGTAAAGTAAAAAAAAACAGAAATACTGTAAAAAAAGGGAAAAAAAAACGGTTTAATTAAGTTGAAACCCTTTCGTGCGTGCCAGGGTTACCCCCTTTTCTACCCCTCCCAGAAATAAGAGTAACTCAAGTGGCCAAGAAAGAGCCGACGGCGAGTCACTTGGGTCGCACCTCCCCCACCAACCCACGCCCCCTTCGGTCTGCATCTTTTGCAGCTGCGGGCAATTCAGGGGCGCAGTGGGCATGGTCTGTGTATTAATTTCCAAGGTGTTTGCCATGCCAAGCTGTTCCAGTTCTAATATCAAAATGAGAGAAACAAAACAAAAAATCAGCGTAATTAAAAATCAAATGATTTTTTCTCTTTTCTTATTTAACCTCCCCGCAACCCTATCCTCCAACTACCCTTAACCATACTGCAGAGACCCTCAAACGAGGACAGAAAATATCTTCATTAATTTTGGTCAGCCTTTTGCTGCATCTGCTGGTGGGTTACTTTCTGGATGGATTTCTATTCACAATTGAATGAATGCAGCACAATTTTTAACTCATTAATTGGTGTGGGCAACCCTTTTTTTTTTCCTTCCTTCCTTCTTTCCTTCCCCTTCCCCCACTGCCCCAACCAAGAATGTCCTGAAAACAGAGCCAAGTGATTTATTTGTTTAATCCTTTTCATTTCAAAGCGATTTGTTCAGTCTTTTTGGTTTTTTTTGGCTGCTACTTCAAATGTTGCTGATTAGATGGCGAAAAAGACGCTGATGAAAAGCTGATGAAAATGTAAGTGGTGAAAAACTTTTGGCTGCCACTTGAGCACTTTTCATCGAGACAAATAGCTCAATTAAATTCACAAGCAACAAGACCAAAAGTAATCCAAATGGGCTTAATTGATACTTTAAATTTGATTTTTTCATTTTCGATTGGAAAGGAAATAGGGAAAAGGAGGATACTGTGAGGAGACCATTTCATTTTAAAACCCCGTACTCTAAAAAAGAGGGGTATATTAGGTTTGTGTGAAGCGAAATGTGCGTAACAGGCAGAAGGAGGCTTTTCCGTCCCCATAAAGTATATATATTCTTGATCAGCATCAACAGCCGAGACGATATAGCGATGCCCGTCTGTCCGTATAAACATCTGGATCTTTTAAACTACAAGAGCTAGAACCACCAAATTTGGAATGAAAGTCCTTCTATATGACAGGCAGGTTAAGTTTATTTCAAATTTTTGCCACTCCCACTATCTTAAGTACTCAAAACTGCTTTCAATTCCCAATAAATCATTGATTAACGCAGTGATCTTTACTATTTTCTGATTACAAATTCCTATGTGTACATTTTTTTATAAGAACATTAAATTATACCTCAGTCTTAAACGTCGTAAGTGATCATCATTGATCATATAACTCTGTTTTCTGAGACACAAGTGCTTAAGACCAAATTTTTACTAAAATTTCTATGATTTTTCCTCAATTATAAAACTCAACTCAAGTCTCCCGATCGAACTGTAAGCACTTGTCAGTGATCTGTCTATGATCTCCATTGTCTCCATTCTCTCCATTGTCATCCCATCTGTTTTTACTAGTAAAATTTCTTAAAATTCATTTGCCGCTTGAACGTAGAGACTATAGCATCACTGAGGTAGCTTAATTGATTCGTTAACTCTGATCTTCCGATGACTGCGATCCCTCTGGGGGCAAATGTGAATCGACAAGGTCTGATCGTTTGAGGATCGCTGACCGATCCAATGTCTGGCAACTTGTTTAGCTGATTTTAATCCGCATTCGATACGGTAACAATTTTTACCTCATCACCCCGATACCAATCAAGAACCACTAACACAATGTGCTGTGGAGCGTATGGGAGAGGGGCATGACTTGACTGGGATCAAAAAGGGAGAAGGGGGAAGAATGAGCTTTTGACACTCGCATAACTTCCGATTTAATCCCAGCGCGTGAACGTCGTCGATCCATCCGCAGTTTTTCTGTTGCTGCTGCTGCTGCTGCTTCTTCTTCTCTCCTCTCTTTTCTCACCTCTCTTTCCTCTGCCTTCTGCTTCTTCCTCTGAGTTATGCGCTTCTGTGCGTTGTCGTATTTTGTAAGCTTTTACGCGCCGGCTACCACAGATCACCATCAGAATCAGTCGACACTGTCTCTTTACCCCTCTCACGCTCTCTTTTCTCACTCTCTCTCTTTTTGCCGAGATCCTCTTCGTGTTCGTTGTCAGCGTCGTTGAAGCGATAAAAGATCAATTTAGTTGCGCTACAGTCGCTGATTTAAATCCGATCATTGCACGACGATTTGATGCAAACTGAAACATGCACATGGAATTTGCAATTATCGAACATCAAAGGGGAATCTCCTTCCCCTTTCCTCTTCTCCCTTTTCCCTTCTCCCTTTTCCAATTTTCCCTTTACCTCTGGCCTGATTTCTTTGCCTTCTTCTACCTTTCCTGCTTTGCTGCCTCAAGTGATCAAATATACAAATGACGATCAACAGCTGCTGTAGCTTTGAACTTGTTTGTGTTCATTTAACTGACAGGGAATTGTGTGAGATACTATTGTATCTTACAGATACTTGGATTAAACTAGCTATAACAATGTGTTCTTCGATTGTAATTACTTAAGAATACTTTAGAAAAGACCAAGGGGGTCTATTAGGTTTGTCTGAAGCGATATGTGCGTTACAGGCAGAAGAAGGCGTGGCCAGCTCCATAAAGTATATATATTCTTGATCAGCCAAGTATTTTTACATTACCAAAACTTGAAAACGAATAGAGCTATCGGGACCAAGTTCTTACAGTCAGTGTATGCCACTATTATAACCATTCTCACCAAGTTTGATCCAGATCGCACCACTCTAGCCTATAGCTCCCATAAGACAAATTGGTCGAAAATTTCTTATTTGTATGAAAAAAGCACACTAGAATGAGTACTGGGTCTTTAGCAGTCGGCTCGCTCCCCTGTAGCCTTTCTCACTTGTTTTCCTTCTAATTAATACTTATATACTCTTTAATTATTTATAAAATCTCAAAAAACTACAAATTATATCAAATTAATTTTAGTTCTTTAGCTAGCAAATGCGGCTTTCTAAGCAACACAAGTCGTTGTAACGAAGCTTGACTGTAGAGCTGACATACTTCAAGTAACTAATTAAGGCTAATATAAGTATGGCAAAGCAAGGACTGATTAGCTGAATATTTTCTTAGCTATGACTGCTGTCCAGCAGAGCAGGTGAGGGGATGGGAGAGTGGACAGGTGAGAGACCAGGTGAGTAGGGCAGGTAATCAGCGCTTCGCACAAGTTCGTTAAACGATTTTAAATCAGAGACGAGACAACGCAGTGATAAAACAGGCTTAGGCAGAAAGTCGAAGGAGGAGCAGAGGGAAAGGAAAGGTAAAGAAATGGGGAGTGGAGAGGGAACGGGGAAAGTCGTAAGTGGCAGTAAGTTGTCTGTGGCTGTGGCATGCAGCATATAGTATGTGGCAAGCATTTTGGGGGCAAAGGTTTGAGCGTTTTGGGGGTTCGGGGGGGTTTGTGGGGGCTAAGCGTCGTGCTCGAAAAATCAAATAGCAAAGAACTACAAATTACATGCCAAAATGCACTTCAATACAAAGCGCTTGGGTAAACAGAGAGAGAGAGAGAGGGGGGGAGACGGAGACACACAAGGACTCTGGCACACCTGTGGCCCACACACACACACTCGCACACACACACACACACACTCGACATTGACGATGTAAACCTTAAGGTATTTGCGATAATTGCACTTTGCTGTTGTTGGATCCAGCTTTTGGCCCCAGAAGGTGGGCGTGGCAGCAAGGCATAAGGACGACTTTGCCAAAAAGAGTTACCAGTTTGCCTTTGTCTGTGCCACGCCCCATTCCCCACCCGTAGCCCCCAAACACTTGCTGTTCCAGTGCTGGAAACGACGACGTTTTGTGCGTTTCACAAGATAAACAAAAGACAACAACTCTATATATCTATATAGTGTATGTGTGTGTGTGTGTGTGTATGTGCGTGTGTGTGTGTAGTCTAGCACACGTCTTCAACAGTCGCTGCCAATTGTACGCCCCTGCTATTAAGCCTGGCCAAAAACTTAACTTGCTGCACTTTCGACAACTGTCAGCTGTACTAAGTACAGTAAACACAAGCTAAATGCACTGCATATCAAGTAAGTAATTTCACTTGTTAAGTAACTTCGTTGTATTTGTGTATTTTATTTTATTTTAAGTTTTTTTGAAGCTGTCACACAATTCGTGTGTTCACTGTATTCGCTACTTAAGTAATTCAAATCATGCTAATTGCATTTTATTTGTTTTGCCGCACAGATTTTAAGTTTTTAATTACAAACAGCAGCTTTTCTTCATACCGCCCAATTCCCCATATTGGCACTATCTGTAAGTTCCTTAAGTTATGGATAGTTTAAGTGACATATTAGTAAGATTTAGCAGTATGGAAGTTTAGTAGAAATTGAAACAAAAACAAGTAAGAAAGGCTACAGCCGAGCGTGCCGACTGTAAAAGACCCCGCACTCCTTCTAGTGCGCGTTTTCCATACAAATCACCCATTTTCGACCGATTTGTCCTATGAGCGCTATAGGCTATAGTGGTCCGATCTGTACCAAACTTAATGAGGATAGTTATAATAGTACCATACACATAATGTGTGAATTTG
The DNA here is from genome assembly GCA_018903735.1 of Drosophila cardini. Classification (NCBI taxonomy): domain Eukaryota; kingdom Metazoa; phylum Arthropoda; class Insecta; order Diptera; family Drosophilidae; genus Drosophila; species Drosophila cardini. The sequence goes on from JAEIGM010000010.1 coordinate 3,707,674, forward strand.
GTCTCTCTAGCTTTAGCCGTTTTCAAGTTATGGTGATGTAAAAAATGTGCTTTACAAATTGCGGGGGCGGTAGAGGGCGTGGCAAAGATTTGAAACAAACTTGCACTGCGTTCACTATAGACGGACTTTCATTCCAAATTTGGTGGCTCTAGCTCTTGTAGTTTAGAAGATCCAGGTGTTCATACAGGACGGACAGACAGACTGTTGATGCTGATCAAGAATATATATACTTTATGGGGTCGGAAAAGCCTCCTTCTACCTGTTACGCACATTTCGATCTACTCTTTTTTAGAGTACGGGGTCCAAAAATGTCTGCTTCAATGTTTTATACAGCATTTCATTAGTTAACTAATTTTTTGCAGTATAAATGGAACATGCTCATCATATTCAATGGAAGCTCAATAGACTTCGCTACCGTTTTCCTCTCCACTCCCCTCCTCCTTCCACTATCCCAGTCTCTAGTTTAGTGACTGTTCCTGACTAGTGACGACAGCTGGCATGGTGACTGTCCGGATAATGGTCCCATTGCTATCGTCATCGTCATCGTCATTGGTATATCGCGTCATATGGCGTTTGGGGAGATACACGCGTGTGTGTGTTTGTATTGAGTTGGAGTATGGAACTGGATTCGGAACTGGAGTTGGGAACGGGGAACAGGGAATCGGGAATTGGGAGACGGTAGTCGAATGTGAGCTGCCTTTTGCTTTCATTAAACGCAAATTTATGCCTTTACTTAAATGTCAAATATTGCAAATGTCAAATGCTGAGCCCAGAGGCCGAGATGGGTCCCGACAGACGACAGACGACAGACAATTGTTATTGTGGTTGTTGTTCTTCATGTTCTTCTTCTTGTTGTTGTTGTTATTGTTGTTACTGTCTATGGCACTCCCTGTGGCCGGTTCAGGTTAGTGGGATACATCCCACATACCATGTGCTGTGCCCACCATCAGGTCCTTAGTGCTTAGTCCTTAGTCCTTTTTGCCAGCAAAACTGAGAGTAGAGTTGCTTTTTATGCGTTGTTCGTTTTGTAATTAAACGACGCACTTGGTTGGATTTCCTTGTTGTCCAGGACAAACACCAAACGGTAAACAGTCAGTGTTCATTTCTAATACACTGAGAGAAAATACTCAGCTTATTTTTCTAGAAGAAAATCTCTTCAAATTCAATATGTTTTTAACAAAAACAAAAAATATATAAAAAAAAAATGACAGCTGTTGGTATATTTATTTGGTATTTTTCGTTTAATACTAGTTTGTACTGTCTATGCACTACGTAGTATATGCTAATAAAAAAGTTATAATTTCAAAATATTTTTTAAATAATGCAAATGTTTTTATTTAGAATATTTAAGGTAACTATTTAGTATTTTATTAGTTTATCGAAAATATACCAGACCGTATGTATTTTCTTACCCTTATGTTTTTAACTCCCACAACTTATTATTGTTAGCACTAAGAAGCATTAACTGAAAAAAAAACTGCATTTAAATACTAACTTGTGGTATTTTAGTATTTTGTTGCTTTAAATAAGTGTAATGCTTTTCATCACAAAATTAGGTTGACTTTCGTCTTTAGATAAATAACATAAAATAAAATTTTCTTAAAATAAATGATCTTTTTATTTAGTATTAAGTCTGTTTACTAGTATTTTTGTTGCAAAATATGTTTAAGTTATAAATATTTTCTACTCCGTAAGAGTCAATAAATGTATTTTTAAGTTCGAGGAAATAAAAATTCGTACAAATTTCAGTTAAGTAGTTAAAGTATTTATTTGGTATTAAATACGTATATACTTTTTTCAACAGTATTTAAGGTATTTTTAGTTTTTTTTTTTTTTTTGTACTTAAAGAGTTCTGAAATAAATATTAATAATCAGTATTTTTAACACATTTAATTTTTGGTTTCCATTAGTATTTTTTACTCTCACTCTTTTTAAAAAAAATACTATTAATCAGTTGTACTTAATCTGTAAGTTAGTGAGGTATTTTACTGTGTCTACAGCGATATTTATTAAGTATTCTCTACCAATTGACTTACCGTTTCGACAGTATTTTTGTGGTATATACTGCATTGAAGTTTTACTGCTCCGACTTTGCGATGGGACAACATTTTAATTGTGAAATAAACCAAGGGCAACCGTTAAGTGAGTAGTTTTTTACCATACCAGATACCAGAACCCCTACCAAAGAGACGATTGCCCAAGGTCCAATTGAAATCAGTCGGGCTATGAATATTTTTGGCTTACTGGTACCCCCAAAGCCCTTAAGGCAACACTACCTCAACAACCCTTTCTCCAGGCGCTACTACCTACCTATACCTACTATAGTCCATGCGGTCGTTGGTCAGTCGGAATCGGAATTGGAGTCGGAGTGGGAGTTGGACATTTTGTCAATGCATTGACCCAACATGTATCCTGTGGTCAAAGTTGGCGTTTGACATTTATGCCGGATGTTAAGCGGACTGTCGGCAGCGTCTGGCGGCGTCTGAAGAATTTGCCATTGTTAAAGGAGCAGGAAATGGGAGGGGGAGGAAGGAGAGCGGGGGAACTGGAGCAAGAACAGGACCTGTCGTTTGACTGGGACCGAAGCCATTGTCATCAACAGTAGCGTCCATTTGAGCTTGTTATTGTCACTTTGTTTTTTTTCTTTGTTGTTGTTGTTGTTGTTGTTTTCTCGATTTGTTTTCCTTTTTTTTTGTTGTTGTTTTCTTTTAGTTATCCTTCCATTTTGTTGGAAACTTTGCTTCCGAAACTATCGATACAGCTTGAGTTTGAATTCCAGTTGAAGTTTGAGTTTGGGGTTTGGGGTTGGGGTTTGGGGTTGGGGCTTGGTAACCTTTTTTGGTCATTTCAGTTTTAAGTGAAACTATTCATTTGAGCATCTAGCAGCAAATGCACCCTGGAGGGCATTTTCATTTTGTTATTTGTGTATTTGACATTTTGCTTAAGTGTTGCTGACTTTTGGTCAGTTTCTTTTGCCTCCCCAACTGCTTACCGCCCCGCTTCGCCCCCTTTCTTTACCCCACTGACTGACCCAAGGCCATTGTTGAGCTGTTTGTTTGTTGGTTTGTTTGCCTGTTTGCTTTATTTGTTTGCTCAACGCTTCTTTTGCAAATTTTAGAAGAGTCTGAGTCTCTTAATTAAAGTTTGCTCAAGTCTTTTTGTTGCTGCTACTGTTTGCGTATAATGAACCATTTTGTTTGCTCTTGATGCCTCTCATGTATTTAGGAATATGTTTGGAGCTTCGATTGCTCAATTTTCAATTTAGTCGTGAGGGTTTACAAGTGGAATACAAATTTATTTGGTATGACAGGAGGAGGGAATTTGGTGACGTAATTGCTTAGCTAAATTTCATATTTATATTGTGAACCAGTTCGTCTATTGGTTCCGTTGTATAACTACTAAATCCTTGTCCTATCAATTTGAAATCGTTGCAACTTCTCTTTAAAATATTTATGGTATTTATAAACATTTCACTCACAGTTAGTTGTGAACCAGTTCGTCTATTGGGTCACACTATCGAATGAAAAAGTTTCAGAAATGACATAAGAAAATCCTTTAAATTTTTTAATGAAACTGGAACTGCGGTCATTCTCATGTGTAAGTTTGTCAGTTTGTGAACTAGTTCTTTTACTGGTTCACTCTTATATGGAGTGAACATTTAGCATAAAGCTTGAAAGGTCCAAAATTGTGATTTATGAGTTATTATTTTCTGCAAAGTGAACCAGTTCATTTGTAAACCGGTTCACTACATGTTTTAAGACTTGCCAATTAATATAAAAATATTTATTTTTTAAATGAATTATTTGCTGAACCTTTTTAAGATCCAAAACGTTTAAAACTATGTAAAAAAAAAAAAAAAAAAAAAATTCAGATAAAAATGCAGAATTCATCAAACCAAATCGTTTAGTTAATATTAATTGTTAGAAGTTGTAGAAAGGTTGTCAGACAGTAAAACTTTTCCAGCTGATTGTTTTCCATACATTTCCCCTGCTCTTTTCCCCCTTTCTCCTACCCACAAACAATCACTTGCTTTGGCCATTTTTTAAGACCCCAAAGAGCGGCACGTAGTGAATCACTTAAGTAGAGAGACCAAAAGTGGTTTTAGGGAAAAGCAGCTCATTCAATGATGGCCAATGTCCATGGGGGCAAAAGGGGGGAGTTGTGGGAGGGGTGGGTAGGGGAGACAGACAGACAAAGGAAAATAATTTGCAGTTATTTGAAGCAAACACGCAAATGCGTTCGAATCAATTGTCCAATTGAATCGGGTCAATTGTTCAGATTGTGAAAAAAAGACCCAAAAAGAAAAGCAGCAAAAAAAAATGAAGAAGGAAAATAAAAGAAAAGCGAAGTTCAAATTGAAATGAAAGGCGCAGCGTGCAAAGCATCGCAAATGAGAGTCGGGAATTCCCCCCCAGTTTCTAAGTGTATGTGTGTGAGTCCTAAGGGTGTGTGTGTGTGTAAGTGCGTGCCACCGTCGTGTGGTTGAAACATTTCACTTTCACTTTCACTTTTGCTGCAACTTTCGCTTTTCTCCCTCCGCCTCCACACGCAATTATGGTTGTTTTGCTACAAAAAGGGGGCAGCACTGTGTGTGTGTGTGTGTGGGAGTGGGCGGCGGGGGGTGTGGCAGTGCACATTGTTTGGCTGTTGTGTTGGTCAACTTGTGGCACGTGTCCTAATTTTGATTTTTCTTTCTTTGCCAGCCTTATTTTTTAGCTGCTCTTTTTTATTCCTCTTCTCTCTTCTCTCTGCTCTCACCATAAATAATTTGTTGCATACTTTTCGGCGTGGCATGAATTCAGTGCGTTTTTTAAGCCACACTCCGCTTGTGCCCCCCAGCACAATGACCCCTCTTGATGTCATTTGTAAATGGCATGTTATCAATTTTCAAGATGATTGAATCAAGTGATTTGTGTGCGTGTCAAACTGATAGTAGGAATGGGAAAATGGGAAATGCTTGATGGGGAAATGGGAAATGGGCAAACAGCTTGTTAGCCATATAGCCCTCCCTTCCCACTACCTCTATTGCCCATTTACTTAGCATCTGGTATCTGGTACATGACTCTGATCCACGTGTCCAGCTGTGGGCACCTTTGAAGTTCCCATTGCAGTTTGTTAGCTTTTGGGCTTCCATCTGATTATTAATACAGCGAAAGCTAGTGGTCCCTGGGAAACTGTTTGCTCTGGACCGTCTTGGACCGCCTTAGACCGTTGATTATTAAGAGATTATCAATTTCTTTGATGCGTTAATACATCATACAAACATTGGCCAATATGTCTCGGGTCCATCAGGGGACGTTAACAAGCTTTACCACAAGACATCAATGAGTGAGGATTAAATGCTGGGAGACTTGGTTTTTCGTAGAAATTATAGTAAACTCAAAGTAGACAACAACTTGGTGGTAGCAAAAGCGATAACAGCTAGTTTCGATCAATATCGATAAGCAATTTGTTTGACTATAACTTACTATCGAAACACAGTTGACGATATGTTTATGAAATCAAGTAGATGTAAGCAAATTTAGGTGGGAAATAGTCGTGACTAAAGGAGAATCGATAAATATCGATATATTGAAAACTGGTAAACACTTTGAGTTTGTGGTATTAATGATAACCTATTAAATTATCGATATGCATCGATTGTTGCGTCAATGGGAATCTTTTGTTGTATCAGTATAAGAGGATAGTTGTGTCAATACTAATCGATCATTATATCGATGGTATTTGATTGTTATATCCTTATAGATTGATTGCTGTACATACATGAATCGATTGTTATATCAAATTGTTTCGGTCAAACTTGTGAGTTCTTTCATGAATATCAAACAGTTGTTTTATTAAAATGTATCGATTGTTTTATCGATTGTAATCAAGTGTGTATACTAATCTGTAAAACTTTCGATTACAACAGAAACAATAGATAGTTGAGCATCGCTTACAGCTATCAAGCAAATCCATTGATCAGACGAGCCGGAAAGTATTGAGCTCCCAAAGAGGGAGAATGTTGTCGAAGGAAAGTGAAGTAAGGGCATAACGCGGTAGGGCGGTAGGCGGGGCACTTCTTTAGCGGCACAGTGCCAGTTGCATACACAATAAATTGAGGGCGTGGGAATGGCACTAACGCTGCCACGCGAAATGAGAAAACTTTTCGACCACAACATCGACGCAAGAAACACTGGGAAATACGCAGAGCACAGCGGAAAGGACGTGGGGGAGTAGAAGGGGCCATGGGGGTCGGTTAGGGTGGGGTAGCGAGGGACAGGGACGGGGAATGTAGAGTTGAGTTCGCGGTGCTTAAAACTACAATGCAAAAACAAATATATAAACTAGCGTGCTTCGTTCCGTTCTCGTCCTGTAATGCCCCCCCTGCCCTCCACCCATGACGTGGTGTAGCATTGTCTGGCCGCAAAAGATTGCTGCTAGAAATTTATAGTTTCAATAATGTGAAGCAGAACTCGCTACATGTTGCAGCTATTTGTCTACTGTGTGTGTGTGTGTGTGTAACTTACACACACGCATACATATTTATATGTATATACACATATATATATGCATATATTTGTATAAGTTTGCGCTCATGTGTATTTTCAATTTACGCGTCCATAACTTCAAGTTTTGCAAGTTTGCATGCCCCAAACTCAGTCCCTTCACGCCACTCCCTCACCACGCCCACTCCCCCGCTCCAACACTCAGGCCGCTTGTATCGAACACTTGAGCAACAGACTCCCGTTTGGAGACTTCGAGCTTCGAGCCTGCGAATCCTTTGCTGAAACAGAAACAGAAACTGAAACAGAAACTGGAACTGGAACTGAAGCAGTTGCTATTTCCGCAATTACAAAACTTCCACAAAAATAACAAAACATTCGCAGGATGAACGCGCTGAAAGTGCGCCACATGTGCAACACCGTTTGCTGCCACTGCTGCCATAGTCTACACGGCGAGAAAATTTGGGTAATCACCAAAAATACTAACAAAACGATGAAACACACCAAAGTTTCTCACTTATTTTATTTATAGACAAACGCTGACTGAAAGTGGATGTCTTTAAATTCATAATAAATATAACTTTCCTAAATTTCTCCCAGTGTACTACTGGGCCGCGTATGGCAAGAGGTTTTCGTGCATTTTTGTAGCGCAGATTTTAATTTCTTAATGCAAAAAGGGCATAAGAACAACAACAAGTCGCTGTACAGAATGCCATGGGTGGGTGTGGAAGGGGAGATAGGGACAGCTAAGGGTACACACCCACTTGATGTGCACCTAGACGAGGGCTGGAGTGGGTCAAAGGCAGTAGCAACGTTGTCTCTAGCTTTCTACAACTGAAAATGTTGATGATCAAGTCTAAACACAGTGTTTTCCAACAATTTTATGAGTCTGGCAACGCAAAAAAGGCCAAGGGCTTAGAAAAGGTTAGGAAAGCGTAACCCTTTTATGAACTATAATGGTATAAGAATATATATAAAAGAACTGAAGGTATGCAAAAATACAATAAAATAGTTTTAATCACACTGGCAACGCTGGAAAAGAGTTACCACCTAACATTTATGACAGTAGCGACGTTGTCTCTAGCTTTGTGCAACTGAAAATGTTGATGATTAAGTCTAAACACGATGTTTTTTAACAATTTTATGAGTCTGGCAACGCCAAAAAGACTAAGGGTTTTAAAAGGGTTTAGAAGTAGTAACTAGTAAGGATTCATCCAGGTATTGCTTATATATAAAACATCTGAAGGTATGAAAAAACACAATCAAATAGTTTTAAACACACTAGCAATGCTGGCAAAGAGTTGCCACCTAACATTATTTGCATATAACTTAACTGAAACGAAATTGAATCGAGAAATTAATAATAATTGCTTAAGAAAAATGCATAACAATGAGGCAATAAATGACGCCATCATAACAGTGCGTGTCGAAAGTATTTGGAGCGAAAGAAGTGAAAAATGTTGTGTCACAATTTGCATATCAATTGTCGAGTGGAAAATGCAGAAATAGATTAAAAATTCGACACTAATAGGGAAAATTAAGTTAAGCGCTGGAACGCGTCTCTTACTTATCAGAAACGATGGACAATCTCAACGCCATTTTGGGCCGCCCCACACACCCATTTCCGTATCCGCTTTGCGTTTTTCGCCCAGTGATTCGGTGATTTGCATGCTTCATTAGCGGCGCCCAAAAGTGGACGGCTCAGAATTAAAAATAATGTTAATTGCGAGACGCGGGAGACCAGAGACCAGAGACTAGAAAGACTCGAGATTCGAGATTCGTTTGCTGCGTTCATCCATAATCAATTTCAGCCGCTGGCCACGCACACGCCCACTTTACCCAGCCCCAAAAAAAAAAAAAAAAATATATTATAAGAAAAGCAAAAGCACAAAAAAATTAAATAAAAAAATATGACATAAAATTTTTCATTTCCTTGGGAGGAAAAAAAAACGAAAAGTGCGTTAAAATCGACAAAGAGCCCGATGCCAGCAAATTCCCAATGGACAAGTTTGCCGGCGTCGCGGCCTCGAACTTTGGCAATGAAGTAGAAAATGAAGTGACGCCCCGACATGCCACGCCTACAATCCATCCCACCACCATACCCTGCTCACCCACTGATGCCCCCTGGTGCCCACTGTTGCCCACTGTTGCCCACTGGTGAATGTATTCATCAATGCAACACATTTGCATATTTTGAGCGTAAAAATTAATCACTAATTTTAATACGCAACGCGTCGGTGACGCCGGGGTAGCATAAGACACTGGTGTAAAGTCGAAGGGGGGTGGGGGGTATAGAGATAGAGGGGTATTTGGATTGAAAAAGGGAGTGGCTATGGATGTGGGCGTCCCTCAAGTTGAGGGCTCCTTAAACTTGTTAAGTGGGCAACACTAATGTAGCAATTTCAAAATTGATGTTGTTCTTGTTGTGGCACGACCAAAAAAAAAAAATATATATATAAAACTAGCAGCAAAGCGAATCGACTGTTAAAGACCCTGTACTCAGTCTGAAGCCATAAGAAGTACAAGTACGGGTTAATCAGTTTGAATAGAAGTTTTTTTTTACTTATTACTGACTTTAGAGGGAATGTTTATATGGGGACTATATTATATAGTTTTTCGATTCTTACCAAATTTGGTGGGTATATATAAAAAGCATACAATGAGTAAGTTTGATTTAGATATCTGAAATTATTTGTACTAATCACTGGTTTTTGAGTATTTTGAGCTATATCAGCTTTATGCTGTAGTAGTCTGATTTAGGTTAAATTAAGTGTGGTTATATAGAATCATGTTATACGCATATTGTGTGAGTTTCGTGGAATTAGTTCAAGCAATATAATATTTTTTTTTATATATATCACAGATTTCAGATCGTTTTGACCTATGAAAACTATATGCTATAGTTGCTCGATCCAAGCCAGATTTGGTTGGAATACACAAGGAAGTAACATACATACAATATGTAAATTTGGTTATGATACCTCAATTAGTTCTCAAGTTATGGAGTTTTCAAAACGCTTTTGGAATATTATAATGGGACAAATTCCACTGCGTATTCCAGTAACAAACTTTTATTCAAAACACTAGTCCTTAAAGTCACTAAAATCGTCTCGGTTGTTCATGCTGATCAAGTATATATATATTTTATGTAGTCGACCACGCTCCATTTTCCCTGTAACGCACAAACTTGCCACGACCAAACTTCTAGCACACTATATGCCATTTAAGTACAGGGTCCACAAAAAATAAAATCGTGGGTAGAAGCAAAGAGAAGTCTCTACCCCCCACCACGCCCCTCACCACGCCCACCGCAAGCATCCTTCAATCTTCGCTCCTATCATTGCCCGTCCAAAATGTAAGGTAAACAAATTGCGCGATGAGGCGTTGTCATTTAGAAGGACGAGCAAAGGGGGAGGGCAGGGGAGAACGGACAAGCCAAAGATATTTCCTGTTTCCTTTTGCATCAGGAATTACGGCACAGCAGTAGCAGCGAAAAAAAAAAGAAAACCGAAGAAAAACCAAAAGTAGAAGAAGAAGAAAAAAATAATAATAAAAAAAATAAATTAATGGAAAATGAGAAAAAACAGCGAAGCAGCAACATAAAAATGGTCACTAGTGATATAACAAGACAGCTAGAGACAGCAACAGCAACAGTGAGTGCGACAGAGACAGAAGACTGCTCAAGAAAATGGGAAAACGCAGAAATTGTCTATCGAAATACTCGCCACATTTCACCTGCAGCGTTTTGATAGCGTCTGAGAGCCAAGCTCCATTAAAACTAATGGGAAATTTGCTATAATTTGATTTCGACATCTGCCCAAAGGGGGCAACGAGAGGTGGGCTGTGCCAAGGGGGCGAGGGAGGTTGGAACAGGGTGTTAGATAGTCGATATCAAAGCTGGTTTTGCATACGACTACTTTGCATTCAATGATTCCAGCTGCAAATCAAGTTAATAGTTGATTGAGCCATAAATTGGGAAAACTGAAAGGAAAGTGGATAAGACTCGGCAGAGGAAATTTCTTAGGAAAACTTCTCTACTTATTAGACCCTGTACTCTAAAAAGAGTAGACGGGTCTATTAGGTTTGTCTGAAGCGAAATGTGCGTAGCAGGCAGAAGGAGGCTTTTCCGACCCCATAAAGAATATATATTCTTGATCAGCATCAACAGCCGAGACGATATAGCGATGTCCGTCTGTCTGTCTGTCCGTCCGTCCGTATGAACTCCTGAATCATTTAAGCTACAAGAGTTAGAGCCACCAAGTTTGGAATGAAAGTCCGTCTATATGTCACGCAGATTAAGTTTATTTCAAATTTTTGCCACGCCCTCTAGGTATCAGAACAAAATTAAAAATTGGTGACAAAACATTAAAGTCATTTAATTATTTGTAATTACTTTACAAACTAAACTTTCCGACATATATCAAAAGCCCAAAAAGTTACTTTTAAAGTAAATTTATCGATATATTATCGATAACCAGCTCAAGCATATATTAAAAGCTAACGGAAATGAAGCAAAAACATTTCCACATCAAATGAAAACACAGAAAATTCATAAATAAATAAACATTGTGCAATGCTAAGTGAACTGAAGTACTCAAATAAGGATGAGACTCAAATACACAGTACTCACACACACACACACACACACACGCACACATGCACACACACAGACACAGACAAGTGCAGGCACGTAGACATGTATGATATTTATTATGTTATCGAAATAAATCACAAATAAACATAAATAAACAAAGCAAAACCAAAGAAATGCCTAAGTAGATTTGTCAAAAAGTAGTCGGGCAAAAAGAGCATTCACACACACACACTCACACACACACACTCGCACACACACAGTAGTTCGCAGACAGAGTCGTATAAACGTGCGTCAAATGCGCCGTAAAGTATGCAAAAATGTTACACAAATGAAAATAACTTGAGCAAAAGTTGACATCCTCAGTGTCCTGAGTCTTGAGCTCTCAGTCCTTGTTCTCATACTCATTCCCCGCCATCCCCGGCCCACCGCTGCCGCCTACCCCTCGCCAGTTCTATCCTCATCATCGTCGCTGGCCGCATGACAAGAATTTATGAGCCTGACATTGTGCGCTTGCAAAATGTCAATGCCTGCTACACACACACACACACACACACACACACACACACACACACACACACACACACACACACACACACACACACACACTCATACACAGCACTCTCTGTTATGTGTGTGTGTCTGTAGATTTTGGCTTTTTTTTTCGTTCATATTTGGCCACATATCAAAATAAGTCTGATGATCCAATAAAGTGCTTATAGCTCAACGGCAGCGGCTTAAAGGGCTGCCGACTGTCACATTAGTGACGCACACACATACATAGTGCCGTACACTGAGAAAAAGCAAGTGTTTACTAGTCTACGAACAAGAAAGGTGTTAAGACTGTAAAGGTAGATATGCTTAAAATTAAAATAAATTTTAAAATATAAATTATTTGCTTAAAGCATACAGAAAATTATATATAAATGTATTAAAAGCGCTAAAACTTTTAAGGAAAAAAAAACTTGAACTTTTTAGGCCAAGTTTATTAAAGATGTAGTATTGAACTATATTTTGTAGCCTTGAGTCATATTTTTCGGAATGTTGAAAGTCATAATATCAACACCAAAAGCCTATAAATACTGCAAACCAAACTTTCTTTCATTTCTATTTCATTAGACAACAAATTAAACTGTTTTTCATTTACTTTAATGCTTTAATTATTTGCCAATATTATAGACAACAAATTTTTATACAAAAAGTATATTTTTTTTTATTATTTACATACTTTTATAACAATAATTGAACGTGTGCTTCGTTTTCTTCCACTTCGCTCAGTGTACACGCACTCGTTGTGCTTTTGCATAGCATACTTTTGTGGGCAACTTGTAATGAAAATAAATGCGTTACATTTCAATACTTTCACGAGCTGATTTCCCCGCCCTTTGCCCCGCCTCACACTCAGCTGCCGCTCTATATGCAATTTTTGATTTATGTGCGTATAACTGTCTCTCTGTCTGTCTGTCTGTGAGACTGTGTGTGTGTGTGTGTGTGTGTGTGTGTGTGTGTGTGTGTGTGTGTGTGTGTGTGTTTTGACATTTGTTCAAGACACGTGAAAATATTTCAAGTGCCTTTGAAAGCAAAACTACTTCAGACAAACCCCACAAAACACCGAAACCCAAGACTAATATCTGCTATCTATGCACACACAAAGAGCAAGAGAAAGAGAGGGCGAGAGGGCGAGCGAGTAGAGGGTGGGAGCAGTAGAAAAAGAAGAAGAAGAAGAAAAAAAGGCACGCAAAAGAAATGATTTATTTGCGCATTTCTAGCATTTCTACATCTTCGACTGTTAGGCGGCTGCTTTTAATACATTTTTCTTCTTTCGGCATATTTGGCGTTCCATGCATGACAAATTGTTAAGAAAACTCAAGCACATACACACACTTACACACACACACACACATGTGGCAGCTGCTGCTTATCATCGAAATGTACTCAAGAAAATTCCACAAATAACGCGACGCCAACTTCACTTGCATCTCAGGGAACACACACACACAACCACACACACACTCATATTAGTGAAAACTGTGCTCTTGGAAAATCTTGTTTGTATGGAAAATCTTCCCTCACCACTTGATGGGGTTTAGTCCTCGCACGATGCTGCAATTCAGTTCATTGGGCTGACATTGAGTACTTGTGATTTATGGCACTTTGTGTGATCGGAAAATGAAGTGCGCCAAGGGAGTTTTCGTGGGGAAAATGTATGCGAAAATGAAAGGTGTAACATTGGCACACATGTGGGAAAAGTAAGAGAACAAACTAGGAGTAGGAGTAGTCACTGAAAGCACTATAGAATGGAATTTACCGAGCAGAATTTAAACAAGAATTGAGATAAGAAAAATTAACTGAAAAATACTGAAATATATGTTTATATAAAATCGGTTTAAATATAAGTTTTTTAAAGAATAAAATATTTTTTTTACTTTTAGCTTTAGTTTCGAAATTTGGCTCTTTGAAAGCAAAACATCACGTTGTCATCATCGTCAGTCAGGATTTTATTCTCTAACATCTGGAGTTATACCCCCTATCACTACGCCACCCCTTACCCACCTTGCCACACCCCCGCCCATGCTTTACAGTTAACGAGCCAATGCGCGTCTGACTGACGACTGACGAAAACAGAGAACTGGGAACTGAGAAGGACTGTCGTCATATATCCAAACTAAATGTGTCACGTCCAAACAACAAAAATTTCATTTATATTCACATATATATATATATATATATATATTAAAAAAAAGAGAGTGGAGAAAGAAGAAGATGGAGAGTAGTGGGAGAAGTTAGAGAAGAAGATGGAGTTCTCCTTTTGGCCATGGGCAGAGAAGGGATCATTTATAGGGAGCAATACGCCGACTTTGGGTTTATTTTAAATTCGAGCAATTTGGGGCAAATGCATATGGCGATTTAAGCCCTCTCCCCTCCTCCCTCTTTCGCCACCCACCACACCTATATTGGGTGGGGGGTAAAATCGGCAAGGGGGGTGTGGTGGGGTATGCTGGGCTTAGGCAATGCTCTGACTCTGCTGTGGGTGCAAAATTGTTACAAATTATGTGCAGTCATAGACTGAGACGCTGGCTTCCTCTCTTCTAGCCATTTTTTTTGTTCTTTTTAGCTATTTTTTTTTTTTTTGTGCTTTTCTGCTCTACTCCTTTTTTCGCTGCGTGCGGCGTTTTAAGCAGCCACATCCTGCCACGCCCCAACTGGCAGCGGGGCGGCAACAAATCAACGGAAACGGAAGTGGCAATGGAAATGGAAATGCTCAACAACGGAGCAAATGATGCGAAACCGTCGCGACTTTCCTTCTCAAAAAGGTGTGAAAGACTTGCAGAGGCAAAGAAAAAAAAAATTATGAAAAATTGCAAAAAATGTGAACGTTACTCACACCCACACACACACACACACACACCCACACACCCACACACCCACACATACACATGTGGCCACATAAGTATACAGTTTGGTAAGGACTTTTTCACATACATCGCTGCTTTCAGCTTCCGTTAAAGTCTTTGAAATCTGCGTTGGTTTTCAGTTTTCCCGTAATGAAAATGCACATGGTAAATGCATGATGAAATAGTCTACGTAGTGCCCAAAGGAAAAGCGTCGAAAAACCACAAAGTAAAAGATGGGCAAAGCTACAAAAATAAAATATATATTTTAAAGATGATCAAATTATACAGATAGAAGAGTGTGACCAGATTTTAATTAAAAAATTATATTTTTTTAAAGTAGAAACATATTTTCCATAATAAAAAGAAACTTTTACATCAGCTATTTTCTCCTTAGACACTTTTCAATTAAGTACATTAGTTAAAAAACGGTTTTTAAATTTAGATTTGTTCAAAAAATTTTCAAAAAAATTTTATTTATAAATAAAAGGTTTTTTAAGAACAGTTTTAAAACAAATTCATATACGGAATATGGGGATTCACTCCAAGTTTACTACATTTTTTTTTCATTGAATGTAATTTACCAAAAGAAATTTTTTTATGAAAATTTTAATTGATTTATTTGTTGATTAAGAAGATTTTTCTAAAAATCAAAAGTATCTTTTAAAGTGGAATATTATTAATAAGTTTTCATTTAATTTTAAGCAATATTTAATTTAAATAATATTTAATATTTTTTTAAATAAAAAAAATAGTTTAAATTTTTTCACAATTATTTCTTCCCCATCTTTTGCTGACAATAAATATCCTCTACTCAAGTCATATACATAATTGTAGCAGTGTTGCCAACTTTTCTTGAGCAAAAAAAGCTGTTTTTAGTGGGAAGTTACAAGAAAAAAAGCTGAAAATTCGAAGAAAAAAGCTGGAAAAAAAGCTGATGTCTTAGGTCGTTTAAGGGTTTGTTTCTACAGACTATTTATTATTTCTTCTATTTCAGTGGCCTATATCAGTTGACTCATCTATCAAAAGGCTATATTTTGTATCGCCAATATCAGAGCAAAGCTTCTCAGAAAAATTTGGCGCCAAAATATTTTTTATAATGCTCAATCATTTTGTTCTGTGTAGTCTAAAGAACTCCCAGAGTCATCAGAAAAATGTTTTACGCACAAACTGCTCATGTGGTCAATTGGAGAAACAGCCGTATGTTGAGCAACGAATAAACAAAGCTCCTGCTCCTTGGTTTTGGTTGTGATTCCAGAAAAGGTTATCTTGTTTTAAGTTTCAACACACAATTAATAATTTGCAAAAATTTGTTATCGCAAACGAACTTTAAACTAAAGTTTTATCGATCCGTTTACAAGAAGTTCAATTGAACAAACCAGTTCAGTCATCTTCAGTACTGAATTGTTTCGTTTTAATTCAACCACAATGAACAACTCAACACTGGATTAATCGAAAAAAAATGATAAATTGTTCAGTATAACAAAAAGCGGAAAAAAAGCAATTCATATTTAAAAAAAAGCCAGATTTCCCGCTGCCCGCTGATTTGGAATTTTTCCCGCAATTGAACTTTCAAAAAAGCCAGATTTGACGGGAAAAAAGCTGATTTGGCAACACTGAATTGTAGTGCAATTTTTCATGTGTAACAAACGTGATGGAGAGTACATCATACCCTTAACTGGTGTCTTTGAGGTGCATAAAACAAACTATTTGCGTTTTATCAAAAGATTTTTTTACGCGCCGTTGACAAAATGAAACGTGGCAAAAAATGAAATAGAGAAATGGAGAAGAGAGAGGGAGAAAGGTAGCTAGAGGAATGAGAAAGGGAGTGTGTGGGGTGAGGGGGAGTGGAAAGAAGAAGGGGAAAGAAGAAGGGGAATGAAGAAGGGGAAAGGGGAAGGGGGGGACAGGTTGCCAAAGCCAGCAAAGGAAACAAACCAAAGAACGATGATGACGATGATGAAGAGCAAAAGGAAGTGAGACTCTTGCCAGAGAAAGGCGGAGAGAGTGAAATAGAGTGGGAGAGTGGGAGAGAGAGAATGCAAAACGCATGACGGAAACATGCTTGGTGAGCGTTTGGACGTGTGGGAGGCGGTTAGAGCCAAGGGGGCGTGCCCAGCAATGAGTTGGTGACAAAAAATAGATGGTGCGCACTTATTCAAATTAACATAAATCAAAAGAATTTGCAGCGCATAAAATATGAGACAGAGACACAAAGATAGTCTGGGAGACAGAGATAGTGAGGGACCAAGAAAAAACAAGGAAAAGAGAGAGAGAGAGAGAGAGATAGAGAGAGAGAGGCAGACTGATGCAGGTGACAGGAAGTTAAGCAAAGAGTTGCAGCTTTCAGGCTCACAAAGTCCAAATGAATACAATTTAGTGAAGCGAAGATAAAGAGAGAAAAGAGAGAGAGTAAAGCGGAGAAAAACTAGTAAAACAAGTTTGACTTGAACAACTCGACTGCCCAAGACTCTGTACTTTTCCCTAAGCCAGGCAGTAATGAGATATTTCTCAAGCAAACAAGTTTCGCCTAAAAATTCTTGATTATGGAACTGTTGTTACTATGACAGCTAAATATATGATATAGTACTCCGATTCTAAACAAATTCGATTTTGCTTACTAACATTTTTACTAAAATCAACGACCATGCCACATTTGTTAACTATTGTTGTTATAGTTTTGAGCGCGTGACTTCGTTTCGAATGTTACTGATCTCAATTTGAGATACTAATTGCCACGCCTTCTACTGACACCTTTTTTGTAGAACATACCAAATAAAATCCCCATCTCTTTTAAAGTACAGGGTCTAAAAAGTCAAACAATCATAAGTTACATAGACTTAATAAATCTAGAATCGATAGTTCTGATTAACTTTTACTTAAATCGATATAACTAAGGTTTAAGGAGTGTGTAGAAATGGACTAGGGAGACAGCTGAGGAGTAAAATGACAGGGTCAAGTAAGAAGAAGTGTAAAAAGATGAAAGAGTTATTCGAAAAGCGAACAGTTTCATGGTTAGTCATGGGAAGACCAATGAGAAACAAGAAAAGCTAAATTAGAAGAGTGTGAAAAGAAGATGGTAAGGTGATAAGGAAACAAAGAAGAAGAAATGAAAAATGTTAAAGTAAAGAAAAATTATAGAATGGGGAGACCAGATAAAAAAATAGCTTTTCTAACATTCCACTGAATTTACAATTAGTCTTAAAAATTCCTACAGTGCCTACAAAGAAACGAAATCCGAAAGGAGAAAGGCAGTATGAAAATACTGAGTACAGTGTTTAGAAAACTCTTAAAACTTATTCCCGCACTTTTATAAAAACAGCCAAAAACTAGTACAAAATATTGATAACTTCAACAAAAAAAAAAAAAAAAAAAAAAAAAAAAAAAAATGTCAAGCGATTAGAAGTTCCTGTTTCGACACGACCTAAAGCACTGGACGGAAGGACTTGCTGTCTCCGTAATTCTGCTTTAAGCTAATAAGCCCACCACTTTGCCGTAGGCTAAACTACTGAGAATGTAGTGCACGATGCCGTCAAACGGATATCAGATTTGTGCGTTTCTCAGTTTTGTTTCTGCTCGATTTGTTGGCATAACAAAGGATTTGAAGCAGGACATGCGTGCCAGTCTATCAAAACTAATGTCGAACTGTCGTGTGAGGGTAGGCGAAAGGGTTGAGGGGGTTGGGGTAAAGTGGGGGAGAAGTGTATGTTAGTAAACCTCTATTCAAATCTTTACCCCCGCTGGCAGAAAATCCATGCTCTTTTCCTACGTTTCCTCCATTTGCTACATTTCCTCCTGCCACTTGCTCCAAAGTATGTCAGTTTATATATCTCTGACTCGTCTTTGGCTGACTCTTTTTTTTTTTGTATGTCTGAAGTCCTGACTGTATCCTGGCGAGTCCTTGGCATCGAAAGCGTGGCCAACCCGTTCGACTTCCTTGTGGGCATGCGGAATGTTGAATTTTTATTGTTCGTGTTCGAGGGAATTTCTTTTTTTGTCCTACGGGTTTTTTTCTCTCTCCCCTCCTCTCCTCTGCACTCCTCTCGTGTCTCTTCTCTCGCTTCTTTTATTGCCAGCGGGCGGTCGCCGTCGCATCTTCAACTCTTTCTACTCCTTTTACTCCTTCTCTTCTCTCCTTTCTCCGCCGCTGCTTCTGGTGTGTTTTTTGCCCCTTTCCCCCGACGCTCTGGCGCTGACTTTTACACTTTTCGACTTTTCCCACATGTCGTATCAGCGGCTTTTCCCGCGTGGCCTTCGTACACATCTTCCATCTCCTTCTCTCCTTCTCTCTCTCTCTCTTGCTTTCGCTTACCTCCTTTCGACTTTTTACCGTTCATCGCTTATTTTTTGCGGCATTTTTTGCCCTTTTTTTGTTGTGCTGCAACGCGCGATTTTCAACGCATGACCGCGGGGTTTATCTCCCGCTCTCTTTCTATCGCTCTTTCGGGTGGATTCGTATTATTTCGCATTTAAAAATAGATTTGCATTTGTGTGTCTTTCCTTGCCTATGTGTGTGTGTGTGTGTGTGTGTGTGTGTGTGTGTGTGTGTATGGCGTGTCCAATTGATTTATGGTTTTTGTAAATAACACAAAAAAAACACACACACAGAAATTGCTCAAAAAAGGTTTGCGCCGCGGGGCGGTGAGCGAACCCCGAGCAAAGGAGGTGGGGCAGGGCGTACGGGAAGGGTGGCAGCGTCCTGTGTGGTCCTTTGGTCCTGCTCGGTCTTTCTCCCATTGCATTGTTGTTGTTTGCTTTTTTGCGGTTACTTTGCGGTTGCTTTTTGGCGCATTTCTGTAGCGTCCGTTTCAACAACTTCCTCACACCGTTCCCCCTGCCGCGTTCCACAATCCTTCAATCCGTTTCGTTCCGTTCCGTTCCGTTTCGTTCCATTCCGTTACCAAACTGTCCGACCCGTTCCAACGCAGTTTATTGACTTTTCAACTGATCCTTTGGGTGTAATTCTTGTTATTGTTTGCATTTTTAACTTTGCCGTTTGATGGAGTTATCCGATAGGGGGCGTCTTGTCCGCGAACTCTACAAGAAAGCAAGTGGGAGTAGGAAGATGTATGAGCGAGTTGGAGAGACATGAAGATGGAATAATTTATATGTAAAGGAAAAAAATGAATATTGGATTGGAAAACATATTTTAAAATAGAAAAATGTTTTAAATAAATAAAAATAAAATTTAATAAGCATTGAATATATGTAAAGTATTGAAAAAGTTGGAATTTGGAACATTTGGAAATTTTAAACAAATTTAAAACAATTTAAATAACTTCAAAAAACTATAACAAGTCTCTGTAAAATAGTTTATAGATACAATTTTTATTACAAATTAAGCATAGATTAAGGGCAGAAAACAAGAAAAAATTAAAATAACATATTTAACACATATTGAATAAAAACAAAATACATTTTTAATATATAAAATTAAGCCGTTGATGATGGAATGAAAAATAAATTTAATTTCATGATTGAAATTGGATGAAATGTTGTAGAAAAACTTAAGGGAACTGCATTAAAAACAAAATTCTTTACACATAACTACAAAATTTATTATTTTGTTAATATAGCAAACTATATTATTAAAATACTTTTTCTTAAAACTAAATGTCTTTTTAAAATTTCAAATTAACGTCTGCAATAATTGCTAAAAATGTCATTTATAGGCAGACGACAAGCTTGAAAAAACAAGAACAAAGTGTCGCCAAGACAAAGAATGAATAAAAAATAAAACAAGTACACAAACACAGGGTAGGGAGTATGCGACTGTTAAAATACCCTTTGAACAGTTTTAGAAAGTCATAACAATATATAAACTTAAGACTCAAGTCTTTCCAATACAGTCCTGAAATTGGTTAAATTAAAAACTGAATCTGGTCTACAAAAAGATTCTATAAACCTAACTACATTTCAGTAAAATATTATACAAAAATTCCCCAACTCAAACGCACTACAGGGTATAAAACGAGCAACAAAGGAAAAGGAGGGAAAAGCGGGGAAAGCGGGGTAGTCGGAGGTGTGGGAAAACAAGAAAATACACAAATAAATTGATGTCATTTTCGTTTTCGTTACGTCTCAAATGGAATTAGTGGCACGCAGGCAAATGGCGAATGCCAAAAAAAAAGAAAACGAAAAGCGAAAAAAACGAGACAAATCCAAACAAACTCCGCGGCAAAAGCTCCATATCAACAACAACAATAAAAAATCGAAAGAAGCTGTTAGAGTGAAAGGAGCAGAGAAAGTGGGTGGAAAGAGAAGGAGAAAGCAGCAAAGCAGACGGCGCAAAGATGGCAATGAAAACGCAGATAAACATATTCGCGAATTTGTTATTATCAGAAAAATATTGCGCAAATAAAGGCGAAGAAGGGCGTGGCAGGGGGGTGCAGGAGGGGGAGTGGAAGGAGGAGTAGGGGGAGGGGGAGGAGAGCGCATAAGCGTATGCAAAATATTTGGCAAAGTGTGTGAGGGGTGTGTGAGAGGAGTGTGTTGTGTGTGTGGGGTGTGTGAGAGGAGTGTGGGGTGTGTGCGGGGTGTGTGTGGGGTGTGTGTGGAGTGTGTGTGTGAGGCTTCTGGGCTGTTAATTCCCTAGCGACTGCATGTGACGCGTTTTGCATGCGGTTTTCGCGCGTTTTTTTGCAGCGGGGGAGTGTGTGTGTGTATGGTAGTGGGAGTATGTGCTCGTGTGTGTGTGATATCAGGTAACTGTGTGTGTGT
Source organism: Drosophila cardini (assembly GCA_018903735.1). Taxonomy (NCBI): domain Eukaryota; kingdom Metazoa; phylum Arthropoda; class Insecta; order Diptera; family Drosophilidae; genus Drosophila; species Drosophila cardini. Next base: position 3,728,862 of record JAEIGM010000010.1, read on the forward strand.
GTTTGTGTGGCTGGGAGGTGTCGCAAATTAGTTAAAAAGCCGAGCCACACAATCAAAGATCAAAACTTTCTGATAGGCAAATGGCTTCGTGACAGGCATGTGTGTGCGGGTGTGTGTGTATGTGTGTGTGTGTGTGTGTGTGTGTGTGAGCATTCTTTGATACTTTTATTGCTACAGCTTTTTGTTGTTGTTATTACTTGAGTTTAAGACCCGTTATTTCCATTGTTGTCAGTGAGTTTAATGGCTGACTGTCTCTCTATCTCTTTTACTCTCACTGTACCCCTCTCCGTCTCCGGCTGTCAGTCAGAGTTTGATTTGCCCGACTTTGATAAGCAACTCTTAAGACGCTTAACAACAACAAAAATACCAAATAAAGAATAGAACAACAAAAAATTGTGTATAAAAAATAAAAATTGATAGGCTTAAGTGTGTGTGTTTGAGTGTGTTAGGGGAGGGGGAAGGAAGTGGGTTATATGGGCTGTAATGAAGGGCTAAAGGGTGTATTTTGATACTCATCCAAGGAGTTAAACTGTGAGCTTAAGACAAACGGAAAGCAAACAAAAGAGTTTTCATCGGGGAATTGGGAATTGAGAAACACGCTAAAGATGTATCCAAAAAGAGCAGAAGAACAGGGGAAAAGAGAAAGAGAAACAATGAAACAAAGGAATGAAGTCAGTGAGGGAAAAGCGGAAAAAAATGTCAGAGAAAACGACAAAAAAATATGACAATAATTTGAAGTCAGATTTGCTCAAGTTTTATCAGCAGTGGAAACTCAGCAAAAGATTTACAACCTATTCAAACCCGGACTGAAGTGTTTTTTACCTTAAAATTCCCAAACAGTTATAGTTAATAAACGATAGTGATCGAACTAATGAAAGTGAAGTGAAGTAAATAAGACGATGGAAAGACAACTTTTGGTACTTAAAATTAAATTGTAGAAAGTCTGTAAAGTTTTAGATTTACGGAGACTTAAAGCAAAGCTTAATTCAATTATTAGGCTAGAAAAAAGAGTTTTAGACCCTGTAGTCTAAAAAAGAGTAGAGTGAGAAGAGTAGAGTTGAAACGTGTGTAACAGGCAGAAGGAGGCTTTTCTAACCCCATAAAGTATATATATTCTTGATCAGCATCAACAGCCAAGGCGATAAAGCGATATTCGTCTGTCCGTCCGTCTGTATGAACACCTGGATCTTCGAAACTACAATAGCTAGAACCACTAAATTTGGACAGAAAGTCTTTCTTTGGTTTACGCAGCGAAACTTTATTTTAAATTGTAAAAAACAATTTTCACATCGCTATAACTTGAAAATGAATAAAGCTAGAGTGACCGAAGTCACACACTGTGTGTATGGTACCATTATAAACAACCTCACCAAGTTTAGTCCGGATCGTACAACTATAGCCTGTAGCTCTCATAGGACAAATCAGTCGAAGATTGCTAATTTGTATAGACAAATCGCACTAGAATTAGTACGGGGACTTTTACAGTCGGTTCGCTTGACTGTAGCTTTTCTTACTTGTTTTTATAAAGAAAAGTCATTGACTTATCAAACCGAAATGAATAATTCTAGATAAAATAAACTACATTCGCTTTGCCTCTCAATCTTCCTATCAGTTGCATCAACTTGCGGTGGTTTCTCTATAAGTTGCCTCCGCCAAAACAACAGCAATTACAATTCCACTCCCACTCCGAGCTGATTTCCCTAAAAAAAAAAGAAAAGAAAACTTTGATATATTGTCAACTATGTTTGGTCGACTGCTGAGCACCACTGTGGTCTGATCTCACCTTCCTGTTTGCCTCCACCTTTGGAGTGTTTTTATTTTTTGTTTTTTTTGGCTTTTTGGTGGGGGCAGACGTCGCAACTTTGTCTTGCGCATGCCAACAATAATTTTTGATTAAAGATGAATTTTTAATTTAATGTATCTCACAGATACGCAGATACGCGCAGATAGAAACGCAGCCAGCGAAACGTAAAAAAAAGGCAGAGCAGCGAGTCACAAAATAAAAAAAAAAAAAACTTTACCAAAAAAATCAACAGGGAAACGAGGGAAAAAATGCACGAAAAATGTTTTTTAATCTCAACGGCAAACGGAAGCGGAAATCAAACGACCAGAACAGCGACTGCAGCGCCGACTGCGACTGCGACTGCGGCTGCAGCAGCGACGACGGCGACGACCAAAGTATCAAACAAAATTTTTAATGTCTTCGCCAGGACCAAAAGGAGCAGGAGAAACTGAGCCCAGTGCCTTGTGCCTTATGCCTGGCCGCCTTGTTAAAAAGTCCGCGAAATTTTCCCAAAAAAACCATAACCCACCCCCAGCTACGCCCCGCCCCGTACACGCTGGCACACGCCAGCCCCTACCCTTAAGCCAGTTTCCCCCTGGTCAGAAGCGGCCTTTGATTTTTTCCGAAGTTTTTTAACATTTTTTGCTGCCATTTATTATGTATTTTTTTTTTTTTTTTTTTTTTTTTTTTTTTTTTTGACTTTCTTGCGTTTGGCTCATTAGGAATTTTTCTTTAGCGAGTTTTGTAAGCGATAAAAATGTTCGAAGGCAGCAGCAGTAGCAGCAGCGGTGACCGCGACAGCAACCACCTCACACCGCCCATCAATCCACCCACTTATTGAGCCACCCACGAAGCACTCACGACGACGCTACGCCCATTGCCCCCCCATCGCATTGCCAAATGGTGTTTAATGATTTATGAATAATCGCCATTTTGCATTTGAGTGATGAGCGGTGGAGGGGGTGAAGTAGAGTAGGAGGAGGGGAGGGGGGTTTTCTAGGGGGGGTAGTGGGTAAGTCAGTCAGTCAACGGCAGCCAAAAGTCCATTTACACGTTTCGTTTGGTTTGAGCAGATTGGGTTTCGGGTTTAGTCACTAGTCTGCAGCTGAATTCGGGTGGTTATAGCACTAGGTATGGGCACTGCTCTGGGACAGGGTCTGTGTCTTCTGTCTGTCTTATTAATGCTCGCTCCGTTTGGTTTTACAAATTTTCTTTTGATAATTTTTACAACATTTTTGTTCCTGTTTTTTTGACTTTTCTTTTTTTTTTTTTTTGGGTGTTTTCGTCATTGAAATCGCGTTGACGTTGTTGTTTTTATGCTTTTCCACTTACGCGTTAAATTTTCTGACAAACAACACGCGTCGACGATGGAGTGGGAAGGGGTAGGGCAGGGGCGGTGTAGAAATTATTGTGGGAAGTAGGGGGGTGAGCAGAGGATTTTAGATAAGCGTTTGCCATTTGACAGCTTTGACATCAGTTGAGCAACAGGAAAGTTTGAGGCTACAAAAATTTAGTAATTAATAACAGTGTTGAACAACGTTTGCAGTACTAAAGTACATATGTATATATAGAAATATGGATGAAATCAATTAAGACTAAAGTTAATTATAGTTATCTTTATAAATTATTATTTCCTAGTCACAATCCTGCTCATATTAAATATGGAAGGCTTATAAGATGTTTGTTTGTCTCTTTCACTCCCTCTTTCCTATTGTTTAACTTTTAAAGTTATTTATAAAACAAAAAGTTTTTTATCAATAAAGAATTATTGTTGAAATTTCTCGTTGATCTTTAATTGAAGCATAAATCCTTCAACCGAATGAGAGTTTCATAAGTAAAACATCAATTTAGTGCGCTGTGTGTACAGTGCGTCGGAAAAGGCAACTCTCATATGATTAACTCGCAAATCTTGGCAAAATAACTTACCACTGCTGAGCTTATCTTTCAGTTTTAACTTCGTATTGCTCCATGGCCACATTACCGCCACCCCACAACCCCCTCCCCCCAACTACGTCACTTTGCCAAACAATTTCAACTTAATTAAATGCGTCTTTAATACTTTTTTGGTGTGCGTAGACAGGCAGAGGGAACTGTAGGAGAGAGGAGTGGAGGAGTGGAGCCTGATTGACAGAAAGACTTACAAAAGTGCTTCCCAAGCGAATGTGGAATGAAGAAGACACGTTGTCACACATTTACATACAGTTATGCTCATATTTGTTTGGCTATGAAAAAACAGAGGAAACTTTACACGAGCACACACACACGGAAAACTCCCCTCGAGGGGAAATCGGAGGTGGGGAAAGGGGAACGGAGGGTAGGAAACAAACAGGAAAGCTAAAAATAAAGTTGATTAAAATTTGAAAGATTTTTGACAGTTATTATGCCAGAGGCCTGAAAAGTTGCGCGATTTCCACGCAACGAGTCAATATTGACAGTCAAGCTTGAGGACTTGAGACGGCATTTGTCAGAGATCGGGGGGATATACATATAGCTAGGGGATGGGGGGGGGGTAGGAAAGTGGAAGAGCGCAGATTGAACAGCAGATTGGATGTAGCCATGGAGACACACGTGATATCTGTACCTGTTTGTACTACAAACAATTACCGTTAAATGAATTCCAGCTAAGATTACATTTCATTCGATGCAAAGTGAACATGGAGGACGAGTGCAAGCAATGCTAACAAAAGTCCTCTACAAGCACATGAATAAACTTTACTTTTAAACTTAAACTGTTAAGCGAACAGTCGTCAAGTAGCTGAAGTTCCAGACAATCAAGTGACCATGGAGGACAGCATGTACTGCAAAAGTTAGCGAGGAGTAATAACGCCATAAAATAAATTAAACTCAATTGAAAATATGTTTGGGAAATAAATTAAAAAACAAAAAATAAAGTGACCATGGAGGACTAGTAATGCTGTGCTACAAAGAGCATCTAAAATGTTGATCATATAACAGGAAACGATAAGAAATTCAAATTGGTAAGCTTTATGCAAAACTATAAGCTATTGTTACTTAAAGTGACCATGGAGGACAAGTCTAGAAAAGTGAAGGGGATATTGTTAATTGCTGCACAGCTTACTTGCTTGTACACCCAGCATGTAATAGAAGTAGCATAGTGCAAAAGTGACCATAGAGGACTATTAATTAGCAACTAAACCAATGTTTTTAAGAAACAAGAAAAAATTTAATAAAAATTGTTTAATAAAATGAGTATTACTTTAAATAAAAGTAACTGTACCAATAAAATGACACTGAAAGTCTCAAAATGCTGCAAGTTTAACATAATTTAAACCAAAGTGAACATGGAGGACAAAGACAAATAGTAAGAATAAATTATTTCGATGAGTTCTATACAACCCATACGTAGACTTATCATTTTATGAAGAAAATGTGACCATGGAGTTGAAGGAAAATCGGAAAACCCAAAGGAAAATTGCGTAAAACACTTGTAAGTAGCGTTAAAGTGCAATGTATGCTGTCGTGTATTGCTGACAGACCATAAAGACCATGGAGGACAGACGAACTCGATATAAAATGGAATTTTATAGGCCAAACAAAAGGCAATGGAGGTGGAAGATGTTAAATTGGAGGTTAACCGAGACATGCAGTAGCCCAAAGAGGATGAGGGAGAGAGAAAGTTAGGGGGAGAGGGACAGAGAGAGTGAGGGAAAGGAACTAATAAGCCAAAAGGCGGCTCGGTTCGATTTAATGAGAAGCCGTCGCAACTTTCCGCAACGTTGAACGCGTTAAACTAATCAACGCACGGTTGTACCCTGCTCCCCATTCCACCCCTGCCCCGGTAGAACCCCAACATACTCCACTCCCACCCCGCCTCTGTTAGCCTATGTTGAACATTCGACAGTTACCGCCCACCTACCCGCCCCCTCAGTCAACAGTTGTTTGTTTGTCTGCTCAATTGCTTGTTAACATTTTGCGCAATTTGGCGAACGAGCAGGCGAAATGGGCGTGGCAGGCGAACAGGCTTAAACTACCTGCAAACATGGAAAAAAGCAGAAACCAATTGAGCGTGTGTGTGTGTGTGTCTGTGTGTGTGTGTGTGTGTGTGTGTATGTGTGTGTGTGTCCTGTAGAAAGTCATAAAATTTTATAGTTTAGTTTCGTCTCCAGCGACTGGACAGACAGAGCAGCGGAGGCTGCTGGGCAGGCAGAGGCGTAGCGAGAGGGGGCTGCGCAGAAAGAAGAAAGGGGGGTTCGTGGTGGGGTAAATAAGGAAAACCGTGTGTTATGACTGTGAACTAATCGCCACAACGTTTTTCGTTTCGACTGCGCCAGTTAATGAAATGGTCAGTCCAAAAATTTGTTGTCCTTCGGGTTTTCTGGCTGTACATGGGCAGGGTGAGTTCTTAGAGGGTTAGGAGGGGTAAGGGGGAGGCACAATTAAAAGCAAACGCGGGGTGGCAGACACACACACACACCCATACACGCAAACACACCGACTTTTACACACACTCAATTGAAATGAAGACGTCTGCTTTGCTTTTCCTGCGTCTCAGCTCATTAAAGAACGCCCCCTGTCGACAGCAATAGCAATTACTGGGCACAGTTCGATTCAATCTTATGAAAAACTTTGTAGATTGCGTTATTTGATGGCTTGGCTAGTTCTAGCTACTTAAATTTATCGGCCAATTGCCGATTTTCGATAGTGACAACATTTTTAAATTTAATTTTTGGGTATCAAAATTAGTTGAAAATAACAGAAAATCAGGAATAATAATTTATTGTACAACTAAAACAATGAATTCAGGGTAATTATAAGTCTTTAAGTAATTTTAAACTTTCTTAAAATTCGTGATCTCGGTATAAGTTTACTGAAGTTCTTATTTCTGATTGGTTTAGGCCTTTAAACTAGCATCTGCAAGTATTAACTTTATTAAGAAGACGACAGTAAGTGGAAAGAAGAGTGAAGGAGAGAAATTAAAAAGAGAAAGCAATAGTTTCAATTTGATAACAAACCTCTTCGAAATGTCTTTTAACCCGTTTCCGCCACGTTTTCCTCCATTCTCCTAATTGAACCCCCTTCCCATCCGTCCTACAGCTAAAATACTAAGCCCAATTCCCCCGCCAGCCATTCAGTCGCATATTGCATTACACACAATCAAATCAAATCAAATGAAATCACACAAATCAGGCCAAATCAGGCTAAATCAGGCCAAATCGCTGTCGCAATTTGCCTTTTGGCAACCAACAAAACTTCACCCAAACCCAAAAAAAAACTCACATAAGAATATATTTGAGAGTCATATCACATGTGAGTGTGTGGAGAAGGGTGAGTGGGAATGGCAACCCTATAACTCACGCTTATGATTTTTAAGGGCACATCAAAAAAGCAGAACGAACCCTTCGAAAAAGAGCCCGGGACACAACTATAACCAATAAACATTGTAACAAAATTGCTTGTTTTTGCAGCTAATAAAATCATAAAAAAATATATATATAATAGGAGAGAAAGGAATATACGTAAAATAGGAAAGAAAAACCTTGGACTTTGGGGTGGGTTAAAAAAGAAGAAGAAGACAAAATGACAAGTGACTTTTTTTTTATCACTGGGCTCGAGATAGGATAGAAGGAACAGCAAAACGATAGAGTCATGAGGCCATGGATGTATGGATGAATAGCTGTAGCTCAAGAAGCGGATCCAAGTGGAGCTGGAGGTGGGAAAGGGAGGGGGGTAGGGTTGGGGAGACAGTAACTGGATAAATGGACCACACCACAATGCATGCAAATTGTAACAAGGATAATGGCAAACTCTCAAAAGACCACCGCAAACAAGACGACTACAAGTATCACGCATCAACCCCGAATCGAGCCCAAAAATCGAGGGTAGAGCATCAAGGACACACAGAGGGGAGCAATACGCGGAGGAATGAAGGTTATTGAGGGGGTGTGAGGAGTGGTGGGGGAGGTGGGGTAGCTGACGCACACGCTTAAGTGCCACTTGACAAATTGGTCAAGTGATTTGGCAAAAAAGCAAAACTTTGGTAGCATGGGAAGCAATAGAAAAGCCATAGACAAAGTCCATAAGAAGTGGAAAATATGAAAAGCGTTGGAAAAATTGTCATAGAAATTGGGAGCATTTCCTTTTTGCAATAAAAAAGGCAAACTTTATGATATAGTAAATATTTTAAAGCGTTTAGGGATTGATTGGAAGTAATGCGTAGAAGATTAACTGTTAAATCAGTGATTAAATTAATCGATAACAATTGAACTTCTTCAGTTTCAACTCGATTTTGGAAGAATTTTTAATATAAACTGACAAGGAGGAGTAAATAATGACGACTTTTAATCTCAGACTTAAGATTACTTTAAATTTGTATTTATCGATATCAATAAAACGCACCTACATAAGCTAATTCTTGATTAAACTCACTGACATTATAAGTAGCCTACAATAAAAAAGTCTTTAACTTAAAATCCACTTTAAAAACGGTTTCCAAATGTTTAAATATATGTGTGAGTAGTTTATCGTTATCGATAGACAGTCATTTTGAGTATATCATCAAAAAAAGGATATTGTCCTAGTCAGAACTAAAAATAAAACTTCGAATACAAGTTTTATTGACACAAAATTGCAATTTTAAATATTTAGATAGAGTTATCGATTAACCATTGAATGATCATTAGCGACTTACCAATTTGTTTCATAAGTCTCTTAAATTAAAGCAATAACCACAACGAATACGACTAAGTTTACCATGCAGTACCACAAAATATATATTTGATTTTAATCGTTATCGATAAACTGTCACTTAGGCTATCAAATCGTTCAGCTTAAAAAAAAATGACAACAAATTTACCAACAAGCTCAACTGTTATCGCTATCGATAACATATCCGCTTTACATTTGACAACTCTTTTTTATTGAAGGGATTTCTACACCACTCCCCCTCCACCTCTCCCTCGCCTCCTCCTTGTCAGAGGGGTAAATCCATAAACCCATTGCAAATATTCTAAGCTCATCAAATCGAGCGATTGACAAATTGCTTGTCTACGTGTGAGTTCCTCTTTTGGGCTCGATAAGGACACGAGTTGACTGACAACTTTATGAAATGTCCTTAGACATCATATCGGAGGGTTGCTCCTTGTTGCTGTTTTTTCGGGTTTATCTCAGTTTCTGTTGTCAGGATATTGGCTGAATGTATTGCTTGTAATTGTCTGTTTGATGGACCAAACAATTTTGATTGAATTCAATTACGTTGCCTGATCCTTTCAGCGAATCCTTTATTGGGACACGGTGGTTGTTCACGACTTCTTCTTCTTCTCCTTCTTCTTCTGTGGATTGTTGTGGGTTTTAGTGATTTGCAATAATTCTCGAACGATAGAGAACTTTGGCTCATATGTGAAAAATATGCCGTTGTCATGGTTTGTTGATTTGTGCGGATGTCCTGGACGCACCAATCCTTCTCACAGTGCTTGCCAAAAAAAAACTACACCCTTTGGGGTTAACCGGACGCGCCCTTAAGTATGCCCACAGTTAAAGAAAGGGACATCAAGAAAGAGAGAGAGGAAAAGAGTCGAAAGGGTTTCACTTTCAGTTTCGATTTCACTTCGTTTTGTGTCGTATTTTCTTTGCCTTGGCCTTGCTATACCCTAGCTGAGGGTACTACTATCTAGTGACAAAGTTTGCCATAAGGTAATATGTGTTCTTGATGGGGCTTAACAGCCGAGTCTATGTCAGTTCGTCTGCTTCTAGCACCTTACTTCTGTAGATATCCTTATGAAACTAGGTAAAGGTCCATATTATTGAAGTAAGTGATTCATATGAGAAAATAGGTCGAATCGGGTGACCATACCCAATAGCTGGCATAGAAGGTAGGGGAAATATATTGAGTTTTAGTAGCGAAAACTTGATTGTTTCTTAAACATTTTAAGCAAAAAGCTTACAACACTTATATACTGTGCCAATCTTAGTATACAGACTCAATTTGGAACAAAAGAATTCAGTAGAAAAAGATACGATTAACTGAAATCTATCTAAAGGGTATTCATTTCTTCGGTTTGACAACTTTAGTTTTTGTTTTTCTTTGTATTTGTTTGTTTTTTCCATCGCTTTGCCGTCGCGTCGCTGCTTTTTTCACAGCCCAAGTAGATTAAGTGATTTTCAAGTCATGTCCTTTTTTTGTTAGCTCTGGCAGCGTCTTCCCCCGCAGCCACTCCCACTCCCAGCCCTACTCCCACTCCTACTTCTACTCCTTTCCAGTGATGGACTGCTGCCAAGTGAAAGTCATGTCATATGTGGGTGGCTTTCTGTTTATGTTTGACTCTACTTTTTTCCTACCCCCCACTCCTACTCCATCTCCTTTTGCGTTTCCATTTCCATTGTGGGTTTGGGTCCTGTTTATATTACAAGGGTTATTGAGCAAATCACCACGACAGGCCAGCGCACACATAAAACGAGCTATGAAATCCAGTTTGTTAGCATAATTTGTTTGATTTTTATTAGATAGACAATATGCCGGACCCCAACACACACACAGAGGCACACTTACTCACACACACACTAACACGTTCCTATTTTTCTTCCTTTTTTCCCACTCGTACCGATTTTCTTCTTCACTTTTTTTTTGCCTCGTCATATTAGTGGAGACCTTTGACTAACCCGACACGTTTTCGTTATTAATTTTTATTACGAGTCCAAATAAATTGCATTACCTTTCGCACACATTTTGTAAATTGAATTTACTCCCTCGCAAAAGACAACAGAACCAGAAACTGACCGCAATGAGAGTAACAAAAAACAGAAAAAAAATATCCAAAAAACCGAACCCTTTCACTAGCGGATGTGCTGCCCCCAAAGGAACTCGACCAGCACAACCCTACCCACCCTACCTCTAGTGCCTTAACTAATTTTTCAGTCTCAAACTAAAATAGTTTCTTAAGGTTTTTCTTCTTTAGTTTTTAAGTGAGTTGGCAAATAAATAATAAATAAATAAAATGATAAAATGTTAAAAAAATATGTCAGATTAAAGAAGGAAGAATCAAAAAATTAAACGAGTTTTTTATAGTACACAAAGTATACTTCATGCTAAGAATAGTTAAAAAAAATTATTTTTGGGTAAAAAATGTTATTAACTAAAGCTCAAGATACAAAATGAAGCAACTTTGGTCTGCACTGATATCTATTTATTGTTTTTGCTAATTTATTCCCAACTTAATAACTCTAAAATTATTTTTGCTGTATGATATAATGAACAGTGTGGAAGAAAAAAAAAAATGTTAGCGTAAGTAAACAATTATGGTCCAAATAAATAATAACAATTTAATGAGTGACAACACTTTAAATACCAAAAATAAATATATTTTAAAAGATATTACATTGAGAACTGTAAGAAAAATTTCAATTTAGCATTCAGTTTTATGGTTATCAAAATAAACATAAGCTTTCAAGTTGTATAATTAATAATTGTATAAGCAAAAACTTCTTAAGTTACTTATGTATCACACATATTTCTTAAAAAATTTAAGTTTTAGCAGAAAAAAAATAGTTTAAGGGACTTTTTTTCAGTTGAAAATATTTCAAATCCTAACTCACTTATAAAATAAGCTTTATTGTTAGCACACATAATTAAAAACTTATGGATAAATATTTCTTATTTATCAATTCAAAAACTCTCTGGTTTTGTATACAGTTTTAAGCAAATTTCAAAGCATATTTAAGAGCTAAATTGTTGAAACAAATATATTCTTTAAATTTATAAAAAACGCTCTCTAAAAACGTGAATTATTGAACTTAAATTTCCATATAATGCTGTCTCCCGTGTAGTGCTATCTTTATGGCTGCTCCTTAGTCATTTAACATTGACATCTTCTGGCAGCCAATATCATCTACATATACATATATATATATATATATACTCCAAAATATCACAGAGCCCATAAATTTCGACGAGTGCCATTAATTTTTCGACATTTTCGGATGCCAACAAAGAAGTGAAAAAAAAATGAAATACACGAAGTAATCGCCAGTTCTATAACATTTCCATTGTTCGGAGCAGTTAAAGTGGAGAGAGGAAAAGCCCCCTAAATTTCCCACATGCTCTAGCAATGATTTACTTGAGCAAAAGTTTTACTCTCCATGACTCGGTCTCTGTCTCTGTCTCCCTTTCTCTCTTCACTTGTACATTTTTAATATCAAACAATTTGTAATAAATAAAAACATTTCTTATGAATGCCATAGACATAAATGTCAGAGAGAACACGCATAGAAAGCGACAGATCTCCAACCCCAAAAAATTATTATAAATTACATATAAATAACATGGTGAAAAGTCTTCAATAGGTTGGCTCCATAGATTATCCCTGTAGTTATCAGTAGCTGGGAAGTATTTAGTGAGTGAGGACACAAAATATCAATAAAAATTCCAATAACTAATACTTAAAGAAATGAGCGCCTTTAATGATTTTTATGACATTAAAGTGACCACAGGGAAAAGTTTCTGAAAGCAATAGCAAAAGAAAACTGTGCAAAGGTCAGAGATGAGTGCAAAACTGCAGTTCATTTCGACAAGTTTATTCAAGTGACAATGGAGGTGCAAAGCAGCACATTTGAGATGAATTCTCAAATATTTCCATGTATCTAGATACATATGCACAACAGTCAGATACTTGCGACTTTGGCAGCTAACGCTATGGTACAGTTGTGCTTGGCTATATGAGACAACGTCATGGCGTCCATATTGTTATTTTAATTTTGAAAATTGCAATAACAATAAAGACACAACGCTAACAATAACAAGTATGCACACATGCACAGACATGCATATGCAAGATGAGACAGGCACAAAGAGTGTAAAAGAGAGAGAGACAGAAGGAGAGGGAGAGAGAGAGATAGCGAGTGAAAGAGAGGGGGCGTTGTATTTGTCTACATGACAAGTAGGCAATATTTGCATACTCAATTGCATTGTAAATTTTTCTATGCCAGAAGATAGAGAGAGAGACAGAGAGAGAGAGAGAGAGAGAGAGGGAGAGAAGAGGAAGCAAAGAAGAACTCGGCACGCATACAAATACAAGTGAAAAGTCGCGCCTAAGTGTATGCAATGCAAAAAAAAAACACGAACACAAGAAGCAGAAGAGAAAAAAAAAGATGCAGATGACAGAAAAATTGTTAGAAAAATGCTGAACAAAGCAATCAGAGCAGGTGTAAGCATGTGTGTGTGTGTTGATGACTGCTGCGATGTGTGTGTCTGTGTGTGTGTGTGTGTGTGTGTGTGTGTGTGTGTGTGTGTGTGTTTGTGACGATGATGATGACGTACAGTTTTCATTTGAATGACAAAAAGTCAGGTGGGCACTCGAGTCCTTTTTGCCTTCGTGCAACGAGCACATTGTGTGGGCGTGGCTTTTGTGTATTGCGCCCAACTTGACTGACTGACTGACTGTATATAAATATACAATATGCGGGCACACACACACACACACACACACACACACACATGCAGCGCTTTCGAGTGTGTGTGCCAGGCCCCAAAACACTTAACATATTCTAATTATTCATGCTTATTTTATATTGTTTTGTCAGTGCTGCTGAAAGCCCTATCCAGCACCCACCTGCATGTCAGGCCCCGCCCCTTAACCCCCTTTCTGCCCTGCCGCCACCGTTTTCTATGCGGGGGTCGGTGGGGAAACTGTTTTAGTCACTAGCGTGTTATTGTTGTTGACGCTGTCTTATTAAAAATTACAAATAGTCAACGTTTAATTATATGCAAGTAACTCTGTGTTTGTGTGTATGTGTGTGTGAGAGTTCTTTCTTATTTGTAGCCTACTTTTTGGGGCGCTACCAATAAATCTGTAGCTGAGCTGCGCTGACAGAAGGCAGAAATGCGCTTCACTTGCAGCAGCAGAGACACAAACAAACACATACATATACACACATACACACACACACACACACAAATACACATACACACAGACACACATGAGATATTTATCTTAAGCACACATGCTACATTGAAGAAAAAAAATACAAAACTGAAGCATTTTGCACCAATTTTTGTGACGATGTCAACAGCAACAACAGAAACAACAACGAACAAGCGAACGAGAGAACGAACGAGCTAAGCAAAACGCAACATACATTTGTGCACAGCAGCGCCATCTAGCGACTGCATCCACACCCACACCCTTTCTCTTCGCTCCCTTTCTCTTGCTCTTTCTTGTTCATTGCAAAACTAATGTTGATGACAATGTTATGGGCGTCATGACAGCCATAAGCGCACTTGACAGCACACGGGCTTAGGAGGTGAAAGGGGGTAGATAGGTGGGAGAGGGGAAATGGAGGAGACGGGTTGGGGCATAGGGGGGGTGTGAGAGGGAGCGGTAGCGTGAGCGAGGCCAACACCTGTACAAATGCCATCTACTAAATCTTTACCGCGTCGCTTTGAGCTAAAAATTATTTAAAGAAATGCAATAGGTAATAAACAAGAAGAAGAAAGGGTTAAAAGGGAACTGAAACAGAAAAGCAGAGAAGAAAACTAAAGTCTCCTTTTATTTCGATAGAGGAATGACATATGAGCTGTCAGCTAGTTAGCTTTATGGGAACTCAACTAACAAAATGTATTTTGCTATCAGACCCTGTATTTATTCATGATCCATCATTACAATAATGTTAGATTGTAGACATGAGTGTCAATAATACTTATGTTTTACATCGCATTGAAAACCCCTTATTGAGGAACCAGTCTGGTAATATAAGTGAAAACTTTAAGTTCAAATTTATAATTTCGTGCGACACCTAAAAGTATGCTGCGGTTTTCATGCTTGCACTTGGGCTAGCAATATCTGTCATAAAACTATGGATTAATTCTCTATGGCCTCCAATGATTACTAAGACATCAAGCGTCGACGCAGCGTTGCCATCGAAGTCAGCATCGACATCGTAAGCGACAGCGGCAGCGACTGCGCTGCTGACGTCGCCCGTTGACGTTTGATTATGTGTTGCTCTGCGCTGAGCTGAGCTCTACGAGAGGGGTTACATCTTGTGTTGTTGTTGTTGTGTGTGCAAGAGATTTGCAAACTAAAGCCTCATCACAATGTCCTCAAAATTCAAATAGCAACTGCAACAACAACAGCAAGAACAACAACAACAACAGCAACGAGTGTAGTTGGGCACGCAAAACAGCGAGACGTTGACTCAAAACTGCAGACTGCAGGCGTAGGCGTTGGCAAAAGGGGGCGGGGAGGTGCGGAGAGGAGAGAAGAGAAGAGGAGGTGTAGAAGCAATTGTCACACGACGCTACTTTTGCAAATTATTATTATTATTTTTTTATGCCTCACATGTGTGAGAAAGAGAGAGGGAGAGGGAGAGAGGGAGAGAGGGAGAGAGGGGGAGAGAGAATGTGTCTGTATATGAATTGCAAATATGACTTGACTGTCCGCCCCTTTTTAGACCCCGCCCACGTCTCCATCTCCACTGTGCCTGTTTCTTAACAAGCGGCACCTGTGAGCTAGCACCTAACCCCGCCAGCCTGCCACACCCACTGGCCCTAACCCACCGCCTTCACACTGAAGGCAAGTCCCAGTGCCTGTGCCCCTAAGTGGAATATGTTTTATTTAGCATTTTTAAGTGTTTGCTGGCTCTACCAACGCCCCCTACCAAAACACCCCCTGAACCCCACCCCCCTACTGACACGCCCACTACCATCCCCTTGGCAGACAGAGATGCTCTGATTGTTGTGCTGCTGCTGCAGTTGTTGCTGTTCTGCTACTGCTGCTGCTGCTGCTGCTTGAAGCAAGAAATAATAATTATTGTTATAGAAAGGACAAAGTATAATTTCAGATATGTAGCATAGCTCAAGGGGCCAAGGTGGTAAAGCCAAGGATCGGGGTAAGGGATTGGGATGGGGTTAAGGCGGACAAGAAGGCGACGAAAAGAGAGAGAGGTTGATAGAGAGAGGGGGTAGGGAGGGAGGCTGGGCAACTGGGTGCAAGCTCGTTGCACTCATGCCCAAGACAAACAGAAATAGAAATTAATGAGTTGATATAAGGCGCAAAGATGAAAAAAAAACAGAAATAAAATACAAAACGTACAACAAAAAGCAAAGATGAGAAAAGATGCAGGTGACAAAGTGTGTTCTAGACAGATAGAGACAGAGAGAAAGAGAGAGATATAGGTCTGTCAATTAGTTGGCATTTTTGCTGAGGACGTTGGCTTACTTGATGCTCAGTGATTTTACATAGAAGAACTATATGAATCTCACTACATTTAACAATTCCTTATATGTCCTTAGATACACTTTTCTTAGAGCATTGATTAGTTAACTTGGCGTTTGTAGGTAATTTACATTTATTGGTTTTTAAGCAAAGAGAAAATCATGTTTTTACATATGGTATTTACAATTTCTATCGTTTTTCCCTTCATTATCTAATTTTCTTTAAATTTTACTTTACATATTCCTTTTATTACCCTGTATTCCTATTCCTACTTCTACTCCTATTACAGTTCGTATTCTACTCCAGTTCGTAGGCTGAGTCCTGTTCCCATTCCTAGCCCAGTTCCTACTCCGAGTTCTACTCCTATTCCTAGTCCAATTCATCGTCCTATTCTAAATCCCATTCTTAGTTCTATTCCTAGTCCTATTCCTAGTCCTATTCCTAGTCCTATTCCTAGTCCTATTCCTAGTTCTTATTCTAGTCCTTTTCTTAGTTCTATTCCTAGTCCTACTCCTAGTCCTATTCCTAGTTCTATTCCTAGTCCTTTTCCTAGTCCAATTCCTAGTCCTATTCCTAGTCCTACTCCTAGTCCTATTCCTAGTCCTATTCCTAGTCCTATTCCTAGTCCTATTCCTAGTCCTATTCCTAGTCCTATTCCTAGTCCTATTCCCAGTCCTATTCCTAGTCCTTTTCCTAGTCCAATTCCTAGTCCTATACCTAGTCCTATTCCTAGTCCTATTCCTATTCCTATTCCAATTCCTATTCCTAGTCCTATTCCAAGTCCTTTTCCTAGTCCAATTTCTAGTTCTTTTCCTAGTCCTGCTCCTTTCCATCGTTAACTTTACCTCAATACATTTTTTCCCTTTACCTCTTAGTTATAGTTTTATAATTACATGAACATTCCGTCTCAATCAGCTCGTCCCTTATTCGATTTTCCTACAATTCGTTTCGATACTTTCACCCTTTCGGCAGCACTTTTCGTCTCTTCGATATTACCCCTGCTACCAGGATTGCCACTGCGACCGAGTGTGGCAATTAAAGCATGTGGAGATACGCTTAGAATCGTCTCAAGCCGCCAATGACAAATTGTTGAGCTGTCAAATGTGACGTTTAGCTGTCAAAATAACAGTGACGTCAGTGGCGCCGACGAGGCTAATGAGAGAAGGTTGAGAGACAGGAGAAAGCAGACCAAGGGAAGAAGGGATGGGAGGTGAAGAGTATAGCAAATTGAGCTGAGAGTCAAAAGCTGAGCAAATCGGGTGAAGAGGAGAGAAGACTGGAGACTGAAGACAGAGAAGGAGCATTTGGAGGGTAAGCTAACATTTTTATTATACATTATTATAAGGGAGAAGAAAAGGGGGAAGGGGACTGGGATGAGGGGGGATACCATTTAAATTAAAATATTCCCTAAGTTAACTGCATATGTGAATTGCTTAACCGAAGCCAAGGAACAATTTCTCCAGGATTCGGAATCGGATTTGGATTCGGAATGGGATTGGGATGGGTTGGTTGGGGTTGAGTCTTGGGGGTCGCTTAGGTCTGGCAATGCTGAAGTGTCAAGCTGTCAAAGTTGCCATTTTTCACACACAGAAAGACACACACACACACACTTACACACGCACACACTCAGCTTTAGTCTGTTGTCAAATATTGAAAAATGTTTTTGGTTGTCGCCTTTTGCAGTCGCTCTCGTCGGACTTAAACCAGCCGTGTGTGTGTGTGTGTGTGTGGTGTGTTTGGCCACATGTGCGCCGAAAAAAGGACCAAGGACCAAGTGTATGCCACTTAAGCCTTCACGGGCTTTCATTTCATCATTTTGGCTAAATAATAAAAATGATGACGAGCATCAGAATGAGGACGCTGATGAGTTTTAGTTATCAAATAGTGCGACAGTCAGTCGTCAACCCGTGAAGCCAGAAAGGAGCGGAGTACTAAGAACTAATAAGCGTGTACCTGCCTCAGCAACCCACACACACACACACACACATACACACACACCCATACAGCTGCAGCTACTTTAAATTCCATGTGTGACACTTGATCATTTGTCATTGGTCCTGAGCCGCCCCGTGGACACTTTGGGCTTTTTGCGGTTACCGTTGCGAACTGGCTATAAAGATAGGTTACGCAACAGACAGCAGGAGGAATACCCGGGTACGGTAGTATGGTTGTACGGTGGTAACGTATGGCCTTGGGAGATAGGAGATAGGGTTCGGTGGTAGTTTTGCCCCATTACTAATGATGATGATGATTATGATGATGACCAACGTTCACTTGATTGCAACAAAACACAACTGATGTATCATTTAGTCCTGCATACAGCTGTGACAGCAAGTTTCTATCTATCTGTTTACCTATAACTTAATTGTTGTACCTCTTATTTTCATAAATCGGGGATTCAAGCGATGTGGCAGCTCTAGGATAAAGTAATTCGATCCTTACATATTTTTGTCAAGACATTTTAGTATCCTCTATATATTGTTTATGTATTTGACTGAATTCGATGAGATTAATCTCCAGAGATACAGGTGTCTAACAATATTGGACAATTTCTTATGAATTTTTTTATCTAAAGTTAGGTTATGTTGAAATAAAAACAAATTCCAATAGATTGAACTACTAAATTTGATGTTACTGCAGTCTGCTTTTGTCACTAGTAATAATGCAGTAGAGTGAAGCTGTTTTAACGCACACCCCTTATAAGCGGACGACCCTCTTATCGGACCATGTTTCCCTGATCTTTGTGCATCAGTAAAATATGCTTTTCTTTTGGGCGAACACTCTATTTTACCGGAGTAAACTTACACTTACCCTGGTGTCCGCTTATAAGAGTTTTCAATGTAATAACTGTCACGTTGACACCTTTAAAACTACCAAATATCATTCACTTAAGCACAACAACATAAATATTAAATTATATTCGCTTAGTATTTTTTAAGGTGACCGTTTTTCAATCGAAAGTCAAACCAAACTTTGCTTTAATCCCATTTTAAAAGCTTAAAGTCTTAAAGCTCTGACTAAATATGCCTAATTACAATTCAAAGACACCGAAACATATTGAAATTGACACTTTTGTTTGTTTGAGTACCGGGTTTGAAGTCTTAACTTCAATGGTTAAGGGTAACTCCCTAAAATTGCTCCCACTCTTTTGGGTGTAAAATACATTTACAGTTATAAATTAAATTTCCAACTCAAACAAATCAGCCAAAATACCTTTCAATATCTCAGCCCCAGGCAGGCATCATTGTCGTCATTTTCTTCCTCTTCTTCTGCTTCATCTTCTTCTTCTACTTGGTTCTCATTCACAGCGGAAGGTGTGCTTTCCCCGTGGGCCACAACAAGTTCAGGGGTGTGGGGAGAGAAGTGGTGAGAAGGAGAGAGTAGTGGTGAGAGAGGGGAGCAGAGAGCGGAGAGCCCGTCAAGCGACTGGGGTAACATTTTTTAAGCTTGGTAATAAATTTTTAATAAGCTTGCTTGTTGTTTTGCCTCGATGCCGTGCCAAAGATATTTTTAATAAATCGTTTTCGAGCACATTGAGAAATGCAAAGACGCGACATTCACAATGGCATAAGGGCACATGAAATATACATACGACAGATAGATAGATGGATGAATGAATGGATGGATAGATGGATAAATGGATAGCTGGATGTTTGAATGAATGGTTGTCGGTAATGGTAACCTCTTACCCACTCCTACTCCCCCCTACCCCCTCCTACCCTCCTCTAGTGACTAGCTAACTTGGCATTTCTGAGGGTGTCTTGCGATTTGTCCTCAATGTCCTTGCCACCTTTTTCTCCGACCCTGTCGCTTTAACCTTTGCCCGTTGCTCTCACTTTTTGTACCCTCGCAACTCTGTCACCATATCAAAATTGATATCCAGGCAAATATGAGTTGCAGCCCTCAAAATTCGTGTTGTTTTCGTTGTCGTTGTTCTTGTTGTTGTTGTTGTTGTTGTTCTCATTATAATACTCTGCTTGACAATAATGTTAAGTGATTGCAGCTGTCAGAAAATATGTGATGAACCTTGAAGAAAGTGTATATCTACTTCGGCGTTTAACGAATGAATAAGTTTTTCATTTGTATTCTCTGGTTTTTCATTGACTCGCTTTTTTTTTGTTTTTATGCTCTTTTAGAGGGTATGTTCATTTTGTCAACAAGTCTGTTCTATAGTAAGGGAAGTATTGTAGACATTATAATCATTATATTTTCCTGATCAGTAGCCACAGTTAGTTTTGGAGCAGTCATAATGAAACTTTGAGCTGATCAGTTTTATATTTAACTCATCCCACCGACTCACTCTATAGTAGTCGTATAGGAAACAAAAAGTTTCAATCGAAAGAAACTTATGTGTCCATTCAGCTATCTCAACCAAATTGACAGAGCAGATACATAATAACATTCTATACAAACCGGCCAAATTTCATCCGATTCAAAATACTATATCTGTTAGCTGCCATAGGAAGTAGAGGAGAAAAATTATGTTTTAGTAGGAAAAACTGAAGTATTTTTAGCAATTCTATCAAGATGAAGAGAGACTGTCTATAAGCTTCGAAAAGGGTATTAAACCTTTCGGTGTTTCTTATTTTGTTCCTCTCTTTTTTTTTTGTGTATTTTGTCCTATGTCGAGGCACATTAACGAAGCTCGAAACATTTTTACATCAATGATATTGAAATGATATGAAATACTCTTGTACCTGAGGGTCGGAGATGAGGACAGAGGCGTATTTTTCAATTTTAAATATTGACAAGCTGCAGAGGAGCAGAAGGGGGACCTAGAGGAGGTGGGAGAAGGATCTGAGCACTGGGGATGAGTATTGTCTGCCCGAGGGCTTGCTTAAGGTAATTTGACAAGTTGTCGAAGCTTTAGCAATGTCACGACTGGGGTGCAAGTCAACAAGGCAATAGATTTGGATGGAGTGATGTCTCACTTAGCCAGCGATTTTACGTTCCGGTTTTTTTTTGGTAGCTCCCTCCATCCCTCCTTCGGCGTGTACGGAACAGGTCCTTTTCGGTGCCGGCGGCAACGTGTTGTTGGGCGTTAGGACGCGGCTAATAGATGCACTTGGATTTATATGTCCCATGTAGCCATTTCAGCGCAAATGACAGGCGAAATGAAAGCGGGCGACAGTGGAAGAATTTTGAAGGAAAATATGGGAGACAGGGGCGCAAGGGGAGACAGGAGAACAGAAGAACAGCAGGACAGGGGGTGGCACCTCTGTCGGAGCGAAAAATACGAATGTCAACATTGCAATTACGCAAACATTTTCCGCACACCAATAATATGCCATGACAGTCAGAGAAAGAGAACGACGGAGACAAAGAGTGAGACAGACATAGAGACAGAATGGGAGAAACAGGGGGAGAGGGAAAGGGAGAGGGAGAAGCAGAAGGGGAGCAAGTTACAACAATGGGATAACTGGCAAAGGTGAGCTGATGATGCCAAGCCCAACAATGGCAGCCGTAGATGAGTCCGAACGGACAGAAGACGACGACAACGACGATGACGACGACGATGAGAATGACGTTGATAATAGCGTAAAATGGTGGAAGCCAACAAGATAAAAACAGTAGAACCGACTAGGCTAATACCCGTACTAAGCAAGGGGTAACAATTGGGGGACAAAAAGCTAGTAAGAGGAATTATTTATGCATAAAAATGTAAATCTAAATAAAATTAAATAAAAATTGAAACTACAACTATATAGAAATGTTAATTTAAATGCCAATATAAAGACAAATATTTTTTTGGAAATATAAAAATTTAATATAAATAAAATTCAAATTTAAATATGAATAAAAATACAAATTTTAATAAAATATTAAAAATAATAATAATAAAATAAAATAAATATAAACGAACATATATATTTAATAGTAAACTATAAACTTAAACATAAACTAAATAGTTAATATACACTTTAAAATAAATGATAATTTATTAATAAACATTAACATAAATTTAAGTATAAATAAGAATACATATTGTATTAACATTTTCTTATAAAATATAAAATTATAAATTTACATTGCATGATTAATAAATTTGAATAAAATAAGTTATTATAAATAAATATTAATATCAAAAAATACTCTATATAAATTTGTATTTTAATATTAATTTAAGTGATAAAATGCATTTAAATATTAATTATAAAAATATTAATTAATTTTAAAGTTATATAAAAATGATACAAAATATAAGTGAATTTATATATATTCGGTTTACTTAATTTAAAAGTATAAATTTAAATATAAAAACTTAAAAAAATTTTCTTTTTATATAAATAAATGAATTTAAAAACACAAATATATACATATCTGTATAAACATCTTTTATTGTAGTGTATCCCATATATGCAAGTGCACAAAATACTAACCAAAGTCGTAGAAATTGTTTGTACTATATAGGGACAAGTTGGACTTGGACTCAGTTGTTTCGTTGGCTGAATGGCTCTAGGAGGCAGCAGCTGATGACTGTTTCTGCTGCTGCTACTGCTGCTGCTACTGCTGCTACTGCTGCTGCTATTGCTGGAGTATAGAGAAAAAAAAGAATGCCAGGGCAGCAGCAGGTAGCTGAATTGCTGGAACGAACAAACAAATTGGATGCGAATGCAAATAAACGAAAATTATAAATAACAGCAAGCGGGCAACGAGTAAGAAGAGAAATGAGAAATAGAATGGGAATACGAATACGAATACGAATAGGAGAATGCGAATACGAATGCGAATGGCATTGGAGGGGCAACAGAAAATGGCGAATGTGGATAGGGTGCTGGCAGGAAATGGGGTAAAGGGAACAGTTGTTGGCCAAAAGATGATGAGCCGCAATAACAACAAACTGCAACCCAAAACGAGAGCGAAAGATGACTCTCTGCAGCTCTAGGGGACTTAAGAGTCTCTGTATGTGTGTGTGAGTATCTGTGTGCCATTGCAGCACAACACAACGAACCAAAAAAAAAAAGAAAAAAACAAACTGAAAGCAACTAGCAATTGCAATATGAAGAAGAAGAAGTTGTTGCTACTGCGAGGACAAAACTGATGAGTTGCAATGAATAGAAATTGCCAAAGCAAATGGCAAACACAATGCAACATGACGGCTCAGGTGAATGAATGTGTATAATTGGCAAATGGGGCACAAGGAGCGACAAATGAAAGAACCACCGAAACATCTAAGCCACCCAACCACCCAACCACTCCAACGGCTTCTTAGCCAGCATTTTTTTTTTTGCTGACAGCTCCAAAGCAGGCGAATAGCTGAACTGATTGGAGCATTCCAAGGAAAAAAACCAAAAATACAAAAAAATAAGGCATCTGGTGGGCCTGTCAACGTCTGACAGTCTCATCAACGCAGTCGTCGAAATTTCGGAACACGTATTGCACTAGGTATGTGTAAAGAATAGATAGGTGCAATTACTACGATCAGTTGGGATTTTTTGTCACAGCCGCAAAGTATGCAGCATAAATTGTGCACCGAGTGTACCCGAGTTAGGTACACTTTAAAAGCTTGGTGTACTGGCTTCATTTATCCACATCTTAGACACATTGACAGTTAATTGATTAAAGTTGAATCAAGCAATATTTATACACAAATTCTTTCAGTTTTGATGTTAAGTTATAAAGCATAAAGTTGTTTATTAACTTGATAAGCCAATTTGCAAGATGAAAAGTAAGACTTGTGAGAAGTACAAGGGACGCTTAGGAGGTGTTTTTACAAGTTATGGAGTATTATTTTGACATAAGACTTATTTATCTACGTTATTACGTTATTCATACCAAATAAAGTTTTCGAAACGGCAAAAATTTCAATTTCTAAATGTAAATTAAAATTTATTAAATTTAATTAATAAAAACACAAGAATTGTTAAATTCAGAAATTAAATTGATAAGTTTGGTTTAGTATTTAATAGTAGCAGCTTTTAATATGCATCAATTTGTAGCTCAATTCAACACCGAACAGTAGGGGGAAAATTCTGGCTGTCGCCGCAAAGTATGCAACAATAAATTGGGCTGCTTGAGTGAATCACCGGCTTTGCGGGTCAGCGAATAAAATAATCAAGTCGGTCAGCAAAGGAATTAACAGGAGTTGGAGCTGAGCAGGGATGGGAAACAGTCAGCGCTGCTCACGTGTGCGTGTTTCCGCTGAATGTGAAAAAAAAAACTCTGTTTAGGCAGCCGCATCGTTGGCCAGAAACAAAAGCCTCAAAAGACTCGAACGACTCGAACGACTTGAAATGCAAATGAAACTGACGAAGCGTTTGGCGCGAATTGATTAAAATTCGATTGTTTCTTTTATTTGCTTGGAGCTGTTTTGTTTTCGTTTTGTGTTTAAGGATGGGGTGGTGGGGGGTATACATCCTTCGAAAAAAGAAAAGAATAAAATAAAGGGGTTGCTAATGTTATGCTTGTTGTGCGTCTTGCCCATTGTTGTTGTTGGTATTTATTGGCCGTGCCTGCCTTGGCATTTATTACGCGGCATTTGGGAGTTTTAATTATGCCGACGCTGTTGTCGTTTGTCGTTCGCCGCCCCATCACCCTCACACTCTCCCTCCCTCTCTCTCTCTCCACTGAGTGTAACCTTTGCACTCGCGCTCGCTGTCTATATCCCCGGGGCGCTGCCTAATCAGCGGCAGCACATCAGCCAGCCAGCCAGCCAGATCCTGTAACCCTTTTTCTTAGCAGAAAACCCGCTAACCATCCACACGCCTAATCATGTTTCACCCCTTTTGCGCATTTTTACCTTTTTTGTCGTTGTCGTTCTTGTCGTCTCCTTGTTGTTGTCCTTGCTGCATTTATTCCTCTTCTGGCTCTGGTTCTTGTTGTTGTTGTTGTTGTCGTTGCTTTTCGATTTTTAATTTTTTAATTCGTTATCCTTGCGCCTGCTCTTTCAGTTTTTAGCTTATTTTTTTTGTTCTCCATCGCTCTTCTTTTTGTTTTCCATGCGCCTGGTTAATGGCAACGCGTGTGTCGACGGCGTATCCTGTATCTAGGCGGGGTTGGAGCAGGTGGGGTGTGTGTGTGTGTGTGTGCAAGGGTTAAGTATTAAACGCTAAATCAGATAATGTTAGACAATTGAGCAGCGACGCCGCCCGCGCCATGCTGACATTAAAACAAAAGGCACGACACGGCCATCGAAGGATCTGCTTACTCCTTACTCCTTACTCCCCTCTCCTACGTCCTTTTCCTCCGACTTTGCGTCGTCATGCAAATGCAGAACAGAAAAAAAAGGGTTAGCTTTTCATAAAACACTGCATATATTGACTCAAGTCATGTACACCAGCAGCAGACAGCAGGCAGCAGGCAGCCAGGACAACTACAAGGACTCGACAAACTTCGATTACAAAAATTCGTATTATCCGATTAAGCGTCGGGCGAAACTTCCCGGCTGTAACTTGGCATAAAAATAAAATTAAAATTTTAAATTATTGCTTTGCTTGGGGTTTGGTATTTTTTTGGTTTATTTTTGGGCGTGGCACTCGACGCCCCTGGCATTTGAAAAACCGACAGTCAGTGGCCCGCCGAAGTATGCAACATAAAAATAACAACAATTGTTTACAAGATGGTTGGAGTCAGTAGGAGTATGCACGACAAAAATATACTCAGTGTGTAGTGGACTTTGGAATCTAGAGATTATTGAAGAAAAGTGAAGATTAGGGTGTAGTGAACTCAAAAATACGCTGTAGTGCAGAGAAACTCGACTAAATAAAAAGTGTAAGCTCCCAATGGGGGAAGCACAACACGCAAATACGCTGTAATATCATGTAAAGCTGATAAAGCTAAATTTAGTGTGACTATTGAATACCCTGTAGCAAAAGGCTTTAGTAAAAGAAGAGAAGTCATTATATATTATATGTAAAGCGCAAAAGTAAGCACGACTCAGAAATACCTAGTAGTGTTGAGAGTGAAGGAGGAGCATAAAGCCAATTCCTCAATATAAGAGTATGCACGACTGAAATATGCCGCGTTCAGAATCCCCTCACTATCAGTGTATTAAAAGTTTATATTATGGAGTATGAACGACTTCAAAATACTCAAAAAGTTTGAATTTTTAGTAAATAAAATGTGAATTTCAACAACTAAAGGAAAATGGTGTAGACATAACCGCTTAAAATAGATTACATTAAAAATTAGGTATGCACGACTCACAACGACCAATAAGTTTGTAAAATACACCTTCAAAATTAGCATTTGCAGGGTCATAAATGGGAGTAAAACCTCAAGCAATCTGACCAAAAGTAATGGACAAAAATGCGTTGAGTAAATAAAATAAAATATAATAAAAAATAGCGAAAAAAAAGAATGTAGCGCGTGAGACAAAACCGGAAGCTTTGTTGAAAACCGCTGATGACAACGGCGACCTTTTTTGCCGTTTCCCGCTCTCAGTTCTCCATTTCTCCAGCTCTCCATCTTTCTTCATGCTCTGCACTTTCTCAGCTAGTCAGTTTCTCCTTTGCTCCTGTTGGAAAATTAACGCAAGTAACTACGCGGAAAATATGCTATGTCCGTGTCGCTGTCCGTCTTCGTGTCCTTTGGACATTTGGACAGCCGGACAGACCATGTCCGTTAACCTCACCAAAGAGTTGCCCAACTGTCGCCGGTTTGGCTCAGCCGTCGATGGCTACATTTGATTAGACGGCAGCTTAAAGGGTTTCCCATAAAGCTACACTTCAAATTTAGTTAATTCTCTGCTCAAAGTCTGAAGTTGGAGTTTACAAAGAGCATAGCACAAAAGAAGTACTAGGAATACTAATATGGTATTTAAAGACTGTTATTATGTGGTTTTAGATGTATTTTTATTGAGCTTTTATGTGATACTTACTGTCAAAGAAGAGCTTGAAGCAAAGTTCAGAATTTTAAAGTATTCATTAGCTGATCTCAATAGTTCCCTTCTTTAATGAAATGTTTTTTTTTTATAAACCAAAGCTGTTTTCTTCCATTCTACGATCTTCTACTTTATCTCAACCTTAACTCAAGTTCTTTACGTAAACCTTTTTTAAGTCAACCCAAAATAAAACTTTCTATTTGAAGTAGTTCTATTCGCATTGATTCTCTCTTCCCCCCGCATTACTCACTTATGATTTCTAGCAGCCAAAGTGCTACGTCTTAGCCAAGCTCACTAGCTTGGCTACAAGTACAGTGGGTAGGGCGGGTAGGGAGCTGAAAAGCAGTTTGAGCTACGATGTTCACTTTTGGTTTTGTGCATTTTTAATTATTGGCTTTTTTCTTAGACGCTTTAATTATATTTGCTCAACATTTGGGCAAAGTGCAGACCAGGTCTCTACGCAGCATGTGCGACAGAGAGGGAGATAGACGCTTGACTTTTGACCCGCAAACACGCCCTTGCCATTGGCCAGTTGTTCGCATTTAAATTGCATGGAATTTGCAAACTGAAATTAAAATAGTTAATGATTTTTTGGTCAGGCGACTTAAGTGCGTCTCTATGGGGGCGTGGCTGTAGTTAAAACTGAGAGTTGCCACCACCACCAGAGTGACAGAGAGAGACCGAACTATATAGAGATAGAGTGTGTAAGAGAGAGAGAGAGGGAGAAAGACGAGTTGGGTAATTGAAAAAGCAGCAGCAAATTCTGCAGCAGCTTCAAAGACAAATAAAGAGCACAACTGTGGCGCAAACTTTTGTGGCGACAACCCTGGCAGTCAGCCTGCCTGCCTGCCTGCCGCTTGGCGCTGAGCAACCCTGCGGAACTAACGCTACTTCTCTCTCCCACTTCTTTCCGTTCCATGTAAATGCTGTAAAAGTTTTTACGATTTGCCAAAACTATAAAAAAAAGGGAGCTGGGGGGCGGTGGGAGGGGCTGGTAGGAGGCAGGGGTAGGGGGTGACCACTCACTGGTGCGTGCCTGTGGACAGTGTGTGTGTGTGTGTGTGTGACGGGAGGGGGCGTGGCAGGTGGCAGCTCCAACTCGGACCGTTGATACTCGCACTTACAATATAATAAACTAAGTAATTACATAAGTGTGTACAAACGTGTCTCTGTGTGTGTGTGTGTGTGTGTGTGCGTGTGTGTGAGGTAGGCGGTTAGGCGTGGCCATCACACACACACACACACACTATTTTAATTCACTCATAAAACGAGGCGGGCACAAAAAGTGCGCCCAAATTACCTTGACATGTGAAGCGGGAGAAATCGGGAGATTTGCGAGTCGAATTCTAGAGTTTGAAAGATTTTGGGAATGGGGAGTACGTAGTGGGGTATATGAAGTGAGCAGTCCGAAGTCGGAAACTGTTGCTGAGCGCATTCCCCAGTTGCCTTTCACTTTTTATGACAATTTCACTTTCAGCCAAAAAGGCCATGGATTGTGGGTAGATGACAACCCTGCCATCAAAAACTATAGAGGCTACAGCCGAGCAAGTCGACTGTAAAAGTCCACGCACTTGTTGTTAAGCAAGCACATACGAAATATGAGGGTAAACATGATTCTTCAAAAAAGGATAAAAGTTTTCTTTACTTTTTCACCCGATTGTTCCTATGGCAGCTATAAGTTATAGCACTCCAATTGTAGACAAATTTTATCTGTAAATATAACGTGTGAATTTGATCACAGTATCTCAATAAATAGGAAAGATTTCAATACAAATAAGTGATTTTCAATCGACTAGACCTATCAGGAATATGGGATAAAGTCGTGGGATTCAGTTCAAATTTGGTCAGGATATAACAAACGGTAACATGTATTTATTGTATGAGTTTAGCTGAGCTAATTCAAGTTGTTCACAAGTTATAACGTTTTCAAATTTTTTTTTCAGTCTTCAAAAACCTTGAGGCATCCAGAACGCATCTACGCAGATTTCTTTCCGACCAACCTATTATACCACTGTACTCACTTTTTGTACAGGGCCTAAAACAGCAGTGTGGACTGGGTACACTCTCAATGTGGCGAAGTGCGTGCGTTGCGTGTGTGACCATTTTGCAAGAGCATTTGTCATTAGGATGTTCCCCTTCTACGCTAGTTTGCACTACCCGAATCCCCAATCCTCCTACCACACCCCCCTACCCCATGGCGTTCTCCGTGCGCTCGTCAAACAGTCGTCAAAACAGTCGCGTTTACGGCCGAGCGCTGAATGACACTTAAATGTCGAAGGCGCATCATAAACTTCCATAATCGTAAATATAGATTTGTGCAGCACGTAGTGCTCTTCCTACTCTCTCTCTCTCTCTCTCTCTCTCCCTCGCTCTCTCCTTCTCCCCTCCTTTTCAATCCTCCTTTCGTTCACCCACTCCTCGTTCGCCCTCATGTTAATCACCTCGTGTTTGTGGTTGACTATCTCTGAGCTTAATGTAACCAGCTCTACGTATTGCTGCTAAGAACTTTTCTCGGATTCTCGGACTCTATTAAAATGAGTTTTAAGCAGACCTGAAAGTGATTCAAAAATTTTAAAAAGTACTCATCTAAAAAGGCTAGAAACTTGAAGAAAATTTATATATGAAAACTTCAGAACCTCCTCAAATAAACCTACTTGTTTTGGCATATAGACAAACTCCTACTTTTAGACCCTGTTCTTGTCCGACCTGACCGTTCCTATAAAGTACCTATATCTGTTCTCAATCAGCATCAGGAGTAGAGTGTTAATCAGTGACTATAAGAGCTAGCGGCAGCGAATTCGATCAGTTTCTGCCTCCATTTAAGTCAAGTTAGTCTATATTTGTTGTATACTTCGGTTTTGAAAAGAGCATAACTTTTGAACTACTTGAGCTAAGTGAACAAAACTCATACATTATGTGTGTGGTACTATAAGGTATATTTTAACAACTAAATTGTTTTAAGTGTTGTATAAAAATACTGCGAATAGTACTAAAAACTTACTTAAACTTTGGTAGTTCTCAGAAAATACAGCTTTCTACAAATTTTCTGAATAGAAATTTATTATAAAACCTAAAAAATATATTGTGCTTCCTTGTATTGAGTTAACTTATTTATATAAGTTTGTTTCAAAAATAAAATTGAGTTCAGCAAAGTTAAAGAAGTTACAGCAAGTTGAACATTAGTTATTGTTATTGGGATGACAATAAGCAAACAAATGAAAATCTATAATGTGATGATGCCAAAACGAAGTAGAAGTCGATAAAGAGGCTAAGGTGAAGAAGGAACTGGAGTAAAGAAGAAGAGAGAAGAGATATAGAAAGATAGAGACAGAGAGTAAAGACCGACTGTGTTCAGGTTTGGAAACTGGGCATATTTTTCTCTAATGACACTTTTAACAGCTGTTATATTTCTCTACGGCGTTCTTTGTTCTTGTTCTTGTGCCTGTCGCCCCGTGAGACACAGAGAGAGAGAGAGAAAGTAGAGGAGTGGAGCGAAAGAGATGGGGGGGGAGGGTAGTTAGAGTGAGAGTGAGAGCGTCTCACATATTTGAAGACATAAATAAATGTCAAAAAATGCAGATTACTTATTAACCCCTGTGGCGTGCCACAACTCCAGCTACAACACCCTGACCCGCCCTCTCTCAGCACCCCTACTCTTTCCACCCCCACCCCCACTCCTGTTAGGTAAAGCCGTTGTCGATGCCAATGCCGATGCCGATGCCTTAGCCGCGATATTATTCATTAATAGTAGAAGCTCGACGCGCGCTTTGAGCTCAGCGCAGTTAACGTTCACCGCTCAACTTCCCTGCCGCCCTCTTCTACCCCACTACCAGCCCCCCTCCCCCTATGCGCCTCATGCGGTGCTTTTGCCACCTTGAAAGCCAACGGGAAAACTCACAAGGTTGGAGAAAATTATTAGCTCTTTGGTAATATTTTCTTGCATAAATTTTTGAATAATTTTTTTTTTATTCTGTTTTCTTTTTCTTTTTTGTTTCTATCTACCATGCTCTGTCTCTGTTTCACTCCTGCTGTCTCTTTCTAGCTGGCGTCTTTATAATTTCATATTTGGCAGCGTCGTCGCTTTATTTTCAATTTAACCCTCATTGTTGTTGTTGTTGTGAGTTTTTTCCACAGCTTTCGCGTGTGGCATAAAAATTGAATCCTAATCCATGAATATAGATGATTATTATATGCCTCCCCCCACCCCACTCCCCTTCCCCGCCATGGCTTTTTCCACTCCCTGAAAGCAGCGGGATAACAGACATTAGAATATTTTGTCTGTGCTCCGCTTTTCGCGTTGTAATTTTCCTTTGTTTTGCATTTTGCAGCTAACCTACCAATTTTACCAAATCCCCACTCCCCTCTAAACCCCACTCCCCGTAAACCCTCTGTGAATCTCCATCTTCGTCTGTGGCCAAATATCCAACTATATATATATACTTATATACACCGGCTCCAAATGAATACGCCGCCAAAGTTGTCGTAAAATTTTGTTATGACTTTTTCTTATTGCCATTCACCATTCGCCATTTGCCATTCGCCGTTGTTCGCGTTCTCGAACGCATTCGAAATTTTGTATGTTGCAAGGTGCCGGATGGGAGGGGTTGGATTGGTGGGCGGGGTTACGGGGGGGATGGTGGTATGGTGCTTATGCAGATTTGGATGTGGATGAGGTCGTTTTTAAGTTACTTCCTGCTGGTATTTAAAGTTGTAAAAATTGATGGGTCCTTTGCTGCTGCCTCTTCTTCTTCTCTTCCCTCCTCTTCTTCATCTTCCTCTTCTGTTTCTGCTGATTTTTCAGCTGCCTATTCAGATGGATTGCAGTTTTCCCTCCACTTTTCTACACTTTTCGGCTAAGACATTTTCTCACAGCTGCCCATCATCTCTTATGGCCCAATGAATCGTGGCAGCACAAAAAGTCGACTACACTCATCATTTTTTATGGCTCAATATTATTATTATTATTAAATATAAGTAAATATATTTTTGGCTTAACGTTTTGTTAACACCTTTTTTAAAAAACATTTTTTAATTTAATGCATAACTCAAAAAAAAAATTAAATTAAATTTTAAATTATTGAAAAGTTAAAAAATTGAAACTTAAAATTAGAAATAATGTTTCTACTATTTAATTTCATATAATTGCATAAGTTTTAAATGAAATGATAATTTTAAACTTAATAATATTTAAAAAAAAAAATAGTTCTTGTTAAGAAAAATAAGTAAAGTCCATTTCCAGACTTAATTAAATTAAAAAGTTGATTTTAAAAAAAGTTTCCCAAGATTAGACTCTTTCTAAATTTGAATTTTAATATACTATATCATTGCATATAAATAGTTATATAACTGATAACTGTTCTACACCCACTGGAGTTACCAAATTGGTTGGTCTAAACAAATCGCCGAGCTAAATAAATAAATTATTAGAAAATTAACAATTTTTGCAATTAAAACTACAACTAAATTACAAATGCATTAAATTTGTACACACACACACACACACGCACACGCACACACCCACACACATGTACACACACACACACGCTTAACGAGCAAATAATAATGGCCACGGCATTTGTAATAACAATAATGAAAAGCCATTTGGCCATTTGGTCATTTTGGCCATTTTGTTTTGGGCCGGCCAACGGCTATAACAATTAATTAACAAATAAAATGTCAATTAATTTTACAAACCCAAGAACTGTAGCAGCAAGAAAAATAACAATAAAATTTACAGTATACATACAGTCACACACACACACACGCACACAAACACACGTGGTCTGATATTACGTATACGCAGCGTGTGCAAATAAACCCATCGCAACATTCGCTCAAACAACGAGAAAAAGCAGCGCAAATTTGCTCATTTATTTATGATTTCAATTTCAATATTAAAGGTGTGTGTGTGTGCGAGTGTGTGTGCGAGTATGTGTGTGTGTGCTGAAAATAAGTTGGATGGTGGTGAAAGCATTTTTTGAATTTTAAATATTTAATTGAATGATAAATAAATTTAACAAAGTGTAAAACAGAGACACACAACACACAAGCTAAAGATGAGTGGGAAAAGGAAAGAGATAGAGAAGGTAGGGAGAGTGGGGAGAGGGGAAGAGAGAGAGAGAGGTTGCAATAATATTGTAAATTGTGCGGACAATCGTTTGGTTTTGGCCTTTTGTAACAGCCAGAAAGAAGCGCAAAAAAAAACTGTATATAAAGGCCAAAACCAATGACTGTGCAGCGGTCACATAAATATTTTTACAACACTCTCACACACACACACACAAACACACACTCAAACACACACGCACACCCCGTTGACGCCATTTTGTTTGGAGGACAACGGCCGCAGACACAAATGCAATTTGATTATTACATTTGACCGTTAACCCCCCTTATTTTATACCCTGTTTTTTTCACTTTACATTTATTTACTTATTTATTTAAACATTTTTTTATCTTTACATATGAAATTCTTTGTGCTGACTGACTAATTGATTGACAATCAAGGCACTGTAAAAAGCAGAGTTTTAAAGCAAAAAATTCGCTACATTTTTTGTGGGTATTTTATGAAGAGGATAATTCGACTTTATATGGAACATATATATATTTTAAATATTGTTTATAGTGTTAAAATCTTACAATATAAAAATTCTACCTACTCGCAATAAAAATACAGGGTATATGCCAGCAGAACATGCTTTAAATAGCTTTATTACACTGAAAAGTGCAACACAGTCTGAGCAAGAAAATGAAACTTTTCCTTTCTAAGAGCAACTAAAAGGTTGATGAATTCTCAGGGTTTGAGGGTTAAGGGGGCGTGTCATATTTTACAGCTAAAGAAATTTACAAGTGGCTACGAAATATGCAAAGAAACTCAACAGACAGAAGGTTTGAGGAAATTGGCTGCTCTTTCAAGTATTGGCTAGGGAATCAAGCTGAATGACAAAGGCGGAAAAATCTAGCGGGAAAGTGTGGAATTCGAAAATATTTGCACTCGAATAAGAAACAAGTAAGAAAGGCCAAAGTCGAGTAAGCTGACTATAAAAGACCCTGTACTCATTCTATTTCGAGTTTTTCCAAAGAAATCACAAGTTTTCTTCCGATTTGTCCTATGGGAGCTATAGGCTATAGTTGTCCGATTTGGATCAAACTTAGTGAGGGTAGTTATAGTGGTACTATACACATATTGCGTGAACTTGGTCTCTCTAGCTCTATTTGCTTCCAAGTTGTGGCAAGGTGAAAATAGTTTTTAACAATTTTCGGGGCGGCAGGAGGCGTGTCAAAAACTTGAAGTGATCTTAATCTGCCTGACGCATAGTAGACATTCATTCCAAATTTTGGTGGCTCTAGCTCTTAAAGTCTCTGAAATCTAGGTGTTGATACAGGCGGAGAGACGGACATTGCTATATCGACTCATCTGTTGATGCTGAACAAGAATGTATATACTTTTTGGGGTCGGAACGCCTCCTTCTGCCTTAAAAGACCCCTCTACTCTTTTTGAGTACAGAGTCTAACAAGAAAGTAAGTACAGTCGGGCACGCCCGACAGTATAATACACTCTGCATTTTATTTCCGATTATATGGTTATGTTAAGAAAATCGGTATTGGTATATTTGTCAATATTTGACAAAATTTCAAGGGTCAAGTCTCATCATACAATTTGACAAAATGGGTTCGATTTTGAGAATTTTAGATTTTGATTACGATTAATTCTGCTAGTTGTCCAGAGTATAAAAAGGTATGACTTTTTAAGATATCGCTTCATTTGGCTGAGTTGTGATCAGTCAGAGTTGGGGAAATGTCAATTTTAAACATTGAGCTCTGGACCACATATCTGAGGACTGAGGATATATATATTTGATGGGGTCTGCCACGCCTCCTTCTGCCTGTTACATACTTTTCACAAACCCAATATACTCTCTGTTGAAGAGACTATCAAAAGACAAGTTTAAGTAAATGCAACTTAAATTTAAAGTTTAAAATTTTTAATTTATAAATATAAAACTTTCAAAGGTTCCTACTGCAGCTAGCTGTGATTTCAAATTCATTAACTGATTTCAAATTTAAACAAAATTGTGTTCAAAAATGAAAATTCGTCTAAAAAAATGTTGTTTCTGCGTGAGTCTAAGATCGGCTTGCTATATGATGGCTATAATCGATACTTGTATTCATGCTGTGAATCTGCAGATGTGCAACTGTAAGATTTTTAAGACAATTAACTTCATTTTTTACAGTGTATTATTATTGTTTGGTAGATGTATTGAATAAGTTGACCATAGTCGTTTGCCTTATGCATGCCATGGGCACCTTTATGCTCGTACTCAGCGCCATTATCGTAAGTTTCTAGTATTCTTAATTAACTAACTAACTGAGTAAACTTATATTTAGCAAATGTCTCACTTGATCTACATTTACTTGATAACGAACATTATTCAGTGGCTGTTCTTTATAATCAGTTGCTATAAGTGGATCAGTTGTCAAGAGAACACTGAATTGGAGATTTCCATTCAAGCAATTAACTTTTGCAAGTATTGTAAATTGTTAGACCCCGTACTCGAAAAAACATTAGAGGGGTCTATTAGGTTTATCAGAAGCGAAATGTGCGTAACAGGGAAAAGAAGACGTGGTCGACCCTTTAAAGTATATATATTCTTGATCAGCATCAACAGCTCAGGCGATAAAGCAATGTCCGTCCGTCCATCTGTCTATATGAGCACCTGGATCTATCAAACCACAAGAGCTATAACTCCCGTAGGACAAATCGGTCGAAATTTGTGATTTATATGAAGCCATATAGTTAAAGTTGAGCGATCGCAGCAAAACTCAAACATCATGTGTATATCAATATTATAACTATCCTAACCAACTTAAGTTCGAATTAGACAACTATATCCTGTAGCTTCAATAGAACAAATCGGTTAAAAATTGCTTCTTAATATGATAAAATGCACACTAGAACGATTACGGGGTCTTTTACAGTCGACTCGCTCGACTGTAGCCTTTCTTACTTGTTTTTAATCAAATTTGTTATTATTTTTTATTTACAGGCATTAGCATTTATTTCTGGATTGTCGCCTACTCGTATCTTAAATTGTGCAAGTCACGTTCACTAATTTCTTCTGAGAAGAATTTCACCGATATTTAGTAAAGCTCATTTAATCTAGTTATATTTTTATGCTTTATATTAAATCAGTTAATGATCAATTAATGCATGATTAGAGCTTTATTAGTCTAGAGTGTAGAAATCGTCTTTTGATCTGTGAGTTTATTTAAATAAACTTAAAAATTTGTAAGTTTCCTTACTGCTGCAAAAGCTTTAAAGCACATGAAAGCTCCTAAAAGCGCATTAAACTGCTTTCCTACAGAGCTTTACCCTTGATCAGTGAAAGCTTAGACAGAAGTATGTAGCTAAAAGCTTTCCAACTAGTTAAAAGCACATGAAAGCTTCTTCATAACTGCAATTTCAGTGTGCTTATTCAAGAACAACTACAACTGTTTGCTTAATTAAATCCGTTACTCAAAGCTTTCGAAGCTTGCAAAAGCTTTAGAAGAACTTTAGATTAATTACCACAACATACATTGATTTTGGGCTATGAAGACTATAATTTAAATGCTACCATTACATTTCCAACATGGAATTAAGGTAATTATCAAATCCAATTGTTTATCTATTGACATCTTGGTTCAATGTTCTGGCAGCCAAACAGTTCCATGATGACTCTGACATCTTAAAATCCATTCGCACAACTAGAGCGAGTCCAACAAAGTTTGATAACATGTGATTCTTCAATCCGACAAAAGATTCCTCGAGATCACTATATATATTTATAAATATATAGATTCTTTATTCAGTTCTAGATTGTGCTCTTGCTGCATTGGCTTTAATTGGAGCTTCCCTCTTGGCCTTGAATGATGTGCTCCAAAATGTTGACACACACAAAATAGATATAGATGTATTTAAAGCAATGCATGCTGAATTTTAAGAATGTCAGAAAGTCATCAGACATGCTTTAACAGCGATACAACAAATTTAGAAAATAAGCCAAAAAAAAAAAGAAATTAAATAACAAAACAATGTGTAAAAGGAAAAAAACATATAACAATGTTTGTCATATTGCTGACGGGCTCATTGATTTAAACAATTATTTTTGACATACAAATTTATTTGGAAAACATTTCTCAAGGAAAGGAAAAAATTATTGAACATTTTTGTACATAAACTTATTTTTATTTGGAGGGAATCATAAGTTTTGTGGAAAAAAAGTTTATTTAAATATATTTTATATTAATTTAATTGCACTTTTTACGCATTGACCGACCCCATAAAGTATATATTTTCTTGATCAGCATCAACAGCCGAGTCGATATAGCCATAACCGTCTGTCTGAGCGTCAGTTTCTATGCTTCTTGATGTGTATTCTCTCTGCACTCAGTTCATATGTTAAAATCGGCCAGATCGGATGACTATATCATATAGCTCCCATAGAAACAATTGGTTTTTTTTTGAGCTATCTCAACCAAATTAAGCCTATATGCATTTAGTACCAAATTTCATGTGCAAACCAAATTTCATCCAAATCGGACTACTATATTATATAGCTGCCATAGAAACAATCGGTCGAAAGTGCTTAGTATGAAAATGTTTAGTGTCTAAAAAGCGATTTAAGCCAATCGTTCACTATCATTCTCCACATGTTGACCAAATTTCATCCGGATCGGAGCACTTTTATATACATATAGCTGTCATAGGAACAATCGGTTGAAAGGCTTAGTATGAAAATTTTCAGTTTCTATTGAGCGATTTGAACCAAATTCTCGCCATACACCATTTCTATCATTGCCAATAAGCTGATTACATTTCATCCAAATCGGACTACTATATCATAAAGTTACCATAGGAACAATTGGTAATTGATTGGTATTTAATTTTCGGCGAGTCGAAGATAACCGCTTTTTCTAGTATTTTTTTTTGCAAAGTAACATTTATTTATTTTTTAGAGGTTTACAAACATAGACGAAGATTAGAAACAAGAAAAAAAAAAAAACATTGAATCAAAGGTGTTGCTTAGTCTAGTCAAATGATGGATCTGGTTGGGTACAGCAAACTTCGATTTATCCTGAGGCTGGAGTGGTGGACATTGGTGGTGGACAGCGACCACCTGGTGGTGGACCCGATGGCGGTGGTCCACTCGGTGGTGGTCCACTTGGTGGCGGTCCACATGGATTCTGCGGTCTGGCGCTCTACAGAATGAATAGTGAATACAATGGGTATATAATAAACTAAATTTACAGGGTATACGCACCACTAGAGCACTTCCTGAGAGCAGCACGAGCAGAAAACTCAGCAAGTAATAAAAACTTAGACGCATCTTTTCAGCTTTGTTGTCGGATTTTCACTGTTCTATAACGTTTGGTTTCAATCAGTTTATATACTCCACTCGAAATACTCTTTTTTTTTTGTATTTTAACAGTTGTTCTGACTTGCGTGTCAAATTGCTATCAACAATTTTGCTGCTAGACAGAGAAAGGGGGTAAAAAAATTATGTCAAATTGAGTTTTTATTTTTAGTGTGAAAAATTTGAATCGAAAGCGACAATTATAAATTGTGTACTCTGTCGAGCATTAAGCTTAATTATATAATTATTCATTATCAATTTGAACTAGACTTTAAATTTTAATAGTTGTCGAGTTATCTGGATTATTACTGGTCACTAAACTGGTTTTTTAAATATATAATTTGGGCACGTGAAGTTCATTAGATTTTAGACCCCGTACTCTAAAAAAGAGTAGAGGGGTCTATTAGGTTTGGTTGAAGCGAAATGTGCGTAACAGGCAGAAGGAGGCTTTTCCGACCCCACAAAGTATATAAATTCTTGATCAGCATCAAAAGCCGAGACGATATAGCGATAATCGTCTCTTAGTTTGTCGGTATCTTAAAGACTATAAGATCTAGAGCCACCAAATTTGGATAAAAAATCCGTCTAGATGTCAGGCAGATCAAGTTTAATTCAAGTTTTTGCCACGCCCCCTACCGCATTGAAAAAAACATTTTCAAAACACCATAACTTGGAAAGGACAAGAGCTAGACAGACCAAATTCACACATTATGTGCGCGGTACCATTATAACTACCGTCACCCAGTTTGATCCAGAGTAGACTACTATAGCCTATAGCTTCTAAATAACAAATCGGTTAAAAAAAGGACATTTGTATGAAGACATCTAGTGTTAGTTGAGCTATCGCAACCAAACTTACATATTATGTATATGATACCATTGTTACTATCCTTACCAAATTTGGTTCAGATCGGACTACTATAGGCTATAGCTTCCATAGGGCAAATCGGTCGAAGATCGGTGGTGTGCACTGGAATGGGTAAGGGGTCTTCTACAGTCGGCTCTCTCGACTGTAGCTTTTCTTATTTGTATTATAATATTTAATATTAGTTCAACTCTTTTTTATAATCAATATAATTATCTTTAGGAAATTGAATTATTAATTCTATTTTTAGTCTTGCTAAATCATAGGTTCAATAAAAAAATTAATAGCCGAATGCAATTCGTTTATGAACTTTATTTAAGTAATTTTTTTAGCATTTAAATGTGTGTAAAGCTTTAATGAGCTTATTACTGAATAGCTTCATTAAGCCTTGTAAAATCAAGCTTGTTAAAGCTTTTTGTAAGTTTATAAACCAGAAAATGTTTCGTATAGAAACTTAGAGATTTTCATAAATTACACGGTTTTTAATAATTTAGAGAGCTTTTAAAACCTCTATTTAACTAAATGTTTTCTTAAAACAAATCTTGTTTTGTGTTTATATTTTTTTCGATTTTATATCAAGTTTTGAAAGCTTAAATGGACTTCATGACTTACCCCAAAAACACCAAAATTTTCTTTGTTTCAGCTATTAACTTTATCGTTAAATGCAATTAAACTAAACTTAATTTTTGTGTAATCAAATAATAGTATAATCAAACTGTGCACAAAGCAAAGCAAGACAAGAAAAAAAGGCAAAGATGATTATGAATCAGATATATTTCTATGGCAACAATAATCATTTGTATTCAATTTGATGCCATTTCGATACGGTTGTCCTAGAGGTACCCACAATCCAGACAGAAACAGCAACAGCTGCTCAAATCTGACTTCAATCTGTGCCCACAGAGCAGCCGTCTTTGCGGCCTTCGTTGCGATGCTCTGGCAACACAGCTCCAACAGCTCCATGCAGTTCATTAAACAATTATATTATATGGCAACAGAAGTCACAGAGAGCAGTGGGTGGGGAGAGAGGAGAAACAAAGGAGAAAGTATGAGAGAGGAGAGAAGTGGAGGGGAGAGCAGTCGAAACAGGAGCAGAGCATAGACAGAGTGAGTTAGAGGCATGGGAACTTGTCCTTGTACTTGGGTATATGGTTGGACTTCATGGCGTATGAGTAATAATATTAATAAGCCACCTTATTTGGCCGTCGCACGTAGACAATGTAAAACAACACGGCGTATGCGTAATTTTCTTGTCGTTATTATTTTACGGCCCAGCGAACGAACGGAACACGAACAAGTACCAACTTTTTAGACTTATCAACTGGCTCAAGGCAAAGTAGCTCTCACTTGGAGTTCGAGTCGAAACTGGAGTCGGTGTTGGAGTCGAAGTTGGAGCCTGGAACGAACTCAAGAACGGCTAAAAAGTTTTTTGGGGCCGTCGTCTTGGATTTATGCGCTTGAATTTCACACCTTATTGCATAGCCAACATCGCGATGTTCTTGTCAGCCTTAAAACAATTAGCGACGTGTTTGCTATTTTCCTTTTCTTAGCTGTTTTTTTTTTGTGCTCCTTACACCCTGTAAGCAAACTGTGGAAAAGGGGTATACTAGGCTGTGCCTGGCTTGACGAAGTGACTTAAGAATTAGCACAAAATTCTGTTTACAGGCACTTATCAAGTCGATAGCACTCACTAATTGAATTTCCCACTAGTTTTTGTTTGTAGCAACCCAATGCCAATCTTAAGACTGAACTCGACTCGGCCAAGTTAGTATTGTGCATTGTTGTTGGCTTAATTGGTTGCGCTTGCTCAATGGCTTGTGTCCTGCGTTAGTGCATTTTGGCTCAGATTCAGATTCACTCTCTCTCGCTCTCCCTCTCTCTCACTCCCTCTCTCTCCGTCTCTCTTACTGGTAGTTCAAATTCCAACCGCCATGTTGTTGGCCGTTAAGTTGGCTCTCGGTTTAAGCCCACCTGGCTGACTAGCTGACTTGGCTGCTTGTTGGCTTCTTCTTTGGCCATAAAACTAAAATAATAGCCGCATAACATTTTATCTACCGCAGTAATAAATATTCAGTTAATTATAGCAGCCAGCAACAATAGCGAAAGATGGACACACAGAGTGGGAGACAGAGAGAGAGACAGAGAGAAAGGGAGAAAGAGAGGGAGAGTGAGAGAGCAAGCATCATGTATGCAAATGTTATGGCAAAAAGATGTAATAAAATACCGATAAAGTGCATAAGAGCAAGAGTCTCCACATCACTCGCTCAAAAGATGACACTACATGAATTGGAGAAGAAAGAAACGGTAAAGAAAGAGAGAAGGGAAGGAAAGAAGAACATAGGAAGAGC
This sequence comes from Drosophila cardini, assembly GCA_018903735.1. Classification (NCBI taxonomy): domain Eukaryota; kingdom Metazoa; phylum Arthropoda; class Insecta; order Diptera; family Drosophilidae; genus Drosophila; species Drosophila cardini. The sequence goes on from JAEIGM010000010.1 coordinate 3,770,238, forward strand.
AGAAAAGTAAGAGAAAAAAGGCCAAGGACAGTGGGAAAGTCAAGGCCAGATGAAAACCTCTCATATAAGCGACAAAGCTATGAAGGGAAAAGGAAGAAAACGGGAAGTTAAAAAAGAGAAGAGAGTACAGAAACAAGTATCGAAGAGAATACAATAAAGTGGAGGCAAAAGAAAGAGAAAAGAATGCAACGAGAACTGGGGGAAAAATGGAGGAAATGGGAAACAGAGCAAAGAGTGAAGAAATAGAAGAGATGGAGCACATTTGTGGAAGGTACAAAGGGAGAAGTGGAGAGAAGTAAGAGTACAGAGAGGGTACAGAGAGAGTACAGAGAAAGTACAGAGGGAGTACAGATAGAGAGAGTGAGAGAGATGAGAGACAAGCAGACAGAAAGATCTGCAAGACAAGGGCGAAAAAGGAGAAATGTTATAGAGGGATAGGATAGGGACAATGAGAGAGAAAGAATGAGGTAGAGAAAGAGAGAGAAAGAGAAAAAGAAGAGAAGGATTGGGAATGGAGAAAGAAAGTTGAAGAGAGAAAGAGACAGAGAGAATATGTTCAAGAGAGAGACAGATTAAAAGGGAGACTGAAAGAGAAATAGATAGAGAGAGAGAGAGAGAGAGAGAGAGAGAGAAAGAGAGAAAAAGAGCGAAAGAGAGAGAGAAAGAAAGATAGAGAAAAAGAGAGAGAGAGAGAGATAAAGGACAAGAAACATTCGTTACAAACACACACTCACCTGAGAAAGTATACGTCACTTTTGGGACTCAAGGATCTGCAGGACAACGACCGTGATAATGAGAGCAAGGACAATGACAATGATTATATAGAAATAGACGCACATTGTGTAGTCGAACTATTTGACAACTGAACAAAACAAACTGTGAAGTGAAAGCTAAGCACATGCTACAATGATTGAAAGGGAGTGAAAGAGAGGGCATTAAGAGAGAGAGAGAGAGAGAGACAGAGAGAGAGAGGCTGTGTGAGACTATAGCTATAACAATTGACCATAACCAACTGGGAGCTGGGCTAGTAGCGTCTTGGTCATACTGAGCTAAAGTAACAAACGCAACAAGAAATATGTTCACTACTGTCGGGCACAACCGACAGTGAAAGACCCTGCAAAAGATTTTCATATGTAAAATTTATTGAAGTAACTTAAGAGATTAAAAACATAATTAAGCCTGTACTGGGCCTCTAGTAACTACCCATAACATACATTCAATAAACAGATAACACCCCCACACAGGGTACAACAAGAAGAAACACAAAAGTCTTGGCCATTTTTGGCACCTCAAAACAAAGGAAAATGCCTCGAATCGAAAGCAAACATTGCGATTTCCATTTCCATTTTCATGCTGCCAGTCAGGCAAGTTGTCAAGCCTTCAAACAGTCATTCTGTCAATGTTTCATGCTGTCAGTCTCCCACTTTCCCCTCTCAATTCCCTTTCACTTTCACCAAACGCTGCGCATAACCGTTAAAATTTGTGAGCTTTTTGTGGGCTAACCACCGCCCTCAACCCCAGCCCCGCCCACAACTACACCGAAATGTGTGTGTGTGTGTTTGTGTGTGTGACATTGTTGTTGCTGCTGCCTGTACTTAGCGGTTATAATAATTAAAATGAGCCAAATAATTTCAGCCAAAAGCATCGATGAAAGGCTAAAATGCTCAATAAATGCCAAAGAAAAGCAACAAAAAGTTGGTCGGCAGGGGGTTGGAAGGGGGGCGTAACTGTAACTCAATGCTTGTTGGCAGCACCCCATGCCGAACCACCATTGCCACGCCCCTATCAGCTGCCCCTGGGGGCCAATTAAAGCATACAAAAAAGGCAAGCCAAGAAAAAGTTGGCCAAAAACTTTTGCCATCGATGACTTGCCAGAGTTAAGAGCTGACAAAAGGGGCGGGGCAGGCATGTGATATCGATGTCGTAGCGCCCATGCCACACCTCCAACCCCCACCCCCTCTGTTCTCCACACGCGCTGAATGTGGCAATGGAGGACGCCCAGAGCAGTTGGCAATGCGTAAAAGTGTTAACCAAAAGCAGTTAAAATTACAAAAGGCAACAGACGCCATGGCAATAGGCCAAGTGCGGGGAGGGCTGGGGGAGCACAGTGGCGTAGTGGGTGAAGGGGGTGGGGTAGGGGGTTACTGGGGTGAGGAAGGTACTTTGAAAAATTAACACCTAATATCCGCAAAATCGCATCAAAGTATTGTTGTTGAGTGCCAAACTCACACTCTCTCCCCCTCCCACTCTCTCTCTCTCTCTCCCACTCTCTCCCCCTCCCTTTCTCTTGGCGACACTTTTCCTTTTGTTCGAATGGAAAACTTTGCAATTTCTTAAAAGAGTAGCAACTCAAACCCATTTCAGCCCCTGCCACGCCCCATGGCAGCTGTTTTTGCTTAGTTGTAGGCGTTATTAGCAGCACTTAAGAGTACACTGAGAAAAACACTAGACTAGTTAGACCCTGTACTCTACAAAAGACTAGAAGGGTCTTCTAGGTTTGTCTGAAGTAAAATGTGCGTAACAGGGAAGAGGAGGCGTGGCCGACCCCTATAAAGTATATATATTCATGATCAGCCAAGTCGATAGAGCAGTGTCCGTCTGTTCGTTCGACTGTATCCCAAAGACTATAAGAGCTAAAGCCACCAAATTTGGAATGGAAGTACATCTATTTACCAAGCAGATCAAGTTTATTTCAAATTTTTGCCACGCCCACTACCGCCCCGCAAATTGTAAAAAACTGTTTTCATATCACCATAACTTGGAAACGACTAGATCTAGAGAGACCAAATTCACTTACTAAATTTAGCTCGGATCGGGCAACTATAGCCTATAGCTCCCATAGGACAAATCGGTCGAAAACTGGTGACTTGTATGAAGACAAGTAGTTTAAGTCGAGCCACCGCAACTAAACTCACACATTAAGTGTATATCGTGTTTATAACCATCCTCACCAACTTTGGTTCGGATCAGACAACTATATTCCATAGCTCCCATACGACAAATCAATGAAAAATTGCTTAATTATATGGTAAAGAGCGCACTAGAGTGGGTACAGGGTCATTTAAAGTCGGCTCGCTCCCCTTTATTTTTCTCAGTGTAGAAGCTTGAGGATTTGCCTCAACTGGAACTTTATTTTACTTTTTTTTTTCAACACCTACGCAACCAAAAATTCTAGACAATAACAAACTGAAAGGGGCATGGAAAGGGGGTAGAGGAGGGGGGTAGGGAGGGAGTGGGAAAGTGAATGTAAGCAGTCAGTCAGTCTGGTGGTTTTGGGTGGTTTCTTGGCTGCTTTCTTTGGGTGTCTCAACTCGATGACGACCAAATGTTCGCTATTGTTTCAATTGAGTTGGTGTATTTTGTTTTTGTATTGTTGTAAGTTGACACCACAGCAATGAGTTAATAAGGCGATAAAAATGTTACCACCATCAAGTGAAAGTGTAGCCTGAGAACTGCCAAAGGATTGAGAGGGTGTATGAGGGGGGGGTAGGCTAATGGGACGTGGCGAATTGGGGGTGGGGCTAATAGGGAATTCTGTTCAGTAAGTTAATACAACAGAAATTTGTGAGACTGAGCAGGAAATCAAAGTGAGTTTTAGTCAAATACGTTGAAGGGGGTAGGGAAAGGCACTAGGGGTGGCACTGGGGTGGGAGAAGGGGTGGGAGGTACTACCCCTTTCTCTAGAGTGATCTAAAAAGCGAAATCAAAACAGGTTACCAAAAGCAATAAAGACTGTTTAACGGTAACTTTTGGCCATGTGTGTGAATATGAGATATGTAGAGGGAGAAAGAGGGAGACAGGGAGCTAGAGTAAGAGAGGTATACATATTTTTATATAGTATATAGTATAGAGCATATCTTTATATATATTTTTAATTATTTTCATTTCATGTCTTTTAATTAACATGCCTAATAAAACACATGCCAAAGGGATATGTGGAAAACGGAAAAAGGGGTGGGATTTTCCAGGTGGCGCAGAGGCGTTGCGAGGGCAGTTGAAATTTTCAGCTGCAGGTGTACATGGGTGGGGTAGAAGAGGGGGCAAAAGAGGGGGGGAGTGGCACATATGAGAGCATAAAAAGATATTGTCGGTAGTCGACAGGCGAACATCAGAGTCTGTGATGTATGCAAATAACACCCCCACAACACACACACACTCACACACACAAACTTGGAAAGCCTTTGAATCGTGCGCTGCCTGCTAAAAATCCCAAAATATAAATAATTAAAAAGAAAATGTTGCTGGCAAATCAAGCGGGAAAGCAGAAAACCAAAAGAAGCTGAAAGGGGGACACGGAGCACACCCGGGGGGTGTAGGTGTGTAAGGGGTGTATGGGTACAAGGGGGTTCAGCTCACGAGATGAGACGTTTTCTTGTAATTATGAAGCCTTCTCCGTTCGAAGCTCAAACCCAACAAATTCTGACACAATCAGACATGGCTACAGTACTCACTCCCGCCACGCCCACTGCCTCCTACCCCCTCCGGTTATATTTTTGTCTTACTACCGCATATTACCGCTTCACTCTTTTGCGGTTTTTTCACAAATGCATAATGCTGATTACGGGCAATAATTTTATGAATTTATGTAAACGTTCCCAGTCGAAGCGAAGGTGTGTGTTTTAGCCCGATAAGCGACAGGATAACTCACATATATGTGGCTGTGTGTGTGTGTGTGTGTGTGTGTGTGTGTGTGTGTGTGTGTGTGTGTGTGTGTGTGTGTGTGTGTGTGTGTGTGTGCTGGTGTGTACTTGTGTGTGTGCACGACCATAAACTCTTTAAATGCCCTCCTATCTACGACGAGTCTATGCCTCCCACAAGTGCCATAAATTCTCCAAGAAATTGTCAAATTTTTATGTCATGTGTTTGCCATTTTTCTAGCCTTTTTTGTTTAGCTTTATTTCTCTTCCTCTTGTACTTTATTCTAGTGTTGTCTGCTGTCGAAAAAAACTATAAACTTCTGTAGTTTGTCAAGTGTCTTAAAGAATTGTAAACGGATAATTTTCTAAAGTATTTTAAATCGTAAGAAAATTGAATGAATTTTGGGACTGAAAGAAATTGAAATTGAACATTAAACCCACTATATAAAGACCTTTTCTTAAGATGAAAAAGAAGAAACGACTATTCAAAATATATGTATGTTTTCTTGATAGGAAAGTCTCTGGATTTCTATATTTACTAATGATCCAGTTTGGTTTAAAATAGTTTTCTTTGAAAGACCCACTTATTATACCTATATAGTAAAATAATTACAATCTGTTCATAGCAACTCAATAAATACTAATCCAAATATTTAAAAATATTTAGCTAATTTTTGTTTAAACTACCCTTCAATATGATTAAGTCTTCATAGAAAAAATCGGTCGATAAACCATCTGAAATATAGAATCGTCTTCAGTTTGCGAAGGAATTAAGTTATTGGTAACATTTTTGAAGTAAAATTTGATCTCTTTTCAAATACATATAAAATTGAAAAAGTCAAGAATCGAACACTATATAAATCTCTTTAATTAAAACAGAAGTTTCAAATAAAACTATATTTTTTTATAATAAGATCTTTTAAGCTTCAAAAGTCATTTGAAAAAATTAAAAAAATATTAAAAAGTTTTACAAAACTTATTTTAAATCCTATAAGAAATACTTTGATCAATTCAATATTCTTCGCAGATTCCCCTTGAGTAGTTTAAGTTTAAAATGTTTTTCAAAACTGAAGTATTCAAGTTTAGTAGATTTTGTTGAACGAAATGAAGTTGGTAATTATAAATGCAAAGTCCAATATTGAAGTTCGTTAAATGAAATTGTTGAGATGAAGCGAATAGATTTTGCATGCTCACTAGAGAGAGGGAAAGAGGGAGGGAGAGAGGAAGAGAGAGTTTGAGAGAGCAAGAGAGAGAGCGTGTGTGTGTGTGTGTGCCGTACCCGGGGAAAGTTCCGGTTATTCCCAGTCCAGTTGAGTGCTCATTTAATTTGCCGTTCAATTCCACATTCGTTTCGGGTGTTGAATTTTTAATCACGCACACGCTTGACCCCAAAAAGAAGAAGGAGCAGCAACAACAATAAGTCTGTGCTGAAGTGTACCAGACTTTGAAAAGCCCTGTAGTTGAAATTACTTCTTATTAAACGAGTCTTGGGATTGGGATAGCTGAGTTGTCTCTAGTTCTACACATCAAACAAGATTTCACTAATAAAAACCGCTTCATAATTAACACAAACTGAGTAAACCCCTAGAGCTATTCAAGTACAGGGCAAACCAAAAGTCGAGCTGGGTTTGAGTTTGGTCAGACTTCAGTTTCAATTGAATATGCAAGCGAAGCGAGACTGTGGATTCTGAGTCTGGACCGAGACCGAGCCGAGACCAAGCCACCAAAAACTATGCAATACACACACTGACACACACACACATACACAGGGAGACGGGGAGAGAAGCAGGTCAACTGAAATTGGTCAGTTGGCAGTGAAGGAATCCCAGCCCACAAACCAATCCACTGGAGCGCCCAATGCTTTAAGTTTAGCTCATTAAATAATATCCTTTTTTGGCGACGAGCACAAGGACGAAAGCAAGTGGAAAGGGGTGCAGAGGAAGAGGGGTGTAGAGGGGTTGCAAGGGGGTTAGGGTTGTGGGGTGGAGTACTTTTGACCAGACGACGTAGGACGCTTATCAAAATGTTTGCCGCTGTCCTGTCGAACGAACGGGTTTTCCGGGTACAATTTTGGGGTGTTTGGTGTGGGTAGGGGTTGAATTGGGTTGGAAGGGGTGTAAGGGGTGTAAGGGCTGTGTGGGGCATCTTCTGGGACACGGTTCATGGCGTTGTCGATGCGTTTGGCCTCTGAACTGCGGCACTTTTTGGTCAGCCCACGTTCTGGTCAAAAGTCTCTTGGCCACCAACACACACCACACACCCCCTTCAACTGTCGCTGCTCCAACCCCTGCTACCCCACAGTCCTACTATAGCTGTACCTCAACTTTGGTTGCTGGGACAGTTTTTGAAAACGCTTTTAAATATTAAAATCCATGACGATTTCCAACAGAACATTTTCGCCATATAATTTTGTAGTTGTTTTTCCCCCAAAGGGGAAAGGGGTACTTTTGGGGGTAGGAGAGGGGGTGAGTACTGTCGCCCGTTGCGCATATTGAATTTATTTAATTAAGGGTTCCATGTGCCATACACTACACACTTGTGGAACTTTCAACCCGCTCCACCGCCCTACGACCCCCTTACGACTCCCTTTTCCCCCTTCAACCCCCTTTTCTCCTACTCTCTCCCTGTCTGTGTCTCTCAGCGCCTCGATGACTTCATTTTCAAAAGTATTTTCCTCTCTCTCTCCTCCTTTTCTCTCTTTTTCTCATTTGTGCTTTTTGCTGTGGTATATTTCACAATAATTTTGCACAAGTGGACAGCCCCCAAACTGCCAGAGCTGTCCACTTGCCCGAGTACGTGTCCATAATTGTGCATAGTTTTCGTTTGTCCCGCTGAGAAATGGGAAATGGGAACACAACTATGGACGGTATTCAGTACTGCTTTTCTCCTCTCTGTCTGTCTTCCTTTCTCCCCCTCTATTCCTCTCCCCCTCTCTCTCTCTCTCTCTTTGAAGTGACTTTTTGTTGCAATTATGAAATAGAATTGATATAAACTTCGAGTCTGAGTCTCAGACTCTAAAGTTCTTCACTTCGATAATTAATAGACGTACAGTCAGCAGTGAAAAGAAAGAGAGAGAGCGATAGAGAGAGAGAGAGAGTGGCTGAGAGAGTGAGAGGGGGCTGGGCACCCAAATCAAATGGGCTTGCAAATAATCGGCCACGAAAACCGCTAATATGGCGACATCGGCGTTGCCGCAAAAAAGAACGCGACCAAAAATCAACACACAAAACACACACACACACAACACCAACAACAAGAGAAGTATGTTATTGGAATGGGGTATGTACGACGAACTGCGTGTGGCATGCGCCATGTGGCAAGGCTGCTAGAGAGAGGAAGGATAAAAAGAAGAGAGACAGGGAGGAGCTAGAGGGAGAAGGAGTCAGTCTGTCAATGTAGCGCGAACATGTGGATATATATGTGTGTGTGTGTGTGTATGGCTAGTGTTAAATACGTATTTTACAGGGTATTTACCAATATTATTATGAATAAATGAGGAACTTGGTAATGAAATTAAAAGAATCTGAAGAAACGATGTGAGGTAAAGGTAAAAGGAGTATGCGAGAGGAGATAGACAAAGAGAGGGACAGAGAGAGTCAGAGAGAGAGAGAGAGAGAGAGCGAGAGAGAGAGAGAGAGAGAGATAATGATTTTATATAGATACAGAGAAAGGAAAGGGACAGAGAAGAGACAGGGAGAGACAGAGAGTGAGAGACAGTAAGAGACAGAAAAAGAGAAAGATAGAGAAAATAATGATTATGTATAGGAACAGAGGTATTTATTTAAATAGATAGATATATATAAATAAAGAAAATTATAGATAAATATGTGACACAAATTGATAGAACTATATGATTTAGCGGCAAGAAAGATATAGGGATAAAATAAAACAGTATTAGAAATAAATACATGTAGATATAGAAAGGGAAATAGCTTAAGATAAAGACACTGATACAGATAAACATATCAATAGAAGGAGATAGAAATTAATAGAAAGTTATAGTAAGTGATATAGATAAAAGCAAGTACAGGGATAGGTAGAAAGTTAGTGAGATAATTCTAAAACTATAAAAGAAATAGAAATGTAGAATGTCGAAAAGGAACAAGCAACATAGAAGGACAAAGACTGGACGAAATAGACTTACTATATCCGTTAGTCATTTCCCTGAGCATAAAACAAAGATTGAAATTGGTAATATGTAAAAAAAAAGGTTATAGAAAGAGATATTTGAAATATTTTAGATAAAATGTATTCATTTTTAAATTTTAAGAATTTTTTAAACTTAACGAAGCTTGTAAAAAAACAATTGTAGGAGCACAAAGTGTACAAAGTGTGCACAAACTGATGCACTGCACTGTAGACTGGGTGGACTTATCAACAAGTTGATTAACTCTGTGGCAAGTGTATGACAATGTGCCACTGTCTCAGCCAAAAGTGGGCAGAGGGGCGTATGGAGTAAATAGAGCAAGGGGTATTTTGGTGTGAGCGCGAGGGGGCGTGACTAAGGCCGAGGACGATTTTGGTTGTTGGCCGAACGCGAGTCGCGATAATAATGATAAACATCGTGCTGGGCAGGCGTGAGGCAAGTGGCATGTGGCATGTGGCAAGGGCGCAAGGCGGAGGAGTAAACAGATAGGAGAAGGGAGAGGAGAGAAAGGAGCGAGAGAGGGGATTGGAGAGGGGAGCAAATAGGGAGACAGTAGGAAAGTGCATGAGGCATCAGTTTTGTTGTTGTTTCGACTCAGACAAGCACACACTGCAAGTGGGCGTGGCAGAGGCGTAGAGTGGGGAGAGGGGAGAGGGAAGGGCGCTCTCTGAGGTCGCGGCACGCACTTTCGCTGCGGCGCGACTACGTCAAAAAGTTTGTTTTGACAAATGATGTCGCTGACATTTTGTGTCGCGTCCACAGTTGTCCTGTCCCATCCTGTCCTATCGTGTCCCAACGTGTCCTCTTCTCTCCTATGTCCCCTCCACGCTCTACGTTCCCACTGTGCTCGTGTCCTTGGTCCTAGGTCCTTGTTGTGGTCCTCTCCTGGCATGCATGCATATGTGTGCCACGGACACAACTTTGACCGTTCTCCTAATGAACTTTTGTTTGCCTTGCCGACAATTGACAGCAAAATTATGACCCTGCAATGGACCCGTAATGCTCCCCGCATGGATCCACTCAACTTTTCCCCTAATCATTTTGCAATCATTCTCATTTTCCAAGTGGCTGCAGCTGCACAAGTCGCGCGAGGCGACACTTTCATTAAACGACTATAGTGTATGGTCGACTCGACTGCAAGTTACCCTGTTTGTAGTTCGTTACTTTGCTTATTTGATATCCAAAACATTTGTTTAAGTGTTGTGAATTATTTATTTATTAATTTATTTATTTATTATTTTTATTTCGGCTTAAAAATTAATTAACGGACGTTTAAGTTAGTTTAATTGTGTTTTTAAACATTTTTAATGTTTATATTTTAATTATGTTAAGTTTAAGTTTTGTTTATAAAAAGATTTCGCTTAAATAAATAAATGTTTATCGTTTAAATATAATAAAAACATAAAAAAAACACACTTATTTTAACTAAAATTAAAATGTTTACTAACTATGAAAGTTTACATAACAATTCTTACTTACTTAAATAAAATGATGTAGAATATGACAAATTTTAAAATGAAATTTAATTTTATTTGTAAGTTAAGTTAACAATACTTACTTAAATGAAATAATTTAAAATAAACACAAATTAAAAATGTTATTTAATTTTTATGGTAAGTTTCGCTACTTAAAAATAATTTTTAAAAGTCTTTTTTAAAGCACAAATATGTTCAATTCAAGTGGAAAATATTTTAATACATATATTAATAGAATTAAGCATTAATACACATAATAATGTACTTTTCACCTTATATTAAATATAGATTCTTAAGCAGAATCAGCAATTTAAACAGATATCAAATTAAAATTTGTTCTAAAAGGAAACCATGAGATCTAAAAAAATCTATCTAAAGTTTAACTAGCTACTGATGAATATATCTGTCTATTTAAATGAAAACTAAATTTAAATTAAATTAAAATTTGTCGATTAAAAATTAAAAATTCATTAAAATTCAATCGCTTTTGTGTTCAGTTCAGTTCAGTTTAACTCAAGAGAAGATATTTTTTGGGCATAAAGGGGTAAGAGGAAACGAGGAAGAGTCAAGGAAAAACCTGTCGCTGAGCCAAAATGAGTTAGTTGTCTCTGTCTCGGCATCGCAGTGAATCAACAATGAAAACTCACTCAAGAGCGTCAACTTTTCACTCATTTCTCCGCTCGAAAACGAACGATTTTCGAAAAGGGGAAACATTTCGAAATTGAGTAATTCGAAGTATTCAACGAGCAAAACACTCAAAGAGCACTCAATGAGGGGTAGTGAGTCGATGAATAAATGAATGAGTGTGTGAGTGAGTGAGTGTGTGTGAGAGTGAGTGTGTGAGTGAGTGTGTGAGTGAGTGGTTGAGTGCCTGAGTGAGTGAGACAGCAGCGCAGCAGTTACTCATGACTGGGGCTGCCGACCAATTCAGCACACAGAGCGCAAGGGGGCAGGGCCTGATTCAACCGAATTCTTTCTCCGATTGATTGAAATACAAATGGCGTCCGACTGGGCAATAAATACTAGTACATAACATCATCAATCTATCAATCAGAGACTTATTTACAATATTATTATGATCAGAATATATATTTTAGTTTAACTGTTAGTTAATTAACCAAAAATGTTTTTAAAATTACAAAAAAATAATAAAAAAGATATTAATATATAAATATATTAATATAATAATAATAATAATAATAATAATAATAATAATAATAATAATAATAATAATAATAATAATAATAATAATAATAATAATAATAATAATAATAACAATAATAATAATAATAATAATAATAATAATAATAATAATAATAATAACAATAATAATAATAATAATAATAATAATAATAATAATAATAATAATAATAATAATAGTAATAATAATAATAATAATAATAATAATAATAACAATAATAATAATAATAATAATAATAATAATAATGATAATCTGTTTTATTTAAAAGCAATTAACTTTTCCATTAAAAAGTTTTAATGAAAAGACATTCAGTCCCTTCTGTCCATTGTGATATTAACTCCTGATTGATCAATCGATTGCCTTTCAATTCATCAATATTTGCATTGAAATTGATACCAAAATCTTTTGTTATTTTCGTTTTAACTATTTAACAATTTTTTTTAATTTCTTCCTTAACATGTTCTTGGCCAAATGGGCTGTTGACCCTTTGAGTCTTTTTGGCCTTATCGTTGCATTCGGCATTGTGATCACAAATTAAGCTAGCGACAAGTGCGTGCTTGCATTGTATGCAAATGAGCCAGAGGCTTTAGATGGAGCCAAGTACTTTTGGTGCGTGCCCCAAACATGATGCGGCAACTTCGTACTTGCAACAGGGTACTAACAGAGCTACTACTAGGTACCAGAGCTACCAGTGGTACTTGCAGCAAGGTAGTTGTAACTTGTAAACGATTATCAATTTGTCATAAATGGATGGGCTGCCGTTTGGTCACTGCCTGATAGATGTTGGCCTGGCCAAGCGAATTGGCCAAAAATGTGCATCTACGATAGGCATAAAAAAGCGACAGCCAACAAGATAGAGAGAGAGGGAGAGAGATAGCTGGAGTAAGAGAGCGATAGAGAAGGAGAGAGAGACAGAGAGAGAGAGAGGGAGAGAAGAAAACCAAATTGGGTCAAACACTTTGGGGCAATGGGAGCGGGAGTTAAGGGACTTACCTCATTTCTGTTAGCCAACTTGTAGATTTTAATCGCATTTGATTTAAATACAACTTTGGTTAATTTATGTTGTCGACTGTCAACGCGTTTCTTTACTTCCTGCCTTTAATTTGTTTCTTTTTTTTTCTCTCTTTTATTGTATTTGCAACTCGCTTATTTGCCGCATTTGGCAACTCTGGCACACGACTCCCAAAAGCAAGTCTCCCAAAAGCAGAGAGAAAGGTCAACAATTTAGCTAGCCATGATCTGCAAGGCGAAAAAGTACAGTAAACATAACACTAAAATATTAAAAAATTATTAAGGAGGAGACTAATAGAAAATACTGTACGAAAATACTTAAAGATAATAATAAATGAAAATAATGAAAGAATATACTAAAAGAGAATACTGAAAGAAAATATTGAAAGAATATAGTAAAACAAAATACTAAAATAAAATATTAAACGAAAATACTGAAAAAATACTGAAAGAAAATACTAAAAGAAAATATTAATGAAAAATAGTTGAAGAAAATACCAAAGAATATAATGAAAATTCTTAAAGAAAATAGTACATGATAATACTGAAAGAAAATACTGATAGAAAATAGAAGTGGAAAATACAAAAAAAACTTAATGATAGAGAATACTTATAGAAAATACTAAAAGAAAATACTAAAAGAACATACTGAAAGAAAATACTTAAAGAAAATACTGAAAGACTGGTAGATTTCTTAATCACCAGTGATTGATTACGATTGTGAACCAGTTTCATTTACCAAAATACTTTTGTAGAAACTTTTGTCAGTATTAATTTTATTTTTGAGAATTGGTATTTGCAAAACAAACAGTTTGAGCTGCTCACACATGTCTAGTTCTCGATCTAATTCTGAAATAATTGAATAACTGAAGATTCGTTAAAATAATTTAAAGCAAAACTGAGGTTACTTAGCGGTACAAAAGGTCTCTGGGATGAGTACGCGCCAAATAAACAGCCGCAAATATGGCGAAAACAATAAATTGCAAAGGACTTCACACACACACACACAGAGGCTTACAGAGACACCCACACACATATAGACAAGATGGAGACTCTCAATGGCATTGCATGAAATTCATGCATATTTTGGGGCCACATCAGATGAAAGGATCCGTCTGGTTGCCGTACACTGCAGGGTCTGGGAGATCTGAATCGAGTCGAGCAGCCTTTTCCAAAAGAGTTAGGTTGTGGGTGTGGCACAGGGGGGGGCGGGGGCGTGCCAGGGGCTTGGGGCAAGCCAAAGGATTCACTGTGCGGCTGTGGGGCAAGTCGACATTCAAATATTTGCCGCGACGCGCACTTTATTATTATCCTTTTATTATCAATGAAAATACACACCAACACACACATACACACCAACACACACTAACACACACACACACGTGTATATATGGCAGTTACAGACCGCACTAAAACAAACAGAAAACTAGCCGTACGCTTTGGAGCGAGCTGATTATTATTATCCGTCGAAATGCCGTCCTCAAAAGGGACATATATACACTGAAAAAAAAAGTGTATTAAGCTTAATCTGAAACAGACTTTATTAATTTTTTATTTTTATTTTTTAAGAAATTTTTTAATGTAAATATTTTTGCTTGCTTTGCTTGACTAAGAAATTTATGATAAATTTATTAAATAAGGAATTAAGTGGTTAACAATCAAGTCGAATTTTTGAATTTAAGTAAAAAAAAAAATCTAACAAAATTTATCTAAAAATTTAATAATTTTACTCTGTTTTTGTTTAAATAATTTTTTTTTAATTTTTTTTTTTTAAATTTAAATTTTTTCCAAAGGAAAACAAATTTTTAAATTAAGTAAGACTTTTTAATGATGTTTTGATTCACAATCTTAGTACTTAAATCAAACATTTTAAGCGCTGAAAAGTTATGCAAAATTCTAAATTTTTTCAGTGTGCACACACACACACACACACACACTGAGACGCACATGTGAATTGGGCTATTGAATTAACGCGTTGCACAAGTGGATTTTGGCAGTCTCCAGTCGTCTGACGACGTCGTTGCCAGCTCTTCAATTAATCGCACCTTTTTCAGGGTATACACATACTCACACACACACATACACACACATACCTACACTCCATTCACACACACACACACACACTTGCAGTAACTCAAATCAAAACTGGCGAAAACTACTCGCAAAATCAACTTTTGTTTTTCAAAGCCAAATGCCAGCCATTTTCCCTACGAATTTTCCTCCATTTTCCACCCTCTTTCCCTCCACCAGTAGACTAGTCAGTCGCATACGCAAATTTATTTATTGAAGCATAATTTTCTATTTGTTGTGTGTTTGTGTCGTGAAACATTTTATTGGTTTGAGTTTTCCATTTGAGTTTCCTACTAACCATTTACCATTTTCTATTTTCTATTTTGGTTTTTCAGCTTTTTGCCAAAGGGTTCGAAACTATCAAATGCATTTGACAGCTGCTTTTAATTTTGGCGCTGTTTTCATTGTGTTTAGTTTTTCCTATTGTTTGTTTGCTTTTCATTCTCAAGAGACCAGCGACTTGAAGATGATTCGCAACTTGGTTTATTGCTTGAATGGAAAATCAAAGCATGAATGCCAAAATCAAGATGAAAATCTGTTGGAAAATATACTAATGGATTACTGAACTTATTCTAAGAAGCAAAGAGTCTTAAGAAAAGTGTATAACTATTCAGATTGTTTCGTTATGGAAAATATAGAGAGGCAAATAGTTTATTGACAGAGTTTCAAACTTTAAGTAATTTACAATCAGAAAAAAATAGTTTAACTGAATATTAAACTTAGGGAACATTTGTTTTTAAAATTTAAAACCTTTTTTTATCTACTATTTTGACCAAATTACATTGATTTGCAGTGCCAGTTGTACAAAGACATTTTCTGGGAACCAACTTACTGTTTACTTTTGTACTTTATATATATAACTGAACAGATATGTTCCTGGTCTTGTTATTACTTTCCGCAGTTAAATCAATTTATGTACAGAAAGATTTAATGACTTTCAGTTGAGCCTAAAAAAACTTCAAAGAATGTTTCACTTTTCAAAAAACAAGTTAACATTATTCAAAAATACTTTTTTCTATTTTAAAAAATAAAAAAAAATAAAAATTTGTATGTATTGTCCTTAACAACTTCAAAAGATTAATATACTAAAATAACTTTAAAAATCCATTTTAATAACTTTTAAATGTTTTTTTTGTTAAAAACTTTGTTGGTTTCAAAAACTTCAATTTGTTCGACAATTGAAAATAAAATTAAAAAAGGTTACTTTGGAAACTTTTGTACGTTTTCTATATACATTAAAAATGGTTTAAAAGTTGTTAAAACTTATTAACTTGAGAATATCTTTTGCTAAGCAAAAATCGTATATTCGCAAACTCCAAAACTATTTCCCTTTCTCAAATGACTCGCTTCTCCTAAGCCAATGTAATTTCAAAGCGACCATGTAAGAATTGTGCTTTGTAGTTTTGGACAGAAGATGCAACTGGGAAGGGTAAGGAAAGAAAAGGAATGGAGAGAAGCCAAAGGATTTATAATAACACAGCCTAAAAGTATGCAACACACGTTTGACAGGTAGAGACAAACAGAAGCGTTTGACAAAAAAGCGCAGCAGAGCGAAATATTCCAGGAAGGGGTAGATGAAAGCAGCAGTGCACTGAGAGAAAAGTAGTCTTAGTCCAAAAAAATCACTTACAGTTAAATACATGAAACGCAGATACAATTTCTATGCGCATTAAAGTGCGTGGCGCCCAACGTAAGTTAATTTGAAGAAATGCTCAGAAAACTAATAATTTTGAACAGTGTAGGCTGCACAGGTGGGCTTGAAAGGGCCACCGCAAGAATGCACACGTAAAACGCAGCTCATTGTCGCATGCCTGACCGAAAGTACTCTACAAACGAAACGAAAAAACGAAAAGAAAAATGGACAAGAAGTACAGAGAGAGAGAGAGAGAGAGAGAGAGAGATAACAGGAAACGCAAAAAGTGTCCTGTGCAAGGACATGCTAATGTTATTTTTATATTACTCGCAACAGAGCAACGTCAGCTACTTACAAAAAAAAAAAAAAAAAACAGAGCCGCCTTTTGTTTTTGGCCATGCATGTGTTTAATTTTAATGAAATTAACGCGTGTAATGGCAACCACGCCTCCCAAAATGTACAAAAAATGGCAACAACGATGATGGTGATGGTGATGATGGGCACCTGCCGGTATTCGTGTTGGCCCTTTTACACCCGGCACAAATGGGCAGTAGGTATGCACTAGTTTGATTGGCTTTATAAAAGATAAAGTCGGAGTTCCTATTGGAAATATGGATTTAAGGCATTACTTTTGACATTTGCTCAACTTTCGTTTTAGTATTGTTAACATACTCCGTTTATCTAGTTTGAATCAACATAATACTCACGGAGTTATGGCATTTTCAAAAGATTTTACTCCCGCACGCCTTAAAATATGCATTGTTTTTTATAAGGAACGGATATTTCACAGTCGATCGCTCGATTTAAGCACACGCAGTTGTTGTTGCTAATCTGCTGTCTATGCTGCTTTTGATGTATGTCATGCATGGTCGTCATCGGACTTGGAGTGGGTGACAAACGTGTTAAATGTTAATTAAAAAGCAGCCGTGTAAATGTAACTGTGACTGTCACTGTGACTCTAACTGTAACTGTAACTGTAACTGTGACTGTAATAATCGTGTAGAATGCGTGCAAAGCAGCAGCAAAAAAAATAGGAAAAAGGAAAATAGAATCAGCGCCAAGATGCGGCTTAGTGCAGTATGCACGAGAGGGGGGAAAGGGCAGAAAGGAGAGCGGTAGAAAGAGATTGAGAGAGAATGGAAGACAGGGGGAGAGGGAACTTGCACATAAACACGCCTAATTAAGGACGAGTTCGCCTTTAACTTCGGCTCGGGCTGGGGCTAATTGGCCGGCGTTCTTTTTGTCCAGGCGCGGGACAATGGCAAACAGGCACACACACACACACACATACACACACACACAGTGAGCGGTAAACAAACGGACGAGCTGGTTAACAAGACACACACACGTAGAGTGTGGGGCTCAAAGGGGGCGGGGGCTGGGGTTTACTGCGCTTACACGCAACTGGCAACTGGCAACCACAGGCTGGACAAAAATCGGTTGCCTGCCCAAATAAAATGTCATCTTAAATATAATTTTCGCGTATTTTTCTTTGCCTACGTGTTGTTTGTTTGCCGCTTTTCCTTTGTTTCCTCCCCTTCCACCCCCCTTCCTTATCCTACCCCACCCTTAACCCCTTTGCTGTGTTGGCTTTTCAGTGGCAGAAGAAAAGATTTGCAAGCAGTCGCACATGTGAGCCCACTTTTGTCCTATCTTCCAGCGCAGCTGATGGCCCCCAAAATGGATCCGCACTTCGTTCTCGTCCTCTTGTCCTGCCATTTACAGTTGCATAATTTTAGGCGCAGTCTAAGCTACAGTTGCATTGGGTCGTGTTAACTGTTGTAGGCGCTACAGCAGCTCGAAATACGCTCAGCTGGCGCCCAACGTTTAGTTTTGGGTTTCTTTCATGGCGCCCAACGTGTGCATAGCTCGAATATATATTTAGTGTTATAACCATTGATTATTTGAATATAATTTCGTAAAGATTATTAGTTTATGACACAGAAAAACTAAAAATTGAATTTTATAATGGCGCCCAACGTGTGAAAATATTTTAAATTTTGTTATATAAGAAAAATGTATCAAAACCGTTTACTAAAAAATACTTTCCTGAG
Source organism: Drosophila cardini (assembly GCA_018903735.1). Taxonomy (NCBI): domain Eukaryota; kingdom Metazoa; phylum Arthropoda; class Insecta; order Diptera; family Drosophilidae; genus Drosophila; species Drosophila cardini. The sequence continues at coordinate 3,788,466 of JAEIGM010000010.1, forward strand.
GACTTCAAACTTTTTGGACCAAATAAGCAACTTACAAAGTCAAAAGTAAGTTTTCGTTGGCGCCCAACGAGTGACTATACATGAAAAACATTTAAGTGAAAATCAAAACATTGAGAGAAATGAGTACTTGAAATTATACATTTTTTTTGGTAGATATAGCTCAATAGCTTGAAAAATCCACCACTTGGCGCCCAACGTGCGTATGGTTTGTCTGCAATTTCTTTAATTCAACAAAATCAAAGCAAATTTTAGCTTGCATGTGACATTCATAAGTCCACAATAACTTTTCAATCCATTCAAAAGGCTCAAAATGCACACTACTTTGGATAACCGTACACACACACACTTAACGAATTTTCGTGGCGGTTTTTGGGCCAAAAAAAAAAATACTCTCTCTCTTTCACACAAAATTGAGCTGTTGGCAGAGGAATGGAAAACTTGCCACAACATTGTTGGTGGTCGGAGATAAACGCATAAATGACGAGCTAAAATCTTTTTGCTGGAGTATTTCTTGAACCCTACATCGCGGTAACCCCGCTCCGCAGCGTTCCCCAACCCTTAGCCATCACCCTGCGCCACCTAGCGATGTTAAAAAGCATTTTTTGTTAAGCCTTTTAGAAAAAACGCCGCTTACCGCGGCACAAGACATCTACAGTGAGGAGTGGGAGCTGAGGACCATTCTGGGGTAGAGTGAAAACGGATGGGGTAGGAAGGGGGCAGAGGGGCAAAACAGTTTCATGTGTAAAAATTATAAGAATTTCGCTCTTAAGTTCTTTAGTCGCTGTGTGGTTTCTCCTCATCTTGATATTTTTTTCCCCCTTTTCTTTTTGTAGCATTTGCGAAATATGCATGATGTAATTTTTTTTTAGCTTTTTTTCTTCACATTTTTTTATCCTTTTGCTGCCACTGTATTTATTTTACTAAGAATGTGTAAATTTCTACTTTATGCAAAAGCTGCGGCCGCGACTTCTTAGCATTTTTGTCCATTCAAGAGCAGCTACAAAAAAGCTAAAGAAATGTGTATAGAGTGGGGTGGGGGGTGGGTGGGGGGAAGTACCCAAATGTAGCAATGCTTTTGATGCTCAGGCTGTTGAGGCATGCCTTTAACTTGTTTGTCTTAAAGTTGTCGTATGACAATTTCTTTTTGGGGCTACAAAGACATGTGTGTGTGTGTGTGTGTGTGGGAGGGAGTACTGCCACTCCCCTAAGCACAAAGAACTTGAGCCATTAATCGCATTGGTGTTTATTTAGCTTGTAATTACATTCATTTATTTACTTATTGACTGTGTCGACGGACCAGAGACTCCCCAAAATAACTAACAATATTCACAGAGACAGAAGTCGCTGCGTTCCGCAAATTACCTAACACTGACTAGGACTCTGACCTACAGTGGAAGAGAAAGAAAGAGAGACAGAGAGGGAATGTTGTGTTGAAGACAAGGACAAGAACAACCCCCATTAAAAGCCAATATCTTTGGTAGCTGCCAGCAGCCGCAGCGAAATAAGAAAAAATGTCTTTGAATGACTGACAATCAATTTGGCTTGGCTGCATCTACAGTGGGGCAAAAGGAGGACATTGTGGACAGTGTGGGGGAGTGGGGGGCAGTGGCCCTGTGGCTCGTGTCGCCTTAACGAACGTTGAAAATTACTTTGACATAAGTTAATTAATCTTTGGCGCGCAAAGTTCGTGTTTGAAATATTGCAGAAAACAAAACAAAAATGTTTTTGCGAACCACAAGGATAGAAGGTCTACTCCAGCAGGAAGTGAGCACTGGCTGGCTAGAGTGACTGCCTGACTAACTGACTGACTGACTGACTGACTGACTGTCCAACTGCTGTCTGTCTGCTTCAATGAAATATTTGTCAATGAGTATTGCTAATTTACAAGTTTGATTTGTGCCCTTTCCCACTCCCAATCCCATTGCCATTTTGGCCATTTTTGTGCCTTTCTTTGGGCCCAAGGACTCGCTCTCCTTGAGAAATTGCTTGAGCATTCTTTTGGCTAGCCGTACATAAATAAAACTCAAACTGACTAACGTGTTGTCGGTGGATTCGCTTTTGGCCAAAAACTTTTCCCTTCACTCACTCTGTGTGTGTATGTGTGTGTTTGTGTCGAGAGAGGATTGCCTGTGTCTGAGCAGCTACTTTAAGATGCAAGACGTTGTCTGGCAAGGTAACTCGAGCTGAAGTTAAGAAATTGGCTAAAGGAATTCATTAGCCACTGGACGAAATCATAAATCGAAAATTAAATCCAAACATTTTCTTAAATTCCAGCATAAAATCGAGTGCTAAATAGTTAAGTATAAAGTAAAATATTGTAAGAAAATCATGATTTAACTGTTTTCGTATATTAGATGGGTTTTAATTAGCTTTAACTCAGTCGGAGTACTAAATTAACACTTAAGCCTTAAACTTAACTTTCAGCTTGGCTTATAGAAGATATATAGCAGGCTAATGGTAATACAACTACTATGTAAACATTGTCACCACTAAGTCAATAGTGACATCCCTAGATTAATAACAGTACAAAACTGAGCTAACGATAGAAAGATAGTAAGATAGTTGTCTCACTCTAACACATTATGTACGAAGGGAGAGATCGAGCACACAAAAGATCACGACTTTACGCGAGAACTTAAAACCAAGATAAAGTTAATAATCAATAGCGTCTACAGATACAAGTTAAATTATGGATTAATCGATTAAATTTCATACAGATTATATGTAAGTTGTCAAAGTTTGCAAATTAATCGATTAAAAGAAACTTATAAATAAAATTTAAAGCATTCACAATTTCCTTATTCAATTTATTTTAAAATATTTTTTGATCTCTAGTGAAGTTAATTTTAATCGTTAAATATTTTATTCATATTTTCATCTTCATATTATTTTCTTATAGAGCTGGAGAAACCAAATTCACACATTATGTATATGGTACCATAACAACCTTTCTTACCAAGTTTGATCCGGATCGGACAACTATAGCCTATAGCTTCCATGGGACAAATCGGTCGAAGATTGGTGATTTGTATGAAGACATGTAGTTTTAGTTGAGCGATTGCAACCAAACTAAGACATTATGTGTGTGGTACTGTTATAACTATCCTCACCAAGTTTTGTCTGGATCGGACAACTACAGCCTATAGCTCCCATAGTACAAATCGGTCGAAGATTGGGAATTTGTATGGAAAAACGCGCACTGGAATGAGTACAGGGTCTTTTACAGTCGACGCGCTCGACAGTAGACTTTCTTACTTGTTAAAGATCACTTTTAAAATACAAAAGTAACTTTTTATAAATTATGCTGACAAATCCAGCGATCACACCACTTTAGTGACTAAACTTATAACTATAATTCTGTTCAAAATTTGTTTTCCTTACAGTCAAACGAACTATTTCATGAACCACTTAGATACTCCTTAAGCCACTTCACTTTCCACTACTCTGCAATGTCCTTCGCTGTCCAAGTGAAACCCACAAAATCAATGAGCCTTGCCATATGCGTTATCCTACGGATTTTACCCCTTACCAACCCCATCCCCCACACCGCCCCACTCTCCACACCCCATTTCGACCCATGTCCAGCACCAGATTTAGTGCACAGTTTGGATAGTTCTTTAGCTGAAGTGCGACCACCTAGAGCGACTGGAAACACGAGTCCTTTGCAGTCATTTCTCATACAATTGCCACTGTCATTTGGATGTCGCCTGAGAGACGGCAAAAGAGCAACTTGTAATGGACTTTAATCAATTAATTTGAAAACGCTTTTCATTGGCACTGCACAGACGGGGAGCTGAGGGGACTATCAGGTCTGGGACACTTTCTTGCAGAGAAATCCGAGACAATACGGCAAACGGAAATACATGGCAAACCAATGCCAAAATTTGGTAGCTGGAGTTGAGAGTTTGGCACAAGAAAAAGAATAAATAAACAAGCCGCTAGGGCAAAGGGAGAGAGAGAGCGAGAGAGAGAGAGACAGGTCTAGAAACAGAGATACCAAGGAGGAGATAAAGGGACAGTATGAGAAGCTGCTGGGACAAGGATTGGAACTGAGACAGCAGCAAAGAAGGGAGGAGAAACAAAGAGTGGAGCGCAGGGAGGGAACGGAGACAGGGACATGAACAGGACACAACAAACGCACTTAAAACACAATGATGCTCATTGTGTCTGACAGGACCAAAGCAGGATTCAGGATTCAGAACTCTGGAACTCAGACGATTGCAGAAGGGAATCAGCCAGCAAACAGGGAGGAGAGAGTGAAGAGAGTAGCAGTAGTTGGACAGAAGTAGGAATAGTAGAAGGAGAAGGAGTTGGAGTTGGAGTAGGAACAGGTTTAGCGTAGGACAACGAAGGGGATGAGGAGAGGAGACTACCGCTGATCCGTTTTGGAGCCACACACACCTAAGATGACGACGACGATGTCGAGTTTGTCCAGCACAGTTTGGCGTCGTCTGGCTTGTGAATGCTACACTGAGCAAAAAACCTAAACAGCAGCAGATAAATAGATTTATAATTTGATAAAAATATTTATTTATTTGCTTCAATTTTTAAACAAATTAATTAAATTAATTTCTTCTTCGATTTTCCAAAGAGAATTTTCTTTGTTTACCTTGATTTTTTTTCAGTGTATGTGCACGCTGCTACTCCGCTGGCACTTTGATTACGCATTGGCTTTGCCAGCTGAATGTTGTCCTTGCTCCTGTGTGAATCCCGTTGCAACTTTCTCTCCTTTGAGTCTACTTCAAGCAGCATTTGTCTTTCTTTTCTGCTGCTTCTTTCTCTCACCTTCTTCCCTTTTCCTACTCTCTTTCTTCTTTCTTTTTTTTGCTTCTACGTTGTTTGGTATTTTCATTTGTTGTCGTTTTGGCACTTCAGTTTGATTTCGTTTGTTGCCTTTGCCTTTTTGCGCCTCAGTTTCCTTTGCCCATTGTCCTGCTGTTCTCTCCTCTCCTTCTCCTCTTCTCCTGTCCACCTTCTTGTCAGGTTGTTCTTCGTTGTCCTGTTTTGGTCACGCACTTTTGACGTCTTCTCCCTTCGCCAATTAATGGAACTGCGACGGTGACGGCGACTGCGACACTTGAGCCGAGCCTTCATTGACAACAAATTAGTGTCGATAAAGTGCAAGAGTTCAACTTAACGAGTGCTCACTGTATTATGTTCACTTTGTTGGGCTTGTCCTGATCAGAGAACTATAACTTATGGCTTACGTAGTATAAATTAGTAGATAACTGTTTATTTGCAAGAAGAAAAGGAGCTCTAAGGACATTCCATATATTTCTTCCTTGTCTCTGTCTCTGCATCTCTCTCTCTCTCTCTCTTTTTCTCTCTCTCTCTCTTTCCCTATGTTCTTTTATGCATATATAAGTATTTTATTATCGATAATTTCCCATCTATATCTCCTTGTCTCTCCCTCTCTCTCTCTCTCTCTCTCTTTTTCTCTCTCTCTCTCTTTCTCTTTCCCATTCTATCGCTGACTCTCTTACACCGTATTAAATACGCCATTTGCTTGCTTGTCTTATTTCCGCTCCCGTTTCGCTTCACCCGACTCTTCCCCCGCTTACCCACCACCCCCATCCCTCCCTTTCACCCTCTTCCATTTAGTCGCTCTCTTCCCCCCACTATGGGCAGTCACTGTGAACAGCAACGTCAACCAATTTCAAGTCACAATGACACTGAGAAGCGACATTGGCGCTGGACTCTGCAAATGGCAAGAAATCAACGTCAGCTCAGTTAAAGGAGAAGAAGTAGAAGAATAAGAAGTAGAAGAAGCGGAAGAAGAGGTGAAGGAAGAAAGCAAAACAACAACAACAAAGTAAAGAATAAGTGAGAAAAAAATGTAGTGGAGTGGGCGTAGGGGAAAGCTGAGGAGGAGAGGGAGAGAGAGAGGAAGAAATAGAATGAAGCCAAACGAAACGCAGCTGGAAAAAGAATTAAATCAAGAACTCATTAAGGCGCCGGATGCAATCACACTTTGCGCTATTCAGCGAGCCACTCTGCCCCCTTCCCCCTCCCTCCTCCCCACTACCCACTCCCACCCAAACCCCCTACACTGCCCCTCCACCACCACTCCACTGCCTATCTATAGTTTGCTCTCTTTCTTTCTTTTCTGTCATGCGAGAGCGCGAGGTTCCATAAAAATGGCGTCAACACACACAGTGGGAATGTCGCCAGCGTCGTCGTCAGCGTTAGCGTCAGCGTCGCTGTCAACGTTTGCGCTGCCGTTTGCCGCAAAAGTGCGCACAATTATTCATTAACTTTGCACCGGAAAAGCAGAGAAATTAAAAACTGCCAACGCCAGGATAAATAGGGACAAAGTGCAGAAATTAAAAATATGAGAAATAGTACAGAAAGAGAACACACAAAAAAAAACAAGAAAGAATGCTATAGTCGCCTCGCGACTTTAGGATACCCGTTACTCAGTTTAATTATATTATTAACAATATAATATATTATTAATAATATTAATAATATTACAATCGGTTAGGTAATCGACCCTATTGATTTTAATTCAGATGACTTGAGAAACGCAGATAATTTTCATACAAAATCATATTTACAGCGTATTTTTGACCGATCGTCCCTATGGGAGCTATACGATATAGTCGTCCGATTTGGATGAAACTTAGTCAATATGTTTATATTATTGACAGATATATTCTGTGTAAGTTTCACTTCGATTGGTTGGCCAACGCAAAAGTTATTCATATAAATTCATATTTGGAGCGTATTTTTGACCGATTGTCCCTATGGGAGCTATATGATATAGTTGTCCGATTTGGATCAAACTTGGTCAGTATACGTAATCCCTAGACGTGTACTTTCTGTGTCAATTTGGTTTAGACAGCATTACTAACAAAAAAGTTTTCTATACTAAAACATGCTATTTTTACCTGTTTTTACCTTTGTATGCACATAGAACGCCCTAAAGTGGGCGTGTCAAAAAACAAAAGCAAACTTGTACTGCTTGGGCATTTTATCTTTCGTTTGCGACCACTCGGGCCTTTCTAGCTCTTATAGTCTCTGAGATCCTTTTGTTCACACAGACGGACAGACGGACAGACGGACAGACGGACGGACGGACAGACGGACAGACGGACAGACGGACATGGCTATATCGACTCGGCTTGTCATGCTGATCAAGAATATATATACTTTATGGGGTCTGCCATGTCTCCTTCTCCCTGTTACATACATTGCAACGAATACAATATACCCTTTTACTCTACGAGTAACGGGTATAAAAACAGCAAAGGGAGTGAGAAGAGAGAGAGAGGGAGGAGGGGATCAGAAGAAGGCAGAAACAGAAGCAGAGTGGGCAGCGAAACAGTGAGTGGAAGGCGAGTCAAATGCTTAAATAACTGCAAGTAAGTGTGCGAAAGAGAAGGAGTGAGAAAGGGGTGTGGGCAGTAATAGAGAACAAGCGGAACGAATTGCAGTAGCAGAGTGATGGGATGGGGAGTGGCGAATGGGAGGTGGGGGGAGTGGCACTGGCTGCAGAGTCGCGGGTTCACAACTAATAAAACAAAAGTCAAAAGTCCTTAAGCGCAATGAAGAAGCTAAAAATGCAACGCAGCAGCCGAGAGCAGCGGCAGCGGCAGAGGCAGCGACAGTGGCAGCGACAGAGGCACAGAAGCTGTGGCAGCAGCGACAGCTTAAACTACAACAAGTAGCAAAGAGTTACAAGCGAGTCAGCTCGACTTTGTTAAGCCCTGTATTGTCAGAAAAAAAGGGAACTTCTTTTCAAGATAAAGTTCTAAGAAAATCTATTAAGTAAAAACAGAAACTGCTCGACTGTGGAAGACCCTGTGCTTAATAAAGCTTTAAAATATTAGTAAAAAAAAAAGTATTTTATTTAAAAAGTATTTAAATTAATTTTAGTATTAATCATATACTATGAAATACAATTTTAATACCAAATAAAAAGCTAGAGAAACTGGGCATCTTGCAGTCGAGCAGCTGAGCCTCAGCGTACATAGTTTTGTAAAATTTTTAGTTACTTTCTACTGTTTGTCACTATTAAGAACTTTTTGGTACACTCCATTTAAACACTCTGAGTACAGGGTCTACTAAGACGCGAGCGGGTGCTTAGCAGCGGGAAGCAGTCGCTCGCAGTGGGCCAGGCCAAAAGGCACGGAAAAGGGTTAAGGCTGATGAGCTCAAACTGAGGCTGACGTCGAGTCAGCGGCAGAGGCGGAGACGGAGGCAGGGGCTGTCGACGGAGGCTGAGGCAGAGTTGTCGTAATGAGCGCGCCCGCCGCTGCGGGCAACCATAAAAATCTTCACCCGTACAGAGCCCCTACCTTGTAGCCCACCCTAACCCCCAGCCCTACTACATGCCACTCCCCTAACGCCCCCTTTTGCCATTTGACTGCCCGGCAAGCATTTGGCGCAGTGCAGCCATCGCCTGGGCGCCTGAAAGCATGCAGCACTTATTGTTTTATTCGCCAACGACGGCGGCAACGGCGACAACGACGACGACGATGGCAGCATATCCGCTCCACGTCACTTGTGATAATTGCGTGCAGCCGGTAGTTGGGCAGGCACCACGCCCCCTAATACACCACCTCTTGTCCCTACGCCCACTAGGCAGCCATTTCTAAGAAACGCTCAACACAAAATCTGGCAACGCCAGCACAGAGAAGTGACACATGCAAAAAGGCAGAGAACCCGAAGCCCTTAGACTGTCCCCCACCCCCTGCTCCTTACCAACCATGCTTGCCACGCCCCCCCAGCGCCTAGTCCCAGCGAACTGTAAAGCCTTTGTGCATATCGCGAACCGGATCAGCGCCAGCGACAACTACAAAAACGGCCAGCAAACGATGCTAAACAAAAAGGCCAAAAGCGAATGGCAAAGAGTCAGTGGAGTGGGTAAGGTGGTATACAGGGGGAGGGGGTTAAGGGTAGAGCAACAAAACAAGCGAAAAAAGAAAAATGTACAGCAAAATTGCGAGAATGCGAAATAAAAATTCATAATTACGTTTACGCCGGTAATTAAAAATTATTGTAATATACGCAATGGGCATCGCAGGCCACGCCCACAGCATTGCCCGTCCCCCTCCACCATCATCTCCTCCAAAATACTTGGGACTCATGTGCGGCACCAAAGTCCCGGGCAGCTGCCACAGCGCTCGGTTGCACAAATCACGGAAGCCGCCAACGACACAAAAAAGTTGAGCGCCCCAAAAAAAATGGGAGAAAAAAAAGAGATTGCCAGGGCTGCAGCCTGCAGTTGCCAGCTACCAGGGCTGTGGGATGCGTCTGGTAGACGACAGCGGCGGTAATTACATGATAAAAACTATTTAAGTGGTTGGCAGATATGCTGACTACAAGCTCTGAGCAGATCCACAAAATGGTGGCGACAGCGACAGCGACGGGAAGCGGAAGTGGAAGCGGAAACGGAAACGACAACGCGCCGTTTGGGTTAGCTGAGCTCAAAAAAACTACAACACAACACACACACACACACACAAACACACACACACACACACACACACAAACAAACACACACACACACAAACACACACACACACACACAAATCAAAAGTGGAAGTCAGAGATAATTAGAAGCAGCGTCGCAAATCGTAAGTGATTAAAAGATAGTTTCTAACTAAACTCAATTAATCAACTATTTTGTATAATAATTACTTTGGGAACAGTTTTCCCACTTTGGAAAATTTATAAATGGAAATGGAAATTGAAAACTCCGTTCAAAAAACGATTTTCCAATCAACAATTTTCATTTCAAATTTCAAACTTTAAAATTTTAATATTTTTATCTGATTGCAGTGTACCCCGCTGCACTCAGCGCTCCACTCCACCCCTTTAATAACTCCACCTCCTTAACCCCCTCTCTTCGCCACCTCTGTGCATCTAACGTTTGTTGCGCTTTTATCAATACAATTAAAATTTTTAATCAAAATAATTAAATCATATTTTCAATTGATGGCACAAGCGACGACGATGGTGATGTTGAGCCATCAAAGTGAAAATTCAAAGGCCAAAGCTACAGTGCCCCTTCCTCTTCTACTCCCCCTTCGCTACGCCCATGTCTCCGCTGGCGGCATCAACGGGCACTTAAATTACGCACACATCGTTAAACGCGCGTTTGCAAATTGAACAATATTTGAAAAATTACACAAAAAAAAAATATAAAATACATTTATATTGAAGGTACAGTAAGCACACCGCCACACCCCCTAGCCACGCCCCGTCGCCCACAAAAGCACATATATGTGGAGTGCAAAGAAAAAAAAAAAATTGCGAAAATTTTTTATTAATGTTGCGGCATAAGAAACGCCCAGGGGCATGGGGAGAAGTGGGTGGAAAAGCGCGGGAAAGCGGGAGGAAAAGCAGTAGAAAAGCCGCGCAGCTCGTTAGCAACTTAAGTTGAGCTGTTGACGACGACGACGACGACGTCAAACAAAAGGCAAACGTCAATGCGCCGTCGAATTGGCAACATATTTGCGAACAGCACGACGCGAAAATGCCACTGAGCCACCCCCAAGCCTTACAGCTGACTACCCCCACCGCCACCCCCACCCCATTCAGCCTGCGGCATATGCGCGCCAAATATCGCCAAAAAAAAAAAAAAATATAAAAAAATTCACTACAGCACAACGTTGGCATGTGAATACCCTCCTCCCCCTCTCAGCCCACCGAACCGCCCTCACCTCTCCGCTGCTCACCCCTCAGTCTACGCGAATCTTGCCGCGTGTTTGATTACCACGCGCGGTTACACGCAAAACAACGCAATTTTCGGCATGCATGCCGCCAGTCGAAGCACCACGCCAAACATCCCACCCCCTCTTCATCACTACCCCCTCTCGCCACCTCTGTGCCGCTGTTCAATCGAGACGGTCGCTTGCATAGTGGGGCGGAGTACGCGGGGGGCGGGGTTAAAGGTCGCGCTTGAGCTGCAAGAAAAATCGCACAAAATCCCACTTGACAGGCGTGGTTAGCGGGCATCAGCATCATGCAAATATCAGTCATGTTGCCAAACTCCGCGGCGAGGGTTGCTCAAAAAGTTTATCTTTACTTCAATGATAGCTGGGAAGTTTTAAAAAAATGTTTACCATATAAAAAAGAAAATTATAAGCTTAGGCGTATTATAAATTTATTAAAAATTTTTTTACTAATAATTAAATAGCGAAATTGTCAGTAATTAAGACTTTTTTACAGTGAAAAACTCCAAACTTAACCTTTAAAATATTAAAATTTGGAATAACATTTTTATATCAGCCTTAATTTAATACCATTTTAAGAACAAGATTCTTAAACTCTTAACATCAAAATTTAAAGAAAATTCATTTTTTATGCACAAATTATTTTTTTGTATTAGTTTTTATGTTTTTCTGAATTTAAAAGTAAAAAAAAAATTGGTTTTCAAAATTAGGATATAATAATTAAGTTTTTAAAAATTTAAATGTAAGCTTTATTTTTATTTAAATAAGATACTTTAACATTTCTAAATTTTTTTAAACCCAATTTTTACTAAAAGGGATAACAATTTTAAAAATGTTAAGAAAAATAATTTTAAATTTATTTTTTTGCACAAAATAATTTTTTTAAGTAAATGGTTAATATAATTATATAATTTATAAATATTTAAAAATAATATAATTAATTTTTTACTACACATAAATATAAAATTTTCATTTCAAATTATTTTTTTTTATATATTAAATTCGTACTTATGTAAATTGTTTAGCATTTTGGGTTTCTTAACCTTTTATTATTTAATTTTAAATTAATTTGACATTGACATGATAATAACTTGTGTAAAATTTGTCAAATATACAAATCCGCTAATTTCCACACCCACATTTACTGTAAACTTCTCAAACTACCCGCGCTGCAAATGTAAACATCTTTTGATATATTGAACACTGGCGACTGGCGGGCCGTCGACTGCGGTTAATGGCTTATTTAAAATTGTGGCGGCAACGCATTTTGAGAAATTGGCAAAAACAGTACAAGAGGAACAAAAAGAAAAAAAAAGAACTGTCGGCTGGAAATTGATACGCGGCAATCAGTGCGACAATCCCTCGAATCCTCTGGATACCCTGGATCCAAAGATGCGGAGCTTTGAATCATAATCAGTAAAATGGAAAAAATATAAATAATGAAAATTACGTGGAAGAGGATGTGGAAATGGAAGTGGAACCTGGCTGAAGAAGGACCCAGCGAAATGCCATGCGAAAATTGAAAGTAGAGCGCGGAGGGTTGCCAAAAAAAAAAAAAAAAAAAAAAAAAAATTGAACGAGAAAAAATTTGCATAACATTGGGTGGTTCGAGTGATTTTGATGAGGGGTGTAGCGTTGTTTTGAATCAACAGGATGATTACACCACACGATACAGCGACAGAGAGAGCGAGAGAGGGAGAGCGCGAGGGAGTAAACGAGATAGGGAACAAGAGAAAAAAGTGAAATGAAATTAATCTAATAAGGCAACATTGTCGTCGTCCACAAAGTTTGAACTTTGTTAGCTGACTTTATTTTTTTTTTATTTTTTTTTTTTTTTTTGGTTGGTCCCAAGTCAATTTTACAAACCATTGATGCAGAAGATCAAACTTCCGCAAATGTTGTTAATGAAATATTAATGCGAAAAGGATATGCAATTGACAATTGTCTCGACTCAGTGCCAGTTTGTCGTGTTGCCCTGTTACCCTGCCCTGGGTGGGCTTAAAAGACAAAGCCGCCTCATTTGCATAGGGCCAAGGAATCAGAAATGCCAATGGGCCACTCGACAAAATCGCTCTAAATTAAATTACAATTTCCACTCTGCAGATAATATGAAAAACAATACAGAAAAAAATATAAAGAAGAACTTTCAAACGGAATACGAAAACGGAAATATATAAAATCACAGCCATTAATCATAGCGCGCAGCTCGGCAGTTTCTTCTGCAGCTTCAATTGACATTTTCCATTTGCCAGACTTCGAGCGTCTTATGCAAATTTTCCGAGTCCGTTTTTCAGTTCCCCCTTCCATCATTTTGCCAACCCTGTCCACAATCTGTGCACGTATTGGCTGCAGTTAAAAGCATTGATAAATCATAACCACAATGCCCAGCGCAGATTTATTGTGGTACGAGCCAAACGAAATATATGTATAACAAACAGTTTGGGAGCCAAACAAACCATCGCACCACCGCACAACACAGCAATGTGGTGCGCAGGCTGTAAGAGGGCGAAAGGGTCCAACAAATGGAGCACTTGATTTGCATTTGAATTGATTGGAAAATTGGTTGGAAATGTCCAACAGCTGTAAGTGATACTGAAATGGAACAAAACAAAACTGAACCCGCCTAAAAGTAGGCAATAAAATCATACACATATGGCTGGAATTTCAACAAGTGGATTTGACTGAAAGACAACTAATACTGAATGAGATTAAAGTGATTTTCAGTTAGCGGAGATTAAAAATAGGAGCTGTGTACTAATTTTATAGATTTAATGAATAATTAATTATTTAGAATAAGTTTATATATTATAATTTTTTTAGAAATGTTTAATTTAACTGTGTGGCGTAGTTTTATTTCTCTTCTGATATATAATCTACTATATTTTTGTATTCTATTTAATAACTTACATACTTAGGTATTTTACTTGCTTATTTTTGCCATGAAGTTGATAGCTCGATGAGCACAAAAGTAGGCAACGCAATTTAAACTGTTGCACAACAAAATGTAGTTGGCAACTCTAAGTACAATGCATACTTATGCATATTGTAGGCAGTTAAACAAATGGTGTCTTTTTAATTAGTAGTAAAATAAAGTCATGCTAAATAATTAGATTGCCTGTATTCAAACTTTATATTATTATTATTGAGAATTATGCAACTAAAAAAAATTTTAAATTTGAACAATAAATGATTTTTAATATATGTTATTCCATTAAAAACAACATACAGACTTTATAAGTGACATGTTCTTTTAAAGTCTTTATACAAATTATGAGTCATTTATCATATTTATTTACTTGCAATTTACTTAACTCTTTTAATAACAAAAAAATAAAATGTTAATATATGTTTAGCATAAATAAACTAGTTTTTTAGCCAATAAGCGATTTCCAACATTTCTTATAGCTTTTTATTTAGTAATATATACAAAATCCAGCTTTAAATAAGCTATTACTATCAGCCAACACTGCATGCAATTTTTAACTGCAGCATAAAAGTATGCTACATTTTTAGTACGTTGCACATCAGCGCTGCTCTTTTAGCTAAACTGTTTATTGATCAGTTACAGCACATATACCATACCATAAGCCAATTAAAAACTAAAAAGAAATACTTAAAAGTATATAAAATACTTATAAAATACAAAAAATTATTTTTTTTAAAGTATATTAATGCCCAACAAACAAATAGTTTGATGCAATTGCAAAAATCACATGAACTTGGCTTTAACTAGAAAGTTAGAAGCAATCTCGACCACAACGAAGGACCACACAGAATTTGGCCAAGATTATCAAATGGGGGCTTAAGACTGAATTTTGAGCTGACTTTAAGTGAAAAGGCGGTAAAATTTTGGATCCAGGCGTCGATTGCAAGTGTCGTCGTTAGTTGAGTGTGTGCACAGTGTGTGCGGGTGTGTTAAGTAAACTGTCAATATTTGATGTATGTTAACACCCAGGGCCTACGCACACACGCACACACACACACACATGGCCTGGCAGCCAAAGCCAGGCAATGGTTGGCGTGTCAACAAACATTCTCGTTGATGACGTCGCTCTCGATGCCGATGTCGATGTCGATGTCGTCTGGAGTGCTGCCGCCTGTTAGCTGGCTTGTTAAACCGATTTGGCATATTTTTGCATGTGTATCTAGCCATATGCACCATTTGGCAGCCAAATGCCAAAAGGCAGCCACAAACACGCGCAAAGGACACAAATGGAAATTGCAAGTTGGAAAATGGTAAATGGTTGTAGAAAGAGTAGGATGATTTAGCCACAGCCTGGTTGATTGTTAGACAGGCTAACAGAGAGACTGGTAGACGGACTGGGAGACATGTCGTCTGCCGCTTGGCAACGTTTTACTGTTATTCAATATGTCAAAATCGTGTCGATAACATTTCGAACGAAGCGACTGCGAAAATTCCCAAAACAAAACCAGACGAAACATTGCCGTCATTTGTGGTAAATGCCAGCACCTTGGCATCCATCACGGGAAACAGTTGCAGCTGCTGTAAGAAGAAGGTGGAGAGGGGAAGAATCTAAGGTAAAAGAGGGGGCAGAGGGAAAGAGTTAGGGACACAGGTTTGTGGCTGCTGTTTAAAGCCATGAAGCAAACAAAGTTCAAATTCAAAATGGTATAACTGTGTGTGTGGGTATGTCTCTCTGTGTGTGTGCAGTGTGACCGAACTTAATTAATCAATTTCAAATCAATTACCACAAATTTGTTACCAATATGCAAAGACATGAATCAGTTGCGAAACTCGAAGCAGACGTGACTCAAGATAAGACCCAACATCCGGCGGCGCATAAACAAATCTTGGCTGTCAAAAGTGCTCAAAGCCATTGTGCTAATCTCAACAGGCGGCAGTGGGTGTCTAGTGGTCGGTAGGAAGGGGAGGGGGCGGTAGGAGAGAGAGAGGCTTGGGTAGAGGGAACAACAACAGCTCTAACGGCATTCAATAAATCACTAAACACTTGAATGACGCTGCCAATGCAACTTGCAACACATTGCACACTCACACACACACACACACACACACACACACACACACACACACACACACACACACACACACACACACACACACACACATACACACACACACACACACACACACACGCACACACATACAGTCGTTGCAGCAGAGGGAACGGGAGAGTAGGCAGCAAACACTGAGACTGCGATTGAGACAGTGGCTGTGACTGCACTGTGGTGTAAAAGCACAGTTTTTTAGGGTAAAAATTATGAAATTTCCAATTACTTGGAAAATTTGTGAATTTTCTTTGGATTCATTTGAAGGTCATAATCTGGTTTGGTAGATCTTTGTAGTATCAGTATATAACCTAATTTATTTTATGGTGTTTAAAGACTTGATTATTATTATAATAAAACAAGTAAGAAAGGCTACAGTCGAGCGAGCCGACTGTAAAAGACCCCGTACTCCTTCTAGTGCGCGTTTTTCCATAAGTCACCATTCTTCGATCGATTTGTCCTATGGGAGCTATAGGCTATAGTTGTCCGATCCGGATCAAACTTGGTGAGGATAGTTATAATGGTACCATACATATAATGTGTGAATTTGGTCTCTCTAACTCTAGTCGTTTTCAAATTATGGTGATAGGAAAATAGTTTTTTTACAATTTGCGGGGGCGGTAGGTGGCGTGGCAAAGATTTGAAAGAATCTTGCACTGCTTACACTATAGACGGACTTTCATTCCAAATTTGGTCGCTCAAGCTCTTGTAGTTTAGAAGATCCAGGTGTTAATACAGACGGACGGACAGACAGACGGACAGACGGACATTGCTATATCGTCTCGACTGTTGATGGTGATCTGGTTTCAGAAAAACCTTATAGACCCCTCTACCCTTTTTTAGAGTACGGGGTCTAAAAATACACGTTTTGGCAGCTAATTTATAAGCTTCTCATCTAAAAGTCTCTAAATTTTTAGTAAGAACCAACTAGACTTATCAAGAATACATAAGCTTACGAAATCTTTTACCAACTGGGCTAAAAAGTAAATAAAATTCAGTTTAAAATCAAACTCAGATTGCCAACAATTTCAAGTCTCAGTTTTGTGCCAAGAAAACAGGCTCATTTTCCATAGTACACAAAGGCTTAACAGGCAAACGACAAGAGCAGAGAAAGCGATTGGGAGAGAGAGAGAGAGAGAGAGAAGGAGTAGAAGAGTGGGAGAGAGCAAGAGGGGAATCACACTCAGGCGGAAGCGGGCAGAGTCCGGATGCAATGCCAAAGGATGCAGTGTTGCTGTATTTGCTGTATTTGCTGTGTTGCAAGTGCAACAAGGACTCGCCTTGGTCGAGTCATAATTCAAAATTGAAATTGCAACAATCAATTGCAACAACATGCAACAAATCGTTTGTTGCCTGATAGCCAAATCACTGCACGTTGGCTCAAAACCCAACGGAAGCTCAACCAAAGGATGTGAATCAGAATCTGAATGCGAATCTGAATGTGAATGTGAATGCGATTTTGAATGGGTTTTGGAATAAGTAGAGAATTGAGCATTGAGGGTTGACATATAAATCTCAGACGACAGAGAAACTGTTAAGCGGAAGGAATGGGAAACGGGAATTCAGAGAAATGGAGAGATTGTGGGGAACAGGGGGAGACATAGGGAGACAGTGGGAGACAGTGGAGAGACAGGGGGAGACAGAGGGAGACAGAGGGAGACAGAGGGAGACAGAGGGAGACAAAGGGAGACAGCGGGAGACAGAGAGAGACAGAGGAAGACAGTGGGAGGCAGAGGGAGACAGAGGGAAACTAAGGGAGAAAGTGAGGAGATTTAAAGAGAAAGTAGGCAATATGTCAGAATGGTGTGACTAATTTTAGTTAATTGCTCAGACAAACTGCTTAATGCGATTCCAAAATGCCCAACATCGAAGTCATTGCTTGATTGAACTAGTGATTGAGCCGATAGACCTTTGATTGAACCACAAATGACCAAAGTTAAATGAAGAATAGAAAGAAAAAACTTTAAATTACGCACGTAAAGCCAATTGATTGTTTGATTGCTTAAACATAGAGGAGGAAAGGCTACAGTCGAGCGAGCCGACTATAAAAGACCTCGTAGTCATTCCAGTGAAGGTTTTTTGATAAAAATCACACATTTTCGACCGATTTGCGTTATGAAAGCTGTAAGCTATAGTTGTCCGATTTCGACTAAACCTGGTAAGTATAGTTATAAAGGTACCATTCACATAATGTGTGAACTTGGTCTCGATAGCTTCAGTAGTTTTCAAGTTATGTTCATGTGAAAATAGGTTTTTACAGTTTGCTGGAAGGGGGGGGGGGGGCGTGGCAAAAATTTGAAATCAACTTGATCTGTTTGACATATAGACGGACTTTCATTCCGAATTTGGTAGCTGTAGTTGTTATAGTCTCTTAGATATAGGTATTCAAACGGACAAACGTACATCGCTATATCGATTCGACTGTTGATGCTGATCAAGAATATATATACTTTATGGTGTCAGCCACACCTCCCTCTGGCTGGTACGCACATTTCGATTCATACAAACCTAATAGACCCCTATACTCTTTTTTAGAGTACGGGGTCTAAAAACTCTGAGTTGTTTTGTTAAATAATTTTATAAGCCCCCAATTTAGTGGTAGTAAAAACAGATTTGTAATCATTTATATTGAGATACCCTCAAAGTCGCTTCGTTTTCCATTTGGGGAAATTCTGTTTAGATTTCGATTTACATGACAAAGTTCATTTTGTGTGGGTGTTCGAGACTGGTGTAAACAGGTGTAAGTGAAGGTGTGTGCAGGTGTGTGTGTGTGTGTGCTGGCTGGGCCAATGAAGCGTTGGGTATAATTAGTACAACTCCCGAGCTGCGAGAGAAAGGAGGAGAGAGAGGAGCAGAGGGAGAGAGAGAGGAGTGGAGGGAGAGGAGGAGTTCAGCTAATCTGTGATTTTCCAAATTGTTTCACAAGTGTCATAAATCAATGAAATACCAATAAGTCGTTGCTGTTGTTGTTGTTATTCCTGTCTCTAGTGTTGTTGTTGTTATTGTTGTTGTTATTGTTGTTGTTGTTGTGTTGCAATTGTTGGAAAATGCAAATTTGGCAAAAGGATATGTCCATGCATAAATGGCATTTTGGTAGCTAAAGGAGCAGGAGGAACAGAAACTGCCGCCTGGACACGACAGACGACAGCAGGCAATAGGCAAAAGGCAAAAGGCAGCAGGTAGTGGGCGTGGCGGGTGAAGACTAAGATGCATCAAGTAGGGGGGGGCGAAGTGGGCGGGGTCGTGAAGCAGTTGGAGACACGAGACTAACATATTTCATGCAGTCTCAATTGGAATTCTAAATCAATCAGATTGAGACGATGACTGGCTACTGTCTTCTCTCTCTCCCTCTCTCTCTACCCCTCTCTCTACCCCTCTCTCTCTCTCTCCTTCTCTCTGTCTTTGTACTGCTGTCTGCTGGCCAGGACAACAGTCGAGCAACAACAACCTCTTGAACCCAGCTGTCTGTGCATTAAGTAAGACACAAATCATAATCGCATGCGTTTGCAATGGGAACTGAACAAGGACAGGAATGGAAGGAGTGAAAGGAGTGGAAGGAGGGGAGGGAGTGGAAGAGATAGAAGGGTGTGTGGGGAGTATGGTAGGGGGTGGGGCAGTGTCAGGCAGAACAAGAACTCTACACTGCAAAAATTATCAAAAGTTTCTTAATTCTTCAATTACAACAAGTAAGAAAGGCTACAGTCGAGCTAGCCGACTGTAAAAGACCCCGTACTCATAGTATTTGCAACAAAACACTTTGAAACAAAACCATCAATTTGTAATAGGGATGCAAAGCGCCAAGAAAATGCCGATATCGATATTAATTAAAATATCACATCAAATCAAATATCGATATGGACATAATGACCAAATATCGCATTCGAGATCATATCGCAATTATAGTTACTATCGTATTGAATATCGATATATGATTTATCGAATCGTATGCATACATGTGCGTGCATCGTCCACGAGCAGCGCTGTCGCTACACAAGCAGCGAAAACGTTCGCTCACATGTTTATATGCTTCTGTCTCGCTTGCACACATACATTGACATTGCGTGCAATTGTTAACTTTGTAACGTGTCTAGCTCTTTTGTTTATTGTCCGATTTGTATGCAACTTTCAGGATAGTTTGTGATACTTTGTCTCCAAACGAATTTGAAATTACAATACCGTACGATAAGTCCAAATGCCTTAAAAATGGCATTGAAGTTTGAAAATTAGTTCATTTGTGTGGGAAAACGGGGCGTGGCAGTCCAAAAATTTTAATGACAATGCATTTATGCTGTCTCTAGCAACCTGTATACCAAAAATGGTATTCCTAAGTGCTATAGTTACTGAGATATTTGCTTAAAACATCAATTTTTTCCGAGGTGACCATAGTTTTTTACAATTTGCGGGGGCGGTAAGGGGCGTGGCAAAGATTTGAAATAAACTTGATCTGCTCGCGAAGCAAACGGACTTTCATTCCAAATTTGGTGGCTCTAGCTTTTGTAGTTTAAAAGATCCAGGTGTTCATACGGACGGACGGACAGACGGACAGACGGACAGACGGACAGACGGACATCGCTATATCGTCTCGGCTGTTGATGCTGATCAAGAATATATATACTTTATGGGGTCGGAAAAGCCTCCTTCTGCCTGTTACGCACATTTCGCTTCAGACAAACTTAATAGACCCCTCTACTCTTTTTTAGAGTACGGGGTCTAAAAATATTAAAAATTTCAAATATTTGAAATTTATTAAACTTTAACATAAAGTTAAAAAAAATTATTCATGCGATTTTAACTTTTTTTTTAAGAAGATTTAAGTTTTTAAATAATTTTACTTTCTGAGTCAATTAACATAGAGGAAAAGAACGATCTTAAAAAGAGATCAGTTAAACATAAAAAAAAAACAATTTTTTAATAAAAAAATATATTTAAAATTTATGGATAAATATAATATGTTTAAGTTTAAGCAAATTTTAAAAATACATATAAATTTTTTTTTTTGATATTTATATTAAAAATTTATGTTTTAATCCAAGTTAAAAAAAAATTCCACAAAAATTGTTAAAAAACAAATTTTTAAAATATTTAAAATGATTATTTTAAATATTTATTTTTTTTTTAATATTTTTTAGATTAAATTTTTAATTCTAAATTGAAAAAGTATTAAACAAAAGTCAATATAAATATAAAGTATGAACTCAATTTAATTATTATAAATATAAAATTATTTAAAATAGTTAATTTTAGACAAGTTTTAGTATTTGTTTATTTTTATATCTAAAACTCTTAGTTTTAAAATTATATACTTACTTGTAGCACACAATTTTGTTCAGTGTATGCACTGGCGTGTTAGGATATGCAAAATTTCAAATATGAATTGAACTGATATATTAATGGGCACTTGGATTGCCTAAAGGAGCACTAAATAGTAGGCAGAGCTACAGTTGTGGGAGTGCACGACAGGCAAAGACCCTGTATAAGGTTTGAAATAGAAAACGTTTAAAATTAAGAAAGTTTAAATAGAAAAAGTTTGAAAGAAAAATAGAAATTTTAATTTGAAAACTAAGCTAAAATTAACTTAGTTTTTTAAAGAAAAAAATTTAATATTTTTACTAATAAATTTATTAAAATTGTAATAAAATTATAATTTTTGATTAATTTATGCACTAACTTATATAATTTGAAAAAAAAATTATTTAAAAAATGAAAAATTTTCAATTTATTTTTATTTTAAGATTTTCTTTACTTTTTTCGAGTGTCGCATAAATTTGTTTCCTTAAAGGAATGGTAGGAGTATTCTACACACTTCGTAAGCCCTTTGTAGTGCTAAGGTACAGGGTCCATATAGGTTGATAAGCGGTGCACAAGAGCTGCAACTGACCAGTCAGCAAAAGTAGCTGCAGTTTCCTGCAAGTGCTCAGCAGTCGGCACTAAGGACTCAGGACTTTGACTCGGAGATGGAAGAGGAATAGGAATAGGAATTGGAATAGGAATAGGAATAGGAATTGGTATAGGTATAGCAATTGGATTCAGAGTTAGAATTGGAGTTGGAGTTGGAGATGGAGCTGGAGTCGGTCTGTGAGTCGGCGTTGGCATTTATAAATCAAAATGTTGGGCCAACAAACCTTGGCAGGCAAAAGGACATGACTGCTGCACTCTGCTATCGATGTGAGTGTGTGTATGGGAGTGTGTGTGTGTGTGTACGGGTGTGTGTGTGTGTGTGTGTATGTAATTGCCTGCTGCTCTTACTGTAGCTGCAACACATCCTTGCGCCTTGGCAGCAAAATGTTGCAGCAACTTATCTCTAGCCTGGCCATATAAATAATGACAAGCACGACGACAAATAATAAAGCACACACACGCACACACACACACACACACACACACGCACACACACGCACACATACACACACACGCCACAGGATATGCAGCACAATAGGCGCATAGGAAAAATGAGCTAAGTGAGAGCAAGACAAGAGACAAAGGTGCAAGAGTGTGTGTGTGTGTATGAGTGTGCCAGTGCTTGTGTGTGTGCGTGTGCGTGTGTTTGTGCATAATATGAAAATTTATGTGCGGAAAGGATTGAAAATAAATTTATGAATTATATTGGTTAGAAAATTGCATCTACTCAAGGAAATCCTTAATGTTTATAGGATATGCATGCGTTTTACTGCCGGTGTGTTTGGCATTGTCTACACGCAGCACACCCCCCACTCAGCAGTATAGGGGCGTAGAGGGAGGGGAAGAAGGGGACTAAGGGGACTTAGGGGACCCAGGGGGTGTGGCTGTATCTGTTACATGCAACAATGTCTCCGTCGCTGAATTTATTGTTTGTTTGATTTGCATTGTGCCCGGACAGCTGGCAGTGCAGCAAACTAAAGGAAAATGAGCAAAATTGGGGGAAATATCTCAACAGCATTTACTGTTAACTAACAGAGCTAAACTACCATAAAAAAGTGGGCGGGGCAGTTGCAGTTTAAAGCACTTTTCACACACACTTTTCGAACTGCCTTTTGGTTTTTTTTGGGAATAAGTTGAACTCAAGCCAGAAAAACATAGGAAAATCAACAAATTCAATTTACAACATACAAGTAAAAATTAAAATCTACAAAATATGAGAAGCAACAGAAAAACATACAGCAAAGTCAGTGGATAAAGATGTAAAGTTGGAGAGGTAGATGGTAGTGCTCAATTTGAGGCACTGTCGTCGACCTGTCGTTGCTTATCATAAAAATCCAATAAATGCTGCTGAACACACACGCAATAAGAGACACACACACACACACACACACCCATACACACACACACACTCTCGCACACTTATTTGATATGAAAGCTGCAACTTTTGCCTTTTACGATTCGGTTTCTCGACTTCACCCTCCATCATTGTCATCGTCATCGTCATATAGTTTACGACTTTCCTTTCAATGTGTCTCAATGTGTCTATGTGTGGGTCTGTGTGTGTGTGTGTGTATGTGTGATTGTGTATTATACCCTGTTAAATCTGTCAAAGTTCAGTTACATGACATTTGCCCACAATCAAAATTTGTACACTCCAAGAAAAATGCGTTTGATAAAATCTTAAAAAAGACCAGAAAACACACTAAAGTGGACTAACGACTTTCAGATACCCTTTACTTAGTTTTGAAATGTATGTTATAGTACGTTAAAGCTACATTAGTGTAGTGGCTTATTTAAAAGAGGCCAAAACTGACTTTGTTTTGGTAAGTCATAAAAATATACCAAAAAGGTTACCATAATTAACTCTTCTGTTTAGGACCCCTTTATGAACCGATTACTCGTAAGGCAGCTATAGGCTTAAGTTAGCCGATTTATATGCCAATTTTTTCTAGCTTTTACAAAGAGTTAACTTCTATATTAACTCTACTCATGCCAATTTTGGTAGCTCTAGCTGTTCTAGTCTCTCGAAGACCAGAAATCGTATATCGATTCAGTTGTTTAGTTGTTTATCTCTGAAATATAATTCATCAATAAAATTTTAACACACATACACATATTCTTTTGCTTGTAATAAAGAAAATGTGTTCAAAAAAAAATATTTTAAGAATTTTTGAAATTTTTTTTTTTTTTTTTTATGTAATTTTTACGACATATTCACATAAAAAACTTTCTTTGGATGTAAAATTAATTTTTTGCTCAGTGTAGCACACACCTTCCACTCTACCCCTCACACACGCCTCACATCTCCCCCCACACACCCCCTCACATCTCACTCTCCCCCACCCCCACCCATACACCATAGAGAAATCGCAATAAAAGCTCCCTGACACGTTTATGTTTATCTCTCACGCCGGGAATCATCATCATTGAGCATTCGCAGTAGATCAAATAGCTGACAGGGACAACGAGTCGTCTCTTTCATTGGGGGGAGCGGTGGGCGGGGCTCTGTAGTAGCTCAGTCGGTGGATACATTTCATTAGTTTGGCATTATTATATCATTATTGATGAGGACAGGACACATTGCAATAAAGTCAAGAAAAACTTTTCTTACGACATTTTATTGCCACTAAGAAGGTCAATTCTGTGATGTTTGCCAAACAAATTATGCCCCAAACCAGTGTTGGAAAGGTCGAAAAGTCCAAGGGGATTTCAGTACATATTTTTATTTAAATTTTTATCAGCTGAGCTTCTAGAAATTATTAAGTTCTTCAAAACTAGAGGGTTAAAAAAAGTTATTAATTCTCTTTGCACACCAACTGCAAACTTTAACCCTGCTCTAGACCCTGTAGCCAACCGCTCAGAGAACAAACGAATCATATCTGAACAAACAATGGCTTCAGTGCACATGGTAATTGCTCTGAACACAAAAATAAAAAAAAAAAAGAAAATAAATTAATAGATTTGCAAATGAAAAATTGTTTGGAAATGGGAAAAATCAACACAATTAGACTTAAATGTGACACAATAATTGTTTGTGCACATTTTAATGCAATTAGAGTTCTAGACTCCGATTTAGTTTCAGAGTCAGATTTAGATATAAACTCCAACCTCGACACAGATTGCAACAAACTGAATCAACTAACAGTATCAAGATGCGTTTCTCTCTGGTTTTAGCACTCGTTCTGTCCTTGCTTATGGTAAGTTCAAACCAATTAATCATATCGTATATATATACCCATATATACCTATATATATAATCGTGTTCAGCAACTGGTCGCTGGCAATGGAGGACATCTTCAAGGCTCGCAGCCTGTGCATGCAGTTGGCAAACAGGTTTCAACTGATAGTGTAGCTGTGGCAGGGTCTCCACCGTCAGGTCAACCACCTCGTGGTGGCTCACCACCACCACCACGCACCACCGCAGCCACCGCCTCTGGCTAACTAGTGACATAACTGTGAGAAACCTATGAAAAACTGATGCGAACTTGGAATCTTGAAATGCATATAATCTATACTCTCTGCACTGTAAAAAATTTAGAGCAACTTAATAAAGCAACTGTAGTGAAAAATTAAAGATTGGTTTTATTTTTAACTGTAAAACTTTTTATAAAAAAAAAATTCTTTCCTAGTTTATTTATTACAAAATAAAGTTTTTGATATTAAAAATCTTTAAAAAAAATTATAAATATATAAAATTAAAAAAAAAAAAATTATTTTTTTTGTTTATTAAAAATCCAAATATGAAAAATAAATTCTATCTTTAACAAAAAAATTTTATTTTAATATTGTATTTTATTTTTTGTTTTTATTAAAGAAAGTAAATAAATTTAAAATTTATTAAAATTTAAATTTGTTATATATTTTCTTACAAAACCTTTTAATTATTTAAATTAAATCAATTTTTTAATTGTTAAAAAATAATACATTTAAAAAACTACTTTAAAATATTTAAAAAAATATTAACAACATACCATTTAAAGTTTTTAATTTTTAATAAATTTCTTTTAAAAAAAATTTATGAACTAAAAAATTCAGAATAATTTTCAAAAGACGAAATTTATTATAATAATATATTAAATGAATATATAATTATTACTAGAAAAAAAACAAAAAAACATTTAAATTATTTATGAAATAAATTTCTATGGAAACCCCCTAATATATTTACTGCAAGATATGCATAAAACAAATTTTATAATAACTCAAAATAGCTCAAAATAGTTATCTCAAATTTTTGACATTCCATAATTTGAAATAATTCCAACTTATTGCTTACAATTTTTCAAGTGACAAACATGTAATTAAAATGTCAAATTAGATTTAATCAATGCTTAATAACAATTTGATAGATTTGTTTTAAACTCTGTTCCGAAATGCGAAATGTTCTGTGAGGACAAACCACAGTGGAATAGGTAATTCGATGAATATCTAACATAATGTTCCCCGACACGAAAATAGTGTGTCATTTTACATTGAAGGCTCTTCAACTGAATCATCAGCTAATCAATTACTTTAATCTTGAGATCGAAAGAGGGGAAAATTCACACAAAATGACATCATCAGTCTAAATTGTTCTGAAAAAGTGATTCACTTGTCAAGTGCGTGTTAAATTATAATTTAAAAAAATTAATTGGAATTGCATTTACAACATTATTTTGGTTTTCCGTGTAACATTTTTAAGACCCCTTTGCACGACTAGATTTTCATTGATTTTATTTGAGGAAAATTAAATTTAAATAATATTAATTAAATTAAATTAAAATACACTCTTAAATACAATATTTATAATTAATAAAAATAGTTGACTACAGTAAAAATCTGAAGGTGTAAATAGGTCTTTACAAATATAAATCGCTATCTCTACTTCGAGTACTTCCCTTTTGTAGTACTCGTAATTCATTCAATAATTATGAATGGGCAGTTCTTTGCTGCAATTGGTTGATTTGTAAATCCCAAAACCGTAGAAATGTCATTTAGCGACCACAACAAAATTCACTGACAACAATTAAAAACTATTAAAAGCTCTAAAAAGACCAAAAAGGGGAAAAAAAAATCGCAAATCACGTGAGCAGAACTCAATGAAACCGAATGAAACTTAATTGAACTGCAGATTAACACAAATGGAAATGAAAATGGAAATTGAAATGAATTGAAAAAAAAACGTAAATAATAGCATAAACAAAGTAAGCAATTTATAATTACAATAATTACTCGATACAATGTCGACCGATCACAGAAGAAAACTATAAATCGGTTGAGAGCAGAAGCTAATGCCATCAGTTGTGTTTGGTCAGTAAACTGAGTGGTTCAGTGGTTCAGTGGATTGGTGTGGTTTAGTGGTTCAGTGTTGTTTTTGCTGGTGCAATTAACCATTCCTGATGCGCTGCTCAATGCGTAAATTTCTGCTGCTCTTGTGCTGTCTCCTGTTGCTCGACAATTTGGTTGTGTTGCATGCCACACCATATGGTGAGCATGTGGATCATGCTGGGTGCATTCGTGTTACCATCGTAAAGAGGCCAATAACTACAACAACGACAACAACAACTACCACAACTGTTGCACCACCGGTTACGAACGCTACAGTGGCACCTGGTTGATTCGATAGTATAGCAAGAGCTAAAAATTATTGTATTTTATTAAAATATGCAAATAAACAAAAGCTGAAATCAGAGCTACTATTCAAGTAAAACTTATTTATTCTGTCTAATTTGTGGCAAGTCTTTCAAAGAAGTCACACTAAGCATAAAAATAGCAACTCATGGCAATGAAAAGAAAAGCATTGCCTACTTTACGGCTGAACACTTTATATCTAAAGCTTGAAAGTAAATTACAGCATACTTTTTGCCGAAAAGCAATTATAAACAATGTAACAAACTGCAATAATCGGCGAAAGGTAATGTTTTTTTGAAAGGCAATGTTTTTTTGAATTAGCTGCATGTCCCTTAAATTAATTCGATTTTTGGCAAATTATAAAGGGATAAAATCAGAAAATTTCTCAAAATTGGTTCAATTTTTTAAATTTTAAATAAAATTAGATTAAGTCGATTATTCCCATTGCTTACAATCCAAAATGGTATAGCTATTAATATATCTCTTCATACATACTTCATACTTCCTACTATCTTTCTATCAGTTCTGATACCAGCCTCAAGTTGCTTCGCTCTGACATCGTAGAAAAGATCACAGCATACTTTCAGGCTGGCACTTAAAATGCAATTGGCAGCAAATTTGCATGGCAAAGTCGCTGCTTTTCACATCTCCCCCCACAGCCCACCTTCACACCCTACAGGAGTTTTATAAATTGGGTAATGGGCAAAAAAGCAAAGGCGAACCGCACAATGCACAAACAAGCTGCCAAATATAATTAAATATTTTATCGCATAAAAGTGTAGGAAAAGTGCCAAAATGAAACGACAACAAGAAAATGAGCAACCGGCATGCGGCATGTGGGATGTGGCAAGTGGCAAGTGGAAAGTGGCATGTGGCATGCGTTTTGCCTGACCGTTTTTGCATGATCCTTGAGGGAGTCCGCTGGTGGGTCGCTGGTTCAGTGGCTCAAGAGGCTGGGCGTGTGGTTAACTCAGGTAGAGGCCGTTTCTCCATTCTCCTAATGCTGTTAGACCTGACATTGTTGTCGTTTCATGTATGTTGCCTTTGTGCGTATATCTATGTCTGTGTGTGTGTGTGTGTGTTTAGCACATGTTCCACAAACAATACGCCCGCAGCTCAACCGACTCACAGCCTCTCGGTCCTCTCTCTCTCCCCCAGCCCTTTGGACCCATTCCCTTACTTCGGTTGCATTTCTTTGGTCTTTAGGTTTTTTGAGATGAAATCTTTTTTGGCCTGCAGTAGCGACAACAACAGCAACATTAAGGAACAACAACAACAAGGCCAACGTTTCCATTGTTCGGACATTCAGCACTCCTTTTTTCGACAATTTCCATATGAATTTTAATTATAATTTTTCTATGTTCATTTTCATGAAAACAATCAAAAATGACTTTTGTGCCGCAGAAAACAACAGCAGCAGCAACACACCAGTCGCACTGGGCATTCTGGGTTAAGGAGGGTCTATGCACGTTTAGGATCAGGAGTAGGGAACTTGGGTTTTGTTTTAGACCCGCTGCAAATTGTCACTGGCATTTATAGCCCACGGGCCAAACCAGTCAACAGCTGCTGATGTGCGAAGTATGTGAGGGATTTGTTTGAAGTCACAATTTGTAGTTTTATAAATGCGCTACAATAGTTTGGTTGTTCAACAACGAGTGGGACAAAGTAACGAGTACAGAGTGGGAAGTAACGAGTACAAAGTAGGAAGTAACGAGTTTATTGCAGTGAGTGAACGGTATGTTCAGCGAGTAGACCAAACTGACGAGTAACGAGTAACCATAGTTTGATTGTTCAACAACGAGTGGGAAAAGGCAACGAGTAAAAAAGCTTACAATTTGAGGTACACCCATGAACGAGTTAGTTGCAGCGAGTACATGGTATGTTCAGCGAGTAGACCAAACTAACGAGTAACCATAGTTTGGTTGTTCAACAACGAGTGGGGCAAAGTAACGAGTAAAGAGTAGAAAATTTCAAACGATTTGAAGAAACACGATATGTTCAGCGAGTAGACCAAACTAACGAGTAACAAATCCTTTGGAATGTCTTAAGTAAGAAGTTTAACAAGTTTCAAGAACTGTCTGTTAAGTCTGTTAAAAAATCATGTAAACACAATGAAAGAAGTGTAACGAGTGGACCAAAGTAACGAGTAAATTAGGAACGACATTTTTTTTAAAAAACGAGTGCGGTTCCAACGAGTTGGTGCAGTATTTATAAGGTGTACACGACAAACACAAATATGACTGAAGACACATTTGTAGTAATGACCTTAACAAGAGCAAAGTAACGAGTAGTTCAAGTTTTAAACGAGAGCAAAGTAACGAGTTGGAAAGTAATTGTAAGAAATCCAAAAGCCATTGCCACAAAATGCCTTTTACATCGAATATGCCCCACAAACGAGACGCGAACGGTGCAGAAAAAAAAAACCAAATTATATGCCGACATAAAAAGTAACACAAAAGCGAGCGACATAAACAAGTTAACTGAGCATCGCTTGTAGTGCCCGTTGTTGTACCTGTTGTTGTTCGCTCTTTTGCCCACTATTGTTGCTGTTGTTGCTGTTATTGGTGCTGGCATTGTATGCACGTTAGCGTTGAGCTTCCGTTTCCGTCGGTGGCCGAAAAACAATCCACCCATATGACAACTGTCGCTGGATCTGGAAACTGGGATCTGTCCCCAGTCTTTAGCTCTCATTCTGACTGTGACTCTGTTTCTGTTTTTGGTTCTACTTCTGCTTCTGCTTCTGCTTCTGTTTCTGTCTCTGGCCATGCATACGACTAGTTTTGAATGCGCCGCAAGGTGGCGCACATGTGCCGTCTGTTTTTGAGATTTGCACCTGCGTTTCGTGCTCCTTTTGCCGCAGGCACAGTACCCAGAGTACCCTCTCTCTCCCCTCTCCCCCTTCTCACTTTTTCAACCCCCCCCCCTCATGCCAACCCTGTGTCCATAACAAACCGTTGTCATTATGCATTCTGATGACATTTCGCCGCTGTCTTTGTGCGAGCTTATTTTTGTAGCGGCTAATTAAGAGCCAGCCAACTAGCTATGGAAATTCTATACAGCATATTAGTATACAGGTTTACGGGGAGAAGGGGCGGGTAGTGGGGGGAGAAGGGGGTGTAAGGGTAGTACGAATAGTATGGTGAGTAGGGGGTTAGAGGGAAGAGGGCTCTATCTTCCTCTCCGCTTTCTTTTATTTTATTTTTAGCTACTTTTTTCAGTTGTTTGGCGTGTTTTTAGGAATTGTCTTTGCAGTGACAAGTAAACTGGTATATAGTTGCTCTCAAAAAGATGAAAAGCGGAACAAGCTGTTTAAAATATGCATATATTGATGGGGGAATATAGCTTTAGAGTTCTCAAATTTGTCGAATCAGAAAAATTAATAATAAAACTTCAAAGTAGATCTAATAGTTTCATTAAGGGAGTAAAAGTTTGTTCCTCAAACTGAAGTTTCTTGACTTAAAATGGTTTTTGAAACTTTGGTTACTTTTTTAAGTTTGTTTGACAAAAAGTTGAAAAATTTTAACAAAAACCTGATCTGCATTGAAAAAACAAACAGTTTGTTTAAGCCTTTCAAATTCTAAGAACTGTCTCTGGAACAAATTTACTACTTTACGTTAGTAAGATCAGGTAAACTTTAAGAATTTTAACCACTAAGATAAGTAGGATAGACTTCTAAAACAGTTCATAAGTTATATATCAGACATAAGTCTGAGTAAATTGTACAGTTACAGGTATAGTTTTGAAGTCTAGACCAAAGAAGTATAGAAATAATGCTTTCAAATTGGCAGAAAACAGATGTTTTTTACCGAGCTTAAGTGGTGTCTGTTTTGAGCCAAGTCTCTTGGTCAAGTTGGAAACTAATTTCGCAAACATTTGTCAGCTCATTAACAATTCAATTTGCTGCATAAACGACCTAAACATACAAATAAACATGTGTACAGCAAAAGGGATAGGAATTTGGAGTGAGACAAGGGCAGAGTTGGAGATACACTTGAAAAAAAATAGAGGGGATGTAGTGCAATGAGTAGTTGAGTTTGGACTAACCACACATGGAAAACAGTAAATATTCAATTAACAGCACAAGTTGAACTAAATCTGAACCCTTTTTGTGCTCTCAAAGACTCACATCCTTTCATTTTCCACTTTTCCAAAGCACTTTTAGTTTTAGCATTTTTTTTTTTTTTTTATAATTTAGTGAATAGTTTGCTTTGATTTAGTTCAGAAGAGTTCAGGGTCAGTTCCATTACTGCGGGCATTTTTCTAATTACACAGCAAAAGCAGCTGGCTTTGAACCCAAAAACTAGATAATTTTTGAAATTGTATTTTATTTAATTTAAAATATTTGCTAAGCTACCAAAAGGAACATTTTCGATGGCAGAAGATGCTACCATCATCATCTCATTATCATTAACATTATCATCGTCATCGTCTCTGCCATTTTGCGACTCCTTTCACGTTGTCGTCTCGTGCTGCACCTTCTGTTTGACCGGTTTTCCCTGTTTTCCCTGCTTTCCCTGCTTTCCCTGCTTTTCCAGCTTTCCCGGCACCTGAGTGCAACGATTACGTCGTCGCTCCACCCAACGCCTTACAAAGGGTGTCAACAGACGTGTATCGACCGCATCCACATCGGATTCCCGCAGCAAAAGACTCGTCACTAGCGCTACCACTATAGTGACTATTGCGCCAAACAGCGTAAAGTACAGATATGAGATGCGATAGAGTTTGAAAGGACTCGTCGATTCAGGGCTGGAAATAGAATATTATAAATAAAATTTGTATGGTAAACTAGAGGTAATCGACTGCTTAAAGCCCTGCACAAAAAGTACAATCTGAAGTTCAACTATTGGAAATTAAGTTTTAAAAAAGAAATTCGTGCTTAAAGGAGCAAGCTAAGATCAAAAATTCTGGTCCTAGACCTAATCAAGATATTTGTGCCTGTACACAAAAATAGTATCTCCATTTTAGCCTTTTAATGCTGTACTCAAACAGCTTTAAAGTTGATAAAGAGCATGAATAAATTCAATAAATAAACTGACTAGTATTTAATTACTTATTTTTGACTTATCACAAACCTATAAGCCTATTATAGCCCTCGCATGCTGGGCTATAAGCACGAGCAGACCTATAACTCCACTGTAGCCTTCTAATGCTGGGCTAAAGAAGACCGTCATAGTTCGAAGCTAAAATAAAAGTACGATTTCTTTGCCACAACACTATACTCTCTTTCTAGTTGCTGTATGCTGGGCTACAAGTAGCGTAAAGTCGATAGTTTATATACCGAATAAAGAATCTTTATACATTTTATGATCTGCTGCACTCTATCACAAACTGATAAGCACTTTTTAGGCCTCTTAATGCTGGGCTATCTCTTCAGACACTACTAAACAGGTTCAAATAGTTTCCATTGTCTCACCTGATAGCGCCATCTAGCGGCAGACTGCTGAACTCAGTGCGCAGACCATCGAACGTGTAGTTGCAGCCCAGTGTCGAGTAGGTTTTTCTGGGATAAACCAGATCCCCAGTGACCAGATCCAGCTGAGCACTGATGCACATCCAGGCCATGCAGACAAGACCACTGAAACCACCGAGAAGAGCACCCTTTGAGTTGACCCAGGGTAGCATAACACCGGCGGTGAAAATACCCAGCAGCGGACCATTTGCCACCGAACTGAGGATTATGGTCAATTGAAGGACAGCCCCCAATTTCTCGACGACAAAGACCAAAGCGACAAAGATGATGCCAAAGAGAACGACGACACTGCGCATCACAAATGCGGTCTCTTTCTCGGTGATCGGCTGACTACGGAACGTCTTTACGAAGTCCTCGAGCACGACGGCCGACAACGAATTGAGACCGGTGGAGAGCGAGGAAAGTGCAGCACTGAAAACACCGGCCACAAAGACACCAGGTAATCCGGGATAGGAGCCAAGTGTTTGCATCACCAGCAAAGGCAACAACTGATCGTTCCGTTGAGCCAATTTGGTCTCCAGTGGATCACAATTCGAGTACGTGGCATAGATCAGTAGACCAGCGTATCCACAAATGGCGATAAAGGTCAAGACTCCGGCAATAAAGGTCCAAATCGCAATTCGTGCATCTCTCAACGTTGGCAACGATAAATATCTTTGTATCATATTCTGACTGATCGCATTCGACTTTAGCCAATGTGCCACGCCCCCCAGCACCAGGGAATAGAACGTATATCGTTCATAGAGATCTGGATTAAAACTGGGCAACTCAACGCGCTTTGATTCCATTGCTCGCTGCCAGACAACACTGGGTCCCCCAATGTCTATGGTACCCTTGATCAGCACCAATGCCATGGCACCGAACATGATCAGTGTCTGGATCACATCTGTCCACACGACAGCCTTTAGGCCTCCAATACAGGTGTAAAAGATACACACCACACACACACACGGCGTCACAATGTGTATGTTCACACCTGTCGCCTGATTGAAGGCGATCGCAGGCACATAGATCACAATGGGGAGCCAAAGGAGCTGGAAATAGAAAAATACAGGGAAAAATTATAGAGTTTTCTTAAGAGAAGTAATGGAAATATATATGTATATATAAGAGATATAGTAATGAAGGTGTTGAAATGATTGGTCATTATTTATGGTATATAAACCTTGTAATCAATACTTACCGATGCCATTATGAACATGACTGAGCCAAAAAGACGCAGACTGCGATTATAGCGCTGTTCCAGATACTAAAAAATTATAGAAATATTTATAATTCCGCGAATTATTTAATTTTGAAGACTTCATACCTTGTAGGTGGATATGAGATTGAGTTCATGGAATACGGGCAGAAAGAAATAGTACATGCAGATGCCCATCAGTATTAGAGAGCCCATGATGTACATGTATTGTGCACCGTACAGATAGACCTCCGTAGGCGTGCCCAGCAGTGTAATACCCGATATAAAACTGTTGGTAGGAAAATCGAATATATACTTAGAAAATATGTTCAAATTCTATTTGTAAGGCCAATAATGAACGCTGACTTGACCTTCATTTTGGATCTACAATTGTAGCAGAATTCTTAAGAAAGAGAGACAGAGAGAGAGTGAAAGAGAGAGAGCGATCAAAGTGCGTTTTATGCAATTCAATTAGTCGGAGATTTGGAGGCGTTGAAATTGCCCTCGGCACACGATTTGTTATGCGGGTTAGCTCGTTATAACTCTTACGATCCAATTGAAAATTATGAAACTATTTGATTTAATGCGTTGATAATCCCATTCTCACAGCTTGAGACTAAAAATAATATTTGATGAGCAGTCATAACTGACTGTAAGTGATGAAACTTTATGGTACCCGGACACGCATCGTAGTCTTTGATCAAGACAAGAGTCTGTAACTATAATGGAATATCATGGAATACTTGGGATTTGCTTCATTAAGTCGACTCAAATGAGCTCTGTAACAGTTGAAATTAGTAATAATTTTACTAAACACATGTGGATAGAGAACTAAACACAACAAAAACATTTATGTAAACATAATATAATTAAAAACAGGAAGAAATAAAAACACAAATTCTATAAAACTGTGTCTATATTTGAAGTCAGAAGCAAAAACATATATTTGAATATGTAAATAAAGTGTGGAGCATAAGTAATTAAAGATCTCAAATTAAAATGAATAAAAAAAGACAAGTAAGAAAGGTTACAGTCGAGACGACTGTAAAAGACCCCGTACTCATTTAAGTGCGCGTTTTTCTATACAAATCGCCTATTTTCAACCGATTTTTCCTATGTGAGCTATAGGCTATAGTAGTCCGATTCGAACCAAACTTGGTAAGGAAAGTTATAAAGGTACCCTACACATGGTGTGTGAACATGGTCCCGATACCTCCAGTCTTTTTCAAGTTATGGTGAAGTAAAAATAGTTTTATCAATTTGAGGGAGCGGTAGGGGGCGTGGCACTGATTTGAAATAAGCTTGATATGCTCGAGTGGTAGATGAACCTTTTTTCCAAATTTGGTAGCTCTAGCTCTTATAGTCTCTGAGATCCACGTGTTCATACGGACAGACAGACAGACGGAAATCGCTATATCGACTTAGCTGTTGATGCTGATCAAGAATATATATACTTAATGGGGTCGATCATGCCTCCTTCTGCCCGTTACGCATATTTCGCATCTGATAAACCTGATTTACCCCGCTTCTCTCTTTGAGTACGGGGTCTAAAATGTACAAAAATCGATCCGAACAACTAAAAGTCAAAATTACTAATTTACTATTTACTAAGTCTGTTAAACTACTGCAGACTTACCTCGCTATGAGTGACATGGTGATGGGAAAGATCTTCATTTTTCTGCCACCAACCAGATAGGAGGCAGCACTATTTGCCGCCTCCTCGGCATCTCCGGACTTGAGTTGTTTGGACTCGCGACGCAACTGGAGGCAAAAGTAGATACCAATCACAGCACAAATGGCCAGCATCAGGCAGAAGACAATATAGTCAGGCCAGCCGAAGCTCTGTAGGCTGGTACGCAGCTCATCGACATGCATTTTCAAAAAGGACACGACACCAAAAAAAACTCACGAAAAAAAAATATAAATAAACAAATCAAAATAAAAATAGTTTAAATGATGCTGTGCAATGAACTGGTTCACGAGTGATTCAAACACGATTCACGCGTTCCGTTCCGTTGATGCCACCGAAATTGAGGCACCGCACTGTTGCACGCATCAGATGTCACTGACAGACACATCTGGCAACTGTCTACACTGTCTTCAGAGCTCAGCTTAGTATCACACTCTCTCACTAACACTCTCTCTCTCTCTCTCTCTCTATCTCTCTCCCTCTCTCGCTCTCCTTCTCTCTGTCTACAAAAACTAACCGCCAGCCGGTTACGATTTTATTTCTGATTCTGATTTAGATTTGTTTTAACATTACCGGACAACAGACGCGAGCTATAAACTCAGTGTGCTCTATTATTATTAATGACTACATACGGAGCTTTGCCGCTTTGTATACCCTGTAAAAGGGGTGCAGCGAAGTCGTATGGGATAAGTTTTATTTTTTAGACCCCGTACTCCAAACTAGAGTAGGGGGGTCTATTAGGTTTGTCCGAAGCCAAATGAGTGTAACAGACAGATGAAGGCTTTTTCGACCCTTTAAAGTATATATATTCTCGATCGTTATCAACAGCCAAAGCGATATAGCAATGTCCGTCAGTATAAACACCTGGATCTCAGAGACTATTACAGCTAGAGCCACCAAATTTGGAATGAAAATACCTTTACCTCTTGAGCAGATGCAGCTTATTTCAAATCAGTGCCGCGCCCCCTACCGCCCCACAAATTTTAAAAACTATTTCCACATCACCATAACTTGGAAACGACAGAAGGTATTAAAACAAAATTCACAAATTATGTATATGGTACCATTATAGTTATCCTCACCAAGTTTGGTCTGGATCGGACAACTATAGCCAATAGCTCCCATAGGACAAATCGAAAATTTGCATGGAAAATATAGTTACTTAAAGATTTTTATAGGGTATCTAGCTAGTCACCTAGTTGCTTGATTCTTTTTTAATGTCATTGCGACAACAGCTGACAGCTTCAAGTTTTCGCTACTGTTCACCTGCCTCTAAAAAGAAAACATAGATAATAAAGATCTGAAAAGACTTTGGTCTTGAAACGCGACAATTGAATAAGTTGACGCAATTGAGGCGTCCCATAGATCCCATAGAGTCTTTGTCTTTGGTTATTCCAAGTGTAATCAGACCTCTTAATGGACATATTGTTTTGGGGTGCCATAGTATATATACTATATAGTATCGGATTCGGTTGCGTAAATTAACTTGATTAGATTTAGTGCGCAATTTGAACGCAGTAACTGACTCTCGAGTATGTATGTAGGGCGATGTGCAAGAGAGATGGTTGTAGGGTGTGTGAAAGAGAAGGCAACACACTCACACACTCACACACTCCCACACTCATAGCGATCGTGCCAGATTTAGCATGCGTAATTTGTTAGTTATCAGTTAGGATTAAATTTAATTTGTTGAAATTTCCAACGCAGTTTTTTTTTTTATGTTTAACTCTGACTTATAAAAAGAATGCGCCAATTTTAGATCACTTTTGTCTACACAGAAAATCAATTGGAGACTACGACTGGAAACAAAGCTTATTTGTTGATTAACAATAGTTTATTAGAAGCAGTAAATTATGTGTTAATATTTAAGATTAGCATTAAATTTAAATATTTTCTAATAAAAAAAACAAGAAAGAATGCTATAGTCGCCTCGCGACTTTAGGATACCCGTTACTCAGTTTAATTATATTATTAACAATGGGATTCAATAATAATAATAGTACAATCGTTTAGGCAATCGACCCTAGTGAGTTTAATTCAGATGACTTGAGAAACGCAGAAAATTTTCATACAAATTCATATTTACAGCGTATTTTTGATCGATTGTCCCTATGGGA
This sequence comes from Drosophila cardini, assembly GCA_018903735.1. Classification (NCBI taxonomy): domain Eukaryota; kingdom Metazoa; phylum Arthropoda; class Insecta; order Diptera; family Drosophilidae; genus Drosophila; species Drosophila cardini. The sequence goes on from JAEIGM010000010.1 coordinate 3,826,141, forward strand.
GCTATACGATATAGTTGTCCGATTTGGATGAAACTTGGTCAGTATGTTTAAAATATTGACAAATATATTCTGTGTAAGTTTTACTACGATTGCTTGGCCAACGTAAAAGTTATTCATATAAATTCATATTTGGAGCGTATTTTTGACCGATTGTCCCTATGGGAGCTATACGATATAGTTGTCCGATTTGGATCAAACTTGGTCAGTATATGTACTCCCTAGACTTGTACTATCTGTGTCAATTTGGTTTAGATGGCATTGGTAACAAAAAAGTTTTCTATACTAAAACATGCTATTTTTACCTGTTTTTTTAACATAAAATAAAAAATGTATTTATTTTATCTAAAGTAATTTATTTAAACTATTTTATTAATAACTATATGTTGTGTAGTAAATTGAGTAATAACAAAATTTTTTGAATGCCAAAAAACTATTTTTTTTTAATTAACTGGTTAAAAATATTTCATTAAAATATTAAGTTTAGAATTTTTAGTCAATAAAAATATTGTATAATTAATTGGAGTAATTTCATTAATTTTTTAACTTGAGTACTGAAAATTCATAGTGTAATTAAAATAAATTTAAAAAAAAAAAAAAAAAAAAAAATTGTATGTTATGTTAGTATACAGATTTGGGGCACTGTAAGTCTGCTAAACGTGGCTTAGAAGAACAGAGCTGGTTTTTGTAACTCTGCCTCTTAGACAGGGACCTGGATCAGAGCAGCCGCAGCTTCATTTCCCAGCGCATTCATGTCCATATCCCCAAAGTTACTATCGGCTGCGAAATTAAAGGGTATTTTTGAAGGCATTACCCAGAGAAATTGAATGGAATTAATAGAGTACTACCTGCACTACTACTCGTTCCAAATCCACCGCCGTTCATGGCCAGCACTGTGATGGCCAGTTCCTTGAGAGTTCGCTCCAGTTCATTGAACTTGTTCCAGTCCTCGCCATAAGGAGCTGCTGTCGTGCAACAGCAGAGACAAAACAGCACGAAAATCGTTACACAAATCCAATTAAAAGCCATCTGAACAAATACTTTTAACTGAATGTGGAGCTGTGTTGATCAGGCTTTTATAGCTCACAAGTACTGATCTTCATTGTCGATAACTGACGTCTCTTGTTCTGCACAATTTAAGGTCCTAAATGTTGTTGAAGCGCTTCAATGAGCACCAAATGAACTGCAAAAAAAACACCAATAATTGTGCAAATAAACAAAAGTTTTATTTTTAAACTTTTTTAGAACTTTTTGTTATAAAAATTGTTTAAAATTATGTCAAATACTATATAAAATAAATGCTTTGGAAAAATCGGAGTAAATAAATAGTAATTGGACTCTTAAAATGGTTATTATATCAGATATTTGAGATGAGTTCAAACTTCATTAACTGACATAATTGTGTATAGCTGCTCTAAAACTAATACAGGGTCTATAACATCTTTACTATAGCTTTGTTTTTCAAATATAAACCTTTAAGCCTCATATGTGATAATAAGACTATTTTAGAACAAGTATAAAGGGCTACAGCCGAGCGAGCCGACTGTAAAAGTCGGCGTACTCATTCTAGTGCGAGTGTTTCCATACAAAGCACAAATTTTCTACCGATTTGTACTATGAAAGCTATAAGCTATAGTTGAGCGATCCGAGCACGGATCCGGGGACTACCGCAGCCTACTTAACAACCAAACTGTAAAATTATTCTTGATAATATTTTTTAAAATTCGAGCTAAAATCAAGAAATTTGACATTGTATTTTTTCAGTATTTTTTTCGGTAATTTTTCAGTATTTTTTCAGTGCAATCGGTATTTTATTACTAATTGTTATTCAATTATTTAATTTTCAAACAAACACAAATGGTCACCCTAAAAATATTAATTCCCTCATGCCAAAAGTATGCTACAATAAATGTCGATCTTTTGTTTGATTCTGTCTGTTGAATTTGCAGCATTCTTCTAGCGTTTGACAACACTGTTTTTGTTTTCAGATATTTTTTGTTGCATACTTAGCGTGGCAATGCACATGCGATGCAAATATTTATGTGTGTATGCACACACACCTTCATACACCTGTGTGTGTATGTGTATGTTTACTTTTTTTTTCTTGCCTACAAAAAGCGTCTGCACTTTGCTGTCAATCGAAGCATAAAATGAGCAGCAAGTGCCACTACATCCACATCTAAATACACAAACGAAAACTCGCACATATGCTGTAAATGAGTACAGCACAGGTGAGCACAGGTGCAACACAACACAACGCACACACACACACACACACACACACACACACACACACTAAGTCGAGTGTTGTGCAGTCTTGTATCAGAATCAAAAATTCTATACGACACACGTTGAACACGAATCCTACAAATGAATACTACAAATAAGTACTCATAGTATTCATTCTGCGCTACGCTTACAGCAAACGTTGTGTACATCAGTTACAGCATTAACAGTGTTTACTGTACAATGGGCATATGCTTACTATTTGTTTAAAGCAATTTTATTTTAAGTATGTTGTGTAAAAATTTCCATTAGTTGTAGAAAAGTCTTGTATGGTACGCTTTACCTGTCTCTAAAATTTTATTTAAAATATTTAGTTAAAAAATTTTTGAATTTTCCATTATAGAGCATTATTTTACATCAACTTAAAACTTTGTTTATCATTTATGTGCTAAGCAGAATATTAAATCGAATTTTTTTTTTCAGGAAAAATATATGAAGAAGGTTTGGTGTACATTTAAAATAATATTAAATATTTTAAGCAGACGAACATGCTTTATATTGATAAAAAGTTCAATAAACGTTGTTTAAAATAATTTCACATAAAAATAAAATATATAAATGTATATACAAAATATATTCCACTATAAAAAATAGTAATTTTATTTTTTTAAGAAACGTTTGAACCTTTTTAATTATAATGTTTGAAGAAACTGATTATTAAGATTATTTATTTCTGTAAAAACTTTTTTTTAATTTATATGTTTATATTTATATAAATACATTTAATGTCTTAAGAAACTTATTTTAAAGTTTATTTCTTAAACAATACTAATTTTTAATTTTATATTTTTTTAAAAACTAATTCTTAAATTTAATGTTTTAAGAAACTTATTCTTCAATTTAAAGTTTAAAGGAGCAAATTTACAATTTTATTTATTGTTTAAAAAAATTGTTCTTTATTTAAATGTTTTAAGAAACTTTTCTAATTTTAAGTATTTTTTATTATTAATTTATTTTGCAGATTTTTTTCTCGGAGTTATGAAGAAATTTTCAGTTTTATGGTTAAAAATTCCAATTTTTAAAAAGTCGTTTTAATTAGCAAACAAATAATTTAATAATTTTTATAATCATTTTTTTTTTAACAAAATTTTCAATTTTATCACAATTTATAATTGAAATTGATTCCCTAGTTATTTTGCCATTGATTAATAATTAATTTGTTTGTTTTGCAATAGTTAAAAAATTTTTGGAATTTTTTTTGCTCTATTGTAGCGCCCTCTGGGAGTCATCTAGGCAGCACAACAACTCAATTTGTATATCTTTTTGATTTCTCGCAATGATTTTTTTTACTCCCTGTTTCTGGCATTGCATTTTCACAGGCACCAAAACGGCAGCGGCAGTAGGAGCAGCAGTAGGGGCAGTAGGAGCAGTAGGAGCAGGAGGAGCAGCAGCGACGTATTAATTAATTCCAGTGCAGCGATTTTTCAAGAAAAAGCCCTTTTTGCACATTTAACACACAGTGCGGCAAGTGAGTGTGTGCGAGCGTGTGTGTGTGCGTGTGTGTGTGTGTGTGTGTGTGTGTGTGTGTGTGTTTGTGTGTGTGTGCTGGGATGTGTGTTGTGCACTTGAAACGTTTCTGCAGGTGTTGTAATATTATTTGGAATTATGTTGGAATTTTTTTTTAATTTTTTTTTTGCACTGCTACGCCGCCGCCGTTGGAATGCCATGAATATTATTTGCTTTTTATACTCTCTGCAAGAGAGAGTATATTGGGTTTGTGCAAAAAAAAAAGTATGTAACAGGCAGAAGGAGGCGTGGCAGACCCCATAAAGTATATATATTCTTGATCAGCATCACAAGCCGAGTCGATATAGCCATGTCCGTCTGTCCGTCTGTCTGTCCGTCTGTCCGTCTGTCCGTCTGTCCGTCTGTCCGTCTGTCCGTATGAACAAACAGATTTCAGAGATGGTAAGAGCTACAAGTTTGAATTTGGTCTCTATCGACTCGATATTAAGTCAGTCAATACAAGAATCTTTTTTTTCGATGCCACGCCCCGTTCGCCCACAATGTGCAAAAACTGAAAACACCTCGTAAAAAATTGATGTTTTAGGCGAATATCTCAGTAACTATGGCACTTAGGAACACCTATTTTGGTACGCAGGTTCCTAGAGACGGCATAATTGTATTGTCATCAAAAATTTTGGACTGCCACGCCCCCTTTTCCCACAAGAAATAAAATAATTTGCAAACTTCAATGCCGATTTTAAGGCATATGTTCTTATCGTACAGTATTGTTATTTCACATTCGTTTGAAGACAAAATATATTAAACTATCCTGAAAGTTGCATATAAATCGGACTATAAACAAAAGAGCTATCCATGTAAGAAAGTTAATAATTGAACGCAATGTCAATGCATGTGTGCAAGCGAGACAGAAGCATATAAACATGTGAGCGAACGTTTTCGCTGCTTTCTAGCGGCAGCGCTGCTCGCAGACGCTGGCCGTGCCGACCAAAATTCTATTTTTGACAAAATAGTTATCCAGCTAGGAAGTTAAGCCTTTTTTATATGTATGGTTTGGGCAAGAAACTTTCAAGTGTCGTGATGGCGTTGCAGGTTAAGTGCTTGGTCGGCGAACGCAGAGACGTGGGTTCGAGTCGCGGTTGCACATTTAGTAATAAAAATATTTTTTTTATCAAAACCCAGTTTAAAATTTTTTCAATTGTTTATAAATAATTTGTTAATAAACAATTTTTTTCGATAATGCAACACATTTAAACAACACAATAAAATATATTCTTTTTGATGACGGACCAGGAATCGAACCCACGACTTCCCGTTCATCGATCGAATACTAATCATTCGCGCCACCGCATCACTTGGAAATTTTCGGCTTAAAACCATAGATATCTCTATAAAAGAGGCATAACTTCCTAGCTGACCGTCTTTCAACGTCTTTTACAGCAAGTACTATCAGTTGATATTCTCGGATACTGATTTTATTAAAATGATCGGGAATAAAAGGCAGAGAGTATTCTACGGTCGGGCGTGCTCGACTGTACTTTTCTTTCTTGTTAATTTTGTTTCAAGTTGCATATGTCTCTCAGTCTACACACACACACACACTGGCACACCCACACACACAGTGGCACACACAGGTGTGTGTTTATAGCTAACTTTACAGTTGAGAAAGCATTTCTAAAGTGGTTTTAATTAGTTGCCCCAACTGTTTTCGGTCTGGTTTGCTGCGGTTCCAAATGCGTGTCTACAAATTATTCCCAGTCCAGTTCCCGATTTCCGTATTACTACCCACACCCTCCCCGTTTCCCCCACTTACCCCTCTCCCAAACCCTTATCGAGGAGAACTTCAACTTATCCAACTCTTTGTATATAGTATGCTGAAGGAAAGGTTAAGTTTATTATAATGCATGCACCGGACAGATTAGAAAAGGATTCAAAAACTGCTAAGATTCCATAAATCGTTTACAGTGTTCGCCATCAGTATCTGCTTAAGGAGCTGGCGTTGTGGTCGTACTTGTTGTTGTAGTCGAAGCTCCATCACCTTTCGAGCAATCACATGAAATTTCTTTGAAAATTTGCTAAAAAAAAAAAACAGAAAAATTTTTAAAACTAAATTTTTTATTGAAAAGAATTCAGTTCGTACCTGTACAGTCCTGTGGCAACTTTTGGGCCAATGGAAACTCAAATTGAACGGAAATGGTATACAAATTCTTTTCTGCAGTTGATCAATTTCTTGTGAGGTGCACGTCTGTAAACCAAAAAAAAAAGCAATAAATAATTTTAAAAATTATTTATTTTTGAGTTATATACCGATCCAAACTTACTTTGGCTTCGACTGCCGTATTTAGCAGACAGACCATAGCCAGAAAAAGGCCAAAAAGAGTTAGAAAATGTAACTGCATCGTGATTTCCTTTAGTAGTAACTGAAATTGTTATATTTCCCAACTGAAGTATCCATATCGAGTTCCCAAATATATATATATACACCCAACCAGAATTTACTTTAAATGGAATCGTGCTGTAGCTAAATTAGACTTCATTCAGTTCTAGATAAAAAGATCTACTTTAGTTACGTCGTGAAAGTCAGTTATGGATTTTTCAAGTAGTTTCAAAATTTCAACTTAAAACTAAGCTATAAAAGTTATATTGCCATACAGAAAATGTCATTCATTTATGCGAAAACAGTTTTCTTAAATATAATGGAACGAAATAAATTGTTATCGATTTAGTTTACTATTTAAAAAAATAATTTAAATATCTTAATTTAACTATTCATTGAAATTTCTAAAATAAAAAACAAGTAAGAAAGGCTACAGTCGAGCGAGCCGACTGTAAAAGACCCCGTACTCATTCTAGTGCGCGTTTTACCTTACAAATAAGTAGTTTTCGAACGATTTGTCCTATGGGAGCTATAGGCTATAGTTGTCCGATCCGGAAAAAACTTGGTGAGGATAGTTATAATGGTACCATACACATAATGTGTTAGTTTGGTTGCAATCGCTCAACTAAAACTTCATGTCTCCATACAAATCACCCATTTTCGACCGATTTGTCCTATGGGAGCTATAGGCTATAGTTGTCCGATCCGGAAAAAACTTGGTGAGGATAGTTTGGTTGCAACCGCTCAACTAAAACTTCATGTCTCCATACAAATCACGAATTTTCGGCCGATTTGTCCTATGGGAGCTATTGGCTATAGTTGTCCGATCTGAATCAAACTTGGTAAGGATAGTTATAATGGTACCATACACATAATGTGTGAATTTGGTCTTCCTAGCTGTAGTCGTTTTCAAGTTATGGTGATGTGAAAATAGTTTTTTACAATTTGCGGGGGCGGTAAGGGGCGTGGCAAAAATTTGAAATAAACTTGATCTGCTCGCGAAGCAGACGGACTTTCATTCCAAATTTGGCGGCTCCAGCTCTTGTAGTTTAAAAGATCTAGGTGATCATACAGACGGACGGACAGACGGACAGACAGACAGACGGACAGACGGACATCGCTATATCGTCTCGTCTGTTGATGCTGATCAAGAATATATATACTTTATGGGGTCGGAAAAGGCTCCTTCTGCCTGTTACGCACATTTCGCTTCAGACAAACTTAATAGACCCCTATACTCTTTTTTAGAGTACGGGGTCTAAAAATGAACTGATTAAATAGTTATGGTGTTCTGATAAATAATACCATAATTTTTGTTATGAGAACTCTGGGCAGAAGATCACGTTTTTCCAATGGAAAATTTCTCCTTCCTTAAGTGATAAAGATTAAAGTCTGTCTGTGGATGGTTATAGGGGCTTCAATACATAAAACATCTGGTTTTCTGGGCATTAAGTATTAACGAACTAAATTCTTATCATTTTTAAGCAGTTTTTTAGCATTTGAGTACCACATGTAGATGTTTCCTTTGGTACAAAAGTTGTGCATCTCTGATATTTTACAAATTTTTCATGATTTGATCGATTCCCGACCGGTAAAATGACTCATTCTAATTAGCTCAAAGATCACAAATAATTTTCTGGTGTTTTCTGATTACACAGTGAGTAATGACATAAACTTTTGTTGTGATGGTTGTGAAACTTATATCACTAGAAAGCAAATTTCATTCTCTAAGTAAAGCTCATGACGTTTAAAACAGGAACAATTTCAATTTTTCTATTTTATAATTTTAGAGAAGACCTTCTGTAGATGGTCTTAGGTGATAATGGGTTAAGGGAGTCTGAAGTCATTTAATTCTTTTATCCTAAGCAACTCTGAAACCAACTTGTCCAAAAGTTATCGAATTGATTACATGCTAAAAAAGCAGCACAACTGTACTTTTAGCTATTTAGCGTTGACACAAATCTTGGTTGTGTGTGTGTGAGTGTATTAGGTCACTTTTCATATGCAAATGCGCTAACGCACACACACATACACACACACACAAACACACACAGCTGTCAGTTGACTTTTAAGGCGCACTGTGTACACTCATCTCAGGCCCATTTACAATAATATTTATCAAGTGCTCGGTACACACCCAGCTAAATAGGAGTAGCGTCATATATTAACGGCTTTAGCGCCATCCTCGCAATCATCATCATTATCATCATCATCATTAGCATTAGTTTGATCATTATGATGAGGCGAGCCTATGCGTGGACTCTAATTACGTCGCATTGTCATAACAGAATTGAGCGCATTTGACACGCAATTGGAGCTCACGATGACATGTGAGAAATGCCGACTGAGCAGCAGGAAAATTACGAAAACTTTATACACTTTTCAAAAAGAATCTATACTTTTTTGAATACAAATTCGTAGAAAGCATTGATTTGTGCAGTTCACTAAGAAATCAAATTTAACTAAATTCCTATCGATATCTGATCGATTTGTGTACCAAAAGAAAAATATTCCTCGATTCTTTTAATAGATTTGAAATGTAAAAAATTACGATTTTTATTAAAAAATGTTTTGGGTGACTAAAAAATTTAATCTTTAAATAATTGATAAGCTACAAGTTTTATAAAGATATCTTTAAGAGATCATACATATTTTTTTTAATTCAAAAAAATATTTTTTTTTTTTTTTTTTTTTTTTTAATAACTTTCTTAAACTAAGCTGGACTTAAAAAGTAAATCTGTATAAATAAAAAAAATTTAAATAAAGTAGTAAGAAATATATATTTTGGTCTACATAAATTTAAAATTTTTTTAAAAAATTATTTTTAATTTAAAATAATTTTAATTTAGTAAGTTTTTAAATAAAGAAAATATTTCTTAGACTTTCATTTATAAGTTCATTATTTTTATTTGGTTTCAAAGTAAACTTGGTTTAAGACTAGAGTTAAAAATTCACTTAGTGCCACAAACACTACTTAATTTTTTACAGTGTACTACTTCCTAGTCAGTCAAAACTAGTGTTTGAACTCGAACTCAAAGTCGAACTAGAAATGGAAATGGGAATGAAAAAAGGTAAACCAGAAATGACAATGGAAATGAACAGTGACAATGACAGTGGTAGTGACAGTGGCAGTGACAGTGGGACTGTTGCATCAGTTTCTGCTCACACTTTCCCCCCTTTGGACTTTACCCTGCAGTTCTGCTTAAGCAGATAAGAATTAATTGTTAAATGGCACGCATTGCACTTAATATTTGAATATATATATTGTTGGTAAAAATTTAGTACTACTCTATGCCCATGTGCCATCCAAAACGAGGCGTTACAACAGCATTTTGACTTATGCCCAGTCATTTGGCCCACGCACCACGCACCTTACAGAGCCCTCAAGAGTCGAGGGGAAGCGAGTGGACTTGACTCTCGAGTCCGTTTGTTAATCGGATAAAATTCATAATTATCGTTATTACTGTCATTTCTTCTAATGACTCGCAGCACACAAATTGCGTGTACTTTTCTATTAAGATGAGCTATCAAACGCATTTTCACTGCGAATCCTTACAAAATGTTGATTTTACTTCTCTTTTCTGTTTTCTCTTTACTGTTTTTCACTTTTCACATTTTTTGCTATTTTTGCTGTCATTTTTCAACCACACTTCGTTATTTTGTTTGTTTACCTGTCATACTCTACTCGAAGGAGTACTATATATTTTAAAGGTGATTTGTATTGGTTAAGAAATTTGTTATATATAACTTTATTTTACTACTGGTTAAGAAATTTGTTTATATATAACTTATGACACAACTTGAAGTCTGTCTTTTGAATATATCCTTTGTTCTATATAAGTAGTCTTTAGCCATATAGTTTAGTTGTGTTTGCTTAAGATCTAGATTCGATATATAATAATTTTAATTATTGTTTGTCTCATTATGAATTTAACTTATTTGTTTTCTTAAATTTATTAAAATATTAACTCAAAATATTTTTGTGCTCAAACTTCATTTTTGTGTAATAATTCCAATATATTTTTAACTTGAGCCCATTAATTCTCTAAATTTTTGAATGAACATTTGTTTCTAATAATTTTAAATATACTGTAATACTTTCTATATATATATATATATGTATAGATATATATATATATATAGCATATATATATATAGCTTTTTTAAGCCCCCAAAAGCCCTCTCTGTGCTTTCTCTCCACTAAGTTTTGCGTTTAACTCTCTTCCTTTTGTGATTTCCAACCTTTTTTGTCATGACTCTTTCTCATAACTTTCTCTCTCACTCTCTCACTCTCTCTCTCTCTCTCTCTGTCTCTCTCTCTCTCTCTCTCTCTCTCTCTCCCTCTCTCTGTCTCCCTTTCTCTTCAATACCTCATAACCCCTCTAGTAAACTCTTTCAGTCCCTCTCTCTCTCTTCCTCCAACAAATTTCTTCAACTACTTGCCTTACAGGGTATCAACTCGTCGTCTTGCCATCAATTCAAGTTCTAACTTGTCAGCCTTTGTTTGTTAAACATTACTTGCCCATATTTCCTCGACTCTAATACACACACACACCTCTCCTCAGCCCTCAGTTCATCACATACGCCCTCCTGCCTCCTCCCCCCATCCAACTGGTCACGGGCAATGCGCTCCTGAGTTCTATTAGAGAACGCACGCGTAAATTATGTAATTAAAATTCCGCACCTTAATTCAGGCAATTTATTACATGAGCTTTTGACTAATTGGATAACGATCTTTAACTATGTTTACTAAATACATGAAAGATACATCATAGCCATCAGCTAAATAGGCAAACAAATATAGCTTAAGTAACTCCCTGTTTTACAACACTACATTAGCCAACACTATACTACCCTATACTACCCTACACTACCCTACACTACCCTATAATACACCCTACTCGTCACTACCCGCGTTGATTGCACTCTTTGATAAGCTTCATATTAATTGAATTTGAAGGTGTGTGGAATTAATGCGTCTGATTTGCGTGCCATGGATGAAGCAACTAAAATAATTAAGGACTAAGAATTAGGCACACTAACGAGTAGAATTCGAACAATAAAAAGGCTTTTAAAAGGTTGTTTTTTTAAGGAATTCCACAGAGTATTAGCCAACAGAATGGTCAACTTTATAATGACAAATTTAGATTTATTACTTTTTAATTGAGAATACTTTTCGGGAAACTTAATTAATTAATATTTAATTAAAAAAAAAAAAAAAAAAACTTATTCTGATTTTGCTTTTTTGAAATAATAATAAATGAAATTTTACTTAACGCTAAATTGCTATAAATATTTATTTTAGTTAATAGTCTTTTATTAACATTTTTTTGAGGTTTATAATAGTCACAAGTGTGAACTGCTGTTCACAACCATTTAAAAACTGAACAAAGATACAGTAATTCAATATATTGGCTCCAGTATATATACATATCTATATATTATATTATGTATTTGTTACGAAGTTTGTAAAGTCTTGAAGAAGGCGTGTTCAACGCGTTCAAAGTGTATATATTCTTGATCAGCGGCAACAGCCGAGCCGATATAGTTATGCCCGTCTATCTGTCCGTCTGTTTCTTTGCGAACTAGTCTCTCAGTTTTAAAGCTATCTTAATAAAACTTGAGACAGATGTGTATTCTCAGTTCATATGCTACAATCGGCCGGATCGGATGATTATATGATATAGCTCCCATAAAACAAGCCTATATGCATTTAGTACCAAATCCCATGTTTAAACTAAACTTTTTCCAGATTGCACCACTATATCATATAGCTGCCGTAGAAACAATCGGTTGAGAATGCTTGAAATGCTTAGTATGCAAATTTTCAGTGTCGATAAAGTGATTTGAACCAATTTCACGCAATATATATTTGCTATCATTCGCCGTATTTTAACCAGTTACTATCCAAATCGTACAACTATATCATATAGCTTCCATAGGAACAATTGGTTATAGAAACCAAATTAACGCAACATGCATTGCCGCAAGGGTATTTAATCTTCGGCAAGTCGGAAATATTCTTACTTTCTTGTTGGGAACAATTTTCTATATTTTAAAAACTTTTTTTTTTATGAAACCCAAAAGACGATTGACTTTTGCATTAAATAAAAAGAAAAATTTTAGGTTGGTTTTAAATAAAGTAGTTGGAAAACTGTCGTATTCTGAATATGATTCATTTAGGAATTCGATATTTAATTCAGTTTGTGTTAGTTACTTTCGGCTCCAGTTCTCAGTTCCCATTTCTCAGTTCTCCGTTCTCAGTTACCATTTCTCCGTTCTCAGCTCCCACTTCACCATTCCCCGTTCCCCATTCTCTGTTCCCATAGTTCATTGTTTATAATTATGTGTGATTGAGCATGAGTAAACACAACAGTATAATTGTCATAATGAAATATGAGTACTCAAAAGTTCTGCTTAATAATTTTCAATTGCCATTAATGAATAGAAAATTGGCGAATAAAATTATTTTGAGAGTGTTGCGAACCATTCGGTTCGTAGCTATTCGGTTCAGTGCGATTCGAATCGATTCGGTTTGTTTCGGGTTTTAGGTTCGTATTCGGGTTCGACAACAAAAGGTAATTTTCATTATTGAAACGAGCAAAGTTGAGTCAACAATATACAGAGTACTACACTGAAAAAAATGTAAGAGGTTTAATGGAACAACCTGATTTAAAAACATAGTTTTTTAATGGACATAACAAATTTTAAATAAAAGACAAAATGATTGAAAAAAAAATCAAAGTAAAAAATTAAAAATTTATTAAACTTAAATTAAAGTTAACTTTGATTTTCTGTGTAGTTAAAGGTAGTATAAAGGGGAAAGGAGAGGGGAAACAGGTGGTTAGAGCCTATTAAAATTGCTCGCATTGGCAAAAAGCTTTGAGTGCGAGAGAGGGGAACAGAGAGAGAGAGAGAGAGAGAGAGAGAGAGAGAGCCAAGAGGGTCGCAAATGACGCGGTGTGCTAAAAATAGACCAAAAGTTAGGGTCAATTCAAGCGATTTGGTATGCGGCACACATACGCTAGTGGGAGGAGGGGCGGCATAGGTGAGGGGTGGGGAGAGGGGCGTAATAGCGGGTGCGACAATTGGAGAATGCGACGAGTTGCGGTCAGTCGCGTTTCGTTGGCCAACGTTAAATGTTGTTAGCGGTTTTTAGCTGAATTTTATTTTTCTCTTCATTGTTGTTGTTGTTGTGATTATGGCCTCCCCAAGCAGCCCCACATGGCTGTTAACCCTGCTCCTCTCGCTGCTCCTCCTGCTACTATTAAGCTCAACACAGGTGAGTTTGATTGTTGACAAGCACCCAGAAAATGAAAAACAAAACAAAAACGTGAATTTTATTGATAAAAAACCGTAATTTTCCACAGTCACATGCTCTGGAATTCATGGATTCGAATGAATCAGCCGCAGATCACGATGATATGACAGATTCAGCTGAATTACCAGCAAATTTTCATAGCTATTCGAGAGATACAATCGCCAATTTTAATCCACATCAAAAAGATACACAATTCCGTATGCTTTGGGAGCGAGTACCCCAGCAGAAACAGGAGGTGATCAAGCGCAGATAATTCAGTTTTAATGAGCACTATATACATACTAAATCTAATCATAGCTATCTATCTATCTCTACCGAACAAATAACTCAATATTGTAACTCGTATGCTTAACCAAAACTTAATTAAGTTGGAATTACCCCATGATATTATACTCGATAGCTCTTAAAAAATATATTAAGAATTAAAAAAATGATTTAAAATTAAAATTAGTTGGTAAAAATTGTTTGTTTTGAATGCTTCAAGTAGGCTTTGAAAATGTTTGAACTACATTCAACAATCATTTAAACAGATATATATGGTATATATATGGAATATATATGTTATGAGCTTAGTAAACAGTTGCTTTTAGTTAATATCTTTTAATATATTCCTTAAGAGTGGTGGTTATGCGTTAGAAAGAATGAGTCTTTTGCATCCCTATGAAGCATACAGGGTGCTCTTTCTGTTTTTTTTTTTTAAATATACAAAGTTTACATACCATAGCAAAAGATGGCTCACCCTGTATATATATTCTTGTTCTATAATTAAGTCGATATAGAGACAAATATCATTAAATCAGACTCATGAATTTGTTAATCTATTGAACAATTTTTAAAGTTCGAAGTTAAATATTTTTAAGAAATATTTGTTAATATAAAATTATATTTAAAAATATATTAATTAATTACTCATTTCGTTTAATAAGTAGCTAATGAAATAATCGACTAAATATTTGCTTTCAAAACAAGTCAAAATTAATCAAAAGATACAGATTCAGATACAGATAGAAATACAGATACAGATACAGATAGAAATACAGATACAGATACAGGTACAGGTACAGGTACAGGTACAGGTACAGGTACAGGTACAGGTACAGGTACAGACACAGACACAGATACACATGCATATACAGATACAGATACAGATACAGATACAGATACAGACACAGACACAGATACATATACATATACATATACAAATACAGATACAGATACAGATACAGATACAGATACAGATACAGACACAGATACATATACATATACATATACATATACATATACATATACATATACATATACATATACATATACATATACATATACATATACATATACATATACATATACATATACATATACATATACATATACATATACATATACATATACATATACATATACATATACATATACATATACATATACATATACATATACATATACATATACATATACATATACATATACATATACATATACATATACATATACATATACATATACATATACATATACATATACATATACATATACATATACATATACATATACATATACATATACATATACATATACATATACATATACATATACATATACATATACATATACATATACATATACATATACATATACATATACATATACATATACATATACATATACATATACATATACATATACATATACATATACATATACATATACATATACATATACATATACATATACATATACATATACATATACATATACATATACATATACATATACATATACATATACATATACATATACATATACATATACATATACATATACATATACATATACATATACATATACATATACATATACATATACATATACATATACATATACATATACATATACATATACATATACATATACATATACATATACATATACATATACATATACATATACATATACATATACATATACATATACATATACATATACATATACATATACATATACATATACATATACATATACATATACATATACATATACATATACATATACATATACATATACATATACATATACATATACATATACATATACATATACATATACATATACATATACATATACATATACATATACATATACATATACATATACATATACATATACATATACATATACATATACATATACATATACATATACATATACATATACATATACATATACATATACATATACATATACATATACATATACATATACATATACATATACATATACATATACATATACATATACATATACATATACATATACATATACATATACATATACATATACATATACATATACATATACATATACATATACATATACATATACATATACATATACATATACATATACATATACATATACAAATACAGATACAGATACAGATACATATACATATACAGATACATATACATATACAAATACAGATACAGATACAGATACAGATACAGATACAAATACAGATACAGATACAGATACAGATACAGATACAGATACAGATACATATACATATACATATACATATACAAATACAGATACAGATACAGATACAGATACAGATACAGATACAGATACAGATACAGATACAGATACAGATACAGATACAGAAACAGATACAGATACATATACATATACATATACAAATACAGATACAGATACAGATACAGATACAGATACAGATACAGATACAGATACAGATACAGATACAGATACAGATACAGATACAGATACAGATACAGATACAGATACAGATACAGATACATATACATATACATATACAGATACAGATACAGATACAGATACAGATACAGATACAGATACAGATACAGATACAGATACAGATACAAATACAGAAACAGATACAGATACAGATACAGATACAGATACAGAAACAGATACAGATGCACACCTCATAAATAACACTCACCCTGCGATGAATCCAAACTATGTCAAATAAACCGCTGACACTAGCTTCAAAAAAGCTAACAGCTCATTAAATTAGCTCAGTGAAGTTTAGAGCTTAGTTATGGCTACCCGCTGTTGTCGCCTGATTACGTGGTATAAAACAGTTGCCACTTCATGAAGAAACAATGACAACAAACAACAACAAGAACAAGAAGGGCAAACAAAAAATACCAAATGCTGCACAGATTGGTCAGTTGTTTTTTTTTTTTTTTTTTTTTTTTTTGGAAAATTCTTTCTTCAAAAAGGTGACGAGGGATGGAGAGAAAACTCGAGCACGGAAAGTGTTTGTGCGCCCCAAGACGTATGGGTCACTACTTGAGGAACTCTGTCTACAGTCCCCCTCCACCACTCAAGTAGTTTCTCCAAGAAGTATAAAAAAAGAAGAGGAAGAAGAAGAAGAAGAAGAAGAAGAAGAAGACATCCGAACATAGCTAAAAACTTTTTTATTTGCATTTTGTTTTAAGCACAAAGAAAAAAAAAAGTGAAGGAAGCAAAAAAAGTGAGACCAATGGTGTTTATGCTTCTTCCTGTTCCAACGCGTTTTTTTCTATATTTCTTTGGTTTTTTTTTTTTGGTATTTTTTTCTTTTTTGAGGTTGTTTCTTCTTTGTTTTGTGGAAAAATGCACAAGTTTTATGCTTCCATAAAACTTTTTGTGGCAGAAACTTTGCACTTGTCTTGTAGCCGCCGAAAGGGTTTTACAATGATGCGCTTCAAGCAGCCCTATACCAACCCCCCCACCTCCTCCCCACCCCTCCCTTTGTAGCAACGCTTAAGTGGGCGTGGCAAGCACTTAATATTTGAGGCGCATATCAAAAAGTAGCGGCTAGTTATTGGTCTATTTTGTGGGTTAGACAAAAGTTTTTTAGGCACGGATCCCTAATCCACACTCCTCACTCTCTCCTCAATGTGTCCACTTAGTTAGCCACCCCGTCATGCCACCTAAATACCCTAAGTTGGGTCATTAGGGGACTGAGTCGTCGTATAGCTGCTATGCATTATCATTAAAATAAATTATTAGAGTCCGGCGTAGTCCAAAAACTACGTAACAACTAAACGCATTTTGCACGTTTTCCCTTCGCAAATTTTTTACACGATTTTTACAACTTTTTTCGGCGCATTCAGCTAAGTAGACAAAAGCTTTTGCCGGACAATGTGTGTGTGTGTGTGTGTGTTGGGTGGTGTAGTGTGGTGCTGCTTGAGGGGGAATGGGCAGTGGGAGGAGTTTTTGGTGGTGGTAAAGTACAGATAAAAAGTCAAGTCAAGGGGCGAGTTAGAAACACAATAGAAACAACAACAATAACAGCGAAAACAACAAATGAAAATGTTCAACTGATGTGCCTGACTATGAAATACCCGTTAGTGAAAGCTTTAAACGGTAAAAACTTTGATTTTGAAGAAAAAAAATTGAAAAATAAATAAAAGCATTTTTAAACTATTTTGTTGACTTGAAATTGAGCGATTTACATAGTTTTTAATTCAGGAAAATAAAAAAATTTTTATTTACCTTTTTTAAGTTAGGCATATTACATACATTTCATAGCCATCTAGCTTAAAACCAGTTTATAAAATCAGGTAGAAAATATCTGAATTTTACCCAACATGCTCCATTGCACCTTCCACCCATATGCCCATCAGCGCCTCAACTAACAGGTATAAGAACAAAGCAGCATTTAGTTAGCAAAAAGGTTTGTAAGAAATAACTTTGCATACTTTTAGGCAGCGCATGTTAAATACCAAAATACTAAAATACTAAATGCAAGGCAAAGCGACAAAAGACAATGAGTCTTCTACAAGGTGCAAGTGTAGGAGTATGTGTGTGTGTGTGTGTGTGTGTGTGTGTGTGTGAGTGTGTGTGTGTGGTGCGGGTGGTGCTGCAGAATACCACGTAATTTCTCAAGCTGCCCTTTGCCAAACCACGTAAAGCATAAAATATTTGCTAGTACTGACCCCTCATCCCCCGCTCTATAACTTAATGTTGATGTCCACTCTAAGAAGGGGTAGGGGGGACGGGAGCAGTGCGAGTTCTGGAAGAAAAGTATGTCTAAGAAGTTGGCAAACAAGTTGCAGCCACAGCCGCAAGTCCAGCGATGCTGCTCATTTGAATACATGGCAACAACTTTGACCACGCATTAGTTACACAACAACAACAACAACAACAAGTACTCACCCCCCTCTAAAACCCACTCCTTTTCAACTGAAGTGAAGTACAAGTGAAGTCAAGTCCTTGTCGCTAACTTGCCACATCCTTCGTGCGGCATCCACGGCACATGCAATTTGTAAACCAAAGCGCATAATTTACAATGAACATTTTGGTTGCTCTAACGGTGCTTAAAGCTGACCACGGCACAGACTTGCTCCTCCACACTTGGACTTCATCTTGGACTTCGACTTGGACTCGGACTTGGTTTTGGTCTTGGTCTTGGTCTCAGTCTTGGTCTTAGCCTCGGTCTTCGTCTTGGTCTTGAGTTTGAGCTGCATCTTGAGGCCATTAAATGCCTGGCAGGACATTGATATGTTGAATTTCTGTACGACTCCAAAACATAGATCAAAGACCGAGGTCTGGCATGGTCTTAGGAAGCAGCCTACTGAATCTTTAGCTCTCTGTTTAGGGTTATTCCCAAAGGATTACTGTCCTTGGGCAACAACATTTGTGACTTTACGCTACGGACAATTTAACAAGTATTCAAAAAAATCTAGTCAAAGATAAGGGTTAAGGGGCAAAGAGGTAAGTCTAAAAATACCCAATGATCCTAAGGGATGTGTTCGAGGCATTCCAAAGATCTTAGGTTTGAGCGAAGAGAGAGACATGCTCTAATCTGAAAAGGATCATGGAAGTTTCCTATCAAATAAATTGGATAAGGACAGTATTTGAAACCGGTTAAGTGATACTAAAGGATAAAACCGAGGATAAATCAACTTGGCATAAAGAGGATAATTCAAAAATAATTTCTAGGAAATTTCTAACAGATTAATTTCAACTCATATTACCAAACTGTAAATACATTGATCGACATAACTTTTCGTGAGCTATTTTTAAACTGTCAAATTCCTCATTGATGCTAAAAGTCCCGCCGTGCTGGATCCAAAGGCAAAGGACTTAAGTGGCTCAAGGAGTGGGCACCACTCGTTGTTGCCGGTGCAGTCAAGTGGCTCGTGGCCACGTGGCTACACTACAAGAGCAACAGAGACAGCGACAAAGAGAGGGACAGAGAAAGAGAGGGAGTGAGAGAGGGGGTGAGACAAGAGACGGCTTTTGGTGGTAAGCGAAAATAACTTGTAGCAAATTAAGTTTGTTAGTAATTAGAACACCACTAAGGACACCTGAGCGTCGTCCTGTGCTGTCGTCCTGACCTGGCAAATTTATATGGCAGTCATCACACTGCACAACACAAGACGACACAATGCTACACAACATAGCAGAGCATAACAATTAAACCCACAGCCCTCTTTCTATGGTGTCCTCTTTGTACATCCTTCTGTCCTTTTTTTTTTCTACCTCTTCTTTTTGTTCTCATTTTGTTCTGTTGTTGTTGTTGTTGTTGTTGTTCAGGTATCTTCAAAACCAGCAAAGTAACAAAAGTTCCAAGTCGCCTTGTCGAAAATTCCTCAAGCTGAAAGTTGCTAACTTTGATGTCCAAGCTTCCAGTTTTTCCCCCTCCCGCTCTCTCTCTCTCTCTCTCCCTCTGTCTCTGCCTATCTATCCCCCTCCTTCTCTGCGTTGGTCATTTGACAGGCTCCTTCGACTGCTGCACTCCGCAAAGTATGCAACAAGGTTCTTGGCATGCGTCAGCGGGAGAAAACAGTTGGATGTTGAGGATCCACCGCCAAGTGCATGCTTGGACAGAGGCCAGCTCCCAGTTGCCATTTGCCAGCTACACTGACAAAAAACAGCACAAAGCATAACAGTCAATAACATGTGTCTTACAATTCTTCTCCTTTATCTCAAAACTTAACTGTCAAATTTCTTCCGAAAATTTGTTTTAATAAAATATTAAATTTTACACTTAAGGACTTAAGAATTACATGAAAAATTTGCACTCAAAAATGAATGAAATTTACAAACAAAATTTTAAAATTAAAATTTTTAGTTCAATTGTTCTCAGTGTAGTTTTTTTCGACTGCCCTCCCTGGTCACTTGAGCAATGTGGCCAAGTGGCAAAAGTTTTCTTGCCTAAGCAGTTGACCTGAGCACTCTCTCTTCACCTCCACCCTTCAGCCTTTCTACTCCCCTCTCCTCTCCCTTCCCCCCCCACTCCTCCCCTCAGCACACACATGGCATGAGCTTAAAAGGTAAGTACTCTAGAAAGTATAGCACATTCACCGTGTTACATTCTGTCAGCTCTTCTGTCATTCATCCATTCACTCCTAGTTCATAACTCACTTTGTAAAAGTCCACAGTTCTGAGAGTGAGAGCATTCAAGACAACTGCAGCTGAGTTATGGATCCAACATGGCAAATGTCAAACAATATTTTTCAGTTTATGTTAAAAAGATCAGCTAAATGAATAGAAAATAAATATTTTAAGTGTATTTAATACGGGGGCATGAAAATCTTATGAAGACGAATTTATTTTTAATAGAGAGGAGGTTGAAAAAAATTGAAACTTGAAGAAAATCAGAAAAATTCATAAAAAATACCAAAAAATTTACAAAAAATTATTTGAAATATGAAAAATACTAAAAAACATTTTAAATATTTGATTCCCAAAAAAAAAAAAATAATATAAAATAACCAAAATATATTAATTATAACAAAAACTATATTAAAAATTTTTTTAACAAATTTATTTTTGGCAAAAATAAATAAATGAATATTTTTAGACAATTCAAACTTCAAGTTTTGTTTTAAACCATTTCAGATTTATTTATTATAAAATAAAATACTAATAAAAATAAAGCAAACGATTCTGAATACTAAGAAAAAAACTTATTGAGTTTTAATTTAATAATTTATTTTATTTCTTAAATAATTTTTGGTAATATTTCAAAATTTAGACCATTTAAATTAAATTTTAATGGAAAACATTTAAAGTTTTATTAAAATAACATACCAAATTACAAGTTACCCAAAACTTAAGCCTCAAATCGTGTGTGAAATCTTAAAGATGAAATCTTAAAGTTTTAGAAACCTGAAAACTGTTGAATGAAAAGTTGCTCCTTTTGCAACACTTGCACTTGTATTAACACCAAATTAATTTTGTCTCAAAATACAAGACAGTGAAGGGGAGGGAGGGGAGTGAAAGAGGGGGAAGAAAAGTGTGTGTGTGTGTTTGCAAGCGATTGAATTTTAAACAAGAAGGACAAATGCCGGCAATCAAGTGAAGTCATGTTAAAAGAGCAGCAAAATGAACTCAAAGGAAGCAAAAAGGACGAAAAGCATTGTAGCAATAATCAATATGCAGCAGTCAATAAAGGAGCAGAGAGTGTGGAGGGGCGAGAGGAAAGGAAAGGAGAGGAGAGTGGAGTTAGGTAGAGAGAGGGAGAGTGAAGAGCCATTGCAAGGATGTGCCTTATAGTTTGGCAGAGAACGTCGGTTAAATGATGTGTAATCGTCTTATGTGCACTCGAATGCCTTTTGGCTTCTAATATGGCCAGCGAGGCGACAGACAACAACACTGGCGACAAGGACCTGCAAGTATCGACAGCAGGACGTTGGCAGGACACACAGGCATACAAAGGACAAAGCACAAAAGGAACCAAGAGCAAGCCGAGAGTTGCTCAAACCAAAATTAAGTAACCAATACGCACAACACACACACACACACACACCCACACACACAAAAGAAAACTTTACCATAGGCTGACCTCAAAATGCACAAGGAGCACAAGGACGGCAGGACATGCCCAAGGACCCGTCGCACATCGCTTATACGCCCCCCCTTCTCCCATTGACCTACGCTACTGGCAAACTTTAATTTACAATCAATTCAGGCGTGAATAATAAACCACAAGAAACCAAACAGAGTCCAAAGACAAGGAGCTAGTGAAAGTGTTGCCAACTAGCTGTGCACTGAGTGTGTGTGTGTGGGTGTGTGTGTGTTGGTGTGTTTTAAAATTTAGTTACAGCACAACACCAAAAGTTTAGCAAGTTTTCAAACAAACAAAGCACCCAAAAAATCTCCAACTCCCAAAAGTGCGAAAAGCCCGAATCCGAAACCACAACACTTCCGTTTTTCGTTCTCCGTACCCCGCCACGCCCCCTTTTGCCTTAGCACTGCGGCCTCAACTTCAAATTCAAGTGTCCTGTCCGGTCCCTGGTGACGTCCTGTTGAAGTTCTGCTCCTTTGGCTAGCCTCTAGCCTGGGCTATCAATATTGTTTTCCTATTAAATTGATCATTGGTCAGCAACAATTGTGGCCAACTGAATGGCCAGCACAAAGGGGCTAGAAGGGAGCGTGGGGAGGGCGTGGGGGTGTGGTGGCCTAGTGGATTAAGGAAGGAAACGGAGGGTTAAATGTCCAGTTGAGTGGGCCACTTGGCTCACCGTTTGCTGGCTCCTTTGTCTGGCATTGCGTTGAGTGGCAGCCCTGGGGAGTTGCCACACGTTCTGTGACTTGGCATTAATTGTATGATTCTAATGAAATTAATTGAAATGCCTGACTGAATGCTCTGTGTGAATCTGTATGTCTCTGTATGTCCTTTTCAATGTCCCAAGCACTGTCGATGCTGTCAAATATTAAATGCAGAAATGTGTGTGGGTGTGGGAGTGTGTGTGTGAGTGTGTATGAGTGTGTGTGAGTGTGTGTGAGTGTGTGTGACTGAGTGTGTGACTGCATTGCATTCTTAAAGTTGCATTTATTTTCATTTATATAATTTATTTATTAAGCTCAGCTGCTTGAATTTCTATGTAAAATTGTTTAAAAAATCTTTAAAAAATTAATGTGTTAGTTTAACGTAAAGTTAATAAAATAAAATTTAATTCAGCAATTAAACATTTATCTGCCCACTTTGTGCTTTCCGAGATTTCCTTGATTTCTTATATCTTTAATCCTCTTTTCCCCAGTTTCCCTAGACCAAATGTAAATTTTGTGCTCGATAATTACAAGCATTAAATTTTGAAATATTTTCCAGTGAATTACTTTAGGAAACTGTATTTTAAATGAGTTTTCTTGGAAAGTCTGTTATATATGCAAGATAGTCTCAGTATTGCCTACTACTGAGATGAGGGCATAGTCGATCACACATTAGACCCTGCACTATTTTCATTCTTACTCTCTAAGTATTTATATCTTTTATTTTATTTAATGTCTCCGCTTTGCCCAGCTGTCGCTCTCTCAAAGAACATCACTTAATTTCTCAATTTCTCTAACTTTTCCCATCATTTCCATTAATCCTTCTAACTATATTTATTTATTTTTCGAAAGGACTTTAAATTTTTCATTTCCTATCCTTGCCACTATACTTCACTCTCAGTCTCCCTCTCTCGGTCTCTATATCTCTCTCTCCCTCTCTCCCCCTCTTACCCTCCATCTCTCTCTCTCTCCATCTCCTCCATCTCTTCCATTCTCTCTCTCTCAGTCTCTCGTCTTTTCAATCCCACTTTAAATTTTTCCCTTTTTCTCCTCTCTCTCTCCCTCTCTCTCTGTCTCTATATCTCTCTCCATCCCTGCATCTCTCCACAGTCTCTCGTCTTTTCTATCCCACTCTAACTTTTTCCCTCTTTCTCCTCGTTATTCACGTTCTCCTTGTTCTCCTCTCTCTCTCTCTCTCTCTCCCTCTCTCTCTGTCTCTATATATCTCTCTCTTTCTCCTCTCTATTTATCTTTCCAACTCTTCCATTCTCTCTCCCTCAGTCTCTCGTCTTCTCAATCCCTTAACCTCTTTCTCCTCTCCTCTCCTCTCCTCTTCCCTCCTCTCCCCACGCTCCACCCATTTATTGCTATTTTCTCCGTTATCGAATTGAGTGGTCAATCTGTTATCGTTAATCGAAGAACAAGTGAAATATTCAAATTGAAGTCTCAGTCACATATTGTCTGTGTGTGAGTGTGTGTGTGTGTGCGTGTGGCAAGTGCCTGTGGTGTTTGCCACTCCACAGACAAATGCGGCATGTGGCATGTGGGATGGCAGCCAAGTGGCAGCCAAACTCAACTCAATTATGCACAATTACAGACACAAACAGACCAAGTGGCAAGTTCGAGGGTATGTGGCAAGTAGGCTCCCAGTCCCAATCCCCAGGCCTCATGTTGCATGGGGCACATGCGAGTGCACACATGCAGCTGGCACAGTGACTGCCACAGTGTCTCTGACTCTTCTTCGCAAACTCTTGTTGCAACTGCAGCGCCTATTTAATAGCCAACGACCTTAATAGGCGGCAGCAACGTGGTGGCAGTTGCACTTGCCCCAGCTGGTGCCAGATTCAATTCCATTTAAAATTCGTTTTTTTCGGTAATATTTCCAGGGTTGGAGAGGGAGGGGAAGAAGGGATTTTGGGTGCCTCGCTCGCTGCAGTTTGGGGCATGTGGCATGTGGCATGAGGCGCTTAAATTGCATGCATAGCTCATTGCTTGCCACTCGAGGCTGCAGCGCTGACTGAAGTGGCAGACAGTGTTGGTAGGCTAGGTGGTTGGGAGTAGGGGGCGTGGTGAAGTGGGCGCAGGAGCCGCTACGAGTGGGGATTGCTGTCAAAATTGCCATTGAATTGCTTAAATACTTTGGATCTGTGGCAGAATCATCGTCATCAGCATCGTTTGGCTGCCACGATATTTGGTTGCCATGTGGCAAGTTTCATACCCCCTCTCTTCTGGCTTATTACCACTGCGTATGCACAGTGGAACAAATTGACTATTTTGTGGTATTCTTTTAATACTTAAGAATCAAGAAAGATTTTGCTGTCGTGGATTTTAAGCGCTCAACAAAATTTTGTCTTGGGCTTAACAGCTGTTAACTTAACAGCATGAAGCCATGTTAACTGTTTGAGCAGAAGTTAGAAGTCTTGTCTTCAACTTAATAGCTGTTAACTTAACAGCATGAAGCCATGTTAACTGTTTGAGCTGAAATTAGAAGTCTTGTCTTGAACTTAACAGCTGTTAACTTAACATCATGAAGCCATGTGAACTGTTTGAGCAGAAGTTAGAAGTCTTGTCTTGAACTTAACAGCTGTTAACTTAACATCATGAAGACAAGTTAACATTTTGAGCAGAAGTTAGAAGTCTTGTCTTCATTTTAACAGCTGTTAACTTAACAGCATGAAGGCATGTTAACTGTTTGAGCAGAAGTTAGAAGTCTTCTCTTGAACTTAACAGCTGTCAACTTAACAGCATGAAGCCATGTTAACATTATAAGTACGCAAAAGTTAGAAGCTAAAGTTGTTCTTAATAATTAAAGACTTTCTTAAGGAGTATTTCATAAAAGTTGCCATTTATCCATAGTACATTCCCCTAACCAGCAAATGCCTCAAATGCCAATGGCAGCACATGAATAAACGTCTGACTAAATGACTAAATGAATGAATGAATGAATGAATCAACGATATGAAGTGCAATCAATGCAAAAATCTGTGTGTCTTTCAAGTGCCTCATGCACAGAGAGCAGCCTGCAGCAGTTGCATCTACAACTACCATATGTGTATGTGTGTGTGTGTGTGCGTGTGTGTGTGTGAGTGTTTAGGTGCATCGGTGTGAAAGGATTATTCACACACTATTGATTTCAAATTGAGTTGACTTCAAATCCGTCTGAATTGACAGGCAGTCAACCAACTGAGGCAACTCGGGGAAGTGAGGCAAGTAAGTGGGGCAAGTAAGCGGCAGAAGCCAACACATGGCAACGGCAGCGGCAAAGCTAAAGCCTGCCACATTCTATCATTTCATCTGTGTGTGTGTGTGTGTGTGTGCGTGTGTGTGTGAAACCGGAAGTTGACTAATGAATTTAATTTGCAGTGGGTGTTGAAGCAAATAGAGCGACAAACAGAGAGACATAGAGATGGAAAGACATGGAGAGAGAAAGAGGGAGAGAGTGAGTGAGCGAGGGATAGACACTTGGCTGAGCAGAGCCAAATGATGATGGAGCTGGTGTCGACTGGTATTGATGCCATTGAGTAACTGACTGATTGACTGCCATATTCCTCATGCCACACGCCAAACTTAAGTGGCTTCAATTCTGAAGTATGTGTGCGCCTGTAAGTGGGCAACGAAATTTTACTTCTGAGTGTTTAAGTCAAAAGCCATTTACAGAGTAATTTCTGCATTGATAGTTAAGTTAATTCTTGTTTTTGATAAATTCGAATGTAAAGAAATTTTAATATTTATTTTGAAATACTTTTGTTAAGATATTGTGAATATATAAATTAAAAATAGTAAGAAAATCTAGAGAGACGTCTAGAGAACACCCCGTATTCGAGCTCGATTATATTATTTGTTGCTGTGATACACTCATTATCATAATATACTCATACCGTGTGAGTTTGGTTTATATAGCTCCATAAAAAATATATTTTTTAAGGTTTTTAACATTTGTCGAACCATTTAGCCTATGGCAGCTATATCATATAGTTGTGCGATCCAGATGAAATTTGTACAGCATATGCCTACCCATACCATACACATATTTTGTAAATTTGATCAAGATAGCTACAGTATACTCCAAGTTATGGTGACATGAAAATGTTTTTTACCTCAAATCGACACACTAACGCACAGACGGGCTGGCAGGCAGGCGGACACCGCCTCATCGACTCGACAGTCGATGCTGATCAAGTTTATAAATACTTCATAGTGTCGGCCACGCCTTCTTCTGCCTCTTAAGCACGCTTCTTTCTGACAGGCTTAATAGGCTACTCCACTCTTTTTGAAAACGAGGTGTAAAAAAACTCTTAACTCTGATTCAGTAGGCAAGACTTCAATAACTTCAAAATGTCCATGTAAAAATTGTCAATAATTTAGTTTTACTTCGGCTTTTGTTAGTTACACATACAACAAATACATTCGAAATCCATTTTAATATCTTTTTTTTTTTGCGTGTGTCTGGTCTTTGTATTTATGTGTCTCTACTCCCAGGTAAATATGGGTAATCAATCGAAATATCAATCAATCTGTCAATCAATCCCCAACTTAGGGAGCAACATGAATGAATATTTGGATAATGCCAGACGCAGTATTCAACGAGCTATGAACCAGAGCTACAGTTCGCTCATCGAGGCGGCCATAATGGCTGGGACACTGGCCACAAGCACCGGCTATAAGTTCTATATTACCCTAATGAATTTGAAGGCATTGCTACTGCAGGAGGCGCTCGGTGGTACAATTGCTACGCCGACAGGATCAACCATACAATATACTGATTCCAATGAGAGTCTGGAATCAGTGAGTGAATTCATAGTGGAACCAGTTCACACACCACAGTCCTGTCAGCCGCGACTCGTGAGTGTTGTCTGCGGTTTTCCCAAGGACATCGAACAGTATCCCAGCTACTGTAAGGGTCAGTTTGGTGAGGATGCCTGGTTTAGGACCTCGACGGCCAAGGCCGATGCTTTGGGCGTGGCCGATGGCGTTGGAGGTTGGCGTGTCTATGGCATCGATCCGGGACAATTTAGTCGTTTCCTGATGCGTTCCTGTGAGCGTTTGGCTCATACCCATGATTTTGAGGCCACAAGACCGGAACAATTACTGGCACGAGCCTATTGCAATCTGTTGGAGCAAAAGAAACCGATATTGGGCAGCTGTACGGCCTGTGTGCTCACCCTGTTGCGTGAGAGCAACACCCTGTATGCGGCTAACATTGGGGATAGTGGACTATTGGTCATACGTAACGGTACAATTGTCTGTCGTTCGATGGAGCAACAACATCATTTCAATACACCATTTCAATTGGCCGTACCACCGCCGGGACATGGCCTAAATGTATTAACCGATGGACCCGAATGTGCAGCTCTACTCCAATTCGATATACAATACGGGGATCTATTGATACTGGCCACCGATGGTGTCTACGATAATGTCTCCGAGGAGACATTACTCAAAGTGCTGACACATGCATCGGGAATTTCAGATCCCGTTCAGCTGCAAACATATGCCAATTCGGTGGCTTTAATGGCACGATCACTTAGCTTTAATCCTAGCCATGACTCTCCATTTAGCCAGAATGCCAGACGTCATAATATCGATGCACCTGGTGGTAAACCAGATGATATAACAGTCATTTTGGCAAGCGTAGTATAAAGAACCGTATTTATATCGATATATCGATCAATCGATCAATCGATATTGTTATCGATTACCCACCCTGAGCAATCACTGGCAGCTGTACACAGCGATCAGTTCAGTTCAGTTGTGGGCAATTGCCAGTGAATGCTGCCAGTTATCTGTCCCATAAAACAAGACCTCTCTCCCTCGCCCTCTCCATCTCCATCTCTGTCTGCCAGTTAATGCAAATCAAGTAAACTAATGGATCGACATCTCAACTTAAAAAACAAAAGAAATCTATATTATAGATATACGAAATGTGCATCAAATATTTCCATCACAATCAATATCAAAATCTGCATAACTTTAACAAGAACTTTCAACTCGCCTTTCCACTCCCTGAGAATCCATTCAAAATTAAGTGTTTTACTTCAGAGGCACTTTAGCACTAAAAGAGAACTCCTTTAGCCAGCGAAACAGCTCGAGCATTTCTAGGGACCATACTTACAACTACTTCCGAGACCAATTTGGACAGAGGTACTACTATAGTTCTGAATTAACAACGGCTTGTATTAAAAATTTCTTAAATATATGTGTATATGTGCAGCAAATTTTAAAAGCTATACATATCTCGAAAACTTTAATCTTTAGTCTATTTGAACACTAAGTTTTTTATTGAAAATTATTTGATTGTTGAGTTTTAAACTTATAAATAACAAGTATGAAGGGCTACAGTCGAGCGAGCCGACTGTAAAAGACTTCGTACTCCTTCTAGTGCGCGTTTTTCCATACAAATCACCAATCCTCGACCGTTTAGTCCTATGGGAGTTATAGACTATAGGTGAGGATAGTTATAATGGTACCATATACATAATGTGTTAGTTTGGTTGCAATCGCTCAACTAAAACTTCATGTCTCCATACAAATCACCAATTTTCGAACGATTTGTCCTATGGGAGCTGTAGGTTAAAGTTATCCGATCCGGACCAAAATTAGTGAGGATACTTATAAGAATACCATACACAAAATGTGTGAATTTGATCTCTCTAGCTTCAGTCGTTTTCAACTGATGGTGATGTAAAAATAGTTTTTTACAATTTTCGGGAGCGGTAGGGGCGTGGCAAAAATTTGAAATAAACTTAACCTGCCTGACATATAGACGGATTTTCATTCCAAATTTGGTGGCTCTAGCTCTTGTAGTTTAAAAAAAATTCTGGTGTTCATACTGACAGACAGACGAACATCGCTATTCCGTCTCGGCTGTTGATGCTAATCAAGAATATATATACTTTATGGGGTCGGAAAAGCCTCCTTCTGCCTGATACGCACATTTTCCTTCAGACAAACCTAATAAGCCCCTCTACTCTTTTTAGAGTACGGGGTCTAATAAATTACATTTCTTTAAACTTAATTTAAGCATATTTCTTAGCTTTTTATGTATACTTGATTTGTTCCCTTAAATTGGCTGTGTACAAATCCTACTACTTTATCCTACTCCAGAGTCCTTCTGTCAGATAACATTCCGCAAGTAGAGATCATTGTTGTTTTTGTTGTTGTTGTTACTGTTGTTGTCAGCTTAATTGAAAAATGTTGCCTGCTGGATGTCAACATTTTGATTTTGATTTCCAATATGTTGTCCGAGCACACGAAACCAACGAAAAACTCCCCAAAATATAAATTTTGAGAGCTCGCGCTCTGCTCTGCCCTGCTCTGCTCTGCCCACCTCTGCCCTGCTCTGCTCTACAAAATGTTTGGCTTAAAAATTTCACACGTTTGGCCGCGACATATGTTGCCCTGTGACCAGGGCGAGTAGCGGGTATGCCAAGGGGGTGAGAAGGGTGGCTGTGACAGAGGACGGCAGTCGGCGAGGTCTGCGCTCGGTTTAACCACTTCCGCAGTGAGCACAGCCGTCAAATGCAGAGCACGGCAGGAACAGAGGCAGCCCCTGCCCCTCCCAAATTCCACCACACAGTCTCCTCCAACCCCTTTCAACAGCCTGACTGTGCCACCAATGACATTTACCGTTAGCATATCAATAACACACGCTGCGGTGCAGACCGGACTCATAAAATATGGCAACGTCAGTGGCAACATTTGCCCCACGCACTCCATTGGCCCCCTTCGTACCACGACCCTGCTTACGTGACGCGTGATGCCTGCCTCCAGTGCCACGCCCACTTCAGCCTGTTGTGACTGCCCCCTTCGATTAGGTGATTTTGCATTTCATGCAAATTTTTGGTGGCAGACGTCGACGATGACAAGAAGGACACAGACAGTGACAGGGTCGAAAGAGGGGACGGGGGTGAGGTCAGGGATTGGGAGAGGAGTGGAGTGCAGGCTTGGTGACGACCTGTACGTGGCTGTGAACACCGCGCGGAACGCTGTCGCATCATCGGAAATGAATCATTTGCTTCGTTTGCCGGCATCCGTTTGGCGCTTATTTCCGTTGCGTCGCTAGCTTTTTGGCCTAAACCAGATCCGACCTGTAACTGAACCAACTCAACAACACAACTGGCCTCGAGTCCAGGCTGACATGTGTGCGCGGCACGCTTCCGTGACAGAACATGCAGTCAAGATTCGTGGGACTTTTCGGTGGGAAAAGGGCAAGTTAAAAGGGGAATTCAGGTGACATTTTTACAGCGACACCTTTGACACCTGCCATTGTGTTAAATTCTCGCATCGGGTTGGAATACACTGGGCAACAAATGTGTACAGTACAACAATAAATGTGGCGAAATGTAAAAAATATAACTAACTGTAATTTGAACTGGTTAAAAATTGAACAAATTTGGTTATATTTAAGTAAGTTTCTTATTTGCTCTCTGGAAAACTTGTGGAAGTTGCGAAGTCCATCGAAAGAAATAGGACTTATCTGTTTACAAGCCCATTTTCTAGAGGGGATAGTGGTTCCAAGAGAAGATTAGACACAATGAAAATACCGTTATTAACTACATTTTGATCGATATATCTTTTAGACCCCGTACGCTAAAAACTGTAGAGGGGTCCGTTAGGTTTGTCTGAAGCGAAATGTGCGTAACAGACAGATGGAGGCGTGTCCAACCCCATAAAGTATATATATTCTTAATCAGCATCAACAGGCGAAAGGATATAGCGATGTGTCTATCCGTCCGTTTCTCCGTATTAACACCTGGATCTTATAGACTACAAGAGCTAGAGTCACCAAATTTGGAATGAAAGTACGTCTATATGTTACGCAGATCAAGTTTATTTCAAAGTATTGCCAAGCCCTCTACCGCCCCCGAAAACTGTAAAAAACTATTTTGACATCACCATAACTTGTAAACGACAAGAGCTAGAGAGACCAAATTCACGCTTTATGTGTAAGGTTTTATTATAACTATCCTCAACAAGTTTGGTTCTGATCGGACAACTATAACCTATAGCTCCCATAGGACAAATCGTTCGAAAATTGGTGATTTGCCTGGAGACATGAAGTTTTAGTTGAGCGATTGCAACCAAACTTACACATTATATGTATGGTAACATTATTACTATCCTTATCAAGTTTGATTCGGATCGGACAACTATAGCCTATAGCTGCCATGGGACAAATCGCTCGAAGAATGGTGACTTGTATGAAAAAACGCGCACAAGAAGAAGTACGGGGTCTTTTACAGTCGGCTCGCTCGATTGTAGCCCTTCAAACTTGTTATTTGTTAACTTGTGAAACACATAATTTTAATCCCACTATTTCTCCTTCATCGCCTTTCTCTCTTTATTTAAAAAGTAAGTACCAAGCTGAAGTTACTCCCGAAATTCGTTGAGTACAAAGCTCATACCGTTAAAATAGTTTTGTTACTTTATTCGCAAGTATAGAACTGAAATGGAGCCCGTATATTCATATACTTTTCAGTTTCAGTGCGATACTTATGGTCCCATTCATCAGCTCATCCTTTGGCCCAGCTGTCCATCTATCCGTCCGTTCGTCTGTCCGTCTATCCATCCGTCCATCCGTTTGTCCTTTCCATCCATGCGTTTGTCCACACTCATTTGAGTCCCGCATAAATCAATTGCACTTGTCATCAACTCAATTAATTTTTGGCAAACAAAGTGCAGTAAATCAATTGCTTTGGCAGCTCTGCCCGTTGACCATGCCCATATGGCAGACACGGGGAGGACTCAGGCGGGGGCTAACGGGGTCACAGGGCTGAGTTGCTGGCCCGTCGAATGCCCTTTTGCTGTATTCGTTCCCATTTTCGAATACTTTTTTTTTGTGCCTTTCTTTCGACTCTTTGTGTACCACTTTTTTCAACTTCCTTTTTTTTGTGCTCTTTCGACGTTTGTCATTGGCATTTTTTTTGTGTTTTTGGCGCTGCATTCGGAATGCCAGATCGGACAATAACGGACCGGGTAGGACAGACTTTAGGACACTGTCCATTTTATGAGCCGCCGCCCTGTGCATGTTGACACTGTATCAAATGGGGTTAAAAAGTGATTAAAGTAGGTTTGGCAAATGTCAACAATGTTCATACCGTAGCACTACGCCTGCGGGCTTTCAAGGGGTCGAAGGGGTTGGGTAGTGTGGAGGTCACATCGTAGATGCCCTGAAAATATTCGATAGATAGCCAGGGGCTTAGAGCCGTATAGCTGTCGTGCGAGTGCTGCTGACGTTTCGGTATGCAGACCCCCAAATAAGGGGGGGGGGGGCACAACCCCCCTTCCAACCCCCCTACTACACTTCCCTGTCCCCAATACCATCATTCATTGGGCGCGACATTCGTTTGTCGACTCGATTCGATTTGCAATTTTTTACATCACATATTTCTGCAGTCCTACTCTACCCTACCCCACCCTACTGCCCCACCCTATACCTACCTTATCGTATCTATATCCATCGCTAACTGAACCCTCTTGTCGTCTATAGACAGCGTTAAATTATGCAATTTCTTTTTTGCTCTTTTTGCTATGCGAAAATTGAATTTATGCATTTGCGCTTCTGCACGACATGTTTTCTGGTACACCCGTTCTGAGTCTGACATTGACCAGATAACACTTAGCTATCGATATGGCTATTATTATATTATACTAACAGCAAAGTGAGTCGACTGCAAAAGACTCCGTGCTTTATCCAGAGCAATTCAGTTAGTTAAGCACTGTGGAGGTTTATGTCCTATATCAACTTTAAGTAGCTATATATACGACCTATATCGCCCGATATTTGATCGACATAGCTTTTTGGAATCGCAATGATCAAAACTGTCGATTGGCATCAAAATATTGGTTAATGGTTTCAGTAATCCATTAGTCCATTTTGACAAAAATTTCACAAAATTTCTCAAAATTTTTCAAATTTTTTTTTTTTTTTGATTTTAAAAATGTTAAATTTGTATAACGAACGAACTCCCTAACTATCAAAATTCCAAACAGGTATTACTCTTTAGTATATCACTTGATTTGGCCAAGTTATGTCTGTTCAAAATTTTAAAACTTAAAATTAATATAACTTTTTAAAATTGTTATTACCAAAGGAATTTGTGATTTGATGTTGTAAAGTCGAATAAGTCACACAAAACTCTATACGAATTTCGAAGCTCACAACAAGCATTTGCTGCGTAGGGTCAACAGTTCCGATTCTAGCTCCGAGTCCAGCTTTTGGGTCATATGTCATTCTTGGACAAGCGATTTATTTGCAACGAAATACTCTTAAAAATGTTGCGTAAGTTGCAAATCCAAACAAAAACGGGAAAATTGTGTAGAAGAGGAAGATAAACTCACCCGACTGCTGCTGCTTCTTCTTCATCTTCTTTCACATCTGTATATATCTATATATAAATAACGCACCCACATATATAAATTACCTTTTGATAAATCTCAGTCGTTGTTGGTTCGTTTGCAAAATGCAAAAAACACATATATAGAAAAATGGAAATGGGTAGATTTAGATTGGTAGAGGGTGGCAACACTGTCAGCAGTTTGTGCACTATGCACACACATACACACTCCCTCACAGACACACACACATACACAATGTCGCACTTGAGAAATCTTTTCGAACGTAAATCAATCCGTGCAGCTACATCATCGTCCGACTACGAATGTCCAACGACTTTGTTCCGGGGCTCAAGCAGGCCAGGGTTGCCACAAAATCTACAATCCAGGCACCAATTGCTTTTCTTGATTGTTTTCGAGCCAAGGGGCGCATGGGGGGCGGAAGGGAGTGACACAAAAAGAGAGAGAGAGAGAGAGAGAGAGAGAGAGAGAAAGATGAAGTAGGAGAGTCATATATCGAAATGTAAATTCTAGTTTTGTTGTTGTATCCTTATGCTTAACAAAGTCTACAGATAGAAAGAGAGGGAGAGTGCGAGAGTGAGCGAGAGTAGGCGAGCGTGGGAGAGAGAGGGAAGCTGTGACAAAACGAAACTCCACAAAAGCGATAACGACACTCATCATCAACCAAAGTCGGATTTGCCAGCTCCTTTAACCATTCCATCTTCCAATTTTGCACCATCATCTTGCTTACCCTAACTCTCCCTAACTCTCCCTTCTTCTCTCTCCTTCTCTCTCTGACTCTCTCAGTCCGTCGCTTGCATTTGAAAAACGCAATTTTTGGTTTGCAGCAACTGTTCCTTGCCCAAAACTTTCCATTGCAATGCGTTCAACAATTTCGTTTGCTTTGACCCCAAACATTTCAGTGAGAGAAAGAGAGAGGCATGGAGAGAGTGGGGAAGTGAGAGAGTGGGAGAAGGAGGTACAGGAAAGCAAGAGGCTGGGAAGTGCGCTGGAACAAGATGACTGCTTCTACTTCGCTTCTTTAGCTTCGTCTCCTAATGCTCTTTTCCTCACAGCTTCCTACACTGTTAAAAATAAATTGTGCTTAAAACTCATTAATAAATTTTATGTTTATAAGCTAGAAGCAAAGATTTTATTACTAAGCACTTAAATATTCAATGAAACCTAAAATTATATGTACTTTTTACTTAAAAAATTCATTTGAAAGACTTTACCTGAGCTTGGTCCCAAACGGTCTTCAAAAACCTTAAAGCTAGATCTATCAAATCTTGAAATATCGCCATAAGAAGCATGATTTTCTAAGAAATTCTTTTTGCTTATTAAAATTTAAGTAAGGATAATCTTTTTGAGCAATATCATTCCAGTTAGAACAGGTAGAACTTGCTGACATAATAAACCTACTGACCAAATTTCATTCATATCGGAATAATATATGTATCGTAAGGTCAAAATTGGTAGATGATTTTAACATAACAAAAACAAACCATCTCAATAAGACTCACAAAGAATACATCTGTAGAAAGTTGCTGACAAAATCTCATTATAATCTATACGTTTATCCTGTATTATATAGAATGCATGTTCTAGTAATATGATATAGCAGGTCGAAATTAATGTCTATAAAAATCTTTTCTGTTTATCACTATTTCATTTCTAGAGATAAGCAGCTAAAGCCTCCCTTTTACTAACAATTATACAAATCTTATCGTAACTAGTGACTAATAACGTTTTAAAACTAAGGGTTAGTATATAAATTGAGTGCTTAAATCAAGTATGCCCAAATTCGACTACTTACGATTTGAATTCGGAACTCAGTATACCGATTTTTGACAGTGTACCGCTGCTGTTACTGTGCATTTTCCGTTTTCGTTTACGCATCGTTAGAAATTTCTATGAATTGTAGATGCAATCGGTCCAGTCCGTGGACCAGCTAAGACTCATGTGTTACAGTTACAGATACTCTCTGTCTGTCCCATGTCCATCTATGTTAACCCCTTTGCGGGTAGAGAGTTGGAGACGAATTGTTTCGAGTGCATTTCACTTGCAGCCAGAGTACAGGTCCAGGTTCAGATTCTGATACAGCTCCAGTTCCCAGGTCCCAGGTCCCAGGTCCAAGCTTCAGTGCATTTTGGTAAGCTCTAGACGAAGGCAAAGCTGACGATTCTGCGGCACAAAATTGAAAACCCCAACTGCCCAACTGCCCCCAAAAACCCCTCTCTCCTACCAATGTGGAAAACAGGAACAGAGCAGAGGAGAAAAGGCTACAAAAAAGAAATACATAGGAGAAAAACAAATACCACACACAGCTACCCGTTGAGCAAGGATTACAATGGATGGAGAAGGAGAGGGAGAAGGAGAGGGAATGGAAGAAGGAGAGGGAGTTGAATGCAGTCAGTTCTCGGGTCAGATTTGGAGTCAGAGACCGAGTCAGAGTCGGAGTCGGAGACCGAGTCAGAGACCGAGTCAGAGACCGAGTCAGGACGGGGCCAATCTTTCATGACGAAACAAATATCCTCATAATTCAACAGGAAAATTGCCCTGGTCCTGCTTCTGTTACTGTTTCTGTTCCTGGTGCCGGTCCTTTCGTAGGCCTCCAAAAAGTCGGCCCCTTTAGGCCCGGTACGCAGTTTTGTGTCAACGTCGTTTGTTACGCCTTTTTTGCTCCTACGTTGAGGTTTGAGCTGTACCAAAAGGGGCAAAGAGGTGGGCAAATGGGGGTCGAAAGGGGGTCGAAAGGGGCATGGTTTCTGTTGGTTTTCGGTGATTTGCTTTGTCAGTGACAAAAATAATAACAGCTAGCCGCAGGACATGGGCGCTTACTCATGTCCAGGGACTCTCCAGCTCCATATGTCAAGTGCCTGCCTCAGCCATTGTCTAGGTATTGCCCGAGTCTTACCCCAAACCCACTACCTACCCCCTTTGCCACTGCCTGCTTGGGGTTACGGCCTGCTGGCCATTTTTAATTACCACAATTTGAATTGCTTAAATAACTATTTGGATAACAATCAGTTGTATGCATCGTGCAACATCAAAGACAAAAACGGACCGACTTCCCAACCGACTACAACACCACTCCACTGCCAGTTCGTGCCACACACGTTACATTGCCTTACACTCCTGTCAGTGCCACAAATCCACAAGTCCACACCCACATACCACCCTCAACCCAATCCCTTCTACAGGGATTAAAACAGTCCAAGACTTTAGTTTCTATTTAACTAATGAGTACACCACTGCAAAATGCTCTCTGCCACCAAAAATTCATCAACTTTTCACAACAATTTCACATTCACAAATAAATTTTCATTCATTTTCCATCAATAATTTTCTTTGCTTAAGTGATTTGATTTATATTTAAATGTTTCGAAATTATTTGAAGAAAATTTAAAAAGGATTATAAATTATTAAGCACTAGGACTCATCATTCCAGTGCTTCCTAATGGTGTGGAATTCTGTACGGAAGTCAGATGCAGTTGCTCTTGGAGTCTTCGAGAGAAAAGTCCTACGCAAGATTTTCGGACCTGTTTGCGTTGGGGGAACGTACCGTATCCGGTAGAATGACGAGCTGTATAAACTGTACGGTGATGTGGACATAGTCAAGCAAATTAACATTCAGCGTCTTCGCTGGCTTAGATACGGAGGGACAACTCCAGCTCGTTCTGCGCTTGATGAGGTAGTTGGCGGACAACGTAGGAGAGGAAGACCACGCGTACGTGGTCAGATGGGATCAGATGGATGACATCTGGGGCAACATTTTGGGTCACCAACTTAAGGAGTCGCGCATAGGACAGAGGAGGCAAATTGTGCATCAGGCTTTACTCCACTAGGGGTGTTACCTTTAACTTATTCTTAACTTATCGTATAGGAATAAGATCTTATATCTAAATTATATAAAATAATTCAGCTTCAGCTCAGCTCCTGCTCCGTGAGAAGTTCTAATACTCAAGAAATATCGGTAAAAATTTTTAATATTTTATTTTATACTTACAAAATTCTTGACTTTTTAAATAATAATTTAAAGTTCAGTTTTAATGCTGCCAAATGAAATATCTGCTGTCCTCCATGTACACTTTTTTCAATAAAAAAAGTATTTTAATACTAGTTTCTCTTGATTTTTTATTGTATAAGATCAAAAATGTTTGCTTCCTAAGCATTTGCCCTGCTGTCATCAACTACAGTCCTCCATGTTCACATGATAAGAGCTTGAAGAACCCCCGATCGTATGCTTTAAACCCATTAATTACTCCTTTCATATTATTAAGTCATTTTTAAATCCAGTTTTTGTTCAAAAAAAAAATGTTTAGCGTCCTCCATGCTCACATTATTGCTCACATTGCGTCGCGTCGTCTGCGAAATCGGGGAGAAAGTCAAGCGTGTCTTCCTGTTGCGCTCAGCCACGAGTATAATAAACATTTCTTTTGGCATTGATTTAAATGCGGCCTAAACAAACTTTGGCCGGGCTAAATGGATGGCCAAAACTGGCTGGTGGAATGGTGGAATGGTGGAATGGGTCGAGTCGTCTCGTCTCGTCTCGTCTCGCTCGTTTGTCTCATAAATAATCAACCAATTATTTTGCTGTCAATTTCAACACGGCCGGCGAAAACGCAATGCCAACGCCTACCCGGCCCAAAAAAGTGCAGGCCCAAAGCGAAGCAGGCCAAAATGGGAAGACGGGGAAGGAGAACATGGCCAGAATGGCGACGCAGACTTGCTAACTGTCGGCAGGACATGCAACCCGCTGTGTTCGCTGTGTTGGCCCCAAAGTCGTCTTGGTATAGAATTCTCAGTTCTCCACTCTCCACTCTTCACTCTCTCCATTCTCTCCGCACTCCTCTCTTAATTCCCGTTGTGGACACGCAACACGGCGCAGCGTCGCAATAAATTTTGCTCTTGCAGCGCCAAGAAAGTCCACGCGAATGCAAAATCTACACATACACTTCAACACACACACACACACACACACACGCACACACACACACACACACACACTCACACTCACACACACACTCACACACTTACACACACAAGAAGCAGAACAATGAATGTCTGAAGTCTGTTGAATTTGTCGAAGTAAGTTGCCAAAAAGCAAAGACTTACACTGTAAAAAAAAACCGCTGCTCATGAAAAATTTAGTAGCTAATATAATCAAAATTAATTTAAAACTAGAAAAAACGCTTATCTTCGACTCGCCGAAGATTTAATACCCTTCCAGTCATACTTATTGCGTTAATTTGGTTCCAGTTACTAATTGTTCCTACGGTAGCTATATGATATAGTAGTCCGATTTGAATGAAATTTGGTTAGCATATAGGCAATGATAGCAAAAGTGTATGGCGTGAATTTGGTTGAAATCGCTCAATAAAAACTGCAAATTTTCATACTAAGTCTCTCACCCGATTGTTTCTATGACGGCTATATGATAAAGTGCGCCGATCCGGATGAAATTTGGTCAACATGTGGAGAATGATAGTGAACGGTTGGTTGAAATCGCTTTGTAGACACCAAAAATTTTCATACTAAGCACTTTCGACCGATTGTTCCTATGGCAGCTATATGATATAGTGATCCGATCTAGACGAAATTGGGTGTTAACAAACTATTTTTAGAAGAAGTTAACGAAAATTTATTTTGCTTTAAGGTTTTAAATATAAATTAGTATTCCAAATTTGACCAAATCTTAGTTTTCAGTTCAAATAATTAACTTAAGAACTGTTTATTTCCAGTGTAGACTAAGGACTAAGACAGAAGCGAGCACTTAAAGCCTTTTGTGTGTGAAGGACCTCGAACTCATGCCGCGATTTGATTTCACGGCCGTATATCATTGCGTTTTCAGTTACAGCTTTGTTCCCACTCTCCACCATTCAATTGCCAAAAGGTTTTTCTTTGGCATTTTCTTTGCTTTTCCCTGCTTTTCCTCTCTTATTTTCCTCTTTTTTTTGCACGCAGCACACGCACCGGGCGGAAGTCCTTTAGCAGATTATTAGGGCAGAGGCAGAGGCAGAGGCAGAAAACATTCGACTCGCATAGATTTGTAATTGAAGGGCGTGTTTGCTGTTTTGCCCCACCGTACCGTAGTACTGTCGTACCACCGTATGTCTGTACCACTTGACTTGTGCCTTGTCTACTTCATTGCATTTCTAGTTTGGCCTGGCCGGAAGGGGGAAGGGGGCGGAAGGGGCCATTAAGTGATGCCACTGATTAACAACGGAAGTATAGATTTCGAGGCTCTGCTTTGCCAACTGTGGCTAATCGATGGGCAATGGTCGGGCCTAATGGCATTTGGCCATAAATCAAAGACGTCTCTCAATAGTGTCAGTTCTACCTCTCCTCTCCCACACTGTGGTAAAAACAACTTGAATTCTTAGCTAAAAGTCGGCAATAGTCCTAGAGTTATCCTAGAATACTTGATTGGAGCTTAATAAATAATTAGACCCCGTACTCTAAAAAAAAGGTAGAAGGGTCTAACAAGTTTGTCTGAATGTGCGTAACAGGCAGAAGGAGGCTTTTCCGACCCCATAAAATATATATATTCTTGATCAACATCAACAACCGAGTCGTCATGGATCTATTATGCTACCAGAGCTAAAGCTTCCAATTTTGGAATGAAAGTTCATCTGTAGTGTACGCAGATCAAGTTTTTTGGCGCCACTCCTCCTACCGCGCCGCAAATTCTAAAAAACTATTTTCATATCACCATAACTTGAAAACGACTGGAGCTATCGGGACCAAATTCACTTATTATACGTATAATACCATTATAACTCTCCTCACCAAGTTTAATTCGGATCGGACAACTATTGCCTATAGCTCCCATAGGACAAATCGATCGACAATTGGTGATTTCTATCTAAAAACGCGAACAAGAATGAGTACGGGGTCTTTTACAGTCGGCTCGCTCGACTGTAGCCTTTCTCAATTGTTGTTAACTAATTTTAAATTAAATTTATATTTTTAAAACACAATAAAAAAGCTCTTTTCACTGAGCTTTCTCACTGACAGAACTCACGCATTCTGGCTAAGCTGCGACTTGCAAACGCTAATCAGCGTTTCATTTCAAAGCTTACACATACTAGCGCAGCTTAAGTGTGCGTGTGTGTGTGTGTGTGCGTGTGTGTGTGTGTGTGTAGAGTGTAGCGCTTGAAATGTTTGCCAACTGGCAATGAAATGAAACAATAAACGTAAATAACTTTCAATTGAATAGTTTTGTGGTGGCAAATTTACGTACGCCATGACGCCAAAAAGCCCCACAGTCAGCCGGGCAGTCATAAAATGTGCAGAAGGGGGGCGTGGCGGGGTAGGGTGGTGGGGTGTGGTAAGGGGCGCTGAGAGGGTCATAGCAAACGGGCAAGGACAATGGCGCGCCATTAGCAAGCGTTCCATGCATGTGACATTTTTGCAAATGTTTCGCTTTCAATGTGTGTGTGTGCGAGTGTGTGTGTGTGTGTATGTGTGTGTTGATTGTAATTTTGTAATTTTCCCAGTTTATTATCTGTCAACATTATCACACACACACACACACACACACACACACAGAGCGAGAGGAAAACCATTTGGAGCAAAGTCGGCAGCAGTTAAACACGCAATCCCCAATCCTTTGACCCCAGAGGAAAGGGAACTGGTACAGAGGGTAGTCCCATTGAATGGACCCGGGAACATTTAATGTTTTGCCGCCGCCATAGCTCTTATCTTGTCTCGCATAAAACGCAACAACACCAAATAAACTCATCGAATTTCTGTTGTTAATTGAAATAAAACTATTTTAAGTGCGAGTATGTGCGTGTGTGTGTGTGTGTGTGTGCGTGTATAACCCATCCCAACTCCACTTCCAACTCCCAAACCCATCTCTAAGTCCATCTCCCATCCAAACTCCTTTCTCCTCCTCCTTTCTCCTCAGACGACTTGTCTTCCATTAAATAAATTCTGGCATTTTGTCGTTTTTAACTTATTTACAAAGTATTTCTGACCACAGAAAATGTCTCGTGAGTGAAGCTTTTCGGTCATGCTCCATTATTTATGCATGTTTACTTGCATTTCCAATGCACTATTCACATGTCTAAGCAAAGCTCTGGCTTTGAAAAAGTATTATTCGATTTTGTTTACAATTTTTGGGTGCAAGATTTTCTGTTAGTTTTCCTAAAAGCGCTTTGAAAATGCTTTTCTGCATTTTCTATACTTTTTTGATATTACTAAGAGCTTTTCAGTTCTTTAAAGCTTGTTTTTTTAAGCACATGGCTTGCATAGAAGCTTTAAAACCGTGCAATTGAAGAGCTTTTGTATTTTTAATCGGATTTTAAGACTTACTTATAAAATCATCGAGCTTTAATCATAACTTATGTTAAGTATAACAATTGACAAGGAGATTTCTCCCAGTGTACTCGGAAATTCATGATATATATGAAAAGTTATCGTTAATTGCTCCACAAATAAGTTTTGTTACTAACAATATATCTAAGATTTTTATTCATTTTAAATTTTATTTTAAGATTTTTTATACTATAAGAAAATTTGGGCCCTTTAATAAGACTTTCTTATTCAAAATCTGATCGAAATCAGAATTTAATTTCAGATACGAATACAATTTTCATTTACAGTGAAAGCTCCCTTGGCCGGACAGAAATACTGATGTTCACCTGCGTGAAAGGATTTTGTATGAAAATCATGCTTTTGGGACTATAAAATTCGTACGGCTATGGGAACTGTCCCCCTGACAGAGCTGTCCGCGAGTAGAGCTTTCATTGTATTACCATAGTCCTAAAAATAAAATTTGAGTTTCAGAACATTTTGTATAGAAACTGTGTTATCAATACCACTGTATGCAATCAATGTTGCAGCTCCAATCCAAAAGCTCACGAAAAAAACTACTTTTGGTGTACTAAGTAAAAGCAACTTAAGCCGAAGCGACAAATAAGAAGAAGAGGCAGAGTGGAAGAGTAGTAGAGAGCAAAGAGCAAGGCAAGAGAAGGAGTAGTAGAAGTAGTAGAAACAGAAGCAACAAAAAAATCACACACACGAAACTCATAAAAATGCTTTGTGGTTTACCGTTTTGTTGTTTTTGTTGTTGGTTTTACTGTGCAACTCTCGTCTTGAGCTTTTTGTGCATCAGCTTCCACTTGCCTCTCTCGCTGTCTGTTCGCTCTCTCTATCACTCCCCCTCCCCCTCTCCTTCTCCTCTTCCTTGCCCTCTCTTCCGCTCTCTTCCTCTCACGAAGTCATACTCATACGTTATGCTTTAACTTTTATTCGTTGTGCTGCTTTCCCATTGCATTCGCTGTTGTTGTTGTTGTTGTTGTGCTAACTTTACAAAGCATTAACACCTCATACAAGATGAAACGCTGACGTCGCCGTCGCTGCCAGCGTCGCCATCGTCATCGCCACCGCAGACAGAGTGGAACGTAAACTGCACCAATGCACTGTGGTCGCAAAGTTCGATTTATTTGGCATAAATTGTGAACGGTGAAAACTCTTATAAGCCTAAAACTATCGTTGAGCCAATTTAGACCGGTTAAGAGGGGTAAAAGCCTATGAGAGAGGCAAATTATATCATCGAGATG
This sequence comes from Drosophila cardini, assembly GCA_018903735.1. Classification (NCBI taxonomy): domain Eukaryota; kingdom Metazoa; phylum Arthropoda; class Insecta; order Diptera; family Drosophilidae; genus Drosophila; species Drosophila cardini. The sequence continues at coordinate 3,870,023 of JAEIGM010000010.1, forward strand.
AGCGAAATATTTTTCTTGTTTATTGCCACTAAAATCAGTGTCACCACCCACTGTACAGTGGAATGGAAACGGTAATGGGAAGTGGCAGCTATCCTTCAATGCCAACCAATGGACGACAGAGGGCAAAAAGCAAAGCTAAAATCTAGCTAAAAGCAGCTAAAAAAGAAAACAACAACAACAAAAGAACTCAAATGTCGTACGTCACAGCAAGCCTGGACGGCAGGTGGCGCTTTTGTGCAGCACGTAGTGAACGTAAAAGCGACAAAAACCCAAAAAACCCAAGAAAAGAGAAAACTTTTTGAGAGAAACAAGAGAATTTGAGATGATTTTAGAATTGCAGCAGAGCGCAGTTAAGTTAAGTTAACTTAACTAAAAGTTAACGCAAGTCATTTGGCAGCCACATCAAGTGGCTGTCAATTTAGGTGGAGACACTAAGTACTACCCACTGCCACGCCCACTTTTTGATAGCGACTGTCAAACTTCATTCGATTCAATTAAACATGCGCCAAAGAAGAATTTCTGACAAATTTCATAGCGATTGCTTAATTGTTGCAAATTATCAATTCAAATCACGTTAAGAGTCCTTTCTTCCTTACGTCCCTTAGTCCTACGTCCGTACGTCCTACGTCCCTTTGTCCTACGTCCTTGCCTCCCTGGGAAAGTGAAAAAAATTATCATGCAGCACGCTTAAATGGCTTTTCAATTAGATTATGTCATTCAAGGCAATGACAAGCGGGCTGCCACTGCCCCGCCCATCCTCTCCCTCTCTCTGCCTGCCACATAAAGCGTATCAATTTCCGTTAAGGAATTTCTTGGCCCAAAACAAAAAAAATGAGGGAAAAAAGCGGCCGTAAGCTTCACGCAAAATAAAAACAACAAACAACAAACAACAACAAAAACAACTTGAGTTCATTAATTTTGTGTGAGGCGCAACAATTAACACGAAACCGAAGCGAGCCACGTTTACACCGGCAGGGGCTGGGCTTACAGGGCGGTGGGTGGTAGGGTGGTGGGGGTAGTGGTGGAAAAAAATAACACACACAACAATGCTCAAGAATATGGCTCCCTTCTTGGCTGCCTCCCCTACCCACAGAGGGCTCCCAGACCATGCCCCACCCCACCCCGCCCACTGCTATAGACGTGACGCTGCTAATTAAGTTGACGCATTTGCTGCCTGACTGACTTGACTGGCTCGCTCTGTTACTTTGTAGCGGCTTTCAGCTACTGTTTATCGTCCTTTCGCATTGTTCTGGCTTGGACCCTGTAACTGATAGTCACAAATAAGTTGAGTCTTATGGGTTTTGCAGGCATACCTTAACATACCAAAGCGTTGGAACATATTAAACTTTACTTTTTGTAAATTTTTCTAAACTTTCTTCTAAAACTAACATAAATATGGCAGCTACAAACTTCAAGTTGGCTACTTTAATAGTAAATGTTATGCTGCATATATGCTACCAATTTTATCAAAATCGGTTAGCTTACTGCTTAGTTATATAGAAATCAATTATAAATCTAAAGTAGCTATAACTTCATTATATCTACGTAGAATCAATTTGTTTTTGGCTTAAAACATAGCTAAAATAAGCGTTAAATGAATACATAATACCAAATTAGCTACCCAAGTACAGGGCGTTTTTAAACCATCTCCAATCAACTTTTGTGGCGTGTGCTTCGTAGAAAATCGCAAGCTACAAGTTTGAGCGGCAGCCGCAGGGCAAAAGCTGTTAAGGAGAGGGGTAGTGGCGGGGGAGAGGAAAACTCAGAGTTAGGGGATGGGGGAGGAAGCCGCTTCTCGTCTTGTGGTAAGCTTAGGAAATTTGCATGGTTGATTTGGTGTTAAGTTCCAGTAAAGTAGGAGTTTCCCATGAAGTCCAAGAAGTTTCCAAGAAAATACTCCAAATTTTTTGGTGCCTAAACAGGTGGAAGAAACGATGGAAAACAGGTGGCTTAGAGCGGCAACAGGGCTTAACAACAAAGTGTAGCCAGCGGTCGAATAAACAATTTGTCAATAAATACAGTTTAAAAGCAATTGAAATTGATATCAGGTTGGAGAGCAATTGGAAACTTTAAGCAAAATTAATTTAAATAAATATAAATAAATTTTAAATAAAATATGAAGAGAAGACACTTTAAAACAAATGCGAATAACTTGATTTATTCATTTTACAAAAAAGTGTTGCATACTTAAAGGCGTATATAATGCATTAGGCATTCAAACTACAATAACTTTCGCTACATGTGCCCAATTTTAAATCCGAAAACTCTATTACGTACTAATGAAACATAAGAGGTATATATAAGCTAGTCGTGTTTTCAGCTTAAAAAGAAGACCTCAAAAATCCCATGATCTTATCCGATTTCGTCTGCCAATTGAACTCATTAAAATAACAAATAATTTCTGCTTCATTGGGCTACAACTCTGGAGCGAGGATTCCCTTCTGAACCACTCATTGAACCACAACAATAACGAACACAGTCTGAAGAGCTTGAGCAAAGAAAAAACCCAAAATAAAACCAAAAAAAAATACTAAAAAAAGAAGAAGAAGAAGAAAAAGAATTTATTGAAAATGCGTGCGAAAAGCACTTGAGAGTTTTCACAGCCGCCGTCAATGTGAAGTGACGGGCTAAGTGACGGTCCTTGCAGCTGGACTGTGTTAGAGGGCGGGGCCAGGGCAGAGGGTGGGTCATTGGAAGAGAGGAAGAAAAAAAAGGTTGTGCTCAAAATTCGCCTTTGATTTTGCAAACGTTTCATTGTTCAATGCTCAATTGTTGTTGCCGATCGGCTTTTTGTGGTCGTACATCAAACGGTTCTGCCACAATGTGTTGGCCATGCTTATGGGCGTTGGCAAGGGCATGGGCATGGGCATGGGTGTGGGCGTGGTCCACTTGTGTGCGTGTATGTGCATGAATTCTCAAGTGTTTGCAAGCTTTGATTTCTTTGCGCATATAATTAGTTTAGTCAAAAGTTGACTTGTGGCAAGCGTGGCAGTGGTTCGGGGGCGCTGAAGTGAGTTAGTAAGGGGGCGTGGCAAGCACACCTTTGCGCAGTTTGGCTAAACTTGCAGCTGTGCAGGTTGCATCTTGTTCTTGCCGCTGGCAAGTTGCACACACGTCCAAAAGTAAAACTATTTGGCAGTTTGCAGTGCAGAGTGTGCACGACTGGAATAGACCCTGTATATGTGCGGCAAAAAATGAGAGTATTTTAGGTAAATTTAAGTGAATTTGATTTGGAAATGGGTGTAGGAAAGTGAAGAGTAGATAAAAGACTCCTTAAATGTTATTGCTTATTAAATATTACCAACAAATAATTTAAAAAAAATAAAAACCTTTTTAGTATATTTTTGTTAAATATAAATTCAATATTATTTAATGTGAGACATAAATATTTTTCTGCTTTTTACTGCTCTTTAAACACTTCATTTACTTGCCAATTACAGGGCCTTAAAAAAGATTGAGAAAAAGTGTTGCATACAAGCAGGCGCCACGGACAAGAGTTGCAAGACTTAAGCGTGTGTTTTGTATGTGTGTGTGTGTGTGCTGTGTGTGTGTGAAAAGTTTATCAAATGTTGCGTACTGCTGTAGCACACTCCCTCACCCGCCACTACCCGCAAATCCCCGCCCCTATGCCCCTCCCTACACCTTATTTCCTCCCCCTTCTTGCACCAGCCGACGCTTCGTTGTTTTTTCAACTGTCATTTTGACAGCTGCTGCTGCTGCTGCGTCTTCTTCTTCTTCTACTAACTCTTTAGAAGAACTGCTGCATGTTGCAAGCACAGACATGTTACACCTTTTGCCTGGCCCCAAGTATTTTTTTTTTTACTGTGCTGCCAACTTGACTGACTGCATTTAAAAGAAGCAGACAAAGTCCATGGCATTTCCAAGAGGTTTTTAAGCAGATGACATCACCTGCCGCCTTGACTTAAGCTAAACACACTTCACTCACACTCCCACTGCCACTGCCACTGCCACACCCTCTTCCTCCGCCCACTGTCACGCCCTTGAGCTGTTGATAAAGAAGCTGGATCGAGCTGTAGATGCAGCTGTCAAAGCTCAGCCGCCAACTTACACACTGCAGTTTAAAAACTTGCAAAATTACAGAAATATGAACTGTATGCATATGGGCAGTAGAGCAGGCAACACAGAGTGAAAGAGACAGCGAGAGAGCAGTAGAAAGAGATGGAAAGCACAGTGGGTAAGCAAGTCAGAGCCAGTGTGAGATAGCATTGCGTAGGTTGTGCAGTATTCGCAGCAGAAGTTGACGGCAAGGCAGAAGCAAGCGAGTCATGTGTGTTCCAAAAGTCATAAACAAATTAATTTTACTTAAAAAAAAAACATTTTTAAATTTAAATTTAAAGTATTGAATATTTAAATGTACTTGAATTGATGGAAGGAAATTTTTTCTTTGTTTTATTTATAGATGACAAAATGTTTAAAAAGTGTAGAAAAGTTTCATTTAAACTTTTTAAGATTTGAGAAAGCGTTGACAATTTATCCATAAGCAAAATATTTAAATTATATATATTTTTAAGGGGAACTTACTGTAACAAAATATTTTCCAAACAATTTTATATAAAACTCACCTTAAATATTCTTCGTCTATAGAAAATTTTTAAGAGAATTTTGTTTTTAAAAAAAAGAAATTTCTTCAAAACTTGACTAAACTTGTTTAAATAAAATATATACATTTATAAAAAAAAAAAAAAAAAAAAAAAAACAAAAAAATGTATTCATAAGCACACCCTGCTGAATGTTTTAGCACTAAGAATCTAAGTTTTTTTTAAGTGTTCAAGACACTTTTAAATCATTGGCACACAAAACCCACAACAGGAATTTAAAAAACCTTTATCTATAATTAACTAACATTTACTACTATTATTAACTACTAGTATTAACCTTTAAGAACTGTAATTCACATATTAAACCAACTTTTAGCACTTCCATTTGATACTTTTTTGATACTTAAACCAAAACATCAATAAAAGCAAAAGCCATAAATATTCAATAAATCAAAATAAAAGCGCATTTAAAAGTTTTCCGACTGAAAAACAAGTGAAACACAACAAAAAAGTTAAGAAAAGCAAAGGAGACAAAGGGAAAAGGAAGAAAAAGCATTTTTATCGTGTCAATAAATAAACAAGAAGCTATGAAAATTTAAGGCAACTTCAAAGACAGGACGAAGGAATCGGAACTGTAAAGCGGAAGTAGCTCAACAATTTTCAACACGTTTGTCGGTGGCTGGTCATGTGTGTGTACGAGTGTGTGTGCACGTGTGTGTGTAGTCTTTTTTATCACACTCACCCACACACATACACACATGCACAACGAACCGACACGGGAAAATCATAAAATTTTAACGAACCTATTGAAAGTTTACACATTGCCGCTTGATTTTGCCCTGAGATGGCAGAGAAAGGCAGAGAGGGGGCGTAACGGGGGCGTGGCAAGAAAGTTGTGCGAAAGGACACGGCGAAAGTGTGAAAAGCACCATCGAACGGCAAAGATTTTCACACTTGAACATTAAGGAAATTTATGAACAGAGCGAAGACGACGCACATGTTTCATGCATGCGGAGCCCCAAAAAGTATGCTACAGGAAAATTAAACTTACCTATGTAAACAAGAAAAGCAGCGGCAAGAAATGGTCTCTCTGGGTGTAAGAGTGTGCGAGTGTGCTAGTGTCTGTGTGTGTGTGTGTGTGTGTGAGCGGAAGAGCAGTGCGGAAGTTATGTTCAAACTTAATTTAAGGTTCAATAGCGTAACCAAAGAAAACCGCAAAAACTTTTGGGAAACGGGAGAGTGAGAAAGAGAGAGAAGGTGAAACAGAGAGAGAGAGAAAGAGACAGAGAGAAATGGAGTTTTGTGTTACATAAAATCTTGTCGTTTATTAGATTTTAATAATTCACACGATTCACACACGTTAAGCGAAAAGTGTGAGTACAAGAGTCTTAGTGTGTGTGTGTGTGTGTGTGTGTGTAGTCTACCTGAAGAAGACACATGACAGTCGAGTTCAAGCAAAACTCAGTTTTGTAGTTGGAGTCGAGACGCGTGCATTTGAAGTCAACAAAAAACTAACTTTTATCTACCTCAGTTCTCTCCACTCTCTCTCTCTCCACTCTCTCTCTCTCCCTCCCTCTCTCTCTCTTCCCCTCTCTTTCCCTTGGCTTTTGCAACACTTTCTTTGGACATTTCTGGGACTCAAGCCAGTGCAAGAAAGCACACCCGAAGGTGTGTTTGTTTTTCCAACAACAAATTTGTGGCATATCAGCGGCATGTTGCGTGGCTTGTTGCAAGCACTTTGTGTGTGGCCAGGTGTGGTAGTTGTGGCAGGTGGGCAGGTATAGTTGCCTCTTGGCTGCTGAACAGGATGGATTAAGTGAGCATATGCTAAGAAATGCCACTAAAGGGAATTGATTTGCACAGACGCCACGTCGAGTTGGTGTCTGTGCTTCTTTGTTGCAAGTGGAAAGAAGGAAAATATGTGTGGCAGAAATGGAAGAGTCCTCAAGGAGTCTAAATGTTTGATTCAGCTGACAGTTGGCTTTATTTTTTCTTAGATAAATTATTGTAATATATATTTATTATAATAATTATTATTAAATTATTCAAGTAATTAATAAACAAAGAAACTTCACTAGCTTCCCAGAGCTTTCAGTGATAATTCATAAGCCAACTAAAGCTTAAGTTTAGCAATGCGCTTTAAATACTTTGCAGCTTCTTATGGACTACAAAATCCCCCAAGTAAACTACTTAGTTCATTTAACTAAATTTAACTTTCACCCATAATTAAATTCAAACCTGTTTCTCTACTAAGGTAAACAAAATCTGTGTAGTGACTTTGATCTGTGTAGTAAATGTTTCAAGTCATAACCATAACATCAATATCAACATAACTAACAAGTAACTTTCAGTTCAGTCGAAGTCCAAAGCTCAAAGCTCAAGCTCAAAACTTCATAAATATTTGTTACGCTCGCCCAAAAGTATGCAATGCAATGCTTAAGTTCTTGCCAAGAGCAAAAACAAGTGCAAAAAAAAAATGGAAAAAATAAAAAAAAAAAAACGAGTAAAGAGAGTGTATATAAATCAGTGAAAAATGTGCAACTTATGATCAAGTGTTCCCACAAGAATTACAAACTTTCTATCCACTCCCACGCGGCGGCGTAGAGGAAAAACGAGAAGAGTTTTTAGCCTTTGTTGTCTGTCGATGGCATCACATCGAAGCAAAGCAAAGCAAAGCTATGTGCAGTGTACACTGTCCCCCCCTTCCGCTACTAAAAGTTTGCATAGCTGCGGCCCCGAGACACTCGGTTGACAACATTGACCTTAGACCGGACCCCGACCCCGACCCCGACCCCGAACCTAACTCCCCTTCCGGATAAGTGCATAAATAGTTCATAAACTATTTGCTGCACAGCAAAGACAAGAGAGGTAGCGCTGTTGAGCAATGTTAAAGGTGAAATCATTCTTTAAAAGTTGATGTAGAAAGCTAATTGCATTTTACACCAATTAATTTGCTTAGCAAATAAATAGCATAACGACAACTGCAAATAATATGAAAAAAAAATAAATAAAACAACTCAAAAAAAATATTTAACGAAATGCAAACAAACATTTGTGTTTGCAAATCAATTTGAATTTCAAATGAACACAAAGCAGCTGCCAAAGGGAAACACCAACATCAACTCCAACTCCAGCCACAACTACAAGTCGGCTAAAGATTTGCTAAGGCCAGAGATGAGGGCGGTCGTTGCACGAGGGGGCGGGGCTGTCGTCTTTTGTTTAGCTGTACAATTGCAATGGTCGACGTTTTGGGGCATCAAATATCAGTCTTAGTGAGCGAAATGGTAGCGAACAAAAAGCATTGCATACTTTTCGGCAGCAGTCAAAATACAAATTGAATTTTCTACTTAAAGACAATGGATGGCAAATTTGTGCACAGTCAAAAAGTAAAAGTGGCTAAGAAAAGGTAAGAGAGAGAGAGAGAGAGAGAGAGAGAGAGAGAGAGGGCAGAAAGCAGCAGCAGACTGGGAGTGTGTGAAAGTAAGCTTGGCCAGCAGTAGTGTTGACAATTTGGCTTTAAAACTGCTAAAAACGAACCAAAGTACATTGGATTATTTAGCTAAAATTCTGTTTATTTTTTAAAAATTTATTAAAAAAAAATATTTAAATTCCTTTTATTACCTTGAAGAAAAGTTTACGCTATACCACATACCTTCTTAAAGGCTTAAGTATTCTTCTTATTTAGCTATTTTGGGTGGCAACTCTGGCAAGGGGCTTGTCGCCGTTATTGTCGTTTGTTATTTTGTCGAAAAATGAAAATATTAATTCCCAGCGGGTTATTTGCGCTGCTTTAGTCTAAAAACCGAAGCGATGACAATGTCGATGCGGCTGCTGATGATGGCAAAGAGAGGGAGAGAGAGAGAGAGAGGGAGAGACAGAGAGAGAGTAAGGTAACGGTAAACCAAACGAGACCAAGCAGACCGTTAGTAAATGTTACAAAAGACAATGAAAATGAACTGCATTGAAAGAGTGTAGACATTGGCAATAGACATGGACGATTGCCGGAAGTGACAGACAGACAAAGAGAGATGGAGAATGGAAGAAAGAGGGAGATAGAGAAAATGTTGGTGCTAAAAGAAACCAAGATGAGCGAGTTGCAGATACCCTGTAAAAGCAACAAAGAAATCAAAAGGTTAAGACTTTAACTTGTTAAATTTAAAATAAAATTGAAATAAAAAAATTAGTAAAAATTAAAAAATAAAGATTAATTAAATTTAAAAAAATCTCCAGAAAGCTTCTGTTTATGCGACTGACTTCAAAATTAGATTCAACAATAATTTAAACACATACAGTTTTAGATATATAAATAAAATAAGGAATTTAAATTATTCAATATTATTTATATATAAAATTTAAGGAGTTATACGCTTTTCTCCCTAGATTTGCTCAGGAAAAATACTTAAAAATAGATAAAGGTGATATTTAAGGCAAAATATGGTAGTATCTTTATACCATATTATATAAATTTGTAAATCAAACTGAACAACATAAAAAAATTCAAAGTTAATTAAAATAAATAATTAAAAAGTGTTAAAATTTATAAAAAAAATTTTTTTATGGAATAATATAAAATTAAGTGTAATAAAAAAATGCTTATATAAAAAAAATAAGTAATTATATAAAATATGTTAATAAAAAAAATTTTGTTTTAAGAAATAATTTCAAAAAAATGTAATAAAAAAAAATGCTCATAATTAATAATAATATAATATTTGTTAATTATGTAAGGTTTCATTAAAAAAATATATTTATCTAAAACAAATTAAATATATAAAAAAAAATATTTTGTAAATTAAATAAGCAAATATTAATTAATAAAAAAAAAAGCATTAGTTATAAAAAGAAATTTTTTTTAGACATAATACGATATATTTTAAAACAAATAATTTAAAATAAAGAGAATAAGTTCAAAAATTAAAATAATGTTTTAAAATATAGAGTTTAAAAAAATAAAGCTACATTAATTAAATAATAAATGATCAAATTAATATACTCTAAAGGCAGTCAAGGTCTTTCAAAGTAAAAATTTCCATTTCCAACTTGAGTTTCGAGAAGCAATCAGAAGTGGGGAAAACTCTCTTTGTTATGGTTGCACCCTGTATCCCATTCCACACTTTCCACACTTCCATTTCCACACAGCACATTGAGCTCATTGTTCGACTGGGTCTCAATCTTTCAATTTAGCAAAAATTAATTTATTACATCAATATTTATGTTTCACTTAAATTATAATGCGTGAATGCAGTCAGAGTCGTCGCTGTCTAAACAATTTTTTATTCCCATTGAATTTGTGGCCAGGAAAAAAGCAAACAAACCGTTAAAGAATAGATACGGGAAAGCCAATGAGAAGTGGGAAAATGGAAAAATGGAAAATGGAAAATGCGACCGCAATCAGTCATAATAAATATTAAAAATAGCGCATAAACTCAAACATTGGGGAGCAACAAAAATGAGAAAAAAGCTAAAAACTCAAGTCGAACCGAAGCCGAGTTCAGTTCACAGTTAGCCGTTTTTTTTTTTAGCCATTTGTTGTTGCTGTTGTTAGCCGAAAACTTTTCTAATAAAATAGTGGGGCCCGTGTTGGTGTTATTTATTTCTCTCTGCTTCTTCTTTTTTTACTAGCAGAAGCAAAAGCAATTGCAATTTCAGAACTTTTGGCATATTCAAAAACCATTTGGCTATCAGAAAGTGTTTCAACAAATATTGACAGACTGCCACACAGAGAACGTTACCGAGTCACAGTTACAGTAGCAGTTGCAGTCACAGTCACTATTCGTGCCATATTAACTGGGTCGAAAGGGTGATAGGGGGAAGGGAGTGGGGAGTGGGGAGTGGGAAACGTTTGGCTAGATTTTTAAAGTAGAGCTTTTTGCACGGCTTTTTGCCTCCATAATTAGCTGTTAATATTGCATAGCGGCAAAAAGTTTTTTACTCCTCTACATATCCAGAAATATATATAATATACATATATATATATATATATGTATCTGGTGTATAGGAATAGAGTTGTAGAAGTGCTTGAAAAACCCGACGATATCGCGTCAGTTTTGTTTCTATTTCGTGCTATTTGTCTAGAACTCTTTGTGGGTAAAAGGGGGAGGGTTGGAAAATTTGTCGAAAATTTGTGAAATGGGTAAAAATCTCTGGCGTTTAATAAGCTCAGAGTTTTTGTTTGTGTTTTCCAACACTGCAAACAGTGAGTGCAAAGCAGAGTCTCATATGTGAGAGGCGGCCTCCGTTTTCACACACACACACACAGAGAACTTACAAGCAAAAGTCAAACACACACACACCTACACACACACCCACACCAACACACACACACACACACACACACCCACACACACACACACACACCCACACACACTTGCTGACACTTGAGCTTTTGCTTGGCCTTTTTTTTTATTTTATTTCCTCTTCGAGTGCTCCCCCTCCCCCCTTTCAAAGCCACTCCCATGCCCCCTACCGACCCCCCACCCCTCCCCCCTGCCAAAGTCTGCGCTTTTGCTCATTTTTTGGTGTCAATGAACAGTTTTAACATATTAGCAAAGTTTCTTAAAGTACACACATATAAATATGTTTGATGTGTGTTTGTGCACCAACTAAGAATGCAAAGAGAGTAAGAGAGAGAGAGAGAGAGAGGGATAGAGTGTAAGCACAGGCACTGAGGGACGTTTGTGGGGAGTGTTCACTGTTGTATTTGCTGCTCTCTCTGCACTCTGTTAAGTCAACGCCAAATTATGTAAGACGGCATAATGAAAGACAGCCAAGTGCTGGTCTGGTTGTGCTCAGTATCCATTTTGAGCACGAAATTAAACCAAGACAGGCATTAAAAAATGTAAATATATATAATAAACAAGAAAGAAAAGTACAGTCGAGCACGCCCGACCGTAGAATACTCTCTGCATTTTATTCCCGATCATCTTAATAAAATCGATATCCGGGTATATCAATTGATACTTGCAACAAAACACGTTGAAACAAAAACATCTGATTGTATGTATACACACACATATACATTTGACATTATAAGTATGCACGCACATATGTATGTGTGTATATGTAATACATACACAATTGGTCGGCACGGCCAGCATTCGCGGGCAGCGCTGCCGCTAAGCTACGCAAGCAGCGAAAACGTTCGCTCACATGTTTGTATGTTTCTATCTCGCTTGCACACATGCATTGGCATTGCGTTCAATTATAAACTTTCTTACATGTCTAGCTCTTTTGTTTATTGTCCGATTTAGATGCAACTTTCAGGATAGTTTAATATGTTTTGTCTTCAAACGAATGTGAAATAACAATACTGTACGATAAGAACATATGCCTTAAAATCGGCATTGAAGTTTGCAAATTATCTAATTTCTTGTGAAAAAAGGGGGCGTGGCAGTCCAAAATTTTTGATGACAATACAATTATACCGTCTCTAGGAACCTGTGTACCAAAATGGGTGTTCCTAAGTGCCATAGTTACTGAGATATTCGCCTAAAACATAAATTTTTTACGAGGTGTTTCTAGTTTTTTGCTCATTGTGGGCAAACGGGGCGTGGCATCGAAAAAAAAAAGATTCTTGTATTGACTGACTTAATATCGAGTCGATAGAGACCAAATTCAAACTTGTAGCTCTTACCATCTCTGAAATCTGTTTGTTCATACGGACGGACAGACGGACAGACGGACAGACAGACGGACAGACGGACATGGCTATATCGACTCGGCTTGTGATGCTGATCAAGAATATATATACTTTATGGGGTCTGCCACGCCTCCTTCTGCCTGTTACATACTTTTCACAAACCCAATATACTCTCTCTTGCAGAGAGTATAAAAATATATAAAAAAAATAAAAAATATTAGAAAAATAGATGCAAAAAAAAAGAACTCAATTCTAGTCGCAAAAAAATTAAATAAAATGATTTGATGTTATTATGAACAAACTAAACTTAATAACTTAATATTTATTCTAACCAAGTGCCTGAAATGGAAAAATAAGTTTAAAATGTGAACGTCCTTTCTAAATTTAATCTTTCTAATTGTTCTTTTTACGTCCGTCTCTTTATTCCTTTGCTTAAGAACTCACTTCATCTTCTTCCTCAATTCCTTCTCGTATCGATATCTAATGTTTACATTTATGTTATGCTTATGTTATGTTAATCTACTGTACACTTAACATTATTGGTACTCCTACTTATTAGCCTGCTACAAAACGAATTTAATTTCAATTTTTTTAAATACTAAACTTAAAGAATGTATTCTTGATATTATACAAAATTTATCAAAAAGTTTCCGGAATTTATGTTTAAAAACAATAATACTATATGATAACTAAAAATCGATATTATCCTCCTTAAAGTAGTCCCCATTGACTGCTCTCTTCTACTAACGCTTGATCCACTCCTCAAAACATTTTCTAAACTCGATGTTAGTTGTGTTCATTAAAGCCATCTTCGTTTTTTCTCTACCCCTAAAATGCTATTCTCTCAGTGGTTTTTATACTCTCTGCAAGAGAGAGTATATTGGGTTTGTGCAAAAAAAAAAGTATGTAACAGGCAGAAGGAGGCGTGGCAGACCCCATAAAGTATATATATTCTTGATCAGCATCACAAGCCGAGTCGATATAGCCATGTCCGTCTGTCCGTCTGTCTGTCCGTCTGTCCGTCTGTCCGTCTGTCCGTCTGTCCGTCTGTCCGTATGAACAAACAGATTTCAGAGATGGTAAGAGCTACAAGTTTGAATTTGGTCTCTATCGACTCGATATTAAGTCAGTCAATACAAGAATCTTTTTTTTTTTTTCGATGCCACGCCCCGTTCGCCCACAATGTGCAAAAACTGAAAACACCTCGTAAAAAATTGATGTTTTAGGCGAATATCTCAGTAACTATGGCACTTAGGAACACCTATTTTGGTACGCAGGTTCCTAGAGACGGCATAATTGTATTGTCATCAAAAATTTTGGACTGCCACGCCCCCTTTTCCCACAAGAAATAAAATAATTTGCAAACTTCAATGCCGATTTTAAGGCATATGTTCTTATCGTACAGTATTGTTATTTCACATTCGTTTGAAGACAAAATATATTAAACTATCCTGAAAGTTGCATCTAAATCGGACAATTAACAAAAGAGCTAAACATGTAAGAAAGTTGATAATTGAACGCAATGCCAATGCATGTGTGCAAGCGAGATAGAAACATACAAACATGTGAGCGAACGTTTTCGCTGCTTGCTAGCGGCAGCGCTGCCCGCGAATGCTGGCCGTGCCAACCAATTGTGTATGTATTACATATACACACATACATATGTGCGTGCATACATATAATGTCAAATGTATATGTGTGTGTATACAGATGTTTTTGTTTCAACGTGTTTTGTTGCAAGTATCAATTGATATACCCGGATATCGATTTTATTAAGATGATCGGGAATAAAATGCAGAGAGTATTCTACGGTCGGGCGTGCTCGACTGTACTTTTCTTTCTTGTTAACTCTGTCAAACAGGAAGAAGTCACAGGGGAACAAGTTAGGTGAATATTGTGATTGGTGGATTTAGTGCTTTAGCCAAAACTCGCGGATTATCGCATTATGATTTTCAACATATATTAAAAATCGTGTAGATGCTCAGAGGCAGGTGTGTACTTAACTCGACATAACTTATACAAAAGATGATAAAATTACTTCAAATTTTTGTGAGAATATCCGTAAGAGTTTCTCAACATAACACAAAAAAAAAATATTGACATTTCAGTACTACAAGCGCCGCAGGACACTAATTCTTGGAACTTTTTGATCGAGGTAGTATTACCTATATAGATTGAGAAATCGGTTACGTTATGAAGAGTATATACTTTGAAGGATTAAGTTAAAATAGCTTATGTAAGCGCCCGCAGTGATCAATTAGTCAGGTTAAACTGTGACAACCATCACAAAACTTCGCATTAAGCTTTTTGAAGAACTTAAGGCATCAAATCTAAGGACGCTTTAAAGAAAGTAGTTCAATTTGGTTACCTTATCTTATTTTTTAAGAAAAGTGTTCTAATCTTTTAACTTTCCTACGCATAAAGCTTGCTTATTGATCAAATATGAGCTTAAAGCTTTCATGAGAATATCAGAAAGCTTTCGACAGAAATCTCTGATCTCTTATAGGAACAAAACTTAAGGACAAAACCAACTGACTAATTAACTTTTTGAGAGAGAGCTTTTTGAGAGTGTATGCAAAACTCTCTCTTACTTCTCCACGTAAAGCTCACTTAAAGTTTATAGTTTACCTCAAAGCTTTTTAGCTTGAAGCACTCATACGATCGCAACTCTTGTAACCTCTCTCTGGGACTGTCTTCTTGTCTTTCTTTTCTTTCTATACTCTTTTATCTTCGCTTCCTATCACTCCCTCTCTCTCTCAGACGCTCCTCCTCCCTTTCTCTCACACATATTTGGCACTTACAAATCTACTCAATAAAAGCAATTTTCGATATTAAATTATCATTTTAGCCAATGTTTCTTCAACTTATACGACAATCAGACAGGGTTTCCCCGCCCCTACCCTTTACTAGCGCCCCCAAAAGCACTGGGGAAACTATACGAGAAAGAAGAAGAGGAAGAGAAGAAGTTAGTTACAACAAAAGCATGTCGTGTCGTGCCGTCGCTTAATCATGTCAATGATTTATAACGCTTTCAAGGAGCGCGCCAAAAACTCCAAGTTGTCGACGGCAAAGTCGAGGAGAGTGAGGAGAGCGGGAGAGAGAGAGAGAGAGAGAGAGAAGGTAAGAGATGAGGAGAGTAAGGAGTAGAGGTGAGCTGATGACTTGGCAGACAAAGCGAAGGCACAGCAGAGTGTTTAAAGAGAGAAAAGGAGAGCAAGAGGAGGTAGAAAGAGACAGAGAGAGAGAGAGTGAGTGAGAGCGAGGGGAGTGAGGTTTTGCAACATAAGTTTTCCAGCTACTTATATGGCAGGCAAGTCGGGAAATTTATCTCACGAAAAATGATTTGGCTCATTATCAACAGCAGCCAAAGTGCAACATAGTGTGGCAGGCAACGGAATATAGAGAGAGGGAGAGACAGAGACAGAGAGTGAGAGAGAGAGAGAAAGTGGGCTAGAGTGAGGTGCAAACACATCGAACAAACGCATAAATCAACAACAAAAACAGAAAAATGATTTATTTTTGCACACACACAAAAGAGGGAGACGGGGAGAAGGGAAAGAGACAGAGATAGTATAGTATCTGGAGGCGGGGGGGGCGTCAAGGCAACTCGCTGCGAATATGATTGCCTCTAATAAGAAAAGTGGCAAAAGTGTATATCACTCGGATAATCATTGTGAGTGCCACAAAGTGGGGAGTGGGGGCAGGGAAGCAAGGTAAACATGCCCCACTGCTACCAATAATAAAGTAATCAAAGTGATATGGTGTTGATGGGGTAGCCAAGGGGGGGGAGGGCAGGGCAGTAGGCGGTATGAGACTGAAGACGGCAGGCAGCTGAGTGTGATTGTTGCCTCATGTTGGCATTGTTGTTGCCATGCCACATATGTCCAATTGTTTGCCTTTGTATCTGTGTGATTATGCCATTAAGATATGTCTTTAGTCCCCAGTACTCAGTTCTCCTCTTAGCCACTCCCCCCTCCTCCCCCCCCTCCGCCTACTACCCTCGACACAAATGGCAGGCAATCGAATTATGGCCTCGGATCTAAAGGGCTTTGTTGTCAGGCGGCTGTGTGTGTGTGTGTGTGAGTGTGTGTGCGTGACAAAAAAATATTACCGCTAGACAGTTGAGGAAGTAAGCTACCATATGGCATGCGTCTACAGGGCTGCTGAAACAACAAACAGTCAGTAAAATGACAAGAAATTCAATTAAAAAAATATTTTTTGTAAACTGATTTGAAGGAAAAATAATAATAATAATAAAATTTAAAAAAAAATTAAAATTAATGTCTTTAAGTAAAGTCCGAAGTTTTAAACTGAAAACTTTAATAAAAAAAATATTTTTTTTCATTTGATTAACTTTTATTCTTCACTTAGTTTAAGCAGAGTAAATAAAAATCACAGTTCAAGCAAAAATTGTTCAACATTTGTTGAGCAAACATAAAAAAAAGTTATAAAAATTCAAAAAATAAATTTAAATTTTACAAAATAATTGAAATTTTGTACTCAAGTTTGTAAAGTTTCAAATGAAAATTTGCAAAAAAATATTCGTTTTAATAAATAAGAGAAAATATATGTTGAAATATACCTTTTTTTTAGAAAAAAAAATATGTATTTTTTAACTTAAATATTTATATATAATTAACGAGCTATGAAACTTTTGGTGAAACTGGATTCACTAACAAAAGCTGAAGATATTTTATTTTTTTTTTTTTTTTTTTTTTTTTACATAACAATATTAAAAAATATAAAATAGTAAATAAGAAAAATCTAATTTTAATAATTTATATACAAAAAAAATTTAATTTTAAGACTACAATATTTAATTCAACTTTTTTATAATAAAAAAAAATATAAAAATAAAAAAATAAAAAAAAATAAAAATAAATATTATTAAATTATATAGAATCGCTTATATTTAGTGGCTAACTTAAAACATAAGTTATATTTTTAAAGCCAATATTTTAAATCTATTTATCTTAATTACAAATTAAATAAATTTTCTAAATTTTTCTCATAAGCTAAAAACCCCATTTAGCTATTTTCCTTAAAGATAAAGATAAAGTCCCCAATAAGCACACAAATCTATTAAGAATTCTTCTTAAACTAAGCCCAAAATATTATTTGAAATTTAGCTGTTTTACCTGCTTCATTCAATCGAAAGTTTGCTCGAAACATGTGTTTTGTGTCTAAGAGAGAGAGAGAGAGCTCTCTCCCTCTCTCTTTCTTACACTGTCTGCCAGCAGTTATTCCCCAGTCCACAAATAGTTGCTTAATTACCTTCTCAAATGCCAAGAACACAACGTTTTCCTTCGCTTTTCTCAGTTTTCCTTAGTTTCCACCAACAACAAAAAAAATACTTGCAGAAACAAAGCTGAAGAAGAAAAGAAATTGAAGAAGTGGAAAGAGTTGAGTGGAAGAAAGAGAGGGAAAGGGAGAGGGAGAGAGCATAAGACAACTGAAAACATATGCCAAAACACCGATTGCAATTAATCTTGTGCATGTTGAGTTTTTGGCTATAGAACAACAGCAACAACAGCAGCTGTTGTTACCCCCTTAAGTTGCACGCTGCAGGTATAAAGGTGTGTGTGTGTGTGTGTGTGTGTGTGTGTAGGTGGCATTTTCTGTTTATTGGTAAACAACAAAAGTTTGCGCCGCAGTTTTGTTGGCCACGTTTTTTGCTTGGTTTGAGCCAAGCAAAGCAATACCAGAGTGGACAGAGTGTGTGTGCGGGTGTGCGTTGCTGTGTGTGTGTTTGTTGTGTGTACTAGTGCGTGTGGTAGTGTGTGTGAGTGTGTATTTGTGTGTTTGCGGTGTGCGTTTGGCGGGGTAAGTTCTTTGCTGATCTATTGTCTCCTGTTGGCAGCACAAACTTTCTGCTGCATACTTCAAGGCGCAGCAAAACTCTACACTGACAAAAACTAAGAATTTCATTTAAGAGCTTGAAGCAGCAAAAAAAGCAGTTCGATGACAAAATAAAATTGATTATTATATCACAAACTTAGTCTTAAACGACTAGAATTATTTTTTAAGCATAATTGATCAACTAAACACTCCAAACTAACTAACTAACTAACAATATTCATTGATTACTGTAATTACTGAAAGGAAAGAAAATCATGTTTAAATATAAGCGTTAAATTTCTATTGATTATAGCTTGAATTTTTGCCTAAACTTTCATTAAACTTTAAACTATGCAGTTGCTAGTTTTTGAGCAGTGTAAGTTTGTGTGTATCTTGGTCTATTGCACACACACTAGGTTTCTACCCCTCGCTCTTCCTCTCGCCCTCCCTCTCCCTCCCTCTCTCTCACTCCATCTCTCTCGCTGTCTTTGTGTGTTATAGACATTTGTGAGGTATCCCTTAAATACCAATTTATGGCACAAGCAGATAAAGTCCCAAATCTGCACTTAATCTTTAGCATTGTTTAATTTCGACTCATTGAGTTAGCGCCGCCAAAAATGCTTCACACACACACACACGCATACCTAAACAAACAGGCAAAACCACAAGCGTGTGTGTGTGTGTGTGCAGTGGGCGTGGCATTCAAGGGGGGCGGTGGGGGGGCGGCTTCGAAGGTAGCTTTGTTCAAAGGCGCGCGCTTTTGGGGCGCACTTCAGTTGCTTGGGAAATAAATCGTCGTCGACGTTTAACATGTGTGTGTGTGCGAGTGTGTGCGTGTGTGTGAGTTTGGTTGGGTGCTTTAGTTGGCTATATATATGTGTGTAATATTCGATGGTTCATTGCAACCACAGCAGTTCAACAGGCTACATCCTGTTTTTTGGGTCCTTCTCTCCGTCTACGACTTTTGCTCTATTACAAACTTCTTTGCTGGCTCAAACTTACAACTTGCGCGTTATTTCCTGCCACACACACACACATACACCCACTAGATGAGAACTTAGTGCCCTTCAACCGACCCTACCCCCGCCCCCTGCCTCATAACCGCAGTGCCCTGCGTACTTAAGGTGTTAACGCAAAAGCTTGACTCATAAAATATTGAAAAAGCCGCAAAAACTTTGCACCAAAAAACGTTACAGGCAACGTGTATAGCACGATAAACGGTACACACACACACCCATACACCCTCTAGCACACTGCTGCTCTGTTTTAGCCGGGCTAAGACAAAAAATAAAAAGAAAGCACAAACAAACACAAGCATAAGAGTTCGAAAACCCCAAATTGAACGGTTAAGTGGCAACCGGTAAAAAGTTTTTCACCTTGTGCAATTTTACACACTAAGACCCCCCCTCCTCCACCCCTTCCCACACAGCCTGTAAGCCACGCCTCTGCTCCATCTGTTGCCTGTTCTTGTTGCTGCTTGTTTAAATGGATTTATTGACTTATTAGCACTATTTGTTACACCTGCGTTCCAGAACAACAGGTTAATTGATTGGCCCAAAACATTTCCTTTACAACTTTTGGCTTTTATTTATTTATTTATCTATTTATTTCTGTAGTTGTATTTTAAAGATATTGTTTAAATAAAATCACTTTGCTGACTTTACAGTAAAACAAAACTAAAGGTTATGAAGCAAAAGCTAAAAGTAAATGAGATTTCCAAAAATTTAAACCTTTTTAAGACCATGTACTCAAAAAGTGTGCAGGGTTCTCTTAGGTTTGTTAGCAACTAAATGTGCGTAACAGGTAGAAGGAGGCGTTTTCGACATCATAAAGTATATAAGAATATTTTTGACCTGAATCAACTGATAAGTCGGCATAGCGATGTCCGCCCGTCCGTGCTAACACCTGGATCTCAGAACCTACAAGAGCTTGAGTCACCAAATTAGGAATTAAAGTCTGCAGAAACGTCTGACAGTAAAAGTTTATTTCAAATTTTAGCCACTCCTCCTACCGCTCCCGGAAAGTGTAAAAAACTATGGTCACCACACAAAGAACTATTTTTACCTCACGATAACTTATCAACTACCAGAGCTTTCGGTATCCTATTCACATATTATGTGTATGGTACCATTAAAACTATCCTTACCGAGTTGGATCCGGATCGGAAAACTATAGCCTATAGCTCCCATAGAACAAATTGGTCGAAAATTTGATTTGTATGAAGACTTGTAGTTTTAGTTAAGCCATCGCAACTAAACTAACACAATATGTGTACATCATGATTATAACTGTTTTCATCAACTTTGGTTCGAATCGGGCCACTATAGTCTATAGCTACCAAAGGACAAATCGCTCGAAGATTGGTGACTTGTGTGGAAAAACGCGCAGTAGAAAGAGTACGGGGTCTTTTACAGTCGGCTCGCTCGACTGTAGCCTTTCATACTTGTTTAAAGTAGTGAAGTGATCTTAAAATAATAAATATTGTAATAAAAAACTTTAGGAGTCAAATGTGCGGTAGAAAGAAATTCAGTAACAATGATAGACCAAAAGAAATCAATGAATTTAAACGACTTAAAGCAAAAGAGCAACAAAATTTTGAAGTGAAGCGCAGTTTAATATAAATTATTTAATAATACAAAATTTGTAATACAAAATTTAACAGACATAATGGCTAGTAGGCAGGAAAAGCGAAGGAAAAATAAAAGATAAAAAAAAGAGGAGAAGAAGAAGAAGAAGAAAAAAAGGGCAGAATCGGCGGAAATTTAAATTACCTGTGCCGTAATTACACAAAAGAATATGCCAATAAAAATGACTTATGTATCAATTTCCTTTACGACGACTCCGCAACGACAACGATGATAATAATAAAAAGGTAACAACAACAACAACAACAGAAGCGACAACAACAACAAAGTCTGGGCACAAAGAGAAAATTTCAATTTTATTTTTATTGCCTTATTGTGTATCAAATATTTACAATTATTTTCCATGAGCCATGAAAATGAGCCATTCAGCCAGACAAACGGGGACGTGGGCGTGGGAGTGGGCGTGGGCGTGTGCATGCTGATAAATTCAAATAAATTGTGCAGTGTAACCAAGGTGAAAATGATAGCGACTTCACCTGCCCCCTTTCCCACTTGGTTTTTCCTAACTTACCCGCCTAAGCAAAAGTTTTCGATCAAAAGGCAAAAGGAAAATTGCATGGAAAAGCGATGGAAAGATGAGTAGCAAGGGTGGGGGAGAGGAAATTGTTAACGGAAAATGGCTTCACAAAGTCGGAATTGAGGCGCAGCGGTGCGCCACTTATTCATGGCATTAAAATTTTATTTTAATGTCATCGAGACGTTGATTTACAGCAGCCACTGTAGCGCTCTGTAGCTCTGGTAGTGGGCCCCCATTGAAAGTCTCATCCGAATATAATTTTAATAATATTTTATTGCTTCGGAAAAAGTGGTAATAGCGCGTAAAATGCCAAAGTCAAAGCCAACTTTCGCATTCGCATCCGCACTGACATCCGCATTCGCATCCGCTTGTATGGCAGTCAAAGTGCTGACAGTTAATAGCAGCAGTATTGCAACCTGGCCAAAATCTGTTGCTGTCTCTTGGCCAGGTTTAAGCTGTGACTTGTCGAACACTTTAAGGCATGTGGGCAATGAATATAGATGCAGTAGAAGCGCAGCCAACTTTACTTTGTACTTGTAGCTGGTAGCTTTGATTGTCTGCTTTGTAGAATAAAACATGTTAGAAAGGCTACAGTCGAGCCAGCCAACTGTAAAAGACCCTGTACTCATTTAAGTTCACGATTTCCATAAAAATCACCAACTTTAGACTGATTTGTCCTATGGCAGCTATAGGCTATAGTTGTCCGATCAGAACCAAATTTGGTGAGGATAGTTATAATAATATCATACACATAATGCGTGAATTTGGTCCCTCTAGCTCTAGTCGTTTTCAAGTTATGGTGATGTTAAAATAGTTTTTTACAGTTTGCGGGGGCAGTAGGGAGCTTGGCAATAATTTGAAATAAACTTGATCTGCGTACACTACAGACAGACTTTCATTCCAAATTTGCTGGCTCTAGCTCTTGTAGTTTAGAAGATCCAGTTGTTTATACAGACGGACGGACAGACAAACATACCGACAGACATCGACTTTTATGTATTCCCTTCCAGTTCTATATAAATGTTTCGCCAACTAATTTATACTCAGAGTAAACGGTTATTATTATTGTGCTTCAAGGATCGTTAAGGGTATTCCAGAAATGTTAATTTCTATTGATTTCAGCAACTTAAGCTTCATACAGTTCGAATGTTGTTCTTAGGTAGTTTAGCAGCCATCAATTGGCATCTCATTACCACTTCTGTCTGTTTGTAACGAGTACTCGTGTTCAGCTTATTGTTATGATGTCTGGCAGTACTTAGAAGGGCCTAGAGGGGCAAGGGAGCCAAGAGTGCCAAGAGGGCCAAGAGCGCCAAGTTGGCTAAGGGGTTTAGAGGAAGTGGAAAAAAGCATCATACTAAGGTTCAATTAACAATTGTAATGTTAACTGTAACTGTAACTGTAAATGTAAGTACTTTGCAAGAAGTATCCATTACATCAAGTAGTTTTCCTTTCCAACCATCGAAATGCAATTTCTTGTGTAAGACGAATCGAAAAGCTCATCAAATTTAATCAAATGAAACCTCAAGAATACTGAAATTTCTTTAATACAATTTGTAACTTGAAGTTGTAGAGATAGACAACTTAAGCTAGAGAGAGAGAGATAGAGAGAGATAGTAAAAGAAAGAGATGCAGCATTTTAAAAGAGCAGGTAAATTCTTATAGAAATTTAAGTAGTAAAACTGCTGCCAGTTTAAAGATGTTTTACTATAAGTAAAAAGTGTTTTAAGATATGTAAAAAAACATTTTATTTAAAATAGAGGACTTTGACTGAAAAATCTGTAAAAATAGCTCAAACAAATGTCAAGGACTAAAACAATCAAGAGCTAAAAATTGGGAGTTTGAACATTTATTAAACTGGTTTTGGGATCATACAAAATAAATTAAGATAAAAAAGGAACTTTGCTTTAAATCTCCCTTTTAAGCCAGCAAGCATAATGAAATAAATTTTGTTAGCGCCTCCTCACCTATTATTAACAGAAACAAATAATTCATATTTCGTTTTAATAAAAATTTAGAAATTTTTTAATTCACAAAAAAAAAAAAAAAAAAAAAATTTACTATTGTTAGAATTTAAAGCAAATAAAGTTTTTGTTAGATTTTCAATCTCATAAACTGAAAAGTGCTTATGAAATTTTTGATGCCTTTTGTGGGCTTAAAATTATAATTTTGATAAAGATTTTCAAGTGTTTCAAAATTATATTTTCGTTATTTTGTTAATATTTCCCAAAATTATTTTAAAGTAAAGTGTAAGCCACTGCTCATTGACAGCTAATAACGGTATTCAATAAAAAAATGGCGCCACTTTCCTTTAGAAATAAAATTTATATTTATGTTTTAACTAATATTTATGGCCGTCACATTTAGCTGCTTTCAAATTTTCTTAGTCTTCTGCTTCATCTTCTTCTTCATCATCTTTTGGTCACCAATTAATTTTTATTTATGTGCTTTGCGTTTTTTTTTTAAAATATTTTTTGTATTTCTTTTTTGGTTTTCCCCTTATCAAACAAACAGTTGGCAAAATGATAAATGCCGCTGCTTTTGTATATGTCCTGGCAGCACCCTTGCACCGCAACTCCCCCACCCCTTGCCCTACAGCTACCCCTACCCCATCTCCTTCCACTTTCCTTAGCCAACCCATCCCAGCAGTCACCCATTTGGTAATTTAATATTTTTCCAGCCAAAAGAAGCTGAGAAAAAAAGTAGTAGGAACAGTTAGAGCAGAGTGTATGGACGGCAAAAGACCCTGTAGTAATTCTGAATCATATCGCATAGTAAAGTTATCCAATCCCAAACTAGAATAGTTTTATAAAAACAACATTTTTTTTAGTCAAATCACTGATTTACAACCGATCAAGCCTATGGCAGCTATATCAAATAGTTGTACGATCTGCACAAAATTTGGTTGGGATAAATATAAGTTAGTAATGCACATAAGGTATTAATTTGGTTAAGAAATCTTAGGTAGTTTTAAAGTTATTTTGAAAAGAAATGTAATAAAAAAAAAAAAAAAAAAAAAAAAAAAAAAAAAAAATGTTCTTTCGCAGTGTTTTGCTTTCCGACACACCTTAAACACCCTTTTGCACTCCTTACTGGGTCTTGGAAAAAAGCAACCAACTCATGCCGAGTATATGAGAAAAATGATATTTGAGCGAAGAACGCGCTGCTAAAAAATGACAATTTTTAATTATCAAATGCGTTTAATGATAAAAATTGTATATTTTGTGGGTATGAGAGGGTTTTTCCTGCCCCATTTGGGGTTGGGAGTGGGAGTGGGAGTGGGAGTGGTTTCTACTTGGCCGGCGCCTCGTCTTGGCTTTTAATTTATGATTTATTTGTGTGGGTGGTTCGCCTATAATAATTAATATTGCACACAAGCAAAAGACACCTAAACTCCCGTTTTATTTCAGTTCTTCTTCTTCTTTTTTTTCCTCTAGCGCAACACAATCCCAGTGGAAGACAGAGGGTGTGTGGATGGGTGGGGCGGGGTATGGGTGAAGGGGTGTGGCAAAAGCAAACGCAATTTTTTCATAAATCTCTTCCTTTTTTTTTTAAGGCGACGACGCGACTTGGCAGTAAGTGCAATGTCATTGAAGCAGAAGTGGCAGCAAGTAGCGCGGGGAATAAGCAACATAAATACACCCAGTCACACACACACACACACACACATACGCCCACCCACCCCTTAACTGTCTTCCCCCGTTGGAAAACATCTTTTGCTTTGCTTCTTGTCTTGGAAATGTAAGCAGCAAAAAATTAAAAGTATTTCTCGAATTATTGTTAATGATGATTAAAAATATGTGTACCTACATAATACACAGCACACCTTAGCACACACAAACCATCACACCACACCCTTCTTCTCACCGTACTCCCCCCTTTCACTCCTTCCTTCCACTCGTTATCACAAACAGATTTTGCGGCCTGGCAAAACTGGTCCCCAAACGTCTTAGCGACTTTGGCTTTGACTCGCGACGAGTTGGGAACTGACTTAATAACAATAATATGTAATCCAAAAATAAGAGAAGGGAGCACAAGTGGAGTATACCCGACCAGTATTCAGTTGGAAATCAGCTCTAATCGTTAAGTATTTCACTTAAATTTGAAGCAAAGAGTAACTCAGTTTATACAACTAATTCAAGTTATGCAAAAGGTGTAAAAATAAAAAAATTCTTATTAAAAATTAAACTTATATCTATGATTTTAGAAGTAATAACTTGGAACACACTTTGAAATTAAAAATAAATATATATAATTTT
Organism: Drosophila cardini; assembly: GCA_018903735.1. NCBI lineage: Eukaryota > Metazoa > Arthropoda > Insecta > Diptera > Drosophilidae > Drosophila > Drosophila cardini. Next base: position 3,895,477 of record JAEIGM010000010.1, read on the forward strand.
TATTAATATTCAAATTTCTTATTAAAGAAAATAAAATATTGATTGATGAACCTAGCCCTGAAGGTTAATGCTTATTTGAAAAAAGTCTGGTCATACCTTTAATAATATTTATTAAATATTTAAATTATTAAAATTCAAATAAAAATTTAAATTATTAATTATATACTCATAAGGTATTAAAAATGTTTTTAATTTATTTGCAGATTTTTAGTTGAGGTTTAAATTTTTTTTTTTTTTTATTATAAATATAATTATCTATAACGTTATAGTTAACAAAATCGGAAGTAAATCACTTAGTACAGCAATTTTAATTTATCAAATTTTATTTATATATTTTGAGCATAGAAATATAATAACAAAAAAAAAAAGCTAACAGCTAAAGTAGCCGAATATTTAAGGCCAACTATCAAAATCAGAAAAGAAAATTAATGACTTCAGCACCAAAGTATGTATTAACCAAAACTTTTCTTAGTTATTTAATCAATTAATGTTAAAGCTATATAAGTAATTTCCCTCTTATACATATGAATATTTACCAATAAAAATTAAATATTTTTTATAGCTTTAACTGATATGCCGCCGCTTTGGGTCGCATCATCATTTGCACCGATTTAATAGAAAAGTCATGTACACCATGCCAGAATATACCTTTCAAATCACCCGACGGTTCCTTCAGATACTGTCCATTTAGATTGCTACAAAAAAAAGTAAAGATACATTTAATTAAAATTCGAAATAATCAAGTAAGAAAGACTATAGTCGAGCGAGACGACTGTAAAAGACACCGTACTCAGTTTAGTGCGCGTTTTTCTATACAAATAACGAAAGTTCGACTGATTTGTCCTATGGGAGCTATAGGCTATAGTTTTCCGATCCGAACCAAATTTGGTGAGAATAGTTTTAATGATACCATACAAATAATACGTGAGTTTGGTTGCGATTACTCAACTAACACTACATGTCTTCATACAAATGTCCTATTATCGTCCGATTTGTCCTATGGGAGGTATAGGAAATAGTTGGCCGTTTCAAACCAATTTCAATGAGGATAGTTACAATGGTACTACATACAAAATGTGTGAGTTTGGACTCGATAGTTCTAGTCGATTCCAAGTTATGGTGTTATAAAAATGGTTTTTTTACAATTTGAAAGGGCGGCAGGGGGCGTACCAATAATTTTGGAATAAACTTGATCTGCTCGCGAAGTAGAGGGACTTTCAATCCTAATTTGGTGTCTCTAGCCCTAAGTTAGCTCCAAACTTACCTTAGACCACACCGATCGTACCACCAGGCGCCATGTTTGAGCACCGCACAATTGATCTCATCCCGATCGTTGTCCGCATCGAAAGTGGAGAACTTTCGAAATCTGGCATATTGCAGACCATCTCCAGCCGTACCCGAATAGGTGCCCAGCATTTTGAGAGAGTACTTCTCACTCTCACTCCCGATACTGAAGTCAGCGTAACGAGCATAAAATGTTTCATTGCCAAAGGTTTCCAGATGGATATATAGCTCATATAACTGAGCTACAGTCAGTTTATGGATCTTTTCCAGGCCCAAAAAGAATTCACCATTTAGGCTGCCAAAACCTTCACGATAATCCTTCCAGTTTCGGTAGAAATCAAGGCTACCATTAATGCGACGCTGGATGACAGTCCAACCGGAGCCGGCGAAATGAGAATCGCATAGAACGTCGATGGGACCGATGCCAGGAGCGATGATTTTATGAATTTCCGATGAGTTGGTGAACCAAATGCAATTTGTCGAATGGATTTTATCGATTTCACTTTCATATGCCGATAACATGGCGTACGATGAGGTCAGATTTTGCTGTAATTTATCGATTTTCGATTGTTTTTCTTGCAGGGTTGTCACCTGCGTTGCCAGTTGAGCATCGTTTGCTGTCACTTGTAGCTTACAGGTCGACACTTGATCCAATAACTTTTGGTAATCCCCCTGTAATGTCGAATATTGTTCTGAACTTTGGGTGAGATTTGTTTTCAACTCGTCGATTTTCATGTCACTCGATTGTAAATCAACTTGAAGTTTTCCAAATTCTTCTGTTTTCTTCTGCAGATCACTTTGAAGACTCTCCAGTTTTTCTCTGTACTCCCGAGACTCGTTTCGTAAGTCTTGTATTTGAGCCTCGTTTGTTTCCTTCTCCAATTGAAGCGATTTTTGTAGAGTTTCCAGTTCGGTTACCCTGTACTTTGTAGCATTTAATTGGTGTTCACTTTGATTGACTTGCTTTAGTAACTGCTCAATTTGTTCGGTTTTCAATTTGATGAGTTCTTCATGTGCCGAGACTTGCACACGATATGAGTTGAGGAAATCATCCTTAATCTGACTGTTATTTCTTTCCAATATGTTGAGTTGCTTTTGAACGACAATTTGTCGTTCCTTCTCTAGCAAAACGGCTTCAAGTATCGCATGTTTTGTCTGCAACTCAACGAATTTGCCCTGTATCTCTAGAAGTTTTTCATCCCTGGTCTGAATTTGTCCATCGCATTGATCAATCTTTTGTTTCTTTACTGATATATCCTGGAGCAGAGGTTGTATAATCCCAAAGCATCTCAAACTGAATTCCGATTTCAAACCCGTCGGTTGTACTACATCCTTAAGAAAAATACTTTAATTAAATAATTTACTTACTTAAAATTGTTATGTACCTCTGCTTACCTGTGTATTACAGGGTATCAACATAAACAAAAATAAACTTAATATTTTGAGCATCATTAAAATTCTTAATCACTTTAATTCAGTGACCGTCAAGCACTTGAACTCAATCAAAACTAAATTTGACAATCGGATTCGGTTGCTTCCAAAGTTCCAGAAGCTGTGACAGCTACACCCTATAAATAGTTCAGTAGGGTATATTGAAGCCATGCCTTTAAAATTGTTTTTTACTTAAGATTTGAGCTAAAAGTTACTTTAATAATATTATTACAGGGTATTTTTAGGACTTCAACTTTTAACCAATTTGGTTATAGCTGTTTTGGACACATAAAGTCATGGCTTTAAGCAAATTTCTTCATATAAACCCTATTTTATTATTTTACAGGGTATCTGCCAGCTCATCAATCTTAATTTGTTAGCTGATGAACTTATGACTAAGTTCGGGAATATTTTTTTGAAACAAATACATAAGTATTCCACATGGCTGATAAGACACATACCAAACATACTCGCTTATATACCCTCTAGTATACCCTATCATCGGAATATAGGAGATAACAAGTTCGGGGTGTTTACTCAACTCGATTTATAGCCGAAATACTTTAAGTATTTTTAATTTCATAAAATTTACACCGACTTTATTTGCCTAAGTCTATAAAGCTTTGAAAGCACCTGAAAGCTTTCGCTTTGAACTTAACTCTTGCTCTACGCACAAAGCTTTCACGTGATTCGTTTATCGTTCAGTCCCCTGCGAGCTTTCAATTTAATCTACAAGTTTGAACTTGAACTTGTTGCTTTCTTGAGTATTTTGCTGATAGACAAAAATTACAAAAAAATATTTATTCATTTTGTGATCAAAAAATACTTGAAATTGCGCATGCTGTAAAATGCTGTTAGTCATCGAAAGTAAGAAGGGGTTTGCTCGACAAACCAAGACCGAGCCGACTGTAAAAGACCCTGTACCCACTTAAGTGTGAGTTTTTCATACAAATTAACAATTTTCGACCGATTTGTTCTATGGGAGCTATAGGCTATGGTTGTTCGATCTGGACCAAATTTGGTGACGATGCATGGAGTGATGATATACACATAATGTGTGAGTTTGGTTGAAATGGGTCTATAAAAGCTACATTTTCTCATACAAATCACAAACTTTCGTCCGATTTGTCCTATAGGAGCTATAGACTATAGTCATCCGATCCGAATCAAACTTGGTTATGATAGTCATAATGGTAGCATACACATACTGTGGGAATTTGGTCCCGATAGCTCTATTCGTTTCCGAGTTATAGTGTTATGAAAATGGTTTTTCACGATTTGCAAAAGCGTTTACTTTCTGGGTACTTGGTTTAAATACGCTCTACAACAACTACGGGGCCCTTAACAGTCTATATAGTATTCTGTTCAATTTCTTTAGCTAAATAACTAAATTGAAGACTTTATTTCTAAGAAAAATTCCATCTCAACTCACAATTTGCAGCTTTATAATTATGTATTGCGTCTGATTATTCAGATTTGCGCCAAGTGCTCGCTGTCTATCTGTGTGCATCCCAGTGGCAACCCACTCGGCGGGTGGGCGGTTGGTCAGAAGGGGGTGTGGCTCGCGTGTGGCAACACTCGATAACATAATTATCTGTCATAATCAGTAGGCGTTGAAATGTGCAATTTCAAGTGCAATTTAATGTGCACCAACAGCCCAAAAAGTGCGTAGTGGATTGGGGGGCAGGGTTGGTGTTATGGAGGCGTGGCATGTTAGGGTTGCCAGGTTGCTTGGGGCGTCGTTCGCTTGCCATTTGAGTTTGAGTTTTTGGCAAATTTGCATCAGATTATTGCAATAAACATAATTATGCGCGCTGCATATGATTTTTCAATTAAACACATGCAACATGCAACTCCCCAAATGCTGCTGCCAGGGCTGCTTGCAGGGCTGCTGCCCACTGCACGCGGGTGGTTGACGCTGACGAGGCAAATAAAAAGCCATCCACACAGGCAGACACATGGCCTATTGCGAATGTGCCACAAATGTGCAGCAATTGCTGGGGTGTAAGTGGGGGTTAAGGGGCGGGTGGTGGGGGGAAGACCAGTGGCAAGTAGAGTGCGGGGTATGCTGATGACATGACCAACCAATTGCTGCTCGTTGCGGGTGTTTGTAATGCATATTTGTTAATTAAGTGTCGTGTGTGGCTGTCTCGCTGTCGCTCACTGTATGTGTGTGTGTGTGCCAGTGTGTACGAGTGTGTGTGTGCAATTGTAACGGTGCTTAAGTGGAATCAATGGATTGTAATGCACAGATAATCATTTTTAGCAAAAACACAAGCCAACAACTCACTCCCATTCAATCTTTCTCGCTCTTCCTTTCTCCCTCTCACTTAACACTCTTCTCGTACACTGCTAAAAAAAAAAAGTTTTTACAGCAATAAAACAAGTTAGAAAGGCTACAGTCAAGCGAGCAGACTGTTAAAGACCCCGCACTCAGTCTAGTGCGCGTCTTTTTATACAAATCAACCATTTTCGACCGATTTGTCCTATGGGAGCTATAGGATATAGTTGTCCGATCCGAATCAAACTTGGTGAGTGTAGTTTCAATGGTACCATATACATAATATGTGAATTTGGTTGGGATAGCTCAATTAACACGACATGTCTTCATACAAATCATCAATTATCGACCGATTTGTCCTATGGGAGCTATAGGCTATAGTTGTCCGATCTGTACAAAATTTAGTAAGGACATATGGAGTCATGATATACATATAATGTGTGAGTTTGGTTGAGATCGGTTAATTAAAACTACATTTTTTCAAACAAATAAACAATTTTCCACCGATTTGTCCTAAGGAAGCTATAGTATATACTTGTCCCTGACATTTTTCCTTGAGCAACCTAAAGCTTTTCTTGCAAAAACTATTGAATTTCAATTTTTGTTCTTAAATCTTGAGAATAGTTTCCTTTTTTTGTCAGTGTATAGCTCTGGCATATGCTGGGCGTTGCCACTCTGCTTGTCAATGACAAATGGCACAGCGTGAAATAACGGTACGCATGGACGGCACATGGACGGGTATAACAGACTAACGGTACATAATGGCTGAATAGCATAACGGTACCAAACGGGTTAACAGCAACAACAACAGCAACAACAACAAGAGTAACAACAACATCAATTCGCAATTGCAAATTTCAATTAGACGAGGTGTTGATGCAGAAACTGAAATTTGCTGTGTATTTGGCATTTCAAGCATATGCATATGTTACCCATCCATACCCACACCCACACCTGCTCTCCCCCTACTCCGCCTACTCCCACCCCCACCCCTGCTCCCTTTCTAAGCCACACCCCTTCATATGCTGCGAAAATTTGGTGAATTTGTCATTGGGGTTAAAGCATATGTACTTGTTACTATAATTTCTATTGAAAAGGTAAGGAATATATAGTTAATGAAATCTTTAGACCTTTAGTTGATCGGGAATTATGACGTGTTTGTTAAAAAATTTACTTAGGAAGAATATTGGAAGGATATGAAATGGACCACAGGTCGCGAAAAATCGTCTATTAAAATTTAAATAAAGCCTTCTTTGGATATTTCTGGTCTTTGAAAGCGAAAATATTTATTTGTCAGCAGTATTTAAGCTAAATCTAAGTCTTAGATAATACAAATATATATGTTATATATAAAACGCTTGCAGTGTAAAATGGATCCACCCAGAACAATATATAATAAAAGTTTAAAAAAAATAAGTAGATAAAAAAAATATTAAAGTATGGTCGTTAGTTCATTGGGTCTTTGGTTCGTTAGGTCAGCGTAATGGAGGCAATCAGTCCACTAACAGGAATGTCCTTATCGAGAGTATTCAGCTCGATCAGATAGTCACCCTTGGGTGCATCATCGGGCAGGAAAGTTGTCTCCAGTTCGTACTTATCGATGGTATATTGTCCCTTGGGAAATGGACATCCGCCCTGTTCTGGCAAATCGGAGGCTTTTTGCAGATAGGGATACGTGTCTTCATCTTCGTTGACAAACTGACAGAACGGTTTGTTGACATTCATGACCATGGGACCCTTCTCCTGGGTATTATCATCGTAGGTGAACACTTGAAGAGAGACCTGTACCACAAAAAAAAAAAAAAAAAAAAAAAATTTTATGTATTTATTTTATTTAATTTGAGTTGATTTGACAGTTACCTTCTGTTCATCGCCCATATTTCTCTTGACTTCAAAACTTCCTGTTAAAGTGAATTTATTTTTGGCCACCTTCTTCATACGTATATCCCCCCAATCGATCCATTTGTCATCGTCTTCATACTTTGGATTTCTCTCAAATGAATTCAATTCGACATTATAAGCCTTCTCCTCGGCCCCAACATAACCCAGTACTAGCAATCCAATAAACAATAGACTATATAAACTAGTCATTGTTGCTACAGCTACAACTCCAACTGACCAAATCCGATCAGTGTTAACAGGTTTTTATAGCAACTTTTGTTCGAACTGGAATCTCACATGCAATATCAATGTTTAACCAATAAAATGTTATAACAATTACACATTTTTGATGGTCGTACATTGTTATGTATCTACAAATTAAGCACATTGTAGTGTCATGCATGTTCCTGGGTTAAAAACATAAAATTTTATCAATTTATTGATTAAAAACAAAATAATTAAGAATTTGTGCTGCTAACTCCAAGATTTAAGTGTTGGAAAACATTAAGTTCTAAAAATATATAAATTTTTTTCATTGAATTATGAGTTTAAAACGAACATTCCATCAAATTCCTTTACTTAAGTTCTCAATTATCTTGTTATATTCATAATCGCATCGGATTACTTGTAAATTTGTTTTTCTAGGTCAATTTGGGTACAAGTTTTTCTTCAATTCGTTAACTTAAGACGGTTACAATATTTCCTCCATCTCTTTCTTCCTCTTCCTTTCTACTTTTTGGTAATAACAGCCAAAAATCAGCAAATTGCCCTTTTGCCCCAATCCCCCTGTAGCAGTTTTTGACGCAGCCAACTTAACTTTTCAACAAGGCAGTGCTCGCTTTTAGCCGAGAAAATTCTGCAAATATTTTATGCCAACTAATCTCTTAACACTCTATTGAGACATGTAAACTTTTAATAGCATTTGCTGTTCCAAAACTCTGTGGGTAAGGCATGGTGAGGAAGAGGGTCAAAGGGGAGTCAGAGGAGCCGGGGGGTACTGGGGCAATACTTCTTGGTAGCTGAGCCCTTGTCGAAAGTTTGGCTCGCTCTGTGCTTGTTTTATGGCCTGCAGCAGTTTTCGTGTTTGAACATCAAAAGTAATAAATTCATCGAACCAAAATTTTGCACGACAGCAACGACGACGACGACAATGACGATGGCAGGTGGCAACGCCATCGTTACTTGTTGTTGTTTTAGGTCGCGCCTTTGCCGTACTCAATAACTTCCGGCGGAAGTTGGCCGTACTATAGACCATACTATATTGCCTCCTGTCGTTCATTTCACTGACCCATCCACCTATTACCCAAAATTTCCCTCAGTGTTATTTAAGTAACTGTCTTGACTCGTTTTCGCCTTTGCATTGATTGTCCTTTCAGTTTATAGAGTAGTAGCGCGGGGAGGGGGAGGGCGTGGCATGCTCTTCCTCCATAAATATCCATAATACTTACAGCAAAGTAAAGCTAAATGAAAGTTTTGCCTAGGAATTTTTCGAAAGCGTCCAACACTTTAGTTATTTATTCCATTTGTGTCCCGGGAATCGTATTTCGTCTTGTGGTTAGTTCAACACTATGTTGGCAACCCTGGCAGAGGGGGCGTAACATATGCCTCAACTAGAATTGGATAACATATCGTTGCAGATAAAACAAACTTTTACAAATCAAAGAAATTAGTAATTTGTTAGTTTGGTAAATTGTAAAACAGTGTTGGTAAATGTTGTGAATTAATCTTGTTTATAAGAAATTTTAACTAAATATTTTCTAAAACTAAAAAGAAAAACAAAGCCAAAGACAGAGAGAGAGAGAGAGAGAGAGAGCTTTGCGAAGCCAGCAACTTTGTATAGCAAAATTATGTAGACAAATTGCTCATTTCGCCCACTGTGCAATGTGTGCAATAATTACAAGTGAGTACTAAGTACATACTTAACAAAAAGGAACAAAAAAAAAGTAGGAAAAAAAAATAACGGAAAAAAAACATCGGTTAAATAAGAGTCACGTAAGCAAATGCACAGCGCGTCATTTCAATAAAAGCCGTTTGCGTCGCTGCCGACGTCGCAGTCGCATCCACTCTCTTTGTTGTTGTTGTTGTTCGTCTTCTTTGGGGTTCATAAAAATGACAGCGTGGGCTCGGTGCGAAGACAAAACACAAAATGAAGAGACGAACAAGACGTGTGCAAGTATGTGTGCGAGTGAGTGAGTATGTGTGTGTGTGTGTGTGTGAGTGAGAGTGTGTGTATAAAAGAATTGCAGCAAAATTAAAATAAAATAAAATTTACGTTGAATTAAAAACAAGCAAAGCAAAGACAAAAACAGCAAAAAGTTGATAAGAAGAACTTAAGTGGACTTACCGACTATGATATACCCTGTGTTGCCGTTGAAGCTAATTAAAAGCAGACTTAGGCAGTTTTTACGCGAGAAGCAAGAAATTTAACGTGCTCAAAACATTGTAAAACCATTTCTGAATTAAAATAGTGCAAAAAAGCACATTTTATACCCAAAATGGCCGAAAATAGCTGAACAAAGTTTGAAAATTAAGTACTAATATTAAAAAAAAATATTAAGCAAGTTTAACTCAACAGTAAAAATACATAAAAAATTTTAAATATATTTTTAAATTTAGTTGAACTATTTTTTAGCCAATTTTAGTAATCTATTTGGCTATTTTAACCGGCTACTCAAGCCTAAATGTAATAACTAAAGCATACTTTTTGGGACCTTATTAACTTTATAGCTAAAAACAGCAATAACTATTACTACAAGAGAATATAAGAAGAATAATTAATTAAATATTGTATAGTTTTTTGTATTTTTTATAAAAAAGTTGCCATGACAAAGTTGTGATTGATTGGCAGAAACCGATTCGAATTCTAACAAACACAATTTTTTTGAAATTTTATAAGCTAATATTTAAACTTCCCTTATAACAATATACCCCAACGCCCTGCGCTCAAGGGGTATAACAACAATAACAACAACAACGGTAAAGAGCGAAACAAATAACTGAAACTGAACGCTGTCGAGAACGAGTCGTGACTTCATTTGCTTGACACTCACTGAGCAGCGAAATGTGAAGGGCAGCGGCATTGGCAGCGCTGCCGACGCGCTGCCCACCCCCAAACTCCCACCTCCTCGACTGCTGCGAGCGTCAAGTGTGTGCTATTAGAAAAAAAAAAAAGAACAGAAAAAAAAGTGCGAGGCAAAAGAAAAGGCTGCAAACGATTCCTAATTGAAAACTATTAAATTCTGTCCCGCTTTCTTTTCTTCAGTTCTCTTCTTTCTTTCTATTTTTTTCTTCTTTTCTTTCTTATTTTCGCGCTACTTAATTTCATCGTTGCTCTCTCCTTTTGTCCACACTCCAACTTAAATGCTATCTCTGTTGCTCTCTTTGGTGCTGTGTTTAGTGCCTGTCGTTCGTTCGTTTCATTTCGTTTCGTTTGGTCCAAATTGGAACTTGAATTTCATTTCGAATGACATTCGCTCCATCACGCGTCAACTGCAGCCAGCGTTGCGTCGACAGAGCACGTAGTCAGCGTCGGCAGAGGCGAATGCGAAGACGAAGGCGCAAAAAAAAAGCGGACATTTTCATTTGAGCATATTTAATTAGATGCAATTATTTATGGTATTAAATAGATGAGGCAGTAAATGTGCTGTACACTGGCGTTGTCTCCACTCCACTCCACTCCACCTCTCCCCCTTCCCCCCACTCTCTCTCACTCACGTTCTCTCTCTCTCTTTCGCAGCGTTTTGTGAAATGCAAAGTGAGATAAAAAAAAATTGAAATAAAATGCTAAAGAATTGCGTCGTTTGTTGTTGTTAGAAAAAGAAAAAAAAATTAGAAAAAAAAATTCAATTCCTGGCACAATTTCTGCAGTGATGCCACGCCCCCTACCCTACTCCCACACGCGCTTCGCATCATTTACCAACACAGCCATAACAATGAGCTGTCCCCGAGTCAGCGTGGCAGCGTGGAAGGGGAAGGGGAGGGGAAGGAGAGAAGAGAGTGTAAAGGAGAGAGGAGGAGTGGGGAGGTTGCGTAGGGCCACTTGGCCGAAGGAGTGCATTTAAATGGCAGGAAATTTGAAAAAAATTGAAATTTAAGTCTTTGATATATGAAAGTCAATTTATTTGCTGCCGTTTTTGCCACATCCCCCAGCCCAAAAAAAAAATACTCCCCACCCATCAACTGTTAGTCATTTCTTTAAACTTTGCCACCGTCTTGACCAATTCCTCACACTCCCAACTAATCTCCCTGTCCTCCTCTCTCTCTTTCCCACTCTACTTTCCACCTCTCCGCCTCTCCACCTTACTCATCACAGCTCCTGCAACGAATGATGTCCATTGTTTTCCTTCTTCTTCTTCCTTTCAAGCATGACGTCAGCATACAAATGCCTTTAGTAACTGTACGAACTGATTGTGCAGGTAGAAGATTTAGAACATATACTTAGTATATATAGTAAGTAAAGTAATATTTTAAGTAAGCTATAGATTTTTAGACCCCGTACTCTAAAAAGAGTAGAGGGGTCTATTAGGTTTGTCAGTAGCGAAATGTGTGTAACAGGCAGAAAGGGGCGTGGCCGACCCCATAAGGTATATATATTCTTGATCAGCATCAACAGCCGAGTCGATATAGCCATGTAAGTCTGTCCGTCTGTCTGTCTGTCTGACTACATATATGTATACATATATGACTGATCATAGCTCAGCCAAATGAAGCGATATCTCAGAAAGTCATACCTTTTTATACTCTGGACAACTAGCAGAATTAATCACAATCAAAATCTAAAATTCTCAAAATCGAACCAATTTTGTCAAATTGCATGATGAGAGTTGACCTCTAAAATTTTGTCAAATACTGACAAATATACCAATACCGATTTTCTAAACATAACCATATAATCGGAAATAAAGTGCACTGTACTTTTTTGTCTGGTTAAAAAATAGTTAAAAAGTCAAATTTTATAATGTTTAAAAAAAAAGAAATATTGGCTGTAAAAATTTAGTTTACCTGCTATAAAGACCCTTCTGCTCCTTTAAATACTCAAAATGGTCAGCTCAAGTGCTGATAAGGCCAAGGATTTGAGTAATGATAAATGCACACAAAGTGGACAGCTCAAATCGTTCCCCCATGCCCCTCCCCCAAAGGAGAGAGGGCGTTTAATAGGCCGTGACCAGAGCATGTCTGTTCAACCCTTTGGCACCTTGTCCAGGGTCAACTGACTAACGATGGTCAAACGACAAGACAAATCACACACAAATTGACAAACGTTTAACATAATTTACACGCCAAAGCCAAACGACTTACGAGTTCACCACGACCCCAAAAAATATATAATAAAAAAAGGAAAAAATTCTGTTGTTTTGGGGGAGCAAACTCGAGTGTCCCGTGCAGGTTGTCGTGTTCCAATATTGACCCTTTAACCCTTGGTCAAACCCTTGTCAACGTTGCGTAACCGAAACTATTAAAAATATCAACAGACAATCACAAAAAAAAAGTGGAAATAGAAAGAAGTTACTGGAGACCTCCCAAAAGACTCAGTCTCATCGAGTTCTAGCATCATTTTTCACACGCTGAATGGCGTTACATATGTTCATGGTCAAATCGATTAAATAAATCATTAGCATCTTTTGTAGCCAATTTTCTTGCCCTTTTTATACCCCCTCCCCCCAGCCCTGACCGCTTTTTGTTGGCGCGTGTCGCAAGTTTTACGAGTCTTTGACCAATTTTTTTGTTGTATACCCTGTAAGAGGGTAAGTAACGGGCAGCAAGAGGCATGCACAAGCCATGAAGCATACAAATTCTTGATCAAAAGTGGGCATTTTTCAGTCTGCAAGGATGATACCAGAGCGTTTAGGGGTTTTAAACACCAAATTGTTTCATTTCGGCTCGTCAGCATAAAATTTTGCACTTCCAAATTAGCAGTTATCTAGAAAATAGTGTTGTTAAACGGCTGTGTAAATTTCAACAACATCGGTTTACTAACAAAAAAGTTATGTCTACGTAAATTTTTAGATTTTCATATGCACACACTCGCTTGCACCCTAAAGATACCGACATAGAGCTTCAATAAAACCATTTATACAAAGTATACTTTGAGTTCTGTTTAAGAAATTTGAGATTCGAGCAGTGCCCAGTAGTACTACTGGGTATACTATAGTCGTTTGGACTCATCAGAACTTTTCCTACTCGTTTTTCTTCTCTGTGCGTGTATGTGGAAATTGTTTTTTAATACGAGTATAACCGTTACCAAAAAAATGTTCAGTTTTCTTGCCTGAAGTTTTTTCCTGACCCCTCCCCACCGCTCCCCAGATCTCCCCAGACCACCCCACATTACTGTACAAGTTGACATTTAATTTGTTGCGCTTTTGTTGTGGAACACAAGATTGTGGTTCGAGTCCGACATTCAACTGGCTAATTTATTAGCCAAACTCCCAATAAAAAAACGCCCCCAAAAAAAAAAAATCCACAAACGAATTGAATTGCAATCTTAAAGTGGAAGAAGGCGTTCTAGCGGCGTAGAACCCTTGCCCGAGAACACCCTTTAGTAATGAAGGTAGCTACGCACTTACAGCTCATTTGATCATATAAACATTTTGAAATGGAAATAGATTTACAACTTACCCTTCTTGTTTTTTAACTAAAAATTTTATTTATCAACAATGCATTAAATGATTTCTATACTTATTGATATAACATTGAGTTTATTTCAGAAACAATGCATTAATTTGTTACAGTGCAGAGAAATATAACATAAAATATTGAATACAAATTTTAAGTAAATTAACTATTTAGACTTTTAACTTTTCTCATTAAACAAATTAAGTAAATTTTCAATAAAAATCTTTTAATTACTTACTTTAATAAAAAATAAACCTGTATCATTTTCTTTTTTTCATTAGGTTAAATGACATATTTAATATTTAATTTATTAAAAAATCATTGAAATTAAAAATAAGTTTATTTATATTAATAAAAGTTAATTTGCATTAATTGAAATATATATGTTTCACTCATAGTGTTTAAAATACTGTCAAATAATATAAGTACTTAACCATATTTCCACAACTTAACTAATGCATTAGCAATACATCAATTTGTTGCTTTAATAAAAGTATTGAAATAATTTTTAATTTCTCAAAAAAACTTTAAAGGTCAGTTTACACATAAATAATTTACTTTAAATAATTAATCATTTAATTTTTCCAACACTTTCCCGGCTCACATATTGTTATCACATTAATTAATGCATTGTCAATGTATGAAAAATAATTAATTTCTTATTAATATTAATATAAATAAAATAAAAAAAAATTCAATGATCAACAAACTCATTATTATTTATTATTAACATTTTAGACTTTGTACAAAATAATGATAAAAATAATGCATTAAAATTAGTTCCTAATGCATTAAATATGCATATGCAGTTAAAAGTGTTAAACATTAAATTAAAGCCACTTAAATTTAATTTATTAATTTTTAAACTATCAATTTATTTATTTTTTTTCGTACTTCCGCTAGAAAGTGCATTGGAAATTCGTTTAAACCCAACTCGATTTCATTATTAGGTGTATTATTAAGTATATTTTTTTATTCCCGGGCATTTCTTTGTGCGTTTTGGGACAAATCAGACCAGTGTTTATTTTCTATAAATATAAATTAAATGGGTGGCGTGCAACTGTCCAATAAATTTCCCATTTTTCTATATATATACGTATATATATATAGTATATTGTAGTAAGTATTGTGAGACACCTTTTTTATGCGGCATTGTTAGCCCTGGTGGCCCTTTTGTGTCGCATCCCTGTCGCTGGCACGTCGAACCCTTTTCATTGTGACCGATACCGGGTTCCGACTCAAGTGTCTGGCCAGAGTTGTCGTTCGAATGGGGCAATGAAACCATGTGACAATAGTGGCTTTATTATGTTCATTTTTCTGCCGTTTGTTATTGCGGTTTTTTTAGCTTTTTTTTTGGATTACTGCCATTTTATTTGCCTTTTATTGTTTGCTAATAAAATGCAATTTATTCGGTGATTATTTGTGGTTTCTAATAGTTTTTTGTAGCGCACCCAACTTAACAAGTGGTGTTGCAAGTTAGTTAAAATTAATTCGTATAAGTAAATTATGAATTTATCATTAAATTGAATATTTCTATAGCAAAACTTTTGTTTTGCTTTGAAAAGAAAATCTATTCGGTATGGTAAATCCAATATAAAAGGAAAAAATATTAATGAAGACATTTTTAAAAGCAGCAAAAATCAGAAATAAAAGCAAACAATTTCTTGTAATTAAAATCCATGGCCTTTTCAGTCGACCCAAGCGACAGTCAGTCAGTCAGTCAGTCAGTCAGGTGCTCAACTGCGCCAATCAGTCACAGTCGGAGTCAACCACCGATCCAAAGATTCATACAGATGAGACAGTCAGTAAAACCACCCAACGACTGAACCACCCAACCACTGATTTCTGCGAACTGCACTTGTCACTGCAGCGCAGACCCCAAAGGTGAACCTTTTTAGCCCTCGTCTATGCAACTTTTTCTTTAATTTTTTCTGTATTCAACATACCCTTCCTCAGAGTCTGCTGAAAACATCAATGGATTTGAAATATTTTTACTTTTAATACAGTTTTTAGCTCTAGACATAAAGCTTAAGTAGAAAATTATCTTTTAACTGCGATTTGACAGACAGCAGGAGGCATCTTCGAACCCAAGACGTATATACATTCTTGATCGGCATTAATAGCGGTGTCGATATAGCCATGTCCATTTGTCCCATCCTATTCACGCTGAGATCTCCGAGTTGGTAAGAGCAACAAACATCAAATTTGGTATACAGACTTAATATATATTTAAGCAGTATGTGTTAGTTATAAATTTTTGATGCCACGCCCCCTTTGCCTACAATACGATAAGTCTCTGTTTAAATAATAATTACTCCATGTGTATAAAATTGTATACTTAACTAAGTAAGCAGAAATATGGGTTATAGTGTTAACTACTGATTCTGAAAATTTCAACAAAATCGGTCTATAAACACAAAAGTTAGTCACACCCCAAAAATTCGGTCTAAGCAGGCGTAGAAATCAAGTTGTTAGGTGTGAATTACTAATACATACATAAGCAAGCTAAGGTATAAGGCACTAATACATACATATGTGTGTAATACATGTAAACGTACACGTAGTATGGAAGGAATAGTCTAGTGGTTAGAGGTACGGGCTGACGTGCGTGAAGTCGTGGGTTCGAATCGCAGTTAAGCCAACTTTTCTTTTAAATATTTTTATTTTTTAATAAATAATTTTTTAAATTACAACTAAATGTTTTAAACTAATTTCATTATTCATTATTTAATATATATATTTTAATCTATATTATTTTACTTTTTTTATGTTTACCCATAAAGTAGAGTATTCAAATCTTCTGACTTCTTTCAATAGTTTATTTTTTATTACAGTCAGTCATTTTTTCGTTGGATTTCCTGTTGGCATTTTTTTGCGCACATTTTTTGTACATTTTTGTATGCATCTTTTTGTTCAAGAATTACTGATTATTAATTCATTTTGAACCAGTGAGGCATTCATATTTCTGCGGAGCAGTGGGTCGACAATGTCCTTCGACATAAACCGTTGTCTGTCAATGTTTTGCTTTCGTTTCGTTTGGTTTTGTGTTGTTTCACTTTCAAAGTACCTCAGATATACAAATATACGTATTATATACATATCTATATATGAATATTTGTATAGCTTGGTCAGGCTGTAGACAACGATGTTGTTAGCCATGTCGCGAGGCTGGCCAAAAAGCGACGCTGCATTCATTGTTAAATCATTGAGTTTTTACTGCAGTTTGGCAACGGGATTCGACGAGCGTCGCATATTCAACCTCAATTTCAGATGTTCAACTTGTTGTTGTTATCACTGTACTCGTTGTTGTACTCTCAAGTGCGACCAGTTGGTGGGTAGGGCAAGGGGGGGGGGGATTAAGGTGGAAGAGGGGGTAAGAGGTGCTTTTTGCCTTTGCCTTGCTGCTGTCCATGTAAACAAAGTCAGTCAGCAGTAAGAAAACAAAATGTGGAAGAAAAAAAAAAATAACTCGCTCCTCTCATCAACTCGCCTCAGTCTATATCTCTGCCTCTGTCTCCCTCTCTCTCTCGCTTACCCTCTCCCTCTCTATCTCATACTCTCTTCTCTTGCCTGATTCCTGTCTCGTTAGACTCTGTACTTTAAATGTGTAATAGGTGTGCTAAGACAAAGAAAAAAACTTTTCAAAAAATTTGAAAGTCTCAAATTTTTAGTTAAAAGTTTCGAAAATATTTCTTAAATTAAGAAACTATTGATTCAGTTTAAAAATAAAATTCCTTTTTTTTTCGGTTTTTATACAGAGTACTTAAAAGTCTGGTACACTCTGCTGTCAGCTATTCTGCTAGTTGGGAAACTGTAACGAGAGGACACCTGCTCTAAAATGCAAGCATTGCCTGGACGAGGCCTGGGCTTGTTAGTCTGATTGGGTGGCTGATTGGTTGGACTGCTTGACTGACTGCCTAACTGAATGACTGACTGACTGAATGACTGACTGACTGTTTGAATCTCAGCGCTGCTCTCAGCGGCATCAAGGCGTCATCGTCCTCGTCATTGCAATGCCCAGTGACAGTTGTTGCTCTGGCCGAGGCAGCAGTCAGTTTCTAACAATGAAGCGGAAACAATGTTTACAATTTATACTACATATATATACACTATATATATACTATATATATTTGTATATATATGTATATAGATATCTGTGTATGTACACTTGGTTAGCTGCAACATTCACATTCAGTCCAGTGACAGTCGCAGTCTTATTTTTTCAGTTCTTTTCCTTCTCTGCATTTTATGTTTGCCTTGTTATGCTTTGTGTATTGTATACACATTGTACCTCACCTGTACCTCACCTGTAACTCACCTGTACCTCAAACTGTTACCAGTTAGCAGTTACCTATTACCTTCTACCTTCGCTATGTTTGACTGTATTTAGCCAGCGGTCATAAAGTTAATTTGTACAAAACTTGCAAATAATTCAAACATTTTTCTACATTTCTCTTTACGTCAACTCACCTCACCTCTCCTTACCACAACTCACCTGGGCTCTTACCTCCTATGTCATAGACTGTGTATTACCTACATTGCGTAGCCATCGAAATTGACTTGCATTCATCAAATTGCATTGGTTTAAAAAAAGAGATTTATTAACATTTTTTGGTGGAGTAAGAAGTTAGCTTAATATAACTAGTTAAATTTAGGTAGTTAGAAAGTTGTAGATAGTTGGAAATGTGAGTGATTAACTAATTTTGTGGTATGTTGTATAAGTTTCTTAATCATTTTTGATAAAGTCCGAAATTAGCACCTGACAATTAAATTTTTTATTTGAGGAAGTTTTTATTTGTTGAATATTTTTATTTTATTTGAATTTGTTATTTGTTGAATTTAAAAATTGACTTGAAACAATTTCTGTAAAGTCAATAAGAAAAGAGTTAGGAAATAAATAGACTTTAGTGATGTTAGGAGAAAATAATATCTATTAATAATTTTTTTTTTTTTTTTTTTTTTTTTTATTATACTTAAGAATATATTATATTTATGTACAACACAGGGGGTGACTTTAGACTATAGACACAATAATATCTATTAATAATTATTATTATTATTATTTTTTTTTTTTTTTTTTTTTTTTTTAATACTTAAGAATATACTATATTTATGTACAACACAGGGGGTGAACACATATTTTGCTAGTAAGTAAAATGTTTTCTTGAAGCGTAACCTCAAATTAAGCACTCAAAATAAAATCTGCGGATAGTTGTTTTTGGTTTTTTAATTTTTTTTTTTATTTTTTAATTTAATTTTATGTATTTAAACAATAAATTCGTTGGAACAAACATTTGTTGTTAATACGTAAAATGCTTAAGTTTAAATAAAAAAAAAAATTAAACAAAAGAGTTAAAATATAAAATTTTTAATTTTAAATTTTTTATAATGCCAATAAAAAGCTTAAAAAATATTGTTTTGTACTTCTTCTTAATAAAAAAAATGATTTGGCAACAACAGTTGCTATTAGGCAACAAAAAAATATTTTCAAATGCGATTTGTTTGTATTTCCGTAACATTTTAAAATAAAAAAATTAAAAGGTTTAAAAATATTAATAAATAGAAATAAAAATATTTAGATTAACTCTACTGCTGATCAAATTCTTGAATCTTGGATATTTTTTTTTAGCTTTTAGCAGAATTTTTTAGTACTATCAAAAAAACACTAAAAACTACTTGCGAAAATAACTTAAATTACTGAAAATTGCAACTGTAAATTAAAAGAAAAAATATTTAATAATTAAAAAAGATAGAAACCCATTGAAAAAATCAAATCATTAACTATTATTTATGTTACTTCACCAATTGCATCATTTTTTGTTACCCAACACTGTACAAAATTTGGTCATTTCAGTTACTTGAACTAAAAAATAGAACAAATATCTATTTAGCGTGCTTTGTGTAGGTGTGTGTGTGTGTGTGTGTGTGTGTGTGTGTATGTGTGTGTGTGTGTATTTTAAGCTTTAGTGCTTATAGTATTCAACGCAAACATTCACATAAAATTTTCTAATTAACCAAAAAGCCTATTAAGACCAACAACAAGGCTAACAAGGTCAACAGGTAGAGAGTGGGGGAGGTAGAGAGAGGAAGGAAAAGAGGGACAGAGAGAGAGAGAGAGAGAGAGAGATGACAAACGAAATGTCTCTCCACAGTGCTACACTATTTTATGATTAGGCAACTGGCAAACATTCAACACCTTTTAGCGGTACCTAATGAAATACTCGCTGTCCCATTTGCACTCGTTACTCGTTACTTGTTACTCGTTGCTGTGCTGTTTTAACCCGCAGTAAGCGCATAATTTTACTTATTACAATTTTATATTTTATAGATGGCGGTATGAGCATTATTTGGGGGTGTGTGTGTGGGAGGGGGAGGGGGCTGTGTGAGCATAAAGGTAAAGGTGGAAAACATATTCCAAAAATTACCAATTTTGTTGCTTACGATTATTACCTTAACAATGTGCGAGTTGCACTCTTTGTTGTTGTTGTTGTTGTTACCGTTATTGTTGTTGTTGTTGTTGTTGTTATTAGGCCTGGCTTTTTGGTACACTCTGGAGATGACTTAACACGTAGCACATCATTAAAAATTTTGTGCCATTAATGCATAACACACACAAACACACACGCACACACAACATGATCAAATTGCCAATATGTCACACACACACCCCCCAATGACTAAGGGGCGTGGTGGTGGGGGAGGGGTGTGTAAGAGATGGGTAAACTAATAACGACAACGCTGGTGAAACATCATCATCTTATTTACGTCTTTTTAACACCTTACCTGCTGCAAAGCAACACTCAAGGCATATGCCCACAAACACACACACCTACACCTCCACACAGCTACACCCACACATACATAATACACAAATCCAGGCATCGTATGCCGTTGAACAATTAACAAAAGGTAATGTAAAATTATAATTATCACACAAAAGCACATTTGTTAATTTAAGCTAAAACAAACATTGAGCCAAAACAACAACACGTATATGTGTGTGCGTGTGTGCCTCTCTCTGTGTGTGTGTGTGCGTGTGTTTCTAATGGATGGTTCAGTGCTACAAAGCCTGCGCTTCCCCTCTCCCACTCTCACTCTCTCTCTCTCTCTCTCTCTCTCTTTCTCGCCTGCTTCTTGCAAGACAAATTTTGTCGCCTAGTTTCTTGGCGCTGGGCAAAACGACCGATGCGTAACAATGAAAACTCCCCAATGTAATAAATATAAAAACAGCCGAAAAATATGCTATAAAATTATTTTCGAGCCGCAGCAACCATGAAACTTTCAACTAGAGATGAGCATTTAAATAATGCCAGCATTTCGTGGCCCACAAAAATAGATAGATTTCAAAAAACTATTGGCAAAGGTATTTATGTAGCTTAAAAAATAAATAAGCTTGTAAAAATGTAATTAATAAATAAAAATAAATAATAATGGATATTGAAATTTTTTTGTAATTTCTCAAAGTTTTATCAAACAATTTAAAGAGCTATATTTAACAAACTTTAATCAAAAAGCTATAGTTAAACTATAAAAATCAAGAAGTGCCATAATTAAGTGACTTTTGAAACTAAAAAATTGAAAGTTAACTTAAGAATACAAAACTTGTTCGAAGGAACATTAAATAACACTTCCAAAAAATTCTAAAAAAATGGCGAAAAATATCTAAAATAATAAATCGTTTTATTTATTTTTTTTTAATAGAAATCTGTCTTTATTAAAGCTTTGTGTATGTTAATGAAACAGGTTTTCTGCTACCTTATTGGCTTTTTTTCCTATATTCTTTGGCCTAAAGTTGTTGGCCTAGCTAACTGTTGGTTAATTTACGGCTACAAGCACTAGCACATGGCAATAAAAAATAAAAACAAAATATGAAAACTTATAAAAAAAATAAAAATTTGCAACATTTTTTTTAATTTTCTATACTGAGTTAATATCTTTTACGATGATTATTTCCTTAAGTCCTTTTTTGGAAAATAATTTACAAAAATATCGTAAAATGGATACAAAATTTTATGTAAATTTGTATAACAATTTCTATATAATTTTTTAATATTAAAGATTAATTGTTATGTATCTTTATTTCACATTTTTATAAACAATTGTTCTGTGTTTCAGATAATGTAAGCCGAGACAGCCTTATATTTAAATATCTGCGTTCCTTGTTGACTATAAAGCTTATTTACATAGAAATAGATTTAATTGTCATTATGTTAAGGAAAAAAAATTATAGAAAAAATAGAAAAATCCAAACATTATACGAAAAGTATTGTATACTATGACTTTTACTTATAAAAGTTATTAAGTCTTTAAAAGATTTTTAAAAGCATAACAGTTCAAAGGAAGATTTTATTTAAAGTTTAATAAAACTTAACATAAATTAGTTTTAACTATAAACTAATTATTAATTTTGCAGCTCAACAAAGTTTATGAGTTGAGCTTTTCTAAAAAGTTTGAGCTTTTGACAAGCTTAAAGCTCTCATAAAAGCACGACTCACGCGCTCATCGCTAATATCGTCGCTACTTAATGGCGACATAGCGAATATAGTAGAGTTACAAGTAGATTTAATAGATACAAAAAGGGAGAGAGCGAGTGATGGGAAAAGGGGTGAAAGGGTGGAAAAGTGGGTGGGACGACAGGCAGAGAGTGGGATGTGAGAGGTTTTAGGCTTCATTGCATTGATAGTCAGTTGCTCAGCTGTCGGTTGATTTTTGGTTCGTTTGTCCTTTTTGCGGCACATAAATTTTATGTGCCAAGACCTCTGCCCTAAACCCTTTTTGATGTACATCACATACACCCAAACACACACACACACAGGCACACACGCAGCTCATTTATGGCTCGGTCTGATAATGTATTATCATCAGTAGCGAAAAGTCGCTTATAGTTTTTGTCTTCTTGGCGACTCCAAAAATATATATATATATATATATTCACACACGCCTTTCAGGCGTTAATAATTTTTGTGTTTTTATTGTTCTTACAGTTGTTGTTGCTGTTGTTGTTGCTTCTTTTAAGTATTTTTCTTACTCTTTGCCGTAATTTATGGATGTTACATTGTGGCGCTTCTTTGCATGGCACACACTTTGGCATTTTAATGGGCATTAATGGCTGGGTGTGAAATCGTGGTTGGGGGCGGTGGTGAAGGGTAGGTGGGGCCCAGAACTCCCCACCAAAAAAACACATTAAAATTATTGAAGCCGACAACGGCCATTAATTCGTTGCGCTTAGTGCGCAATAATGCCGCACATAATTGTTTATTAATGAACTATAAGTATTTTTATTGGCATCGCTCTCGCAATTTCACAAAACAGCTTCAGTTCCACTTTCAGTTTCAGTTCAAACTTCAGTTTGCAGTTCACCTTTTTAACAGCTTTTCTAACACAATAGAATTGTTATTTGTTAAAATTCATTAATTTTTGCCTTTTAGTTAAGCAATTGTATAAATTAGTTAATATTTATGTAAGTTCTATCAGTGAAATGATCCTAATGTTGTACAGAGGATGGTCATGATAGTCTTTAGGGCTGGTTACCTCATTGTATTGCAGTGGCATGTCCACGTAAGGTACTGGGAAATTGATACAATTCAAAAGAACAATAGTTGAACTTTGCCCCATTAAGTATGCTATACTTTTCGTGCCGCTCTAATTCCTAAATTTCTTTAGTCTATTAAAATTCTTATTAGAGGATATCCTTATGACTAGCTTGCTGCTACCTTTTACGCAACTTAATCTAGACAGATATATATACAATTTTTTTTTATACTATGGAAGTCAAGATTTATAGGGAGTGGCAATCACAGAAATAAGTATTTGATGGGGGGATTTCTTATGTTTGAGGTCAAAATCCGGCTAGGTAGACCTTAAGGATGGTTATAGTTCTAAGGTAACATTATGGTAACATTCAATGCGAATGTTGAAAGCTGTAAGACATAATTATAATAATATTTTCAACATTTAAAAGCCAGTAAGAAAAGTTTTTAAAGAATTTTTTATACATTCCATCATACATCAATTCAAATAAATTGAAGATAACAAAATAACTAAAATATATTATATTATTGAAAAGGGATTTGATTAAATTACCGTGATTAATCTATTATTATATTATTTTTAATTTTATTTCTTTAACTTCTGGTGAAACAAATAATTTTTAAGAACATTTTGCAAAGACTCAATCAACCAGAAATCGCAATATTCTTGAGCATGGAACAGCTCGAATGCTCAAATGCATTTCCTAACACCCCCACACTCACACACACACACACACCAATGCGCAGAAATAAGCACACACTCACACCCAAGTGAGTGAAAGGGTTGCAAGCGTTAAGCCAATTTTGCAACCCTGATGTGAATGCGCGCGTCGAAACCTATTGAATACGCATCAGATATCAATACTTGGTCACGGACATGAGCACACACACACACACACTGGAGTACAGGGCAGGGCGGGGTAGTGGGAGTGGCAGTGGTAGGGGGAGCTACCCTATGTGCGGAGGATTCGATTTCGGTGCCACAAAATGTGGCAACCAATCACATGACTGCAGGCAGCTGATTGGACAAATTTCCCAAAGACTTGGACTATTCAAACGGACAAAGGACCTTGAGGACTCTAAAAACACTATATATACATATATATAAGAGCAGAGCTATTTCTCCCTTTCTCTTCTACCCACTCCGCTGCCCTTTCCCCCTCTCTTTCTCTCTCTCTCTCTACTTGTGAGTTGTTGGAAAATGTGAAAAATTACATAATATGCGCTGAAAAATGTGCGTACATTTTTTTTAGCTGTTTTATATATACATATATTTTTTTTTAGCTTTTTCCAGGCTGACCATTTGCTGAGTAGCTCAATTCTGTTGTTCCTCTTGTTCTGTTTGTTTTATGCAAAACTTTTGCGTTTTACAATTCATTGCATATTCAATTTGGTTGGGTCCACAACGAGCAGGACGTAGAACGAGGTACACAGTGGAGCGCAAAAGGGGCACAGTGGGGCAGGGTATTGCCACAAGGGCACCCAAAAAAAAAAAATAAACAGCAAACAAACAGCAAAGGTCCAAAGCATATTAATAAGGATTTCATTAGTTTTATACATTTTCCGTTTTATTTTATTTTTTAAACGACACACACACACACACACACACACAGACACTAATGGGTCGATACTTTTTATTTTATTTTCATATATATAAATTTTCCTTTTTTTTTTTTTTTTTTTTTTTTTTTTGGGTGGCAGAGAATGAGACGTTTCGGTCTCAGCGCTAATAAATGGCTAAACGTTAAGATAAATGTCTGTTATTTTATATTATCGTAGTTTGTTTGATATGAAAAGTTGACCAACGTTGAAAGTCCAAAAGTCAGAGGTCAGTTGAAATAATTCGTAGATTTGTCCGGTAAACTTAACTTGCATTCAGTGGGGATCAATCAGGCATGCGCTTGACGGCAATCACAAAAGGGCGATTGGTCGAAAGGGGGCTAAACCGACGGAGTGTATACCCTTTAAATTCTGAATTTTGTGGTTTCTAATTGTATAAAATGTTTCATTTCAAAACAATATTATAATTATTATTAATATCATTATTATTATAATTATTATTATTATTATTATTATTATTACTATTATTATTATTATAATTATTATTATTATTATTATTATTATTATTATTATTATTATTATTATTATTATTATTATTATTATTATTATTATTATTATTATTATTATTATTATTATTATTATTATTATTATTATTATTATTATTATTATTATTATTATTATTATTATTATTATTATTATCATTATTATTATTATTATTATTATTATTATAATTATTATAATTATTATTATTATTATTATAATTATTATTATTATTATTATTATTATTATTATTATTATTATTATTATTATTATTATTATAATTATTATTATTATTATTATTATTATTATTATTATTATTATTATTATTATTATTATTATTATTATTATTATTATTATTATTATTATTATAATTATTATTATTATTATTATTATTATTATTATTATTATTATTATTATTATTATTATTATTATTATTATTATTATTATTATTATTATTATTATTATTATTATTATTATTATTATTATTATTATTATTATTATTATTATTATTATTATTATTATTATTATTATTATTATTATTATTATTATTATTATTATTATTATTATTATTATTATTATTATTATTATTATTATTATTATTATTATTATTATTATTATTATTATTATTATTATTATTTTTTATTATTATTATTATTATTATTATTATTATTATTATTATTATTATTATTATTTTTATTGATATTAATATTAAATTAAACATATCTACTTAATAAATAATAATATCTGATAGAAAATAATTCATTTAATAATAATTACATATCATATCTGAAGCACAATACATTAAGATAATACTTTCCTTATAATAATATTAACCAAAAAATCTATTTAAATAATAATTTTGCTATCAATAAAAACAAATTTCATTAAATTATAAAAGTGTTGCATACTTTCAGGAAAATAAATTGATCATGTACAGTTAGTTCAGTCTAAGTTGATAATACATTATTTATTTTTTAAAATTCAGACTATGTCCAGAGCTAACGATTCGATGTCTGGAGTAAACTCACATTACCATATCTGCTGTGGACATTCCATGCGAGTGTATGTGTTTGGGTGTGCATGGGTGTATGTACGGGTGTGTGTGTGTGTGTGTGTGTGTGTGTGCGAAGGCTTTTTGTCTCTATTAAATTAATCGACGCTCATTTTTCCAACTTAACAAAACGCAGTGGAAAAAAAAAGTATAAACGATAAAACATTTGCTGACTGCCTCTTTCCGTCCCCCTTTCCGTCCTCTTTCCGTCCCCTTTCCGCTGCATCTGCTTATTTGCCAGTGTTGTCCCACCCATTTTACATTAATTTTTTTCTATTCTTTTCACTTGTATTTGTTTTTTATTTTTTTTTTGTTTTTTTTTTTTTGTGTTTTGTTGCTTTTAAGTAGCACTATTTTTTAAGGATTCTGTTTTGGGGCATCCCCTTCCACGGGGCATCGCATCTAAAACAATTTTATTTTCTGTGCGTTTTTCATGCTTATCAAATACAAAACAAACGCACACGAGGGTTGACTCTCTGCTTGGGTTTAGGGTTGGGTTTTTTTTTTTTAACTTGTGTTTTTCCTCGATTTTTCCTCGTCGGGTTTTCCATGCTGCGGTTACTGGGGACTGCTTGTGGCATTTATGTTTCATTTGGCATTTTTGATGCGTTTTTTTTTTATTTTTTTTTTTTTTTTTTTTTTTGTTTCTCTTTCGGTTTTCTTTCAAGCATCACATTTAAAGTGACATTTCAATCAATCAGTGCGGGTCACTGGGCATTGAGGGGGATTTCCTTCACTTTACAGTCGGGGTTCCTGTTTGGGATGTTTAAATGCACGATTTATTGCCGGTCATAGATTGTCCGATTAGGCTGTCGAATGGATGGCACACAACAAAAAAAAAAAAAACAAAAACGTTTTTAGAAACTTTACATAATGTAATTGTCATTTTATTTTCAAAATGAGATGAAGACAAAGTGTTTACCGTGCTGTAATTTTCAAACTTGTCACTGTCTTGCTCTAAGTTTTCTTCTTGAACTGCATGAAAAAATATTCAACATAAAACAAGTTAGAAAGGCTACAGTTGAGCGAACCGACTGTAAAAGACCCCGTACTCATTCTAGTGTGCGTTTTTCCATACAATTCACCAATCTTCGAGCGATTTGTCCTATGGGAGCTATAGGCTGTAGTCGTCCGATTCGAACGAAACTTGATAAGGATAGTAACAATGGTACCATACACATAATGTGTTAGTTTGGTTGAAATCACTCAACTAAAAGTTCATGTCTCCATACAAATCACCAATTTACGAACGATTTGTCCTATGGGAGCTATAGGCTATGGTTGTTCGATCCGGACCAAACTTGTACTATAGTTAAAATGGTACCATACATATATTGCGTGAATTTGGTCTCTCTAGCTCTAGTCGTTTTCAAGTAATGATGATGTAAAAATAGTTTTTTACAATTTGCGGGGGCGGTAGGGGCGTAGCAAAAACTTGAAATAAACTTGACATATAGGCGGACTTTCATTCCAAATTTGGTGTCTCTAGCTCTTGTAGTTTAGAAGATCCAGGTGTTCATACGGACGGACGGACTGACAGACGGACAGACAGATGGACGGACAGACGGACATCGCTATATCGTCTTGGCTGTTGATGCTGATCAAGAATATATATACTTTATGGGATCGGAAAAGCCTCCTTCTGCCTGTTACGAACATTTCGCCTCAGACAAACTTAATAGACCCCTTTACTCTTTTTTAGAGTACGGGGTCTAAAAATATTAAAACATTCAAGTTAAATTCGCAGGACATGAACAAACTACTGCTATACTCCATATACTCCACTCTATACTTCACTCTATACTCCCCAAAAAAGCCTGAAAAGAACTCTAAAAATTCCAGCCAATTTTATCGGCTGGACTATGTCATATAACATTGTGGAACAAACACTTTTCAGTGGCATTAAAAATTCTTTATTGGAACAAAAGAAGAAAGGAAAGTGACGCTGACATTTTTGGTTGGGGGAAATCAGTGAAAATCATAAGAAAAGCAGCATAAATAAACACATCAACACAAAGACAAAACTTTTGCTTGCCCACGGCAGACTGCGAACTCCGACTCACTACAGTACTCACACTCTATGACATACCCAATCCTAATGCTAATACCGCTCATGTGTGTGGGTGTGTGTGTGGGTGTGGAATGCTCTTTGGCTTTGTCTGAAGACGACGACAACGCAGCGGAAGTTGAAAACAAAAAGCATTTTTTAATTGCTTCAGATAAGACGCAGCACACATAACGCACCACGCCCCCTCCTCCCAAGCCCCCATGCCACCCCTTTGGGGCCAGAGAAAAAAGATGAGTATATATAAACAACACAAGAAAGAATGAAATGAAAAGAAAAGCGGCAATTTTACAATTCAGCGCACATTTTGATGAGCTTCATAATTTTTGCTGCTCATTGACGTTCCCACTCATATCACTTTGAAAGTAAGTTAACCCCAATCCCCTATTCCCCTTCCTACCCTTCCTACCCCTTCTACTCCTTCGACTCCTTCTTTCCTTCTTTATCTCCCTCCACACGTTCTTAACGCTTGACACAGCCTAGACGACAAAACCTGAGCTCATTTACACATTCGAGCTAAAAAGCAGATAAGACTTCAAATGGGTGAAAAGAGAAAGTGAAACATTGGTTACTAATCGATATAATCAGGGAGAAAGGGAGAGAGAGAGAGGGAAAGAGAAAGGGGTGGAAGGAAGGAGAGAGAGTGTGGTGTGGGAGTAATGAGCGAAAGAAGTGAGTTAAAGGAGAAATGTTTAAAAAAAACTTATAGACAAGTTTGAAATACCGAAGACAAGGAAAGTAGGTTGGGAACAGGAAAAGAGTTCAAATTTAGAAAAAGACTAAAGGAAAGAGGAAGAGTAAGGATGAGAGAGAGAGAAAGAAAGAGGGGAAAAAAACCGGTAAAAGAGCGATTGGAAAAAGAGCGATTGATAAAATAAGGATTCTGCAATGAATGATAAAAAGATAATTTAAAAAATATTACACAAAGTTAATCAAAAAGAGTGTCAGATCAATAAAATGCAATATTATATATAGAGCAGAAAAAGGATAATAATAAGAAGCAAAAATATAAAAATTAATGAAAGAGTTCTCGAAATGAAACAGAGGAAAAACGAGCAATCATATGAATAAGCAAACAACAGGTCAAAAGACAGTTTAAGACTAAAGACTGAAGATGTATATATGTAAATAGAAACAAAAGTATATAAAGTAAAAAGTTATTAAAATAGAGTAAGTTAGACAAAAGGAAGGTAAAGACAGTAATGAGTAAGAAGGGATACTTACTAAGAAATAATGTCTTAAAATTTTACCGATATATTTGAAGTTAAACTAAAGGGAGACCGAGTAAAGTAAATGTTTAAAAATAGTAAACAAAAATCTAAAAAATAAAAAATACAAAAAAAAAATATTTAAAGCAAATAATAAAGGAAGACACATTTAAAATAATAAATTCAGTATAAAGAAATATTTACTAAACATATCTAATATTTTTAAAATTATAACATAAATTTATGCGAATTAGAAAAAATATTTTCAGAATGCCAACTTTTTATAACATATTGTAATAATTACTTTAACTGTAAATTACTCAAGTTTCATACTAAATTTAAGTAGTTTTCAATGCCAAAGACTTTACTAACTCAACTAACTCCTTTTTAGCGCTTTTATATATCTTAAAAAATTTTCAATCAATTTTCTTTTAATCACAAATGATTTTTTAGCTGAGGACTCGCCTCTTTCTTGTTAAGAAATGTAAAAAAGGAAGAAGTAAGTGGCTAGTGAAGAGCATTTACAGTTCCATTCCAACTTTAGACAAAAAGTTGCTCAAATTTTATGACTCTGACTTTTTAGATTTCACACACTCGAACACACACTCGCACACACACACCCGCAAACCCACAGACAATGTTATATATGTGCCGTCGTATGTCACACAATTATCAAACGCTCTATCTGTTCCTTACATCAGTCAGTCAGAGTGCCACGCCCACACCACAAAAGAGGCAGATAGAGTGGGGGTGAGAGAGAGAGAAAAAAAGGTAGGCAGTGAGTTGTCGTGTTTACACAATTACATGCATTTTACGCTACATAAACGAGATTAGTGCGTTGCTTACTTTTGTCTAACTTCTTTTGACACAATGCCACACGGTATGCGCAACGTTGGCCCCATTAACAGAAGACACACCCACCGCCCACCGACTCCAACACCCACACACACACACACTTACACACCCACGCAACGTTTCAGCCTAGACGAAAGTTGGCTAAGAGATATGAGCCAACAACTCTTTGAGCCTTGAATGACTCTGACACAAGTCGGCAAAAAGACAGCCTCAATTGCTTTTGTTTTTTTTTTCCTTTCCTTTACTTGCCTTGAACTTTTTTCTCTCTCTCACACTCTATATCCCTCTCTCTCCCTCTTTCTCTCCCTCTCCCTTCCTCCATTGTTAACAACGCGCAAATTTTGCACATCTTTTGTTCAACAACGGACAAAATTTATAGAGAGAGAGAGAGACAGAGAGTACTTATATGGCAACATACACATATCTATATTTTTTATGACTTTTTGTTGATCTTGGCCACACTGGCAGGCAGAGTTGCCACCCCTTTTGCTTTTTTTGGCGTCTTGTTTATGTGTTTAACAAGCTCTATCAGCGCTTTGTAAACACCAAATGCATCTCATTATTTTCCTTTTTTTTTTTCTCTCTCTCTCTCTCTCTCTCTCTCTCTCTCTCTTTCTCTCTCTCTCTCTCTGTCTGTCTCTTTATTTCTTTGGGTGAGGGAAAATATCTTGTAGCAACCTATAAACAAAGTTCCATTTGCTTCGATTCCCTATAGCATCGTTAATATAGATAATTTGTGAGACTTTATAAACTCTTCGTTCGACTTGGTTTAGAGCTATAACTTTGAGAAAGAGCTTAGCAATTGAGAAATTAGTCAATCAAAGAAGTTTCTAATATAAAAAGTAAATAAATAAATGTAAAAATTTATGTATTATATTAGAACAGGAAATTCAAGCTAAAATCTTATCAAAATCAATCAATTTTCCTTACATGTTTGTAGCTGTTGCAAGAATTTATATGAGATATACCTTGCTCTAAATCAATCAATCATTCAGTAAATCAAATCAATTTGACATTAAGTCTTTCTATACCTATATCTAAAATATTATACAATTAAGCAGGTGATTAATCTATGAAGTAACCAGTAGTACAACACACTTCATTTCTAATGATTGATCAATCAAACTATAGATCAATCACTAAATTACAAGATATGCATTTCTCTCATAGGCTGCGATTGATGTTAAAGTATGTTACATACATTTCAATATACTGTGTTTAGGTTAAAATCAATCAATCAATTTATCAATCAATCGATCAATCAGCTAGACAATTTATTTCGACATATACAAATATTTTATAAGTTCATACATATCCATATATTTTATAAACAAAATTGAGCTTAGCTAGGGATCAATCAATCAATCAATCAATCAATCACTCAATCACTAAAAAATGTTTATTA
This sequence comes from Drosophila cardini, assembly GCA_018903735.1. Lineage (NCBI taxonomy): Eukaryota > Metazoa > Arthropoda > Insecta > Diptera > Drosophilidae > Drosophila > Drosophila cardini. Next base: position 3,927,180 of record JAEIGM010000010.1, read on the forward strand.
TAAAATTTTGTTATTAAGTTCTATCAATCAATGTTTTTTCAGTTGGTAAACCATCAATCAATCAATTAATTTGTAAATCAATCAATCAATCTCTCTCTCTCTCTCTCTCTCTGACTCTTTTGCGGTGTGAGCATGGCATAATATAGATAAAAAGGCATAGCTTATGATCAATCAACCAACAACATCAACAATCAATCTATCAATGAGCTTGTTTGATATAGTTAAATTCATTTTATTGTACTAGGTTGTTATTAAGATCAATCAAAAAATAAATTTTCGGTTAATAATCAATCTTTAAATCAAATGATCAATCAGTAATTTATCAGATATTGTCTTTTGATTACAAAATTGTTGATTTATGCATAACTATATTACAATATGAGTGAAAAGTAAGCACAGCTGGTAATCTTGCTGTCAATCAGTAACTAAGCTACAAAATACTTGACTTCCCTTAAAAAAAAGTATAAATATTGTTTAACTAAATAAACAAGTTAACTTTCTTACTTTATTTACGTAGTATTGAGATAGCAATTAAAGGTCGATGGATGTTCTTTACCTCCTTAGACCTATTACTCTATTTCCCCCAGCCCCCAAGTAGCCCATAAAAGTGCCAAAAACTCATTGACTTATGGGCCAAGTTGTGCTTTAATGCCAAAGCGTTTCTAATTGAAATACTCCCAACCGTTTGTATTTTTTTGGCCATTAACGTGCAGTGGCTAAGAGCATATTAAAATTGGATTTCAAAATATGTATAGAGAAGTACATAAGTATTATAAATATTATTATTATTATTATTATTAGTATATCTATCTATATGCTTATAAATTAGCATTTCTGTCGGCCGATGTCGGACGTTCGTTATTTAGCTTGGAATGCGATATTAATGGCAAATTAAAAGCAATAAAAAACAGATGTGCTTAACGTAGCACAATTTACGCGACCGTCCACCCATACACCTACCCCAAGACCCAACCCCACCTACCCCTACCCCTTCCCAAAGTGCTTAACTTTTTAGGGGGAGGTACGGCGCAAGACGGTGCGATATGGAACGGGAACTCACCTTAGACAAGAAGTTGGCGTCGTTGTCGTTATGAAAATGACTTTGCTCTTTGCTGTTGTTTTTTTTTATATTTTGGGGTCGGGGAAAGAGGGGTTAGGGTAAGCGGTGCACACACCCACAGACAGACACACACTTGTGCAAAAAAGTTTTGCATTCAAAATTTTTGGTCTGTTAGTACTGGTGCTGCTACTACAGGTAACTGCTACTGCCTTTGGCTTATGCAGTTTATCATTTTGCTCCATCCAGGTGGGTAATTTTGATTTTAAGCTTGAGTAATGACAATATTTACTTCCACTTAAGCGACAGCGTCACACGCTTTAATGGCATTTTGATTTGAGCTCTTCTTCTACTTCTCCTACTGCTTCTCCTACTCCTTCTCCACCTTCTTCTTATCTTCCTTCTTGTTGTTATTTTTTTGCTTGCCCTTGGCAGTTACTTTTTGTCGCTCACTGTTCACCAAAGGTTCAACAGCTGTTGACAGTTTCTTCGTGTTTGTGGCAACATTAACCAAAACAAATCGCTAAACTAAATGCATAATTGAAAGTTAACTGTAGTACAGTAGAGCTTGGCTATGGGCCATAGGATTGTGAATGGTATTTAATGTGCTTTGGGAGTGAGTTTCTTAAAAGACACCAATAAGTATGCTACAGAAATTGACAAATTTGTCTATTAAGCATTAGTAGCGCTGTAAAATGCTATATAATAAAAAAAATAATTGTTGCTTACATTATTATAAAAAATTAAATCTTTGTAAATTTTAAAATTCTTGTAAAACAAATTTTTTACTAAAGAAAATGCCAAACTTATCGAACATTTACGATTCAGTGACAAAAAAATTTTTAATCTCCCCTTCTCTATCTATAAATATTCATTTATCTATATTAAAAAGCAAAATATATTTTGGTTTTATGATTAATATTGTTATTTAAGTAGTTTAAAATAAATCGAAACTTCTTCTATAATACATCATTAATTGCTTTGAGTAATAAACCTTATAATAGTTTAGTGAAATTATTCCTCTGACGCACAATTTAATAAGATTCTAAAAAACAATAGTTGAATCATTAAATTACCTCAAAGCCTATCAAAAAAAATCATAGATATATACATACATTTTTAAACTTTAAAACTTATTTTAAAAATATAAAATGGTGTAAAAAACTGCTTAGTAGATTATAATATTTTTGCATTTAAAAAAAAACTTATTTTTTGTAAACAATACCTTATCTTCCATTTAACTTAATGAACTGTATTGGAACTACTTTTACCATTAGTTCTTTTAACATCTAAAATTTTAACTGTTTTGGCATCCAAATTTTTCTCTAAGCTGTTTCGACTTGAAATAGACCATTCAAATTCTACAGCTATTCAGCTTAGTTCCAACATACAACTTACAACTTTTAATTCCTATATTAAACTTTAGAACTATTTGGGGATTTGAAGAACAAGTTCATTAGCAATTGACAAGGGCACAAAACATGGAATATGAAAGGTATGAAAATTGTTGAGTGCTAAGTGTGAGCATTATCAACAGCATTATTAGCATTATTGTCAGGACATTTGTGTACTGCACAGAGGATGGAGCTCTCTGAATTATGCAATATACAGAATTGTAGGAAATAATACAGGGTGTTGGGTAGGGTAGTGTAGGGTAGGGTACCAAAAAACCGTTCGTTGTCCTTGTCGTTGTCATCAAATGCAAAAATCGCAAGGCGAGTTTCCTTTTCCTTTCACTGACTGTGCTGCAGAAATTTCCAAAAATTCTATTATTATTAATAGAGGCGAAAAAAGGGATAAAAACGGGAGAGGGTGAAAATGGGTGGAGGGAGGGGCTAAGAGGAAAAGCGGAAAAGCTGGCAAATGAATGTGACTGCCTAGGCATAGAGAAATGCCGCAAAAGGCGACCATGACGACTGACGTGGAATGGGCAGGAAAATGGGAAAAGTGCAGGCAAAATGGAGAAAGTAGAAAGCTGAAACGAGTAAGGAGCAAGGAGGTAAAGCAGAACGATGTCGTCGTCGACGTCGTCGTCGTTGCTGTCGCTGTCGTCGTGGTATGCGTTTGTCTTTTGGCCAAAAGTACTAGTACAATAACCCGAAAAATGCACACAGTTTGCATTATAATGCGAAATTTTCGATTGCTCATTTGTGGCATTTACTTTTTACTATAAAAGTTTTATAGCCAAGCGGCTGAAGATGGCGCGACCAGTGACAACAACAACAACAACAAGAAGTAATACTACAGCAAAAACAACAACAACAACAATGAGTGGAACGACAACCACGACAGCTACAAAATTTTACACAATGTCATCAACGTCGCTGACAATGTTAGAATACTGCAGCTTCTGTTTGCTTCTGGACAGGGTCCCAGTCGGTCCGGTTTGGAGACCCTGTACTTAACAAAACTGCACAGTAATATGAGGTTTGTCACAAAAAAGAAGAAAAAAACAGGCAGAGAAACTTTGGCCCACCCTAAAAAGTATGTATATATATACCTGATCAGCAAGAACAGTTTACACGATCTCAGCGTCTATAAGAGCTAGCGCCACAAAACTTATAATGAAAATTTGTCTTAGCAGCACGTCTTGAAAGACATGTTTTATATTTTAGTCACGCCCTCAAACAACCCCAAAAATCTATTTTACAACACTACATAACCTAAAAACTAACAGTACTAACTTTATAATACTTACAAAATCTATTCCCTTAACATATCGAAATAGTATTTAAATATATACATACCTGCTCCTGAAAAAGTACAGGGTCTTTAACTGTCGTCTCTCTCGACTGCAGAATTTTCTTTTAGTTTGAGACAGTCTTCGACTGACAACTTCCCTCATTTCCCCTACTTTCCCCTAATACCCAAATACCAAAATCTACTCTCTGTCTATGCCTCGACTCACAATTGTCTGTGTATGTGTGTGTGTGTGTGTGTGTGTGTGCGTGCAATTTTTGCGCTCGAAACTTAAAGGATTACTTTTGGCTAATTTTGCAATGGTCTGAGACTGGAACAGGGGAAATCTGTTCGAGGTAAGAGGAATCATACAAGAATTGCCTTTTTTGGCCAGATCCGCTGAAAACTTAAGAAACCGTTGAAATTTTCTCTTGTTTAGGCCTTGGCTTTGATGTCGCTATAATGTGTTGCATTAAATAAAATTGTTGCATTCAAGTATGAATTAACTTTGTATATAAGAAGGTATTTACGGTAGTTAATTCCAAAAACTCATCAGTGGATTATAGTAAGTAATAAAGATACAGATACAGAAACAGATACAGATATGAATATAGATATAGATATAGATATAGATATAGATATAGATATAGATATAGATATAGATATAGATATAGATATAGATATAGATATAGATATAGATATAGATATAGATATAGATATAGATATAGATATAGATATAGATATAGATATAGATATAGATATAGATATAGATATAGATATAGATATAGATATAGATATAGATATAGATATAGATATAGATATAGATATTGATATAGATGGTATGGTTATAGATAAAGATATACCCATTTCCTTTTTGCGGTTCATCTGCTTCCATTTTGGCTCCACTCAAGTCTGCTTCCCTCGGCTCAGGTAGATTAAACGCAGTCAGCCACATCGTTGTCTCATCCTCCATTTACCCAACGCCCCCTCCCAGTGCCATCATCCTCCTTACCCCTCCCCGCGCTTTTATTAAAACCATTTTTCGCTTATTACCAAAAAATTTAAATATTTTGAAAATAATAAACTGCGGGTGAGTTACTAAGTGGCTGACTGCCTGGTGGGTTAGATGGTTGATGGCTGATGGCTGGTCGGGTGGTCGGGTGGTTGGGTGATTGGGTGGGTTTTTTGGATGCTTTAGGTTTAGGGTGGTATGGGTAAGGCATTGGCATTGGCATTGACAAGACTCGCATCCGCCACAACGCCCACAAAAGAGCAAACAATGTTGCTGGTTTTCGGACCCAGCCAGAGTGTGTGGATTAGGGGGGAGTGGCAGCATGCCGCGAGTTTGAGGCAAGCAAATGATGCTAAGCATGCGCTGGCCCACCTTTAACCCAACCAGGCTATGAGCCTGTCATTCTGCCATACTGCCATTCAACCATCCTTCTATCCTTCCTGGCCCCCATTACTAATCCTCCAACCCAAAAACCAAACCAACGTTGATGCTCGCTGTGCGCTATCAGCGCGACTCGTGTTGATTGTCGCGCGTTGCCATCAATGATGCCGCACAAACACACACACACACACACATACGTAGTGGCACCTGCCACATGCCAGTGCCACAAACGCTCAGCTGCTAGCCAGGCCCGCATATCCATTTAGCCAAGTGTTGCAAGTCGAATTTTGATACCCGTTACGCCTCAACTTAAAGGGTATGCTCTAGTGGTTGTAGTGTTTGTAACAACACACATTTCTTAGGTAGTGCTTTGCTTGTAAATAAATACAGTAAACGGTCTTTAAAGCTCTGAAAGCAAGTAAATTTTTCCTACCAAGTATAGGTATAAGTAAGTATAGCTATAGTAAGCTATAGTAAGTCGATTATAATCAAAATTATGTTGAATGTTTAAAACAATTCTCAACCCAGAGCTTGTCAGTTGTAAAGACATATCTTCAGATATATCTTCAGATACCAAAAACTGTTCATAATAATTTTTTACAATTTAAAAGCTGCTTTAGCATAAAAATGGTATTCCATAACTGAAAATGCAGGAGATTCTAAAGTTGCCTGTTATCATTTGTTAAGGGGATATCAGAAACTCGTTTTTTCTATATCTCAAAATCTGCATAAAGCTGCCATTTTCCTAAAGTTATAACATTCTTTTAATTGTAGCAATTAAGCATTTTAATTATATAAAGTTTTATCACATTAGTAATTGCAGCTTAAAAATTTCCAGCAGCACACTCGCCTAAAAGTAGGCAGCAGATATTATCAAAAATGAATATACATAAATATATAAAGCTTATTATAATATTTGTAATTTAAAGTAGCTTAAACTAGCTTTAGGTCAACCTTATCTTATCAAATTAAAGTTTTAATCTTTAAATTTGACATAAAAAATATATAAAAAAATTTTTTTGTTCATATAAAAAATCTCGTACTCAAACTACGTGTCGGGTATTTTACTGTCGGTTAGACTCGACACTACCTTGCTGTAATAAGCATCAAGTTTTCTACTTTCTTGTTGGCCGTGTTCATATCGTCATCATCATCATCATCATCATCATGCTCCTGGTTGTAATCATTATGATATCGTAATGTTGCTACTGATCATAATGATGATGATGAAGTCGCGTAGTGTCATATTTTTATGATTTTTATGTTAATTCATAAGCAGCCCTCATCGCGGTTGTGCTCGGGAATCGAGAGTGTTGCCAAATGCTTTTTAATCCTTTTAATGAAAATTAGTTCCTCTCAATATCATTTAATATATTTTCTTTCGCTTGGGTTTTCATTACTCTGCCACTGCTGGTTTTCTTGGGTTTTTCCTAACACCCCCCCCCCCACACACACACACACACAGAGACAGCTCTTTGGCATTCTATTCTGCTGTTTTCACAGGCATTATCATAATTTCTGTTTGCAACCCTAAATCAACACTTGCCCCATGCTGTGCGTCTCGATAAAGGGTTACTGACTGTACCACCAACTGCCCCGCCCTCCACTAAAACCCTCCCCCGCCCACCACCACTTGAATGTGGCATATATCACAAGTCGCTTCTGTTCGTACTTTTCCACCGGCTCCAGCTGCCTTTGTCTTTGTCTTTGACCTTTTACGTTTGATTTTCTATGCGGCGTTAAATGAGTGTCCCACTTCTCCCACTACACAGTAAACCCCCTTTCCAGCCCCTCCCCCCTCCCCCTCTACGTCCATGTCGCAGTCGTTCACGTGGCTTCTTTGGCAAATTGAAAACCCAAAAGCACTAAAAATTAATGTCCGTAGCGAAGGTGTTGCCATATTTCTTAAACCAACTGCCAGACCAGCTATCCACCAAAAGAAAACTGAGTGAATTTTCCCAATGGCACCGGAAAAGCTTAGACAAACACTTGAAGAAAAGATACAATCGAATAATCTGCAGGGAATCGGCTTTTGTATTACTAAACTGATCAAATTTCAAATATTTTTAAACTATATAAATAATATAATGAAATCATCGTTAGTTTAGTTCTAAATTTGATTTTAAAATGAACTATCGATATTATAATCGCTATAACTTGGAATCGACTAAAGTTATCGGGACCAAATTTTTACATAATGTGTAAATTACCCGCATTACCAACCTCACCAAGTATGATCCGGATCTGACAACTATATCTTATAGCTCCCATAGGACAACTCGGTCGTAAATAGGACATTTGTATGAAGACATGTAGTGATAGTTGAGCTATTGAAACCAAACTCATATATTGTGTGCATGGAACCATTATAACTACCCTCACAAAATTTGATTCAGATCAGACAACTATATCCTATAGCTCCCATAGGACAAATTGGTCAAAAATTACTTATTTGTATGGTAAAACGCGCCACAGAATGAGTACAGGGTCTTTTACAGTCGACTCGCCGTAGCCTCTCTAACTTGTATATATAAAGAAATATATAGAATATATATTTTGATAAGCTGAAATGGCATTCCAGCTAAAACAATCACTTGTCGCTCACAATTTTTAGTTACGATTCATCAAAATGCGCTCGGTCTTTTCGTGGTTTGTTAAGTGAATATTAATGAATTAAGTAAAGTGTACTAATACCTACGAAACTCCTGCAGATCATCGTAAGTTGTGCTTCGACCACGAATCTTATCAAAGACTTGAGAAATCTTGTTGAACAAACTGATCAGCGAATCAGAGAGGATGTAATTAAAACTACATTTGAATTGGGTTAATCAATTATTGACAACAGCATTGGAAATCCAGAGGATATTGAAAGTGGCAGACATTTATTGAACATTGGCGTACCCATCCGTCTGTCTGTCTGACTACATATATACATATATGACTGATCATAACTCAGCCAAATAAAGCGATATCTTAAAAAGTCATACCTTTTTATACTCTGGACAACTAGCAGAATTAATCGCAATTAAAATCAAAAATTCTCAAAATCGAACCCAATTTGTCAAATTGTATGATGAGACATGACCTTTGAAATTTTGTCAAATATTGACAAATATACCAATACCGATTTTCTTAACATAACCATATAATCAGAAATAAAATGCAGAGATTATTCTGTCGGGCGTGCCTGTACTGAATGTACTTGTCTTTCTTGTTTAACTCTGTACTCAAAAAGAGTAGAGGGGTGTATTAGGTTTGTCTGAAGCGAAATGTGCGTAACAGGTAGGAGGCATTCCGACCCCAAAAAGTATATATAATCTTGTATTTAAGATATTTAGCTTTGGAATGGTACGTAATTTAAAAACAATAAAGTTTCCCATTCCAAATCAAATCTATTCTACTCAATCTGCACTTTTGGGTATAAATAAATTGCAATTTATTAAAAATTTTATATATAAATTTTTTTTTATTTTTGGATTTCTCATAAATGCTGAAATAGTAACATGTTTATTATGTAATAATTCATAAAAAGGTGCACAAAATTGTTTGATTACATGCGATAGTTTTGCAATTAACTAAAAATTTGTTGCATTTACAGCTAGCTGATGGGGGGAACTGTGATCAAACTCTGATCAAATTGTGATCGAATTCTGATCGAATTCTGATCCAATATGTATCTCAAACTCTTTTGTTTGCTTCGTTCGTTCGATTTGTTTTCTTTTTTTTTTTTTGTTTTTTTTTTTGCTATGTTCGTTCATTCTATCTCGCTCTAACTAGCTCGCTATCTCTTTTCAGTGCGGTTTTTTTTGTTTGATTTTGAATAGATTTAGCCATTTATCCATCCCGAATCTTTGACTATGGAATGCGGTCATGAACAATTTTCGTGCCGGCCAAAAACCTGCTCAAAAAGTATTCAAATCAAGTGTTATATTCAATGTTCAACTCCCACTTACCACTAAAACTGGAGACGTTATCATATTAATATATAGTAGAGTCGGTAGAAGTAGATGATTTACTAATATTCTAATCCTCGTCGTGGCTTTTGGATTTCGGTGGTGAAACTTTACGATTTTTGGCATCTTTTTTGCTTGACTTGGGTCGAGTACGTCGATCCGTATCCTTGCGCTTAATACCCTGTTTATCCAATTTATCCTGATTACGTTTCTGAAATGCCAGCAGAGCCTGACGCCGTCGATTCTCATTAAATTGTATTGCCGCCTCCCAATCACGACCCATTGCATCGCGTGTCCTTTCATCGGGACTGCGCATAAATTGTTTGCGCAGCGAATGCGGCTCGGTCTGTTTGAAGTCGGGTCTATAGCGACGGGGATCGCGAGGACGTAGCCATTTTGTATCCAATTTTTGTGGATCATTCCATAAGTTATCCTCACGCATTATGCCCCGTTGTCCCACATCATTACGCTGTGGCGTCATTACCGTTGTCGTCGTTGGCGTTGTCGTCGTTGGCGTTGTCGTTGTAGTTGTCGTCGTCGTTGTTGTTGGCGTCGTACCTGATGTCGACGACGATGTTGGTTGCACTGTCGACGCCGACGCCGACGCCGACGCCGATGTCGACGTTGTCGTTGGCGTTGTCGCTTTGGATGCCGTCGTCTTATTGTCACCGCTCTTGTCGTTGCTACGCGACGCTAGATGGCGCGGACTGCTTAGTTGCCGCAAGCGCAGCAGTGGCTGCATGGATGCCTGCTGCCACATGCAGCCCAAGAACCGAGTCGATGTGCGTTGCATACTGCGTACCCTTTGGCCAGCTAATCGGCGAAAAACAATAAAGTAAAAAAAATAAAATTGAATAAAAAATAAAAATTTTAAAAATAAAAAAATAAAAAAAAATTATAAAAACAAAATTTTATACTAAATTTGGTATAAATATACGATATTACAATGATTATTGTTATAAATTATATTCGTATAAAGCTAATAATAATTATTTTATTATATTTATATTATATTTTTTATTGTTGTTATAATATAAATTAAATAAAATATAAAATAATTATATTTAATTATTAAACAAAATAATTTTATATTCCATATATACTGTCACTTACCTGTACTAAAAATTTGTACCCTGAAAATTACTCAGATATAAAAAAAAAATTTATTTAAGCCGGAATTTTTACGGTAAAAACTTGAATTCAAAAATTTTTATTTCTTCACATGTGCTCTGTACTATGAACGGGAACCGAATGAAATGAATGCCTTAGCTCAGCTAGAAAGTCGTTGTAAGGCCCAGGCGAAGCCTACTAAAATTAAGAAAAATTTTAAACCCAAGACCAGCTAACTAGATACGGAAAAAAAAAACTATATTTAAAAAATTATATAAATTAAATCAAAATCGAATAAAGTTAGAAAATGTATTTGGCTTTACTTGGGGGTACACTTGGAGGAGAGTGGGGGGGCAGTAGGGAAGTGGGAAAAACGGCTGCATGTTGCAACATCTTGAAGCAATTATACATCCGTTGCCACAAGCAGAACCCAGAACCATTAACTGCCTGAGTGAGGTGAGGTCATACTTGTCACCAGTATTTAAATGCAGACACTTGAACTCTTTTTGATTTTATACAAATGTGCCACACACACACACACACACAGAGACACACTCGTATGTGCCACACAATTGCACAATTATGTTAAATATCGACAAGTGGCAAGGAGCAGGGCTGGGCAAAAGCTTTTGTTTTTTGCCGCAACTCAGCGAGAGTATATTAATGACGTCAGGTATTAAATACTCGAAGCGTTGTTGCAAAACCTCACGACTTGTGTGGCACTTGCCACAATCGAAAATGATCCACAATGGGCTGGAGAAAAAACTGTAATACAGGTTGAGTGCATTATAATTCTCTCTGCTATTGTTGCAACTTCTGACTAACTGGGTGAAGTGCTCAGTGCACCGTGTCCCATACCTCATGCCACGTGCTTGCCACGCCTCTTGTCACTGGCCGTACAGCACCTGCCACACGACTGCCTAACTTACTCGACAATCACATGTAGCAGCGACTTGCTTGATACAACAAAATGTTAGCAAATTCGTTTTCAAGCGTTACAAAAGCGTACAGTCGAGTAAAAATATTTGATCATTAGACCCCGTACTCTAAAAAAAAGTATAGGGGTCTATTAGGATTGTCTGAAGCGAAATGTGCGTAACGGGCAGAAGAAGGTTTTTCCGACCCCAAAAAGTATATATATTCTTGATCAGCATCAACAGCTAGAGTGACCAAATTCACACTTTATGTGTATGGTACAACTATAACTATACTCATCAAGTTTGGTTCGGATCGCAGAACTATAGCCTATACCTCCCATAGGACAAATCGGTTGAAAATGGGTGATTTGTATGGAGACATGAAGTTTTAGTTGAGCGATTAAAACCAAACTAACACATTATGTGTACGGTACCATTATAACTATCCTAACCAAGTTTGAACCGGATCGGACAACTATAGCCTATAGCTCCCATAGGACAAATCGCTCGAAGATTGGTAATTGTATGGAAAAACGCACACTAGACGGAGTACGGGGTCTTTTACAGTCGGCTCGCTCGACTGTAGCCTTTCTTACTTATTTTTAAAATAATTTTGTGGAAAAACCAAGCAAGCTGAGTCCCAAAAATAAAAATAAAAAAAAATCAAAGAAGGAAAAATAAAAATAAATAAAATTATTAAATCAAGTAAATTATAGTTTACAAATTAAACAAAATACAAACATTTTTTTACCAATTTTCTATCCAAATATAATTCACCCAAACTCTTTTTTCAATGGAGGCACATGAAATACACTTTAAAAAAATGATTAAAATTTTTAATTGGAACCTAAATTCTATCAATGACTGCTGTTTGGGACTCTTGATGCCTTCTTCAACGATTTCAAGACAGTTTTTCGATGCACAATTTGTACAAACTCTGTTATAAGTTTAAAATTGAACTGATTATTTCAGAGCAGAGTTGAGTCCAAGAGATGAAATGTAAATGAAAGATTTTCATAAAATACGCGCGTTACTTAATTATGCAATCTAAATGCATTGAATCACCTCAACCAAATGACAATAATCATAATGACAGCAGCCAGCGGGGCCAGTCGTGGTAAGGAATGGGGAATATTTCTTGGAATGGCATTGGGGTTGGGGGGAGTAGATGAGTCGGGGGTGGTATGGGGTGGGGCACAACGATTGCCAAAGCCTTTTGGCGAAGCGACGCCAAAAATGTTAACTCATTTGTTGTCCTTTTGCGCGGAAAGCCGTCTTTGCGGGCAAAACCGCACAAAAGTCTTGAGTCGTCTATGGGGCAGGTGCTATTATACCCTTGCGAAGGGTATTATAGTTTTTTCAAACCGTTTGTAAAGCATAACAGGAGAAGTGGGGAACACCATAAGGCACCACACGTGTCGATATAGACGAATATGTCTCTCCATTCATAAGACTTGGTACAGCTCTGCCTTTTATCTGAAGTTACTTTATAAGTTAAAACTTTTCAGATCGGAATACTATATCATAGAGCATCCTTAAAATGTAAAGCATAAAGATCTAGATCAATTTTAGCTATATTCAAGCAGAACATACTGAATAACACTTTACATATGTTCATTCGATTTGAACCCAATCGGAGTACTGCTTTATATAGCCGCCATAGGAATGCCCTCATAGCACTGAAATGTTAATATGACTTTATTAAATTGGAAAACTACACCATTTAGCTACCATAGGAACGATCGGTCGGATATATAAAACGGAGTACTATATGTATATCATATGCCAGTAATAGGGTATCAAATAATTGGCATGCCAATCTTTCTAGTTCTCATTCCGGTCGTTCTGGTTGTTGTTGTCGCCAGGTCCGCATCCTCAACAGACGACAAATCTTTGCAATTTATTTACGTGCCATTTCGTAGCAAAATTTTCGTTAGATTTCTTTGGCTTGGCGGAATTCCAAGACAGCAACCAGCTTCCCAGTCAGCCAAGTTGTCGTTGTCGTTGTCGTTGTCGTTGTTGTTGTTGTTGGCGGCTCACAAAAGTCATGACGCGCTGATGACGTTGCCAGTGGAAGGATTTAATGGCACATTAAGAATTTTATTACCGCACACAGCAGCAACAACAACAAGAACAGCAAAAAGCACAACAATACCAAATATGTATACCATATATACATTCAAATATATATATATATATATATATATAAATATATATACATTTTATAGGGAAGGTGAGCTTAATAGTCAGTGCTCGCCACGCATCATCATTATTCTCAACATCATCGTCATCGTCATCATCAACAGCATCATTCCGTTGAAATCCATTGCACACCTTGGCACAAAAATTTTTCGCGCGCGTACACACAAAATTTTTGACAGCACCAACGTTGGGCGCCAAAGTTGGGCGCCATCGTTTGTGGGACGCAATGCTAAATCTGATGGAGTCAACAAAAATTTTTCATCGCTTGCACGGATTTTACGAATCCTTCGACAGTCCAACCTCCAACTATACCTCCCAACCTGACACGACCCTCCTCTCCTACCATCCCTCGTCTCAACCACAGTTGTCATTATTACAAGTTTTGCATAAATGAATGAATAAATGACATTTATGTATTTCATTTAGACAGCACAGCTAAAGCGACCGACAAATAAATATACAGTAAGACAGTCATTCTGTCAGTCAGTCCTTCACTCACTCCGACATTTGTCGTCCCAGAATGATGCGCGACTTTTTCAAATTATCCATTGTTTGATAAACTTCCCAAAAGACTTGGACTTGGACTCGTACTCGGACTCGTACTCGAACTGAGCTCAAATTTGTTGTGTAGTGTTAAACCCAAGAGGAGCATGAGGCGGAAGAAAATTCTGTTCCTGTTCCTATGTGTCAGCAAATTCGAATCCAAAAACACATTTTGAGCCTTAGCCTCTATGCTTAATTGAATTAATTTACAGTTTTTGACGGCAGTGCAATGAAGCAATGAAACTTAAGCGTTTTCATTATAGAATTATCAATAGTAAGCGCTTTTCATGGCATTCATCAAGTTTAACAAGTTTGGTAAATTGGGGGACAAATGAAGACAGCAGAAATTGTAGCGCAGTCAAAGTATCGAAATGTGAACTTCGTTTTAAAAACTTCATTCCATAGATTTATGTACAAAACTTGACTTAACGGAAAAAGAAGATTTTCATTCACAAAAATTTTTTTTTTCGAATTTTTTACAGAAAAATCGGTGAAAATTTAACATTTTTATTGAGCAACAATTAAAAATTTTAGTGTGCGCTGCTTTTTTATACTCTCTGCAAGAGAGAGTATATTGGGTTTGTGCAAAAAAAAAAAGTATGTAACAGGCAGAAGGAGGCGTGGCAGACCCCATAAAGTATATATATTCTTGATCAGCATCACAAGCCGAGTCGATATAGCCATGTCCGTCTGTCCGTCTGTCTGTCCGTCTGTCTGTCCGTCTGTCTGTCTGTCTGTCTGTCCGTATGAACAAACAGATTTCAGAGATGGTAAGAGCTACAAGTTTGAATTTGGTCTCTATCGACTCGATATTAAGTCAGTCAATACAAGAATCTTTTTTTTTTTCGATGCCACGCCCCGTTCGCCCACAATGAGCAAAAAACTAGACACACCTCGGAAAAAATTTATGTTTTCAGCGAATATCTCAGTAACTGTGGCACTTAGGAACACCCATTTTGGTACGCAGGTTCCTAGAGACGGTATAATTGTATTGTCATCAAAAATTTTGGACTGCCACGCCCCCTTTTCCCACAAGAAATAAAATAATTTGCAAACTTCAATGCCGCTTTTAAGGCATATTTTCTTATTGTACAGTATTGTTATTTCACATTCGTTTGAAGACAAAATATATTAAACTATCCTGAAAGTTGCATCTAAATCGGACAATAAACAAAAGAGCTAGACATGTAAGAAAGTTGATAATTGAACGCAATGCCAATGCATGTGTGCAAGCGAGATAGAAACATACAAACATGTGAGCGAACGTTTTCGCTGCTTGCGTAGCTTAGCGGCAGCGCTGCCCGCGAATGCTGGCCGTGCCGACCAATTGTGTATGTATTACATATACACACATACATATGTGCGTGCATACTTATAATGTCAAATGTATATGTGTGTGTATACATACAATCAGATGTTTTTGTTTCAACGTGTTTTGTTGCAAGTATCAATTGAAATACCCGGATATCGATTTTATTAAGATGATCGGGAATAAAATGCAGAGAGTATTCTACGGTCGGGCGCGCTCGACTGTACTTTTCTTTCTTGTTAATATTTAAATAAATAAATACATTTTTTTTGTTTTTTTTTTTTTTTTTTGTTGTAACCATTTAAAATACCTTTGTTTTTGGCTTACAGAATTTATTGACTGTTCCCAGCTTTACCTATTAGAGTCGTTAGCTGTTAACCCCATTTGATCATAGAATGGTACAGCAATTAACAGTGCTACGTTCCCATTATCAAAATTCCTCGTCCACCCGCATCCAAAGAAAGTAACAAGAATTTTTGTTAGAGCAATAGACTTTTTTATTTATATGCAATTTAGTTAAATTTTGTTGTTTTTCTTTGTGTTTGTTTGTGCAACCCTTTAAGCACTACCTGAGCACTACCCCTAACCCTACCACAACCCCACCCCACCCTACCCCTAATCCTGTAAACCTCTTGAAGCTAACCCATCGCGTGCTACTTAATTTGAATGCATTTAAAAATGTTAAAATATGAGAATTGCTCTGAATGGCAATAACAAAAAAAAGAGGTAACAAAAAAATTGTCTAGAAAGACACGCACGAAGAGCGTTAGCTGAGTGCGAGAGAGACGGCAGTAGTGACCAGACAACGGTACACAAAAGATTTGTACGTGTTGTTACTTGATGAGGTCCCCGAGTCTTACCCGCCCACACTTTATGCGTTTACAAGCACACCCCCTGCCCACAAAAAAAAAAAAACTGAAAAAATTCCAACGACACACGACGCTAAACGAAGAGAGTGAGAGAGGGAGGGAAAGAGAGAGTGAGCGCGCACTACTGTGCGAAAGAGACAGCACAAAATAGGCATTACAATTAAAAGGAAAAAAGCAAACAAAAAATGGAAAAAAAAATCTCTCTACGCTACACACAGAGGAAAACAGAAGGCTGTCGCATTACACGCCCTCACTGCCACACCCCCCATGCGTTTTTCTTTTCCACCTTCAGCACACGCCCCTTAGGACCGCCCCCGCCAACGTCTGTTCGGGCCTGTCCAATGCGAATGGTTCGCGTTACGCCGAAAAAGAGATAATTTTATTTCATTAATCCTTTTTTGGGACAAATTCGCCGGCGAGTTTCATTTTTTTTACCCCTCCCCCCTCGTTTGCTGGCTCAGTGTCCCTGTCCGGCTTTGGGCGTGGCTCAAACGTAATATTAGCTTAAAATTGTGTAAATAAAAATTACATTCGTAAGAAGGTCTGGCAAACTGAGCAGCAGCTGCTATCGTGACCATACCAAAGTAAAAAAAAAAAAAAAAAAAAAAAAACGAAGCCCTTTCATGCCCTACCCGAAAAAAACCGTTAAGTACCGCACCAGGCCACATGAATCAGTGCGACTCCTGCCCCCACTAAACTCCATCCAGATTGTACACTTCTCCAGGTCCAATCTCAGCCCCAACTCCAACATCCGTGAGTGACCGCAAGTGATGATGGTGTTTGTCTGCCTTGGGATACGCTCATGAATTCCTAACTAGGCTTAAGCACAACTGTACCAAAAAAATAACAACAAAAAAGCACATGCCGGTGGAAACACTTAAAACCCTATTCAGTTAATGGCATACAACTCTAGATTTTATTTCAATTGCTTATCTTTAAATTCATTTGAGAGGTAGCATCAGTACCCCAAAGGCAGTTCATCCAATAATACCTACACAATCTCTGACTCGTTTGATATGAGTTCATAATGTACAGTTTTGTTTTAATATAAATATTACAAAGACTGTTGACTTCAAAAGACCCTGTACTTACTTGGTAGCTAACACTCAAAATTATTTGGAATACAGAGTATGACGAGTTACGATTGTTTTTAAAGGCACTTTTCACACCAATCAGTAATTTACGATGGATTTTCTTCACAAAAAGTTTAAGCAAGTTAAAAGAAGAAAAAGATAAGAAAAATATTGAAACTTTTATCGTAAAGGTGAACTTATCAGTACCAGTTTTCTCATTTAAAAGGTCTACATACCTGAATTTTAGATGTTTATCCTCGTATATTGAAAAATGTACACCAATATCTAGAGTCTTACGCTTTTCCTCAAGGAAATTTTTTCTACACACTTTGTTGAAAAACACAAAATTTATGTCCAAGTACAACTCTTGTGTAGACTTATTCTAATACAAAACCAAGTTTGGTTCGGATCGGACAACTATTACCAATAGCTTCCATAGGATCAGTCGGTGTAAAATTTGTGACTTTAATGAAAAAATGTAGTTTTAATTCACCAATCTTAACAAAACTCACAAATTATGTGTATATCATGGCTTTGTACATCCTTACCAAATTTGGTTCAGATCGGACAACTATAGCCTAAAGCTCCCATAAGACGAATCGATCGAAACTTCGTGATTTGTATGGAGACAAGTAGTTTTGTATGATACCATAAGAACTATATTGACCAATTTTGAACCAGAGCGGACAACTGTAGCCTATAGCTCCCATAGGACAAATAGGTCGAAGATTGCTGAGTTGTATGAAAAAACGCGCACTGGAATGAGTACAGGGACTTTTACAATCGGCTTGCTCGCCTGGAGCCTTATCTAATTGATTTATGCAATTTACAAGATAATTGTTAAAAGTTCGATATTGCAGCCATGTTAATGTAGTACATATTATGCACCATATAAGTGCGATAAACTTAAATACTGAACAATTAGAAAAATTTAATTTATTTTAAAAAAAATATTCATAATTTTCTTAAGCTTTCACTAAGAAAGTTTAAATCTTATCTTTGTCACTCAATCTGACATCTTTGAACTATTATTATACCCGTTACTCGTAGAGTAAAAGGGTATATTGTATTCGTTGCAATGTATGTAACAGGGAGAAGGAGACATGGAAGACCCCATAAAGTATATATATTCTTGATCAGCATGAGTAGCCGAGTCGTTATAGCCATGTCCGTCTGTCCGTCTGTCCGTCCGTCCGTCCGTCCGTCTGTCCGTCTGTCCGTCTGTCCGCCTGTCCGTCTGTGCGAACAAAAGGATCTCAGAGACTATAAGAGCTAGAAAGGCCCGAGTGGACGCAAACGAAAGATAAAATGCCCAAGCAGTACAAGTTTGCTTTTGTTTTTGACACGCCCACTTTAGGGCGTTCTATGTACATACAAAGGTAAAAACAGGTAAAAATAGCATGTTTTAGTATAGAAAACTTTTTTGTTAGCAATGCTATATAAACCGAATTGACACATAAAGTACAGGGAGTACATATAGGGAGTACATATACTGACCAAGTTTGATCCAAATCGGACAACTATATCGTATAGCTCTCATAGGGACAATCGGTCAAAAATACGCTCCAAATATGAATTTGTATGAAAATTTTCTGCGTTTCTCAAGTCGTCTGAATTAAAATCAATAGGGTCGATTACCTAAACGATTGTACTATTATTAATATTATTAATAATATATTATATTGTTAATAATATAGTTAAACTGAGTAACGGGTATCCTAAAGTCGCGAGGCGACTATAGCAGTCTTTCTTGTTTTTGTATATTTTTAGCTCATCAGAATGGTTTTAAGTATATTTTGGAAACATAAATATCCCAAAATATTGAAAAACATCTGGTTTTTGCTTAAGTCTACAAGTGAACTATTGTCCAATTTTGGCATCGATATTAACACCTTGGCAACGCATTTGTTACCTCTTCAGGCCAGTATAATTCTTGCTTAATGGCTCTAGACAAGCTGCTGGCATGGGGCAACTGGTGACTGGTGAAATGGCGAATGGCGAATGGCGAATGGCAAATGGTGAGTGGCGAATGGCAAAATGGAGACTAGCGACTGTTAAACCCTTTGGCACGCATAATTCAAATGCAAAAAGTTTCGAAAGGGAGTCTCGACCCATTCACAAATAAATGTTACATTTCATTTGAAAAAAAATATATATTTTGCTGCGCTGTTGTCGCTGCTGTCGTTATAAATAAAATCCAGCGACTGCTGTCCTACACTCTCTTAACATCTAACTCTACTTCTATATACATATATATAAATATAAATATAATTTTCATTTCTGTTTCTTTTGGTTTATTATTCTTTCGGAAAATTATAAACAGCCGCGCCGTAGTGCTGTCCTCGGTCTAGGTCTCGCTCCTGATACTGGTACTGGTACTGATGCTGGTCTTGGTCCTGGTCCTGGTCTCGGTCTCGGTGTCGTTCTCGGTCCTGGTATATAACTCCGCTCATTAGTTGCCCTACACGCAATTAAGCACAAATGGCTTTTGAGGCGGCGACGTCGGCGCACGCACACGTACTCAGCATCAGTAGTCGGAACTCAGGACTCAGGACTCAGGACTCTGGCCCAAACCCAAATCCAAATCCATACTCACACCCATATCCATACCCAGTAGCAACCTTCACATTCATATACAGCTTCCAACTGGCGCTTATGCCGTGCCTATGATGCGTTGCCATGACAACTTGGTTTAGCTCGAGCCAAGTTGCTCTACCTATTACCTACCTCTACACTGACAAAAATTAATGTATTCATTTGTTTTTGAATTTTTGAATGGCTTAAGCAATTTGTTTTTTAAATAAATGACTTTTGAACAGAAAGTATCTTAAGTTATCCTTAGTTTCAGGTATCTGTTCTAATCATAGAATCAAAAAATTGTTTTTGAAATCATAAATAAATTGCGGTTAAAGTAAAATTTTTTCTATAAAACACAAATCAAAATCAATTCATTCTATAATGTACAAATATTTTTATAGCTAGAGCTCTTAAAAAAACTCTCAATTCATAGAGATAAATCTTCTTAAAATGAATGAATCGATAATCATTCAAATTGTTGCCTTAAAATTTGACTTAACTTCCTTTCGGTTGTTTGTGATTTAAAAGTAAGTTCCGTACACTTTTTTCCAGTGTATAACCCACTGCCAACCACTTTACCAATTCCCATCCACATTCACATCCACATCCAGCAACTAACTATAAATCCTTGAGCAAAAGTTACACGCAGAGGAAACATTGTCATTGCCGTTTCCAGTGCTGTGAAACTTTTGCGTTTTATAATTCTTTTTTTTTATCTTCCTATGCCAGGAATGGGACTTGATTTCAGACCCAGCAGCAGTTCATCTACAAGACTTGCCCCGAATTGTGCGCCAATTCGAATATTTTGTCCCTATAAATATATAAGTTAAGTATTAAGATAAAGAGGAAATACCGAAACTATATCTAAAACTAACAGTAAAAGCTTTGAAAATAGTCAAAAATGTTAAAAGAAATAAAACATTTGCTTAGAGAGACCCCACTTATTTTCTAAGTGACCCGATATACAACCTATCAATACCTTAGGGGCATTCCTGAAACAACTTAAGGATACCCGTTACTCAGTTTTAATATGGGGTATGGGGTATGAGATTTGAACTATGGGCGATGGCTTCTAGTGAATTTGATTCAGATCCCTTGGAAAACATAGCAAATTTTCATAGATATTCATATTTATTGCATTATTCAGACCAATCATTCCTATGACAGCTATACTATATAGTCGTCCGATTTGAATGAAACAAGGTCAGTGTGTTTATTTTGTTGAAGATTGTATTCTGTGTGAGTTTCATTAAGATTGCTCGGTTATATTTGAAGCGTACCTATATTAGACCGATCGTCCCTCTGGGAGCTACACGATATAGTAGTCCGATTTAGATGAAACTTCTTCAGTGAGCTTATTTTATTGAAGATTGTATTCTGTGTTCGTTTCAGTAATATTCCTTGGTGAACGCAAAAGTTTGTCATACTGGTTCATATTCAGGGCATTATCTTGACCGATACTGCAAAAAACTTCCTATAGATATAGTTGTCCGATTTGGATCAAACTAGTTCATTTGAAGACAGTGCAGAGTTTCGAGCGTTACCTTTAACCCGGTGCAAAATTTGTCGTAACTATTTAGTACGTAACTTTTGGCGAATGGCGTATCCGTTGTCGTGTTACGAGAGTAGGGCATCGAGGGTTGCTGAAGTCTAATCAAAGCATTACATGCTGCCTTTTGAACGCTACAAAGACCAAAATAATGGACAATGGAAAGCGTTCATAGAGTTGGCTCGAAAAAAATACTCATAACTTTGAAATCTCTGCACTTACATGGTTCAACAACAAACGATTACCAACACTGGTTGCACTTTTGTTTAGTATAAGCACAAACTTTCTCAACTCATGTCAAATAATTTTCAATGATGATAATTTTCCAACTATTACTAAATGAAAATATATTATAAAATGCATGAGCAAAAGTATTTACCAACACTGGTTGACATTTGGCTTTATAGTTTACTTTGTGTGCTTAACTTTTAATAAATTACAAATTTATAATTTTCAGTTAAAATTCTTTAGTGTTGTGTAGTTCTAGAATTTTAATTTGAATTCCCGAGTAACAAGTAAAATACAATTTAATTACCAACACTGGTTGCACATTGCTTTGACTCAAAGTTATCAACTAAAATTGTTTGAAGTATTGCTAAATGGATTAATCATTTGCCTCGAGACCTGGCCAATGTCATTGGGGCAACATTTGGAAATGTTGATTACTGATCAACGAAGCATTTGGCCAAGTTAGTAGCCTGTTTTGCCGTCGACTGCATCCGACTTAATGACCATTTTCAACTGTTGCGCTTACGCCTTGCAGGCAACAAAAAATGTTCAACTAACTGGGCTAAAAGATGGTAGCTACAGTTTGTTGTGGGTGTGAGTGAGTGTGTGTGTGTGTGTGTGTGGGGGGGTGCCGGTGTATGTGTGTGTGTGTGTGTACAAAATGCAGCCATGTGAATGATTCGCTTATGCTTTTGTCAGTTCGTCAGTGCGCGTCCAAAAACACGATGAAATATTCGCTATGCGAATCACCTGTCGGTACAGTCAGTCAGTCAGCCAGTCTCTCTGTCAGTCTATCATTCCGTCCATCTGCCTGTCAGCCAGGTAGTCTGTTAACCAGTCTGGTAGTTTTGGGCAACCGGCGTTGAGTAGTCAGTTGTTTGATTTTACAGTTGTAGTCCAATTACGATTTTCAGCGCTTACCAACCGCACAGATTCGTGCCTTTAGCTATGTGTGTGTGTGTGGGCTACACTGAAAACAATTATACAGTCACAAATTTTAGTCTAGAATGAAGAGACATGACAATGAACAACAAAAATAAAAAAAAAAAAAAAAAAAAAAAAAAAAAATTTTCTTAGAATTATTTGATTTTTAGACGTTTTACTAACGGAATAAAAAAAAAATATTTTTTTGTGTGTACTCAGCGGACTGTCCTGCAGCTGAACATGGAACAGCATCAACATAGTGCCACACCCTCCTCCCTCTACTGCGCCTTTGCTGACTCTTGAACGCGGTTTTTGGCAGTAGAGAAGAAGAGAAGTACATTTTGGCTGAAAATGCAACCGCCCTCCCTCTCCCTCTCTCTCTCCCCCTCTCTCTTTCTACTTCTACCTCTGTCTCTGTCTACTCTTGTCTCTCGAACTGCGCTCTAAATTACATTTTAGCAAGTTAATTGAAATGGAAATTAGTTGAAATTGTAAAACGAATTGAATTGTATGTGATTAGCTTGAACATTCTCGAATTGGCTAACCACCAACCAGCTAGAGAGCTGGAGAGCTACGAGAGCTACCAAGCTTTTGAGTTCTGGACTTTTCAGTCTGTTTGCTTCAACTCCAACCTCCCACATCCATTAATGTCTGCACCACTCACTCACCTGCACCACTCATTCACCTGCTCAACTGCTCACCTGAAGCGGTAAATGCGTTCCTCTACCAAAATACGTTTAGACTCAAATTAGCCAATTCGAAAATGGATTCATGCAATTAATTTAATTTTATTATAGACCACATTCTATTGGCTTAGTAGCGAAATATTGTGGTAAGTTAGTAAGTAAGTTCTATAATTCCAACTCAACACTTCAAAGCACTTCCAATCCCCACAAAGTATATATATTCTTGATCAACATCAACAGCCGAGTTGATATAGCGATGACCGTCGGTCCGTCCGTCTGTATGAGGACCTAGAGACTATAAGAGTTAGAGGCATCAAATTTGGAATGAAAGTCCCCGCAAATTGTAGAAAACCATTTTCATAACACTACAACTTGAAAACGACTAAAGTTATCGTGACCATACTGACACATTATTTTATTTTAAGACTATAGCTATTCTCACCAAGTTGGCTTTGGATCCATAGGACAAATCTGTGGAAAATTGGTGATTTGTATGAAGACATGTAGCTTTAAGTGAGCGATTGCAACACAACTCAGACATTATATGTATGGTACCATTATAACTATCCTCACCAAGTTTGGTCCGAATCGGACAACTATAGCCTCTAGCTCCCATAGGACAAATCGGTCGAAAATTGATGATTTGTATTGAAAAATGCGCACTAGTAGTAACAGATGGAGTAAAACTAGTAGTAGTAGTAGTAGTAATAGTAGTAATAGTAGTAATAGTAATAGTAGTAGTAATAGTAGTAATAGTAGTAATAGTAGTAGTAGTAGCAGTAGTAGTAGCAGATGTAGTAGCACTAGTAGTAGTAGTAACAGATGTAGTAGCACCAGTAGTAGTAGTAGCAAATGTAATAGTACTAGTAGTAGTAGTAGTAACAGTATCAGGTGTAGTAGTAGTAGTAGTAGTAACAGTATGAGGTGTAGTAGTAGTAGTAGCAGATGTAGTAACACTAGTAGTAGTAGTAGTAGTAGTAGTAGTAGTAGTAGTAGTAGTAGTAGTAATAGTAGTAGCACTAGTAGTAGTAGTAGTAATAGTAGTAGTAGTAGCAGTAGTAGTCGTAGTAGTAGTAGTAGTAGTACTTGTAGTAATAGGAGTCGTAGTAGCAGATAAAGTAGTTTTAGTAGTACAAGTGGTAGTATGTTTCTCTTAGTTGATGCTGTGTATAGCCCTCAGAATTCTCTGCACTCCGCCAGCAATTATATTTGCTTCAGCACTATCTGCTGCTTCTTCTACATCTCTCTCTCTGTTTCTTTCTCCACTCCAGTTCTCCCCACAGTTACTCTCTGCTCCCTCTCCCTCTTCCTCTCTACCGCTTGTCAGACAGAAGTCGCGCTTTTATTTTTAAACGTAAGTAATATTAATACCCATTTTTGTCAAAAAATAAAAAAATTAAAAAAAAAATACAAAAGTAAAAAATGTAGAAAAAAATAAATAAATAAAGAAATAGAAGTAAAGTATTATGAAAAAAAATTATGCTTTATATGTGCCGCATATGCATATGGCTGTGTGTGTGTGTGTGAGTGTGATTGTGTGTGTGTGTGTGTGTAAAATTATTATCCTTCACGCTTAATATGCACAAGCGGAAGCCGTCATTTGTACGCCGCTGCTGACCAACGGCCATTTAGCATGAGCACGTCCCCCTCTGCTGGCACTCCTCCCCGCTCCCACACCCCTTGCTACCTACTAAACTCCTACCCATGTGTGTATGAGTTTGCGTGTGCGTGTGGGTGTGTGTGTGTCCAGCGCTTTTTATGTCAACGTCGCCATCGTCTACTTATGCGCCACATGCTCCTTCGTCTCTGTCTATCTCTTTCTCTCCCTTCCTTTATCTCCTTCACTATCACTTGCTAGCTCTATCTCTTTCTAGCACACACTGCTAGTCCGTCCTTCACGCTCGTGTCCTTACAAAATTAGTGCTCCTTTACATTTGTATGTACGAGCATAAAAATATATATAGCAAATTTTTTTGCAATACATTTATTTTTTAGCATTTTTTTCCACGATTTTTTCTTCTTTGTGGTTTTTTGGACCATGCCCCCACAACTTGTATACCCTAACCAGGGGTAGTTCGAATCATAGCAAAGTTTTTTGAGTTAGTAAATAGGATTTGCTAATTTTAAGTTAGATTTATAAGAAACAATATTCAAATTAAGTAACAGATAACAAATAAGAAATCCTACAGTCGAGAGAGCCGGCTGTGAAAGACCCCGTAGTCATTCTATTGTGCATTTATCATACAAAAATGGAATTTTTGACCTATTTGGTCCTATGGGAGCTATAGTATATAGTTGTCTGATCAACACTAGGGATGTATAGAGTCATAACATACAAAAAATGTGTGAATTTGGTCCACACAGCTTAAGTCGTTTCCAAGGTATATTGTTATAAGAATGGTTTGTGGGGGTTGTAGTGGGAGTGGCGCCAATTTGAAATAAACTTGATCTGCCTGACATAAAGGCGGACTTTCATTCCAAATTTGGTGTCTCTAGCTCTAATAGTCTCCGAGATCTCGATGTTCAAACGGATGGACGAACATTGCTACAGCGACTCGGCTGTTGATACTGATCATGTATATAAACTTGTACCTGCTACACACACTTCCTTTCTAACAAATCTTTTTCAGTACAGGGTCTAAATATTATATTATAATTCCCCTTTCTACATCACATTTAAGTCACTAAGATTAACTTGATTTCACACCATACAATATACTTTACTTGGTAGTTCGTAGAGTATTAAGAATTCGACTTGTTTTTGACACTTTTGGAACTGTTTGTGCCACATTGGCGGAAGTATCGCAGCGACATCAGCGAATCTCTGGACTGTGGCTGCCATGTGGGGCACATGAAGACTGAAGACTGTGACCAGCAACAGCTCCAAACCCAAACTCAAATCCAAACCCAAACTCAAATCCAAACCCAAACTCAAACCCAATCTCAATCCCAATTCCAGGCACCAACTTATGCCCCATTCTCTGACATCGAATATACCCTTTCCAGTGGCAGTGGCAGTGGCAGTTTTCGTAGCTGTTGTCATTCTTTTTCTGAGCGCATAAAAAATTGAAAATGCTTTCTCATATTAAATGTGTGCCGAGTGCAGCGTGTGGTAGTGGGCGTCGGTGTGGGCGTGGGCGTGGCAGTGCCAGCAGTTAATAATGAGTGTGTGAGTGGAAGGGAATAAAATTAGAGATATAGCTACAGAGAAAGAGACAGCAAGCGAGGAAGAGGGAGAGAGAAAGTCGGGAAGATTGGCAGAGGTAAAGCAAGAAAATGAGAGATGCTCGCTAAAGTCGCTGTATCGCCATTTTTTAAAATATATTTCAGTTGAAGAAATACTTAAAATTGATTGAAGAATTTTTTGAAAAGAAACTTGAGAGTCTTCAGTCTTAAAAAAAAATTTAAAAAATTTACTCAAATTTCTCTTTTAATTCTTGGCATTAATAGTTTTAAAATGCTTAACTTTAATTTCTTTATATTTTCATCCATTTTAAACCTCTTTCAAACTGCACTCGTTCCCAGTTTCCACTCGTTACTTTTTGCTCAATGAATTTTTTCGCCCAATTCTGTTTCTCATTTTATTAAACTGAACTAAAAATATATTTAAAATATTAATTTTTAAACGTTTATAAGCTTCTTAGCTGTTATATAACTTCTTAAATTGATATTTTAACTTAACTTTTTTTATTTTTGTATTTTTAGCTATTTTTGTTCTCGTTAAAATTCGGATTTCTGTCTTTAATAGATTTAAACTACGCCTAAAAAAATAATTTTTGAAATATATTTTAAACATATCGAACTCTAGAAACAACTCGTTATAAAAAAACACTCGTTACATATTTTTTAAAGGGTCTTTTGCAACTCTTTCAGCTCCGCTTCCCAACAACACTCTCTCAGAATTCACTCTCGTTACTCGTTATTTGTCACAAAAACTATTTTTGAATAATTTCCAACTGTTTTTGGTCTAATTATTGTTAAAAAAAATATATAAAAGAAATAATTTCAAAACTTATAGGGCACGTTGCACTACTCGTTACTTTTTATTAAGTTTTTGGAAAATGTCTTAAAAGTTGTTAAAATTTTAATTTAGTAACTTAACTCTCTTCACTCGTTACTTTTTAACTAACAAGCAGTTATTTTATTCTGCGACTTAAGCTGATAAAAAATTGGATATTTAATAATTTTAAGTATAGTAAATTTTATAGTTTTTTAAACATTTTTACTCTGAGCTTAACTCGTTATTTCTTTAACTGCGACTCGTTACTTTGTTCGCTCTGCATTCGTTACGCTTGGCGCTGCTAGCTAGCGTACATGTGTGTGTGTGTGTGAGTGTGTGTGTGTGTGTGTGTGTGTGTGTGTGTGTGTGTGTGTGTGCGTATGTGTGTGTGTGTATGTGTGTGCACATATCCGTTTCCGGTTGTAGACAACGTAATGCTGATGGTTTTTTTTCATCATACACTTTTTCTTCTATTCGCTTCGCCTTGTCACTGGCATCGCTGTTGTCGCTGCTCCTGATTATTATTCCGCTGACCATTTCGTATTTATTTGAAAGGCATTTGCCACACGCTCGCTCACACACACACACACACACAAGCACACACACACACACACACACACAAGCACTCACACACAGACACATTGAAATGCCTTGGCATATGTACGCGCGTGCTGCTTGGCTCGCATCCTACGTCCTAGTCCCGCCTTGGTAATGTGGTCTAGAAAAGTCCAAGTGGGCAGATAGAGCGAAGAATGGTGGGCGTGGTGAGCTGATGGTGCTTGGTCCTTGGGTTGGGGGTAGAGTCAGGGCCAACAAAACGACATATTCGTCCTGCATAAATGATGTAATTACAGCGCAAGATTTTTGCTATAAGCAATTTTTATTTTAATTCCTTTTTTTTTTTTGCTCTGCTCTGTCCTCGTTTTCCCACACTGCGCCATCTACTCATTTATCCGTTTCCATGTTATTCCGCGTTTTTTTTCCTATATGACACACACACACAAACACACACACACACACATCTGGGCTGTGGCATATAAGTCGTCGTATATGCTCTTGTAAAATATTTTGCATGCTTTTATCATAATTTTAATTAAATGCGCAAATGACTATAAAATTTATGTGTGTGCTGCATTTTTTTCTCTCTCTCTTTCTCTCTCTCTCTCTCTTTCTCTCTCTCTCTCTCTCTCTCATCTCATCTCTTCTTTTTGCTTCTCTTATTTCCATTTTTTTCGGTATTTTTTTGTTGCCTCCCACAATACATTAGATTGATGTTGTAAGACTACTGATAATTATATGATATGTTTCTGTTAAAGTTAGCAGTTTTTTTATAGACTATTTCTAGCTAAAGATTCCAAATAAATTAAACTGCTTGACTTACCTATGCCCTGTAGTGTTGGCCAGAGCTGTAGGTAAAAGTGACCTACGTAAGTCGATCAGCTTAACTTATTTGGAGTTTTTAGCTCGAAATAAAATTGTAAAAATTAAAAAAAAAAATTAAACTAATTTTTTTTTACTTAAGCCTTTATCTAAAGTCTTAAGACCATCTACAGAAAGCCTTCTCCAAAATTAAAAATTAGAAAAATTGAAAATTTTCTTGTTTCAAACGCCAAAAGCTTTACTTAGAGAGTGAAATTTGCTTTCTAGTGGTGTAAGTTTCACAGCAATCACAGCAAAACTTTGACAGTTATAGTCACTACTCTCACTGTGTAATCAGAAAAAACGCTAAAAAAATTATTTGTGATTTTTGAGCGATTTCAAAAGCGTCATGTTCCAGAATGAGGATCGAACAAATCATGGAAATTTTGTAAATTTCGTAAATTTTAGAAGTTGACAACTTTCATACTAAAGGAAACATATACTCGTGATTCTCAAAAGTAAAAAACTGCTTAAAAATGACAAATAATTAAAATATTAATACTCGATTCCCAAAAAACCAGTTTATTCTTATTTTTCTTGGACTTTAACCCACATGACCATCTACACACGGTCTTTTACTTCCATCACTTACATCCAACAGGTGAAGGAGAATATTTGCTTTTGAAAAACGGACTTTATATTTCCCGATTTTCTGCCCAAAATTCTCCTAACAAAATGTACTGAATTTTCCGTCAGTTGGTTAAGGGTTAAGGCTTTAGTTGGGTGGTTATAAAAATCATAATTCTGAACCAAATCCGAGACCAGTTTTTAATGTGAAAGATTGTAAACAAAAGTAATACCAAATTTGGTTGTAAAAAACATATACAGTGAAAGCTCTATTCGCGAACAGCTCCCCCAGGCGGACAGCTCCCTTAGCCGGACGAATTTTACAGTCCCAAGAGCATGATTTTCATACAAAATCCTTTCCCTTGGGCGGACAAAACTACTAAAACCGTGGCTGTCCGGCCAAGGAAGTTATCACTGTATATTCCTGAGTTCAAATGCCAAACCAACATTTATTTATAAACCATTTACTTAAGTTTTAAACAAGTTTTAAACAAGTTTTAAATAACAATTAATATTATTTTGTAAGTTAAAAGACCGCCAAGAACTTGTGCCGAGTATTTATTAGTCGAGTGTGCTCTTATAATTGTTTCTAAATTTTTAATTCCATTTAAAGAGCTAAGAAATATTTTAAGAGACAAGAAAATATTGAAATTTCCAAGTACACAATAAAATTTACTTAACTGCATACTTAAAAGTATCTATATATATATATATATAAGTACATATACTATATACGATATGGTAGTATATCACATCTTTAAATGGAGGGCACGTGTCATTTTATTGGTGCTTGGTATTCGCTTACGACCAAGTTAATGTCGTGCTTGCTAATTAAGAATTATGAACTTGCAACGGGTTGTGGCAATATTATTATCATTAATACCTTTATCTTTACCGCTGCCGTTTTGCATTATTACCGGTTACCCGTTACACGTTACCCGCTACCCGCTACCTTTTACCCTTTACCCTTTACACGGCGACAACCCTTTTTTGCTGTCCACTCTAGAGCAAATATCTTACAATACTCGTAATGCTTATTCAATGTTCAACTGTCTCGGCACTGAAAGAATACGAACTATCTCCATTGTTTAACTCTGCCACGCCCCCAACGCCCACTCACCGCCCCCCTTTTGGTCTATACGCTGGCACATTGGTTTTAATTAATTAATTTATGAATTAATATGGAAGGTTATTCACGGGCCTAATGAAAAAAGGCAGCTCAAACCTGACTCAGCCAACTTCTTTATGGCTAAAATTGTTTCAGTTCATTGTCTTTGCTCCTTTTTTTTTATCTTTATTTCACTTTTTTTTTATTTTTATATATTTATTTATTTATTTTTAATACTTTTTTACTTTATTTCTGATTTCTTGGTATGGAAAAATTTGCCATTAACTAACTGTAATTTACAGCTGATTTAGGCAGTCAATTGTTAACTTTCTTTATATACCCTGTAAAAATAAGTAAGAAAGGCTACAGTCGACCGAGCCAACTGTCAAAGACCCTGTACTCATTCTAGTGCTCGTTTATCTATACAAATCACCAATCCTCGACCGATTTTTCCCATGGGAGCTATAGTCTATAGTTTTCCGATCCGGACCAAACTTGGTGAGGATAGTTATATCGGTACCATACACATCATGAGTTAGTTTGGTCTCTCTAGCTCTAGTCGTTTCTAAGTTATGGTGTTGCAACAAATTGAAATAAACTTGATAAGCCTGACACAGAGACAGACTTTCATTCAAAGTTTGGTGTCTCTAGCTCTTATAATCTCTGAGATCAACATGTTGTTCATACGGACGGGCGGACATCGCTATATTGACTCGCCTGTTGATGCTGATCAAGAATTTATATACTTTATGACGTCAAAATTTAAATTTTGTTGCATTTGTATAGCGCTATAAACTAAAATACTTTCTGCTATAAGCTTTTAAAACGATTTTTTAATTTTAATAATTTTTTTTCTATTATTTTAGTATTATTTTAGTATAATAATATTTGTGTGTTATAGTTTGCAACAGCTCCACTTTTTAGTCCTTGCTTTTTTATAGTTGTGACCTAAACAAATACACAAAAATCGCGAAAATTTTTCTACCAAAAACAAACAACTAAAGTGGATGGAAAAAGAGGGTGGTGACGAGTGGATAGTGCTTAGTGGGTTGACTAACTCCATACCTTTCCCGTACTTCTATATAAAAGAGGGACTCTCTTCCTATCCCCTTTCGCTCTCTCCTCTGCTCTGCTAGATAAGAGAGGGACTCTCTTACTATCCTTTTCGTGCTCTCCTACTCTGCTTTAGGGAGACCATAAATTCAGTCCCGGACGTTGTTTGCGATGCTCTACGTCCGTTTGTTGTGCCAGTTGTTGGCTCATTTATTAATCGTTGGCTTATTTAGGGGAGTCATATACTCTACCGTAGGAGTATTGGCCTACTCTCGACTCCTATTGCTATCACTTTCTTTTTGCTGAATCTCCATCTATATCTATATCTATCTCTATATCTATATCTATATCTATATCTATATCAATATCAATATCTATATCTATATCTATATCTATATCTATATCTATATCTATATCTATATCTATATCTATATCTATATCTATCTCTATATCTATATCAATATCTATATCTATATCTATATCTATATCTATATCTATATCTATATCTATATCTATATCTATATCTATATCTATATCTATATCTATATCTATATCTTTATCTATATCTATATCTCTATCTCTATCTCTTTCTATCTCTCTCCCTCTCTCTCTCTCTCTCTCTCTCTATCTCTCTATCTCTCTATCTCTCTCTGTCCCACTCTTTGTCCACCTTTCTTTGAAATGTATTGACTTTACTCAAATTTGCTTTATATAGTTGGTTTCGTAAGCGTTTTACTGGCAGAATCGTTACCTCTTAAACTCCTTATCTTCTTAAGCTCTGTCTTCTTCGTGTTCACACTCTTTATCACTTTAAGCTTCCCATATTTTCTTACTCTTAGCTCAATTGAATATTTGTTTTTCCTTTCGTAAACGTTTTTAGCTTTGGGTATCTAAGGAAATTGACTAGATCTGCTAGTCTATAAGCATGTGATCCTGCAGATCCCGTTTTTAAGTACTTTAACCTATACACAACAACACTGAAATAGACTTACACACACACACACAAACTCCCACACACACTCACACACACCCACACACACTTTAAACATTTGTGCCTTATTGACCAACAGGGGTTCAAAGGGGGAAAATTCTCACCTGGCTGCATTAGTTGCTGGTTTAGCTAACCGAACAACAGGCAATAATTGCTGTGGTTGTTGTTGTTGTTCCTGTTGTTGTTGTTTTTGTTCCTATTGTTGTTGTTGTTGGTGCGTGTGTTTTTGATTTTTCCAGCGCAGGTGGCAAAAGCAACAACAACGCTGCCTTTGAGTAAAATAAATGATAATGGCCTCAATGATTATGCATCGGCACGTTTCTCATCGCGCCAACACACACACACCCATACACACACACACCAATCTACACACAGGTGTGCGACTGTGTATATTAGTGTGTTAAAGGATTCAAGAATCGCTGCTGTTTTTAGCTTTGTGGCAGCGTTTAGCCAACATTGTTGTTGTTGTTGTTGTTGTTGTCTTTTATCGCCACTCGCGCGATTTGGCCAAACAAATTACAAATTGGGTTTAACTACTATTTTTTATGCTGCCACGGCATTTTGGCTTCGACTACCCGTATTTCCGCCCCTTCTCCCCACCCCTTTTCCCTTGTCCTTTTCGGCTCTCAACTCTTTCTGGCTGCGGCTGCGGCTGCGATTGTTGCTGCCTTTTCTGCGGTTGCCATTGCACATTACCCACACAAACACACACACACACTCCATACACAAACAGCAGCTCTTCCCTTACTCCCCTCCACCCCACCTCTCCACCTCCCACACCTCTCTCCACCGCTTCTTCTTTATTTTTTATTGTTGTTTGATTTTCGCGGTCGCGCGTTTGGCTTTTCATTTCATTTAACGCCGTTGCCAATGTTTTTTGCGGCGACGCTGTGTCAACAAATCCTTCGCTTACAGTCCGGCGTAAAAAAAAAACCAAAAAAAAAACTTCCTACCTTTTGCTCTGTTTTTCATCACCGCTCGCCTTTCCCTTTGGGCGTATTGGACGCACTTTTTGTCAGGTTAGAAATGCATTAGGCGTTTGTCAGCCTCCATCTAAATGTGTATTTGTTGTGCTACACACAGCCCCCAAAAAACAAACAACAAGTGGAAAATAACACTTTAAAAAAAAACAAGTAAGAAAGGCTATAGTCGAGCGAGCCGACTATAAAAGACCCTGTATTCTTTTCAGTGCGCGTTTTTGCATACAAATCACCAATCTTCGACCGGGATGTCCTATGGGAGCTATTGGCTATAGTTGTCCGATCCGGATCAAACTTGGTGAAGATAGTTTTAATGGTACCATACACATAATGTGCTAGTTTGGTTACAGTCGCTCTACTAAAACTTCATGTCTCCATACAAACCACGAATTTTCGGCGAATTGTCCTATGGGAGCTATAGGCTATAAATGTCCGTTCTGAACCAAATTTAGTGAGGATAGTTAGATAGGTACCATACATATCATGTGTTAGTTTGGTCTCTCTAGCTCTAGTCGTTTCCAAGTTATGGTGATGTGAATATTGTTTTCTACATTTTGCGGGGGCGGTAGGGGCGTGGCAAACATTTGAAATATACTTGATCTGCGTGACATATAGACGGACTTTCATTCCAATTTTGGCCGTTTTAGCTATTGTAGTTTAGAAGATCCAGGTGTTCATACGGACGAACAGACAGACTGATAGACGCACATGGCTATATCGTGTCGGCTGTTGATGCTGTTTGAGAATATATATACTTTAAAGGGTCGGAAAAGCCTCCTTCCACCTGTTACGCACATTCACTTCAGGCAAACTTAATAGACCACTCTACTCTTCTTTAGAGTACAGGGTCGAAAAAGAAAGACAAACGAGAAAATCGTTTGACCGTTTGTTGATTTTAAAAAATGTTGAAGGTTTCTATATGCCAAAGATATGGTTATATAGCATAAATTATACGATCTATTTGTTGTTTGTCTGTGTGGTTAAAATGTGCACGGAATACACTCTTTTATTTGCTTGAGTTTCATCAAACTTTTGATAAAGTGCAAAATTTCTAGCACTCACTGCCTGGCAAAATAATGTAGCATACTTTTCCGCGCGCCAAGAAATAAGATCTATCACTTTTAGTATAGAAGGGCGTTATTTCTATTAGTATTAGTAATTATTTTATTTAACAAATTATACTAAACTAAATTTGATTTTTTTTTGTTATATTATACAAAGTTTACTTGGTTGAAAATGCTTACCTTTAACTGTTGTCTCTAGTAGGCCTGTAGTTGGCTTTCTCTAGTTTCCCGTTGAGCTCTCTCGTCTCTGTACATTCTCAGTTCAGTTACAAATCGTAAAGCAAACAGTTCACAGCTGAACTATAAACAATTTTTTTGTTTCTTATATTTTCTAAAATATTTTATTACGGTTTTTATCTACAAACAAATTAACAAAAAGGTTGGAAGTCAAGTTTAAAACTTCAGGAAAATTGTTTTTTTTTTAATATTTCTCTACGCAGATGAACAAGTTAAAAGATTTTGGCCAACAGCGTTTGAGCCCAATGAGCTCGAGTTCGATGCCTTCACCGATGCCACGTGATCGTCGTGCCGTCGTCGAGATGTATGTGGGACGACAGCTGATCCCCGATGAGGCCATGTTGCCAATGCCGCCGCACAAAATGGCCCAAAACCCCATGGGACTGTTTCAGTCAACTCAACGCCAATGGTTGAATCGTTGTCAGACCTTGTTGCGTCACTTGAAGCGTCGTTTCTAAGCAAGGCATTTCCCGATTAACAAACTTCACTTTCCCGATCTATTTCTTGTTGCTTTTCATTATTCCACACGATTCGAGTTGGAGACGTTCACCACAACATAAATTTACAACATATACAAACTACACAAGATATTAAAATAAATAAATTCTCCCTTTAAATGATATTGGTTTTATCACATTGTCATTGTCATTGTCATTGTCATTGTCATTGTCATTGTCATTGTCATTGTCATTGTCATTGTCATTGTCATTGTCATTGTCATTGTCATTGTCATTGTCATTGTCATTGTCATTGTCATTGTCATTGTCATTGTCATTGTCATTGTCATTGTCATTGTCATTGTCATTGTCATTGTCATTGTCATTGTCATTGTCATTGTCATTGTCATTGTCATTGTCATTGTCATTGTCATTGTCATTGTCATTGTCATTGTCATTGTCATTGTCATTGTCATTGTCATTGTCATTGTCATTGTCATTGTCATTGTCATTGTCATTGTCATTGTCATTGTCATTGTCATTGTCATTGTCATTGTCATTGTCATTGTCATTGTCATTGTCATTGTCATTGTCATTGTCATTGTCATTGTCATTGTCATTGTCATTGTCATTGTCATTGTCATTGTCATTGTCATTGTCATTGTCATTGTCATTGTCATTGTCATTGTCATTGTCATTGTCATTGTCATTGTCATTGTCATTGTCATTGTCATTGTCATTATCATTATCATTGTTATTGTCATTGTCATTGTCATTGTCATTGTCATTATCATTATCATTATCATTATCATTATCATTGTTATTGTCATTGTCATTATAAAATTGTATTATTACGATCATCATTATTATTAACTTTGTTTATTTTATGAAAGGCTACTTTGATTTAAGTTTTGTTTAGCCTTATGTCTAAACTCTTATTACAGTCCATTAATATTTCTAGCAAAGTAGGCACTGAGAATTTGAGGCTCAGTTCAAACAGAGCTCTCTTATTTCATAACATTTTTCATCAGTTCAATTTTAGAACGTAAAGCAAACAGTTCACAACTGAACTTCTAAAATAAAATTTTCATTTTAACATTTTCCAAAATATATTTTTTTATACGTTTTCTTACATATATTTTAATACTTTATTTTACGCAAAACAACGACAAAAGGTTCGTATGAAATTGTGAACATAAAGAAATAATTTTTTGGTAATTTTTTTCTTTTTTATTTAGAATGCCTACCAACCGTCGTCGTCTAAAGAGGCGTAGTCCTCCATCACCAAACCGCTCTAGCCGTTCACAGAGACAAAGATTGGATACGGGCTCAGATTTGTTCGAGCAAATGTTTTGTGAGACAAGTGCTACTTCTGGTGCGGCTCCTGCAGCGGCTCCTACTCCTACTCCTACTGCTACTGGTGCTGGTACTTCTAATAACGCCAACACCAATGGCACCATAAATATTGCAGAAATTGTTCAGAATATTCCTGGTAATTTCAACCTACTGCGTGGTCCAACTGAAGAGTCATCTTCTCGCAGTCGTCCGATTACTCGCAGTACTCGAGCTTCACGCTCTTCGCGTCCTTTGCGCCGTTCGCGACATGTCCAATTCGCTGAGAATGTTGAAGTACACACATTGGAGAATTCGGAGAATAATTCGACTACGGAGAATGTAGAAAATACAGAAAATACAAATACTTCTACAGAAACTACTACTGCTACCGGTACTACTACTAGCGATGATCAGGAAATGCTAGATACTACAGTTACTCCAGTTACTCCACAGACTACAGTTACTACTACTACTACTACTACCGGTACTTCTACTAGCGCTGATCAGGAAATGCTGGAGGCTTCAGATACTCCAGTTACTCCAGTTGCTCCCGGGACTCCAGTTGCTCCCGGGACTCCAGTTACTCCAGGGACTCCAGAGACTCCAGTTACTCCAGGCACACCAAATAATCAGCAGAATCAGGCAAGTCCAGTTGCGGATGACCAGTCTCCAAGCACTTCTTCTGGCGTTACTTCTGGCAGTAGCGGTCGACAGACCGAGTTGGAAAAAGGCAGAAAATTGATTCGTAAATTTGTAGCATTTTTTTTAGCAATTGCAATTTGGTTTACATTTAGAGAGTTTTAGCAATATTGGCCAAAATCACAACTGATTTTAATCGGCACTTTTCAAAACAAACATTTAAATTGGCACTCAAGCGTTGAAAATTTGAATTTTTTATGGATTATATTACATATCCTATCTAGAAATCTGTCTATTTGTTTGAATTAATCATGATTTACGGAATTGTAACCAAAGCGGACAACTGTAGCTAAAGTTTCTATTGGAAAAACTCCAACAAAGGCTCGCCGAAGGTTAAATACCCTCGCAGGCATGGAAATTGGAGCTATATGATATAGTAGTCCGATTTGGTTGAAATTTGGTCAACATATAGGCAATGATAGCAAATGTATATGGCGTGAATTTGGTTGAAATCGCTCAATAGAAACTGACAATTTTCATACTAATCATTTCAAGCGATTGTTCCTATGACAGCTATATGGTGTACTGCTCCGATCCGGATGAAATTTGGACAAAATGTGAAAAATGACAGTGAACGGTTGGTTTAAATCGCCTTGTAGATACTCAAAATTTTCATACTAAGCTTTTTCGACCGATTGTTCATATGGCAGCTATATGATATAGTGGTTCGATCTAGATGAAATTTGGTTTGCACATGGGATTTGGTACTGAATGCATATATGCTCAATTTGGTTAAGATAGCTAAAAAAAACCGATTGTTCCTATGACAGCTATATGATATAGTCACCCGATCTGTCCGATTTTAGCATATGAACTGCGTCCATAGGGATCACTCAACTGTATCAAGTTTCATCAAGATAGCTTTAAAACTAAGAGACTAGTTCGCATAGAAACAGACGGACGGACTGACGGACATCGCTATATCAATTCGGCTGTTGATGCTGATCAAGAATATATATAATTTATGGGTTCCTAAGGCAATTTATTTGATTTATGGTAAGTTAAGCTAAGAAAATGTTGAAAATTCGTGATCTTAAATAAAGAAAAGTCAGCTAATTTCTAAGTATTTTTTACATTTAGTTCCATTCCTGATCTTATAACAAAAAGTTACTCCCGCTTTCTAGATATATTTCCTATTTTTCTATCCTATCCTATGTTTTAACACTCAAACACAAAATTCTTTTATTATAAAAATACATTTCATCACTCAACTAAAATAGTTTATAGGAGTACCAGTTTTCTAAAATAGAGGTCGTCTGCCCTGTGACCAGGGCGTTATTTGAACAAAGGATTTGGACACCACAGACAGAGTGAGCAATTTAAATGTATTAAGACTCGGTCGCTGTCGAGACGCATAACAGTTGCCCAAATCGCAAAAGGCCGCAACAAGGACAGCGTACAACTAGTGGCAACGCCGCGACGCTAGTCGAGTGAGCACGACTCTCAAGTGCCCAGTACTGCGATGACGTTATCAAAGAAAAAGGTACAAAGAGCTTGTTTAGGCACTGTTATAGCTAGATGGAGTTAGTATTTTTTAAGTTAGTATAACTTTGGAGCTCCATGAAAATAGCTCTGAGTTATAGTTTATATTGGGAGTAACTTTTTAATTATAAAATTTTAAATTGATTTAATATTAATTATTGACACAAACTTCATATACCCTCTGTACTGGGTCTACTTACATCGGGTAATGGCAGCATTAAAATAAGTTTTAAAAACTAAGCAGCGCAGCTTATGCCACATCTCAAAGCAACAACAACAACAACAAGAAGAAGAGCAGCGCCAGAGCTGCCACAACATTTAGAATATAAATTTTGTTGACCAAATCTCGGATGAGTCTTCCCTAAGGTGCAAAACATGGCAACGGTTTTGGATACGGCTGTGAATGCAGATACAGATACGAAAACGGTTTGGAGGTTAGAGTAGCCAGGTCGCATGTGTTTTTTTATAGCCTTAGCATCAGGGTTGCCAACACACATGTAAGTTACTAAAAATACACTGCAGGCAGAAAGCTTAGACCTATTTCTAAAGTGATCAGAAAGGTGTTTTTGTAGGGTTACGCATAGGTAATAGGGTTGTTTAGGGTTGCTTTCCCTGGGTCTGCCCAAATAAACTCTTCTTCTCCATTTATAAGGAAAGGGGGAGATCCCCACTCTCTCATTATCTTTCTCTTTTTTCTCTTTCCCTTTCCCCCTGTCTGTCTCCTTTTTCACTCACTTTAATTTTGCCCTATCTCTTTCTCTCTCCGTCTTTGTCTCAGTCCTTTCCATTCTCTGCCCCTTTCCAACCTTTTTGATCTATAATCTCTTTCTATGTCTCAATCTGTCATTTTCTTTCTCTCCTCATTTCCTTTACCTCTCTTTGTTTTCTTCTATCTGCCTCTTTTTTCTCTAATCTCTTTCTTGCGTTCTATTTATCTTTCTCTCTCTCTCTCTATCTATTTCTCTGTCTCATTCTCGAACTCTCTCTCATCCTTCTTCTTATCTTTTTACTTTCTTTTCCTCTCTCTTCTCTTCTCATCTCTCTCGCTTTCTCTCTCTCTCTTTCCCTCTCTCTCTCTCTTTCTCTCTCTATCTTTTTCTCTCTCTTTCTCTCTCTCTCTCTCTCTTTCTCTCTCTTTCTCTCTCTCTTTCTCTCTCTCTCTTTCTCTCTCTCTCTCTTCATAATTATATTTCTCTACTCTCCTTGATTCTTTCCATCTCTGTCTATTTTTTTCACTCTCTAACTCCCTCTCTCCCGTCCCTCTCTCTCTGTTTTTCTCCCTCTCTCTCTCTCTCCCTTTCTCTCTCTCTCTATTTCCCTCTCTATCTTTCTCTCTATCTCTCTCTATCTCTCTCTCTCTCTCCATTTCTCTCTCTCTTTCCCGCTCTATCTTTCTCTCTCTCTTTCTCTCTCTCTCTTTATCTCTCTCTTTTTCTCTCTCTTTCTCTCTTCCTCTCTTTCTCTCTTTCTCTTTTTCTCTCTCTTTTTCTCTCTTTCTCTCTCCCTCTTTCACTCTGTTTCTCAATATTTTTTTCTCCCTTCCGATCTCCCGCTCTCTTCTTCCTCCTCCCTTTCCCTTCTCCTGAACCTCCTCTCTCAAAACCCCTTAGCAATACAACAAAACTCCCGGTCTCCCCAAAGTGCATTCAAACTTTTAGCTTTGTTTCTTCTTCTCTCCCCAAACCATTTCTTCTGCCTTTGCTATAAATATTTTTTCCAGTGTAGGCTACCAACTGTAGCCAACGAATTTAGAGTGCACACACATCCATCGACCTCCACATACGTGAATCCCTCTCACCCTTAACTTCACTAGCTCTTCCCCTAAAACCCACTCTCCCTCTCTCTCACTCTCCCCCTCTCTCTTCTTACCCCTTTCCGCTGGCGTTGCCACTGACAAGCGTCAAAAAATAATTTTTGCGTGGATTTGCGTTGGCAACAACAATAATAAATGTTGTTAAAACAACAGCAACAAAAGCAAAAATGCAAAATGGAAAATAGAAAATAGAATTTTCTTTTTCAGTATTTTTTTTCGGTATTTTTTTGGTAGCACTTTTACAACTGGTGCCTGCTGCTTATCGCAGTGCTGCCAACGAGAGAAGCTGTGTGAGAAGCACATTAATGTGGCCTATGTGACTGGAGACGCAGCTAAGAGGTGGTCCAAGAGGGGGACGGGGCCAGAGGAGTCAGGGGGAGGAAGGGGGGAACTTGCTGGCGTTGCATGTCCTACTGTGAGACATAATTTTTAATAATCTACAACACGACCGGGTTGAAAAGCGACAGCACTGGGAGCCTCAGTTGAGCAGCTCCCCCCCTCTCCACTTTTCTCCCACTCCCTCTCCCCCTCTCTCTCTCTCTCACTTGTTCCGAAATATACGCGCATGCAAATGGCTTAATTTAATATATATAATTATACCCTGTAAATGCCAAATGTCAGATAAGTGAACTGAAACTAAATAATTGTCTAAAAAGTTACTTAAAACTTTCTATGCAAATATTGTCATATTACCTCGATATATTAGCCATAAGTGGGATATAGTTTAATTTGGGTGACCACTGTAGTGATACCCTATAGTTTAAGAAACTCATGATTTGTCAGAAAAATTTGTTATGGTGGAATTAACTAGGGATTTTTAGACTTATAATCAGTTTTAAGCTCAGACAGAGCTTAAAGCTTTTGATTAAGTTCAGTTTCTCATAACTTTTGTAAACTCTAGTGATTAAAAAACAAGAAAAATCTAGTATTTAATCAAAAACTAGTATTTAAAAGCTTAAATCTACTTACTCTCAACACTAATTCAGTGTGTCTCAGTTATAATTGTTGAAAAGCTCTCAAAAGCTTAAAAGCTCTCCAAATCTTATAAGCTTTTATTTTAGATGTAAGTTCAACTAAGCTTTAAGCTCGATTTAGCTGCAGGAAACAAATTTTATTATTATTTTAAAATTAAGATTTAATTTTTACATCTTTGTCAGTTTAATTTACCAACAATTCCAAGCTTTAACTGAGTAAAGCTCTCTAAAAACTAAAAGCTTTTAGCGAGCTTTAAGCTCGTTAAGCTTATCTCCATCTTTTTTTGGCACTGCACAGCATCCTTTAGGTCTAGCATACCCTTTAGTTAGCCAATAAGCCTCTTTTCTATGCAGATACTTTGCTACTTCGGTTTGCCAAGGTGCTAAGCATAATGTGCGCATATATGTATATATACTCAGATATATATATGTATATATATACTATATATGTATAGGAATCTGCACGCAGATTGTCTTGTCTAAGCCAGAGATTGATGCTACGGCAAAAAGAAACCACCAAAAGATACACCTACACCAAAGTACAGACCCCTTCACCCTTTCGGTCACACTCCCAACACACAGTGGAACAAAAATTACATTTTCTTTGGCACTTTTAAACAACAAGTTTCTTTAATTTAAGTTAATTGAAATAAATATATTAAAAAAAACTTTTATTTGTGAAATTT
Source organism: Drosophila cardini (assembly GCA_018903735.1). Taxonomy (NCBI): domain Eukaryota; kingdom Metazoa; phylum Arthropoda; class Insecta; order Diptera; family Drosophilidae; genus Drosophila; species Drosophila cardini. The sequence goes on from JAEIGM010000010.1 coordinate 3,969,094, forward strand.
GTTTAGCTTAAAAAACACTTAGTTTTACTTAGAAAATATTATATATTTTTTTATAATTTAATTTAAAAAATTTAATTGTAATTTTACTTTCGTGCCAAAAGTGCCCATAGTGCAGTGCCCGTAATTAAATTATCATGCGAGCAACGTAACGTTGCCTACTTTTAGGCTGAGACATTGTCGCCTGCATATGTAAAGAAGTTGAGGGACAGAGACAGCAAGAGTGGGAGAGAGAGAGTAGTGGGAGAGAGGGGAAGGAGAAGGAAGATGGAGACACAGAGAAACAGCGACTGCGGTCTCAGCTACAGAATGTTGTAATTCAAACGGCAGCAACGGGTTAACATTAGCGCACTTTTTATGGCCCGTGTTGGATAAGTGCTCGTTGTAGCTGTTGTTGTTGTAGCCGCTGTTGTTGTTGTCTCCGTGCTTGTTGTTGTTGTTGCTGTTGTTGCTGTGCTCATGCTGTTGTCGCTTCTCTATGATTAGCGTTAAAATTTATGCCAACCGCAAAGGCATTTGTGGCATCAACAAACAACTGCAATACACACACGGCTAAAAATGTCACGCCCACAACAACAGCAACAACAACAACAACAACAATTTTCTTGCATAACATTTATAGCCAAACAAATTTTGCACTCAAATCTCAAGCTAATCTTTAGCTTTATTTTGTAAAAAACACCCCAGAAAGTTGCACAATCTGGCAACGCCATGATTTTAGTTACAACTTGCATTTTTTGTAACTAAGGCGGGAAAAAAACCTCTAAAATTTTACTGAAACTAAAATTTTATTGAATTTCAGTCGGGAAAGAGGTAGAAAAAAACCTCTAAAATTGAATTATAACTACAATTTTATTTAATTTCAGCTTCTTTTTACCATTTTCCGTTTTTTTCTTAAAACATAACTAAATTTAGCTATAAACAAGTAAGAAAGGCTACAGTCGAGCGAGCCGACTGTAAAAGACCCCGTACTCCTTCTAGTGCGCGTGTTTCCATACAAATCACCAATTTTCGACCGATTTGTCCTATGGGAGCTATAAGCTATAGTTGTCCGATCCGGACCAAATTTGGTAAGGATAGTTATAATGGTACCATATACATAATGTGTTAGTTTGGTTGCAATCGCTCAACTAAAACTTCATGTCTTCATACAAATCACCCATTTTCGACCGATTTGTCCTACGGGAGCTATAGGCTATAGTTGTCCGATCCGGATGGTGAGGGTAGTTATAATGGTACTATACACATAATGTGTGAATTTGGTCCCTCTAGCTCTATTCGTTTTCAAGTTATGGCAATGTAAAAATTGTTTTTTAGAATTTGCGGGGGCGGTAGGGGGCGTGGCAAAGATTTGAAATAAACTTGATCTGCTCGCGAAGCAGACGGACTTTCATTCCAAATTTGGTGGCTCTAGCTCTTGTAGTTTAAAAGATCCAGGTGTTCATACAGACGGACGGACAGACGGACAGACAGACAGACAGACAGACGGACAGACGGACAGACGGACATGGCTATATCGTCTCGGCTGTTGATGCTGATCAAGAATATATATACTTTATGGGGTCGGAAAAGCCTCCTTCTGCCTGTTACGCACATTTCGCTTCAGACAAACCTAATAGACCCCTCTACTCTTTTTTAGAGTACGGGGTCTAAAAAGCCAAACTGACTGAAGAAATAATCAAATTACATTCGATTTTGTAACTTTTTTATTGAAATACTTTTCTGTTTCTGGGTAGTACCTACACATAGAAACACCCTATACAAAAAATCTAGCTATAAACAAGTAGGAAAGGCTATAGTCTGTGAGGATAGTTATAATGCTACTATACACATAATGTGTGAATTTGGTCACTCTAGCTCAAGTCGTATTCAAGTTATGATGATTTGAAATTGGTTTCTCTCAATTTGCGGGGGCGATAGGGGGAAACATAAAACAAACATGAAGTGGTTGACATATAGACGGACTTTCATTTCAAATTTGGTGAGATTTTAAAAACTAGAGCCACCAAATATAGCCTGAAGTCCAATTTGTGCGTCATTTAGGAAGTTCTCAAAATTTTCAAAACGCCATAACTTGAAAACTTTTTGAGTAAGCTCTACCAAATGACTTTATTATATGTATTCTACCATTTTTTTGTATTACGACCGATTTTTGTTCGGATTGAACAACTGTATCTTATGGTTCCTATATACCAAGTCGCTGGAAAATAGGTCATTTGTATGAGAAATTGTAGTGTTTATTGAGCTATCTCAATCAAACTCACACATTAAGTGTACATAATGTCTCTGTTTATCCTTCTCAAATTTAAGATGGATCAAGCAACTATATCTTATAGCTCCCGTAGGCCAAATCGGTCAAAAATCAATGGTTCAGGTGAGAATTATAGCACTCCTTGAGTTATCTTAACCAAACTTACACAAGACGCATATATTATGATGCTATATACTCCTGCCGAATTTGGTGGGGATCAGTGGTCTATATCTTGTAGCTACCATAGGTCAAATCAATCAACAATACACATAGTATGGGTATTCCTGTAACATGTTGAGATTAATTTTGGTTTATTTTAAGAAAATTCATAATCAACAAAAATTTGTATGTCTTAAGTTCTGCTATTAAGTAGTGTTGTAAAGTATTATAACATAGTTTTATAGTAGTTTTAATCAACTACTTAAACTAATTGATTTCTTTAATTAATCTAGTATTTTTAGTCCACTTCAGTTAGTGGTATTAATTTCCCCACAATTTCAACCAAGAATTTCAAGTGTGTGTGTGTGTGTGTATGTGTGTGTGTACACTTCTTTTTGGGACAGCAGCTGTGTTGACCAAATGTGAACTTAGAACGTGCTTTTAATTTTTAAAAACTGCTTTTAAAACGTGATAAAACACGTTAAAACTGGTACAAAAAAAAAATACCAAAAAAATACAAAAAAAATCTCCTCGGAGCAGATAGACATTTGCATACATCTAGCCACGTGTGTGTGCGTGTGTGAGTGTGTGTGTGTGTGTAATATATATTTATATATAAATTTATATATATAGAGCGATATTTTTTTATGTAACGCGCGCTAATCCCAAACCACCAAAGAGAGAAGCAGTAGAATCAGCAGTAGAAGAAGGAGAAGGAGTAGAAGTAGAGGAGCAGCTGAAAAAAAAGAGAGCGTAAAGAGTGGTAAGAAGAAGAGAGCGCAAAAAAAAATGGTCTAAAGCGTGCATTTACATAATGAAAGATGTAGCAATATGTGACTGTATTACTCTCTCCCTCGCTCTCCCACTCTCATTCTGCCCCTCTCTCTCTCTATCACTCTATCACTTTACGTGTGTGTGTGTGTGTGTGTGTGTCCGAGTGGGAACGGCAGCAACGGGACATGCATATGCGTGCACTAGAAAGCAACAAAAAAATTAAATTATAAAATATTGAGGCGAATAAGAAATGCGCAAAGGACAAACACACATACACACACACACACACACACACACACACACACACACACACACACTAACACACACACATTTGACTCATTTCTACTACTACAATTGGTACATTTTGTGTGTACCTGAAAATAAACTGCAGTTTCATCTGCATGACGTCATCAATCGCAGACTTTGCATTAAAAATCATTAAAAATTATCCAAAAATAAATTTAATTAATTAAATTTTACACGCAATAAATCTAAAGAAACGCAGAAAATCTGTAGAAACAGCGAGCTTTGAGCAAATGTACCCTTTGCCCTAAACTGTACCCAATTGGTAAACGCAACAAATGTACCCAAAAGCGACCTGTGTATGTGTGTGTGTGTGTATGGTTGGGTGGGTGTAAGTTGGGTAAGCGAACTTGGGGGGGCTGCTTGGACTGCTTGCTGCCATTTGTCGTCTTTGGTTTGAGACCTAGATGGCGCTCTGAACCACACTTACCGGACACACACAGAATTAATGTCCTTTTAGATACAAATGCAATTTATAAAGCACTGTGCGTGTGTGTGTGTGTGTGTGTAAATGTGTGTGTGTGTGTGTGTGTGTGTGTGCGAGACGCCCCAAAAAATGCTTTCACATGGTCGTCCATTTCTTGCTTCGCTTCCAAAACCCCTTAAAACACACACAATTTTTTTTTTGCCAACATAATTTTGAATAACATTAAAATTATTAGCTACAAAAAAAAGAAAATAAATAAATAAAAAAAATGGGCAAAAAAAAAAGGGGAGGGGAATGGGCGTAGTCCGGGCAACAAATGTGCATAATGAGCTCTGGTCAAATTCACAGACGTCAGGTTGGGTGTCTACTGGGTTGGGGGGAGGGGCAGCGAGGGGAGGTGGGGGATCTGCAGAGATTTACGCGCGACAGTTGCAATTTTTTTTGGTATTTTTTAGTATTTATTTTTTTTGGTATTTTTTTTGGTATTTTTTTTTTTTTTGGTATTTTTTTTCTGCTTCTTCCCTTTCCAGTGACGTCGCGGGACTAAACACTTTTCAGTTGATATCGCAAATCCTTTTTCGCAGCGCTTACATAATGATATGTGGCCAGTGGTTGCATTCTTTTAAGACCCTGTACACCAGCTAACTAAGTGGTTGCATTGGGTTTGTCAAAAAATGAATATAAATATAAATAGATGCCGAGTCGTTATAGCCTAGTAAGACTGTATCTGTTCAACTCTTTTTTAACAGTATTTATTAAATACTTAAAATTTATCATTTAAATTATTTTACTGTAGCTAGTTACTGCAAAGCAAATACAGGGTCTTTAACAGTCTATGCACTGCACTACTCCTTTTGCAGTCAGTTTTTTGCGGCAGTTTGGGGATTTACTCAAGGGAATGATAATGATAAGAATCCGCCACTTACTCAGCATAAATAATCCGCTGAGCAAAAGGAAACTGGAAATATTCAAATCGGGAAAGAACTCTAGATTTCTATGGGGTCTTTGAGGTACACAAAATTAAAAGAAAAAAAAAAAATTTTTAAATTAAAAAAAAAATTATTTAAATCAAAAAATACTAACAACAAGAAAATATGGTAATCTTCGACTCGCCCAAGGTTAAATACCCTTGCAGTCATGCATATTGCCCAAATTTGGTTTCAATTCCCAATAGTTCCTATAGAAGCTTTATAATATAGTAGTCCAATCGGGATAAAATTTGGACAGCATATAGGCAATTATATCAAAGGTGTATGGTGCGAATTTGGTTGAAATCGCTCAATAGAAACTAAAAATTTGCATACTAAGTCTCTCAACCGATTGTTCCTATGGCAGCTATATGCTCAAGTGCTCCAATCCGGATGAAATTTCTTCAACATATGGGGAATGATAGCGAATGCTTGCTTGAAATCGCTTTATAGACACTAAAAAGTTTCATACTAAGCACCCCTCCATCTATTGTTCCCATGACAGCTATAAGATATAGTCGACCGATCTAGACGACATTTGGTTTGCACATGGAATTCGGTACTAAATGCATATAGGCTCAATTTGGTTAAGATAGCTAAAACAAACCGATTGTTCCTATGACAGCTATATGATATAGTCACCCGATCTGGCCGATTTTAACATATAAACTGCGTGCAGAGAGAATACTCAACTGTAGCAAGTTTCATCAATATAGCTTTAAGACTGAGAGACTAGTTCGCATAAAAAACGGCGGACGGACAGACGGACATGGCTATAACGACTCGTCTGTTGCTGCTGATCAAGTATATATATACTTTATGGGATCGGCCACGCCTACTTCTGCATGTTACGCACACTTCGCTGCTGACAGACCTAATAGACCCTGTACCCTTTTAGAGTATGGGGTCTAAAAAAATGATTGTTTTTTCTATAATACAGTGAAAGCTCTACTAGCGTACAGCTCCCTCAGGCGGACAAGTTTTACAAAATCCTTTCCCTTGGGCGGACCAAAGTACTGTAACCCTGGCTGTCCGACCAAGGGAGCTTTCACTGTATATATATCAAGATATAGAAACATGATCTTAAGTGTTACCCTTAATTCTATCAATAACAACATAAAACTCACATTTAAATATTTTTCACATTTTCATTTTTATTCATTTTTTTTTTGTGTTTTTTTTTTTTCAATTTTTTGCATCTTTTTGTTGAATATTTAATTATAGTATATAAAATTGGGGTGTAAATCAGTTGGATTAGATAATTTGAAGCTTACGATTAAACGGACGCGATTCAATTCATTGAAGACAGGACAAAAAGTGTCGAGTTACAACTGTAGTTTGGTTTGTGTTGTGGCAGTGTTCACTATGGCAGTGTTTACTGTGGCAGTGGCTACTTTGGCAGTGTTTACAGTGCCAGTGTTCACTGTACTGACTCCACTTCTTGTTGCTGTCTTCATTCTACGCTTACGTCGCTTTCTTGCCTTACGTCGCAATCGATCAAATTCTCTTATGTGATTAACAATAAAATGCTTAAAATCATCGCCTTCATATTGACGACACGACATTGTGAATAATATTAGCGAATTAATATAAAAAAAAAATCTTATATCATAATTATGCATAGTAGAAGAATTTGTGCCACGTTGCTCCTGACGTTGATGATGATGATGATGTTGTTGTTGCTCATGATGATGCTGATGATGTTGATAGTCCTGCTGTTGTGGATACTCCTGATACTGCTGCTGTTGTTTCTTGGTGTTGATTCTACGCAGCTTTGGAGTGGGATGCAGCAGCTCCTCATCATCAGAGTCAGAGTAACGACGTTGACGTTTATTGGCAACTGGATTGAAATGTTGACGTATTAAATCATAAATGCTCATGCTTCTAATGGTGATCAAATTGCTGATGTTGCTGTTGTTGTTAATTATGTTGCTGATGATGTTGTTGTTGTTGTTGTTGTTAATGTTGTCGTTGTTATTGTAATTGTTGTTGCTGTCGATAGTCATTTGCCTTTTAATCGTTCCCGTTTCATGCGGCGCCACATGCTGTAGATATGGCCAACTAACAAATGTTCCATGACTTTTGATTGTTATTGGCCCAGTTATTGTTAGCTTATTGGTAATTGGTAATAGCATTGGCTTTAAAGTACTTGCATCGCAAACATATTGATCTACAGCAGTGACTGCAACCCGTCAATGATCAGTGATTAATGGGCCCCAAAACATTTTCGATATTTTCGTATCATCTTCGGTTAAAAAGAATTGTCGTCCCAAATGTACAAACTCTTTTAGCGACAATTGGCCATCGCCATTCTTGTCTATCACAGCAAATGAAACGGCAGCATCCTCTTCGGATAGTCCCAGACAGCGAAAGAAGAGCTTATATTGTTCGAGATCTAAATGGCCAGTATGATCAAAATCGACGGCCTTAAACAAATATGGCAAAAAGCGTCCAATTCTTTTAGCCATTTTCTTATCATTCAAACGATGATGTAAATCGGTTAAAAACTGCTCAGCAGTTACCAAATTATATGGTGTTATTTCACCAAATTGCTCTTCCCACGTTTGTTTAATCACTTCGTTGAATTCGGCTGCCACTTCGGGTGTTAAATGGCCCAAATCATTGAAACGTTTGGCCAACAATTTGAAGTCATCGTAGGAGATGACCCCGTCGTGATTAACGTCCATAATGCGATGCAGTGTGCGCATCTTGCGGCGCCAAAACTCAGAGTCACCCTGGAACAAAGCACAATAAAAAAAAATTTACTAAATTAATCACATATTTTAATTTTAATTTTAATTTAAAACAAATTATTAAGTGATATAATATAAACGGGTTTGAGTTTAAGCTCAACGAAATTTAGTCGGGACACAAACTACACTGCTTACATCACACAACAAGCACACTACAATCTATGCTGCCAGCTCAATGCATATAAAGCTACACTTGACAGTTTCACTAGTGCACAAAAAGCCAAAATAATTATCAAAATGTCCTTAGCTAGAAATTTAGTTACTTTCAAATATAAACTAAAAGTTTTAAAATCAGAAATAGTATTTTGCACTGCTTGCAAATGAAGTCAGGACAAAAACCGCAATACTTTGGCGCCTGCGCCATACACTACTCAAGTAAACTAAATCCTGCAGCTAATATAAGGACTGCAGCCTTAAATCAAATTAATATGTAGAAAAGTTTTTAATATATAAAACTAAAGCATTAACACTAAAATATAAATATTTAAATTAACTGAATTGCTGTTAAACAAATGCAGCGACTTAACGAAATGTAGTCAAGACACAAGTCGCGTTACTGCTGTGCTAGAGCCACCCACTAATACTGCTTGCTGCTAGCTAACAAACCAACATATCGAAACGTAGTCAAGGCACAAACCACGCTGCTACAGCGCTTGCGCCACCCACATTACAAGTTCTTCATTGTTTTTGTTGTAATTTTTTGTTGTTGAGTTCAAAAACCGGCATTGAACCAAAAATAGAATGTAACAAAACCCGTTTGAAAATGTTGTTAAATTCGTTGACTTACCCGCTCGCTACGTTTAACATTTGCATTTTGGCGACGTCGCTCAAATTCATCGTCGGAATCCGAATCGCTGTCGCTCTGCTCGCGTCGCATGGTGGCAGCGGTGGTTTTCTTTGAATAATTTCGCACTGCTTGGATCACAGCCGTACGGCCGGACATTAGATGCCATGGCGCGTGTGTTGGACTATTTGGATTAATGACCACCAGGCGCTGCAAAATAGAGTAAAGGGGAGAGGAGTTACAATTAATTACAGTTGTATACAGTTTTAAATATACTGGGCAAGGGAGCACTGCTTGCTCTCTAATTCGCCCACACACTGCTTGACTTGCTTGCTTGTTGGCTCCATTTTAGATTTGCTATTTTTTTGTTGCTTTTACATTCAACCCAAAACAATAACATAAATCAAGTCTCTAAATTTGTTGTTGTTGTTGTGGTTTTTGTTTTTGTTTACAGTTGCATTACACAATGCTGGAAGCTCTCGCTGCTCCATGCCCTTCATGTATGTACAAATGTTTGTTTATATATGTATGCGTGTATAAGCAAATAATAATAACTATAACAACATGCTTCTAATTACATACTTTGCTGTTGTTTTGTATTTTTGTTGATTTTATTGTTAAGGTCAGTTCTCTATTCTTGTTTTGAACCGGTTTCGCTTCTTCCTCTGCTTCTATCTCTCTCTTTCTCACACTCTTTGGTGTCCCTGAGATCGTTACAGTTTGCGAGTCACCCAGCAGCTAAATTAACACGTGGCAAGCAGTTGCCAGTGCATCCGCAACCCACGCTTTCGCTATCTTTCACTCTTTCTCCATCTCCTTGACCTTGTGCTTGACAGTGACACGCACACTCACACACACACACATACATAAAGCTCATTAAGTTTTTTTCTTCATGAAATTTTTTATGTTTTCATTTTAATGAGTTTTCGTATTGAGATTGTGCTTGTTTTGAGATAACTGCATTCGAATCTTGAATATTTTTTCCTTTTTCTTTTTAATTACAAGACACAATAGTTGTCTAATTTGTTATCAATTCTCCTAATGCTGTTGCTCTTAATATGATAATGATGATGATGATATCATTAATGAACAAAAGAGAAAAAAAAAAACAAGCCTTTCAAAACAAGTTTCTGTGTTTTTAACCTGCCCAATATGCAAATCTTTTCATTATCAAAAAAAAAAAAACTATTTAAACTTTTAAAATAGTTTGATTTATGTTTGTGTTTACAACAAATTTCATAAAAGAAAACGAAAAACGAACAAAAAAAAGAAAGAAACCGGACGAAGGTGCTGGCACTTGCTAGAAAAGAGTGAATTACAGGGGTTTGTGTCGTGGCTACAACGATTAATGGCTGCCAAACTGTGCCAAAGGGTCAGCAGCTGTGACAAGTCGCATTTCCGTTTTTAGTCGTTACTTTTTGTTTTTATTCTATTTGTTGTTATTGCTTTTTGGCGCTTTGCGCATGCGAATTTCTTTGGTTTTTGCACATAGTACTACAAACATACATATATATTTTTTCGGGGGATGGTTTGAAAGTTGTCTTCACTCAACAGCGTTGGAATTCTTGTTTTTGTTGTTGTTCGAATGAAAGATATTCGTTTTTGGCACTCTATTGATTGCTGCCAGCGGATGGGGTATAAAAACTAATGTGTGATATGAAAATATAGCATGGACAGAGGTTTAAAAGTGATCTTTGTACATTGCGTAGATTAAACTAAATACACATATGTATATATTTATTGACTGTCGTTTATCAATTTGTCTTTACATGTAGTGCCTCCCAAACCCCCTCGGCTCTAGACGCTCTCTCTTTCGCACGCACGCACACACAGCGATTGGCCTCATTTCTTACATTTATAACTGGCCCCCATAGTCTGCCCTCCCCTTCTTTCTACTATCAAGAGCATTGCATTTTTTATTTTCAAGCTCTTTGTAATTAAATTAACACAATACACGCACACACAAACAGGGACAAAGACAGACACACACACACACATACACACACATGTTTAAACAGACGCTTACATTATTGTTGTAATCGCCCGTTGTTGGCGGCATGGTGGAGAGGGGCAATGCGGGGTGCTGCAGTGCACCCACTGTTGCGGCCATATTGCGTTCCAGGATTTCTCTCGAAGTGCGCAAAAGACCGCGGCTCACAATGTTGAATGCCATTTTTGTTATTGTTCTGTTATTGTTGTTGCCAACTTAACGGTTACAAATTTACACACTCCTTCTTTTTTTGTGTGTGTCTCCCTCTCTTTCTTTGTATCTGTTCGCTTTTATTTTAACTTTCAATGTTGTTCTTGTTTTAGTTGTCCCTGTATCAGGCAAGCGAAAAACAGTGTGCAAGCTGACGAAGTTGCTTAGCTGCTGCAATTGTTGGTGATTTTGTTGTTGTTGGTGTTATTTTTGTTGAGTTTATTGTTGCAGTTGTAGCGTGCATTTATTAACCGGTTTGAAGACGCACACACACAAACAAAGTCTTGATAAAACTCAAAAAAAAGTTGCAGTTTTATTTGCTTATGCGTATTACACTTTGCTGCTCCTCTTTGAACTTCTTCTACTTCTTATGCTTCTGCTTCTTTTTGCTTCTTTGATTTCTTTCCGTTCAACACAACCGTTCACTGTCGCGTTCGAATTCGTTTTGACAGCGTCTGTTGCGGCGAAAAGAAATGAAAACATAGCCGACGACTGCGGCGACGGCGACGTTGTTACAGAAGCGGCTAAGGCAGCAGCGCCGCTTTCGATGTGTGTGCATGACTGTGTGTGTGAGTGTGTAAGTTTGTGTGCGTAGAGTGAGAAGGGGAGTTCGAGCATGGAAGGGCTGCGGCAACGACGTTGCCAGAAAAATACAATACAAATAAACAGGCATACACACACACACGCACACACTTACATGCTCCGGCAGCCATAAGTTTTACAAACAACAACAACAGATGTTGCATGCCGGCCAATGGCTTTCAAACCGTTTCACATCTTATGTGTAGCGGCTGCAATTGAATGAAGAGAAATTTAACGTTATTAAATACATGTAAATTTACGGTAGTTTGTATGTTTATTGATAAAGTAAACGTTGAACTTATTTAGGTCGGTGTGACAAACTGTCGTCTGACGGAATGGACGATTTCAATGTGCCAGACAAAATTCACACATACACACAAACACGCACGCATACAATTACAACAACAAAATGTAACAAGCGGTCGAACGGTCGAGCGAGTTTTCTGTTTTTGTTCTACTTCTACTTCATTGCTTCAGACACAAACAGGCACACGCACACATGCAAGCGTGTTTACCGCACACGCATACTATAAGTATTTACTTACTTACACACGCGCACACATTACAAACATATGTTATATGTATGGACATATGTACATATGTATGTTTGGGAGTGTGCTCTTGTTTGTGTTGTATACTTCTTATTGTTCCAATAGAGCCGCTCACCCCATTCCTTCCTTACTTAATCAATTTGCTTTAACAGCGATCCTTACAGCAGGTGCGCTTAGCAGAAAATGTTATGTTTGCCGATATGAGAGGTGAAAGGATTGTGCAAACTTAACAGCTGTTATGCATCAGCTGATTGGCTTACGTGCATGTAGAAATCAAATGCATACATACAGACATGCACGCATACATACTTACATATGTGTGCATGCAAACTCATGCACATGCACATACAATGTATCATATAGTTTACTAGGCAACAAGCACAACAAGCTACAACTTGGCTTAGACTCCAAATGGCCCCCAACAGCGCAAATTTTTTGTTATTCGCTGCATTTAGAGTGCAATGCACTCGGTCTTCATTTGAATGTATTCGTGTGTCTGAGTTGCTCGACTGCTTGTATGTGTCTGTCTGTGAGGACGTGTATGAGAACAACGCGCGCATCGGCATCGGCTGACTGCCAAACCGTCACGTAACTTCCAAGCGCCGCTGAATGCAAACAATTAGCATTAAACAAATAAATAAACAAACAACAGGTTCAAGAGAATGTGCATTTTGTTACCTTGCAAACTCATTCTATCAATTACATTTTCATAGACTCTCTCTCTCTCTCACACACACACACACACCCATTTATAAATTCTCAATTTTCCAGCGCTCATACAAAGTCACGCTTATCGAATACTCACACCACTACACAGCAAGCTGGACGACACACGACAGAACGTTCACTTTGAGCTTGGTACGCACATCATGTGCTTGTCTGCAAAAATTCAATTGTTTATTAATGGTCTTCCTGTTATGTAATCGATGCGTGATCACACCCATAATGCCAAGTAGAACAATTTCAGTTATGTAATATAGTAAATGCAGTTCGCAGCATTACGAATTTTCATTATTTAATCTATAAACATTTTAACGGCTTTATCTCACAATTATAGCTTTGTTCAGCTACGTGATCAGCATACTGATCGTTACGTCACAGGCGCGCGAGCCCTGGCAGAGTTGCCAAAATTAAATAAAGACTGCGTAATTTAAAAAAAAAAAATTACATTTGTACATGCTAATTGTAAATGGTTAAGTGAATGTGGATGCAAATAAAAATAAAGAATTTTAAGTGTGTGCGTATATGGTATGTATACATATGTACTTGTGTCTGTACAGATGTGTGCTTTATTAATCTGCGCCCGGCTTATTAAAATGCGGCACACACACACATACACGCGACAGTTGTAAACGTTTGTATGTAAGTGTGATTGCTGGAGCAAAACAAGAGCCGAAAAAAATGCGTACGTACGCACAGTGACTGACAACTTAATTGATCGAAAATAAATTAATAAGTTTGCGTTTTAATTAGTCTTATCATTGATATGTACATAGCTCAGTCATAATTAAATAACAGATGGTTTAATTTCAAACAAAAAAAAAGTTATTCTTTTACTAAATTTAAATAAAGTCTACAGATAAGCAATAAAATCAAAAGTGTTCTGTCCCAATCAACTATGTGCCACTGTAACCACATGTCTCTTTATGTTTCAGAAGTTCAGCTCAGTTGTTATTTTCGCCGATTCTCTTTTGATTCCACATCTGCGCTTTTGTTTTTGTTATTTATTTTTGCGTTGCTTTTGTGCGTTTAGCGCTTTTACCAAGGTTTTCCTTGCGGTGTATTCGAGATTTCCGCAACGCCATTTTTTTTTGGCGTACGTGTTGCGCCTCATTGTCGACAATAACAAAAACAACAACTTCGAGTTTCTGATACTAGTATGTTTACGCACACACACACACATGCACATTTGCATGGCTGGTTTGCCAATGTGTTTGTGTTTGTGAGAGTGTATGTTTTCGATTTCATTGATGCTGCGCTCTTTCGATTAACTCTGTTAATAAACGCTGTAGATAGCGATAAGCAAAGGCGAGTTTAACTCGGTGCAACATGAGGGCGTGTGCGCTGCGGCGGTCGTTGTCGTCTTGAACTCGATTGTTGTTGTTGTTGTTGGAGTGTTTGTATGCGGATTTTGGCACGTCGGCACCGTCACGCCAAGCTGCAGCAGACAGAGTCAGTAGCCTCTTCAGTGCAGCGACGGCAGTGTCTTTTATTTTTTTTACCGTTTCCTTTCGATCTGCTTCTTGCATACAATTTTTTGTGTCATTTTGCTGCGCTTATGCTTATTATGGCGTGTGTGTGTGTGTGTGTGTATGAACCAGTGTTGCCAGAGTTACATATTTGAACTAAACAGAATATGTCTGGAAATACATAGATAAATATTGAATTTACTTCCTCAAAAAAAAAAAAAATTAAATCAAACTAAAGCAATTAATAACGTGCTCTTAAGCATGTTTATCATATGTTTTCGTTCTAAAATCATTTTGAAATATTTTTTATGACAATATACTAAAAATAAAAAAAGTTTGTCAACAATGCGATGCAGATTTTTTTTATTTTAAAAAGAAATATACAAAAACAACTGATTCACAAATTAAATAAAACCACAATTACAATTTTTTGTTGTTGATTTCTTTTTTAATGTAAACATATTTTAATTTTTCTTTACACACTAAGTAGGTTGTTATAATATTGAATAAATAATTAAAACACACTTGTTTCATAACCTTAAAGTCAAACATGGAAATTGTAAACACTTTCTTCCCAGACAGAAAATAAATTAAAAAAAATTATTTCCAGCTGTGACAAAAATAAATTTCTAGCCTTTTACAATTAAATTGCCAAAACTAGCTATAAGCTAGCTAAAATAGCAGTGCCCCCATTAGCATTTACATATATAAACATGTAAATGTGTGTTTCCATGTGTGCGTGTGTATAAGTGTATGTGTGGTTGGTGGCATGGTTAAAGGCATTGACATCTGCAACGTCTACGTGCGGCATGCAACGTGTCCTTTCTGTTGTCGTAGGTTCTAGTTGCTGAATTAGAAAGCAATACGAGTGCTTAGCACACACACTTGAGTAAAAAATTCGCTTACACATGCATTGGTACATAAATATACACGTGAGTGTATGTGTGTGCATGTTTACAGTTATTCATGGACAACTGGAGCTGAGCCCTTATCAGCGACCTGTTTATGCTATTTTCATTTATCTTGCTCTTGATGTTGTTGTTGCAATTGATAAAAACAACAACAGCAGCGGTTTCTATGTCCATCATAATTTCTGTAAGTGTTGCGCGGCAGCTTTTGTGTAAAAAGATTAGGCCAAGAAAGAAGTAAACAAAGCGAGGGTCGCTGCCAAACTTGTGAATATCAAATATTAATTAAATGTACTTCATTGCTGGTAAACCTCGTTTATTACTGATTTGGAAATTAGTTTTAAAGATTTGGGCAAATCGAAGCAAAAAGAGATAAACAAATTTTAATTTATGCGCTTGTATTTGTGTGTTGTGCGTGTGTGTGTGTATGTCGCTTGTTTGTGTGTGTGTGTGCGTGTGTGTGCCGTTCGCTTTGAACTGCCAAAGTTCAATTTGTTTGCTTGGTGACAAGCAAAATTTATGCAAAACTTCGAGACTAAATTATAGAATTAAGACTTTTCTATAAACAAAATAAAGCAATTGACCTTGCACCGCAAACAACAACATACAAAAAAGGCAAAAAATGAAAACAATAGAAATCAAAATAACATGTGAATAAGTCTAAACAAACAAAACAACACACACACATGTAAACAGAAGTACACAAATTCACACATGCATGTAAATAATTGCACGCGTGTGTGTGTTTGTTGTTGATATGTTACATTTGCCTGTAATCCACACCATAAGTGCCCCACAGTGGCAACCCTGACAGTCTGCGACGATGGAAAGGCTTCTTAGTACAGTGTGCACTTGCTAGAAGCGACAAGGAAGTACATATGTATAAACACTATAATCTACTTAACCCACATTTAAGACAATAAATCATTTTCAGCTTTTTTAATTTTTTTTGTTTATGTTTAACATTTAATCGCTGATATAAGCATGTACCCCACCTGCCGTTCATTATTAGGAGTTCGCACTGTGATACCCCACCCCCGCGCTGGTCAAGTGCTAAGTGGTAAATGCCAACTCCCCGCTTCGATGGCCGTTTGCGGGACCGATTTGTAAATTTATAGCTATTTTTAGGTGCCAAATACGTTTCGCTTTATCTCTCGCAAATAAAAAAATAGAGTAATTTGTAAAGTCGGCGACGTTGAAGCCGGCACGTTGGCCAAAAAAAGTGCGTAAACAAAATTGTAAAAAGCGAAAATAAGTAAACAACAACAAGTCGGCGTCAGAACTGTTAAGTACTTATCTTCTTACAATTTGGGGTCACTGAAAATAATCAACTTGATGGATCTGTGTTAGGTGTAAGGCAAAGCGCATGGCGGGGATTGTTAGCATTTTCATGGGACAGGTGACATAAGTAAAAGTTTACATAATGCTTGTATAAAAGGTGCAGGCAAACGGAGTTTAAAAATTTGAACTAACATTTAATAACAGAGTTGCACAGCGAACAGTGTGTGCACACCAGAGAAATGTATAAATGCAGCTTAATGTTGGGAGTAATATAAAATAATTTGCATTTTGGCTAGTTTCTTTAACTGCCAATCAACAAAATATTATTTCTATATGACATTTTACTATGGTATATGTGTCAAATACAATTAAATAAATATGCTAAGTTATATATATGTCAATATCGATATATCGACACCATTGTCATTTGCAATACTGTCAACTATCGATAGCTACTAACGATTGTCACAATCTATCGGCAGGCTGGCTGTGCAGAAAAAGAAGAAAAATTGCAGCAGCAGTGAGATAGATTTATTGATTTTAATATTGAAGATTTTTGGAAAATTCACGCACTGAAATTAATTAATATATAACTATGGAAGCGCTGGTCAACTACAGCAGCGAGGACGACAACGACGAAGATGCTGGATATCAGATACGGGTAAATACTCCAAACAAGCTAGAGAGGACGACAGGCAGAAAACTTACAGAATGCCGATTGTCAGCGTATATTTTTTTTTTCATATATAGTTCTTTTTTGTGTATACATTATGAGCGTGCGCCTGCATGTACATATGTACATAAGAATGCATGTGTGCGTGAAGGTGTGTGTGTGTGTGTATGAGTGTGCGTAAATATATACGTATGTGTGTGTAGGCAAATACATGTGCATATGGCATATATATATATATTTATAATAAGTATGGCGGGATTTTCGCAATCCAAAATCAAAACAAGTACACACAAACACACACATATGTCAATGAATCCCCCAATCTTACCACACACCGTTACCCCCAGCCACCCAAACCCACTCTATTAATGTATGTAGTTGTACCTAGTGCTTTAGTAAAATAATGCGAAATTTGCTGTTTCTGAATAGTTGCAAAATTCCCCTAGGCACCACAACCCCAAGCAGTCGCCGCAGCAGCAGCAACAACAACAGCTGCATCCGCATCCTCATCCTTAAGAAAACGCAGCTCACCCGCCGCCGCTAAAACATCTGTTGGCCGACGCCGTTCACGCTCCAGCACACCGACACAGCCGTCCACGGTATTGTCATCATCATCATCGTCTTTGGAGACATCATCATTATCAGCTGTGAAGCGTCAAAGCAAGAACAAAAACAAAAGTAACAACAACAACAACAGCAGCAGCAGCAACAACAATGAACGTCACAATCGACGACATCGACGACAACGTTCGAGCAGCAACAGCGACGCAAGCAGTGCAGCCAGTGACAGTGGCGATGACAGTGATGCCAAAGAAAAAGACAAGGCTAAAAAACGTGTGGCAACGCTGTCGCCAACGGCATCGGCATCTAATGTGTCCAAGGTTGCCATAGTACAACATCAAATACCGCATACGCCTCCATTGCCAGCACAGAGCAGTGGACGACATGGAGGCAGTGGTGGAGGTGCCAGTAGTTCTGGTACTGGTGGTGGTGGTCATCATCACCATCATCATCATCATCACCACCATCACAAAACCAGAAGCAGTCGCCATAATAACAACAACAACAACAACGACGAGGTAAACTTTTATTTTCTATTTTCCATTAATTATTAAAAAAATGCCGCCTATAAAAGATTTGAAATATGCGCTCGATTTATGGACAACTGTAAAACAAATCGAAACGAATTTGAAAAATCAAATGTATAAGGGAAAAGATAGTTTTGTATTTGTTATTCAAAGTTAGTTAATCAATATAGATTCCGTACGTATAGGAATCAGAACTTACAGTGATCACTTAAGTTTGGTACCGATTCCTACTATCCATGTCCGTCTATATACCTAGATCTCAAAGAACTCAATAACTATAGCATAGCTGATAAGAAGAATCGACTGCAAATCAATATTTCAAGAGTTAAGTTCTTCCAATATTTAAAAAACTTCCAAATTGATTAGTTAAAACAGTAGTATTGTCAAGCTCTTTATCATGGTATTAAAAAAAAGTGAAATCTGGTGAAAAGGTTAATGATTCCTGAATTTTAAGACCCCGTAGTCTGTAAAAGAGTAGAGGTCAGAAGCAAAATGTGCGTAACTGGCAACCCCATAAAGTATATATATTCCTGATCAGCATCAACAGCTGAGACGATATAGCGATGTCTGTCTGTCAGTCCGTTCGTATTAACACCTAGATCTCAGAGACTCTATGAGCTAGAGCCACTAAATTTGGAATAAAAGTGCGTCTGTACGTCAGGCACTACAAGGTTAATTCAAATTTTTAATACGCCCCCTACCGCCCCCGCAAATTGTAAAAAACTATTTTCACATCACCATAACTTGAAAACGACTGGAGGTAGAGAGACCAAATTCACACATTATATGTATGGTACCACTATTATTAACCTTACCAATTTTAGTCGAGATCGGACAACTATAGCCTATAGCTCCCATAGGAAAAATCGGTCTGTCGGTGACTTGTATAGAAAATCGGGCACTAGAATGAGTACGCGGTCTTTTACAGTCGGCTCGCTCGACTATAGCCTTTCTTACTTGTTTGTATCTCCTCCATATTAACCAAAATTTTAATGATAGTTATTTTAGTGAGATTTTTTATAGTTTTTCTTTGACAAATTCGAGTGTTATTGATTCTATTATGAAATTTGTTTCCTTTCGCTAAATTTAAACAATTGTCTTGCACGCATATTGAAATATTTATAAGTGGCATTTAGTTATACTATATAGTTTTCAATTTGTTTTTCTCACTACATGTGTGTGTGTGTGTGTGTGTGTGTGTGTGTGTGTGTGTGTTTGTGTGTGCAAGTTCACAATACACTGCAACAGTGATGCCAAAATGTAAACTAGCCACTAAAAGCGCACAAATTTAAAAAAAAATAGCCAAAAAAAAGTACAAAAATTACACTAGCAAAAAGTTTTGTTCTCTTACCAATTTTTCAGTATTTTCAATATTATTGTAGTCTTTCAAAACTAAAAGCTTGAAATATTCCTTGGCTTGTATTTGAGATGTTGAAGTTGTAAACTTTGTGAAAATTAAAAAAAGTTAATTGAATCAATATTTTAACTAAAAAATGGATATATTTTTCTAAAAACAAATCTCTTCAAAAACTATAGCATACAGATTTTCGAATATGAACTCTATAGCAACATAAAATTTAGCCAAAAAAAAGCTAAATTGGCAAAACACTGCTGCGTAGCTAGTAGATTTCAAATTGTTCGTTTTGTGCCCTTTTCAAACATTTAGCCGGAAAAAGCTAGATTGCCAACACTACTGTGTGCTAGTTTATAGATTTCAAATTGTTTGTTTTGTGCACTTTTCAAATCTGAAGAATCTATAAATTGATTTTTCCCCTTTTGTTTTTTGTTGTTTTGGTGTGCGGTATTTTTTCAATACTAGCATAAGAGAGATAGAGATATAGTGTGCGTGTGTGTGAGAGAGAAAGAAACTGTGTGTATGTTGTCATTTATTGGTTTTATTGGTGTTGGAATCGAGACTATTGTAATTACTATTGTATTATATTTTCTGTTACTAAAACTAAGTTAAGCTTTAACTATAAAACAAACTTTATATTTATATACAACTAAAATATACCATTTTATTATTGTTATTATTATATAAAACATACAAAAAACCAAACAAAACCAAAGAAATTTTGAACAAAGTCTCGAGCTCGACTTAGAAAAGACCGACTGAGACTGAGACTCTAAAGACATGGACTGATAGAAAAACCAAAAAAAAAAATACTAAACGATTTAGCTGACGGTATTTGCGAGTTATTAGAGTTGTTTCAACGCGATCAACAAACAGGGGGTGTTGTGTCCCAATCCTTTAACTCCTTGAAACAAACACACACACAAGAGAATGAGAAAGATGATCGAGATGCATCAATGTGAGTATTTTAACAAATAATAATAAAAACAATAAATAAATACCAAAAAAAATACTAAGTATTTAATCTAAATGGGATTTTAATTGAATTTCCCTTTAGTGTCAGTTTGTCAAAATTTACATATTTTTCAGCATTCTGAGGGACAAGAAACACAACCATGGTCATGACAAGGGGCGGTCCACGCCTCCAGCGATTTCGTTTGCGATTTGTGATTTATTTAATTTGAATTTCATTCAAAATTTACAATTTTCATTAAATTTTTTGTATTTTTAGTTGAGCGAAACAAAAGTTGATTATAAATTTCGGTCTTCTCGTTGCAGGACACGCACGGACGCGGTCGACAGCGTGACACAGACCGCCACAGGGATAAGGATCGCGACAAGGACTATGCCAAGGTAGGAATACCACTAATGTTGTCACTAGAGTGGAGAGTGAAGAAAAAGACTTTAATCATTGAGTAGGAGCTTAATATAAAAACAAGAAAAACGATTATCATCGACTCGCCGAAGATTAATTACCCTTTCAGTAATTACAAATTACCAATTGTTCCTATGGCAGCTATATGATAGAGTAGTCCGATTTGAATGAAAATTGGTCAGCATATAGGCAACGATAACACGTATTGCAACGTGTATTGCATGAATTTAGTTGAAATCGCTTAATAGAAACTGAAAATTTTCATATTAAGCTTTTCAAACGATTGTTCCTATGGCAGCTATAAGATATAGTGGTCCGACCTAGATGAAATTTTATCAACATGTGGGGGAATGATAGCGAATGGTTAGTTGAAATCGCTTAATAGAAACTAAAAAGTTTCATACTAAGCATTTTTAGCATTCTGAACCGATTGTTCCTATGGCAGCTATATGATATAGTCGACCAATCTAGATGATATTTGGTTTGCACATGAAATTTGGTACTAAATGAATATAGGCTCAGTTTGGTTGAGATAGCTAAAAAAAAACTCCAATTTTTCCTATGGGAGCTATATGATATAGTCATCCGATATGGCCGATTTCAGCATGTCAACTGCGTGCTCAATACTCAATACTCAACTGTACCAAGTTTTATAAAGTTAGCTTTAAAACTGAGAGACTAGTAATGATATAGATTTTATAGTAACATATGGGAGTAATCTAGGCTGATCAAGTTGTATACATATATAGACTGATTTCTGATAATATTAAGTATACCCTCTTGCTCAACGAGTAATGGGTATATCAAATTTAGCGTAAATTGTTAAAGTTTATATAGTTTGCGGTCTAATTTAGTTGGTCACACCTATTAGTATTTGTCTCTCGCTCTAAACGGTGTTTAACAAGATAAGTTAATAATTATTTTCCATTTTCTTTTGCAGAGCGATCGTCATCATCGCACCAAAGAGAGCAACAAGGACAGTGAGTACAAGCGTGAGCGCGAAAGAGATCGCGATGAACGTCGTCATGGCAGGGACAGAGACAGAGATAGGGATAGAACAACATCGCGTCATCACAATAACAAGGAGACACGCTATAGCGATAGTAGCGTCGCCCGTTCACATAACTCAACTGTTACATCCTCCATGACGTACAAATCTCAGTCGCAGTCGCAGTCACAGCAGCAGCGTCGCTCCTACGATGAACGCACACGTCGTCGTTGTCGTGACTCACGCTCACGTTCACGCTCACGTTCGCATAAATATCGTGAACGTGAACGTGAATCGCGTGATTCAAGCAGTCGTTCCAGATCCCCAACGGAACGTTCACGGCCAACTGATGGCATTTCAATGTCGTCAAATTTACAGCCACATGGCAAGAGTGGAGTAGCAACGACTTTAATGACCGTGGGTGGCAGTAATGCAGGATTATCGGCGCCAGGTGGCGCTGGTGCTGGCCTGTTGCCCACACCGAATTATGCACCGAAAATACCATCGTTAATGTCCCTGGAACTGAGCACGCCGCCAACTGTTGAGGCACAGCAGACGGCAGCAGCTGCAGCAACAGCCGCAGCAGCGGCAGCAGCAGCCGCCGCTGGATTAGTTGGAGCTGGAAGTGGAACTGGAACTGGAGCAGCTGTACAGTTGCCAAAATATTATAATCCTGGCATAATGAATGCCAATCGCTATGCGGAACAGCAGCAGAAACGTAAACTTTTGTGGGGCTCCAAGAAGAGCGAAGATTCGGCCAATAAATGGGGCAATGCGCATTTCTCCCAGGATTCGGATGGCAAAGTTGCATCCAAATTTATGCGTCTCATGGGCATCAAGAATCCCATTAACAATAATAATAATACAAGCGATAATAATGTTAATTCAAATAGCGGCAGCAATAATAACAGTGCTGATAACAATGCTGATAACCAGGCCGAAAGCACGACTGAGCCAAATGGCAGCAATAACAGCAATGGTAACACCAACAACATTTGTGCCTCATCTGTGCCCACTGATGTGCAGCTGCGTCAACGCATGTTCTCCAACATGGAGCAACAATATGAGGTGGCACGTGCCGCAACTCATACGATGAGGGGCGTGGGACTCGGATTTGGGTCACAGCCACGTAGCTATTAAAGCTGAAAGGAGAACAAAGAGGAAGACAAGAAACAGCTGGAGGAATCCAAGAGGAACTACTGGAGGAATCCTAGAGGAACTGGAGTCATCCAAGTGGAGCTGAAAGAATCCAAGAGAAGCAGAGATCAGATCAGAGAGCAGATCGTTGTAAATAGCAGAGACGATGCAGACACAACACTCAATTAGTCACACACACACACACATACATACACACACATACATACACACACAACTACACACACACACCTACATACAACTGTTGTTCAACTGTTCTTAAATAGCAATATTTATTTGTTATATATATGTATAACAAAAGATGTAACTACCGTTATTTTCTCTCTTCTTTTTGTATAATTTCAAATAAATTTGCAAGAAAATGTTCCAAAATTTCATAGAGTTTTCTTAAGAGCGACAACGGAATGCTTTTAGACCCTGTACTTAAAGAAAAGTAGCTAAAAAATGTAGTACAAAGGAAAGCAAGCGGAAGCCAAAGGCTTTATAGATATAGGGGTATATAACTGATCAGAAATTGGACAAAGTTACCAAAATAAAAGAAATAAAATTTTTAAAATAGAACTGGTAATAGTAGTCCTCACACTATTTAGCAATATAGGTATGGAATTTTAATAGCGACTAATGAATTATTTTTAAAATAGGTCCACAGGTCGACAAAAGCCTATATAATCGTCAGAAACTTAGAAATCTAAGTCTAATAAACCCTCAACTTCTTCCAACTAAGTACAGGGTCTTTTACAGTTGATTTGTTCGACTCGGTTTGTAAGTAAGATAAGCATATATAAATTTTTTTTTATATTTTGTAGTAATAATCAAGTAAACTCGTTATATACATGAGTTTATCTTTGGTACTTCGCAGATTTGATACCCTGTATAAGGCAGTACTCAAATTTGAACTAAATTTTATGGCAAGCTTAATAAACTGTAACCAATATTTGGTCATTAGGACTAAAATATTACTCAAGTATAAAAAAAGAATTTCAGAGTATTTCTTACAACCGATTCTTCCTATGACTGCTATTCTATATAGTAGTCCGATTTGATTTCTAAGTAAAATGTTGATAAATGATTGTTTTTATAAATTTTTTTGATTTATTTTAATAGTTCTGCTTAAAGTTACAAACTGCCTGAGAGAACTATGTCACCCTCTGCAAAGGGTATACAAAGTTGGATATATGAGTTGGAAGATTACTTGTGCTAGTTTATTGCCTAACTAATCTTCTTGTATGAAATTAGAAATATGAAATATTTGCAAAGTTTAACTAAAAAAGTTAAGAAAATTTTGTTAATTTATTTTTCTTTGTTTAAACTTTCTTTGGGAAGCTGTAAAACAGCTAGATTTGGCAGATAAACAGCTTGAGTTGGTCAATTGACGCGTCACACAGCAGCGAGCATTTTGGCAGGCAGCAAAACTATCGAAAGCGTTGCCGACTATCGATAGCTAACAACGATGACAATAACAATAATCAGCTGAAAGCAGCTCTTGTGCCACGCAAAATAATAAATTAGTTATTTTTGTAATTTAAATCATTTGCGGCGCATCCAAATACTAAAGCATTGTGGAAGGGATCAAAAAGCAACGGTACGCAGAGAGCAGGCAGCATGTCGTGGCTAAACAATAGCCTAAACACCATCAAAGGACAACTCACGAATCTCGCCCAGGAGGTGTTGGCCGACACAGCCGGACCCGGTGATGAGGAATACCGTGGCGAGAGTGGCGAACTCAATACTAAAACAGCGCTTGAGCTGCTAACAGAGACGCAGCTGCAGAAGGAACAGTTAGACAAGGCGTGCGAGCAGAAAGATCGTGAGGTAAAGCTAAATAGCGAGGGAGAGGTGAAGAGTGAGTGGGAGAGAGTGAACTGGAGAGCAAGGGAGCGTAAGAAAGGCAAGGAATGGTGGAAGGGGTCACTTTGCATAGCTTTTGTTTGATTCCTTTTTGCTCGCATTCATGCTGCACAGTGGCACAAAGTTTGTCAGTTGCTGCTCCAGCTGGCGGCACTTGTGGGACTTCCTGCCTAGCTCCGCATGCTTCCCACGCTCCAAGCAACTCTCACTCCCCCCCACCAGCCCACAGCCATAAACTTGCAAACATTTGTGTTTACTTACTTAGCTCTTCTTCTTCTTATTTTGGCCATCACACAACAGATTGTCGCACTACGCAAGCAGATTACAAAATTGAAAGCGCAACAAATTAGCGATGGTAACAGCAATGTGGATGCCACAACAACGGCAGCGTCACAAGGCGGTGGCGGTGGTGCAAAGTCTTTGGTAAGTTGTTGTTGTTGTTATTGTTTCCAAAATGCTGTCAAAACAGTGTTGATTAACATGTGCAGTTGTTGCAGTCTATTAGGCCCATTGTTAGGCTAAGCCAATTGGCGACTAGAAATGCGCACAGTGCGGGAGCTGTGACGTGTCCCTGGGTCAGTGCTGTCGTATAAGCCTTTTAACGGCCAGTTTGGCTCTTTTTTTTAGTGAAGTAGTCGAACATGTTCGTTTTGCTTATATGCCATTTTTACGTAAATTCATCCAATTTATTATTTGAGCTCCATTAAACCTATAGGTTCAAGCTGTATGGTATGCCCTTGGTTGTCCTACTGAAATAGGTTCAATACATGAGATCAGAAGCATAATGGAACAATAGTATGTTTAAGACGATATTTGCAGAAAGTAAAACTGATTCAAGCTGAATATAATCTTCCAGTAAGACACTGACCCCAAACAGACCAGCGAAAAGGTTAAGAAATGTTTCCAGGGAAATTGGGTGAACGATTTTGAAGGGTTTGCGTAGTCACCAGATTTGAATCCTATTGAAAATCGTGAGGCTTATGTCTAAAAAGTAGTTACCACTTCTAAGCCAACTTAAAACAAAACATTTTCTGGGGTCTGCCAGGGGTCATGAAGCAAAATGGACTCCTTTACATCTTGGCAAGGCAACTTTACCTTAAACTTAAGGAAAATTTATGGAAAAATTCTTTAATTATCTGTATTTAACGTTCTATTTATGTTCTACTTTGTTACTTATTACAAATTTTATTTGTTTCTTTAAGTAAATAACCAAAATGGGTGATATTTTTATTTTCGGTTATTTCCTGATCTTTTCTCATAGTTTTCACATTTGTTTAAGGGTTATTAAGGGTTAAATGACATTAATATTCTAAACTTTTTAAAATTTATTAACAAATCTATTAACTGATAGAAGTACCTGGTGCAACTTCTTAAACTTTGCTTAACAAAGTCTCTTCTTGATTAAAGTCGGCAGACACTATATTAACTAGAGTTAGCGATTTCGGAATGAAATTTTGTCTGTTGGGGTTTTGCCACACCCCCTTTCGCCCCCTCAATAAAGTAAAAACTTAATACATTCTAAGGGGAAAATTTGCGTTTATTTGAGGCCTTGCATTTAGGACATAGTTTTATACTACCTGATCGAATTAGGTTATGATCGAACGACTTTTTCATATAGCTAGTATAGGATAACTACATAAAATAAAAACAAATATTGTGTATATATCTATGGTTTGATATACATATGTATGTATATTGATCAAATTTTGTCAGAATCGCACAAAAATAATCCATCGAAAACCATCCTACTATTTAGACCACGTACCCTAGAAAGAGTTGAGTGGTCTGCGGGCAGAAGAAGGCGTAGCCAACCCCATAAACCATATAAATATATTCTGAATCAGCATCAACAACTGTCTGTCCGTCTGTCTATTCGTCCGTCCCTCCGTATGAATACTTGGATCTCGGAGACTATAAGAGGCAGATAAAATTTTTTTTAAATTTTTGCCACGCCCCTTACCACCCCCGCAAATTGTAAAAAGCTATTTTTACATCACCATAACTTGAAAACGACTAAATCTAGAGAGACCATATTCACACATTTTGTATATGGTACAACTAAATCAATCCTCACAAAGTTTGGTGCGGATCGGGCAACTATAGCCTATAGCTACCATAGAACAAATCAGTCGAAAGTTGTTGATTTGTATGAAAAAAAGCGCACCAGAATGAATACGGGGTCTTTAACAGTCGGTTTGCTGGACTTTAGACTTTTCTTCTTGTTTTCAAGTCGGTTTGTGTTCGGCTCGTGCTCGGCTCTAAAGACCGATGCCCGCGTTCAACGCTACAGTGACAGCGACTGCTGCATTTCCGGTTGCTGCACCATACCTGGTGGTAATACCTAGTATTTGTGGTATATATATATATGTATATAGGTTGAGGTATATAAGTTATGTTTATATGGGAAACTTTGCTTTTGACAATATCGCTTCGCTGTTTGTCGGAGCTGTTTGCACGCGGCGATAAGCAAATGGCATCGCCATCAAATGTTCTCTCGTTCTCATATATCCCTAAATTAATATTTAAATTATGATAAGCTCGCAGGCAGCTCAGGAGCAGGCAGTGCCCCGTTGTTGTTGTTGTTAGCTTATCTGTGGTAGGGCTCTCATTGCATCTCCCACTTTCAGTCCCTATTCCTGGAGTGAGTTGTGTTGTTGTCTTATCAATGGTTACCTGCTGCCACATTATGTTGCGCACACCGATAACCAGCAGGCACAGCTTGTCTATATCCCCTCCCCTCCCCATCCCGACCCCGCCCCTAACCTGGGTATAACCCCATGTTACATATCCAAAACTTTTATTTACTTCCCTATCGCTCTTCTATGAAATTTTCATATGAATTTTATTTTCTATTTGATTTCAAATTACGTTCTATTTGCTCGCTTTTAGTCATAAATCGGTGTAGTCGTACTTTTTTCGCCCATATGCTGCACTCCTGACACTGCCATATCTATGTAGTCTATACATATATCACATTATGCGCATACACTGAGAGAAATAGTCAAGTTTTTCGTGCTCAAAAACCAAATTGATTTCAAACTTCATTTGGATTTTTATCTAATACCAAATATTATATATTTTGAGGTTAGGTTTTAACACCGCCCCTTTTTTCTCACTGTGTACGCCCTATATGGTTATAACTGAATCCTCATCATCTGCCTGCCGTACCATGTTTGTTTAATTTACCGAATTATTTCTGATTAGGTCGACTATCAATTTGTACCGCTCATCCCTCGCTCATACCCCTATGAACCCAAAAACCCGTAACGCTCGCCCCAACTCTCCTACCAAAAAGCGACCTGCGACCCAACTGATATCATTTTCCATTTGAATGGGGCTCTTCTGACATCAGCTTGCGCTTTCTATCTATCTCTTTCTATTTTTTTGTTGTCGCTGTGTGTGCACAACTGTACCTAGTTTATACCCAGTAAAGTGACTTGTAATGAGTGACATTACTAGACATAGGCAAATATCGAACTTGTTTAGCTTTATGGATTTTTGTAAGTATATATCTATATATTATATATATATATATATATATATTTTCTAATTACTTGAAGTTTGTATAGTTTGAAATTCTTAAATTAAATTTTATATACTTTTACTGCCATCAAATTGATTTCGATGGCGTCACATACGACTTGGTTATATCGCGTCCAAATTTCTGCAGAATCAGACTTCTATATGCTTATAGCAGCCATAGTATTAGTCGTTCCCAAATTTCTTTTTAAAGGATTTTATAAACTTTTATGAAGTTTTTTTTTTTTGTATGTCTAGAATATTCTCCCAATATTTTAGGCCGATACGAGTAAAATTATTAGAAATAGGATAGCCTCTGGAAGTTCGGCTCCGTTACCGTAGTCACGATTACTCGAAAAGTTATGAGCCGATCTTGTTCAAATTTTTAAAACTTCATCCACACGATAAAATCTCGAACTTGACAGAAGGATTTCAATTTATACCCTTGCAGAGGGTATATTTTTTTTAACACATTGAGAAGGGCATGTCCGACCCCGTAAAGTATAAATATTCTTGATCAGCCGAGTCGATATAGCTATGTCCGTCCGTCTGTTCGTCGGTTTTTATACAGTCTATCAGTTTTAAAGCTATCTTGAGGAAACTTGTTACAGTATTTTCTCTGCACGCAGCTCATATGTTAATTTCGGCCATATCGGATGACTATATCATATAGCTGCCATAGGAATAATCGGTTTTTTTTGAGCTATCTAAACCAAATTAAGCTCATATGCATTTAGTACCAAATTCCATGTGCAAACCAAATTTCATCTAGATTGGTCGACTATATCATATGACTGTCATAGGAACAATCAGTTGAGAATGCTAAAAATGAGTAGTATGAACATTTTTAGTAGCTATTGAGCGATTTCAACCAGCTATTCACTATCATTCTCCACATGTTGACCAAATTTCATCCGGATTGGAACACTTTATCATATAGCTGCAATAGGAACAATCGTTTGAAAGGCTTAGGTATGAAAATTTTTAGTTTCTATTGAGCGATTTCAAATTCTTGGCATACACCTTTGCTACCATTGCCTATATGCTGACCAATTTTCATCCAAATCCGACTACTATATATATATATGGCTTCCATAGGAACAGTTGGGAATTGAATATGCATGACTGCAAGGGTATTTAATCTTCGGCGGGTCGAAGACAACTGTTTTTTCAGGTTTTTCTTTATTTTAAGTAATTTTTAAGGACATTTGAGTTTTGGTGATTATGTCAATATAAATATTAACAAATAAAGTCGGACTTGGTATGATTATGTTTAAAATGTATGAAAGATTTAACTAAAAAAGCTGGGCTCAATCTCCAACCCCATGTTAAAGTAGGCAATAAATTTCATATAGACATATAGAATTCTAATTCGGGCCTTTAAAAATTTTGCTTTCATTTTGTAACCCAAAATATAGTCCAGGTGTCTCGACTGTGGGTAGTGTCTGGTACGTGGCGGGTTTTTAGACGTGGGTGTTTTATATATATAGTGTTTTTTATCTAACTGTTGAATCGATCGATAGCAGCCGCCATATTGTTTTGCATAATTGCGGTTGACGACGATAAGGGACGACCCTATTAACTATTTTGTGGTTTAACTTGGTCGATTGTTATCTTATCCGAGTCTATGGATGCGATGGCCAGGATGCGATGCCAACAACTGTTGCCAGCTTATCAGTGTCGAAAGGTTTTTTCCTATATATACTTGTGGGGGGATGATTGGAATTGGGGTTGCTAGGGGTTGATTGGCTGCCTATAAAAGGGCAACTCACCTGCTCATTGTCATTCATTTCATAACGTGCGATCATCCAACTGTATTCCCGGTTTCCGTTTAACTCGATCGACCTTTTGGATGGCTAAAACCCGCATAAAGTGTTAATTTTTTTAAAAAGGTTTTTTTTTTTTTTTTAAATTTTTCTTTTTTTCTTTTTATTTTATTTCTTTGTGCGTTGTTGTTGTTGGCGGCAGAAAAAAATTTGCATTTGAAAATCGTGTGAACATTTTTAAAACCAAAAAAAAAATTTTAAAAAAAGCTAAAAAATTGTAAGCAGGTTAACGCGCAATTTTCTGTCGGTTGCTTTTTTTTTTTTGGCGAACTGCAGTTTTAAGTGAAGGTAAGTTTAAGTACCCCTTAAAAAAAAGGTTAACAAATATTTGCTTAAAAAAGGCTAAAAAATTGAATACTAAAAATGTATTTGCCATGCGCCAGCAAACTCAGAACTCAGCAAAACCAAATTAGTTTAATTGTTCAATTTAAACGCAGTGATTAGATGAACGGGTCCAAAATCTGTGACTCTGGATCGACGAGCACGCACCCTGGCGTTGATAATGAGTACTAAAATGGGGTGGAAATCGGAGGGGTAAGGGAATTTAGCGGTATAGCTATACTGTAGTGCAAGCTAGTTAATGGGAGCTGGAGAGTAATGAAGCGCAAGAGATCAGTGTGGGAGTTGGAGAGGAGAGGGCTGGGGAGGGGAGGGGCGGGGAGTGGGTAAGCGGAAGGTAGTGCTGCCATGCACTGGACCGGAAGCACGCCATGTTGACATCGTCGCGTTCCAACAACAAATATAAACTCTTTGGCATTAGTAACTAATGTAACACGTCAACTAAAAGAGCGAGTAAGAAGAAGAGGGAGTGAAAGAGAGGGGGAGAGAGGGAGGGGAGAAAGTGTGCACGAGAGAGAAAGAAGGAGGACAGGGGAGCAAAAATCAAAACAGATTTAAGAAATATTTGCTAAGAGCATCCGTAATTAAGTGAAAAACTGCACAAAAGTTTGTAGTTCGGATCGGTCAACTATATCCCATAGCTCCCATAGGTCAAAACGGTGGAAAGTGAACTGAAAGAGGGAATAAGTGGGAAGGTTGGAAGTGGGGCATAGAGAGAGAGAGAGAGAGATAGAGGTTGAGGAAACAAAATCTAAACTGACTTAAAAGTTAAAGCTGTTCATAAGGTTGTAGTCCGGATCGAACAACTATATCCCAAAACTTCAAATCGGTTGAAGATTCGTATTTTATATGAAAAAGTTGTGTGTTTTTTATGAGCAAGCTTTACCAAACTCACATATATTATATCATGGTTATATACCTATAATTACACCAAATTTGGTCTGGATCGAAGAGCTATAGCATAGAGCTCCCATAGGTCAAATCAGTGGAATGTTAACTTAAAGAGATGCGAGGTAATGGGGATGAAAGAGAGAGAAAGAAATATGCAGAGGAGAAAACAAATTTTTGTTTAGTTTGCAGTCCGGATCGGACAGCTATATTTTAAAGCTTCCATAGGGCAAATCGGTAGAGAGTTGGAGACTTATATGAAACATATTGTGTATTTATTGAGCTAGCTCAACCAAACTCACACAATCTATGTAAATCATGATGCTATATATTCATACTAAGTTTGAACTAAATCGGAAAACGATAGCACATAGCTCCCATAGGCCAAATTGGTCGAATACTGATGATTTCTGTGAAAAAATTGTGTGTTTATTGAGCTAGCTTAACCAAATTCACACAATCTATGCATATAATGAGGCAATATATTCATAAAAAGTTTGATCTAAATCGGAAAACTTTAGCACATGGCTCCTCTAGACCCAAATCGGTTGAAAACTAATGATTTCTTCCAAATACATTTATTCTAAGACAAGTACGAGGTTTTTTACAGGCGGTAGCCTTTCATGGTAGTTTTTTTTGGCTAGCTGCTTTTGGGTGGGTGTTGATCAGGTAGTCTAGGTGGTTTGGGTGGCTTAGTGGCTAGCTCTTGCTGCCATTTTGGGGCCACGTCAGAGTTTTTTTTTTTTTTTTTTTTTTGTTAAATGCGAATCGTGTTCCATTTGACAAAGTTGATTTGTTACGCTCGGTCAAACTGTGTCAAATGGCTTTCAGCTGCACTTGTTGTTGTTGTTGTTGTTAGTTGGAGGTTGTTGTAGTTAGTTGTAGTTGTTAGTGTTGTTGTTGGAGTTTGTTAGTGGTTTGTCGGTGGCGTTGATGGTAAAGTTGCCATTGGTTCTGCCTGTTAGCCATGGATCGATCGGAGGAGCCTTGTCCAATTTGCGTGTCAATCGCTGATCATCGCGTTTTCTGTGCTTTGTTTTTCCATGTTCATCTCAAAAATATATATTTTATACAATCACTTGTGACAAAAAAAAAAAAAAAAAAATAGAGGGAGAGCGGGAGAGTGAGACCGCGAGGGAGTGCACAAAAGTTATGGTTGATGGAATTATTATATTAGAGCTTAACTAAAATGCTGATCTTACACTCATTTCCGGGTTTTGCAACATGCATTAAATTATTGTTTTTATATATTTTTTTTTTATGTGAAATTATTTTTATGTACTTAAATACCCTCTAATTAATTTAAGCGAGTGGGTCAAGGTTGACATAGTCTAGAAATTGTAAATGAAATATATTAAGAAAACAGAGCAACAAATTTCAAATAAATTTGGGTTTTAATAAATAAATAAACATTTATCCACAATTTTAAGGAAACATGAAGAAAATAAAGTATATTTAATAAATTATTAATTATTATTTTAAATTAAAAATAGGGGAGTATTAAAATTTAAAAATTTATAGCTTGAATTTAATGGTTATTTGTAGTAGTTAGTTTCATTTAATTTTTTAAGTGACATTTTTTTCTTGTATTTTAATATTCCTTATATTTATCTTCAATATTTTGATTTTTTTCCTGCAAATATTTTTTAAAAATTTTTTTCTTTTTTTTTTTTTTTTTTTTGCTACCATAAATATACAAGAAATTTATACCTTGTCTTGTAATTTTTAAAAAGTTTATGTAAATAAGAATTATTAACAGTAGAAAGATTTTACTGGTGAAAAAACTATTTCCACAAATTAGTTCAAGTTGAATTGAATTCGTCATACTTTGTAGAAAGGTAAATAAAAAAAATGATAAAAATGTTCAATTTCTGATTTTTTTTAAATGGGAAACTTTAACTTTAAGGAAAACTTTAAGAATTAAATTATATTTTAATTAAAGATATTTTGAAGAAATGCTTAAATAAAAAAAAATAAATTATTATTTTTATATAATTTTCAACTGTGTACATTTTTACAAAGTTAAAAAATTATTAAAATTTTTATTTTTATATAATTTTACACGTGTATATTTTTATAAAGTTTTCCCAAGAAAATTTATGGTATTAGAAAATAATTGACAACTTAATTTAAACAGAATTGAATTAAATATTCTTTGTAGAAAATAGAATTTGTTACAATTTTAACAATTTATTTTATTATTCTAGTTTATAGGCCCAAATCCTTAGTTTTTTTTAACGGCTTACAAACTACAAATTTTAAATTAATATGAATGCCGCTATAGTATAAAAAAAAAAAAAAAAAAAATAAAAATAAATTTCAAAATGAAGGTCTATTAAAAATTAAGGCCTCATTTTCCCTAATTTGTAAGCCTTTCTAATTTCAAAATATTTTTTATGATTTTTTTTAAATTTCTAGACCAAAATCCCTCTTCCATTAATAGGAAGCTCCAAAGTTTTTTTTTTTCAAATTTGAACATTTTTTTTTTTTAGACTTCAACTTTTGCTTTTCTTTTCTTGGTTGATTTGTGAATTGTTGTGAATGCACTCATCCATTGATAATGATAATGATGTTGCTGTTCTTCTTCTTGTTGTTGTTGGGCCTATCATAACGATCGTAAGGTCGTTCCAAATATGTGATGTGCCCAGTTAGGCGACTTCACAGTGTGTGCCAGTTGTCATTCAGAGCGAGTACTCGAATGGTCAAGCAAACGAGTACCCAATGAATAAAGCTGTAGTTATGCCAGTTATTAAGCCACAACTCATGCAAACCCCAACCAAAAAAAAAAAAAAAAAAAAAAAAAAAAAAATGGACAAATGAAAATGACAACTGAATTTTCCCCTTACCAGCAACGCCCCTGAGCTGTATCAGAGAGATGTCAAAATGTTGCATGTCGCTAAGTGCAGTTGCTGTTGCTGTTGTTGCTGCTGTGGTTGTTGTTGTTAGTGTAGACCTGCAATTATTTTATTACAATTTTTTTTTTTTTCAACATTTGATATCTAACATTGTTTGTTGTTGTTGTTGCTGCAGGTTTCTATAAACAATCAACGAAGCGAGCGGCAATTTTCACTAACTGCCCAACTGAGAAGCTAACAATGCCATTGCACAGTGTCCCAATCCGAGTCCAAATCAATTTGGACCTTTAAACACACACGCACACACACACACACATATTGTCATAATTCACACACAGATGGCGCTGCGGTTGTTGCTGCTGCAACAAATGAATTGCTCTCAACTTCCGTTGACGGTTTTTCAAATTGTCAGCAACATCATCATGATGATCATGATCATGTTCATTATTATCATTATTTTCGTCGCGTGTGTGTAACGAGGCTTAGACCGAGGCCTAAACGACGGTTTAGAGTTTGTCGTCGTACACTCTTCAGCCCCTCCCACAGCGCCCCCCCCCCACTTTGGGGGCCACCCCCAACTTGTATCTTGATGCGGGCAATTGCAGCTGCAATTGAATTTAAACTTGAGTTTCATTCAAATTTGAATTTTGTACTCGATTCTAAAGTTTTGTCGTTTTCTCAGTCGGTTTTTTTTCCGTTTTGGTTTTTTGTGTTTTAACCTTCATCTTAAATTAGTATATATGGGTGCATTTAGTCGACGACACATGCAACTCATTGTTGCCACATGTGCCACATACAGTGCACTGCAAAAAAAAAAGTTACCTTTTTTTTTTTTAAAAAAATTATTTATTTTTATCAAGATTTGTTTTTAAAAAATTTCTTATAATTATTTTTTGTATATTTTGTTTTATTTACGTTAAGAAAAAGACTTTAAACTTTTTAACATCTTTTTTTTCTGTCAGTGTAGCACTTTTAAAAAGTCATTCTGAATTGCATCACTGTCCAAGTGCTGACAATCAATTAGTTGTTAGTCTAACTACTTAACTAGTTAGTTTAATAGTGAGAACTTCACTTTAATCTACAGAATAAGTTTATTCTTAAAAGCGGAATTTCGCAAAATTCATTCAAATTTTCATTTCAAATTATTTAGTGTGAAACGATAACATTATCGCTGCGTTGTCAAATTTTCGATAACTTTTTATGAACACTACTCCAAAAGAGTAGTGGGGTCTATAAGGTTTGGCAGCAGCGAAATGTGCGTAACAGGTAGAAGGAGGAGTTTCCGACCTCATAAAGTATATATATTCTTGATCAGAATCAACAGCCGAAACGATATAGTGATGTCCGTCTGTCTGTCCGTATGAATACCTGGATCTCGGAGAGTATAAAATTGAGGTCAAGATCGGCCGATCGAGTTTTTTTAAAACTTTTTCATTACCGCGTCCGCTCCGCAACACGAAAAAATCTATTTTTACCATAACTTGAAAACGACTAGAGCTATCTGCACCAATCTTACATGTAATATGTATGATACCATTACAAGTATCCCCACCAAGTTAAATCCGAATCGGACAACTATATACTGTAGCTCCCATAGGATAAATCGATCGAGCATTGTAAATTTGTTTGAAGGCATGTAGTGTTAGATGACCGATCGCAACCAAACTCACATATTATGTGCATGTTATGACGCTATATACTCCCATCAAATTTAATCCAGATCGGATAACTTTTGACTAAAGCTCCCATTGCACGAATCTGTCGGAAATTTGTGAATTATATGAAATAACGTTCACTATAATGAGTACGGGGTCTTTTACAGTCGAAGCTCGACTGGGTTAAAAGGAGTACACATTTTGATTAAAAGACGAAAAAAGTGAGTTTCTGAATTTGAGGTTAACCAAATGTAAACTTGACTGAAGCTTGATTTAAGTTCGAAAATGTTCTTCATTTATGTTCCTCTTCACTGAAATCAGTTACGAAATTTGGAAATTTGATGAAATATTAATTCATTTCACTAAATGTGCAACCATTTGCACTACATTTTCATGTGGTTTTTCACATGTGGTCGCATAATCTTCTACTTGACTTTGGTAAAAGCCAAATGGCAATTGGTTCTTTGTACGCAGTCTGGCCAATTATTGTCGGTTAACGGACACATTTAACTCTCGCTCACTGTTGCTAAGGGGCTGTACAGACTGTACAGACGCTCCTCGCCTCCGCCTCCGCCCCGCCCACCCCACTCCACCCTCTCTACCGCTGAGGCAGTGCCAAATGCTAATAAGCATTAAATTATGAAAAGATTTTTCGTTTGCAGGCCAGTCGGGCCATAAATGACGAAATTTAAGCGCCCATATTTATAGCCCAGACTTTTTGCACTGGAAAATCAACGTGCGAAGCTTTTCTCAGGGTAAAAACTGCAGCGTGTGGTGACTGAAACGTGGGGAGGGGAGGGAGGAAAACTAGGAAAATGTGGAAGAAGAAAAAAAAACGCGAATACTGCGTTGAAGTTTTTTATTGGCAAGTCGCGCAGTTGCATAAACACAGCAAACAAAAAAAAAAAAAAAAAAAAAAAAATAAAAAAATTAAAAAAAAACATATTTTCATTTTTTGTTGCTTAAGTAGTTGCAGTTGTTGTTGTTGCTGTCGCAGTTGTTGGCCAGGCGAGCTAAAATCGAAAATCCCTGAAACTAGAACGCCCAAATAACCCACGGCCCATAAAATCTTTAAACAAATTGTGCAAAGCGTCACGTCGTCCACGTCGACGACGTCATCTCTACCAACTGACAACAAATAGCTAAATTTCTTAACGCACATTTCTAACGGGTTTTTCTCCTTCTTACCAATTAGCCCTCGCAATCTGCGCTGCTGGTCTTCCTGGGTCGCCAAAACGAGGTCAAAATCAAGCGAGAGTATAAAAATGATCAAAGCATAGTTTGCAGCGCTACCAAATTTTGATTGAAGTTTGGAGTGAAGAAAAGCTACATTTTAGCGTGAAAAGTTAAGGTTTTAGCCGGTTTTGTTGGTAGGAAAAATATGAAAAAAAAAGTATTATAATGGGGACTAATTCTTGATCAGCATGAATAGCCGAGTCGATATAGAATTGTCCGTCTGTCCGTCCGTCTGTATGAACACCTAGATCTCAGAGACTAAAAGAGCCAGAGCCACCAAATTTGGAATGTAAGTCCGTCTGTTTCGCGAGCAGATCCAGTTTATTTCAAACCTTGGCCACGCCCGCTACCACCCCCGCAAATTGTAAAAAACTATTTTCACATCACCATAACTTGAAAACGACTGGAGCTATTGGGACCAAATTCATGCATTATATGTATGGTACCATTATAACTATCCTCACCACGTTTGTTCTGCATCGGACAACTATAGCCTATAGCTCCCATAGGACAAATCGGTCGAAAACTGGTGATTTGTATGGAAAAACGCGCACTAGAATGAGTACGTGGTCTTTTACAGTCGGCTAGCTCGACCGTAGCCTTTCTTACTTGCTAGAATTTACAATACCGATTTTCGAAGTTCGATCTCTGGTGTTTTTTAACCAAAAGATTGGAAAGAATAATGAACTTTATAAACAAGTTTCCTTAGTGAGAACTCCGACTTATGATCTCCTGTTGGTCTAATCTAATGTGAGTTTGGTAGCAAAACTCTTGGAATCGAACTGATCGCAGCTAATTCTAGACTTGTCTCGACTCGTCTCGACTTGACTCGACTCGGTTCGTTTTGGAATTGAAGCGCGTTATTTGAATTTGATTTCTTGTCTGAATTTTAACAGCAATGTGTTAAATGGATGCCAATACAAAAGGCGGCTAGTCGGTTGCCCATTTGGCTCTACTTTTCTTTCAACTTCTTCCACTTCTTTTTTCTAGTTCTTCCTCGTCTTGCTCTTCTTCTAGTTGCTCGCTTGACGTGACGTGAGGTGAGGTGCCACCAGGTACCAAAGATCATACCAAGTGCTATATACAAAAGTGCACAAACAACATAACATAGAGTATGTATATATATATATACAAAGTGTATCTATGTATCTTTGTATCTATGTATCTTTGTATCTGTAGCTCTGTTTGCCCCGCTCTAGATAAACTTTAAACATTTTTCAAAGACGTTGATCATTATGCATCCGCATCCGTGTGCACATAGATATATCTATGTAACCGCCGTACCGCCACCCCCTTCTCCTATCCCTTCCCCGCTCCTGTTCTACCAGAGTTTAGACAATTTGTGAACGCTTTCTTTAACTTATGCGACTCGTTTTCCACATATTGATCGAACGTGTGCAAATAAAAATACAATTTAAATATTTATTATCTTTTGCAGTTCGTTAGCATCTTGTAGCTGTAGCTGTATCTGTATCTGTATCTGTATCTGTTTAAACACAGCTCGACTTGGCCTCAATTTATTTTAGTTTTTTTTTTTTTTCAACCTCCCCCTTTCCACTACTGTACATAGCATATATGTATATAGATATATATGTAGGTTTTTATGTGTTGCATTTTGTATATTATACAGTTTTCCTGAAAACATGAAAATTTATACAATTGGGTCGACAATTGGCGCCATTGAGACGCTGCTGCTGCTTCTTCTTACGCTCCCGGAATTGAAGTTGGAAGTATGACATATATATATATGGTATATATATACCTATTGGTAACATATATGTTATAACAATTCGATTTGCATTTGTGACAGAACGAAACGCATTAGAAAACAACAGAAACAACTTGTAATGTTGCTGCTGTAATTGTTGCTGTTGTTGCTGTTGCTGTTGTTGTTGCTGCTGTTGCTGATAAAAGAAAAGCCCCCAAAACTAATTAACGCCTGCAACGTGTGTGTGTGTACGGGTGTGTGTGCGGGTCTATGGCAATATGCTTTGACTTTTGGGCTTGGAATGGAGCCGGCAATATGTATTGCTGTTGCTGTTACTGTTGCTGTTGTTGCTGCTTTTGTTACTGTTGCTCTTATCGTGCCAGCACAACAGTTGTTGTGTGTGCGCAAAAGAGAGCGTAACAATGTGTGCGAATGGGTTAGCAAGATGCCGAGTCAGGTATACTTCATGGGTTGGCTGTATTTTTATCTGCTAATTAAACACAGACGCTCGATCGCAATAACAAAAAAACACTCACAAAAAAACAGTAACAACAGTGACAAAAACAACAACAAAAGCCACATTAACAGCCCCGTTTAAAAGTCAACGACGTGGCCTATAGTACTCTATATATAAGCACATACATATATCTGTATAACTGTGTGTAAGCATATATGTATACTACTATATACGTCTATATGTATATATATATTTAGACATATCTACCTTTTTGCATATTTCAAGTCAAAGGCAATAGACAGAGTCTACTCCACACAAATTTGTTCACAAATTTTTGCTGACACAACATGAAGAGCAGGAATATAACTGCAAAACCACGTTGCAAATGTGCTAAAAGATACAGATACAGCTACATATATATATAGATATATTATCCAACAGGCCGAGCCCGCCATTCTTAAACTGTGTCTTAGAGTTACACTGTGCAAAATAGTAGACAAACTCAACTACTACCCTCGGATTAAGCTAACCCTGACGAAAGCTGACTGCTTTTTCATTACTTTTGAATTTTTATTTTGTGCTTTGAACCAAAACTTTTAATTTTCATACATTTCTGTACTTAATTTTGAGCTTTAAACATTACAATTTTTATTTTAAAATCAAAATTTTAAGAAATTAATTTTAAATGTAATCAATAATGCTAAAAAACTAATTTTCTTAAAATAAAACATAGTCTTTTGTTTTGATATAGTATTTTTATTCAGTGAATAACTATTTTTTTAGGGAAATGTGCACGAAAGAATCTTAGAATTGTGTAAAAAATTGAGTTAAAGTATAAATTGTTTTGAAATCAAATTTGATATACTTTTCCCAAAATTAATTGAATTTAAATTTAATTTTCAAGGTCTAAAATTTTAACTATAGGGAATTTTTTTTTAACCCAGATATCAAATATATTTCCCAAAACGAATTAAAAATAAAATATAGTTTTTTTTTGTAAATAAATAAATGTAAAACATTATTTTTAAAGGAACCATTAAGTCATGGATTCATACATAAATAACCTGCCTTACTTGGAAGTCAGTTAGTTTCCATAAACTATGCAGCTTTGTGTTGAAAAACTGATATTATATATACAGTGAAAGCTCCCTTGGCCGGACACCCATGGTTCCAGTATTTTTGTTCGCCCAAGGGAGATGTCCGCCTGCGGGAACGGATTTTGTATGAAAATCATGCTTTTGGGACTGTAAAATTCGTCCGGCTAAGGGAGATGTCCGCCTGAGGGAGCTGTCCGCCTGAGGGAGCTGTCCGCGAGTAGAGCTTTCACTGTGTTTCTTAAATTTTAATAATTTTAATCATTTAATAAAATTATTCCGTCTAAAAAATGTTCATTAAAAAATTTTAAATTTTAGTTCAGCTTAAATCGATTAAGCAACTTTTTAGACCCCGTACTCTAAAAAAGAGTAGAGGGGTCTATTAAGTTTGTCTGAAGCGAAATGTGCGTAACAGGCAGAAGGAGGCGTGGCCGACCCCATAAAGTATATATATTCTTGATCAGCATCAACAGCTGAGACGATATAGCAATGTCCGTCTGTCCGTCCGTCCGTATGAACACCTGGATCTTTTAAACTACAAAAGCTAGAGCCACCAAATTTGGAATGAAAGTCCGTTTGCTTCGCGAGCAGATCAAGTTTATTTCAAATCTTTGCCACGCCCCTTACCGCCCCCGCAAATTGTAAAAAACTATGGTCACCTCGGAAAAATTGATGTTTTAAGCAAATATCTCAGTAACTATAGCACTTAGGAATACCATTTT